>CAWUFW010005832.1:0-1259575 GCA_963921515.1 Calotriton arnoldi | reverse complement strand
CCTAAGTCTTCAATGTGCCACATTGGTGAGTGAAATATCGGACATGCAATTGGATAGATTGGTGCTCTGAAAAACTTGTTTCTAATAAGTAACTATCATTACTGAAATGAGAATTACGAGTATTAAGGCACACTCACTAAGAGATTATGAATGAACTATGCATGTCAAAATGGCGGACTGAGTAAATAGATAACATTGAGCATAATGCAGTCCGTTTTTTCTTACAGCACTTTTTCCTGTCCAATGAAGAGGAGACAGGAGTGTTTTAAATGTGGTGAAATGGTTAATGGGAACACTATGGCATTGAGAAAGGCATAATCGCTGGAACGCGTCTGCCAAATTAAAGTGAAGACTGTGAACCGCTGAGTGCTCTGTGATTTCCTGTAATGGGAATTTGGTGGTATGTATGTATATATATATATATATCTCTAAAGCTAAATACCGAATCCAAAAAAGGTGCAGAAACCGAAATGCAACAAAATGCAGGCACATCTATGGACTCGTTGTCAATTTCAGACGGAAATTCCCTAACTAGCGATACAGGCTCAGAAAGTGGCAGCATGAGCACTGCTAGTGGAACAATGGAAGGCAGACGACTCGGCCTAGGGGAAGAGATTGATTTTTTAGCTACAGACCGCCAGAACACACTAAGACCGCGCAAACAAAAGCAGCAATTAGAAAGCGCAGAAACGCAAAAAGGAGAGACAGACGTAAAAAATACAAATCAAAAACCAAAAAGAAGATATTGGCGCAAATGAACTTAATGGAAGATAAAACTATCATTAATCTTTCCACAATGGAATTAACAGATACAGAAAAACAAGTGCTAAGATTGGGACTTTCATTCTGTCCACCCAATGATTTTAATTATGCACAAACGAGAGTTGATATGTTCAGCTACATTCGTAAACTGAAACTCAGAAAGTTTTTACGATCAAAAACGGCCTGGAGGCAAATCAAATAGAACAACAAACACAGCAAGGCAATAAAAGCAGTCTACAAGTTTCTGATATTCCTGTATTGCTCACTGCACAAACACTAAACGCTGAGACCAACAGTGACAATGAGATCTACAGATCAGTAGGCTCCACTCAGGAGCAGCTCCTACAAATGGAAATCACGCAACGAGGGGCGGGCAGTAGCCCGTTTAAATTAAAATCTACATTCATTCCATCTATGCCTAAAGACTCAATAGACATATTTCATGAGAGAGTGACAGAGGACATTAAGAAATTGTACCATCGAGTGAACCACAAAAAAACGGAAAAAGAAATACAGAGAGATTGAATACATCAAATTAACCAACAAACTTAGTAAAAATCATGAGGTGGTTGTCACAAAATCAGATAAAGGAGGCAACATTGTGATATGGCCAAAATCAGATTATGTCAAAGAAGCACAAAGGCAACTCTCAGATCAAGAATGCTATGGTAAATCCAACTTAAAAGAATACAACAAAGCAAAGGAATCCCTGACTAAAAAATTTTACCAGTTCAAACGGGATGGTCTTATATCATTAAAGGAATTTAAATTTCTGTGGGTGGAATATCCAGTGGTTCCAATAATTTACTTTATCCCGAAGATCCACAAAAACATTAGCCCAATTCCAGGACGACCGATAATATCAGCCATCAACAGTATGGGGGAACACATATCACAATATGTGGACTATTTCCTTCAAAGTTTGGTCAAAAATCTCCCTACATACATAAAGGACACAGGAGATTTCTTGAGAAAAGTTAAAGGCATTCAGAGGGAAGCTGAAATGATGTTTATAACTTTGGACATAGAGTCATTATATACTTGCATAGACCATCAAATAGGACTCATGGCGGTCAAATACTTTTTAGATACCAGACCAGTAGAATGTTATGAACATAACAAAATGTTGATGGAATGCATATCATGGTGCCTCAACAACAACTACTTTATGTTTGGAAGTGATATGTACAAACAACTGAGGGGAGTTGCCATGGGGGCCTGCTTCTCTCCCAGCTATGCCTGTTTGATGGTAGGCTGGTGGGAGGAGCGGGCTCTCAGGGCTACACACTCAGACATGTACGCCAGGCATGTGAAATACTGGCTCCGATATATAGACGATGTTTTCATTGTATGGCAAGGAAATGAAGAAAGTGCCACTCTGTTCATTAATAGCATTAATGTTAATTCTGCAAATCTAAAATTCACCTCACATGTTAGCAAAGAGAGCATCGAGTTTTTAGATGTTAGAGTATTCATTAGGGAAGGACATATTGCTACTACTCTACACAGAAAAACAACAGCAGGAAACTCCACGCTCCATGCTGACAGTGCACATCCCAAACACCTGGTACGGAGTATACCCTATGGGGAACTCCTGAGAATAAAAAGAATATGCAGTACCAAACAAGATCAAGATGAGTGCACACAGGAGGCGGTAATGAGATTTAGACACAGAGGGTACAGTGAGTCAGTCCTCAAGGAGGAGGTAGCCAAAGTGGCCCTAAAATCTAGAGAATCACTGTTGGAACTGAAAAACAAAATCATAGATGATTCTCAAGAAATAAATGCACCTAGACTCATCTTAACTTATAACCAGCAGGAAAGACAAATAAGGTCAATCATCAAACGGAATTGGCCAATCATTCTCACAGATGCGGTTCTGGCACCAAACCTAACAGTTAATCCCACTATCACTTTCAGGAAGGGTGTCTCTATGAGGTCCCAAATTGTCGAGTAGCCCTGAAATTCACTCAAAAAAAATGTGGCTACAGCCAAGACAAGGGTTCTTCAAATGTTCAACATGCAGAGCATGTAAATTTGGAGAAAATACCATAAAGTATATGACCCCTTTCAGTCCCACTGAAACTTTGATCAAAGGCAGCTACAATTGTAGAACAGAGTACGCTGTATATGTTCTGACGTGCACCTGTGGCCTAAGATATGTGGGAAGCACAAAGCTACAGGTGCATGTCAGAATATTGCAACACCTACGAGCGATCGTAAATAACGATACAGCGTACCCAGTTGCCAGACATTTCAGGCTTGAACACAATAATGACTTAAAATGCCTGAAATATTTTGTCATTGCGGCGGTTCCCATCCCTCGTAGAGGAGGGAATAGGGAATGGTCTTTGCGCCAACTAGAATCTCGTATGATTCTAGAGCTTGATAGCAGATCTCCCAAAGGGCTTAACAACATGGAGGATCTGCACAATTTCCTGTAACGTGGAAAAATTAGATCTAATACTCAATAGCGATCCTGTAGACAACACTGCCCATGTCCATAGCACATGTAACAGTACGAAGGAATTGGACATATAAGAATGAATTAATTCAGGCATGATGTGGCATAGGTATATGCACAAATTGGTTTTCAGCTGCTAATCCACTGTTTTTAATCCCATTGTCTTTTAACTTTATAGTTTCTTTGCACTAGCACTTTATAGCTTGGTCGGGCAGCTGCCCTCCCAAGGTAATAGCACTTGGTTATGCACTTAATTTTGCACTTTATACATACAGCGATCTATGCTCTAGCTTTTATCAGAAGACATCCCCAGTGTATATAGTTGTTACAATAGTTTAGACAGGTGACCAGTATGAACTAATGGGGCTATACTAGGTTACAGCATTAATGCAGTAGTAGGAGTTTTACTCCGTATAACAGTCCCCCACACTATGTCCAAATGTTTAAATATGAAGAACTATTGTGATGTCAGATGGGTCTTTGCACAGTTCAGTCGATTAACCAATATTAAATGTTTTAAACTGCATTCATGCAGCAATATAAAAGGTTTTTTACACTGTATATTTATTATTTATCATTCAATTAATTGTATAAATATTTAAATATATTTATTTATTGAACTTGGATAAATATGAATGTAACGATTGAACCAATGCTTAATTTATGCAATAATTTACTCGTATTTATGCAGTTATAAAAAAGCATGCTAGACTCATTGATATGTCGCCTGCTGAAAGCACATTGGAAATTACAATTGCCTGATTCATAGAGCATATAGATCGGAAAACAGACTACGTGAGATATTGCAACATAGTATGCTGTTTATGTTCATCTATCACGTGACACGGGGGAAGTATAACACAACAGTATAAAAATGTAGGCGGACTGCGTGTCCGCATGTGATCAAGGACACTCTGATGTCCGAAACGCGTCATATGGCTTTGTGAGAAATAAAGACCTGTTTTTGCCACGCATTATTGGAGTCCGTGACTCTCTCTTCGCCGGCTGGAAGTGGGGAGAGCCAGTATCCTGTTCGAGATATATGTATATATATATATATACACATTGTTTATATAGTGTTTATTCTCTGCCTGAAAATATTTAGCATATTTTAGTTGTTTTAAAAATGTAGAGTTAATACAAAATGTTCCTTAAAAAACTTAAATATACCCAAAATTTTGGTAAAATGAAATATATTAAATAAACCTCCAAATATCTTCTGTGCTAGTCTTTCTTCTGTTTACTCAAGTAAGGATTGAAATTATTCTTCATTTTTTACGCAATTTGTAATAATTATGATTATGTCTATATATCTTTGGGTTCCGTCCCATAAATCCTAAAAACCTGTGCTGTAATAGTTTTGTTTTTGTTCCCCCTGAATATCTCCCGGAGTCCTTCATTCACACATTTTGCCCATATTAGAATATCACAAGCCCAAACAGCTGCTCTGTTTTTCACTTTGTTCTCAGACTCACTTTGCAGTTCCTCTAAAGTTTTTAAATACAGAAATGTACAGACCTCCAAAAAATTGAGTGGATTATAAACTTTAAGCTTGTTATGTTGTCACTCCATCCCCCAAAAATGTAATTACACTATAGTTAGGTGAAATACGGATTTAAATGGCACGGAGAAATATACATTGTAGCAGGTGCCCTCACAAAGGCAGAAGGTCCCACTGGGTATGCCCACCCTGTTTTCCCTGGCCCACAGAACACGCATGCACACCAGCTGTAGAGTACAGAAGTAAGACCCTGAGCAGTCCACGGCCACTTATTTTTATAGGCTCTGGCCACGCCTGGCCAGAGGATGTACGTTGTGCATATACGGGGGAGGGGGAGGCTGAGCAAGTCCTGGTGGCGCACTACATCCCTCCCCAACTCAGTTCTGAAAATACTTGTTTATTCAACTTTGCACATAAAGTCTCTGAGCCACTGACTTGGTTGTGGATTCAGCCAGAAGTGGTATCGCAGGTGTTGTGAGTGACCCTGTGATCCCTCGCCGACTTCAGTGGTTTGTGGGTCTTCATCTAGTCTATTATCTCCGGGCACTTGGCTACGCTCACTTCTGACAGGAGAAGGCTCATCATATTCTTCAGTTTCCGACCAGCCAGCTTCCTCCTACTTTCCCGTGTGAGCCGTTTGTTGGATTCCAGCGTCAATGCTTTTGAACCACGAGATGTTCCTTGTGAGTGTTTCTCTGCCTTTGCTTGCCGTAACCATGGTTCTATCAACCATAAACACTGTCCAGGCTCTAGGTTTGTAAGGTGTTCTGAACTTCCACCCTAGTCGGAGGTCTCTGAAGACTACCATGACCCCTGGCGAGATTGATCGCCTTTGACTCGAGCGCGCGTCAAGCGTGAGTTCCCTGCAGGTTGTATGGCGGTGGCGCCCACCCTGGATATGTTGGGATGGTGTCTCGTCAGGGTCCATTGAACATAAGAGTCCATGGGGCCTGTTGAGTGGTGCAATGAGGTGTTCTGCGGTACTCATAGAGAAACAGCTGGAGGCTTTGTTCAGGGTTGGTCTGTTCAGCTACTGCAATCTGGAGGGTCTTATTTGGTGTCCGCATAAACCTTTCAACCCCACCGTTAGCCTGAGGCCACTACAGGGTTGTGTGGCGATGATGTATTCCTGGTTGTTTGAGAAGATCTCTGAATTCTGTACCTTGAAAAGGCGGCCCATTGGCAGTCTTGATTTCGGACGCAGGCCAAATGTGGTAAATGTCTTCTCCAGAACAGGGGCCACGTGTGTGAGGGCAGTCGACTCAACAATTTCGACAATGAGATACTTGGAGTAGTTGTCTATTTTTTCCATCGTGACTTTCCTATCTGGAAAGCTCCCAAAGTCAAGACTCAATTTGGACCACGTGATAGTGGATGGGTCCTCAGTGATTATAGGTTCCGTGTTCTCAGGAGGGCTTGTGAGCTGGCACACAGGGCATTGCTGAACAACTACGTCGACCATGGATTACAGTCCTGGGAACCATACTTTTTTTGCCTGTGGGACTTCATCTTTATTGTGACTTGATGCCCACCGTGCGCCAGTAGTGTCACTTGGCATTGTAATTCAGCTGGGACTACAAGCTGGAGTCCTCGTAACAGGACACTATACTGGTTGGTGCTAAATTTATCCCATACCCTCCACATTTTTGTTAGCCTCTCCTTGTGGTGGCTATTCTAGTCATTGGCATCTAGCAAGAAATTCTGTCAGGTACCCCTTTTGTAGGGACGCTTTTGCCTTAAGCATTACAGCGTCTCTCTTTGCGGCTTCTTCGAAATCATCCAAACTCAGTGCCTTGGGGCATGCAGTTTTTGAGACCATGTTGACATAGTCTTCCACTGTGTTGATGCTGTTGGTTGCAGGGTCATGTGTTGAAGTAGGGTGATGGAAGAGAAGATCTGTGGGGTTCTTGGCCCCAGGTCGGTATATTACTTCCATCCTGTAGTGTTGTAGTTGGATGGCCCACCTCTCAATGCATGGTGGGGGATGTGGGGCTGATCCCCAAAACAATGGGACAAGAGACTGGTGGTATGTGATGACTTTGAAGGGTCGGCCTCTTAGGTATAGGTGGAAATGCCCGCACGCCCACTTGATTGCCAGGGCTTCCCTTTCAATCTGGGCGTAGCATGTTTCGGTCGGTGTGTTCGTGCTTTGCTAGCGAACGCCAGTGGCACCCATCTGCCAGGTTCAAGTTCTTGAGTGAGGACTGCTCCGAGCCCCACTGGACTTGCGTCCACCAGTAGTTTCATTGGTCTCTCAGGGTCAAAAGACGCCATGGTGGCGTTAGTGAGAAGGGCGTCCTTAATCTTTTGGAAGGCGCCTTCTTCCTTTTGGCTCCACATCCATCATGCATCCACCTTAGTCAGGGCTCTCAGTGGTTCTGCCAGGGTCGCTAAGTCTGAGATAAAATTACCACAGTATATGGCCATGCTAAGAAAGCTATGTACTTCCGAGACTGTTGTGGGTGCTTGGGCTTGTTTGATGGCCAGTGATTTTCAGGGGTCAACTTATACTCCGTCCTGGTTGAACACATAGCCAAAGAACTCAATGGAGCTTTTAAAGAACGAGCACTTTTCTTTGTGCCGAGTAACACCGTGCTCCCAGAGGCGCTTCAGTGTGGCCCATAGGTGCCTATGGTGTTCAGCAGCTGTCGCCGAGTGGCTGAGAATGTCATCACTGACATTCATAACACCTGGCAGTTCGGATAGTGTCTCCCGTATCGCATTCTGAAAAACTTCAGCTGCTGACGATATGCCGAAGTTTAACTGCTTGTATCGGCACAACCCCAGGTGAGTATGGAAGGTTGTGATGTACCTGCTCTCTTCGGCTGGGAGCAGCTGGTGGTATCCGACATCCAAGCCAAATTTCGAGAACTACAGTGAACCGATCACATCCGCTATAATATCATCCACAGTCCGTGCTATGAGGCGTTCTCTTTTGATGGCACAGTTTTGAAAGCGTATGTCAATGCAGAGACGTATTTTTACGGATTGGTTTTTCAGCAATCACCATTGGGGAGACCCAGAACGTTGGCCCGGACACCTTCTTGATTACACCTTGTTTCTCAAGCTTGTAGAGCTCCTCCTCTACTAATGGCCGGAGGTGAAATGGGACACGGCAACGGTGTAGTCCCACTGGTGTGACGGAAGAGTAGATGTGTAATTTATCGGATGGGGCTTTTAGGCATTCTAGCCCACTGAGCAGTTCAGGGAATTGGTCTAGAAGGTCATCAATCTGGTGTGCCTTCTCATTCCTGGCCAATGGCACGAGGCCCAGGTCTTCTGCAGTGTGACTTCCTACTAGTGTATCAGCTTCTTTATCTATGACGTGGAAGGTCATCGTAACTTCCTGGTCATTGGACTTTACTTGCACCATCATTCGTCCTCGCAGCGGCAGTGGTGAATGGCTCCTATATGCGAAGATCTTGGAATGGGAGGGAGTGAGTGTTGGTTTTGGTCGGAGGCAGTTGTACTGTTGGACTCCCATGACTTTAACAGATGCACCAGTATCGATCACAGCTTTGACTTTGGATCCAACTATATGGAGGACACACATGGGCTGCAGGCTCCGGTGCCGTTTTAGCTCTATCGTAAATAAGATGAGGAAGGTGGGATTGAATGTAGATAAGGAGCTACATGTGTTTCTCTGAACTTAGTAGATGTTTTTCAAATATAATCTACAGAACATGTAAAAATGCTACAGAACATATAATTCTGTCTGTCTATAAGATGTAGAGCTATATGATCTATCCATTGTAATGCAACTCTTTTTATGCGCAAGCAATCTGTGCCCCTGTGCCAAAGGGTTACATGATACTAACTTTGCCACATATATTGAAAGCACATCGGTGACTTAATGTTAGTATTGTAACACCAAATCAAGGACGATAACGCTACACTTTGGTACCCCCGGTTTTACACTACTAGATGCACACTAATGGCATGATACACCAATTTGCTCGCTGTCATTTGGGATCACAACATATAGGTGGTCATATACACATTACTCTTTCCATCACCTATACAACTGAGGCAACAACAAATCATATTCTGACATTTGATACTCTAGAGGCAGTAGGCAAGAATATGGCCTTTTTGCTTTTACCGTTCTCCTGTGATGTGGGTGAAGTATTTGTTTGCCTTAGTGTCATATTGGCATGACTGTCATGCAAATTGGAATGGTTCGGCAGAAGTCCTATAGGATATTGGGATTATAATCCGCACACTATAGGGACACAATGGCCTCATTCTGTGTGAGCCATGTGTCTGTTCATTCAGTGCTGTTCATGCTGACAATACCATCACTCTGTGTTTCTTCGTTAACACATCAATAAAAACCAGGCTACAATGTGTCATATAATGGAGTTACAGCATGTTTTGCTCAGTTTGGAATAGTGGTTAGGACTTTGCTTGACTTTCGTTCACCCACTTACTCATTCCACTAGCTTAACTTTGTGGGATAATGTTACCGATTAACCACGCCAAAATGGCGGCCACTTTTCAACCAGGGGCTGTGGACTGGTCCGTCGTCTGTTTATGCACTTTTAACGTCACGCGCATACGCTTCTGGGAGGTCGGGACTTCCTCGTGTGCACAGCGTTTTTGAACCCCTTTACGAAAAACTAGTAAGAGGATTACACTTTACCGTTTATTTTTTCCCCCCGTCTGTATTCCAATGAGTTATTGTGGGCCCGCCTTACCGTGACAATTAGATTTTTTATATTTGTTTTCAGCAGGCTTATCAGGGTGCTGCAAATCCACATATCGGTGGATTTTAATTGTAATACGAACGCAGGAATTGGAATACACCCCGTTGCTTTAAGACTGAGTACATGATTTATGAACTGGAAGGGGGGTAAGTCCACGTACACGTATGTGCCGAACTTTTATACTTGTCTATGTCGTGCATATGGATATCTTATGCTTGAAGTCTAAGTGACTTACAGACATTCAGTGTGTTTCTATTTGTGCTTATATAATATTCCCATCGGGAGGATTGTGTAACTACATTCCTCTTATACTGGCACAACAAAACTATCTCTATGATTGGCTTTGGAAAAATAAAAAAAGTTATGTTGTTTGGAACATGCTTGGTATTGCTAACAGTCAAACCACACCTCCTATAGTTAATGTGAAGCTAGTATGTTGTTTAAAGTAGCACTCTTTTGAACTTTTGACCTACTGGTAGGCAGAGACTTTTGGAAACATGGTGACTATGAGAAAAGAGCGAAAAGAGTGTGTGGGGAAGGGTACAAAAGAGACTGCAGTGTGAAACTGAAAAGTAGACTGGTGTACATAAATTGCTCAGTAGGGAGTGTATGTCTTGTAATTGACAACATTTTACAAAATGAAACATTAATGAAGAGCATTAACTGCAGATTGTGTAATGCTTATCAGGGCTTTAGTGTGGATCTATGGATCCACTGCATATGTACACAGGAGAGGGTCAAGCTGAGCATCATGGAGGATCTGCAGATCCGTGAAAAACCTACCAAATTGGGCTTCTTAACAGGAAACATGGAAAGGGTTAAAAAAACAGTGACCATTTAGGAATGGTTTATAGAAAATAAAAGGTGAAAGGAAGTCTGTGATTTGCTAAGTAGAGGAGTATAAGTAAGAGCACATGGGGAAGGGAAGCCATTAGGTACTTTTCTACTGAGAGTAGATAAAGATTGCCATAGTTCTGACTTGAAATTTGCAGTGAAAAACAGATGTTAACAGACCTCAAAACAATAAAAGCTGGACAAAAGTAAAGAGATTTTATAGATATGTTAATTAGGTTGTACTATAAAAAATTATATTGAAAAAAACAACCTGTGAATGTATATAAGCTGAAAATAGTGTTGCTTCTAGAAACTACAGTAAAAGGCAAAATAGAAGGGAGGAACAGGAATCGCTATACAGAAAATATAGTATTTTTTATTGAGCCAGTAAGAATGAATGTGTTCGAAATTAGGTGTGGGTGATCGCTTATAGTATGTAATTTAATAGTATGTAATTTTCACCCACTCACACAGTCAGGCAGGCAGTTACACAGCCAGTTACATTCCCACAAACGCATTTATGTACCCACCACTCATATAGCCAGACAGTGACTGACACACTCAGTCACACACCCATAAAACCATTCACACACCCATTTACTCACCTATACATCCCCTTACATTGTCATTCACACACTGATACAGGCACTCACACACCTATATAGCCATTCATGTACCCAGTACAGTCAGTTACACATCCACTTACACACCCATACACCCAGCCACCCATACATACCGCCACTCACATACCTATTTACAAAACTATAGTCACTCACACACCCAATGAGACGACAGAGGCACTTACACATACCTTCACACACCCACGCAGCACTTATTCATCCGCCACTAATAGAGCCACTTGCGCACACAGTTGCACACCCAAGCACCCACTAACACAGCCAGTTACAAATTCATACAGCCATTTAAATACCGATTTATTTATGTATTTATTTATTGCATTTATAGAGTGCAACATTCATCCCCAAGGGGATATCACAGACCTAGAAGGCTCCCCATCGTTTCCTTTCAACTATGAGAACTGGACTGGGGGGGCGTGGCCAGCCGTCGATCATGGCAGACGTGAACTGAGTGAGCTCCGGAGCCTGTGAACAATTATCCTGGGACATCACAGAACTCGGGCTCTTTGCGCCGTGCCAAGCAGGCAGGGTGCTGAGAGCGAGGAGCGCTGTGCATTTGGGTGCCGAGATCGCACCGATTCCTGGCGAATAGCGGGGCCGTGGCCGCGGCCTAAGTGACGGCTGTTGGTTGTGGAGACGCGGCCCGCCTACGCACTCAACTGGCGAGGCCTGAGAGGTGACGTGCGATATGGACTGGTGGCCGGAGGCTGCCCGGGTCTGCGGTGCTGTGGGCCTGATGGCAGGAGACTAGCGCCGAGAGAGGAGCTGCGGCATCGCCTTGTGGCCCGGACGCAGATCGTGTGCACCGCGACTCGCGGCTGGTCCCGGGAGGAGCCGGAGCTGAGTCGCCGGGAAGCCCCGGGCGACGGGGGTGTGCCTGCCCTGGACTGCGGTGTGGGCCTGTGTGTCCCACACGGGTGAGTGATGCTCCTTCTCTGGACCCGGGGGGGTAGTGGAGCATTCCCCCCCCCTTTTTTGGCTGACGGAGCAGCTGTTGGAGACCCGATGCAGCGGGGGTGAGCTGGGTACCTGGGGCCTCTCGCTCCCCTCCTCCTCATCAGCCCGGACTGGTGGTGGGCGGACTACATAGAACAATAAGGCGCCAGGACCACGGCCCTGCTAGGGCACCTCTCTGCATCCTGATTTTGGGGCGGCGCAGATACGCTTGCTTTCACCCCCTGCGGAAGCTGCCTGGTAGCTGGCATCGAATTGGAGGGCATGCACTAACTGTGGGATTGGGCCTCCTACTGGTAGCACCCATACATGGGGACTCTCTGTGATAATACCCACATCGCTGGAGAGGGGGGTGACACAGTGACCCTGAGTGCCAGTTTACTGCTACTTTCTTCCTTCCCCCCCGCCCCACCTGGTGGATTGATCGGGGTTCTGCCCATTGCCCTGGTGTCACTGGGGAGGTCCCTGGGGCGCGTGCCGATTGCTGCTGCCGGTTGAGCACACTACTTTATGAACTGTGACTCTGACGGAGGTGTGAGACCTATACTACCCGGCTGCGCTCACAACTACTACAGTGTGTTATCCTTGACCTGTGGAGGGTCCATTATAACAGGGCTCCGTATGTGTGGTGGCCCTGATTTATTTACCCGCTCTGCTGTTCCATTCCCGTGGCTATGTAACTGCTCACCATCGGCACATTGTCCTACCAACTCCAGGGACTGCTGGGTGGTTTGTCTCCCTCTGCTGTTCGTGATTGGCTCTGGTCACTAGAGCAGGAGGGCTGGCGTACATCTCACATTGGGGACCCGACTGTCATTCTTCTTAAATACTGAAACTACCTGATCAGGGTCCGCTGATAATTACCAGACCAGGGGCGATTAGAGCAGATCGCTCGTCAAGAGAGATGGGCCGCTTAAAGGGGAAACTGCAGGAGGCCGCCGCCACTCACTCCCAGTACACAGAGGATAGGGACCCCGCCATGAGTATGCAATCACTTAACACAATCCCGCCCAAGGACGACACGGGGTCCCAGGATAAGTTGGACTTGACACTTAATGAGGTCCGAGAATCCAGGAGAGCCATTGAACAACAGATAGGAACGCTTACAACCGGCTTTACCTTGCTGAAGGCAGATCATGACAAACTAGCCACTACGGTGAAGGATCACAGCTCCACCCTGGATGACTTAGTGCCACAACAGAAAGAACACACAAAACAGCTCCAGGCCCTCCAGAAACAGGTCACGGGACTGATGGACAGGGTTGAAGATGCAGAGGGCAGAGCAAGGCGCAATAACATTCGCGTCATCGGACTCCCGGAACGAATCGAGGGGATGGCGGCGACAATCTACATGGAACAATGGTTCCGCATGCATGTGGCCCCTGAGGGCCTCTCGTACTTCTTTTGCATTGAAAGGGCGCACCGTATTCCTACAGGAAAGCCGAGGGTTGGTGCTCCGCCGAGACCCTTGATAGTAAAAATCCTCAACTACAGGGACCGCGATGTGCTGCTCCAGAAAGCACGGGAGAAGCCACAGATCCAATTCGAGAACTGCCAGGTCTCATTTTACCCGGAATACGTTAATGGTGCAGTGCCGCAGATCCTCTTATCAGGCAGTGAAACAGAAGTTGCGCACCATGAATCTCAAATATGCACTGCTTTTCCCTGCATGTTTGAAGATAATCTATGATCAGAAGACATACTTCTTCGAAAGTCCGGAGGATGTGGAGGAGTGGCTGGAGGTCATGGAACCCAAGCAGCTCTCTGGACAATCTCTCCCGAAACCGCCATGTGGCCCTGGGAAGGCAAGACGACACCGCTCACAACGTGTGACCGGACCCATGAGCGCGGGGCCGTTCCCTGGCCCTACACAGCAGCAGGCCCAGAAAAGCAGGGCGGTGGCCCTGGCGGCTGCGAACGCCTTCAGAGACAATTCCTCCCGCTGAAATTCGGAGTCATCAGAACATAGTACGGTGCGCTCGAACTCAGAGAATAGCTTAACTCTCTTCCCTAGCGTGACTCCTCAAACGGCACATGATCTACTGGGACAGTAGGCTCCTCATACTATATGCAACGCTAGGCAATGACATGGAGGAGGGCGTCGATGGCACGCATACCCTAAGACTCACATATCCTTTTTGCTCTGGTTCTTTATAAGTTTATATGACAAATGTGATGCTGTTCATTATATGCTCGGGCTCGGAGGGGCTCCTAAATGTGTGTTTTTCTACATGACGGCTACGGCTACAGATCCCCACTTTGTGAATGCTACAGTTTATTATGTATCAGTTCAATGTATGTTTTGTTTGGTCTGGCCTTGTTGAGTTTATAGGCGAGACCTGGTATTCTGTTTAAATTGGGGGTTCAAGGGCTCTGGCACATCGCGAGTGCTATGTCTCGCGGAACAACATAATCCTCTCATTAGAATAAGTAAGACACGATTAACTGCTAATGCATACTCTAGACAGCTATAAATTCGTGACATGGAACGTCCTTGGGTTGGGCTCTGTACACAAACGACATAGGGTACACGCACATTTGCTACGCCGTGGGGCACACGTGGTATTTCTCCAGGAATCGCACCTGATGGAGGTTGAAGCGGCTAAAATGCGGAAGAAGTGGAGAGGGCAAATAATCTCCACAAACTACTCTGCCTTTGCCCGAGGGGTGACGATTTAGATAAGAGGGGGGGTCCCATTTGTTATACTGGAAAAAAGGGTGGACGCACAGGGTAGATATATTTTCTTGCGTGGCACTTTGGATGGAGTACCGATCATTCTGGGAAACGTTTATGCTCCAAATTTTGACCAACACAAATATTTTGCGGGTCTGAACTTGATTTTGGCAGGGTGGGAGGCCTACCCATGGATAGTAGGAGGCGATTGCAATGCGGTAATGGATATCACCCTGGATCGATCGCATCCACCCCTAAGGGGCACGGTGGCCAGTAAACAGGCGGAAGCAATGCGTGACTGGGTGGAGGGCCGGTCCCTGTGTGATGTGTGGAGGCTTGGGAACCCAACGCACAGGGAGTACTCCTTCTTCTCCCCGGTACACCAACTTCATACTAGAATAGACAGAATCCTATGCTCCAATTCCTTAGCAAACCAAGTCACAAGCACCACTTACCTAGCAAAGACATTCTCTGATCATAATCCCCTGGAAACTGTCCTTGGTTGGGGCAGAGTGCCCACCCCGGTTCCCACGTGGCGGTTATGGCCCCAATCACTGGAAGATACAGTATTTCGTAGCACCCCTTCTACAGCACTCCAGAATTATTTCACGGAAAACAGAAACACAGCCTCCACAATACTGGTTGAGTGGGATGCAGTGAAGTCAGTCATACGGGGAACAGCAATTCACGCCACAGTGGGAGCCAGGCAAGAGACGCACAAGAATCTGAAAGACACTGAGGACAAACTGTCCAAACTAGAGCAGGAGGCAGTACATGACCCCTCGAAGCAGACGCCATTACTGGAAGCACGCATTTAACACGCAGAGTTGCTGGAAACTCTTAGGCTCATAGACTATAGATCTTATACTCAATTGAGACACTCCGAAGCGGACAAATCGGGCACACTATTAGCGAAATTAATTAGGAATGAGCCTCCTACAACCGTCATTGGCCATATTAGTCTCCCCGGGGGAGGTTCTGCGAACACGCAATGTGACATTAATGACGCTTTTAGTTTATATTACGAAGGACTGTACAGTACACCGCCAGCTTTGGAAGGGTCCTACATTGATGAGTATCTCACAAATCTACCATATCCACGAGTCCCAGATGGTATGCAGGACACCCTGACAGGTCCCATTACTAGGGCAGAAATCAAGGTGGCCATGGGTGGGCTTTCACGCAATAAAACACCGGGACTAGACAGGCTACCGATAGAATTTTTCGATGCATATTCAGAAATCTTAATACCACAATTGAAAGAGGTATATAATAAGTCACTAGAATTAGGTCCTCTCCCTTGCACCACTGTCCAAGCATTGGTAGTGTCACTGCCCAAACCGGGTAGGGATTTATCGGATATGTCGAGTTATCGCCCTCTATCACTTTTATCCACCGAATACAAAATCCTCAGCAAAATATTGGCAAATAGAATCCAACCCTACCTCAATAAACTGATCCACACTGATCAATGCGGATTTATACCGGCTAGGAGTACGTCACTAAACATATGCAGGTTACACCACATCATGTCAACGGATCTTACACAACACCACCAGGCAGGCTGCATATCATTAGACATGAGACAGGCATTTGACACACTGTCGTGGGAATACATGTTCAAAGCCATCTCACGTTTTGGTTTACCCCCTGAATATGTCAACTGGATAAGGCTATTATATGCTGCTCCTACCGCAAGAGTCAGATCTGGGAAACTTATCTCCAGAGAATATGGTATTCATAGGAGCACACGGCAGGGCTGCCCCCTGTCTCCGATCCTATTTGTCTTGGCGCTGGAGCCACTGGCACTCCGTCTGCAACTGGAGGCCACACACTGTGATATACTCATAGGCGCAGCGACGCACCTGGTGTCGGCATATGCTGATGACCTAATTATATATGTGACGGATATGTTGGACGGACTGGGCCCCATCCCTCGTATTTTTGCCGACTTTGAATTGATATCCGGCTTAGCCATTAACGAATCCAAATCAAACGCTTTCTTTTTTCATGACCGCACATTCCCGGACAGTATTACTTTTGGGAGACTCACGTTATCAACGGCCCCACACACCTTTAAATATTTGGGCATTAACATCTATCGCTCACAAGCGGATATGTTGGAGGGCAACCTCAGTAAGGCTCTTTGGGGTATACGATCTCAGGTGGCTTTTTGGGTCACGCTTCCCTAGTCGGCTATTGGGCGCGTGGCATTGTCTAAAATGGTGGTGCTTCCTCGTCTTTTATACTATTTTGCGAATTTGCCTTTGCTGGTACCGTCGACTATTTTTACCACGCTGGATACTATACTGCTCGATCTTATCTGGGGCAAGGGTCGCCGTAGAATAAGTCTTAAGAAACTCCAGGTAGACACACGGGGGGCGGCCTGGGAGCACCTGACTTTAGGGCTTACTATTATGCATGCCAGCTGCAGTGGTTATCCTACTGGATGGCAGGACGTAATTTACAGGAGATTGGCTATACGGCTAGACAGATTGAGCAGGGAATGCTCCACACTTTACTCTTACCGCACAGTAAACTTCCCCCGACATTACCACCCTATTACACACCGCATTGCAATGCTGGAAAAAAGCCCTGAAATATACCTCTGGCGGTGGACTGTACGCAGATAATATTCCACTAGTGGGAATACCACTGACGAGGGGTAGATTGACGCGACAGGCACTTGGACCATGGTTGGACGTGGGGGTGGAGACTGTTGGGGCGTTATTCGAAGGTGGGATACTCATGGATCATGATGCCTTTACCCGACAAACGGGAGCGCCCAACATGCTATACATGACACACGCAGCCTTACTGCACTATATTAAGAGACAGTGGTCTCCACAACGGGAGGAACCCCCAGCGAATGAGCTGGTTAAATCTCTTTACTATATGGGACACGGTAGCCATCTCATTAAGTGGTTATACATTAGTGCCCGTACGCATGCCAGAATTCCCCTTGATACTCTTCGTGCGCAGTGGACTACAGATATGGGAAGAGATCTTACAGACACAGAATGGAAGGATGTATTGGAGTACCCGCGGAAAATACCTCGCAATGCCAAGTTCAAGTTTATTCAATGCATGATATTACATAGAGCCTATTTCACCCCACATAGGCTGCAGAGAATATACCCGGCCACTGCCCATCAATGCCCCCGGTGCAAATTACCAGCAGCAGATCTACTTCACATGCTATGGGCCTGTCCATGCCTTGCGGATTTTTGGGGAGGGGTTATGAGAATGATAGAGGGGACTACCCACCTCTCCATAGGGGGTGCAGCACTGGAGTGTATATTAGGTATTCGTAGACGCAATAAAACACATAAGGCTCAGCTACGCTTTTTGGACTTGACGCTCATAGTTGCTAAGAGGGCTATCACTATGCGCTGGAAGTCCGCCAAAGCTCCTGCGTTGCACCTGTGGCACAGCGAACTGTCCAGATGGGCAGGGGCTGAAAGCGCGGCAATACGCAGGGAGGAGGCCCGTGGTCTACGGAAGACTCCAATTTCCCTGGATTGGGACACAATGGTAGAAGCACATAAGAGTGCCGATCCCGAAAACACCCCTGACGTTCCACAAACACAACAATAGACATAGCATTGTGTTCTTTCTGTAGCCACTCAGTGATGGTTGTGGACGAAAAAATACGATAAGATAATGTAAGCAGAGTAATTTGTTTGGAGTGAGACGTGTATTCAGGATTCTGTATTTTGTAGCCAGAGCCCGGGGAGGGGGGGGGTGGGATATAGACAGGGAGGAGGGGGGAGTTCATGGGTAACAGTTGAACATTATTGTATGTATAATTGATCTGTGTTCTATCTCATGGGAAAGTAGGCTATGCAAAACTTTCTTTTTTTCTTTTTTCTCTTATTGGTTACATCGATGGATATAATGCTCCTTGTAGGAAGATCCTGCAAGAAGGAAATGTATATTGTCGTACAACTAATGTATAAAGTATGTCCTATATATATGGCGGAAGAATGGAAAACCCAATAAAGTTTGTTTAAAATAAAAACTGAGAACTGGACTAAAATATATGATCACCTAAAAAGAATATATTAACCTCTAAAAAAACATGTTTTTAGTTTCTTTCTGAACCAGAGATGGCTGTCAGTAAGACAAAGATCTTGGGGTAAATTGTTCCAGTGGGCCCCTGCCAGATGTAAAAATGAGCAGACACCAGTTCTGGCTTTATTTATCCTCTTGACCTCGACAAGTGGCAGGTTCTCTGACCCCAGATCACTTGGTGGAATATACCATTCCACTTTGGCTTGTAGAGTTCCAGGCCCATTGTAGTATAATGTCTTATGTGTATGGCAAAGAAGCTTGAAGCTTGCTCTTTTTCTCATTGGTAAGAGCTAAATCTGTCTGTATTGCAGACCAGCATACCAGCAGAGTTTTGAATCACCAGAAGTCTGGTGAATAAATAATCTGCTATGTCCACCTACAGGGTATTGCCATATTCCAGTCTTCTAGTTATAAGAGACTGAACTATCGTTTTTCACCAGACAACTGGTGTCCACTTGAACAGTCTTCTCAGGAGTTTGAGGATACCAAATCATTTGCCACATGTGGCACTTGTTCCCGAGTGCAAAGTGAATCGTCAATGATGAACCTGAGATTTTTCGCTGATTTCTTGGGGTTAGGCATAGCACCAAGTGATGTGGGCCGAATATATACCCTTAAAATGCATGCAAATACATTGCATGCATTGCATGCAATTAACGACCGCGTTGTTAGAATGCATACCATTACATCGCAAGTCATTACTACGACTTGCTGTAGGGGGCGCGCTGGACTTAGGAATAGTATTATTTACTATTCCTATTCCTACTCCAGTTTGCGCAACAGCAGGGAAGGTGTTGGATTCTAAATCCAACACCATTGCGCCCCCTACATCAAGTCGTACTAATGACTTGCGATGTAATTGTATGCGTGGTAACAGCGCAGTCGTTGTAACGACTGCGTTGTAATGGTACCGCGTTGTGGAGACAGCGTTGTAAACGCTGTTTTCCATGTGGGCCACCGAGAGGAGTCCCAGATCTTGTGGGCTCCCCCGAAGAGTAAAATCTCCGTTTTATCAGCGTTTAGTTTCAAGCAGCGATCTGACACCCAACTTTCTACTTCTGAGAGACATTTGGTTAGCTTGTCTCTGGTTTCATCTTGTTTCTCCCTAATAGATATAATCAGCAGGGTGTCATCAACATACGAGCAGATCTCAAAGCCCCATTTCCTTACAGCCTTCACTATGGAGGACACACAGATATTAAAAGGAGTCAGACTCAAAGAGGAGCCCTGAGGGATTTGGATAAGTGAGATCTAAACGTACTCAGCTGCACTGTTGGTGTTCTAGTCTCTAAAAATGAGCAAAACCACTGTTGGGGTTTAGAGCCGATTTTATAGAGTTTCTTGATCAGCAGGCTATGGGAGACGGTGTCAGAAGCTGACCACAGGTCCAGTAGTTTCAGGGCGGTGAACTTACCCTGATCGACAACTGACCTGATATAATCCAATATGGCTACAGGTGTAGACTCAGTGCTGGTTTTTGCTTGAAACCCCATCTGAGATGGGTCTAACAGTTTGTTGTTTTCTAGAAAATCAGCTGGCAATTAACTCATTTTTCCAAGATCTTGTGTGTATGTATATATACATATTCCCTTTTTTGGCTATGGGAGCATTAAATGTCTGGGTAAGTTGCCTCTGGTAGGGATTGATTTAAACTTTGGGTGAAGAAGGGGCTAAGTGTGGTGGCTAGTCGGGAGCAGATGAAGTGTGGGCTGGGGTTCCAGTGGGAAGCCAGATTTGATTTCAGCCATCAGCTTCACTACCTGTTCTTCCGTGCTCTTTTTTTAAATAACCCAGATGGATCGTAACTTGTGGTCATATTGATTCCCAAAAGAGTTTATCCAAGGAGGGTTGAATATCAAATGATGAATACATTTTCTCATTTTTGTCATAAAAAAGATTGCTGATTTTCTCACTGTGGGCTGCTGTAGGGAAACTATTTTGAGAGAGACAAGCAGGTTGGGCAAGCTCTTTCACAATTTTGAACATATCTTTTGAGGAACTGCTGTTCTCTTCTATTCTTTTAATAAAATAGTCCTTCTTGGCTCTCCTCAATGCCTTATGGTATTCTTTCAATTCCTCTTTATAGTTTAAGTGATCTGTTTCGTTTTTGGAGAGTCTCCAAGTATGTTCAAGGTTTTTACATTTTCATTTAGCTAGTCTTAGGTCGGTAGAGTACCATTTTTCTGAGCACGAACCTCTAGCTGATTTTTGAGTTTTAAGGTGAGCACAGCTGTTTAGAGAAACAGGAATGGCCACGTTTAGATGCCTGTAACTGAACACTCATACAGTAACTAACACACCCAGCCACACACCAACACAGCTACTTACATATCCAGAGACACACACTTACAGGCACTGATACACTCACTCACATATCTACTCAACCACTCACCTACCCGTACAGCCACTCATATACCCATTAAAACACCCATACTCAGACAGTTACACAGCCTCTTACACACTGACATAACCAATTATGTAGCTACGAACTTGCGTATAGTATGTAATCTAATAGTATGTAATCTCAAGTTAAATATATTCTAGATTTTCTCTTCAGATATCTATCCGTGTTTAAAGAGTAATGGAAGGAGGAAGGATGAGGTGAAAAAAATATTAAGAATTATGCTTCTTGACATATTTAGTTCAACTTGCATATGACATTTGCTACAGTGAGTGACCATGTCTTGCAGTTTTGGTGAAACAGCGTGGATGGTAAGTATCTGGTCAGGTGGTAAGGGTCCCACAAATGGTTCAGGTGATAATGATGCACCATCTTCCCTTTCTCTTATATCCTCGGATACCTCCTTGTATGTATGGTTTTCAGGTGTTTCGAAACAGAGGATGTGCCATGTGAACACTTTGTCAAAGTACCTTTTGAGAGTTTTTTGCTGCATAGATTAAATTGAGCAAATTTTGCACAAACTTTCTTTTCTACTGATGGGATAGAGGAATATTTCCAAATGTCGGAGGAATACTTTGAAGGCGGTAAGTCTTCTTCTTCATCCTGCTCTTTTCGTTCTCTTCTATCTTCAGCAAAAGAGTTCTTAACTTTGAAACTATCTTCTTCTGAAGCAAAGGTAAAAATATGATAGAGCTGCGCTTCCGAGACTGTCTCCAGAAAGATAAGAAACCAAATAACTGATTTAGGGTATGGTTTTCAATGTGGATAGGCGGGCAGATTTGTGGTGGCATTGCAGCGGATCTATGGATTCATAAAATGAATAGAAAACAGAGAAAGACTTTGGGGCCGATTCTGATGCGGGTTGGAAAAGCTTCCCGACCGAATCGGTTGGGAAATGGTGTCCGACCCACTCGGATCGGGAAAGTCCGACCGGCGGAGTAGGATGCATCCGGATGCTTCCAGATACGATTTGGTTGAACTCCCATTGACTTCAATGGGAACATTTGTTCCTAACCGCATCAGAATTGGGCCCTCGGTCGGGAAGACACGTTCCCGATCCGATTTGGAAGGAGCAAATGCCGTTAGGAGGCCTTCCTAACCGCATCAGAATCGGGCCCTCGGTCGGGAAGCTTTTCCAACCCGCATCAGAATCAGCCCCTGAGTGTTTTCCATTTGTAAAAAGTTTAATAAGTTATGGTATGGTCATTTGTTAATCATTAGTTTTAAAATGTATAATAAAAAATGTGTTAAAATCTATTTATAAGCTTGTAAAATGTATATTACTAAATTGAACTTATAGGTGAAATTGTAGTACAATTATATTAAAATTCACAAAAAAAACCTAAGGTTATAGGGAGGTTATAGTTTGGAAATAGCATTAAAAAAACGTAGAAATTTGCTGGAAAAAAACAAAGGTAAGAGAGACATTAAAGTTAGGAAATAGAATTAAAAAAACCTTAGCAATTCATTGAAAATACTAAAGGTTACAGGGACATTATAGTTAGGCTTAGATTTTACACACACAAATCCATACAAATCCAGCAGTTATAGTTACGTGAGCTAACTATAACTCACGCCCCCGCAATGTACTGCTCATGGCCTGACATATTACATCACGCACTACATGGCCAGTGACATCACTGAATTTCTATGGTTTTTTAATGCTATTTCAAATTATAACGTCTTTGTAAACTTTGTTTTTTTAGTAAAATATATATGTATGTATGTAAATCAAGTAATCAAGTAATCTCCCCGTGCCTAACAAGTTTCAAGTTTATTTGTTTATGATTTTGGAACTCCAAAGAGATCCACACAATTTAACAGGCCAACAACATATAAATACAACATTTTATAAAACAAGGTTTCTACAGTCATTCTAAAACATCAGATAAAACCAAAATTGATAATTATAGCCATCATATAAATGTATATTAGTACATATTTAAAAAACACTTAAAAAAGTTAAAAATCCTGTGACAAAACATTTCATTTGGTGGTTCATAAATAGAATCTATTAGTGCAGAGGCCGAAAGGATAGATAATTGTAGACAGATTGGTTTCATCCATTTACGCCGATACAATAATAGAGCGGGGCAGATAAATAGCACATGATTAACATCCTGGATAGAATTATTACACAGATTACAAATTGGAGAAGAACCATACCATTTAGATAGTACATTGTTCAACGGGAGCATACCCTGCCTCAATAATAGCCAAAAGCGGCGCACTCCATGGGGCAGGTTCCAAGAGATATAAACCTGTGCTTTTTTATCACACAGGAATCTGTGGCCGGGTGGGTACCTCTCTTTAAAATACGAGCTTCCTTATCCCTGGTAAAACTTAATTTCCAAGTGGCCTGCTTCAAAGTGGCCCTTAATTGATATGGCGATAGAGTAAAAAGTAGGGATTCATCCAGTTGTAGCAAATCAACTGCAATTCTAAAATTTTTAACAATTAATGACTGCTCCTTTAAACTTTCTAATATTTCTTTTTGGATTAAAAATCTTAGTGTGCCAGGATCACCCTTTACCAGACTTGTAACCCACCGCACTATCCCTGCAAGACCCTGTACCCAACTACTTCTTAAACCAAACTCTAACCTTAGTGCAGCCACGGGGCAAGCAGTGTTAACTGAGGCTAGGCTCCTCAAAATGTTGCCTTCTGTTGTATTTAAAAAGACCATTTTTCTATATCAAGTAATTCAATACCATACAGCAGGGAAGCAGGAATTTTTGCACGAAATACCTCTAATAAAAGTGCAAAATGTCTTTTTCCAGTAGATCTGTATAGGGAGCCCAAGCTTTTCCCCTGTGTAGTAGCTTTATAGATGTTATTTTCTATATGGGCTTTATCACTTAGGTTACCACACACCGTTTTTCCCAAGAAAACGTAAGATTTTACAAATTCCAATTTTTGTCCACCTACAGACCAAACAAAATTCTCATACTGGAGCTTTTTTCTTCCATGCATGCACATTATTTTACTTTTAGATACATTAATCTTTAAATAGTGAGCCTCTGCAAATTTATATAGTGCCTGCAGACGACTATTCAATCCCTTAGGTGTTAAATCCAAGATTAAAATGTCGTCAGCATAAAGTAAACAAGCGATCGGTTTTCCCCTAGTAATGGGGCGATGCCCTCACTTTGTGCCAAAGTGTACGGAAGGTCAGATATATATAGGGAGAAAAGTAGAGGAGCCAATAAACAACCTTGTTTTAAACCATTTGCAGTAAGGATAGTTTGGGAGAGACCTATTTCCCCTCCCATTAAAACTCTACACCAAGTGTCTGTATAAAGTGCACGAACTAGCTCCAAGAGGATGGCCGGCATACCCAGGTCCGACAGTTTTCTCCACAGCAAAAGCCGATCTACTTTATCGAATGCTGTGGAGAAGTCTATAAAGGCTGTGTACACTCTTCCTCCTCTAACTTTAACATATTTTTCGTTTATTACCTGTAGTGCGGTTAGATTATTAATAGTTCCATGTTTTGTCCTAAACCCGGTTTGTTCAAATGGTAAAATATTTTCCACATCCACCCAATCATTAATTTGAGTCAAGAGGCATTTAGCAAAAACTTTACCCACTGCGTCAAGAAGGGCAATTTGACGATAATTGTGTGGGGCATCTCGATCTCCTTTCTTAAACAGGGGGACTAATATACTACCCTTCCAAGAGAGGGGAACCATTTTATTTGCGTAGCAATAATTAAACACTGGATAAAGGATTTTACTCCACAGTGAACTATTTTGTTTTAAAACTGTGATTGGTAACTCATCGGGACCCATCGCTCCAGAGGATCGCATCCTCTTGATCGCCATTTCAATTTCTTTTTCAGATGGCGATCCATACGATGAGGAGTCTTCCTTTAATGCAGTGTAGTTAATTGCCTTTGCATTATCTGCATATAAGTCCCGAATGAAGCCAACCCATTTATGTTCCGCAATTGCAACGGGAGTGGTCGAGATCTGGCACCACATCCTTCTCCAATAAGAGACCAAAACGTTCTTACTTGGCCTTTATACACTGCTTCTCTCAGTTTAATGCAGATGTTATCTTCCCTCTCTTTTCTTAACTTAACCCTTACCCTAGTCCTCCTCCTTTTTAATAGTAATATTCTATGATATCTTTCCAAGGAGTAATTCAAGTACTGTTCTCTAATTAGTTTATTTATTTCAAGATTAAAAGGCTGGAGGGATCTTGGGACTACTTTAGTACTTTTTCTTTGATTCGACCTCTTCGCAATTTCTATCGCTTTGATCATAAATGCATTAAAACTGGCAATTTCTTTTCCATTCCAACTAGACAAATTCTCTACAGTGGCCTCTAAAACACTGTCCAGGCCCCAGATGGCTTTGTTATCCCAGTGACATCTCCCTGTTTTCTTAGCGAAACTAACAGATTCACTGTTTAGTGCCCAAGGATCAGTCGAAAATAAATTAAAATTTACGGTAAGAGTTAGTACTTTATGGTCACTATAGGGAGAGTTACAGACCTTTAAATCTTTCAATAAGAAGAAGGAGATACTTCCCACTACCACATAGTCTAAAATAGATTCTCCACTATAAGATTTACAAGTAAAGGTAGCCGGTATATCCGAAGGCAATCTTCCATTTACTATAATGCAATCAACCTTCGTTAATTCATCAATAAGCATTTTCCCTCTCTTATTTGTTCTAATATTTTGTGGAAAGAGCGCTTGTGGGATCTGCAGAGATTCTTCTTTTTCTTTTTTCGAAATGTGTCCAAAGTAGAGTTAGAGATTTTACAATTCAGATCCCCTACCAGGACTATATGAGGGGAAGTACTACATCATTAACTTTTTTAATGTAGGAAAAAACCGTCTTTAAGAGTACATCGTGAGAGGCATCTGGTGGAATATAAGCATTTATCAGCATCAGCGGTAGAGATTTTACATTACCAGGATTATACAATGTTATTGCTAGAAAAAGATTACTAGGATCTTTATAGTAATCATAATTCCATTTTATCTTATTAGACAATAAGCAGGCAACCCCTCCCTTTGCATGTCCTCTCCTGGACGGGGTTGCTTTGCAATCTAAAATAAAATAATCCTTACATAGCAATTCCTCTGTACACCAGGTCTCCTGAAGACAAATCACGTTTGCGTCTAATGCACATAAATATTGTAACTTCTCCCTAGTATTCTTTATTCCTGCAGCATTCCAAGATATAATTTTTAATTCATTGCTAAAAGGATGACTGTTGTAGATATTTATTATTTGATCTACTCGATAGAACACCAGGTAACCAGTTCCATTTTGGACTCTCTTCGTTGGAATTCCATTTAAAGGAAGAGGAGGTGCAATCTTTGAGTTTCACTTGTCTACCATTTTTTGTAATACAGATTTGTAATCCCTCTGTTTCATACGAACAGTCTCTACTGTCCAGAAGTAAGTGAGTTGACAAAGACCTATTGTCGAGGGCTCTATTTCGGGGTTTCTCAAAGAATGGAATAACATCGATCCCCCTACTTTGTAGGCCTTCTGACCATTGTAATATAAGGTTTGCTATAATTTTGGAATTGAACCTTACCCTCGACTTATAGCCAACTTCTGTTTTTAAGATGGAGACTAAACTTATATCACTACTTTGTATAAGTTTCAAAGTTTCAATCTCTAGGAGACATTTAAGAAGCGAAGTCCTATTTAATATTAAATCT
Organism: Calotriton arnoldi; assembly: GCA_963921515.1. Lineage (NCBI taxonomy): Eukaryota > Metazoa > Chordata > Amphibia > Caudata > Salamandridae > Calotriton > Calotriton arnoldi. Next base: position 1,232,881 of record CAWUFW010005832.1, on the reverse strand, counting down.
GTATCAAACAGAGGAATAAAATCTAACTGGAGTGTGTCCATACTTTCCCAGATGCATTCAACATCAGTTATCTCTGGTTTACCTCTCATTTTTACAATGTCAGAGAAGGGGACAGCCAAGGGATTAAGTACTGATGGAAGAGGATCAACAGGCCTTGACTGCTCCACTATTATAGGTAATGGAGACCCCTCTGTTACGATATTATTAGAGTCTTTTATGGGATATGCAATATTCGTGGGGGAGGCATCATAGGCCATCATTGACTCTATTATTAGCTCTTTATTCTCCGGGTTCACCAGATCAACTTCATGTATCTGCTTCATATCTTGTGATGTATTTTGCGGAGTCTGGGAGAAAGTTTCCTTGCTAGCTGAGGCCTCGAAGTTTTCTTTAAAACGAATTCTCCTTTGCTTCTTTTTTGACAATCTTCGTATTGATTTCATCTTTTTCCCTCTATTCTTTTCCTTTTTCCCATTTCTCCCATTTTTTTCCAAGTGTGAGGCTCCTACGACATTTTCTTTCTCATCACTTAACTGGGTTTTAAAAATAGAGAATACTTCCTTGTCTATTCTTTTCACTGATCCCACCGAGCCTTTTACTTCTTGAGCTAAATCATAGATAACCTGTATGGGTTCGGGTAAAGGATCAGAGGTCCTCTCTAACGTCACCACTTTATTCATTTGCTTATCTATTTGGGCATTGCCATCATGGACAGTAAGGATTGGGTGACTACTAACATTTTCAAGTATATTCTCTGGAACCTCTTCTACCTTTACTTCCGCTTCTACATGTTTAATAACTAATTTTGAAGTAACCTCCCTCTCCTGATTACTCTTTAACAATACCTTTAATATTTGAGTTACAGTTTCCAACACACAGTCAGAACCTCCTACAAATTTTTCCAATAGCGTTAGAATAGAAGATAATAGATGTTCTAAGGATACTAGTGAATCCGAGACTATTATATCCTTCCTTATAATTTGACTGGGTTGGGTATCACTGATATTTAAATCAGGGGTCAGAGAGGGTGTGAAAGCAAGAGAGATTGATTTGATTTATTGGATGGGGTACTACTAAATAATGTTAGTCCTATAGGAACTGTTATAGCTGGAGTATTTACTAGCTCTATAATCTTGCTAGTATCATGAGAAATATACCTCCTGCAGAGCTCTAAATCTAAATCGGGGAGAGTAAAATCTTTATTTTGGGCATCCTCTACTGTATAGGGACCAGAGCTCTCTTCTATAATACCGTGAGGTATGTGGGGTATTCTGTGTGTAATTACCTCTGATGTTTTAAGAGATGGTAAGATAGGTCCAAAAGATACATGGAGGACTGGAGAACATGCCAGATCCCCAGGGCACCGTACTGGATGCCTCTGGGATTCTGGAGAATCTCCCCCTCCATGCTTACTACCAGCAGTATATAATTCTACGACCTCAACCATATCAGGGCCAATGTTAACAGTATTTACCATTTCACCATCATTCTCATTCCCAATCACATTTTCCCCCCCATTCCCATTAGTTGCAATGTTAGATCCAGCTTGAAGATTTTTTTCCTTTCCCCTTTCCCATAGACTGAATAGTTGACTTTTTCCTTTCGACAACATGCCAGGAACTTCCTTATTACGTAAGGGATTTGATTTAGTTTTTGCACAGGTCCTACCCACAAGCAATCGTCCTGACCTAAGTTTTTTGCCGTCATTTTATCTTAGGCCTGTACAAAAGTGTACTGCCTAATCTTATCTATTATATTAATTATATATTTTATATATTATATATTATTGTAAGCTTATTCATATATACTCTTATACTCTTATAGATTTGCCACAGACTTAGTTACGGTCCCTTAAATTTTTAGCCCAGAACAGAAATCGCTCTCTCTACTACGCTTGGAGCTGAAACCGTCCTTTCTTTGCTTTTTTGTTTAACAATAAGGGAGCCAAGGGTAAGAGGACAGAGATATCAAATAAATCAAAGGACAAGGGACAAAAGATAAGGCGTTACACCATTGGTAACCATAAAATAACTTGGGGAACCACACAGATGACACAAGTAACGATAGAAATAAGTAATTTCACGGAGAGAATACCAGAGTCATCAAGTCACCAAACTATACGACAGAGAGACAGGGGGACAAAAGACAAAGGAAAAAGGGACTGCGGTAGTCTGCATGCAAACAGTACTAGCTACTATTGATCACTGCCCACTAGTGCTATTGACTTTTTCTGTGCACAAATTACACAAATTTCAAGGAGACAGGAAGGCAGATCACGGGCAGTTCATGAAGACCCAACAAACCCCCCCCCAAAAAAAAAAAAAAAGGAGCAAAGGCCGGTAGAAACCAGTGGAGACCACGAACCGGCACCACAACTCAAGGTCTGTTGCCGCTGTCTCTGCTGCCACTGCTGCTGCAGAGAACAGCAACCGCTGGCTCACAGACCGCCTTTGTCTCTGCAACCTTTCTCCTTCTCTCTTTATATCCTTTTTTCTTTTCTTTCTTTTCTTCCTTCTCCTTTCCCTGTAAGAAACAGGGCTAACCCCAACTGCAGTGTTCTTGGCTGCTGCTACTACAGCTGCGGCAATAATGTTCTCAGTGTTCCTGGCTGCGGTAGTGGTGTCCTGCTCCCCAGCTCCCTGATCCCGCTCCTCGCTGCTGCTTCTCGCACGTTTCTCTGTTGGTCCCGACTGCGCTTCCCAATCAGCACTGGCTCAATTGCAGTTTCCGATGACTGTGTAAAGCCCTGATCACCCCTCGCGTGCCTGCGTCCTTGGGGGAGTCGCGGCGCTTTCCGTCAGCGCTGTAGAAATAATGTTCACGAATACAGGGCTGCAATGCAGCTGCAAAGCGGTACGTGTACCATAACACACCCGGCCCCCAAAACAAGTGAGGGGGCTGGCAGTGGCAGAAGGGCACCAACTCGAGTCGCAACTCTCTTGTCAGGAAGAGTAACTTTCTTTTTTTTTTTTTTAGGCCTGTCCTTTCAGCGGGATTTTATGTATGTATGTATGTATATATATATATATATACATATATGTATTTGCTGGGGAAAAAACAAAGGTTAAAGGGATGTTATAGTTAGGTGACAATGTTAATAAAACATACCATTTTAAACTAGCAAAACCACTGAAATTCACCAGTTGTAATTATCTTGGGTAACTATATCTCGGGCCCTAAAGTAACTATAACTAGCACCCCGCCGTGCAGGCGTTGGCATCAATTTTGTCACTTCAGAAGTTGCTGTGATGTTATCAATGATGTCATAGAAGATGCCATTGAGAGAGCACGATTTATTCTTACTTGAGATAACTATAACTGGTGCGTTTCAGTAGTTTTGTTTGTTTAAAACAGTATGTTTGAACTCTCATTTTCACCTAACTATAAAGTCCCATTAACCTTTGGTTTGTTCAGTAAATTTAAAAAGTTAAAAAAATATATGTATATAAGTAAGATATTACAATCCCTAACTATAAGGTCACTTTAACCTTGTTTTTTTCTTTTTTTTTTAAAGTAAAGTAAGATGTCCATCACCAAGTGCAGCATGGGCACTCAAACCCCAAAAGGCCATGTGCAGAGTGGGGCTGGGCACTCTTCCTACTACTGCACAAGGTCTTCAGCCTCCAACCCGCCTGCAGGCCAGGCATTACACCAAGCAACCCCTTGCGGGCAACCAACCCTCTGCAAGTACACCTGGCTGATTATGTGATCTAACAATACAGATGGTGAGGCATCGAGAAATCTACTCGCCCACTTACTATGGCGAGTCAGATTTTATCATCGCGAGCTACTTTTAGAGCTCACTAGCCCATGGCGAGCTGATAAAGAACAGGTGATCTATTCTCTCAGAAAGTGAATGAGCAATAAAGATGCCTTTGAATCTTGCTTTTATCTTGTCACATTTGTTCTGAATTCAGAGACAGAGGTCAAATGTCAGCTTATGTCTGACAATTTGCAGTCACAGAACGAAAAGTAAACACAACCTCCATGATAAAATAAGCAGCAAAGTTAGAGGATTTTGTAAAGTGAACTGTCTGACAATCGTGCTTTACAAAGAGTGCGAAAAAGGCCACAGGATGTCAGGCTTTTTTCTCAAACGCATAACATTTAAATAGCTTGTAAATTAACTGTTTCAACACTTCAAAATATATTTTATTAGGTATAAAAGCACTTTTTTGAAATTCTGTGTGGATTAAAAGATATCAGAACACCTTACTGGGCAGTGTGCAAATACAAAAAAACTTTTGCACAGATTATTGTTTTATACGCTATATAGTTTTATCAGTAAAACTGCATGTTAGTGGAACGTTTGTGGCCATTTCAATGGAGAAGGTGCTGTTTGTAAATGACAGTGTGCTACCAAATCATGCTTTAGTAATACATTTAACAAAAGTGAGTTTTTACACATGAACGGAGTATTATTCCTGCCCCTGCCCTGATGACAATGCTATTAGGGACCTAAGAGTCAGGTCAAGGGTTATTTGAACCCTAAATGTGGGCTAGTTTGTTATTATACATGGAGCTAAAGTTTAGTCTATTAAATCAAATAAAATAGTTTTTTTGTACAGCAGAAATGCTGAACTTGCATATTTGAAGGTGCTCGCATATGTGATAATGAAGAAACAGGCGGCTCTGTAAAATACATTTTTGTTAGGATCACACAATTTGAGAGAAGATTACGGGTCAAGTACATTACAGTTAAGGGCGAGTAGAATATTCAAGTCACTAGACCTGCAGGTCTAGTAACATTTTTATGATTTTGTCAAAGGGTCAGAAAACCAATATATAACAGGCACTGGCAAAGCCAATAGCTCTCTCCTTCGAGACTATTGCCACGGTGTTTCCTTTTGTTCCTGTGGAGTGGCATTAATTAGTGTGGAGTGAAATTATGTAGTGTGGAATTATGTGGTGTTGAATTGTGTTTGTGGAATTGTGTGGCATGGAACTGTATGGTGTGGAATTGTGTGACGTTGAGTGGAATCATGTGGAATGTAATTATATTGCGCGGAGTGGAATTATGTGGAGTGTAATTATTTTGTATGGTGTGGAGTGAAATTATGTGGACTGTAATTATGTGGCATGAGTGGAATAACGTGGAGCTGGGTGTGGTGTGGAGTGGCATGGATTGGAATTATCTGCTGTGGGGTTCAATTTTATTTTCTAGGGTGGAACTGTGTGGGGTGGAAATATGTGTTGTGTAGTAGAATTATGTGGTGAGAGGTGGAAATACAAGGTGTGGAATTGTGCAGCATAGATTTGTGTGGTGTAAACTAGAATTTTGTTGAGTGGAATTGTATTATGTAGAATTGTGAGGATCTGAATTGTGTGGCATTGAATTGTGTGGCATTGAGTGTAATTATGTGGCAGGGGGCAGAGTTGGATTTTGCAGAGTGTAATTATGTGTTGTGGAAAGGAATTCTGTGGATAGGAATTATGTGACATGGTGCAGAGTGGAATTTGGTGAAGTTGAATTATGTGGTAGGGAGGGGAATAAAGTGTTATGGAGTGGAGTGGATTATGTGGTGTGCAGTTAAAATATGTGTAATATAAATATGTGGCATGGTGTGGACTGGAATTGTGTGGAGTGTAATTATGTTTTGTGGAGCTGAGTGGATATATGTGGAGCGTAATCATGTGGCGTGGAGTGTTATTATGTGTAGTGGAATTGTATTGTGTGCAGTGGAATTATCTGGAGTTGAATTGTGTTGCTTAGAGTGTAAATATGTGGATTGGAGTGGCATACAATTATGTTGCTTGCAGTGTTATTATGTGAAGTGGAATTATGTTGCATGGAGCTGAGTGGAAATATGTGGAGGGAAATATGTGGAGTGGAATTTGTTGGATTGTAATTATGTGGCATGGAGTGGAATTGTGTGCTGATGAATTGCATGGCGTGGATTTGTGTGTTGTTGAATTGCATGATATAGAATTGTGTGGCATTGTGTTGTATTATGTGGAATGTAATTATGTGGCACACAGTGGGGTTGAATTATGTGGAGTGGCATTGTGTGGCATGGAGTGGAATTGTGTGGAGTGGACAGGGATGGGATTGTGGGTGGGAGAAGAAGATGGATGGGACAAGATGGGATGGATACAATTGCAAGTTTCCCAGTGCAAAAATAATGTCAGCAATACCTCTGCCCCTCACACAACTTTGCTGCACTCCTTTATATGATGCCCCTTCTACAGTGCCTCATTCCTTCCATGCAAGCACTCGCAGACTTGAAGCCCCCCAAGTCTACGCCACACTTATGGGTGTGAGGAGGGACATGCACTAAGAGAATAGAGCGAAGAAGAGATCCCTATGGATCATGGATGTCACGCCTGTAACCTGACCTTCCCCTAGCTATCTCCAGAGAAATCAGTAGTGGAAACTATTGTTTAATCACATACTGCTGACTACAAAATAGACATGATGTCTTGCCAGGTATAATTTGTCACACTAGCTATTGAAATACTGATAGGATTGGGAACAGTGAGTCACAAGTCGTACTGGTGCCCCTGAAAGGATGGCAGAGCTGAGGCAGTGTTTACACCTTCTTTCCGATGTCGGTATGGTTAAAGGTCCTCCTATTCAAATTGTCTGGTGCTTCTGGAAGTGCACAGGGACTAGGGAAACGTAACTTAAAAAAAAAATAAAGAGACAATTGGAACAATTCAAACAAACGTGTAGTTGACATAGGGAGAGGCAGTGGCCTAACTGCTGTCGCTGTAGAGTGTGGACCTGGGGAACCAGGTTTGAGTCTCAGCGCCGGCTGAACATCCTGGGTATCTAATCTAGGCAAATCACGTAATCTTCCCATGCCTACACAAAATCAATGTGTGCTTGTGTAAAGTGCTCGCCAACACCTTTGGGTCAAGTTCACGCTATATAAAAGCTGCAAGCAGCCGCGGCTGGTGCAGGTAATAACGGTGAGGTGGGGGGCGGGGTGGGGGGGAGTCGACATACGACGACGAGGGAGAATAAAATTTAAAAAAGAAAATCACTTGCCTTGTACTCACCGCATGCGAGCGCAAGGTAAGTGGTTTTATTTGAAAAAAATGTTATTCTCCCTCGTCCCCACCCCTCGCTACTCTTACCTGCACCGGCTGCAGGTGGCTGCAACAAAAACAAAAATCAATGGATGGGGCAAAGGCATCTGGCCCCCCGATTCATTTATTGTGCTGTTTGGGCAAGGCAAAGGGAGGGAGGGGGGACAAGAAAACACAGACAACCTGAGGGAGCAGACAACTGAGCCATCTACGAAAGATGCACTCTGTAGAGTGGCTCAAAAAAAAAAAAAAAGAAAACAATAGCTGCCAAAAGCACAAGCAGTGGAAAGACACACACACTTGGGCCATGCGCTAGGGGAGGGTCGCATGCAAGAAGAGGGAAGTGGCTGATCCCTTTTATTGTTTTTCATGGGGGGGGCATGCGGCCCCCACTCCCGGAGCCATGAAAGGGCCCTGGTGCCCTCATTCCCCTGGGCCCCCACCCCTCTCACTCTTTTTTTAAAATGGGGAGGGGGCATGCGGCCCCTTCCCTGAGCCTTCAAATGGCCCCGGAAACCCAATATCCCGGGGCCAGTGATTTTTTGGGGGGAGCTACCCTGTGGCCCTGGGGACCCAGCCCCAAGGGGCCTGATGGTAAGAGCATCCCACGGACCCCATACCCCAAAACACTGCAGTTCCCTGTCTGCAAACGTGCTGTGAGGTAGATCTTCTGAGAAAAACTGCTCCCTTCGGGATGGGTACAGGCAGGGGAGTCGGCAGGGGCCGCAGGCTCTATGTCTCTTCTCCAGCAGCCCCATGGGCAGCAATTGCTGTGGCTGTCCCAGATGGGCACCGAGGTACCCAAACAACTATTAAAAGTGTTGCAGCCCCAGGCGATGGTGTCCCTGGGGCCCCATCTCATAATGGCCAGGGGAGGGAGGGGAGCCACCCCCATAAAATGTAATGCGGCCCTAGGCAATGGGGTGCCCTGGGCTTGTTAATGGCGAGAGGAGGGGGGCCAGCATACCCTACTCCTTGTAAAAAGGTAATGTTGTCCCGTGGCATGGGGTCCCCAGGGCCTGACAATGGCTCAGGGAGGGGAGGTCGCACGCCCTCCTCTCCAATAAAAATATAGCACTGGTCCCGCTGGGCCCTGACCCACCCCAGGGGTCTTATTTGTAAAAAGTGCAGATCTGCGCTCCCATTAAAAAAAATGCAGGCTCCTGGCTTGTGGATGGGGTCCCAGGGACCTCTATAAGGCTTGGGGATGGGGGCACACACGTTCTTCCTCATAAATTAAGAAATTGGCCTTAAGGATGGGGTCTCTGGGACTTCTAAACGGCTCAGGAAGGGGGCCGCACCCCCTCCTCCCCAAAAAAACTAAATACAGTAGACCTGCCCCTCCAGGTCCAGACCCACCCTGGGGTGGGGGTTACTTTTGAAAAGGGCAGAAGCTCGCCATTTTTTTTTTTAATTGGTGCAGCAGATTCATAGTACAGATTAAAAAAACATTTCAAAGGCTTTTGCTCCGGGTGGGTCCCTCTGGGCTCCCCCCACCAGGCCTCGGGGGCAGGCTAGGCCTACCCTTGCCAATATGGTTTTTTTTTAATTAGGAAACCATAGCACTCAGTCATTAGTCTAAACATGTCGAAAGGTCCAAAGAGTAAGGACTTGCATTAAACAAAAATGCCAGAGAGCATTACTCAATCATTACTCCAGTCAGATAGGAGCTTATTATCGTCTCCATTTCTCTATATAATTTCACTTAACCTACATTTGCCACATGGTCTTTTAGCCTCGGACGACTCATAGCCCTACCTTGGTCTTACGTCATGATCTTTGGACACTTTACAAAGATTTTACAGGTCCAGAGTTTATCCTAATCACAGGCACATGGTGTGCTCCTATCATAAGGACTAATATTGGAAGTTGTGTTTATACCTACCAGCCACCACTTATATTAGACATTGACAGCAACGTCTACCTATTTTATTCAGTGACCTGACCTATACTTGAGCAAGGGTTGAGGCTCTCACTACAGGACACAACCTTCTGTGTAAACTTTATTCTGCCTTCATGGAATGGATGTGGGTCTCCTCCAATATACGTCACATCCTGCAGAGGTGCAGCTCCTGAGAGCATTACAATATATACCCATTACTCCATATGGGACTACGCACATGGAATCGTTGACCTCATCTATACCTTAATCAAGCCTTGAAAAACTCACTGTGTGACGAAACACGTGTCGGCCGTTGTCCAGTTCCAAAGGATGAATTTATGAATGTACCGAAGTTCACAAAATCCACAATATCTCTAATAAATGTTTTTGTTTAACACAAGTCCTTCCTTACTGTTTAGACCTTTTGACATGTTTAGACTAATGATTGAGTACTATGGTTTCCTTCTTTGAAATTTATACACATTGGTTCCTTTGGTCCAACGTGAGCTCACACCTTTGGCAGTAGGGTGTGGGATACCAAAAAAGCACCATCCCAAATATCTATGGCATCATTGTACTGTACATAAATAAATTATATGTTCTAACGAGGTGTGATTGTTAAACCACTACTACCTCTCGTCTTTATCAATATGTTTTTTGTATTTTTCTTTTACAGGAGAGAGGACTAAGTCCAAGAGTACTAAAATGGCTGCTGCAACATCTTTATTGATGTGGTGGCAGCCAATCAGATCTTATTGTTAGATCTGTTGTCTCCACAGATCCTCTGTGGTGTGATATATACATATATTTGAACCTTAATTTCTCAAAAACTACTGAACGGATTTACACCAAATCACTAAAAGCATGCTTTCTGGACCAAATTTTATGTTCAGCTGTCTTTGCAGCATCATTGTTCAATTTTCCCATGGAAAATTGCATGGGAAAACCACGTTTTGGGACCCCACCCATTTTCTCGGACTCCTGTTAACGGATCACCCGAAAACTTTCCAGAAAGGAACAGAGGTGGATGAACTTTTTTTTTTTTTTTAAAGTGTAGCGAAGATGCATTGAATGGTTCCCATGTTATTACCAAACAAATATCAATTTATTTTATACATGTGTGTGTGTGTATATACACATAAATATATATTATACACATATATATATTATACACATACATATATATATATATTATACACATACATATATATGTATATATGCAGCAAACTCAGTTCAAAGAACGCTGCACACTCTGGCGGTAATTTTAGATGAATATTTATTTAAATAAATGCAAACTCGGGCATACTGACAAACGCGTTTCAGCCTCCTGGCCTTCATCAATGTCAGTGAATACATTCAAAAAGCTGCCTTTTAACGACAATTCATTTCATTGGATTGCAGCAGGAAAAGAAATCAAAAGGGGACTTAATAGTTAAACCTCACTTCCATGATAAAAACGTGTCTGCCATTTTGACACTATCAAAATTACCTGGCCACTATAATACCCAATAGAATTCATGTGTAGCCAAATGTTAGCACATTGCCATTTGCAGCGACAACTAGACTGGGTCAACAACAATATAGTGAAACAGAATTCAAATTATGATAATGCTATCCATGATTCACAAATGGAAATAAATAGCCCAAAGATAACTTGTCCCTATAACAATTGATCTACAGTCGAGTTCCATTTTTCGATCTACCATTGATCCAATTTGTGTGAGAAGTACCATTAAGCTCTGAATGAGCCTAGTTCCTCATACATAGTTAAGCCTGTAATTATTCAGACAATACCTTGCTGTCTCTAAATCGGGCTAACAAGTGAGAATTCATTGGCAAAAATGTATTAAAGAAATTCATTACATTGTTTAAACTAAAGGGAATGGTTCATGATTTTCATGTTTTTAACCAATGAAATACCACAGTTCTTCTTCATAGTTCAGCCCCCACGGGACACGGGTTCGCAGGTCGACTAGATACTTGGCCTCTAGCTGCCTCAGGAGTTTCACCCTGTCTCTCCCTCTTTCTTTTGCCGGGATTTGGTCAATACAATAATAGACCAATCTATCACTCCTGGCCTCATGTAGCACGGAGAAATGTCTCGCGACAGGGTAGGTTTTGTCCTGGTTGGTTATCGCCCTCTTATGTTCGAAGATTCGCTTTTTCACCAGGTGTATTGTACTTCCAATATACTGCAGTCCACATGGACAGAGTAAACAGTATACCACGAAATTGGAGTTACAATTTAGCAGCTTATTAATGGGCCTCTATTCTTTCTTTCCCGGTACTGCATAATCCTTTACCTTCTTGCAGTTCTTGCACGCTTTACATGTCGTGCACGGGAAAAAACCTGTGATGATGGACTTATTACGGAGTTCATCTTCAAAGTGGCTTTGTACCAGAATATCCTTCAACGAGGCACTTCTCCTGAATGTGACATCCGGTCTATCAGGTATCTGGTTGCCTATTATGCCATCTGTTTGGAGGATATTCCAGCTTTTCTGGACCAGAACCCTGATCCTCTGCGACTCTGCAGAGAAAGTTAAAATCAGCCTCACTTTGGATTGGTCTTCCTCTGTCCCTGTGTCTGTGGGGGTCTACCTGTTAGTGACTCCTGTCTGTCCTTGGTTTTGACCTTGTTGACTGCTCCACATAATATTTTATTGTCATAGCCCCTCCTCGAGAATCTCGTCAGGGACTCCCTTTTTAGCTTCATAGTAATCCTCCAGGCAGAAACAATTCTGTTTGAGTCTTAGTAGCTCCCCATAAGGAATGCTATTAATTACATTGCGGGGATGCTGGCTCCAGGAATGCAAAACTGTATTTCCTGCTGTGGGTTTACGGTAGAGTTTAGTGCAGAGCTTGTTGTCTGCCACAAATACTAAAAGGTCTAAAAACGGGACTTCGCTTTCACTGATATTGCTTGTGAACCTGAGATTGAATTCGTTCTCATTAAGAATCTTAATTTATTCTTCTGCCTCTGTACGTGTCCCCCTATAAACAATAAACAGGTCATCTATGTACCTGGTCCACAGGGCAATCTTATCCACCCAAAATTCATTCTCCTCCACCCAGGCCACGTGCTTTTCCCACCAGCCCACGAAAAGATTTACGTAGCTGGGGGCGAAGCATGTGCCCATGGGGGTCCCCTGTGTCTGCAAATACAGTTGCCCTGAGAAGAGGAAGATGTTATTGTGCAGGCAAAATGACACAATTTGTAAAATAATTTTTTGTGTTCTTGGAATCTCAACGGTCTTATCTTAAGAAAAAATTCCAATGCCAATAGACTGTGCGAGTGCACAATACTAGAGTAGAGGCTTGTAACATCAAGCATAATCAATAATAGGTCATCGTCCCAGGTGATATTTTGGATTTGACGTATGAAGTCAGTGGTGTCCAGAATAAACCAACTTAGGTCCTTCACTATAGGAAACCAAAAAAAGTCAACATAAATTGAGGTTTTCTCCAATAAGCTGCCTTTGGAGGACACGATTGGACGGCCTGGAGGATTGTTCATGCTCTAGGCATGTGATAAAATGTTGGCAGGACCGGATAGTCCACCTTCATGAACGGCAACTCATTTTCTTCCAAGATTCCCTTGGACCTCCATTGTTGCAGAAGATCATAGAAGTCCACCACACTCCTGTTGTAGGCCTCTCTATTGATTTGAGTATAACTCTTCGTATATATACATATACACACATACATGTATATTATACACATACATATATATGTATATGTATGATATATATATATATATATATATATACTCATGGAAGTTGTGAAAATGTGCAGTTTATTCAAAACTTACAGCCTTGTTCACGATACTGGGCGCCATATTGCGCGTTCACTTTAAACTCCTGTGTTATGCTCATGAATATAAACAAAATACTGCCTCTATCTTCCACTGTGGCGGCCTTCTTAAAAGAACTCTGCAATCATTCAACTTATTTATATCAAACATTTCCGAACAGACATTAATATCTGAAGTAAATTTCAGAGTAACAGTTCTCACTAATTCATCAACCCAAACAAAATAATATCATAATATGTAGAATCACATTAAGCCCATGTGGGCTGTTGCATAATATTATGCCCTCTAAGGCAGTTGATGTTTCATTTATCAACAAATCAAAGTTTCTCAATCCAATTATCCCATCATTCAAAGTACATTCTGGTTCATTAATAATTCATTCCTAGTAAACAGAATTTTGCTGGATGCCGCTGATATACCACCATTATCTACAATCATAATATACATTATTTCTCAAATACATGCAACTTGAATGCTCTCTGTGTAGTGCGTAATTGAGACCAGGAAGGGAATGTAGTCTTATGGACAAAGGAGATGTATATGGCCAAGGCTTATCTCCAGTTAAATAATACGTTTTGCTATAAGAAAACAGATAAAAAACTGTTCCAGTATGTGAAACATGAGTACCATCAGGATTTGAAGGAATGGGGAGATGCTGGATTGATAAATGAGGATGAATTTAAATTTTTAAGGAATGATCATCTCAAATTTCAGATTTTATATTTGATACCTAAAATTCACAAAGATGATAGATAGTAAACCACCAGGTAGACCAATAATAAAGGCTCTGGGAAGTTTATTTGAGAACACCAAAAGATATATAGATTATTTTCGTAGATCGTTTGTGGCCAGTTTACAATCAAATATAAAGGATACTGCAGATTTTTTAAGGCGGATATTTGATGTGGAATGGGAACACAACATGATGATGACCCTAGACGCATCTTCGTTATACATCTGTGTGGTTCATGAAGGCGGGCTGAAGGCGATTAAGCACTTTTTACGAGCAAGACCAATAAGGTTTTACAAATATAATCAAACGCTAACGAAGATGATTGAGTGGTGTCTGACGAGTAATATATTTGCTTTAATGGGGAAATCTTTGAACAATCGAGGGGGACATCGATGGGCACCTGCTTCACCCCTAACTATGCAAATTTGCATATCGACAATTGGGAGGAGCAGGTATTCAATGGGCTAGACATGGAGAACTGGCCCAAGCACATATTATTATGGGTACGTTTTATCAATGATTTGTTTGTGGTGTGGGAGAGATAAATGTTGCTGAAAGTTTTGTGGAAGCTAATAATGTAAACAATTTGAATTTAAGATTTACGCGCTTCATAGAGACGACTGAAATGGTATTCCTAGAATTCCTAAGAATTGGAGATGGGAAAATAACAACTACTATATTCAGGAAACCCACTGCGGGAAATAGCACATTACATGCACAAAGCTGTCAACCTGAAGCACTCAAACAAATTTTACTATATGGTGAGTTCTTGAGGGTGAAAAGAGCGTGTAATACATAAGAATTATATTAAGGAAACCGAGAAGGAGATTGTAGGGCGATTCAGACCAAGAGGATATACTGAAGCGGTATAAAAACACCGCAAGTAAGGGTGACAAAGTACAAACATGAGAATGTTTTGTTTGGAAAAAAATAACAAGAAAGGATCAGGAAGTTAGAATGATAGGTTTAGAATGATCCGATTACTGGACACATAGTACAGAGGAAACCACAGCTAGCATTTACAAGAGCTAGATCACTGAGAGACCATTTAGTGGAGAGCGATGTCAGGGATGATGTAGAGATGTGGCTGAAATGCAAGGATGCGCAGTAGAGGCCAGGCTTGCAAACAAGGCAAAGATGCAACTTCTATATTCTATATGTACCCCCTATGGAAGAGTCAACACTTTAATGGGGAATCCCCCGGTACACCCACTCGCCTAAATTTCCATGTTGGCAGTGTACTCCTCCTTTCATGAGGCAACAGCCCTATTTGGCTGTACATAGCAGTGCCAGCCAGAAGGTTCCCACGGTTGCTGTTTAATTTCAGTTATTTCCGATGTGCACATTGGCTACTCCTCCATGGTTAAGGGTGTATTATGTAGACCTGGGGAAGTAACCTATTCTCTACATGCGCCTCATCACTCTACATATTATTGCAGCTCCTGCTTCCAAAATACTGTTAATGTATGCATGTCGCTATGTATCTATTTGTTCACTTGATAGATGTTGCTCATTTTTGTGCCCTGTAGAATTTGTGATGCTTTATGACAAAATTCGAATAAAGAAATGTAAACAAAAAAAAATCACTTTCATGGGGAACTTAACCCTTTCTATGCTCATGACGGAGCGGTTCCGTCAGGAGCCACGGTGGGCGTGTGCTCATGACGGAACAGCTCCGTCATGGCACCCACCCATGGGGGAAGCGCTGGCGCTCCCAGCCCATCTAGCCCCCACAAGGGAGATGGCAGCGGAAGAGTTTCCGCTGCCAATACCGACTCCCCCGGGCAATCCCATGACGTCAGCGCGCACAGCGCGCACCGACCTCATCAGGAAGCCCTTGACGCGCTGGAAGCCATTTGCTTCCAGGCGTCCACGGATCCAGGTAGGTGTTCCTGCTCCGGGAGGGGGGTTTCTTTACCCGTCGAGGCATCAGGGGAGAGGAAAGAGTTTTTCCTCTCCCCTGATGTCTCTTTGAAGGGCATTTGTGTTGAACGATCGCGCACAGCGTCGCGATCGTGCAGCATAAATGCTACAACTAGGCACCAGGGATGTTTTTTGACTGCATGGAAGCGACCCCTTGGGCAAGGGTCGCTTCCAAGGGGGCATTATTATTTTTGATATTTTTCTGCCCCCCCCCCCCCGGGGGCAGATCGGCCCTTTTTCTGGCCTGAAATCCCCACTAGGCACCAGGGATGTTTTTTTTTTTACTGCATGGAAGCGACCCCTTGGGCAAGGGGGCATAATTATATTGGATGTTTTTCTGCTGGGGGCAGATCATGCCGTTTTTTTGGCCTTTCTGCCCCCGGGGGGGGGGGAGGGGCAGAAATCCCCACTACGCACCAGGGATATTGTTTCTAATGCATGGAAGTGACCCCTTGGGCAAGAGTCGCTTCCAAGGGGGCATAATTATATTGGATGTTTTTCTGCTGGGGGCAGATCTGCCTGTTTTTTTGGCCGGGCAGAAATCCCCACTAGGCACCAGGGATTATGTTTTAAATGCATGGAAGCGACCCCTTGGGCAAGGGTCGCTTCCAAGGGGGCAATATAATTTTGGATGTGTTTCTGATCGGCCTGTTTTTTGGGCCTTTCTGCCCCCAGGGAGGACAGAAATCCCCACTAGGCACCAGGGATTATGTATTTAATGCATGGTAGCGACCCCATTGGGCAAAGGACGCTTCCAATGGGGCATTTTAATTTTTGATGTTTTTTTGCCCTCCCCCCCCCCTTCCCGGGGGCAGATCCTGGCAAGGCAAGGGTAGCTTCCAAGGGGGCATGAATATTTTGGATATTTTTCTGCCCCCTTTGGGGGCAGATCGGCCCTTTTTTGGGGGGCAGAAATCCCCACTAGGCACCAGGGATTATGTTTTAAATGCATGGAAGCGACCCCTTGGGCAAGGGTCGCTTCCAAGGGGGCAATATAATTTTGGATGTGTTTCTGATCGGCCCGTTTTTTTGGCCTTTCTGCCCCCATGAAAACCCCACTAGGCACAAGGGATTTTGTTTTTTGTTGTATGAAAGCGACCCAAGGCTTTCATACAACAAAAAACAAAATCCCTGGTCGCTTCCAAGGGCGTCAAATTTACAGGATTTCTTTTCTGTCCCCCCCCCCCCCCCCCGGGGACAGATCAGCCCGTTTTTTGGGCCTTTCTGCCCCCAGGAAAGGCAGAAAACCCCATTAGGCACCAGGGATTTTTTTTTATTGCAGATGGAAGCGACCCCTTTGCCAAGGGTTGCTTCCAAGGGGCTTAAGTTATGTTTATGTATTTTCTGCCCCACCATGGGGACAGATCTGCCCATTCTTTTGGCCTTTCTGCCCCCAGGCGGGAGGGGGGCTGAAAACCCTACTAGGCACCAGGAATCTATTTCTTTTGCAAGAGGGCAAATTTCTGCCTGCTGTTTTCTGCCCTACCTGGGGACAGATCGGCCTGGCAGAAAACCCCACCAGATCCCTTGGGCAAGATCACCCCCCGTTTTTGTCGGCCCTATTTGAAGGCCCATCTGGCAGATTGACCATTTAAGAAGTGACATAGCGTGTTATAATGTTAATTGTTTTATTTCTTCTGAATTGCAATTGTAACGTTTTATTTTTATTTTTTATTCTAGTTCAAGGCTTTTGGTCTTTAGACTGATATTCCAGGTTGCGGTTTCGTTACTGGTGGTACTGCAGTTTGTGTAGTTGCATGTGTTTGGTAAAATACTTTTTTTGTGCTATTTACTCTAAATGAGTTTCATTTCCCTGCATAAATGTGTTTTTTGCAAATGGTGTAATAATAGCAGTATGTTTGGCTTCTGTTTGAGTGTCAAAATCTTTTTGCATTTGTGCTCGATGTGTATTTTGTTGTCTTGTGAGTAATTGGTTTTGTTTCTTCTTTTCTAGTGGGATATCGTTGGTTTTTGCTGTTTCGCTGCAGAGTAGGTGCTGGTGAGTGTAGCTATCTTTGGCAAGTGAGCCATATTGTTTTTGAGTATATAGATCTTTGTGCTAAAGCCACACTTTGTTTATTACTTATTTTGCAGTGTTGGTTGAAGTTGACTTGTTTGTGAAGCCTCCTTTCTTAGTAAGGATTATGGCTAGCCACAGGATTACTGCTCAGCAGGTTGTTGGTATGCTTGTTGAGTCTTCCTCTGACAATGGTTCAGAGACTGACTCTGCATCTGAGGCAAAGGAGGGAGTGGAAGATTCAGGCAGTGAGTTTTCTGTCCACGAGGAATCATCGGATGATGAAGCTACTCTCAGTGCGGATGAAGCTACACTTAGTGCGGATGAAGTGCCTGTTTTAGAGGAGGACATTGATGTGCCGATAGTGCAGCAAGAGGCATCTGGGCTGCAACCTTGGGCTGCACGGCTTCCAGTTGGAAGTGCTGACCTCTGGGTTGCCCCAGGCATGGTGCAGCCGGCATTGCCAGACTTTACTGGTGTTCCAGGGTGTAGAGTGGATACTGAAAACTTTTTGCTAATACATTTTTTTCAGTTGTTTATGGGGGATGTATTTTTGGCAGAGATTGTTGAGCAGACTAATTTGTATGCTGAACAGTATTTGAGAGACAACAGTGCCAGCCTTAGGCCCCACTCTAGAGCTACCCGGTGGACTCCCACAAATCTGGATGAGTTGAAGAAGTTCTTGGGTTTAACTTTTTTGATGGGCTTGCTAAGGAAGCCATCAATGTCTTCATATTGGTCTACTAGTCCCTTGATGGCAACGGCTATATTTCCGGCAGTCATGAGTCATGATAGGTATTTGCTTCTGCTTCGAATGCTGCATTTTGTCGATAATGGTTTAGCATTGCCACGAGATCATCCTGATTGTGACCGTCTTTTTAAGATTCGGCCTGTCATTGATCACTTTGTTGATCGATTTTCTGAGATCTATGCTCCAGGGAAAGAAATAGCAGTGGATGAGTCTTTGGTCTTGTTCAAGGGCCGCTTGATTTTTAGGCAATACATTCCTAGTAAGAGGGCACGCTATGGAATTGAGATGTGTATGCTGTTTGACAGTAGGACTGGATAGGTCTCTAATTTCAGGGTGTACACCGGTAGGGATTCCAGGATTGTCCCCACTGGTTGTCCGTCCACTTTTGGAGTGACTGAGAAAATTGTGTGGGAACTTGGTAGAAGACTTTTTAACAAAGGTCACCATTTATATGTAGATAACTTCTACACTGGTGTGCAGTTGTTCAGGGAATTGGCCAAAGTGGACACTGTTGCTTGTGGCACAATCCGCTCTAACCGTAAAGGTTTCCCAAAAGAACTTGTTTGTCAAAAGCTTGTGCGGGGACATTCTATTGCGTTGCGTAGCGATGAACTTCTAGCTGTGAAGTTTTCAGACAGGAGAGATGTCTACATGCTGACTACCATCCATGATGAAAGAACTTCACCTGTGACTGTTTGGGGTCAGGTTGCTGAAGCGCGCAAACCTGTGTGCATTTTAGACTATAATAGGCACATGGGTGGTGTTGATAGAGTAGATCAGCGGTTGGAACTTTCAACACTGCTCTTCGTAAGGCTTACATTTGGTATAAGAAGTTGGCTATCTATCTTTTCCACTTGGCAACCTTTAATGCTTTTGTTGTATTTAAGGATTGTTGTCCTGAGTCAAAGTTGACTTTTGCTAAGTTTCAGGAGTCCGTAATAGGCAGCCTTGTTGTAGTGGAGCAGGCAAGTGTTCCTAGAGTTTGAGTGGTGGAGGATGTGGCTAGATTAAAAGATCGCCACTTTCCTGATCACATTACTCCCACGCCCTCAAAAGACTTTCCCAGTAGGAGATGTAGAGTCTGTTGGCGAACAGGTACGCGGAAGGAGACTCGTATGTACTGCCCCAAGTGTCCTTCTCACCCTGCGCTGTGTGTGCCTGCTTGTTTTAGAATGTACCACAAGCATAAGAATTTTTGGGCGCATCCATGAGTGGTAAAGTGAACTGCCTGGTCTGTATAGTTTTACATTTTTTGTTCAGTTTCAAGGTTGGCATTTGTGCAATGTATTTAATTTCAGATTTTGTGTTAGTAGAATTGTATCTATTTACAATTTGTTTGTGTTTTCTTTTTTGTATAAAAAAAACCTAAATGTGATGGCGGTGTGAGTAGGCTGGCGCTTGGCTGGTGGTGTGCGTGGACTGGCGCTTGGCTGCCGGTGTGCGTGGACTGGCGCTTGGCTGGCGGTGTGCGTGGACTGGCGCTTGGCTGCCGGTGTGCGTGGACTGGCGCTTGGCTGCCGGTGTGCGTGGACTGGCACTTGGCTGGCGGTGTGCGTTGACTGGAGCTTGGCTGGCGGTGTGCCTGGACTGGCGCTTGGCTGGTGGTGTGAATGGACTGGCGCTTGGCTGCAAGTGTGTGTAGGCTGGCGCTTGGCTGCCAGTGTGCGTGGACTATCGCTTGGCTGGTGGTGTGCGTGGACTGGTGCTTGGCTGGTGGTGTGCGTGTACAGGCGCTTGGCTGGCGGTGTGTGAGTAGTGACTTGCTGCTGGTCACTACACACACTGCTAGCCAAACGCTAGTCCACACAACCCGTCAGCTGGTGTGGTTGCTGTTTCAGGCATGTGGGCGTGTGAAAGTGATGGACCCTTGAATGGCACTGTCTGCTGGTGTGAGTGTTGAAATGTGATGGGCCCGCGGCTGGCGGTGTGAATGGTTTTGTATGTGTCACACGTATGAAAGTTGTATGAATGGCCTGTAAAGAGGTTGGTGCCTTGTCGTGGCTTTACAGCTCACAAGCTGTGAGTCATTGGTTCAGTTTCCTGTCCTTTCAATAATTAACAGTGCATTTCATTTTTGTGAAATCTCTTGTTAATACAATTGTATATACTGAACCATCACTCACCCTCGTGCCAAATCCAACCAGTATGTATGTGTGCTTGAGGAATAGATGGTTGTGCAGTAATATTTGTCTTTTCTGGCTTTCTCAAGCAGGGTGTACCTTGTCACTTTTTGTGAATGTTATAATGTGTTTGTTCCATGCCTGGTGGTGTGAATGGTCTTGTGTGTATCACGTACGAAAGGTGTGTGAATGGCCTGTAAAGCGGTTGGGGCCTTGACGCGGCTTTACAGCTCACGAGCTGTGAGTCACTGGTTCAGTTTTTTGTCCTTTCAATTATTGACAGTGCATTTCATTTTTGTGAAATCTCTTGTTAATAAAATTTTATATACTTAACCATCACTCGCCCTCGTGCCAAATCCAACCAGTATGTGTGTGTGCTTGAGGAATAGATGGTTGTGCAGTAATATTTGTCTTTTTTGTCTCTCTGCCAAGGTGTACATTCCATCTAAGAAAAACCTACCAACTCTAGATATTGTCGTAAACTAAACACCCATGGGAGTACATGGTGATGTCTCTCTTGTGGATCCCAACAAGTTATCTTACCCACAATGTCCTGCAAACCGCAAAATGTGACTGTCACAGTTTCCTTGCATTACTGTGCCAAAATGTTCACGCTTCAGAAACAAACAACAAATTTCCTACCACCCAGCATTTCCCCAAGTATCCCAATAGAAATGGTACCTCACTTGTGTGGGTGGGCCAAGTATCCGCGGCAGGGTAGGGCCCAAAACATATTGTGTAGACATCAAAATTACCTATTTTGAAAGGACCTGGTTTTGCAAGGGGGGTCACCTGAGTTTTTGGCCCCGGGCTCGGCGGCCATCTTTGTAAACCTACCAAACCCACACATTTCTGAAAAGTAGACACCCTGGGGAGTCCAATGAGTTATGGCTTGCGTGGATCCCCCAACATTTCCCTACCCAGAATCCCCTGCAAACCTCAAATATTGCTGAAAAAAACCTATTTTTTCTGAAATTTCTGTGTGGGAAAGTTGTAGGATCACCGGGGTGAGACAAATTTCCTCCCACCCAGCATTCCCCCAGGTCTCCCGATAAAAATGGTACCTCACTTGTGTGGGTAGGCATAGTGGCTGCAACAGGAAATGGCCCAAATCGGACTGTGGAGACTTCAAAATTACCTATCACAAAACTATCTGCTTTTGCAAGGGGGGTCCCATGAGTTTTTGGCCCCGGGCTCGGCGGCCATCTAGGGAAACCTACCAAACCCACACATTTCTGAAAACTAGACACCCTGGGGAGTCCAATGAGGTATGGCTTGCGTGGATCCCCCAACGTTTCCCTACCCAGAATCCCCTGCAAACCTCAAATTTAGCTGGAAAAAAAATCACTTTTTCCATATATTTTTGCGTGGGATCACCGTGCCGGCACAAATGTCCTACCACCCAACGTTCCCCTTGTTCTACCGAGTAAAATGATACCTCACTTGTGTGGCTGTCCAATGCAGAATCAGCTAAAAACTTTGTAAAAGAAGAAAGGGTCCGTTTTCACTGTGAAAATGTTGTGTGACCACGTTGCTTTTTGGGCCGTTTCCTGTCGCGGGCACTAGGCCTACCCACACTAGTGAGGTACCATTTTTCTTGGAAGACTTTGGGGAATGCTGGGTGGGTGGAATTTTGTGGATCCACACAGATTCCAGAACTTTCCACCACAGAAATGTGAGGAAAATGTGGTTTTTTTTTACAAATTTTGAGGTTTGCAAGGGATTCTGGGTAACAGAACCTGGTGAGAGCCAGACAAGTCACCCCATCCTGGATTCCCCTGGGTGTCTAGTTTTCAAAAATGTATAGTTGTGCTATGTTTCCCTATGTGCTGGCAGAGCTAGGGTTAAAAATCTACAGCTAGGCACTTTGTAAAAAAAGGGTCAGTTTTCACTGTGAAAATGTGGTGTGACCACGTTGCGTTTTGGGCCGTTTCCTTTCGCGGGCACTAGGCCTACCCACACAAGTGAGGTACCATTTTTCTCGGAAGACTTTGGGGAATGCGGGGTGGGTGGAATTTTGTGGATCCACACAGATTCCAGGACTTTCCACCACAGAAATGTGAGGAAAATGTGTTTTTTTTTTTTACAAATTTTGAGGTTTGCAAGGGGTTCTGGGTAACAGAACCTGGTGAGAGCCAGACAAGTCACCCCATCCTGGATTCCCCGGGTGTCTAGGTTTAAAAAATGTATAGGTTTGCTAGGTTTCTCTAGGTGCCGGCAGAGCTAGGGTACAAAATCTACAGCTAGGCACTTTGTAAAAAAAGGGTCCGTTTTCACTGTGAAAATGTGGTGTGACCACGTTGCGTTTTGGGCCGTTTCCTGTTGCAGGCACTAGACCTACCCACACAAGTGAGGTACCATTTTTCTCAGAAGACTTTGGGAAATGCTGGGTGGGTGGAATTTTGTGAATGCACGCAGATGCCAGAACTTTCCACCACAGAAATGTGAGGAAAATGTGTTTTGTTTTTACAAATTTCGAGGTTTGCAAGGGATTCTGGGTAACAGAACCTGGTGATAGCCTGACAAGTCAGCCCATCCTGGATTCCCCTGGGTGTGTAGTTTTCAAAAATGTATAGTTTTGCTAGGTTTCCCTATGTGCTGGCAGAGCTAGGGTTCAAAATCTACAGCTAGACACATTGCAAAAAAAGGGTCTGTTTTCACTGTGAGAATGTGGAGTGTCCACGTTGCGTTTTGGGCTGTTTCCTGCCACGGGCACTAGGCCTACCCACACAAGTGAGGTACTATTTTTCTTGGAAGACTTTGGGAAATGCGGGGTGGGTGGAATTTTGTGGATCCACGCAGATTCCAGAACTTTCTACCACAGAAATGTGAGGAAAATGTAGTTTTTTTGACAAAGTTTGAGGTTTGCAAGGGATTCTGGGTAACAGAACCTTGTGAGAGCCAGGCAAGTCACCCCATCCGGAATTCTCCTGGGTGTCTAGTTTTCAAAAATGTATAGGTTTGCTAGGTTTCCATAGATGCCGGCAGAGCTAGGGTTCAAAATCTACAGCTAGGCACTTTGCAAAAAAAGGGTCCGTTTTCACTGTGAAAATGTGGTGTGTCCACGTTGCGTTTTGGGCCGTTTCCTTTCGCGGGAACTACACCTACCCACACAAGTGAGGTACCATTTTGATCGGGAGACTTGGGGGAACACAAAATTGTACACCAACTGTTATTATCTATTGACTTTCAATGCATTTCTGCCTTCCAAATGTAAGACAATGTGTAAAAAAGAAGTCACTTTGAAAAATGACCTATAATTCACATGCTGGTATGGGTACACACAATTTCGGAGATGTGCAAATAGCTACTGTTTCTAAACTCTATATTTTGTTCCCATTTCAGAAATACATAGGTGACTTTCATACCGATTTTTCCCTGTTTATATTTTTCCTAATGAATTGCTATATACCCGGTACCCAATAAAAAACCATTGCAAGACGCTGATCAGTTATTGGCTCTGGGTTCCTCCGGTTCTTGGTGAACCTACAACTCCTATATATCCTTATAACCAGAAGGGTCCAGTGGACGCTAACGGTATAATGCTTTCAAACATCTGTCATACTTAGTAGAAGTTACAGGTGAAAACGTTGGCACAAATGGCTGTTTTTTTTAACTCATTTTCAATTTTTTCTATTTTCAACTGTTAGTTTCTATACGAAAACCTTGAAGGATCTACACAAATGACCCCTTGCTGAATTCAAAATTTGTATAGCTTTCCAGGATCCATCATTGCTTTCATACCCATCTTTACCATTAACTGGAAGGAGGTTGAAAGCACAAAAATAGCAAAAATAGGCTATGTCCCAGAAAAATGCCAAAACTGTGTACAAAATGTTGGTTTTCTGACAAGAGTCTGCTTGACCCTGAAAGCTGGGAAGATGGTGATTTTAGCTCCATAACCCCTTTGTTGATACCATTTGCAGGGAAAAAACCAGACGCTTTCATCTGTAGCTCTTTTTTCCCATTTTTCCCCCCAAAAACTAAATTTAGCTGTATTTTGGCTAATTTCTGGGTCCCCTCCAGGGGAATCAACAAACCATGGGTACCTTTAAAATCCCCATGATGTTGGAAGAAAAGGGCGCAAATTTGGCATGGATACCTTATATAGTCAAAAAGTTACAGGGGCCTAAGCTCGAACTACCCCAAATAGCCAAAAAAGGCTTAGCACAGAGGGAGGGGGGGGAGGCCTAGCAGCAAAGGGGTTAACATGCAGAAGTATATGTAGTTTATATACTGAAATGCCTGTGCCAGAATGTCTATGTGGGGAGCCCTATCCTTCAGGCTCATAAACTGATATTTCAAGACTTGTGGGCAATTAAAAATCAGGATACATTTTATTCTGTAGCCAGACATTTTGGGAGAGTGCATGAGGATCTCTTGAGATATACTATAATAGATAGTGTTCCAACAAAATGAGAGTAGGAGACAGGGAACAATAATTGCTTAGACTAGAATCAAAGTATATCTGTAGTTCAGATTCCATGGAACCTAGAGGTCTAAATGTGGATGAAAAGATGCATTTACATTGGTGAAACAAGCAGGATCCAGTTCACTTGTGTAGGGAAAGAGTAGCTTTTTTTCTTCATTTGTTATTAAAATTTAAGGTGTTGGGATGATTTTTGGTGTTTATCTGCCTTACTTTTTTAGATACATCACAGGCTGCAGCCTACTGGGGCCAATAACAGGAGGAGGCTGTTGAGCATTGTATGTGGACTATAAGGTAAACTGAAATGATATGGGCAAGCCCACTGGGGATGTATTATGAGAGCATGGCAAGTTGCATATATTTGAGAAATAATGTACATTTTATAAATGTAGATTGTGGTGGTCTATTAGTGGTGTCCTGTGCAATTTTTGTTTACTAGGCATGAATTGATAATGTACCAGAAAGTACTTTGAATTACTGGGGTAATTGGATTGAGAAATGAAGCATCAATGGCCTTAAATTACATATATTATGCAATAGCGCACCTAGGCTTAATGTGATAGTACGTGTTATGATCGTATTTTGTTTGAGGTTGATGAATTAGAGAGAACTGTTACTCTGAAAAGTATCTTGGAGATTTATCTCTTTTTGTAATTTATATATATAAATTGAATGATTGTGCAGTTCTTTCAAGATGACTGCTACAGTGGAGCCTAGAGGCAGTATTTTCTTTATGTTCATGAGCACAAGCACAATACAGGAGTATAAAGTGTACAAGCAATATGGCATCCAATATAGTAAACAAGGCCGTTTAAGTCAGAAAGGTGTTGATATTGATCCTTGGTGTGAGTTTTGAATAAACTGCATGTTTGTACAGCTTCCGTGAGTGCCAGTCTCTTACGTACTCTACAAGATTTTTGTGAGTGGAGGACTACTCATATATCATTCATTAATTGAGTGTATCTCAGATATTCTGCCCACTTGGGCCTGATTGAGACAATGCAATTTGCGATTATTGGAACCATTCCTGAACAACAAATGTAATCTCTCTTCTATCTCCATTTATGGTTTTGATTTTCTGAATGACCTGTGCCCAGAGAATAATTCCATATCTTGGTTGTGTTTGCTATACAGGGGCAGTATTTACATACATGAATTTACTGTGCATTATGTAACTGGCGGAAAGTTTCTGCCTGGTTAATGGTTCATTATTATTTTTATGGTCTGTAACAAGATGAATATGTGCCCCCACAGGTATCTCAATATCAGGAGCCATCCCAATTTAGCATGATAAGCTACGAGCTCTTTGGGTCCTGTCATAGAAGAAAGACAAAGGAAGAGAAGTGCAGATCTCACTTCACGTATTATACCATCTGTCTGGTATTTTGGCAGCCGACCGGGTACTGGAATATGGTGGCAACTGTGCTCACTGGGGCTCAATGTGATAATGGTGGCAATTGGACTTTACGTTTTATAAATACTTTATGTTGTTCGCTACATTTTATTACGGGTGGAATGCTTTATCATGACCAATATGTGAACTGAGTTATACTCTGTACATGATTTTCACCACCTTAAAATGGCCGTCACGTAAAATGCTATGCACGTCTAACCTGCAAGTCCTCTCTTTGTTTTCAAAGTTTATCACATGTTACGCTTTGACATACCAACAAAGAGAATTGTTTCTCACCCATGAACAAGGCGACAGGTTAGCTGAAAAGGGTTGTGTGTGTTCTTTTGTACCATAATACTGGTATTGGATGTTAACTGAAACACGCTGTCAGAGTGCACGTTATCCTTCTGCTATGGGTAACAGTGGGACTAAGTGTTCACTATTGACGTGCTGTCTTGCCCGAACGTGCGAAGCTGCTGCATGGACTCTGGGGTGAGCATGCAAACTTAAAGCAGCACATACAGATATACAGATATATACACATATATTTATGCAGATATATACATACATATACACACACATACATATATCACACACATATTTATATATACACCCACACATATACATATATACACACACACACACACATACACATACATATATACACACACATACATAATATATACACACACATACATACATATATATTATACACACACACATACACATATATTATAGCCTTATAGCCCGCCGTTGTGGGCTATACCGGCTATTAAAGGTCCGCTCCCGCGTTAAAGTCCCTCGCCTTCGGCGCGGGCCTTTAACAAGGGACCGGGACTTTAATAGCCGGTATAGCCCTGCTACGAAGGGCTATAAGGCTATTATAACATTCTGCCACTAGAGGGCAGAATGTTCTAACAAATAAAACAAAGGCTTCTCGAAGCTCGAGGGGATTTAAATCCCCTCGAGCTCCGAGAGGCCTTTGTAAAACATTGGAATGTTGCTCTGCGGGCCTTTACCGGCCCGTAGAAGCATGGAGCACTCCATTGTCTTCAATGGAGCTCCCAACATTCCAATGTTCTACATATAATTATACACACACACATATATATAATTATATACACACACACACACACATATATATATATATATGTATGTATGCTCAACATTACAAAGATCCTCTCACTCTCCAAGTCCTGGGCAGTGGTGCTCGTGCAGTTGAGCCCGACAATTATCCAAGCGTACTTTTCCTTTTCATTAAAAAGAAAAACATATGCTCTGTAATTGCTCGTACGTTTTAATCCATTAATTCATGAAAGCAATTAGCAAGAACGTCATCAGCCATACCCCAACTTTCCCTGATAATGGGCTTTTATATCTGTAAGAGATGTAAGGCATGCAAAAATAGTTCTAATGTAATTCTCCACTGCAAGGGATAGAAAGAACTATCAGTCAAGGTCTCACATGCACTTCTGATTTTACTGTTTATGTTTTGGTTTGCCCGTGCAGGAAATGGTATGTGGAAAGTACTACTCACATGGTAAAAAAAAGATTCTGGAACACCTGAGGGTAATCAATTGTGGTGACAAACATTACCCTGTGGCACGACACTCCTCACAATTTCATGAAGGAAACACCAAACTTTTTTTTAAAATTGCCATTGATAGAATACCACAGACCAAGAGAGTATACAACAGAATAGGTTCCATGAGACAGCTGGAGTCTAGATACATTTTGGAACTGGATACCAAAGTCCCAAGGGGGTAGAGTATCGATGAGGAATTGAATACCCATTAGTGTTGATCAATGGCGATAAACTTACTGAGATAAATTAGCCTTGTACTAGATATATGTGTATATATTTATAAACATGCACACACATATATATATATATATATATTCACTGAAAAAACCATAGGTTTCAGGGACGTTATAGTTACAAATTAGCATTTAAAAAACCTTTGAAATTCACTGAAAAAACCATAGGTTTTAGGGACAGTTATAGTTAGTTGGACATTGCACTCGTACAAAACCCGTGAAATTCCCCCGTTATAGTTAGTCCAGCTAACTATAACTCGCGCCCCGCAATGCACTGCTGATGACGTCACATATTACATCACTCATGACATGGTCAGTGACATCACTGATGACATCACTGATGACATCTCAAATGACATCACTGATGACATCATCCAGTGACTGTGTGTTTCTGTAAAGTTTAAATATTTTTAATATATATAGGAAAAGACGTATTGAAGAATGAGTGGGTGTGTAAGTGTCTGTATGGATGATTTAGTAGGTGCGTGACTGACTCTATAAATGAGTGATTTAACGTATCTTACTGAATGCATGGGTTAGTGACTAAACTGGGTGAATGTCTGTATCCGTCTGTCTGTTGCTGTGTAAGTGGCTGCATGTGTTTGTGAATAGCTACATGAGTGTCTATATGAGTTATTGAATGCTTGTCTGAGTATCTGTATGGGTGCCTGAGTGTTTGTGTGGGAGGGTGTGTGCAACTCTGTGCATAGATGTGTGAGTGGGTGATTCACTGGGTGGATGGTTTCAAGAGTGCATCTGTGATAGACTGTATGGGTGGGTAAGTGTGTGTAAGAGTGTGTTAGTGAGTGAATGTATGTCCCAGTGGTACATGTGTGAGTAACTACATATGTGAAAGGCAGTATATATGTGTGTTGGAGTATATAAATAGCTATAAGCGAGAGTGAGTGATTGTGATAGTGGCTGTATGGATGAGTGTGTGCTTGTATCAGTGATTGTATAAGAGCGTAAGAATGTGCTACTATTTGTATGAGTAAGTGAGCTGGTGTGTGTATAACTGTATAGGTGAGTAAATGGTAGTGTGTTTAATTATTTGCATGACTGACTAGGTGTGTGAGTACCTCTATGGATGAGTGGCGGTGTTTGAGTGTCTATATAGGAGTATGAGTGCATATGATAGTCCTGTACTGAGTGACTGTACGGGTGAGTGAGTGGATGTGTGCGTAGACCTAAGAATCAGTGAGTGGGTATGTAGTTATTGGTGTTGGAGTGTCTATGGTTTTGCGAATGGCAGTCTGTAATTTAGAGTGGGTGTATCAAAGGTTATATTGGGGTGTGAGGAGGTGCATCAGATTATCACGTGGATGATGTCATCAGTGATGTCATTTGAGATGTCATCAGTGATGTCATCAGTGATGTCACTGACCATGTCATGAGTGATGTAATATGTGACGTCATCAGCAGTGCATTGCTGGGCGCGAGTTATAGTTAGCTGGACTAACTATAACGGGGGAATTTCACGGGTTTTGTACGAGTGCAATGTCCAACTAACTATAACTGTCCCTAAAACCTATGGTTTTTTCAGTGAATTTCAAAGGTTTTTTAAATGCTAATTTGTAACTATAACGTCCCTGAAACCTATGGTTTTTTCAGTGAATATATATATATATATATATATATATTTATCGGACTCTTTGGGAAACATATATATACATATACATATACACACGTATATATATATATATATATATATATATACACACACATATATATATATATATATACATACACATATATATACATATACACAAACGTAAATATATACATATACACACATGTATCGAAACAGGCTCTATCAGCAGCAATTTCTAAGTTTTTAAGCATCAATTATATATCTGTACAGTGCTTTTAATTTTTATAACAGTACTTGATGGATTTTATGGTTTGAACAATTTTGGTATAAAGGCTTTTACTAATACATTCTGGTATTTAAACCTGTATTGTTTTTAGTATTGTTTACCTGTAAACAAACGCACTGATGACCATGAAATCTGTTTTCCATTTCTATGGTAAAACCTTTTGGCACTTATCACTTTAAGAAAGAAAAAAACTGAAAGAGAGAAAAAAACTTGAAAAAAACTGGCAAAATGTTTAAAAAAATGGTATAAAAGCAACCTACTTCCTGGGGCGTGTCATGTGATCAAGACCCTTGACGGGTCGAAACGTGTCATGGTTGCAGAGGTCCGAGCTGAATAAAACTTTTTAATCTGCACTGAACTGTGGTCCGTGCTCCATTATTGGGTGGAATTAACAAGGTCAAGATGGAGTGCTGCTGACACATGTATATATACATATACACACACATATATATTATCTACTGGCGGTCGCCAGTAGATAGTTATAGTTAGGACCTATTATCCATAGGAAATCCGTAACATTCTATTCCCAATAACTTTGGCGTCGTTTGACAAATCATCGCGAAATTTTCAAAACTAGTGGGGCGCTCCGGTCCGCTCCTGTCTTGAAAGTTTCGGGGTGATTCATCAAGCGGGGGGCCGAGAAAAAAGAGGGGTCCCAAAACGTGTTTTTTCCATGTTAATTCCCATAGGAAATTTTAGCCACGGCTACAGCCCGAACTGCTGAACGGAATTACACCAATTTTGGCTAAAAGGTGGCGCTTGGTTCAGAAAGCGACCTTTTTTTAAAATGGTGTAAATCCGTTCAGTAGTTGCGGAGAAATTAAAAAAATAAGAGTGAAAAAATCAATTTCCCATAGGAAACTTTATGCAAGGCTACAGCAAAAACTGCTGAACGGAATTACACCAAATTTGGCAAAAAGATAGTGCTTGGTTCAGAAAGCTCCCTTTTTAAAAATGGTGTAAATCCGTTCAGTAGTTGCTGAGAAAATCCAAAATAAAAGTTTCGATATCTATGGCCGCGGTGGATCCGCGCACCCTCCCGACCACGAGCTGCATGCTAATTGGCTGTCAACACTCCAAACCAGGAAGTGTTGGCAGCCATCTTGTTCCTCGGTAGAACCGAGGAACAAGAAAGCAGTAAAGCAAGTGCGCAAAACGCAAAAAGGGGGCAGGGTAGAAACACCCTGACCCCCTAGGTCTGCTCAGGGGGTCCCACAAGGACCCCCTGGCCAGAAAAAAGCATTTTTTTTTATTTATTTTTTAAATCGGCGGGATGCGCTTATGCGGATTCCGCCGATTAAAAAAAAAAAAAAAAAAGAAACAAGTGCGCAAAACGCACAAAGGGGGCAGGGTAGAAACACCCTGACCCCCTAGGTCTGCTCAGGGGGTCCCACAAGGACCCCCTGGGCAGAAAAAAGCAACAACAAAAAAGACCGGCATCGTGCCGGAGGCCCCGCCCCCTCCCTGCAGCAGTCTGCAAACGCGCCCCTGGCGCGTTTTAAGAAGGGAAGTAATTCCCCTGAATACTGGGGGTCCCTGGGGCCAACTAGCCCACCAGGAACCTCCGGTATGCGCCAGGGGCTGCGTTGCAGAGAGGTGTACAGAGGCCACGCCCTTTTACACCTCTCTGCAACGCAGCTCTGTGGCGCTTTTGGAGGTACATGGTGGGCTAGTTGGACTCCAGGGACCCTCAGTATTCAAGGGGACTTAATCCCCCAACTTAAAACGCGCCACGGGGCGCGTTTGCACAGTGGTGAAGGGAGGGGGCGTGGCTTCAGGTGACGTGTGCAAACAGGCCTTGTGGCGCGTTTTAAGATGGGGAATTAAATCCTCTTCAATCCTGAGGGTCCCAGGGGGCCAACTAGCCCACCAGGTACCTCCAGTAAGCGCCACGGAGCTGCGTTGCAGAGTGTTGTAAAATGGGGCGTGGCCTCTGAACACCTCTCTGCAACGCAGCTCTCTGGCGCATACTGGAGGTATCTGGTGGGCCAGTTGGCCCCTAGGGACCCTCGGGATTGAGGAGGAATTAATTCTCCAACTTAAAACGCGCCACAGGGCGTGTTTGCAGACATGTCACTTCAGGCCCCACCCCCTTCCTTCACCATTATGCAAATATTCCTCTAAAATCAGCCGAACTACGAATTCCGATTTACTCACCTGTTATCAGGAGAGACCTCAGTGCTGCATCTTTGAGCCCAGTACTGATCCTGAAACGTAATTTTAACCGTACTTACCAGTAACTTGAATTTCCTTCCATACAATATCATTGCCTGCTTTTTGCTGAAAAAGTCTCGAAGTGTCGATTTTTGAAACATACAAATATTCCTCTAAAATCAGCCGAACTACGAATTCCGATTTACTCACCGGTTATCAGGAGAGACCTCAGTGCTGCATCTTTGAGCCCAGTACTGATCCTGAAAAGTAATTTTAACCGTACTTACCAGTAACTTGAATTTCCTTCCATAGGCTAACATTGACTGGTTTCACTTGGAAATTCTTGTGTGGAGTTTTGGAACTTTATAATATTCCTCTAAAAACAGCCGAACTACGAATTCCGATTTACTCACCTGTTATCAGGAGAGAACCCAGTGCTGCATCTTTTAGCCCAGCACTGACCCTGAAAAGTAATTCTAACCGTACTTACCAGTAACTTGTATTTCCTTCCATTGGAATCCATTGTCTGGTTTTCAGCAGAAAAGTTTCAAAGTGTCGATTTTCACAAACTACAAATATTCCTTAAAAATCGCCTGTATGACTTAAACGCATTCTTTCAACTGTTTACAGGAGATGCACCAGTGCTGGATCCAGGATCCACCACTGAGTAAGAAAAAGTAACGATAACACTACTTACCTGCTAAGTGAATTTCCTCCCATAGGATAACATTGCTGATTCTATGTGAAAAAGTTTCTAAGTGTCAACTTTTAAAATACAATAATATTCCTTAAAAATCACTACTGTAACCAAAACGCTTTTACTCAACTGTTTACAGGAGATGTCTCAGGACTGAATCTAGGATCCAGTCCTGTGGTTAGAAAAGTAATCCATAAAGTAACTAATTGCATTTAACTAGAAATTCACATTGAGCTCAATGTTGCATTGTGTTTGAAATTGTGTTGCCCATTGCAACAACTGTAACTACTGTACTTAAAAGTCTATTGCCTATTTGCAAAGTATTAAAACTAAAGTAATTCATTCTGAGAAAGTATATTTTGTAATGTAATGTATAATGTAATTACAATGTAATTTAAAAAATAAAATATGTAAAAATAAATAGTTTAAAAAAATGTAGTAAATCAGTATCAAAAAAATAAATATAACAATTAATACATTTAAAAATTGTCATTTACATAACCTTTGAAATTCACTGAAAAAAAACATAGGTTTCAGACATGTTATAGTTAGGAATTAGCATTTAAAAAACCTTTGAAATTCACTGAAAAAACCATAGGTTTCAGGCACGTTATAGTTAGAAATTAGCATTTAAAAAAACCTTACAAATTCACTGAAAAAACCATAGGTTTTAGGGACAGTTATAGTTAGTTGGACATTGCACTCGTACAAAACCCGTGAAATTCCCCCGTTATAGTTAGTTCAGCTAACTATAACTCGCGCCCGCAATGCACTGCTGATGACGTCACATATTACATCACTCATGACATGGTCAGTGACATCACTGATGACATCACTGATGACATCATCCACGTGATAATCTGATGTACCTCCTCACACCCTAATATAATCTTTGATACACTCACTCTAAATTACAGACTGCCATTCGCAAAACCATAGACACTCCAACACCAATAACTACATACCCACTCACTGATTCTTAGGTCTACACACATCCACTCACTCACCCGTACAGTCACTCATACTTACGGTCACTCAGTACAGGACTATCATATGCACTCATACTCCTATATAGACACTCAAACACCGCCACTCATCCATAGAGGTACTCACACACCTAGTCAGTCATGCAAATAATTAAACACACTGCCATTTACTCACCTATACAGTTATACACACACCAGCTCACTTACTCATACAAATACTAGCACATTCTTACGCTCTTATACAATCACTGATACAAGCACACACTCATCCATACAGTCACACACTCTCGCTTATAGCTATTTATATACTCCAACACACATATATACTGCCTTTCACATATGTAGTTACTCACACATGTACCACTGGGACATACATTCACTCACTAACACACTCTTACACACACTTACCCACCCATACAGTCTATCACAGATGCACTCTTGAAACCATCCACCCAGTGAATCACCCACTCACACATCTATGCACAGAGTCGCACACACCCCACCCACACAAACACTCAGGCACCCATACAGATACTCAGACAACCAATCAATAACTCATATAGACACTCATGTAGCTATTCACAAACCCATGCAGCCACTTACACAGCAATAGACAGACGGATACAGACATTCACCCAGTTTAGTCACTAACCCATGCATTCAGTAAGATACGTTTAATCACTCACTTATAGAGTTAGTCACGCACCTACTAAATCATCCATACAGACACTTATACACCCACTCATTCTTCAATACGCCTTTCCCTATATATATTAAAAATATTTAAACTTTACAGAAACACACAGTCACTGGATGATGTCATCAGTGATGTCATTTGAGATGTCATCAGTGATGTCATCAGTGATGTCACTGACCATGTCATGAGTGATGTAATATGTGACGTCATCAGCAGTGCATTGTGGAGCGCGAGTTATAGTTAGCTGAACTAACTATAACGGGGGAATTTCACGGGTTTTGTACGAGTGCAATGTCCAACTAACTATAACTGTCCCTAAAACCTATGTTTTTTTCAGTGAATTTGTAAGGTTTTTTAAATGCTAATTTCTAACTATAACGTGCCTGAAACCTATGGTTTTTTCAGTGAATATATATATATATATATATATATATATATATATATATTCTGCTATTCTTTTCATTTCCCAGGTTTTTAATGTGATGTTAATTATATATTTCTCTTTCCCCTTCCCTCACACAGGGCTATGGATCTGATGAGAAAAATAAGTGTGGGCGGTATCTCAGGGGCGTCTCCTCCATTAGGGAGGAGGAGCATCGCCCACTGCTGCTCGCAGTGCGAGAAGCAGAAACATAAAATGGTAAAAATACCATTTTATGTTTCTGCTTCTCGCACTGCGAGAAAGCAGAAGGGTTTGGTTGGGGGAGTGTGGGTTGGCGGGTCTGCTTGAGGGCAGGGGAGCAGTGACTTGCCCAATGCTGCGGGCCCTGACTGTTTGGTCGGCCCTTTGGGGACAACCAAACTAGTCATGCGCACTCTCCCTTTTCTCCATGTAGGCTGCATGCAGCCTACATGGAGAAAATGGCCTGCCCATAGACGACTGGCTGGTCGGCGTCCCCACCAATCACAACGCTGCCATTGCAGCATTGTGATTGGCTTAGGGAGGGGAGGGAGGCTGCCTGCTTTCTGTTCCGTGCGACCGGGCAGGAGCTGAGACGGCACGGGACCCGGGAAGGTAAGTTTATTTTATTTTTTTATTCCTATATCCATCGTTCAGGCAGAACAAGACAGTACTGTATGTTAATGAAATACATTGAGCTCTAAGTGTGGGCACTGACATTTTACAATGTGACAGACCCAATAGACATGGACTTAATGAGCCTTTCCTCAGCTCTGTGATTGTGTTTACAACACATCAAATCAATGATTTAGGATGATTTCTCTTTGAGACTGCTGTAACTCATTTGGGTTTAAATAACTTCTAATTGATTGTGGGCATGTTAATGAATTATTATTATATTTAGCTGGATTATGTCTGTGACACATGAGATCGTGAAATGTATGCATATTAATATGTGATGTTACAAGCTCCCAATGTAGGGATTGATACACTACGAAACAGCAGAGACAATAGACCTATACTCAAGGAGTCGGTCTTCAGCCCTCTGTTTATGTTGGTGACAAGTAACAGCGTTTATGTTTGCTTTTGGAGATGGCGTTTATCACCTGTGAACAAGGCGGTTTTATGACGAAACGAGTCTGGTGTTTTGTGGATCACTGCATGGTGCCTTAATGAATGAATGGATGAAAACATGGTACGAGCAACTACGGAGTGCACATTCTTCTTTTTTATGAAAAGGGGAATATATATATATATATATATATATACACACATATATGTATATATATATACACACACATATATATATATATATATATATATATATATATATTTAGTAAGTCCTGGCAATGTCAAGGACACAACACCATCACGGTGTTGTATAATATGTGCAGCTCTACACAATTTCTTGCTGTTCGTGCAATACTGCAGATTTTTTAAATGTTGCATTGCATGATTCTTAGTAAATCTAGGCTTGAGTATGTTATTAGGATACCTGCATGACCGTAATTTTAAATGCATAATCTCTATGTGCTGCCCTTGCTGCATTACCACATGAGGTATCATGCTTCTTTCATGAGGGAGAATAAAATATAGCTGGGGAAGTAACACCATTTTATTTTATTTCATTTAATGGTTTTATAAGGTTCTGCTGCACCAAAATAGTGTTAGTGGGCCTCACATAAAAAATATAAATACAATGGTGAGTTAAGTTCCAAAGGGTTGCAACCACCATGTGAAAATCTGGCTTTGCGCTTGAGGGGTTTTGAAACTCAGTGATCACACATAAAAAGAGTTGTTGCTCTTGAGAACTCTTAGGGAGGTGAATAGATAACAGAGCAGTCAAAAAAATTCAAATAAGTTATGATTCCAAACACTCTCAATAGAGGCGGACAATATAACTCCAGGAGGAGATGTAGCCTAATGGCTAGAGCTACCGACCTCAGAACTGGAGAACCAGGCTCAAATCTCAGCCTGAGCTCGATTTCTTGTCATTCCATTTATATCATTCAATCCTCACAAAGCCTAGAAATGTGTAATATCTGGTTCTCTTGTAAAGCGCTCAAATGTCCTCGGGCCAAAGGTGCGATGTTTATAAAAAACCTGCAAAAACTTTAGTAGTTAGTGCTGGAATGGGTAAATATGATGTCAATGAATACCATGATATGTGCAGGCCCAAAACCAGTAAATGTGATGTCAACGTATGCCATAACCTGTGCCCACATAACAATGTCAATACCTATAAATGCAATGTCAACGTATGCCATAATCTATGCCTGCACAACAGTGTTGATACCGGCAGGAAATGTGTCAATGTATGCCATAATCCATGCATGGATGACAATGTTGTTACCAATTAAAACAATGTCGATGTACGCCATCTAGGCACACATAACTATGTCAATATAAGTAAAGACAATGTCAATGTAGGCTATGACAACTGTACTCACAATGTTGAGAATGTTGATAAAAATTATACCAGTGACT
Organism: Calotriton arnoldi; assembly: GCA_963921515.1. Classification (NCBI taxonomy): domain Eukaryota; kingdom Metazoa; phylum Chordata; class Amphibia; order Caudata; family Salamandridae; genus Calotriton; species Calotriton arnoldi. Next base: position 1,195,671 of record CAWUFW010005832.1, on the reverse strand, counting down.
GCCATATTATTTTTAGGCGTTCCAGTCAACTAGTAGCATTGCTGTCGGATTTACCCAAGGGGTCCTCCCCATCAACTCCGAGTCAGAGATAAGTGGTTAGGCAGGCCCTGCGACCCAGGCCTATCGAATGACAGGTCACAGGTTGGGTCTCTCTTAACCCAAAGACAAATGCGCACCCAGGTAAAACCCTGATCGATCTTACAAATAGATAGTTGCACCACAAACAGGTACGAGGAAATTGACCCCAATATAGCACGTTTGGCCAAAGGCTTGTGTTCCCAAAAAGTACCACAAAGCTAGATACCACATGTAGATAGAAACACTCAGTCAATCAGGACATGACATGCACCTCACACGTAGTGATCACGCGCTCCTCATGCCGGTCATCTGGACACATACACACTGGCCCACACTATCTGTGTCCTTACCAAATGACCAAACTTGTTAATTTTTTTCTGAGATGCTTTTTCAAGAACACGGAAATTACTTTATTGTACCTCGCAAGAGGTATATTATGTCAGCCAAAACTTTGTACACTGAGGAAACTTTCCTCAGACGCATTCTGTCGAGACTCTCCCGGCCACTGCGTTTAATTGAATCAACTTGTTCCTGTTTTGCCAAACGTCTCTTGTCTTTTCATTTCTTTAAAGTAAATTCATATCCAAGCAACATTTGTATTCTTCAGATTTAGGAATCACTGCTCTTCAGGTCTTTTATGACACAAATGTAAAATAATGTAGCTCTATACCACTATTACGTTTTGAGAAGCATGTAGGTTATATTTCTGTTTGTAAATATGTTCGTTATTTGAAATTCATACACAAAAGGCAGTTCTGCCAAAAGCACTTCAATAAATCAAATGGAACCAAATCATACCAGCACAAAGACCTAGACCAAAAAATAGAAAAATAAACTGAAAGAAAAAAAGGTAATAGAACTGTAGACTTTGCAATTATCAATATAAATAAAACTGTAGAAATGCAAAAATAACATAACCAAAAATAATAAAATAACAATCGGAACTAAAGAGATTGCGGACATCAATACAAATTACACAGTAAAATTTCCAAAAACAATAGCTTAGATAACTTTAGACATTGCATATACCCATGCAAATCACCCTGTTATAATGCAAACCTAACAGCTGAAGATAAGTAGAAATTTACACATATGCAATTTGTAAATAAATTATAAAAAAGATACTCCTCTCATATCGAACGCTAATCGACACACTCAAAACACAACTTATTGCAGGTCTCAAACACACACAGAAATGACGAACAACATAACTGTAGCAGATGTCTGGCGCTACAGTAACTTACAGCACAAAGAGAAGAGGGCGGAGCCCAGGTTGTGGGTTCCATTTATGTGCTCTGAGTAGTACTCCTTGTCAGGTATGTATAATTTTCCTACGGTGATGTCAGTTTCCCTATTCTTTTCAATTTGTGGTTCTCAAACATCATAGGTGGAGAGCTCTGCTAATGCTATGTAGAATTATATTTGGCTGATATATGCCTAAAACAGCTGCAGAGCTACTAGTAGTAACTTCACGGTTATATTTGAGTTGTATGTGCCCCAACCGGACACACACTCCTACTACTAGGCATAAATCTGCACGCAGTTGCTAAATTACATCTATCGAGAGTGTGCCGCATAAGGTTGCATAAAATGCCTTTTTGACGCATAATATAGATAACTGTGCCTCATAGTTTGATGCCCCACTGCCGCATAATCCTAGTGGCCCTGACAATGATAAAGATCTACACAGTCGAGACCCATTAACTATTTTCCATTTTTTATAGGTCTATGTGACGTGTTTTTTTATTGTATTTTTTAGCGCACATAGTTTTACATTAAGTAATTGCAGTACCGGTCTCATGTACATCACCAACTCAATTAAAAAGTTACCACGTTCAAACGGAAAATACAATGAAATTATTATCTGCTTTAATACAACAACTACAATAATGTATCACGAGTAAAGTATTGTGCGTGCACCCCTCTCCTAGAAACTAACAGTTTGAAGTAAATTTAACTTCTGTAACCTTTTGGTGAAATATATTGTAAACTGAATCGTGTGAGCATTTCCTAGACGTGGATAGCACTTTTATTTACTAAATATAGACAGATAGATCGATAGATAGATATGTGCAAAATAAATCGATCATTTTTCTACTTTCTCTTGCCAAGGTTAAATATATGTATTTGCATGCTCCATTGAGTTTATTATGAACTTGATAGACAGCAACTTACGATTTGCATGAAGCTGTTGGGCTGCAATCACGAAAAGAAGTATAATGCGAAGAAACACAGCTGGCTCGTTTCCCATTTCTTTGGCTAATAATTCCGACCATGTAGGCCAGAAAATTAAAGAACGAAAGCGGTCTTCCAATACTGGGGTTCTGGATTCACTCTACCTGCGTCACACCGGGTAGTCTTGCCCAAGAAATAGAAATGCTCGGTGGGAGGAGCCTTCGAGGGGAGGGAAAACACACAACTCAATTCATTAAGTCATTTACAACTCGGCGTCTTCCGAAAACCTCTTCCACTGTCCCTCTCGTTGCAGACCCGAGTAAAGTTATCTGGTTAAAGTTCCCCGCTTCAGCTGTGTGTAACATGAAATCAAGTTTTAGACGCCGAACTAACAACATGTCATGAAGAAACACACATGTTCTGAAGTCTTGTGGAGGCTTCATTTTTTTGACAATAGGCCTGTCCACGGTTTCATCGTATTTGCTTTCCTGTGCTGCTTGAAAATCAGGCATGACAAATATTTACTGAAATGAAAACGCCGTTAGGCTTTTGAAATGATATGCAACTTGTTTTTTTTTCTCACCACCCCCTCTACCCTTGTGATCATCGTTAATGTTGACAAAATGCACCTGAGCATTTCCAAAAAAAAAAGTTTCCCATATTTAAATAAATTTTAGAAGCTAAAGCACTTTGGGGACATAAAGAACATTCTCTTTGGGTGTACCCTCGCCGTTGTGTAATTAAGCTTGGGGGTAGGATGACCTGTACTGCACAATTTCATAACTGTGTTTGGGGTGCCTTTATAACTGGCTAATATACATAAATATGATGTGTTTATATGTGAAGGGCGGGACTGAGGAAGGCCGCCATTGTTCAGAGCCTGCGGTCTGCCTGTGTATTTGTAGGTAGTTTGCGCTCCTCGCCCCACTGAGCCACTGATGCTTCCAAGTGTCTGCCCAGGTGGCACAAAGGGTGAAAGGGGGGGGGGGGGGCGTTGGCAAGTCAGCATAAGGCCTTCGAATTTCTGGGAGATATGGTTAGCCTGCGGGGTGTCACATTCTACAAAAATGTTGTGTTATGCCACTGTGGCCTGTGCTTTTAGAGCTGCCTGCATGTCTCACAGGCTGGAGGAAAGAAAATTACTGCAGCTAATGCTGTGCAACTGATGACTGATGGAGAGAAGGGAAGGCCAAGTAGAGATGGCAGATGAGGTCGGGAAAAGTAATGGCAGTGGTATTGTGGAACACTGGTGGAGCAGGGACTCCCAATCTAGTAGAACATTGATGCGTGGTGGTGGCAGACAGCGGGCCAGTGAGGTGCAGGTGAAGTTTGTCCTGGAGAGATGGACCATGGAGGAGGTAGATGACTGAATGACCAGTAAGACCAGGCAGCTATTCAGAGGTTACACCCAAAAAATGTTGGTGTAACTCAAAGGAGTTTCTCAACAGGGAAAATATTTCCTAGGTGAATAAGTAAGTTAAATGGACAATGGCACATTTTCAACGACTTACTTACCTAGTGGAAAAGTCTGAATAAGGAAACTATTCGCCAGTCAAGTGGCAATGGAAATCCTCTGTGTGTAGATTTCCAGGAGTACTTATGGGAACATCTGAAAATCCCTAGTACATAGTGATTTTACAAACTTCTCAAAGTTACTACATTCTTTAGTTTCGTGAAATGTCTTATTACAAGTAGATCTATGAGAAAAGCAAACTTTTGTTTTTACACTTCTAGTTTTACTTTTTATGAATCAGGCTGTGAAAGACATTTCAACGATGGAAATCTAAAGATTAACTAGTTTTAAAGTGCAGGAGGCCAATTCACAATGGAAAGGTAAAACCTACGTAAGCCATATCATGTCGTAGCATACACCTATGCATTATATGTGTAGCTAAGGGACGGGGCGTGCTGTGACTGACGAATTACGTGGGAGCACTATGTGGTGTATTTTAGGTGATGAAAGGAATAGGAGTGGGATGGATTCTGGGTGGAGGTTTAAAAATACCTGCCTGGTAGGTAAATAATACTATTTAATACGTCTTCCTGGCAGTATGGTTAAAAATTGCCTCGTTTTAAACCATACCGCCAGGAGGATGCATTAAATAGTATTCTTTACCTACCAGGCAGGTATTTTTAAACCTCCACCCAGAACCCCTCTCACTCCTATTCCTTTCATCATCTAGAGTACACTACGTAATCCGTCTGTCGCAGCATGCCCCATTCCGTAGCGGAACAGGAGGAACTCTATGATGAACCATGCCACCAAAGGGCAACTCGGGTGGGTGAGGGTTACATAAGAAAACTAAGAGTTTCCCCCTTCCCATTGTTCATGCAGGGTTAGCATAAACACACGGACGGGCTCTCTCATTTTTCTAGATATACCTGTACGGGAGAACAAGCCCTTTTGGGGCATTCCTCTCATCGCCACCCTTTTTTCTGACTACATTAACTAACACCCGTTCCTGCACACGCTTTATGGAAAAACAGGCCTTGTTGCACCTTCTCACACTTTCTCCAGCACTTATGCATGAGTCGTTCAGGTGTGAATGTATTCTCAAGTGGTTGTAAACATCGTAGGAAAGTGCCACTTTCTGACATGGTCACCCCCACTTTTTGCTCACTGGTACTGATGTTGTTGATTGGTAGTGCACTGGGTCCCTCCTAACCAGGCACCAGTACCAGTGCTCATTCCCTAAAAACAAGACAAATGTGCAATTGTAACCAAATTGACTAGGACTTTAGCACCCCTGTAAGTCCCTAGTAAATGGTACCCCTAGTACCCAGGGCATGGGTACTAAAGAGGGTCCCTAAAGGCTGCAGCATGTATTATGCCACCCTAAGGGACCCACCAACAAACTGCATGCAAACTGCCATTGCAGGATGTGTGAAATGGTGCAAACCATTCTAAAAACACGACATGGCACACTCACTGTCACCCGCATGTATTATATTTAAGTTACCCCTACAGCAGGTCTTAAAGCCCTAAGGCAGGGTGCATTATATTATATTTGAGGGTACATCTGTATGAGCAGATGTGTCCCCATAAAGCCTAGTTCCATTGCTAAGAATTGCAAGTGATCAGGAAGCCTCCTTAAGGTATGTACTGGGCACTGGTCACTGGTCATTACTAGTTACCCAGCTACATAATGAGTTCACTGAAAATACTGATGTTTGGTATCAAACATCTTGTCTTAATAAAACCATACTGATGCCAGTATCGGATTTATTATGACATGCACCCAGAGGGCACCTTAAGGTGCCCCCTGAAACCCTAATAGTCACAGAGAGTGCTGGCTGACTCGTACTTTCCAGCTGCCACCACAGACAAATTTATGACCCCATGCAGGTGAGAGCCTGTGCTCTCTGAGGCCAGGAACAATGCCTGTCCGGTAGAAGGTGATCACACCTCCTCCAGCAGGATGGCTAGCAGATTAGCATCTCAAGGCCAGATGCTTCTAAGCCCCTGCCGCCTTTGAAATGCGACCATGGTTTCCTCCAGACCTGGAGAAAGCCACCCCCTGCGCTGAGGCCCATTTGGCACCTGAGCAGGCAGGAAATTAGATAGTCAGAAGACGTGTCACACCTACAGGCCAGGCACACCCCTAAGGTGGGCCACCTCAAGTGGACAGTTGAAGAAGGGTTTCACCATCGTGGTTTTGATGAAACTAGGAACTCTGGGTCAAAATTATGCCCACTCCCCCAGGAAGTGGTCATATAGGGGATGTAGACACCCCAGAGGTAGGTAGCCCTACACTCCCCTAAAAGCGCCTACATTTAGTATTTAGGGGTCCCCCTGATGCAAGAGCTTTAGATTTGTCTACCTTGGGACAAAGAAGAGCTGACACCGCAAGAACAGGAGACCTGCTCCGAAATTGGCGTCAAACCCTGCCTGGCTGCTGGTAACCTCAACAATTGCCAGACCAACTCATCCAGAAGCTGAACATCCTCCCTAAACCCTAGGAGATCTGTCCAGTGCTTCAACAGCCACTTAGCATCGTCCTTGGGGTGGAGAAGACATCCCCCTGCATCTGCAGGCACCAACCTCACTTGTCCGGTACTCCATTTTGCTGGTCACCAGGCCCACCCATGGATCATTTCGCCAGAAGGTCACCGTGGTTCCAAGAGGTCAGTCCCGTCTTTCCAAAGAGTTTTGAGATGCTAGACCCTCCGGGAGCCCCCTGCGCCAATACCCTGTGTACCGGAGCATTTCCAGCAACCAAAGCTTGTTGAGTGTCCAGTCTAGACACCACCACCACCATAACTGACCTGCCCACCGGGAACGTCAGGACTGACAAGGCTCGCACCAAGAGTGGCCCTGCTGTCTGTTTTCTACCCTCTGCAGGTCAAGACCGGGAACCGTGAGAGCCTCCAACTCAAGTGGCCAGCTGGCCAAACACCTCTGCACCCAAGCCCCACAGCTGGGTTCACGGAAACCGACTGCGTCCCCTTGCTCCAGAGACCCTCATGAGCCGAGCCCCCCTGTGGGTTCTGCTGGACTTGTCCCCAAGTCCCCACTTGCATCCTTTTTGTTACAGGTACTTTGGACTAAACCTGTAGCACTTGAGGCAACCAATGCGACCAGCACATCCACACTCCGACACACCAGGGCAGGTAAACCCGAACTGCTGGTGCTTCTTTGGACCTTGGGCCCCAAGCACCTTAAGTCCTAAAGGGCACCCTCTACATCCGCTTGCAAGTATATGAATGCAGTACATGTCTTTCCTCCCATAGGATAACATTACTGCGTTCAAGGCTTATACCTCAAAAAACGTTATTTGAGCATTTTACTGTTTCTTTGTAAAATTCCTAACTCCAAAAGTACTTACCTGATTCCGATGATCATGGTGTCAACAATTATATAAAGATCTGTGTTATTTTTATGAATTGGTCTCAGATTTCTTCTTGAGTGTGTTTACCATTTATTGACTCTGTGTGTGCAACAAATGCTTAACACTCCCCTCTGATAAGCCTAAACTGCTCGATCACACCACCACAAATAGAGCATTTGGGATTATTAAACTAAGCCCTGTAAACTAATAAGGCTCGTTTGGACATTTTGCATGGTGTGCCCCTACACTGGCACACTCCATAAAAAGCCAGCTTCCTACAAACATTCAGAAATGTGACGGTGTGAGTATTCACCTCCCCCATTTGCATTGGATGTGACTGAGCACTGATCAACCACTCCCCTCAAAATGTCCTCTATTCTAATGTAACCTTAATACTTACACATTATACAAACTTCATGGTTCATGTATCTATGCATGTGCAGATTACAACTTATTATAGACATAAAGTCCGACACACATTTCACTTTAAAAAAGGTTTGTGAATCAGCCCATAACGTGGTGTAATGGCAGTACTTACAATGTGATGTGAGGTTGCCTTTGCTGCTCAAGACACCCCGTTCTCCTTTAAAACAGTACACCTTCTAGTTCTCCTGAAACTTACCAGGCTCCCTTTTACTCATTTGAAAAATGTGCTGAAAAACCTCCTTTTTTACTATGATCTCATCAGTGTGAACTCTAAAGTACTTTACAAGAGTTACACTGGGCAGATTGATTCAGTGTTACTCAAGAAGGCAGATCCAGTGGTACTTAAAAGAAGCAGATCCGAAGTTACACAAGGCAATATTACCCAGAGTTACACAAGGCAAGTTGGTCCAGAGCTGCACAAGGCAAGCGGATCCAAAGTTACACACGGCAAGCTGATCAAAAGTTACAGAAGGCATGCTGATCCAGTATTACACAAGGAAAAGTTAATTCAGTGTTACACAAGATAAGCCTGATACAGAGTTGCACAAGGAAAGCTGATGATCCATTGCTATACAAGGCAAGCTCATCCAAAGTTACTCCAGGTCAAGCTAGTCCAGAGTTAACCCGTGCAAGCTGATCCAGTATTGCCCAAGACAAGCTGATCCAAAGTCACACAAGGCAAACCTGATCCAGAGTTACACATGGCAAAGCTGGTCCAAAATCACACAAGGCAAGCTGGTCCAGAGTTACATAAGGAAAGTAGGTCCACAGTTACATAAGGAAAGTATGTCCAGAGTTACACAAGGCAAACTGATCCAGTGTTACACAAGGCAAGCTGATCCGGTGTTACACCAGGCAAGCTGATCCAGAGTTACACAAGGTAAGCTGATCCAATGCTTTCCCTGCAAGCTGTTTCACAGTTACACAAAGGCAAGCTGGTCCAGAGTTAAAGAAGGCAAGGTGATCCAGTATTACACAAGGCACAGTGATCCAAAATTACAAAAGGAGAGTTGAACCAAAGTAACACAAGGCAAGCTGTCCAGAGTTACAGAAGGTAAGCCTGATGAACAAGCTACTTACCTTCAGTGACACCTTATCAGGTAGAGACACTATCTAGCCACAGATTCCTTACCATAGAATTATCCCCAGGGGTCAGACTGGATCCGGAAACTTTTTGTGAGCCGTGCCCCTGCATGCCTGTAGGTGGTGTCAATCAGCTACGTGTGGCATCCTTTAAGGAACCTATTTACAACAGGGGACTAGAAGAGGGAAGGCTGATCTGGCAGCCTCAGGAAAGCAGAGATGGCAGATAAATAATCCTTCCATGTGCCCAATGTAGAGCCCTGCTGGGCCAGGGTAAGGATAAACAGATAAAGGAGTCAACCTGTTTGGCTGTACCGCATGCCACAAACTTGCTCCAACGGCTGCTGTATACTGTCTTGGTGGAGGGATGCCGAGCTGCTAAGATAACATTACAGACCTTGGGCGGAAGGTCAAAAGCTGTTGACTGTTGCCGCTCAGTCTCCACGCATGAAGGCGGAGCGTTGAATGGTTAGTGTTAGCTGCTGTAACAGAAGATCCTCCTGAAGAGGATGTCTGCTTGGAGGACCAATTGCCATGCCACAAGGATGATTTGGGCCCAGTTGTTCCTTATCTTCCTGAGAACGCTGGGCAGGAATGGTATGGACGGAAAGGTGAACAGGAGGCCTGAGCTCCACTCAAGACGAAAAGCGTCTCCGTGCAAGAGCCGCTTTGGAAATGCGCAATGTCAGCATAACTGCTGACATTGCGCATTCTCGACAGTGGCAAACAGATCTAACCAAGGCTCTCCCCACTACTAAAAGAGACCTCGCACCATCTCTCGATGGAGATGCCATTCGTGATCCGCTAGGCATCTTCGTCTGAGTTTGTTCCCTCTGGCTTTCAGAGATCCCACCTGGTGTTGAACCACCGGGGAAATGTCCTGAAGTTCCAGCCATGCTCAGAAACGTAGGGCCTCCTGACAAAGGGTCCAAGACCCCACCCCTCCCTGTTTGTTGCAGTGCCACATGGCGGTGGTGTTTGTCCATGAACACTTGCACTAGCGTTCCCTTGATGGAGGGTAGAAAGAATTTCAATGCCTGTCGGATCGCTCGGAACTCCAACAGGTTGATGTGGAACCTGGATTCTGCCGGAGACCAGAGTCCTCTCAGCTCAACCTCTCCCAGGTGTCCACCCCAGTGCAGGAGTGACACATCTGTCACTAATATCAGATCTGGTTGGGGAAGGGAGAGGGGTCTGCCGCTGACCCAATCGTGTTCGTTAACCACCACTGCAGATCTTTTGCATTGCCCTCTGAGATCTGGACCATGTCGAGGAGATTCACCTGATTCTGCGCCCACTGGAACTTCAGGTCCCACTGCAGAGCCCACACATGCCAGCGGGCCTGTGCCACAAGCAGGGTGCAGGAGGCCATGAGGCCCAGCAGCCTCAGAGTCAGTCTCGCCGAAATCCAGGATAGAGGCTGAAACATCAGTATAATAGCCTGAATATCCTGAATTTGCCGTTTGGAAGTATAAGCCTGAACCTGCACCAGAACGGCTCAGATGAAAGGGACTATCTGAGAAGGGGTCAAGTGTGACTTCAGCACATTGATAGTGAACCTCAGCGTGTGCAGTAATTCCGATATAGTCTGGAGATAGGAGATGACCGCCTGGGGTGCGCCCACCTTCAACAGCCAGTTGTCCTTTTGAATTTTGCCGTTTTCAGAAATTGATAGGTCGCAGGTCTAGGATAAGAAGAAGGACTCCATCCTTCTTGGGCACCAGAAAGTAGCAGGAATAGCAACCAAGACCTACTTCTGATGCTGGCACCCTCTCTATGGCTCCCTTGTCCAAGAAAGCAGTCACTTCCTGTTGGAGTAGGGCGATTTGATCCTCCATCAGCGTGTTGAAAATGGGTGGCATGGGTGGATGGGTAGTCACAAAAGCAAGGGATTAGCCCCTTCGGACACTTCGTAGAGCCCAGCGGTCGGATGTTATCAACCTTCAGTGGTGCAGGTGCTGGCATATCCTGCCTCCCACTGGGTGCCCATGATGGTCGGAGGACAAACTAAAGAGGCTTGAAGGCTGCGGCTTCCAGGGGAGTGCTGGACTGGCCTGTCCTTGGCTACCTGACCTAGGAGGTCTGTCGGTACAGTGTCCTCAGCCACACAGAACTGGGAAGCTTGTGCGCTTTGGTGACTGGTAGACGCGGCTAGAACCTCCTTCCGTGGCCAGGAAAGGAGCAAAAAGCGGACAGAAGTTGGCAAAGGACCATTGAAAGGCCCAAGGACCTGGGCGTAGCTCTACTGTCCTTGAAGTGCTTTGGCCATGTCTCCGAAGAGACAGGAGTCATCAAAGGGCTTGTCCATGAGTAAGGCATGGCCATCCCCCAAAAATACAGTGGTTCTCAACCAAGCATAGTGTCTAAGGGCCACCTACGATGAAACTGATCTGCCTAGTGAGTCGGTTGTATCCAGCCCACAGCGTATGAACTTTGCTGCATCCCTTCCATCAGCAATAGCTTGGGAGAGTACGGCTTGGCCTCCTCCGAGACCATAGGCAGCAGCAGAGCAACCGAGTCTTAGAGCGAATGTGAGTATCGGCACAAACGGCACACAGTGTTCACCGACGTCAATGCCAGGCTGCCAGAAGAAAGCATCTTCTTTGTCTAGGTATCCAGCCTCTTGGATTCCCTGTCCAGTGGAGTGGTAGGGAATGCACCAGGATTTACTCTGGAAGTGGAGGCTTGGACCACCAAGCTCACCGGGGTGGGGTGTTGGATGAGGATGTTGGGGGTCCCCTGGGGTAGGGTGATGGCAGTGGGCAATTGTCCTGTTCACAGGAGCCCCTGTGCAGAGTTCGGACCAGGCCCCGAGTAGGACGTCCGTGAGGGCTTCATTAAACGGGTGAAGTGGTTCAGAAAGGGTGACTCCCGGCTGAAGCACCTCCGTCAAGACATTGGTCTTGACAGCCACAGAGGGCAGTTAAAGGTCCAGGACCTCGGCCACCCTCCTCACCACCATAGCAATGTTCCCTCCTCTGTAGCCACGGTAGAAAGAGAGACCAACTGATTATCTGGGGAGGTGTCCAGTTCGCTGACATCCGCCAAATCCTCACACCAGGTATCCTTGGTGATTTCTAGGGGCTGGAATTCTTCAGATTTTAGTGGACCCTCCCATTCTTCTCCAAGTCCTAGCCCATAGGAATAGGGCCTTGGCTCCGTCTTGATGGAATACCTCCAGTTGGCACCAGAGTCAGCATCGGATGATGCTGGTCCGGCTCAATGTCGGAGTCAAGGATGAGAATGGGGGTGACGCCGGGGACGTCAACAGTGGGGGCGGCACCGGGGAATGTCAAGGTGGCTTCACTGGTACCGGTCTGGATCCATCAATGGATCCAAGGGGCCCAACTGGCTCCAAGGGCGAACCTGCCAGCGGAAGACCAGAAGAGGCAGCTCCCAAATCCGCTGGATCCAAAGTAACTCCAGTGGGGATAGGCCACCCATGAATGAGGTGCATGTCCTCATAAAATTCTCGGAGTTGGGCAGGGGGAACTCCGGCTCCTGGAAACTTGGGGAGGCACGGAGACGGCCCAGGCTCAACCGTGAAGCCAGATCTCAAATGCCGATGCTCCGTCATCTCATTGGATGACTTTGACAGACAGGGCGAAGTCAAAGACTTCTTTGACTTGTTATGTAGCTTACATTTTGTCTCCATTTTAATTTAGCATTGTTTTCCAATGGTGATTTGCACTTTTTCCTTATTGTGAGAATGTGCCATGCACACAGTTATTTCTGATAAAAATTGTCACCCTATAGTCTGCCTTTAATTTACCAAGAACGTCATAGGTGATTCCAAGGTGCCCTCCCACATACAGTTTAAAATGTCAGACTAGGTTCTCCCAGTAATGATGGGACACCTGGCCAGTCTTAGCAGGCTATACGCCTGATCCTAATGCACAGACACTTAACCAGCGTGACACGCTTGCTCTTTTAAACCATTTGGTTAGACTGTATCGACGTCTGATGCAGTATATTATGTGTACAATCAGTACTGCCCCAGCAAGGGCTCCACAAGCTGGCTGGTCAGGCTCAGTTAGCTGTGCCTGCAATTAGTCCTATTACTATTAATGCCATTATGGGTAAAGTCCCTACCAAACGGGATGAAATTCCATTTTGGATATGGGACACCAAGATAAATTTAGAATTCTCACTATGTGTCTTCCACTTGGAATGGTTCCCCCAGTTGATTAGTGCAATGCGTGGGGTGCTGCATTTTCGACAATCTACACCATCACCCATTGTACTCGTTCAATTGCTGTTTTACCTGAAGTCCTTAAACAGATTCAGGCTGAGCAAGGAGTGGCCCCTGCCCTGAATATTGGGATAAAACTCATTGGCAACTTTGCCACAGTGTCCTCAATCATTTTAAGTACTAATAAAGGGACGGCAGGTTCTTTGGCAACACGTCAACGGCTCGCTACAGGTCCCTTAGCAGATCATGAACGTGAGCTCCCTTAAATAATTTCTGAAACCTTTACATCTATAGGTCGCAACAGTTTGGGAACCAGGCCTAATAAGCGTCAACTTAAAGGCAAATCTGATGCCAAAGTTACCAAACAAACACTTAAGTCTTCTAAAAAGTGATGGGATAAAAACAAAGCTAAAACTAAAACTGGATCTCCGCAAACGGAGTCTTCCCAAAAACGTTATAATTTACATAACTGTGATTCAATTAAATAGCCTGATAGGTATCATAATTCTGATACACGTTCTTCTCATTCCTTTCAGGACGCTACAGCCAAACTGTCAGAGAGAGGGGGACGAGGCAACCCCAGACAGTGATAATTATGTGAAACCGAAAACTGACTCACAGTGCTCCTCTGATCTTATCATAAAAAAGGAAGAGAAACTTCCACAACAAAAGGCACAATTTAAAAAGAAGAAAGTGGCCGGAATTTCCATTAAATATGCCACAAGAACTCAGAACTCTTCTTTGGAAGAAGATATGGGGGAGAATCCTACTCTACCGCGTAGCAGAGGTCACAATAGTTCACCAAACTCTTCAAGAGTTTCTGGTGGTCATATCGACTAATGACTACATACAAGTAGAAACTCCAGATCAGCGGCTAAGCTCTCCTGATAGACTATGATTTGGACATTCAAATTGAGGGCGACATACCGAGTACTATTAAAGTAATATTCTGGCAGAATTTAACTAAGGAATATGACATTCTCTTGGCTGAGTCTGATTGACCGCCAGAGTTTGTTAGGAAAGTTCCACAAGGAGAGGATGTTGTCATACCTTCCTTTTCCATCATTGATCCAGAGGAATTTAAAGCAGCATATGCTGCAGAATGGGCTCTTACTCAAGCCTCAGCATTATATCACAACCAGGCGGTTTGGGATAGAGACTCTCCGTATCATGTTATACCTATAAGGTTCAGCCCCCAAGTACAAGAACAATACCCCATTAAACATGAAGCTAAATGCCCTGTTAGGGAGATTCCATCACAGTTAGAATATCTATGTGTGATTGAGCCTTGTGTTGCCCCTATGAAAAATCCATTACTTCCCGTGCTTAAACCAGATCATTCCTATCATATAGTCTTAGACTATAGATAATTAAACAGTCACACACGCACGTTTGCTGTACAAAATGCACAGCACAAGCTTCATAAATAAATATTTTCGTAAAAAATATAAAACTACATTGGACATTTCCAATGGCTTATTCTGTCAAAAAATAACTCCTGAAAGCCGTGATTCGACTGCATTCACAGTGCTAGAAGCCCAGGGAAGGTTCTGTAGACTCCCACAAGGGTTCAAGAATAATGCAGGTCTGCTTTCTGCACATGTAATGCCAATTTTACAATAAATTGATGAAGAGTTGTCGTATATTGATGACATTTATCTCACAGATTATGATTTACACACATTCGGCCACAGTAGATCGTATAATTTTGGGATTTGCTGACCATGGCTATAAATTAAATTTTACAAAATCTAAAATTGGCTTTCCCAGTGTATTGTATTTGGGATATGAGTTATCAAATAAAGGCAAACGCCTAGCACCACATTTCTTTGAGAAATGTGCTCTCTTGCAAACACCAAATACCTTAAAAAGCTTCAATTGCTTTTATGATTTCTAAATTTTGGTAGAACATTCAGATTATGCACAACTGGTTAAACCATTGTCCAACTTAATTCGTCCAGAGTTTTCTAATAAACATTGGACTACTGAACATACTACTATTCTTAGAAACATAGAAGCAGACATACTTGAGTTAAAAACGTACATACTCGTGTTAACACGAATAACTTCGTGATCCACTTAACTGCCAGTTACATTGCTTACAAATCTGTTTTATTCAATGAAGGATAAACAGCGCTGATTGCTTATAAATTACATTTATATTCCAATGTGGAAATGCATTTTGCATCGACAGAAAACCTTTTGACTGCAGTTCAAACAGCTTTTCTGCAGGAACACCTATTGGCTCAGAGGAAATGCATAATTGTGGGGTCTCCTGTTTCGGCCTATAAGGCTGCTACGAAGGCCAGCGTTCCTAACGCAAAAGCCTTATATCCAAGATGGATCCAGGGCGCCACTTCCTTGACAACTACTGATGTAGATTATGGTTTTGACCCTACGTTACAAACACAGGAATACCACCAGTTTGAAACAAGAATACCTTGTGTCGGATGGAGAACATGGCGGCCGCGTAGCACGCAGGTCGCAAGCTCCGGAGGCTCTCAGCCGATGTAATTGTGGATAATTACGTCTAGTTTTGCCGGTATCAACCCCTAAACGCTGCGCTTTTTACCTGGGGTGTTTTCTCTCGTCCTCGATGTGTTTGACCGCCGAGATCATCTCGGTACTGCCGAGTGACTCCGGGTTGCTTGAATTTGGACATCGGTCCGCGCTGTGTTACGGCTGCCCTGGAGCTCAGGAAGAGCCGCAGGGTAGCAGTGCGAGGCTACCTCCGGGCGAGTAGAGGCAGCGTCAGCACATACGCTGCGGCTGCACGCCCGGGTGGATTGGAGATTGCAACTCATGTGAAGCAGCCGGCCACCACTTGCGACGAAGGACGCCAGGATTTGGGAGGTAGGGGGGCCAATGCAGGGGTCTTTCTCTACGGGCAAAGAGGGTTAAAAGGGCAGACTACAGTGGAGCTTCAAGTTGAAAGAGAGGTGAATACTGGGGATATAGAAGAGCAGACTCTTGCTCAGGACTTAGCTGCTTGTTCCGACTCAGTTCCCCCCAAAAAATCCCCAATACATCCTCACAAACGCCTCCCTAGAGAAAAAACAAGGCAAGAAGTGAAAAAGAAAGGCAAAAAACAAAAGAAAAAAGGAGAGTCCATAGATTCTAAACCTAAGATTACACCATCTTTGCGTTCTTTTTTCAAAGTGCAACCACCAGTGCTCACATTAAAAAGACCACCACAAACCGAACTAGAGGGCCATAAAACCATCCGGGAGCCTACAGCCATTATAGACACCATAGCCCCCGCTATGGAGAGTGGCGGTCAGGCCAATGCTGAAAAAAGTTCTAAAGTTGTCCTTTCTGACGGAATGATAAACCATAATGGCGATAACTCTCAGGACACCCAGGATAAGGGAGATAAGGATTATGGTGGGCATACGCTAGATACGCCAGATATGCTAGATACGAATATTACAACCAATGGCAATAGGGATCCAGGTGGACCAACAGCTGGCTCTCTAGAAGCAATGATGGGAAATCTAACTATAGACATCAGGAATGGTTTCTCAGTATCAGAGGCAAACCAGCGGGAAATTCGGGGATTTTGTGAAAAAAATTAGATACGCTATCCGACAGGACAGAAATCCTTGAAAGTACAGTGGAGGAACTAAAAAAAGACCTTGCCAGTAGTAGAGCAGAACTTCAGGCACTGCGTAGAGATGAGCTGGGCCTCCAGGAAAAAGTTGAACAGCTAGAAAATAACTCCAGAAAAAATAACCTGAGGATATTAAATGTACCCGAAGGTAAAGAGAGAGAGGATTTAAAATCATTTGTGGTAGCTCTCATAAAAGCCTCGGTCCAGACAGAGGAAAGTGAAGTGGACATCGCTAAAGATATACAAAGAATACATAGGGATCCCTTCAGAAAAAACCTGTGAAGAACAAAACCGAGAAGAATTCTTATTAATTTTCAGACGTATGCACTTAAAGAAAAAATTCTGGTATCTGCACTAAAATTAAAAACCCTAAAAGGTCCTGACTTTTCCTTCGAAATAAGATCAGACTTATCAAGAGCCACTTTAGACAGACAGTGGGAGCTGGGTAAGCGCATGGATGACTTTAAAAAAGCTGGGGCAAATGTGCAACTTAAATTTCCAGCATCACTACGTATAATGTACAACAATAAAATGCACATGGTCAGGAACACAAGGGAAGCAGATGACCTACTAGACAGTATTAAGGGTGGTGGAGGGGCTAGTTAAGGAAGTAGTTGTTGTAAGAAAATAAGTTGATATCCACTTGACACGTATTCAGAATTTTATAGTTACTAGTAGTGGGGCGGAGAGCTAACGGAGCAAAAGACTAACTTGGACCAACACCATGTCCAAGAAGAAGAAGCAGGAGTGGGTTCTCCAGGGTAAGGTGGGAGGGGGGGTTGGTAGAAGGGCAGAGGGTGGGGAGCATTTGAGAAAAAACAAAAAAAAATCCTCAGATTCCTCAGTATTAGTAAATAGAATTAGAATAATAAAGACATGTCCATACAGATTCTAACTTGGAATGTTAATGGTCTACGAGTGAAGGACCGTAGGGATAGGTTACTTCAATACCTTAGAGATTCCCCCGCACATATTTTAGTTCTGCAGGAGACACATTTGCTGAAAAAGGAATGTGTTGATCTCTTCGAAAAACAAAAATGGGTAAAACAAGTCTTCTGTACAGATCAGAGCGGAAATGTCAGAGGGGTTGCAATAATAGTGAAAAAACAAGCAAAAATATGGGTGACACAAGCGAAAGTAGATAAAGGGGGAAGGTGGATTATAGTGGAGGCTAAAGTAGATGATAAGCCATTAACACTTGTAGGCTATTATGGCCCAAACCATGATGATTGCGAACCATTAACAAATCTGTTTGCCAATCTCTTGGATTTCCCGGGCCCAATAATTATGGGAGGGGATTTCAATGTCGTATTAGATCCCAATTTAGACAAATCAAGTAAAACTAGAACAACTCCGACACCTAATTCACGTGTATTACTAAAAACTATGATGGCTCAGCATTCACTGTGTGACCTCTGGAGAGAAAGAGCGGGAACTTCACAGGGTACATCTTTTCATAACAAGAAATATGGGAGTAGGTCTAGAATTGACTACTTTTTAGTAGATTGGAGCCTTAGAGAAGATATCTCGGATATAGAATATAAGGCGGCCCACTTATCGGATCACTCGGCAGTCCTTTTAACACTTATAAACAGCAATAGGTGTGTAGAGAATAGGTGGACTTTGGACCGGACCATATTGACAGATAGTGAAGCAATGGAAAACCTTAAAGAAGAGGTTAGAGAGTTTATTTAGGTTAACAGTGGCTCAGCCTCAAATGGAATAGTGTGGGATACTCTAAAAGCTTTCATCAGAGGTAAGATCACAGGTGTAACCTGCTACAGGAATAAGTTATATAAAAGAGAAATCTCACGACTAGAGGATGAGATGAAGAGAATAGATATGGAAATAAAAAGATCAGACTCAGAGGAGAATAAAGTAGAATTAGAAAAGCAGCAGCTACTAATGAGGAACCAACTATCAGAGACCCTCCAAATAAGAATTAGAAAAAGGTGGGATGCTAGCAAACTAGCACATTTTGAGTACGGAGAGGGAGCAGGTAAACTCCTAGCCTGGAAAGTTAAGACAGAATGGAATAAGAGTAGAATTAAGGAGATCAGGGAAGACCGGTCTGGAAACATCTTGAGTAGTGAGATCGAGATTAAAGAGACCTTTAAGGAGTTCTTTAGTGATTTATATATGGAAGAGAAGGAAGTAATGGTAGATACTGAGATAGAGGGCTGGCTTGCGGAATCCACTCAACCCATAGATGTTAATCAACAAGAGATTTTAAATCAAGAGATCACTCAGGAGGAAGTTTTTAAGGCCATTCAAACTAGTAAAGGGGGTAAAGCGGCTGGGCCTGACGGTATACCAACGGAGCTGTATAAAATCTTAGCAGAGGTGGTATCCCCTCTGTTGACATTAGTGATGAGTGAGGTATTGGGTCATGGAATACAATTACCAAAATCATGGAATGAGGCCACAGTCACCCTCATCTTGAAACCGGGTAAAGATCCAACATTACGTGAGTCGTATAGACCAATATCTCTTTTAAATTCAGATTATAAAATCTTCACAAAAATCTTAACCAATAGACTAGCTAAAATTGCAGGTGGTACATTTCATGAAGATCAGAGAGGCTTTGTGAAAGGGAGATATCTACATGAGCTTACGTATGAGCTTATAGGGGCTATCGATTTTACTACAACCTTTGACACCCCTTTAGCTATAACAACATTGGATGCCTCAAAAGCATTCGATAAAGTGAGATGGTCCTATCTATTTTTAGTTCTAAAGAGATACAATCTGGGAGACAATTTTTGTAGAGCCATAAGGTTAATATATAAAGAACCTGTAGCAAGAGTCCTGGTGAACGGAAAACTCTCCTCACCCTTCAAAATCCATAGGGGTACAAGACAGGGCTGCCCCCTCTCCCCCCTTTTGTTTAATTTTTACATGGAGCCTTTGGCCTTTAGAATTAGACATACAACTGACATTCCACCCTTTTATCAGGGAGACTGGGTTAGGAAAGTCGCGCTATATGCAGACGACCTTATGGTATACTCATCTGATTTGGACGTGGCTCTACCAACAATCCTACGTATAGCAACAGAATTTGGAGAAGTGTCGGGGTACTCAGTGAATGAGCACAAGACAGAGGTGATGATATGGAATCAAGTAGGTAGTAATCCACTAATTAAAAAGGAGATGCGATATCTTGGTTTAAGAATAGTTCAGGATATCAATGTAATCGGAGAAATTAATCTAAGGAGGGTGTTTAAAGAGATCGTTCAACTAATAAAGAGCTGGGTACACCTCCCGCTAACGATCTTAGGGAGAGTTAGTTTGGTTAAGATGACTATCCTACCAAAGATTACTTTCATATTCGATTCCATACCACTACACTTCGACAAAACCACTATACACAAAATACAGCAGGCAATAAATTCATTTATCTGGGCAAACAAAGGGGTTAGGATCTCATGGAAAAAACTGCGGAGGAGGAGGGAGAAGGGAGGCCTAACCTTGCCAGACATCCAATATTACGCATGGGCTTTTCAATTAAAAAACTCCAGAATGCTCACAAAGATACCGGATGGATCCATAATAGGTCTAATGTACACAGCAATGTTAAAGGAGTGTAAAATAGATACAGATGGATTTCTCTTCAAATTTGGAGATCCCAAATTTAAAAAAAAAGTTAAACTGAAGGTGCTACAGTCGATGGCAATAATGTGGTATCACATTAGACGCCTTTCGAAATTGGATTACTATTCCCATTTTGCCCTAATTTGGGATTCACCAGGAACCCCAGAATGTCTTAATGACAAGCTGGCGATACCAATTAAAGATGCCGACCTTAAGGTCTGGGGAGATTTGACAAGAGAAGGAAACCTATTACCCTGGTATGATCTAAATGGGCTGATGGAGGGGACTCTCTCAAAGTTCAAATATTTACAATTAAAACGTTGGGAGCAAAGTAGAAAATCGACATTGGGTGCAGGCAATATCTTAGAAGATCAACTGGTAACCAACCCACCAGGAAATAAGGAAGTAGCACTCTGGTACTGGCACCTTCAGGACACTATGGACGGAGAGTTCACTTTGGCTGAGGAGCTGTGGGGAAATTACTTGCCTTGGGAGCAGCTGCAGAATATTTGGCAAGTATCTATGCGCACACTTTACCTCATTGTCAAACCTGCTTTTTTAAGAAGGAACCACCTCTTTTCACTCCATAGGGCATATATATCACCTGAAAAACTATCTAAGATGGGGAAAGGAAGCCGAGCCAGCTGTGCTAAATGTGGGCTAGAAAAAGCAACGGACGTGCATATGTTCTATCAATGTTCCACAATCAGCGATTTCTGGAACAAAGTGGAAACGACAATGTCAGGTATTTTGGGTCAGCATATAAAGGTAAGCCTTTTTTTGGTTATTTTTGGCGTGGTCGATGAATTGGTGAGCAGTGTTAGAGATATGCTGTTTTATGCAATGCTACTAGCCAGAAGAGAAATATGTCGTAAATGGGCGAGTAATATACCACCACAGCATTCAGAGTGGCTGGAGTCCCTCATATATATGTCTAAGATGGATCTATCCGGGAAAAAGTCTAAGAAGAAAGCTTTCTGGAATCTGCTATCAGTATGGTTGGAGAGCCCGGAAGGGTTGCTATAAAGTTTTAAGGATAATTGTTGAACAAGATCATAAATATGTCCAATGATTACACCGGCTAACAACTCCTAGACTGCTACAGGGCCCCGTCACACTTCGAAAATTCCAAGCAGTACCGGTGTTTACACCGTGTGAGAGAGACAGCCGCAGAAAGGCCGGTGCCTATTGTAGTATGCCCGTCAGTGGTCAGTATCTCCTCCGATAAAAAGGGCAGAAAAAATTGACATTTTTTTCTTTTCTGAGGTGAATGAGGACAAAAAAAAAAAAGAATACCTTGTGTCTAATGCTGTAGTACCTGTGGTTGATTGTTACTCCCCTGCTGCACAAAATCATGTATTGCCTGTTGATTTATTACTTTTTGAAAATGTTGTGGAACCCATGATTATAATGGATGACCATGATCAGCCCCCTTTAGTTACTCTAGGAGCCCATTCCTCTTTAGATCCTTCTACAACTAATCATTTTTTAATCTCCTGGAACATTGCGGGGATAAGGGCCAAATTAGATGATGTGGAATGGGGATCTTATATCGACAAGTTTGATTTGTGCCTGTTCCAGGAAACTTGGGCAACATCTAATATCTACAGACAGGACTTTAAGTCATAATGTGTTAGTGCAAATCCCTGCTGTAGCGGGAAGAGCAGTGGGGGGCTTATTATTTGGGTAAACATTTCCCTAGGATGGCACATGAAACAAATGCATATTGATTCCCCGAATCTTTTGGTCCTATGTTTGATCCCTAAGAATGGTAAACCATATGTAGTAGTAAACGTTTATAACAGATGAAGGCCCTTCTTGCAATCATCGAAAACGCTGAGTATATTAAATGAGTTTTTAGCTACTTTACCATCAACACATCGAGTTATCATAGCAATTGACTTCAATACGTGCTTGGAACCTTATGCTCCCTTCCTAGAGATTACTAGGGGTGAGGATATTGCTTGGGGGATACCACCCCATTATTCAACCCGAAAACCCCAGAGGAGGAGTGTAGCTGCACTTCAAGTTATTGATATTATGGTTACATTTGGCCTAAGACCTGTGAATGGGAGATTCCCCTCAGATGTTGACGATAAACCTACCTTTAGAAGGGGGTCCTATTCTAACCATTTAGATTATATTTTTACTGGACCTGAAAATATGGCATGACATAGCTGACTTGACAGTGAGTAACCGTCATGATAGCGATCACTTCCCTGCTTTTTTATTTTGGGATAGGGTGAATGATAGCCAAAATGGTTCTTCTGTAAATCACCTTGTGACTAATCTGAAGTGGTATTTAGCAATAGGTGTATTTTTAAATAGAAGGCCTTCCAAAAATCTGAGGGTCTAGTAGAAAATCTATATTTTTTATTGATTGCAGAACTTACTGTACTTCAAGAATGTGATCAAAGTACAGATCAGATAGTGGAGGTCCGCAATAATTTTTACAATAGACTTGGTGGCTTATTTTTAATGTACTGCAAGGCATGAAAAGGCCGTCAAATGTAAGGTTGAATGAATGGTTCAATGACGGTTGTAAAAGTGCCAAGATTGCCCTCCTTAATGCTTTAAAAAAAAGGATAGAGGCCTGATAATTTCGACCAGGCGAAAGCTAGCAAAGCGCAGTAGAAGGCTGCAGTTTGGGACAACCTCTTAGTGGCGATGAGATCCAAAGATAGCAGGCGTTTCTGGAAATTTGTCTCCCAGCATGGGCGCACTGATGCAGCTAGGCCAGAATGTCGTATTCACCCTGATGAATGGGTCTCCCACTTTCTAAGCATGTATGAGGATAAAACCCCTCAAATGGGAACAGATGTAATTTCTCGAGCTCCAGTTTTCTTTGTGGGGGAGGTAGGTTTTAGGGAGTTTTCCCTTAAGAAAACAATTGATGCCGTTCTAGGGCAGAAATCAGGGAAGGCCCCTGACTTAGATACCATACCTATTGACTTATTTTTTTTTGTGTCACAATTTTTTATTGAAACAGAATCATACAGCGTATGCACAGTTTGGGACAAAATATGGAAACATTAAGCAGTACAATGCCATGAAGTGGGGGGATGGGGGTAAGGGGACAGGGAGGAAGCACTTTACACATAGAACTAATATAGCCAATTATCCCAATGCTACATATCTCCCTAGCACCGAATGTTAAAGAGCCATTGGGCTAAAATCCTACGCAGAGGGGGGGATGAGAGGGGGGATCCAGGTAACCAGTCGCTGAGGGGGAGGGGCGAGGAGAGAGGGCACGTCTCTATGGTCCGGATGGGGTGGACAACAAGATCAAGGGGGGATGCGCAGTGGCGAAAGGGGGGGAACCCCATAGTATTGGGCTATTGAATTTCATAGCCCGTCGCCAAGAGAGGGAGGAAGAGGTCCCCGCTAGGATGTGTAGAGGATGGCGGGAATTATGGGGGTGGTTCCCCAAGTTGAGGGGGTCCACATGCCTACTTTTCCGGGGGGAGGGGAGAAGAATGACGGATAGGGGAGGGGCAAATA
This sequence comes from Calotriton arnoldi, assembly GCA_963921515.1. Lineage (NCBI taxonomy): Eukaryota > Metazoa > Chordata > Amphibia > Caudata > Salamandridae > Calotriton > Calotriton arnoldi. The sequence continues at coordinate 1,172,186 of CAWUFW010005832.1, read as the reverse complement.
CGGCAGGTAGGCGGGTATGGGAAGGGGGACGGGAGTGAAGTTGGGGTAGTGGGGGAGGCAGGAGAGGAGATAGGCAGCAAGGGCGCAGGGAGAGGATGGGGCGGGGGAAGGAGAGGAGGTGATGGTAGTGGAAGGGGAGGGGCAGGCCGTGGGGAAGAAAAAAAGCATAGGGCAGTGGGGGGGATCGACGAGATGCGGGTGGCTAGGCTGGGAGGGAACACACAGTGTCTCTCAGGGTTACGTCGAGAGTTGCTCACGCTGCTCGAAAACATATCGGCCTCAGGGTTCAGGATGGGTGCAATAGGGGGGGATGGGGATAGTGTCACCCATTTCAGGGGTCAGCTCTTAGGAATTATCTCTGAGGAAAGGGGACCACATCTCTGTGAACACTTCTGCCTGATCCTGCAGGTTGTAAATAACGCGTTCATGCGACGCTGTTTTGATCATTGCCACTGTCCAATCCTCTTGGGATGGTGGCACGGGTGACCTCCAAAACTATCGACTTCTATAGGTGTGAACCTCAGATATGGGCCCCTACTTAACTGCCATGTTCAATGCCCTTATGTTAGGTGGGCAGATCCCAAGCTCTTGGAAAGGTGTCATTATTATTGTAGCGATTTATAAAAAGGGGGACAGAGGAATACCAGGAAATTACAGGCCCATAAGCTTGATCGATAGCATGCAAAAAATATTTTGTTTCATAATATTGAATAGGCTATGGGATTGGATAGAACATACAGAAATTCTCTCTAGTTGCCCAAATTATATGCTTCTTGGGTATTAAATGGAAGACTGTAGATCTAGAACAAGGGAGATTTGTAGCCTTCGTAGATGTTAGATCTGCGTTTGACCTTGTCCCCAGGCCTAAACTATGAGAAATGTTGGCCAGGCTTGGGGTACCGTTAGGGCTTCTGAAGATTATAAGGGAACTCCATGAGGACAACTTTGCAAGAGTAAGGTGGGGAATGAGGGGTGAAATAACTGATGAAATCCCAGCGGTAAGAGGAGTACACCAAAGTTGCGTATTGGCCCCTACGCTTTTCCTCTTGTATATTAATGAGTGTCTCCCCTACCTGTTCGACTGTGAAAATGATTCTCCAAAGATTAAAGATAGTAAGACTCTATGCCTACTATTTGCAGATGATACTTTGCTGATATCTAGAAACACCCACAGGTCTAGCAAACCTCCTCGAGAAGTTTATACTCTTTTGTAGGGATTACAACCTGGAAATTAATAAGAATAAAAAAAAGTATATGGTCTTTGGAGACAGAAAGAAAAAGAGTAGAAGAAATATGATGCTGGATGGAGAGTCCCTTGAAAAGGTTGCTGAGTTCAATTATTTTGGGGTGAGTCTGGAGGACTCCCATAAATGGACAGCCCAGTTTTAAAAAAGTATCCTTCGGTTAAAACAGGGTGTGGGGGCCATTGTTAGGTTTACGAATAGGGCTACCACTTTTCCGATAGCCCATCCAACTGAAATCTATAGAAGTCAAGCATGTGAGGCTGCATTATATGAGGAAGATATTTGGGGGTGTTGCAATTTAAACTTGCTTGAAGCTGTAGAGAATACTTTCCTCAAATCTCTATTAAGATTACCCCATAGTACTCCAACATTGCCCATTCATATGGCTCTAAATATGAGATCTATCTCAGATATTGCGACACTGAGACGTATACTGTGCTGGTTAAGGGTATGGGCAACAGATAAATTAGAAGCATATAGGGACTGGCTCCAATGCCTTCTGGTGGGTTCATGTGCTGATAAAATCTCTTGGGGGGCACATTTAAAAAGCTGGCTCTTTAAGATTGTTGTAGTAGACCTGGGGGGAAAATCCAAAGTACGCCAGCGGATAGTTTGACAGACCTGTTCCTCTACCATAAATGCACTTTTGAATATGTTTTTTTTAAATATGGTTCCTAATCCTTATGCACGTGCACTTTACATCAAATTTAGGCTTTGGAACTAACCTGTATTAGCTTCTACCAGCACTTGGAAAGATAGCGCCATTAAGTCAAACACCTGTCCTATGGGATGTATAGTTGTGGAGACTCTTGAACAGGTCTTATTTTTTTGTCCTGCCTATAAAAGATATTGTGCCCGCTGGATCAAACCTTTATGTAAATTGTTGGAATTGAGGGACCTTTTATAGATTCTTTTAAATACTCTTGCTGGTAAGGCTCTTTTTATCCTTTTAAATTGTATTTGTCCTTTTTATACTTGCTGTTACATTGTAATATCTGTATTTTTTATATGTCTTGCTACATTGTAATATTTTGTGTATGTATTATGCCTTGTATGGTTTGTATAAAGCCGAAATAAAGGATGATGATGACCACGTGTCTAGTAAAATGTTGCCTTTAGATCAGTATGCTTTCATATTATATACTGATGGTTCAGCCCAGCCCGCAATTGGTACTGATTACAAGTATTAGGCTGCATGTGCTGCAGTTAAAGGTGTCATGAAAGATGGTTTATTAAGGCACAAAAAGCATAGACATAAACTTTAGGTGACTGTATTTCTCAGGTGGCTGAATAGAAAGCTTTGGTTCTGACTTAGCAGAATATGAATTCAGAATTCCCCAGATTTATAGTGTGGGATTCCTATTACTGCATCCAGGCCTTTAATGATAATTTACATTATTGGTAAGTGCTTGAATGAGTTTACTGATTCTAAAGAAAATGCTATCAAGCATAAGCTTTTATGGGGTAAGGTAGCAGCACTAAAGGATGCTTACCCACGGACTCATGTAATTCATACATTGAGTCATCAACGTGCTGGTATACACGCTGCAGGAAATTAATTGGCTGATGAAACTGCCAAGGCGACTGTTCAGACTGTTTTTGTAGCTGCGATTACTCATTCACATATGAGGATTGATGATGACATAATGGCTGCAATTGTAAATATTGATAAAATCGAGCGAAATCGCAGTACTATTAACAAACTCACTCGTCAAGAACTCTCCGTCACCCTGACTCAGAAATACGTGGTCAGGCAGGCTCTGTGACATAGCCCTGAGGTTACTGATTGACACATCACAGGTGGGGTGGCACGTAGGCGGTAGCCAAACGTGCGAACAGGAAACTCGGGTCCATCCAACAGATAAGCGCAGAAATACCACAATGGTCCAGGGAAATTGGGCTCAATAAAGCATACATGGCCAGAGGGGTGCGCGCAGTCCCTAAACCAGATGGTACGCATGGGCCCTGGGTGTGATATAGACAGGCACCTCAATCTTATTTTTTAGTCTGAAGGGTTTTCTCAGTGCTACCGGTTTCTTAATACTGGTGGCATCTGGAAGAAGTGAGAGGTGTTGCTTGCTTGGACCGCTGGGCATGACACATATTGTATGCTAACCCCCCTGGGTGTGAAGCAGGGTGCAATGCGGATGTTAGGGAAAGATTTGGATCTGGGAGATCAGGTGTAGCATGTGTTTGGCCAAGAGGGGCCAATGGTTCTTTGAGTTATTCCTTTTCTCTGCAAAAAATTTTCATTTTCTTTGTCCCAAAGCCAATATTGGCAGACTATAGGGGTCACTTAGTCCAGTGTAACGCACAAGGCTTCCCCTGGTCACAGGATAGCATGCGTTAGGAGCGGTCTAAGGTATTTTTGACAAAGTAAACATTTTTCCTCTGGGAAGTTTTTTCTTATTGTAGTATTGATATTGATGCAAGGAATATTTGATGCTGTGGTTATTTGATGCTGCGGTGCAGGTAAATTTATGCAATTGTATTTTTGTCTTGAGTATTGTGTTTTGTGAATGTCTAAATGTGCTATTTGAAGGGGTTGCAATTTTCACAATCGTTATTTCATATCACAGTAAAGTCTGCTATTTTTCTGCCAAATTTCATGAGGTTTTAACAATTGCACTTTCTTCCAGGTTGTGACCCTTGATATGCATTGTTATTTGTGTTTGTGAAAGCTTTTATTGATGCATCTGTAAATACAGTTGAGCTCGTAGTAAGTAGTTAGACCCTGCAATACCCGTGTATAATATTTACCCACGACCAGAGTAGAACCTAAAAGTTACCTAAAAGCAGAAAAACTATAGTGCATCTGTCCCTCAGCTTATCATGGAGTTGCCACTAAAACACATGCAAATCAGGCTCCCCACACTGGCTAAAACACTTGACAACTATTGCCACGAATGGCACGCACACACTAAAGTACAAGCGTTTCCCCGGCCACAGGACGGAACCTTCGACACCAACATAATCGAACACATTAGGACGAACATATGGACCCAACACGCAGGACAGAAAAAGGACAGGAGAGAGGCACTATTAGAGTTCTCCCCGAGGCCGGCTATTCCCGCATTAGGATACACCAACCCACCAGTTGATGGAGCCAAAAGGTCCCCTACCAAACAACAAACTATTACATCCAGGCAGGAAAAACCAACAGACCCGGGCAATCCCAGCACCACCCGAGTCTAGTGCTAGAGCTCCCCAAAGTTTGAACCCCCCGGTCCGTTGCGTTCAGCCCATCGAACTCCAGACACGACGCGAAGAACGTGCACCCCCATCGGGTCAGGTGAACACACCCGAGTGACAGGCAGATTCATAGTGGTTCTGGACAATGATACAACTAGTGGGAATGAGGCACAGGATCCCTGTCCTCTGGAATCCGATGACAAGGTGGAAGCCACAGGGTTTGCTCAGGTAGCTGAAGAAACGACATAAAGCGAGTTTGAAGGCAAGTTTCGACCAAAAAGAACACAGCACAGCTCAGAGAGAAGGAGGCAATCTAGATGGGATTTAGAGGAAAGGCACGAACTAAGGAGGAAGAGAGAAAGAGCTCGCACCCTGAAAAACACACAGCAAGAACGAGAGCAGCGCGCCTGCCACTTGAGGAGAGCGAGGGCAGGTACAGCGCACCGTTCGGAGAACAGTGCGAGGTAGAACTAGAGAAGAAGCTTCAGGTTGTGACCCAAGCCTCCCCAGATCATCAACGCAGGAGAGGGGCTGACCAGGAAATTAGAGACCAAGGTAGGCTAGTGTAGACTGAACTAAGACGTAGGAGAAGTAAGATGGCACCTCTGTGCGTGCACGAGGGGAGCAGCAATGAAGACATCCGCTGCTCCTCCCAAACGAGTGGGACAGATAGACTGACCCCAAGGGAGATAGTGGCCCAAGAGGAAGGTGAGATCTTTGCATGGCCATTTTGCCACCTGCTAGCCCGCTGGACCGAGGCAAAGGACCAGTATGACAAACCCTGGCTGGAGGAGGGATCCTTCGAACCAGAGGACATGGTCGTTGTGGAAGACTGCATCCAGCACGGAGGGAGAGATCCCAAGTGGAACTTCCCCTGCATGCAGGATTATCTAAGAAGATGGGAACGCTATGTTAGGGAAAGACCAGTACCTGTGGAGCTCCCCCAAGCCAAAATGTACCTACTACTACAGAAGGGCACGTCAAGGACCATCTACATGCCCTGTGCTCAGATAGATAAAGAAGGGCTAAGGACCAAATTACCGCCCTTGCTGGATGGAGCGGGGAAATGTGTTACATGTTTTGAGAAGATCACCGCAGGAGTAAATCTAGTGATAGGCGATGTTAAAAGTATGCTAAGTAGTCTCATCGGAGAGCAGACAAACACAGTGTTTGCCCGAGCTCGCATCCCAGCAGTCACTCTGACAAACACTGAGCATGATGGGGCCGCATTCAATTCGTACAGGCACCAAATATGGGCTGGTCTGAGGGAAATGTTCCTGGACTGCACTGATTTTTTTTTTTTTTAAATATCTTTATTGTATTTCTTTTTTGTTGTACTTGATTATACAATCATGCAAAGGTTATTCAGAATTGCATTTAGTCATATATGGACACACAGTGTTAAATGGTATATACATTTGTGGTTCGCAATACAATTACAAATGCTAGGCACATTTATTTATTTCTGCATATAACATTGTAAAGAGAACAATTGCGTTCCATGTCCTTTGCATCCCATGTCACTTCTGTAGTCAAGGGGATTTTGTCGCCTGTGCACCACACAGTCGTTAAAAGCACGGCTGCGCGCAGTTACAGTGGTCAATGCTCAGTTGTATATTACAGTGGGGCGGCTCGTAAAGGGTCACCTCCATTTGCAACCAAGGGGTCTATGGATTGTGCGAATAAGATATATGTATTCTGAACTATCAAACTATTAACTCAACTAAAACTGCCATCAAGAACTTATCTCAGCTGGGTCGAGGTACGTGTGATTTATGTGTGTTACTATCCAGTAGCTCGCTGGGGTGACGTGTCGGCTTGTGTGCACGGCCAGAGACCCAGATCAGCAGGCGCGCGATTAATGCCATGGATGCTGCTCGTGTCGGTGAGTGCAGGCTGTGCCCTGGTATAATTGTAGGTCACAGCTGGTGCATGAGATACAATTCATCTACGGGTCTATGGCCGCAGTATTCCATTAGCTTCCTGTGAAGAGGCAATGCTGTCTACTCTGTCTCCTTGTGTAAACGCCGTGAGGATGGTGTCCCAGGTCTGCGCTATCGGGTACTTGCACAGTCCCGCAGTCTCTTCCCGATGCAGTGTTGTGCTTTCTGCTTGTGCCCATACCGTGAGGGATTTCACCCAGCTGTCTATTACTGGGGGGGCGCTATGCTTCCATCTCTTTGTAATGAGGCGCTTCGCTACAATCAATCCCAAATCTCGGAATCTGGAGGTGACCCTGTTCTTCTTGGATCTAGTATACAGGCCCAATATACAGACCTCCCATGAGTATGCCAGTGGTGCATCTGTGCATTGCGTGAGCGCTGCGGTGACCGCAGACCAATAGGCGTTGAGAAAGGTGCAGGACCATAGCATATGTAGGAGATCTGCATTTATGTGTTGACATCGCGGGCACGCAGAAGTGGCGGTATTAAAATACCTATTTATTTTGTCCGGCAAGAGATATGCCCTCTGTATTATGTATGTTTGTATGAGTTTAAATTTTGAGGTCATTGGTATATATGAGGGACTGGCGAGTATTATGCCCCATTCCTTCTCTGTCCATGGTTGCCCTCTGTCTGTATCCCACCTCTCCCGGTGGCTCGACATGGGTTTGAGTGTATGTGTGAGTAGAGCGTCTACTAACCAGTGTACTATATGCGAGCCTGCGCCCATGATATGCAAGTACTGCAGCAGCAAGTGTGTTTCTGGCTCAGTCGTTATGTCTCCCCACGCTGCTGTCAAGGACCTCACAATGGAGTTATGTAGAAGGAATTGTCCTGCCGGTAACTCATAGTCCGCCGTCAGCGCCTCGAACGAGAGCAGGGAGCCGTCAGCGTAAAGGTCGCCCAGTGTCTCTAGGCCTGCCCCGTGCCAGTGCTCGAGCGCCCCGTCTAAAGTGCCCGTCCTCTCCCTGGGCGTCCCCGTGAGCGGTATCAGTGGGGCATAGGGGGTCACGCTTCGGGTAAGGTATAGACCTCTCCTATAACACCTGTGCGCCAGTGCCAGGTATATCTGGGGTGGGCGTGGGAGACGAGCAGTGGGGTGAAACAAGTGGTAGACCTGAGATTTAGACCACGGCTGCTGCGTGCCAGCCGTGTCATCCAACCCCGTCCCGTTTAACCATCTCGTTACCCACTGTAGCTGGGCCGCTAGATAATACAGTTCCATATTTGGAACTGCCAGCCCTCCATGGCTGGCGGGGGCATATAGTTTACACAATGCAACTCGGGGTCTGCCCTTATTCCAGATTAGGTCACGAAACAGGCTTTCCAATTCTCGAAATATTTTGGCCGGGACATAGATCGGGAGGTTCGAAAAATAGTACAGCAGTTTTGGTAGCATTATCATTTTTGTCAGTGTTATGCGGCCCATGACACTTAACGGAAGAGTCTTCCAAAAGTGTACCTGAGCTCTAACCGCGGAGATTGCTCTAATTAGGTTTCTTTCCAATATGTCAGTGGGGGACCGATACATGAAGATGCCAAGGTAACGCAACGTGGTTGGGTACCAGGCAAGGGTGGAGTTATTTATAGACACGTTTATTTCCGCCGTACTTTCGCTAAACGGGTAAGCTCCCGATTTAGCCCAGTTTACCCGGAGCCCTGACATTTTCTCAAAGTCCCTAAGGGTATCTGCTATAGTCGTGGGGATGGCGTGTAGGTCTCGTATGTACAACAGTAAGTCGTCTGCATATAAAGAGACGGCATGTATTCCGTCTCCCAATCGTATGCCCCATTCATCACCAGCCTGTCGGAGTAGCGTCGCTAGTGGCTCCATGGCTAGGGAGAAAAGTAATGGGGACAGGGGGCAACCCTGACGCATGCCCCTTCTCACCTGAATAGCATCTGAAATAGGCCGTCCTGTCCGGACTCTGACAGTGGGGCGTCGATAGAGCAATTGAATCATACTCATGTAGTGATCCCCTAACTCGTATTTACTTAACAGCGCTGCCAGGTAAGGCCATTCCAGGGAATCAAAAGCTTTTTCCAAATCTAGCACTAGACAGCCAGATCGCGGCCATCCATGCAGCGCGTATTTCTGTACCCTGAAAAACCTACGGATATTGAGGGAGGTACTTCTAGTGGGGACGAAGCCATTCTGGTCCGGGTGAACCAGCGTTTTTACCAACGGGGCTAGGCGTTTGGCTAGTATTGAAGCGAACATTTTATAATCAGTGTTTAAGAGGGCTAGTGGACGATAGGATCCCAGGGATTCGGGGTCTCTGCCAGGCTTGGGGAGAGAGATCAGCAGCGCTGTATTTTGTGTGTCCGTAAGAGTGGAGTTGTCTACAGCAGCCTCATATATCTTCAGCAACTGTGGTGCTAGTACGTGCGCATAGGCCTTATAGAACTCCGCCAGTAGGCCATCAGGTCCCGGCGTCTTACCGTTCGACAATGAAAATATACTCTCTCTAACTTCCTCAAGGAGAATAGGGTCATTTAATTCCGCTCTCTGTTCGCGAGTAGGGTGTGGTAGGGCAATCTCTGCGAGATAGGCCTGTACGTCAGTTGAAGTGGCCTGTATGTGAGATTTATATAATGCTGCGTAGTGTAATGTAAACTCGCGGTGTATGTCCTGCTGTGAGTATACTGTAATACCCTGTGGAGTGCGTAGCGATGTCACCGGCGATGTCACCTCATCCTGGCATATTAACCACGTCAGTAATTTGCCCGCCTTGTCCCCCATGTGGTGCATCCGTGCTGAGTGCGCTGCATAGTTGAGGCATCGGAGCCGTTCTAACAATCGAGCATGCTCCTCCCTATTTCGTGTTAGCAATCCAGTGGAGCCCTCGACCGCCTCCCTTTCACTAGCCGCCAATTTCTTCTCTAGGGTGGTGAGATCTTTTGCTAGCTGTACTCGCATTCCTGCCTGTGCTCCCAAGCAGTGTCCCCATGCGACCACCTTGAAAGCGTCCCACTCTACCAATGGCGTTGAAGCCGTGTCTGTGTTTTCCTCAAAGTACTGTGCTATTGTAGTCGCCAATAGGTCACGGAATGGTGTGTCAAGCAGGGTGTCAGGTTGTAGGCGCCAGATGGGGATCGGCGGTGTGCCGCCCACCCATTCTAATTCCAGCACGTGCGGATTGTGGTCCGAGTGTGTCCGTCCCAAATATTGCGACGCGGAGACATTCGATAACAGGTCACCTGGACTGCCCTGATGTAGGATGGTTTAATGTTGGAAACTATGAAGCATGGGGGGACCTGGATAGAATGAGGGAATGATGGGGACAAGAGACTGGTCAGCCATGGACTGACACGGGCCCGCAACTCGCATTCTTTTATAATATCATTAAAAAAGGGCTGCCCACCGAGATACAGAGCCGCTTGGACAGCGAAGTGGGATTAGACACCAAACCCTGGTTGGAGATACAAGCTCACATATTACAGTACTACAAAAAGGAAAGGACAGGGAGAAATAAGAGCAAACCCAGAGAGACACCGCTAAGATACTCCAACACAAGTTGAAAAGGACCGCCCTCCAGCGGGCCGCGTTGGCTGCGAGCGTGCAAATGGCACCAGTCTTGAAGGGGGCTCCACCGCCAAACACCAGAGGGTTTCAACCTAGCTATAACAGCAGACGTCAGGGAGAATGGCAGCAGCCAGATCTTAGAGAATGTTACTATTACCACAGGATGGGCCACATGGCCGTCTGATGCTGGCTAAAAGCATACCATGAACAGAGGTTGATAAGCCTGGGCCAGTCCACGCAAAACCTCCATCCACAAAACCAAGTCTAGGGAGACCCGAATGCACCCTACACACAGCCTTAGGGAAGTCAGTCATCTGCCGCACCACCCCAGCAGGGATAAGGTGGTTGGACAAACGTGTAGCAACCACAATAAAAGACAGGAAACCCAGCCCAACAGGGACCGGGCCACAACTGCGGCAGGGAGGGGTAACTGTCTGGAGAGGCAATTCCTTCGCGCAAACACAGAACCCAAATGAGCAGTAAGTCAAAACCCCCAATCGGAAGCATCCATTTCATGCGCACCTCACAATTCACTGTACCAAACCTCAAAAGAAGGATCAATGAGACACATTCGGAATTAAAGCCTTTACTAGCGTTGGGAATTCAGGGCAGCTGGATGTGTTTTGTCGATCGGGAATCCTCACTAGGCCCCACTCTGCTGCTGATCCCCCAGGGCAGGGCTGACTGGCCACACCTCGGGGGAGGGCAGGCTGTTGAGGGGGCAGGGCGGCTCCCCGTCCAGTCCACAAAAGCAGGCACCCAGGTCCTCGCACCCACAAGTCAATTGAGGTGGGTTCCAATTACCAAATAAAAAGGACCCCAATCTCGGGAATCCAGCCCAGGACCAAAATTCCTTCAGGGCGCATGGTCCTAAAAGCCCTCCAAAAAGATAGCAGCCACCAGTCAATGGAGGCCCCCTTTAAGTTCCAAAACAAAGCTGTCCTCCAGTTTCGGGAGGCAGGCTTCCCATACGCTCGGGATAGCAAAGACCCTACAACCTCCACCGCACAAGATCCGACAGGTTGCAAAGCTCCACAAAGCATGAGTCAATCGGAAGGGGAGGTCCACCCGGATAACCAACTGTCCCAGTCCAGCACCTTCACTCTGGGCCAGATGTACGACCGTGGAAATAGCGCCTCGCAAATTGCGAGTTTTTTGCGACTCGCAATTTGCAAGGCGCTATTTTCAATGTACAACAGTGTTTTTCACACTGTTAGCGATTCCCAATGGGGTCGCAAATAGAGAGGCTCATGAATATTAAAAAGCCTCTCGCAATTTGCGACCCCATTGGGAATGGCAGGCCCTCCCAGGTATGGTGGCCTGCTGGGCTCAGCAGACCACCATGTCTGGGACTGCTTTTAAATAAAGCAGTTTTTTTTTTAAAATGCAGCTTGTTTTCCTTAAAGGAAAACGGGCTGCATTTAAAAAAGAAAAAAATGAAACGTTTTTGTTTAATTTTTTAAGGGCAGGTAGTGGACCCTGGGACCACTGCCTGCCCTTAAAAAATATTTCCCCCTGCATTTGCAAAGGAGAAGGGGTCCCCTGGGGACCCCTTCCCGTTTGCGACCCAATTACCACCCTCTTGGAGAGGGTGGTAATTTGCGAGTGTTTTGCGCCCGCAATTGCGGACGCAAAACATTCTTACATTGGTTGCGCTCGCTATTAGGAAGGGAACGCCCCTTCCTAATAGCGAGTCGCAAAACCCTATTTTGCAACTCTCAAATTAGGGTTTGTACATTCCCCATGCTGTTTTTGCATGTGCAAACGGGTTCGCAAACCCGTTTGCACATGCAAAAATGGTCGTACATCTGGCCCTCAATGAATTTCGACAAGTTCTTCAGCAATGTTCCCCTCCCTTCACCCGCAAAGGTTTCAAAGTATCCAAAACCTGTTCGATGGGTCATGTCCCTCCAGAATAACGACAAAAGCGTGCCGCCGGTTAAAAGACATGGTCCGAGGGAAAGACGAGGGGGTGGGGAAAAGGGAGTCCATAAGTCCATCACAGTTCCGTGCGAGATCCATACTCTAGATTGTGCCCACCCTCGTATCAAGCCTAGCAATCAGCCGAATACACCAGGCCTTGCACACACCATCTGAAGGAATCAGTAAACCCAACCTCAGACACCGCAATATCAGAAGCACATGGAGACTGCGGGACAGCATTCCTACCACGTCCATTGTTTTCCTTGATAAAATAGATTAGCAGATCATGTGAGGTCTAGGGAAAGAGTCCAAAAGAACCGATAAAAAGAAGCCCAAAACTAGCCCAAAAGGAAGGTTCTAGAAAAAGGGCGTAGTCAAGACTACTGGCGCCATTAGGGAGGGTCACGTTGCATGTCGCATATCGGACTAGAGGGGTCTACAAGTGACCTCAGGGCACGTTGCGATCACGACATTCAATTGCGCCAAGGCCCCTCTTTATACACCAACCCGTGCACATGTAGGTCAAAAGATACCACCTGCACCGATAACACCCCCCCATGTACAGCTTGGAGAGAGGAGCTGGCAACGCCCATGGAACTCTAGCTAAAATTAGTACCATCCCATGTTCACGAGATTACCCTGTAAAAATGTTGCACCAACCTAACTGCCAGCTAGGTACGGAGGGGGGGGGGGTGGCCCAACCTCCCATAAAAATTAAACGCCTACAACCCATAAAAATTAATGCATCCCATAAACAATAGCGTACTTCCAAAATAGATACCACGACTGGGGCCACCTTCCGGTGCCTCACTAAAAATTCAGTGAATAGAATGTGGAGAGCACACCCTTAAAAAAGAAGGCACAGGAATCCCAAAGGAAAATGAGTGCACATGCAATAATGCACTTTATTTTTTAACTAACCAAACATACATAGCTCTTATTCAACAGGTTGGTGTCAACTCTCACCTGGGTTTCCGCAGGAACGATATGCAAGATGAACAAGTCCCAACTTTCCCTGTCCACCTAATGTGCCCAACTTTAGTCAAAGCAACACTGGTGACATAAGAGAAGCGGGAAAACAGGGGAGGAGAAAAAATGTCCCACGGCGTCCCCAGGTCAGAAGGTAATGAACAAGCAAATGTGTTCCCTGTGTGTAAAAGAAATAATAACGAATGTTGATTATGTGAATAATGCTTAAACAGTAATCTATTTGCCAGTAGAGGTATTAATGTAGCTTAGAACCTTAACTTCCTGTTTAACTCCCCTCTTCTACTTTGTAGTTAATCACTGCTCAAAATGGGAACTTGGGTATCATCTATAGAAGACAAAACCTGTCCATACAGAATACCAGGCAGTCAGAGAATTGAAAGAAAAGTACTGTAAAGCACCCACCTATCTCAGATTTAACAAGAAAAGTATAATAGTCCAAGAAATAAACAACAACACAAAAAATCCAAAGAGGCCTACCGTAGAGCAACTAACTTCTTGGTTGATTCTTTACATTAAAACAATAGGCATGCAAAAAATATGTGGGCTAGGTAATGCCTCCTTAATTGCAAGAGACACTGATATGCTTTTTTTGTGATTGCCAGGTTAGGCACAGGCACTATCAGGAAATGGGATCTCCAACAGCTTCAGGACAACATTCAGATAAGTATAACAAATAGCCAATACCTTCACATGTCAGCGCATAACGCGCTGTTACCGTAGTTCACAAGTAATGATTCTTTTCCTGTTTGTTTTATCCAGGTGTTCAGGAGTGCGGCCAAGGATGCGACACAGAAACCGACATCGGGAGTCGAGAGGAGCAGCAAAACACCAACCTACTCAGACGCTGAGATTCCCCAAGAGCGACAACCCGGAAGTGTTCAGGTAAGAAGCTGGACGTAGTAGAGCCTCCCACCCACTAGAACTCGAAGTGTTCTTTCAAAGGCTCGAGTGCATTTTATACCTTCCCTGCTTCGTTCCTGCCACATCTTGAATTGGGTTTGGCGCAGGCACGACAGTTGGCAATCGAACGTCCAAGTGCACTAACTTTTCAGCGGCCACTTCAGCACCCCGACAGGATCTACAGAGAACGAAGAACTACAAACTGTACAGTGAACTTTTTGCTCAAAACTTTGTTGATTAAAGACACTACCAATTACCAGAGGATTACAGATGTCTCCCCTGGATCCAATCTCAAGATCTACAATGTTCAATAAGTAATGTATTGTTGCACTCCTATGTACCCTCTGTTTACTATGAGTGTTTCTGCATCCATTCATCACCAAAGCACTGCCCATTCTGATGGAGTCCACCCCTAAGTTATCACCGCACTTGCGTAGGGACCTCTCCCACATCACTTATAATTACACCTAACCCAACACTAGCATTCCACATGCAATACACAGCGCCCTCTTACACAACATGTGGTATCAGTACATTACCGCTGTGGGCTCCAAGACAAAAGCTGGGTCACGTTACGTCTGTTCGCTGATACCGCATGCAGTAGGCGTAGACAGTCATTACTTGTCCCAAGAGGTAGCCCCCAAAAAAGCAAAATGCCCTCTCCACCTATACCTATGTAGGATTAGGGCCAAGTGCAAAAACAACAATTGATGGACAGAATGCAGAACAATGTCATACATTCACCCCAGTACAGAGATCTGGGCCTAAATCCATAGTTATTTTGCTCGCCATGCCATTCCAGTTTGAACCCAGCCATATGATTAGGGCCAAGATCAGTGCTTAATTTGTGCCGGTGGTTTCCGGTGCTTAGCACCAGCACGTATTTATCAGGGCCAAGGTCTAGACTTGAGTGCCACTGCTAACTCACATCAAGGACTGCAAGTGTGTCACTGTCACACAAATATAATCGACTGTTGTTCATTCTCTGTATTCCCAGTGAAGAGTACTCAGCGATAACAAATCCATGCTTTCCGTTAGCGTTGCCAGTGGGCGGGCCACGGATTTGGGCTGGATTTGGTCCTATGGGTCTGCCGCGGCAGTGTGCATTACATAACCTTTTTAAAATTTCATGCCCGGCCCGCCTTATCATCATGAGCACACTACACGCACGAGTCACAACGAACCGGCAGTCGGCACTATATTTGAAGCAGCGTGTCGTCGTGCTGTGTGCAGCAGAGCAGCAGACCTCTTAATAAAGGCAGTAACCGGTCTGTAACTGCAGTAATGTTACGTAACCCATTAAGTAGTAACCAACGCTGCTTTTTAGGTCGAGCTTAGAGGCAGCGCGCATGTTCTGCTCTGCGAGACTTGTTGTAGTGGAGTATAGAATAGAAGCCCCGCCCACTCTCCGCCCTATTTGTCATTGGCTTGTGTCATTGTCCTTCGTAAATGCTGGCTTCTGATTCCTTAGCAGGCTTGTTAGTCCCTCCTTAGTACCGCCTTGTCTTCATTTGTTACCTCCCATGGCGACTGGCCCCTTTACTTAGGTTGTTACACGGTATGCCTTCTTTAGTCTGTCAGCACTATTTTCATTAATGAGTTTCTCTTACTGCAGGCAGCACATGGGCACCTGCTTTCTATAACAACACAGACGCCCGCTTTCACTTTAACTTGGGCGCCCGGCATTATCTAAATCCCCCACCCACCCCGTTGTTGCTTAATCAATCTCCTTCGCCCTCGTGTCTGTCAGAGAGTTGCTCTCGTCTCGTGAGGCCGTAGTTCTGAGGGTAAGACTTGTTTCTATTTGCAGTAAATAGTTTAATGTACCAATACTCTGGCTCTAACGACCTTTGCACTTGGGCAACTTCCATTGCGAAGACAGAAAACTGGTTGAAACAAACAAAACTAAAATGTAACTCAAAATATATTGAACTCCTCCCATTTTGTAACCAATAATATAACTTTCTTACCCCACGAACTAACCACGTGACTGCCCTTTTTGTCTCCCATTTAAACTTGTCACTCTCACTATCTATCTTGGCTTCGTTCTCCACTCTGAACTAAGTTTTGATTTTTACATCAAAGCCGTAGTCAGAACATGCAAACTTATCACTTGAAGATTTTTTTTTTATATAGCGCGAATTAGACCCGAAGGTATCGGGTATCAGAGCGCTTTACATAGCACCAGTTTCGTTACACAAGGAAACATTCATTTTTGTTAGGCACGGGGAGATTAAGTGATTTGCCCAGAATCACAAGATGTTGAGCGTCGTTGCCGAGACTCGAACCTGGTTCTCCAGCTTCCACGTTGACCGTTCTAGCCCTAAGGCTCCATCATCTCCCCCTCAAGAATATTCAGAACGTCACACCATGTGTCCCAAAGAGTGGAGATAAAGGCAATAGTTCAAACCAGGGTGTTATCGAAAAGAAAAAGAATGTAGTCATGCCATCGTTTTTGTTTATTTATATTTTTATTCGTTTTCATTTGCAAAGCTATTTATGATCCATACAATATAACCAACGATAAACATGGACAGCGTGTACAGCGTTTAGGGTGTGCTCTAAAAATGACATCTTATACATTGTCAGTAAAATCTATAAAAATGCAAAAGCCAGGCGGGGAAAGCATCCCATATTGTTTCCTATTCAGTGTGTTTTACTGCTCCTTGTGCCTCTCAAGGTGTTTGCGTCGCGGTTTGCCGGACGGAATGCTATAAATAATTCCTCCCATCGGGGTGTATGTTCTTGTTTACTGAGACCCTTATAATTGTCCAGTCTCAACGCTTCCAATTCTAAATCAACCCATTGCCCTGCCAAAGACAACCATTGCTGCACAGCAGAGCCCTTCGTGGACATCCATGTGGGGGTGGCTGTGCATCTTTTTTCTAATTCTAGGGCCAAGTCTATAAACCTGCACCATATCTTACACTTTTTTGGTCTGGGTTATAGTCCCAGCAAACAGCATTGTGGGTCAAATAGTGCTGTTCTGCCTGTTGTGTGTTCTAGTTTGTCTGTCACAACTTTCCAGAATGTTACCATATATTGACAGGACCAGCTCACATGGTAAAATTCTGCCATTTTTCCCCTGAATCTGGGCATTGAACTTGTTCAGATTGTCCCATCAAGCCAATCCGCTTGGTATTCAAATAAGCCCTATTTTGATAATGGAATTGTTGGAGTTTGAGTCTGGAACGTCCAGGGACTTGGGCTGGATATTCTAGTATTCTGTCCCAATCTTTGTCAGTTTCCCTACCATGCCTCCATAACTAAGAAAGAGGCTGTGGGTATGCCACAGTTCCATTAGGACTGCAAAGGGTAGTAGGGTGCCAGATTCATATAAATCACCTCGACCATGACTCTAAAAATGTCCCATTCCTGAATGTTATGCAACAGTCCAGCAAATAACGCTCTAAATAGTATATTGGGGGAATACAAATGTGCAACATTTCGTGCGCACCAGTATTTCGTCCACCTTAGTATCAAAGAAATCGCCCAAAAAGATAACCCTCCTGTGTTTGTAGTCCTCAGTGTCAGATAATGGCACAGTATCTCACCGGGGTGTTCACAGGGCCAAACCCATGATGCCTCTCCAAATGTGGTATCTACCAACCACCTCGCTAACCACTAGAATTGAGCTGCCTTGTGGTAATATTCAAAATTGGGGATTCCCAGACCCCCCTTTATCTTGTGGAAATTTTAATATCTTGAATGACACCATCCTTCCATATCAGTGAAATCATTAGGGCATCTAAATCTTTATAGTTGCCCAGTGGCCATTTGTATGGTATGTTAGCATAATAATAAAGCATCTGAGGGAGTAGTGATGTCATAATTGCCATGCACACTTGCTGTGTGTTCCAGGGTGCGTTGTATCCTTTTGATAGGGTTGTTTGGTGACAGTTGCAAAAGCTGCAACTTGGACACGACAGCTACTGCACCGTTGTACGAAAATACACCCATAAACCTATGTGGTGTACTGTTCTCTTTTCATTAGCAATGGGTACATGGCATCCCTAGTGCTTTCTTCTGCCATGAGCCTGATGGTGTGGTGTGGGGCGGGAAAAGAGTTGCAGCCACTAATTTCCATTCACCCACTTCATAGCATCGCGGCAGGAGCTGCATGGCTGAGCGACTAGTTGCTTTTAGACAGGCTGAGTGACTGGTGACTTCTTGGGGCCATTTCGAGCTTGCTGCCCATGCTTGTATACTCAGTCTTTGCAGAGGACGCCGGGTAGCCAGGCCTTCGTAGCAGGAGCTTCCTGTCATCCTGGTTGTGGTGACTGGTGGGAACTGAAGCCCATATTCTATGCCTGTCTGCTTTCCACTGTTGCACATCAAGCCTCGCATCCACAGTGGTGGCTATCTTGTCTCGGTTCATAGTGAAACAAGCGTAACACAAGACTGTAGTCTCCTCAGACTTATGTTACATGCATTTGAATCAAGATCATTTTAATTGCTGTGGCCATCTGTATAAATATCAGTAAGGCTTAGTACGGTGGCACATTTCAGGTCTAAAGTCCATACTAGGCCAAGATGGCGGATGGCTAGGATGCGTTGTCTGGTCGCTCCGAGCCGCCGCCTACAGAAGCATCTCAAATGAGCCCGCTGGTTCCTCGTTCACGGCCCCTGGGGGCTCCGGAGAGAGGGAGGCACAAGTACAACCCCTTCGAGGCTAACTGGACCCCGGGGCGCGGCAGCCAGGTGGATCGGGAGGAGCGGCTGATCGTGGAGCGTGGCCGCGGCCTGCAGCATATGACTCTCCCCTGGAGCGGAGGGGGAGCCTACCCATAGCGGAGGTCGGTGCACCGGAATAGGCTGCAGAGCGGTCGGCTCCAGGCAGTAAATAAGTGCCCCCTCCCCCCACCGCATTGCTAGCCTACCGGACCATAGGGGCTGATGGAGTGACGGGAGCAGAGACTGGGACTGCTGAAAGCATCCAGACCCGGACCGTGAAACGGGGGAGCTCCAGGTGAAGCTGACAGCTCGTGATGCAGATCAGGCTGAAGACGGGCCAAACTCGCGCATGGAGACGGCTGGAATGAGTAGTGGTCCCGACAGCGGCACTCAGGGCCGCGACGGGGGCACACGAGGCCTGCAGAGACAAAGGTAGGCCCCATTTAATTTCATTGTGCGGCCCTCGGAGGGGCTAGGGCCTGGGGAAGCGGTATCTCCCTCCTTCCGACCACGCTTGTTGACGGCCAGGCCATCGCATATCTGGCAGCTGAAAGGGAGGGATAATCATAACGGGGGCAGCTGGACAGACCCCGGCGGAGAGTAGGCCCCTGAGATGAGAGAGTGAGCACGCGCTGAGCCGACTAGAGATCGCAATTGGGCAGGTGGCGGAGGAGATTACCTCAACGGTTAAGCCCTGCCCCATAGGACATGATTAACACGGCAGACAGAAGGCAGAGCAGGTGGCCCTCGCACTCCTGAGCAGACCGGAAGGCCCTGACGGCCATCACTAATGCACCCAAAAGCCCGATAGCACCACTGGAACGCACTAGTGTGTCCCCCAGGGACTCACCAGACTAGGATTGTGGATGCAGTGTAGCATATACTGGCAGGCTCTGAGACACAAGACTCAGCTAGGGACACAGGGCCACAGTGAACAATCTGCAAGGTGACAACTACCACGCTAATCCGCAATAATACGGCCGGGCACAGGACAAAAAAGGAGCGCTCCCTTAAAGAAATGTTCGGCAAGTCAGGGGGCACCAGTGTGGAAGACAAACACGCAAATTTAGGGCCAGATGCCAGGTCTGACACCGAAGACGGGGAGGGCCCGGTCACCAAGGCATTTCTGGAAACGCTGTTCTCCTCCTTGCGCGCGGACCTATAGGCAATGAAGACGGAAATAGCATCAGAAATTCGGGAGATGCGACGCGATGTGGACGAGGTGGGCGAGAGAGTAGCCGAACTAGAGGACAGGGAATCTGGCCGGGTGGAGGAGATTGCGTGGCTCCAGCAAGAAGTCCTTAGGCTGAAAGAACAACAATTGGACCTTCAGGCACACAACAAGGACTTGGAGAACAGATCGAGGAGGAATAATATAAGAATCGTGCCATCCAAAGCGAAAGGTTCCAACCTGCGTGAGTATGTCACGGACCTCCTCTGACATGTCTCGGGCCTCACAAAAGACTCTACACTACAGTTAGACCGGGTCCATAGAGTGTGGCCTGATAGACCAGGGAAATGACCCCCGGCAGATATACTGGTATGTGTACATGACTTTTAGATTAAGGAGGACATTCTTAGAAAAGCAAGAGACTCACACCCAGTCCAGTTTAAAGTTCACTCCCCAACTTTTTACCAGGATCTCTCCAGGATCACCTTGCATAAACGCAAGAACTTTTGCCCCATAACAGATCATCTACGGAAAGCCAATATTCCTTACACATGGGGTCACCCTTTTCACATCATTTTTCGGTATGAAGGATCACTCCACCAGATCAGATCCCTCAAAGAGGCCTGCGCTCTCTTGCACATCACTGCACAGGAGGACTCTGAAGAACAGCCCACCTCTCCTAAACGGCAGATACCAGCATATGGCAGAAGGTGACAAGCAACCGCCGCGGGTCTAGACCTGACCCGGCCACCATTAACAAAGAAAGACAGGCAGTGCTACAGGTCCTTTCTGCAGAATCAACCCTCTTGACAGCATCCTGATCTGAAGAAGGCATTGCCCCGGGGGTGCATGGCGGGGCCCCAGAGGCGGCGGCAGAGGGGCTGAAGGACAGAAGACTCTTGAGATACTTCCCCCTTCATGCGCCCAGTGGACCCCTCCAGGGTCTCTTAGGAGATACCCCACCGGAATGGTCCTCTCCTGGGTGGCTACGTCTCACCCCGACTCATTGGATTTGACAGACTCTAGTCTCCTATTGTTTTACCTGTTGTATCCTTTTCGTTGGTTATGGGTATCTTTCTGTCTTCTTTCACTTCTTTCTCCTCCGCACCAACCAAGGCTATATGTGGGCTACAAGCGTGTGGAAAAACGTGTAATATTTTTACTTGGCATAAGCGACAGCCATTTTGGCTGTGGTGTCCATTTAAGTTTCCTTCATAATTCTTCTTTTCACTCTGCCTGTGCTATCTATTTTAGTAGACTTCCTGACTCAGCTAAAAGCAATGTACGTGCTGAGAGTTTGTAGCTGCCAGAGCACCTGGTCTCAGATGTTTACTGTCAATCATTTACTGCTGCCATAAGCACTCCTGCTCCCCCTCCCACTTTGCTGATCAAGTGGTTATTCATCTGCCCTTGTTTGCTGAAAACTATTCCTAAAACTTGTTCTCCCTATTTCTGTTCACATGCTTACACTGCAGAAAAACCTGTATAAAAGCCCTGTGTTCTGTGACTTCAGTGTACTACCTCCTGCAGCACTTGAGAGTGCTGTGTGGACGTGGTCCCACTCATGAGTGATTAATAAACTTGTTATTTATTCCAACTCCAGTGCTGATCTCTATTTTGTTGGTCTTTGAACCCGTGGACAAGAGGGTGACCCTGCACCAGTGTACCCCTAAAAGGTACATTTCCACAGTTGGCACCCGACTCGTGGGGCCCCATTGGAGACGCGGCCGTCCGAAGGAGCGGTCTTGATGGAGAATTGAAATCTTACTGAGGAAGCGCACTGCACGAGGAGACCTTTGTCTTTGCAGGCCGACGTGATTTTTCCGGTTTTCCCGATTTGACCCTCCAGGTGATTGCCGGTCTCAACTGAGGTTTTCTTTGGTGCAATTTTGAAGTGACCATTAGGTCGACCGGAGATCAGCAGGTGGGAGTTGGAGTCTTCTGTTTGGTAAGGTCGCTAAAGCGGCACTCTTGATTTGTTAAGCCTGGGCTTTTTGTTTGAATTTGTTATTCAATCTTTGCAAAGTTTGAAGGCAGGTAATGTGGAGATTTTTCTCCTTTTGAAATATTTTGAAGTAGTAATATTTTACACATATTGGAAAAGCATGCCTGTTCTCAGCACACTCCGTAGGTGGTGTTGCTGCTCTGGTGGTACCAAAGTAAACTTGAAAAAAAAGTCAGCCGGCTCCCCCAGAGGGGACACCTAATAGAGATATATATGTCAAATATGGTATTTCTTCCATAATGTATGGTCCACTGTGGAACAAATACACAAAGAAAGAATCAGATCTGCAATGGCCAGTAAATGGGTCATTTGATCTTAAAAAGGTTCAATATGTAGAACAGTGTTTGTTTAAAAGAAGAAGTTGACAGGATATGTTTGATTGTGTGCGTATGTGGGAGAAAGAAGTGTGAGAGAGAGCAGAAGCTATAGCAGAAAAAGTACAACGTAAAACGATATATCAAAAAGCGCTAGAATTAAAAAATAAAGAAAAGAAGGAAAAATAGAGAAAAAAAAAAGATAGGGAACGTCAATTAGAGGTAAATGGCCAGTATCCTATTAGGCGCCCTCTCTATTCCCTACTTGATATGTCTAAGGATGATTGCATCCTATTAGAACGCCCCCCACCCCCGTATAAATTTCCCACTCCAAGTGCCCCTGATGAGGCTTCTGACGACGAGCATTTGTCTTCAGACGACAAAGAACAAGATAAACAAGATGGGCAACAGACTCGCTCTATTTTGACTAGAGCAGAAAAAGATAAATTAAAAACCGCTGCTAGGGAGGAGGCTCGCCGGCCTCACGCTGCATCGCTCATTGTAACTATGGTTCAACAGTGGAAAAATACAGAGTAATTTTATTTTGTAGAAAAATTTGTTTGGGAGGTAATATTTGATTATAGACAAATTTCTCAGGAATTAGAGCCAAAGGATATAAATACTGATTATAAACGATTAACAGAGGGGACTTTCCCTTTTTCGGCCTTATCTGAAATGATTAGACGAGTGGTTAAAATACGAGACGCAACATTGCGTTTACGAAAGGAGCAAGAATTAGCTAGAAAACAGAAAGGTGTAGAAACAGTTCAATCCCCAGCACAAAAAGTAGATGCTCCGGTGGATGAGGTTGCACCTGTTAGTAGTACAGTTGCTATAAAACCTATGCGTGAAGCTGCACCCCTCTATGTTCCTCCTAAGGGTCAGGGAACCAATGATGACAAAACTTCGGATGATGCAAAGGGATATTTTATATATAATTGGGTTTACACTCCTTTGAAGTAGAGCTGACGTGATGGCTCTTAAAGCTGCTTTGCCGGACCCCCGGAAAAATCCTGCCGCCTTCTATGAGGAGGTGGAAGGAGCCATTAGCTCCTGCACTATGACCTTGCCAAATATTGATATGTTCTTTGGGCTTATTTTGCCCCCTGATATGTGGAGAACAATACGTAAAATAGATGACAATGTAGCATATGGTGATACCTGGGAACATTTAGAACAAATAGATGCGGAAAGGGAGCCTGCGCAGAAACTTCAGAAGGAGATATTAGATCTTCCTAAAGCTATTGTGACTAAGTTAAAGACTCTCATACCCCCTAAGAAAATAGATTGGACTACGTTAGCGTCCTGTAAACAGAAAAAGGATGAGTTCGTTTCGGATTTCTTTTTAAGGTTTGAGGAAACATTGAATGATTTTAGTGGTCAGTCATTGGCCGATGATACGGGTCAGCATTTGCTTGTCGATAAAATTGTCGCTAACATGTTACCGGAAATAGCTAGTCGCTTAAAGGCCAGCGAGAGTTCTTGGACCACGTCTTCCCCAGTTTCCCTTTTGACTATGGCCCAATATTATGAGCGGCAGGAACAGGAAGCAAAAGGCAGGGAGGATAAGAAGGTTAAAGAATTAAAAACAAAAGTTATGTTGGCTCAAGTATATGGTCCACCATTTAGGGGAGGTGGAAGAGGCGGACGTGCAATGTATACACCTGGAGTGCCCCTCTCCCTTGAGCAAATTTGTCCCCTGATCAGTGTGCTTATTGTAAAGAGACTGGGCATTGGCGTTCTGAGTGCCCTCGTTTGCGAGGTCAGCAGTATCAGCGGGGAAGGGGAAGTATGAGAGGACGCCCAGGGAATTCAGGAAACAGGGGAGGTACAGGAGCTCGCCCCAGATTTGAAGCAGTTGAACAAGGATCAAATTATTCTAATACTTTTGATAGACGAAATCAATATCAAATGTCTGATTATTTTGCTGATGCCCTTGCGGATTCCGATTATGCATAGGGGTGCCTAGGATGGGGTAAGGAACCGGTTGAGGTGCTAGTAGATCAAATGGGTCCTTATGTTGACGCAAACGTCTTGGGATCTACTGATCGGTTTCTGGTTGATACAGGGGCTACCCGTAGTGCTCTGTCTAAAATTGGTTCCTAGGGCTCCCCTATCCGGCACAATGATAACATCGATAGGATTTGATGGGACACCTACACCTAGCCCGCTTTCACAGCCACTTGAATTTGGACTTGACAAATTCACTGCAGCATGTCCATTTTTGCTTTCCCCTACCACACCTGACAACATTGTGGATATCGATATGCTTAAATATTTTCGTGCTACAAAACGTTGTTCTCCGGAAGGTGTACATGTTATTTTAAATAACAATTCTCCAATGGTTGAGAGATCCTGTCTTATCAGTGAGGATGCCGCTCTGGCATCCTTACCTAGTGTGTGAAGAAGGAACACTGTTATTGTTATCATTTCTTGCCTCCCATCATCACAAAGTCTCGCGAAAGAAATTGCAATTTTGTAGACAGCAGGTTACCTATTTAGTTCACCTCCTGTCTAAGGAGGGACGATGCACTTACACAAGATCGCATTCAGATTATTTTAGATACTCCTGTACCCCGCACTCAGAAGGATGTTCGTGCACTGATTGGCCTCACTTCTTTTTGTAGGCAGTTTTTTCACACATTATTAAACCTTTGTTGGCCCTTTTGACTAAAGACACTCCGAT
Source organism: Calotriton arnoldi (assembly GCA_963921515.1). NCBI lineage: Eukaryota > Metazoa > Chordata > Amphibia > Caudata > Salamandridae > Calotriton > Calotriton arnoldi. Next base: position 1,147,618 of record CAWUFW010005832.1, on the reverse strand, counting down.
GCCCCTCCCATGGACTGCTGAGTGCCAGAGCGCCTTCCAATAGTTACGCCAAGCCCTTTGTTCTGCACCAGTATTAGGTACCCCAGACATGTTGATGAGTGACTATTTGTCCCAGTTAACTGACAGCTTGTCTTCTATTTATCAGCAGGTGCAGGAAGCTCTTCCTTTGTGAGCCCTGCTGTGCTGACAGATCATCGCAACATTTTGGTCACCGAGAGAGGACGAGTTGTGTCACCTGAAAGACCTGAGGAAGTCTTCCCGGACCACACGATCCCTGGTACATCTAGATATCTGCTTTGATCCAGGAAGAAAGACATTTCATCGCAGAAAGAGACTGTTTGAGCCACTGTCCTGGGTGGTTAAAGACTGACTACAAAGGGGGGTAGCCTATTAGTGACTACACGTCTCAATGTTAGTGAAGAAACCAACGCCTGCCCAGGACCTTAGGGCATCATCTATTTTGTTGTTTGCCGATGAAAATGAGCTCGCCTAAGAAGAAGGAGATCGCTGCGACAACGTGCAACGGCTGTACAATCTGCATCCTTGGTCTGACTTTGACTACTGCCATCATCGCTACTGTAATGTGGGTAGTGGAGGAAGTAATGCCTGGAGCCTCCTTACCTAACATTAGTGTTACATCACTTGCTGTAAAAGAGCACCATCATTTTGATTTGCCGCAACATGAACAGGGATACCGGCAAAATCTGAGAAACAATTCATTTCTTCAAATGTTGCATCAGACACACCAGCTAAGCAATGCTAATAACTGTTGGGCTTTTGGCAAGATTCCTCCTCATCAGAACATAAAAGGAATCCCGTTGTCACCCCTGCCATTCTCTCACAATGGCTCATGCCCAGCTTGGTTCAAACTTCTATATGCCTCTAATGAACAAAGTCTGTTACCCCAACAAAGATGGGGACCCACAAGCAAAAGGGACTGCTTTAGAAATGGTAGAATATAGTAAAGGAAGTGCAGCAACAAACTATGTGTATCCAAATTCTAGGTCGGCTAAAGGAAATGGACCCCTTGTTATCTCTGTTGCCATGACCACTGGCCCCCTTTGTGTACAAAGTACAGGCGATGTGCTAGTGGGCCACAGTAACTGTACTACAGTGTTGCAGATGTCTACGAGAGGCCGAAGCAGCTTCCTTGCATCATGTCACACTTATTTTGTTTGTGGAACTAAGACATACTACTTCCTACATCCAGGCTGGTCTGGTACCTGTTACATAGCCTTCCTTCTACCACCTGTGTTTTTAGCTCCCCCAACCTACCATCAAGATTTGCAATTGTTCGATCACTATGCTGGTAGTAGGGGAAAACGTGCAATCGATGTCTCTGTAGTCGACCAGACAGAGACCACATGGGAACAATATAGACTGGAGCATGCTGTATCATCGGTTCCAGCTGTTGTGTCTTCACACCGGACAATTCACTTTCTGTATATGTGGTCATCTCCAAACTACACAAAATAGCTACTGAGATACATCAAGACTCAGGAACATGGACTTGGGCTGGATGGTTCTGGAACATATTTTTTGTATGGGGTTTAAAAATATTATCGGCCTTATTCAGAATTATTGCAGTTCTCTTTTCTTGTTGTTTATGTATCCAATGCGGGCCAATGCTTTGTTCCCTCTGTATTTCTACTTGTACTACTTGTCTACCATTTAAAACGAATGTCCAAAATGTAAATGCCCGTTTAGCAATAGACCGAGAAGTCAGCAATATAATGTTCATTGATATACATGATATTTATCGTACTCCTTTTAAAGCGTAAGAAAATGTCTTAGCTTATGCCAAAAGGGCCGTCTGTGGAAAAACGTGTAATATTTTTACTTGGCATAAGCGACAGCCATTTTGGCTGTGGTGTCCATTTAAGTTTCCTTCATAATTCTTTCGTCTTTTCACTCTGCCTGTGCTATCTATTTTAGTAGACTTCCTGACTCAGCTAAAAGCAATGTACATGCTGAGAGTTTGTAGCTGCCAGAGCACCTGGTCTCAGATGTTAACTGTCAATCATTTACTGCTGCCATAAGCACTCCTGCTCCCCCTCCCACTTTGCTGATCAAGTGGTTATTCATCTGCCCTTGTTTGCTGAAAACTATTCCTAAAACTTGTTCTCCCTATTTCTGTTCACATGCTTACACTGCAGAAAAACCTGTATAAAAGCCCTGTGTTCTGTGACTTCAGTGTACTACCTCCTGCAGCACTTGAGAGTGCTGTGTGGACGTGGTCCCACTCATGAGTGATTAATAAACTTGTTATTTATTCCAACTCCAGTGCTGATCTCTATTTTGTTGGTCTTTGAACCCGTGGACAAGAGGGTGACCCTGCACCAGTGTACCCCTAAAAGGTACATTTCCACAAGCGCATTAAGGAATACATGGCAAAGCGTTTCGCCACTACCCTTCAGATGCGGCAGGGACCTAGTGAACTAATGGCAGTGGGGCGCCCTGAGGACACATGACACACAGTATTCGCCTAGTGAGTCTCAACGTACGAGGCCTCAATAGTCCAGTGAAGCGCAAAACGATCTTATCCTATCTAGAACACTCGGCAGGGGATATGTGCTTACTGAAAGAGACTCATTTGTTAGCTAGAGACACCCTCCACATGCGATCACTCAGGTTTCCCAGACAATACTGGACTTCAGGCACAACTAAAAAGAATGGGGTAGCCATATTGCTTGCACAGAAATTCCAAGGTAAGGACACTGGCATAGTAGCTGAACTCTGAGGCAGAGTGTTGGGGATCAGGCTTCAATGGGGACATGCACAGTTTACAGTGGCGTCTGTATACGCACCGAATGAACATCAGTAACTCTTCCTGATCAACTACTTAAACAAGTTTTAGCTACACCCGACCGAGCGGTGGTGATAGGGGGCAACCTGAATCTCGTAATGAACACAGACTTAGACCGTTCTGGGCAGCGCGCTACACAAGCTGGGAGTCTATTGCAGATCAGGCACCAATGACTTACGAACAGTTCCCTCAATGATATATGGAGACAGACACTCCCCTCCACTAGAAATTATACATTCTTTTCCACGGCCCATAAATCTAATGCTCGCATAGATCATTTTTTAATTACAGATGCCCTAACGGGATGCGTAGCTGAAGCAACGATCGAACCTCGTTCTCTTCCTGATCATGCCCCGATCACGCTATCGCTGAACCTAGGCGCCTCAGAGACGCCATGCTTCACTCAGACCAGACAATGAAAGCAATTCACAAGGCGATTACAGAGTATCTCACCATCAATGACCGCGAAGAGGTCCGCCTTGCCTCTCTATGGGAAGCATTACAACTAGTCATACGCGGTGAGTTAATAGCGACATCAGCTGGTGAAAACAGGCTCCGTAGGAGCAGAGGAAGCAGATAGAAGCAGCAGTAGCAGAGCTAGAATCAATACATAAACGCACGGGTGCTCCTCGCATCTGGAGGGAACTAGAAAAGAAACGCCTAATCCTCCGCCGACTAGACCTAGATAGAGCAGAATATGCCTTACTACGACTTTGGCACACATTCTTTGTCAATGGCGATTGCTCAAGACGCATGTTAGCTCACAGACTACGTCAGAGGGAGGTCTCCGGAACGGTGTCGGCAATTAAAGCTCCGTCGGGGTCAATAGTATACTCAGACTCAGAAATAGCTGAAGCCTTCCAAGCCTTCTATAGCAGGCTTTATGCGGAGGGAGACTCTCCCTATGGAGACTTAGCTGCATATCTTCATGATGTTCAGCTGACTACGCTCCCGACGGATATCGCGTCTCATATTGATCATCCTATCCAAATAGACGAGGTGGTGTCAGCAATAGCCCGCCTCAAAAACCTCCAAATCACTGAGCCTGGACGGCTTTACCCCACTATTCTATAAGAAATTCTGTCAGATACTAGCACCTTTGCTGACAAGGCTTTTTAATTCATTTATTGATACAGGATGTCTGTCTGATTCCCTCTCGGAAGCTTCTATTTCGGTTATTCTAAAACCCTCAAAAGACCCCCTGGAGTGTGCCTCCTATCGTCCAATCTCACTGCTCAATGTCGAAGCCAAAATATTCACGAGCATACTGGCTTCTTGCATTAACCCATACATGGCAGGTCTAATTGATCTGGACCAAGCTGGATTTATCCTGACGAGACAATGTGGGGACAATACTAAACGCCTCATACACCTCACAGATTTCATCAGCCGCTCTCGTAAGGAGGCCCTCCTCTTATCTGTCGATGCAGAGAAGGCCTTCGATAGGGTCCACTGGCCGTTTCTATTCGACACACTCCATCGCTTTGGCTTTGAGGAGAGATTTCTTGGATGGACAAGGTGCATTTACAACTCACCCAGGGTGTCTGTCAGAGTCAATGGATACTCCTCCGGGCCCTATCCCATATACAGAGGGACACGACAAGGGTGTCCTATGTCCCCATTACTATTCGCCCTGTATATGGAGCCGATGGCACAAAGAATTAGAGACAATCCATTGATCTCTGGGATTCGCCTTGGGGCAGACACACATACCATAAGCCTATATGCAGATGACGTGGTCTTGTCCTTGACGAAACCCGGGATCTCGCTCTCGGCCCTAGTGGACGAATTCACTTGTTTCAGTGAGGTATCAGGGTTCAAGGTAAACCTTTCCAAGTCACAAATCTTAAATCTTTCAACCACCCCTGATACATTTGAGGCCCTGTCTAGACAATTCCCATTCACCTGGGCTAGCAACCATATACCATATCTAGGTATCCTCCTAGCGCGTTCGCCTGAGAAAACACTAAAGGCTAACTACGGCCCACTCTTGGAGCACACTAATAAGACCCTAGCCGTATGGACCCGGTCAGGCCTCTCTTGGGCAGGACGTATCGCTGCAGTCAAGATGACGATTATACAGCGCATACTTTACATCTTTCAAACTATCCCCCTCTCCCCACCCTAGGCCGCCTAACGGAATCTACAACGTGCCATCAACCGCTTTATATGGGATGGGAAACATCCGCGACTCCGTTTTTCGCAGATTACGAAGCCTAAAACGGGAGAGGGTATGAGAGTCCCTGTGTTGTCAAGGTATTTTCAAGCATCCCAACTACACTTTGTCTTGGAGTGGAATCGCCCCCTCTCAGAGAAGCACTGGTCGATTATGGACCAATCCATCCCAGGGGAAAATATATGGTGAGAGATCTGGCTTCCGCGTAAGCACAGGGCATGGGGGCTCTATTCCTCCCCGATCACGGCGACTACCTTAAAAGTTTGGGATGCAACGGCGATCCGTCATGGTTTCACTACATTCCCCTCCCCGTTGAACCCGTTGGTAGACAACCCTGACTTTCCGCCTGGATGTAAATCGGAACCATTTCAGCGGTGGCGTGAGAAGGGCTGCAAAAGGGTAGGTTCACTGTTTGACCAGAATGGGATCATTTCTTTCGATCAGCTTCAGGAAGACTACGCAATCCCGGCCTCTGACCTCTACACTTATAACCAAGCACGTCACTGGGTAACCTCCCCGGAGATGAGACCAGGAGCTTCCCGTCAGCTAACGCAAATCGAAAAATGGCTTATTACTAAAAACGACAACAAATGTCTCATATCAGAACTTTACGCTTTTCTTTAGGTAGACACCAATTCCACGAAATCCAAAGGGCAGCTAAGGTGGGAGGAGGAAATAGACAGAACACTCACAGACAAGGAATGGCAGGACATTCACTATAGAACCCATCATACAGCACATGATATCCCAGGTACGGAAGCAGCGTACAAGGTAGCATCTTACTGATACCTAACACCGGCCCGATTGAATTGCTGGAATAAAGATCGCCCAGACACCTGCTGGCGTGGTTGCGGACCGACGTGCTCACTGGTGCATCTACTCTGGCACTGCCCCAAACTGGTTAGATACGGGGAATCGATTCTCCAGGACATAAATGAAGCCTTTAATACGGATATCCCGCGCTTTACAGCCTATACTTTGCTAGGTCTCCCTAATCCCCTGACATTCCCCTTGCGCTCACTTAGAGGGAGGCAGATAGCCTTAGCCCTTAATGCTGCTAGATTAGAGCTACTTGCTCACTGGGGTTCCGAAGTGGTCCCAGATCATACAGCATGGCTGAGACGGCTGTGGACTGTGCTAGCGATGGAGCGCCTATATATGATGGCAGGTAAATAAAGCTGAAACATACACGGAACTGTGGGAACCATTCATCGCAGTCTTAAGCAAAGAATTCAGGGAGATAACTTGTCCCAGGTTCCTACAGATTCTACGCCTCACGTCCACCACTCAAAACACTGGCACGTAAAGGTGTTGTAGGTTAGGGCACTCACCGGTGATAAATACAATAGGCGCAACACAGGGGCAATTCTGGGTGCGGAGGAGGAGGGGGGGGATTGGGGGAGGGCAGTGTTCTTCTTGTTTGGTTACTGGGCTTTGGTTCCCGTCTTTAAGCCCGATTCTATGTTTTTTTTTTCTCTATCCCCTTTACGTTTCACAGGACATGGCATAAACAGGACAGTTTGCTTTCCACTTGCACGAAACTTGATACGCATGCTATTGACATTTTGAAAGTTCGCTGCCAGCCTCCGGGTTGTAGGCGCCAAGCTGTGCCTTTCTCATTTGCATTTAAACTCGACGCCGGCCAATGGTTGTAGGCACACACAATGTCATGTTGTTGTGAAAACGAATAAAAAGAATTATTCCATAAAGTCCATACTAGCTGCTGTTTCTGGTTTGGACTTTACTGGCTCAGTGGTGTAAGTGGGTGTGTAGAGCCAACAAATAAGGCACTGTGTACATCTTGCAGCATTTCATTGTCTGGTCAAGGAGCATAATGCGATGCACACTTATTGAAATTTGTCTGATTTGTGTCACGATTTGTACTCAAGCCAGCACTGTGCTAACTGCTTTGCATTGCCTAGATTAAGGTGCATACTGCTGTGCACTAGCAGATTCACAATAAACATTGCCTGCAATGTATCACAACTTGTATATAACCAGTGTTTCTGCAATGCACGTGCATTTTTTTTAGGTCGAGCCTTGGCAGCGCATGCGCTGCTCTGCGGGGCATGCTGTATTTGAGTATGGACTTGAAGCTCTGCCCACTCTCCGCCCATATTTTTCATTGGCTTGTGTCATTGTCCTTTGTAAATGCTGGCTTCTGATTTGTTAATAGGCTTGTTAGTCCCTCCTTAGTACAGCCTTGTCTTCATTTGTAACCCCCCATTAGGACTGGCCCTTATACGTCTGTTGTCATAAAGTATGTCTTATTTAGTCTGTAAGCACTATTTTCTTTAATGAGTTACTCCTACTGCAGGCACGATTTGTTTTCCTGCAACATTTAGCGCGCCATGCACGATTTCACTTTCCAAGCAGCCCGGGACAATGGCAGCCGCTTCTTTGAAATGAAATAGGTCTCACATTTACAAGAGTTTAAACTATTGACATTGTAAATGACAATCCCTTTTATTATGTGTTTATTATCAAACAGATAAATAAAAAACATTGTCATTTACAATGCCAATAGCTTAAACTCTCGCAAATGCGAGACCTGTTGCATTGCATATGCTTGTTTTTGAGCGTGGTCACCGTGGTGGTTGGTAACTTGGTATGAACGTTACAGTGACCGTGAGTCAGTGACTCTGAGTTCAAGCAATCATTCCACCAGAGCCAGGCAGCGTGTGCAATCCCCTGGGCCGGAAGGCTGGAAGGGCGGGGGCCGGGCCCGTTTTGAAACGGGCTGGTTTTGTTACTGTGGCCAATTTGTTTTTACCAAAATCGGGCCACAGTAAAAAAAAAATCAGAAGGCCACTGTTACAGTTGTGCTGCCTAATAGCAGTGTTCAAAATCTCGATGTTTAAATCCCCCGGCCCTTACATGGCCAAAAATGTCGGTTTGTCAAGTGAGATTCGATGTCTTCCTGCTCCCCTGATCAGATATGCCAGCAAGTCATCTAAGTCATCAGGGCTGGACTGGGAACCGAAACCGGCCCTTGCAAACTGCTCAGCTGGCCGCCCTGGGGGGGGGGGGGGGGGTGGGTGCGGCTGAGCTGTTTGCTAGAGCCGGTTTCGGACGATTTTGTTACAGGGGGCCGATATTGCCGGCCCCCGTAACAAAAAACGGCCCCCCAGGGGCCCAAAACCGGTCCACACCCTGGCGGCCCACTGGGGAAACTCCCGGTCCCCGCTACGGCCAGTGCAGCCCTGTAAGTCATATGTTCTGGCAAAGCACTTGGGAAGGCTAACCAATACATATAAAAGGTGAACGTCACCATTTTGTTCCAGCACTACAAAGTCTGTCAGCGAGTGCAGTGCTGCTCCCAGATTCTCGGTTAGTACTCCTCGTTCAATGTTATGATAAATGCGTACATTCACCCAGATATCTAAATGTGCATGTTTCACAGTTAACGCCTATGTCTTCTAGGTGGAGTGGTTCATCATCAACAGCCAGGTGGATTGGGAAAACGCATGGTTTCTCGTTTCTTCCAGTAGACATAAAGGCCAGAGTGTTCCACGAAGATAGTCAAACATTGAGGCTAAGCCTGCTCGCCCTTTTCTCCTAAAATAAAGCAGGTGATCTGTGTTGTACCCCTCTCACTGCCCCTTTGTTTCTCAGCATGTTGACAGGGGGTTCCATCAAGAGTGAAAATAGCATGGGTGATAGCTGGCATACCTGTGTAGTGCCACGGGACACTGCAAAGGTGATAAGATTATTTTACTGGTCTTAACTCTTGCAGATGGTATATCATTAAATAGGGCGATCCTGTGACTTAGCCGCTCACCGAATCCCATGTGCCGGAATACTGCAAGCATATATGGCCAATTCAAAGGGTCAAATGCTTACTGTTGGTCTACTGACATGGCCAGGGCCTCTTGGTGCAGGTGTATTTGCATAGTTCCTTCAAGAACCCAGAAGCGGTGTCTGAGGCTCAGTGAGTGATTAAAACCGTTCTGATTTTGGTGTAACAAGTGTAACGAAGTAGGCAACAATGGATATAGACCTCTTGCTACTATTTTGCTACATATCTTGTTGTCCGTATTTATTATCATAGACAAGAGCGTGTACTAGGCACCTCCAAAAAGGTTATGGTGTGGTTGAATAGAAATAGAATAAGAGTGTCCCAGGTTGACTTTGGAAAATCTTCCAATTACAGCATTTTTTAGTACATGATAACCTACCTACAAACAGGGCCACTGTAATTATGCCATTGTGTAGCTGCAGCGTTTTTCACATAAGTATAGATTTGCCACATTTGCCACATAATGCATTATGTGCTGCATAATCTACTGATTTCAACAAAAAAAATGTTCTTAGCTCAATCGGTTCAAAAGTTATTAAAAACGTAGCAACACATGTTGCTGAGCGGCTGAAGGCCCTTTGCAAAGGTTGACTGGTCACCTTTCTGTTGCTTATTGCTACATTTTTGTGTTAAACCGGTGCTAATAAGGTACAATCAATGCCCACGAAGTGTTAACAAGTGTAAAACTGACAAACTAATGAAGTAATACTATCATAAAATGTGCCTCATAATGCTGTATAATTTCCCTTTACTTCCCCACATAGTTTACTCAACTCTGCCGCATAATTTGGCACTTCCCTGATACATAATTCCGGTGGCCCTACTGATTCTTTTATTGCCTACTGAAGCTTGAATCAATCATGGGCATATTCAGAGTTTCTTGCTTCTCTGGAGGGAATCCTTTCAAGTTCACTCTATCCAGTTAGGAGTTGAGTTCTTCAGGTGATTCAGGGCCCTGTGCTCTATATAGGTCAGTGTAACAGCCTAAAAAAGGCTAATTATGATATTTTGTGCAGTTCATGGCCAGTGGAGTAAAACAGGACCCCGCAGCCCTGCGGTTCCAGGGGGCCCCAAGCTCCAGGGGGCCCCCTCAGCACAGTACTCGGGCCAGAGAGCTCCCGATTTAGTCCATAGGGGGCCCCTCCGCGTACCTTGCAAGGGGCTCCCTCAAGTTCCATTACACCAGTGTTCATTGCCTATCACAGGTATGTGTCAGTTGTGTGATGCTCAGTTCGGGTTTAGACATCCATGCAAGTGGTCTGCCTGCCTTCTCTCCCTCATAGTCTTTGTGGATTAGGTTTTCAGTATAAATGAAGCAGCACAGATTTGTCACCAACACTGCATGTTCCTCCCTGCTGACTTTAAATATTGCTGACTGAGAGGGTCATGTATTGGTGCCTGTTCTAGGTCTTTTAGTGTTTTATCTAGTGTTGTCAGTACCCTCACCATTGTTTTCCTGGCACCCCACCGAACTAATGTTGGTTACCCTAGCCACCACTTAGAAGGCTTCCCATTTGATTAGCGTGCTAGTAGCCCACCACTTGTGTTCGTAGAAGTAGTGTTGGATGATGTCTCTCAGTGTTTCCTTGAATATTTGGTCCTCCAAAACGGTGCCTTGCAATTTCCAAATAATAAAGAGACTTCATATCCATCGAGGGGGATTTTGGTCTGATAGAGTTTTGGCTAGGTATTATGTGTTTAATACAAGTGTCTGGAGGGAGGTTGAACACACTACTCTATCTAAGTGGTGATGTATTGGAGAGTAGAATGAGGCCTCTCTCAGATCAGGGTGTGGCATCTCTATGTATCAACAAGATTCCAAATTTTCAACTAGAAAATTAGGGGCATATTTATCAACGTTCTGTGTTGCCCTTGAGCCATGCAAGGGATTGCACAGGCGGAGCAAAACCTGATTAGAGTTACCAAGCCATGCAAGGCCACCTTGCGTGGCCCTGCGTGGCTTGGTAATTCTGGAGTAATGTAAGGCAGTGCAAGTCATTGCCTTGCGTTACTCTGCCCCAGGGACGCGTTCCATGGTTGGAGCGTGGTTGTTCCCCAGCCCAGCTCCTGTAATCTTCCTGCTGCTGGCTGTAACATAGGTGTGAAAAGGCCAGGGCGGGCTGCCCCCAAGCACATGAGCCATGAAAAGCAGTGCTGTACTTTATGAGTTTGAGGGCATGTGGTGGTGATCCTTCCTTCCTGTGCCTGTGGGTGAGTGACTAGAGTCTCTCTGTCCATGGGCCACTTCAAAGGCCATTTGTCCAGACTAATCAGTCACTCCTCTGGCAGAGTCAGAGGAAGAGAAGGAGATATGTAATCCCTCGCTGGCTGTCCCTTGCCTTGCACATGTGTACGGGGCTCCCTGGCTGCTTCAATTCTGAGTCAGACTGACCTTGAGGTTTGGACAAACACTGTGTGGGGCTTTCTCCAGTGTCGTTGAGCCACAAGTATAGAGGGTGGCACAGGCAGAGCAGACTGGTGGTGAGTATGACCTGCTAAGTTTGCATTGTGTGCCATTTCCATGCTTTGTGGCCTGGGCAATAGGTGCTGGAATAAGGGGTGTAGGTGTTGCTGCAGCACCCCCAAAATAATCAGGGTAGAATTTAAAAGGGGAATGGGCATAAAATGCCTTTACTTTTTTTCTCTTCACCTTGTCACGTTTGCTGTGTGTTCAAAGACAGGTCAACAAGCTGGCTATGCCATCTGACAAACTGCTATTTATTCTTTTTAAATGAACAGTTGTGTTTACTTTTATTTCTGGTAGTGTAACATTAGTGGTGTTTGTAAAACAAACTATCTGTAAAGGGAACTGGTGCACAAATATTTCAAAGTATATCAGCATTTAGAGCAGTGAAGCACATTATTTCGTAATTCTGGAGTGTGATGAAAACAATGATTTTAATAGGATCAAAATAAATCAAGACACCTTAGTTGGTGATGTGCAAATTGTAAATATTTTCTGAAGCCCAATTTCCACTCACTATCGTTTGAATGGTACATAGTTTTATCAGTAAAACTCAATGTCAGTGTTTTTTTTGGGCAATTTCAATGGAAAACGTGCTGTCAGTAAATGACAGAGTGCCACCACAGCATGCTTTAGTAATATGTTTGCAACAGTGGTCTTCAATATGCTCCACTGCATACATACAACCCCCTGCGGAATGGGCAAGGCTCATTGGTATGCTTGTTCTTGGTGCCATGCTTGGATTTTTCACAATCCTGTGATTTCAGTGATATAACATTGAGGCCAGCACCAACACTCTGAAACTTGTTCCTGCACCACTGGCCTCCATGCCTTTGTGTGACATTTCCATGCTACCTGGCCTGAGTGCGTATGTGTGACATTTCCATGCTTTCTGGCTTGGGTGCTTATGTGTGACATTTCTGTGCTTTCTGGCCTGAGGGCTTATGTGTGACATTCCCATGCTTTCTGGCCTGGGTGCTTATGTCAGGTCATCATTTACAATTTACTGAGCTTTGAAAGCTAATACAGTTAAATATGAAATGAAAAATGTGTTGTGAAGTGCACAGTTTTGGTTTTTCTTTTTATAAACATTCTTGGGGGAAGAACCCTCCCAAATCCCTCTAGCAGTCGTCAGGCTTGGTGCGCCGCTATGCACCGTATGGGGGCTGGTCTGCCAAAAGTTGCCAGGGCTGCTTTGGGTTCTCAGTCCGGCCCTGAGTGTTGATAATTAATAATTGTTGTGAATCACAGTGTGTAACTAACTCTGCACACTGCCACCCCACTTTGCTTTTGTAGTAATACTGGAAGCCAAAGCTTAAAGGTGAGCCAAACTTTAAAGACTCTGTGTGTATTTCAAGTGAGCTCTGCAGGGCAGGGGTATGAATTGAAAATGGCCTGAATTTGTGCAGGCAAAGTAGGCCCCATTTAGATTGTATTAGTAATCATGGTAATAGATGTGCACGAGCAGAAATGTCTTTGGTGCAAATAAATATATACTTGTTCAGAACTGTGCCTGTTAGATGAATTGACTTTTTTATCCGTCTGTTATCCTTCTGAATCCAAATAACTGACTAACCTATCCATCACTCAAATTACTTTCATATTTCACTATACTAATTCACCACTAATCCTTTATGGGTTCCGGAGTAGCGTGCTACTTGCCAAAAAAGCGCCTCAACACCCCATCAGGGATAACAAGCGCTGTATAAATGTAAACCTTTTTCCCTCTTCTACCCCTCCGCTATCCTTCTAAATACAAATAACTGACTAACCTATCCACCACTCAAATTACTTTCATATTTCACTATACTAATTCAACACTAATCCTTTATGGGTTCCAGAATAGCGTGCTACTCGCCCAAAAAGCGCTTCAACAACCCACCAGAGGTCACAAGCGCTATATAAATGCAAACCTTTTTCCCTCTTCTATACCTTTGCTATCCTTCTCAATAGAAATTACTGACTAACATATCCACCACTCAAATTACGTTAATTTTTCACTATACTAATTCAACACTAATCCTTTATGGGTTCCGGAGTAGCATGCTACTCGCCGAAAAAGCGCTTCAACGCATCGTATGGGGTAGTAAGCGCTATATAAATGCAATTACAATACAATACATCACACTTTACACATATCTAGCCAGTTTTCTTTCACTTTGCTTCCCTGGAATGTCACACACTGGACAGAAGAAGATTTCAAGCTACTTCACAGAAGTAAAGCCCAAAGATGATGAGGTGCCTGCTAGGAAACTTGCTAGGAAAGACTGTGTTCTTACAATGGATGAAGGGAACAAGGCAGATGATGAAGTGCAAGAGAAGGCTCTAGATGAGAGGGACACCACTACTAGCAGCAGCGTTATCACTCCTACAGAAGGAAAGACACAAGATAGTCCTCTTAGAGATGAGCAGCATCATGCTGTGGAGATTGATACAGAGGAAACACCAAGCACTAGTAAACAGTTTGGCACACTATCACTTAAAACAAATTCAGTCACAGTTTTTAAGAAAGGCATTCTTCCTAAAGGTTGGAAACAAGACCTATATGTATTTCCAACGCAAGCATCTGTGGTTAATTGTTAAAGGCCTAACCTTGGCTGTTCTGTGTGTCGCCAAGTCCGTGATCTAGGTGCTGAAAAATCCAGGGGAATGAAATTGTCCAACGAATGGACTGAGTCTACTGTGAAGGCATATGGCACCAATATAGACCAACAGCAGAAATCATTGAGGAAAAATATTGCACAAACCAAGGCTTATGTCGCAACTTTAAAAATCTTAGAAAACTCTAAAAAAAGATCCTTTATTGCAAGTAACTACAAAAGCTCAATCTGTACGAATCTCAGCAACAGCCAGAATATTCAGTGTAGCTTATGAGTAAGCAAAGCAGAACAGGCCAGAGCATGGTTTTGAGATAGACTGCCACCAGTTGAATGGGCTGGATATGGGGCAAGTTTTGCCCTCCGATGCGGCTTGCTCAAACATAAAACTCCACATATCCTCAGAAATGAAGAGAAAGATATTTGCCAAAATAATTGAACTTGCCCCAAAAGTAAATCTTTTACTAGATGAAGCCACCACTTTAAATAGTAAAAGTTATTTAATTGTGTACATGCGAACGCAGCTACCTGGCATGGACTCCCCTGCTAATATTTTTGTTGACCTCATTGAGCTAAGTGATTTGTCAGCTGATGGCATAGTAAACAGTTTACTATCTGCACTAAAAAAAGATTCAGTTAACATAAGTGAAGATTTCTCTCCAAATGCCTATTTTTAGTTGCCTGTGATGGAGCTTCAGTGATGTTTGGCCACTAAAAGAATGTGCAGAAGCTCTTGACATTCAGCTTTGCAAAATAAGTAGAGTGCTAGATACTCGTTGGGTTGCATCAAGCTTCAGAACAGTGGAGGCTATTTGGAATGTTTATCCTGCTCTCTACAAGCACTTTACTAGTAAAGCTGATGATGGTTTCCATGACGGATGTATGACGCTAGAACGAAAGCCATAAGGCCGACAGCTCTAACAACTAAAGCGTTAGTTCCAAGTTGGCATTATCATGCCAATTCCTAGAACGAAGTACATTGGTACTTACATACAAAAACAATGAATGCCTTAATCACATGTCCACTTACAATGCATCATTCAGTAATAAAACAGTCCACTTACCTGCTCATTGGCTATCTTTGTAATGAGCCAAATCACTATCTGCTTTGATGATCGGTAAAAAGTTTAAACCCCAAGCTTTCTCCCACTGGTGCCTGCGGATCACGCTTCTGGATCACCCTGGGTGGGTCCGGCTGCCAGAGCAGGGCATGTCAAGGCCGTCATTTGAGAGCAAGTTACGCGGCTATGCCGGGCAGGTCTGGTAGCGGGGCCGACTCCAGGACAGTCCTCCGTCTATGCCTCAGACGCGGCCTGAGTCAGGGAAGGCGCAGGCCACTACGCCTCATGGGCACCATGCGCCTCAGGGATGATGCCGAGTGTTTTGGGCAATCGCGCAACACCCCCACACCCTTAGCCCTAAACCTCCCTCATATCCTTAGCCTCAAACCCTCCCACACCCTTAGCCCTAAAACCGCACCCCACACCCTTAGCCCTAAAACTGCACCTTTCCTTAGCCCTAAAACCGCCCCTTCCCTTAGTCCTAAAACCGCCCCTTCCCTTAGCCCTAAAACTGTCCCTTCCCTTAGCCCTAAAACCGCCTCTTGCCCAACTTCATTAGCCTTATCTTCGTGCTAAAAGCTGGCTTAGAGATGCCCTTCGTGATAGTAAATGATTTGGCATAAAGACTAATGATGCCGTCGTGATGCCGCTTTCGTTGTAAAGGCTTTTCGTAATAAAGCCTTCTTTGAAAATGACGTTCCCCTTCCGTGACAGTTCAACACGAAATATGTACACAGGCCTAGGTAGGCGGTTATCATCTATCCAGTTTGTTGCTAATCTTGGCCTCATGTATGATGCTTTTCAGGAGTTATCAGAGTTATCACTTGAGTTACAGAAACGTGACTCTACAATCATTGATGCTCATCAAGCTATTTGTTAGCAAATAGCAGTGTTTGAGGCAAATGTAAACAGGCAAGGGAACCATTTCTCACAGTGTAAAAAAGTCACAGAAGAAAATATATTCCAAGGTGTGATGCTGCACAGAGGAAAGACCACTGACAAAATAATTTAAGACATTGTTTGTTGTCTACAGGAGGTACTAATTCTACTGACAAAAGAGCTGAGTATGATATACTGATTAGTGAAGTGAAAGTTTTATACAAACAGTACTGGCCTGATGACTACCTGCTCTTTATGGTGAAAGTGATATTGAGTCTCTGTGTAAAAGATTCAACATTGCCAGTCGAGAAACCATACGTGCTTACAGAAAGCATAAGGAATCTGGAGGGAAAGAAATTAAAAGGCTGTTCAAGGAGCTTTTGATAGCTTTACACACTATTGCTATCAGTACTGCAGAATGTGAGCAGGACTTTTCTCAAATTAATCTTATATGCACATCTACAGGAGCATAATTGCTGACTGAAACAACATCTTCTTTAATGTTTTTGAATCTTGCTGGCCCACCATTTAAGAGATTCAACCCCATCCCTATATTCGGTCATGGCTTGCAAAAGGACGAAGAGAGGCTGATGACACTAGGAGTAAAGCAAGGAAAGAGGAAGACTTGGAATGCACAAGCAATTTAGACAGTTTGTGGGCTTTTCTGGAAAAATAGATGCTAGCCCAGTCTAACTGACAAAACATGCGCCATTGTAATGTTTGAATAAGTTAAAAAGTTAGTGTGGCGGGGCGCCCCCAGAGGATGGCCACATATGCCCCGGGGGCACCGGAGAAGCACAGCCTCGGCCGTCTCTGCTGACGTCAAGGGGGCGGAGCCTGGAGACGGAAAAGGACCCGGAAGCGGCTCTAACGGTCGTCGGAGAACGCGAGAGAGAGAGGAGGAGCAGAGGATCACGACCGGAGGAAGACGCGACAAAGGCGGAAGGCGAGGAGGCGAGAGCGAGGACGAGACGGAGGATGCGGGAAGCCCAGAGGACGACGGACCGAACAGTCAACCACGGGAGGAGACGTCCCCAGAGGAAGGCTCCAAGGAAGAGGCGGCCGCGACCCTGTCAGCGGGTCACGGCGTCAGGCAAGTGCTGTGGGGAACAGGGTGGGTGCTGGGAGGGTGGATGTACACCCAAGCGCTGTTTACGGGCCTGTGAGGGGGCAGCGAGGTACAGATAGAAGGGAAAAGGCTTCCCCTTTCATTTTGGATAAATATTCTGTTTTGCCTATGTTTAGTTTTCCGTCACTGGGGATCACAGGGTCACCGAGCGGGGTGACCCCGACAAAGACTTATGGGTACAAAAGCTAGGGGGCACCTGAAGCACAGGTCCCCCAGGGCTAGGGGTTTGATCCTCCCAAAGGGGAGTGAGGAACCGCAGGGACACATCTGTCAGGGAGCAGGACGGTAGAAGGGAGGGAGGGAGTTGCAGACACTTGGGAGGCCATAGAGGAGAAAAGGGCCTACTTACTGATAGCCTCTCATTCTTGTCTTGTTTACCGAGGGGACGACCGATGCCCGAGAAGCCAGGAGGAGAAGCCGAAGACTAAAAGGGGAGAAGACGGAAACCAGACACAGCGAAGAGAGCTGACCTGAACTGGAACAGTGACTAATCCTCTTGGGACATTGTACCCGACCCAGTTGACCCCAATAAAAGCCTCTGTCAAAAGCAGTACAGTCGTCCGTGGTATTTGGGTCAGTGACAAGTGGTGTCAGAAGTGGGATCTTCATACCACCGCCCAACCCGGACCTTTGACCAGACAGGATGTCGCAAACGATCAGCTTGGATGACATGCTGAAACAGCTGGCTGAGGGCCAACGACACCTCCAGCTGGTAGTGGAGGGACAAACCACGGAGGCCCAGAAGGATAGAGAACATCTACAGGAGGCACTGCAGGCCCAGGCGGGCCTCATAGCACAAAATCAGGTGGTGCAAGACTCAGCTATCCAGCGTCTGACCGATACCATCGCAAGCAGTAAAGTACACCCTAATGTACCGAGCTCAGTGCTACAGAAGTATCAGCCAGGAGAAGACCCGGACTTCTTTTTTACGAACTTCGAGCGGGTGGCCAGCACGGCTCAATGGCCAATCAAACGATGGGGACAGTACATCGTGCCCCTTCTGTCTGGTGAGCTCCAGACCGCCTATCAGGCGGCTAATCCGGCAGGCACCACACCCTACGGGGCAATCAAGAAAACGATGTTAGAGCGACTCGGATATGACTAGGAGCACTATCACACCAAGTTTAGAAAGGAGAAGTGGCTGCCCCAGGACAATCCCCGTGCGTTCTTTTATAGGATACAGGATTTGGGGAATCGCTGGCTCCAACCTCACACCTCTACCATGGAGGAGGTGATAGACAGGATTCTATTAGAACAGTTCATTGAGGGACTCCCAACCACTACTCGAGCATGGGTGAAACAGCATCCAAACGTTACCGTTACCAGCGCCATTGAACTAGCCTGTGCGCATCAGAGGGTGCCAGAAGTACGGGCTTTCACACCACGCATACCAACCCCGATAGTCCAGAGATGGAGGCTTTCTGCGCCGGGTCCCTCGAACCCTCCTCACCGACCGCTTATTGACCCCCGACTGCTGCCCCGTCCTGGTGGTAAGGAGAGTGGCCAGGGACCTCAGTGCTTTCACTGTGCCGACTGGGGCCACATTGCACGCAACTGCCCACAAAAGGCCAACCCGACCGAACCTATGGAGGTGGGGTATCTGAGAGGTCGGGTACTCTGGGCAGGAGAAGGGAAGGAGGCGTACCATCTGTACCTCCCAGTGAACGGCGTCGAGACCAAGATCCTCATTGACTCCGGTTGTCGCCATTCAGTCATCACCCAAGAACGTATACTGAAGTGCCAGTGGCAGGAAGGGGAGAGGGTGACCATAACCTGTGTACATGGGGATCAGAAAACATACCCCGTGGCCGTAGTGAACCTGGGAGACAAAACTAACGAGAGACCAATCCGAGTGGGAGGGATTCCCCGTCTAGTAGAGGAAATGATTATTGGTACTGATTTTGTTGAGTTTCCTGACCTCCTATCCAGGGCCATCTAGGAGAAGGAAAAGCAGACATGGCTGAGGGAAGCCCCCTTGTCCACAACAAAGATAGAAGGGGGTAGGTATAAGGCTAAAAAGACCTGCAAAGAAAAAAGAGAGCAGAGCAGAATGATGGTACTGAACGGACTAGCTAACACCCCTTCTACTTCCTCAGGCGCAGATGGAGAACAGAGACCAGCGCGTAGTTTCAGGGCGGCCCAGAAGGAGGACCCCACCTTGGGAAACGCCTGGGCCCAAACGGTGGCTGAGGAAGACAAACAGGTAGGCCCTTGTTTCGTTATTTCCAGGGGTTTGTTGTACAGGAGGGTAACAAAACCCACCAAAACCATAAGGCAGCTCCTTGTCCCTCTTTCCTATCGCAACCAGGTCCTCTGCCTAGCCCACAACCATGCGGGTGGGGGTCACTACGGGTGTGAAAAAACAGAGGAGTACCTCTTACGGCGGTTCTATTGGCCAGGTGTCTTCACTGATATCAGGAGGGACTGCGCAGCCTGTCCCCGGTGTCAGCATTTCAACCCACTGCATGTTCCTAGGGCACCCCTATGTCCCCTCCCGATAATTAAGGTCCCCTTTTCCAGGGTGGGGATGGACCTGATAGGACCCCTGGTTACCTCAGCAAGAAGGTACCAATACATCCTGGTTTTGGTCGACTACGCGACAAGATATCCCGAGGCCATACCTCTTACCAGCATGACCACTAGCAGCGTGGCGCAGGCCATGATAGGGTTCTTCAGTCGGGTCGGGTTCCCACGGGAGCTACTGACTGACCAGGGAACACCCTTCATGTCCAGGTTGATGACCCAAATATGTAAACTCCTAGGGGTACACCAAATACGTACCTCTGTCTACCACCCCCGATGGACGGTTTAGTGGAGAGGTATAATCACACCATTAAAAACATCCTCAGAAAAACGGTGTCAGACACAGGGAGGGACTGGGACAGACAGCTACCGCTAACCCTCTTTGCGATACGACCGCATGCCCAGTCTTCCACTGGTTACAGCCCCTTCGAACTGGTGTTCGGGAGAAAGCCCAGGACCTTATTAGACATGGCGGCAAAAAGGTGGGAGGAGAAGGAAGATGAAAGGAGGGCACTCCTTGACTACGCAGCCCTTCTCAAGGACCGACTGTCCACTCTGTGGGAGGAGGTCCGACAGAATTTAGACACAGCTCAACAAAAGCAAAAGAGGGGATATGACCACCATACAACCCTGAGACTGTTCCTGGTCGGGGATAAAGTTCTTCTCCTTCTTCCCTCCTCTGATAACAAACTCCTAGCCAAATGGCAAAGCCCCTATGTAGTGCTGGCCCAGGTTACACCTGTCACCTATAGAATAGCGGTCCCACACACAGGGAGGGCGGGGCAGATATACCACGTCAATCTCCTAAAAAAAATGGGTAGACACTCCGGTGACGACTGCAGATCCCCCCACTAACCTACTGATATCCGATAGCCAGCCCTTAACCATTCCGTTTCCTAAGGACGATGCGGTCCTTGACTACAACAAGATCCCTCAGCTGCTACCGGAACAAACGAGGACACTCCTGTTGGTCGTAAACGACTTCCGGGATGTATTCTCACCCAAGCCAGGGAGAACCCCCCTTGTATAACACGACCTTAAGACAGACAAGGCCAGTCCAGTGAGGCAAAGACCTTATAGGATGCCAGAAGGAGGATGGTGGAAAAAGAAGTAGAGGACATGTTGAGCAACGATATTATTGAACCCTCACACAGTCCCTGGAGCTCCCCGATAGTACTAGTACCGAAACCCAATGGTACGGTGAGATTCTGCGTAGACTATAGGCACCTGAACGCCATCTCCCGCTTCGATTCCTATCCAATGCCACGAGTGGATGGGATGATAGAAAGGCTAGGCACGGCCCATTACATGACGACCCTGGATCTGACAAAGGGATATTGGCAGATAACATTGACTTCCACAGCACAAAAAAAAGACAGCATTTGCCACCCCTTCGGGCTTGTACCATTTCAAGGTCTTGCCTTTTGGTCTCCACGGGGCCCCAGCCACTTTCCAACGCCTCATGGATGTGGTGTTACGGTCACACCATACCTATGCCGCCGCATACCTAGACGATATTGTTGTATTCAGTCATACATGGGACCAACACATCACGCACCTCATAGCCGTAATGAACAGCCTCCGAAAAGCAGGACTAACAGCAAACCCCGAGAAATGCATGTTGGCCACAAATGCTATTCGATACCTAGGGTACCATATACAGGAAGGCCGGATACGGCCCCAGGTGGACAAAGTGGATGCCATCAGGTCGTTAATGGCCCCCTCCATGAAAAAGGGCATCAGGTCCTTCCTGGGGTTAGTTGGTTATTACCGAAGGTTCATTCCCCGTTTCTCGGAAGAGGCTGCCCCCCTCACGGACATGTTGAAAAAGACATGTCCAAACACCATCAAAGAGTGGACCCCTGCTCAGATACAAAGCTTCAACCTCCTCAAGGGACTGTTATGCCGCAACCCGGTCCTTATCTGTCCGGACTTCGACAAAGGCTTCACCCTACAAACAGACGCATCGGATAGGGGCCTTGGTGCGGTGTTGTCCCAGGACCTTGGTTTGGGTGAGCTACACCCCGTGGTCTACCTCAGTCGCAAATTGTTGCCCCGGGAGGTCTGGTATTCCACGGTTGAGAAGGAGTGCTTGGCGATCAATTGGGCTGTCCAGGCCCTCCAGTACTATTTGTTGGGTCGTCCTTTCCTTCTCTTGACTGACCATGCCCCTCTGGTTTGGCTGGCGCGGGATAAGGATTCTAATGCCCGTGTTCTTTGCTGGTTTCTGGCATTGCAACCCTTCTCTTTTCAGGTATCCCACCGCCTGGGCTCCCAGCAGGCCAACGTGGATTACGTTTCCTGGTCCGCTACTCTTCCATGGCCCAATCGGCAATGCCTGGTGGGGAGGCTCTGTGGCGGGGCGCCCCCAGAGGATGGCCACGTATGCCCCGGGGGCACCGGAGAAGCACAGCCTCGGCCGTCTCTGCTGACGTCAAGGGGGCGGAGCCTGGAGGTGGAAAAGTACCCGGAAGTGGCTCTAACGGTCGTCAGAGAACGCGAGAGAGAGAGAGGAGGAGCAGAGGATCACGACCGGAGGAAGACGCGACGAAGGCGGAAGGCGAGGAGGCGAGAGAGAGCGAGGACGAGACGGAGGACGCGGGAAGCCCAGAGGACCATGGACCGAACAGTCAACCACGGGAGGAGACGTCCCCCAGAGGAAGGCTCCAAGGACGAGGCGGCCGCGATCCTGTCAGCGGGTCACGGCTTCAGGCAAGTACTGTGGGGAACAGGGCGGGTGCTGGGATGGTGGATGTGCACCCAAGCGCTGTTTACGGGCCTGTGAGGGGGCAGCAAGGTACAGATAGAAGGGAAAAGGCTTCCCCTTTAATTTTGGATAAATATTCTGTTTTGCCTATGTTTAGTTTTCCGTCACTGGGGATCACAGGGTCACTGAGCGGGCTGACCCCGACAAAGACTTATGGGTACAAAAGCTAGGGGGCACCTGAAGCAAAGGTCCCCCAGGGCTAGGGGTTTGATCCTCCCAAAGGGAAGTGAGGAACCGCAGGGACACATCTGTCAGGGAGCAGGACAGTAGAAGGGAGGGAGGAAGTTGCAGACACTTGGGAGGCCATAGAGGAGTAAAGGGCCTACTTACTGATAGCCTCTCCTTCTTGTCTTGTTTACCGAGGGGACTACCGATGACTGAGAAGCCAGGAGGAGAAGCCGAAGACTAAAAGGGGAGAAGACGGAAACCAGACACAGCCAAGAGAGCTGAGCTGAACCGGAACAACGACTAATCCTCTTGGGACATTGTACCCGACCCAGTTGACCCCAATAAAAGCCTCTGTCAAAAGCAGTACAGTCGTCCGTGGTATTTGGGTTGGTGACAGTTAGGCTGTACCTTGTTTGGATATTTAATTATTGTTCTAGTTTACATATGTTATTTATTTTGCATTTATAACACTGTATTGACAGTGTCAATTTATTTAATATTTTGTAATATTTGTGGGTCTTCCTTGTTTGGAGGTTATATATTTATTGTTCTATTTGATATATTCTATTTATTTTGCATTTATAAGACTTAATTTGCTTTTTCTTTTATTATTTTCGAACAAGTATTTATGTGCATTTGTATTAATCTATATTTTATTTTTAGTTATTTTGTGTGTGTATATATATATATATATATATATATATCTTCAAAAAACAGTTGCTCAGCAAACGAGGGCGCACTCGGGAAACAGAAATCAACCAGCAGGCACCAACGGACACTCCCACCATCCATATCGCCCTGACGCGTTTCGGAAAACATTCCTTAATCATAGGCCATCACTGAATTGATTTGCGCTGCTACAGCCTTTTATTTAAATATTTGCCCGCCAATGGGCCGCTGGGATTTGTAGTGCTGTGGTCTGCATTTTAACCCCAATGGGAAGCTGAGCAACTGTTTTTTGGAGATATATATATATATATATATATATATATATATATATATATATTTGATATGGCACTGTGGTCATTTTGCACTAATAGGTATGACTTGAGATGTGGTCAAATTCAAACTGCCCAGCCACTACCTCTTTTTTTACCTAGGTTATTCTAGGACTTTTTGGGGAGATGACATTATTCTGTGCTTTATGTTAAGATACAAATCTTTAATTAAAAAGTCATATTTTGAACAAATGTCTCTTTTGTAATCTCTGTCTTGTCTGTGTGATACAGAACTACATTTGGAAACGCCAACACCAGTTAAGTTCCATGTTTTTTACTATTCTAATAAATGCACATATATTGCTCTGGAAATGAATAATAGTAACAAGCCCAATTGGTAATGTTCTTTTTTTTAAATTGTTTCTCTAAAATTAATCGCTTTAACGGAATACTCTACTTTCTATGAACAAACCCCTTTGTTCACTGGAAGTGACAGGTCTCATTCAAGTGTATTACATGATTTTATTCAATTTATCTGTTTAGAGTGTTTTCAGAACATTTTGGTTATTTTGTCACATAAGCTATTTAAAAGTTGTATCTTTGAACTCATGACACACAATTAGACTCTGCTAAAAATGACAACACAAAGCACCTTTGCACATACCCCAATATTGTCCTTTCCCTAAATCGGCACATAGAGCACTGGAATATTTCACGTGTCCCTTTTCAATGCATTAGTCAGTTTAGCTAATTTATTCCAAAATTGTGCTTTAACTGCACTTTTGTTTTCATCTTTTTCAAAATGTTCGCGGGGCGGGGGAACCTCCTATCAAAACCTTACTTGAGGAAGGCTCCCTTGCTGAAATTCACATCAGGTATTAGATCTGGCTTTCAGCCGTGCCAGTTGAAAATGTGGGTGGAGTCAATAGAGGAAGTGGGTGGAGCCGGGAAAAGTGAGTGTGGCCTTCGACAAACATTTGAGCACCTGGACTTCATATTTTACAAATTAAGCACTGGCCAAGAT
This sequence comes from Calotriton arnoldi, assembly GCA_963921515.1. NCBI lineage: Eukaryota > Metazoa > Chordata > Amphibia > Caudata > Salamandridae > Calotriton > Calotriton arnoldi. The sequence continues at coordinate 1,123,287 of CAWUFW010005832.1, read as the reverse complement.
ACAAACCAACCAAGTAGAACCCCAGAGAGTAATAGTAAATCTGACCCGATACGAGACCAATCCCCCAGCATTGTACCTTTTCAAAGAGCCTAGAGACATCAGACCAAGCTAGCTAGGATGCGCAGGAGGGGCACCATAGGGAAGGATACTGTTTGGCCTGAGACTTTCCAGAAAAGAGAGTCTTGGAGGTAGCAAAACCACCACACCAATGCACAAACACGTCCGCTCCAGCTTCCATCTGTGGTCCCAGGGTGGTCCTTAGCATTTCTGGGGTGGTCTTCCTTAATAACAAATGGACCCTAGACATGGAGTTCCAGTGTAGGGCCATCCACCTCGATGATACACGCATAAATGAGTCTCGTAGGGGAGGGTTGAACCACAGCATAGATACCCCATGTCAGGAAATTTAGGATACTGAGGTGAATAGGTATACGTTGTTATGAGGGAATGGACAACCCCTAATTGTATGGAAACTTACACGGTATTCCTTGTGTTTCAGAAGTAAAGGAACCATTCCACTGGGAACAAATAAACTGTGGCACAGTACTGCACATTCCGGACATGCAATGAGGCACCTCCACACTGATGGATTCCTACTGGCAGTGTGGCGAATTTGCCTACTCTCGTCCCCGGATGGCGTGGCCTCTGCTCCCTCGTCACCATTCACACCCCAGCCAGTCCCTGAGGAGATGTCAGAATTGCACCAACATCTGCTAAAGAAGACAACTCGGTTGCATAAGGCTCGAGAAAAAATAACTGCTGAGTAATTTGGCTAGGATCAGTACAAGGACATACCGGAAAAATTCTGACTGTTTTCTGACACGCAGTGCTTAATTTGAGCAGGTGCCTTCCGGTGCTCAGCACCGGCACTTAATTGGTTTCCGGTGCTCCGCACCGGCACCTAATTGTCAAAACCATACTAAGAACAGCCTACCACATGGTGGCGCTGCTCATCTAATTTAGAGATGAGCAGAACAATGGTTGTTTAGGAATACAATATACATTAAGATTGCTAATACCTGCCTCCCCAGCCATTCCTTTAGCTTTGGGGACCTGGAATAATCTAAACTGTCGCATTTACATGCGAGAAAGATGGTTAGTAGTTGTATTGGCAGAGATGCCAGGGGCGATGGGTGGTGCAAGCTGCAGTGGCCTTCTGGTTAGAGCCCTGGCACTTAATATTTTATAAATTAAGCTCTGCTGACACGCAATTCAATGCAGGAGGGTCCATACCCTTCTTTACAGTGCAGACGAAAGCGAATGCCTGCTGGTTGCAAATAACCAGGTGGAAATTGCTCAAGCTGATTGACAGCACTGAGGTCGGCCTTAATGCAATCAAGGAAGAACTAAGAGCCATCCACCTCATGGTGACGCAACATCGATATGTGTTGGACTTAATAACCACCGTGGAGGGATGGGCGTGTGCCAAGGTGAGAGCATCCTGCTGCACGTTTATCCCAGGCAATAATCTAGACAACAGGACTTTAACTCTTGCCATCCAAGCAAGGCACTGTTTACAAAGAGACATGCATGAGGAGGGAGGTGCCCCTGAGCAGGCCTGGTATTTGAACTGGTTTTCCTGGGTCCCCCGGGTCCCCCGGGTGCTGATCAGGCTGTGCACGTCTCTGTTGCCTGTTTTCATATTTTTATTGCTCTTGTGTGGTATCCTACAACTGAGGGTTTCCTGCTGTAAAAGAGCAGGCCTCACATTAGGCAGAATGCAAATAACTAGGAAAGTAGTAATAGTCAAAACTGAAGAACAACATGTCCCCAATAATGTAACTGTCATGAAGTACGGGTTAGATAATGTAGTTGAAAATTCAACCAGAGGGGCGAATGCTAATATTGATAAAATCAATGCTAATGTTTATAATGATACACTTGCATACATGTGCGAAATCACATCCCTATTAACAAACTCATCAGTCATAAACTCTCCGTCAACCCTGACTCAGAAATAAGTGGTCAGGCAGGCTCTGTGACATGGGCCTGAGGTTACTGATAGACACATCACAGTTGGGGTGGCACGTAGCCGGCAGGCAAACGAGCGAACAAGAAACTCAGGTCCATCCCACAGATAAATGCAGTGACATCACAATGGTCCGGGGAAGTTGGCCCCAACAAAGCACACATGGCCGGAGGGGTGCGCATATTCCCAAAGCATCATAAAGTCAGATGGCACATGAAGTTAGGAACATACTGCAAATCAGGACACAGCACACGCAGTACACACAGTGATTACGTGCCTCTCATGCCAGACATCTGGACATGTTACCCACTGGCCCACATTGTGTCCACGCAAGGTCGAGGCCCACCTGCATTTGTTATCAGGGGCCTTATTTACAACTCCACAGAGAAGGGCCGCATTCTTCTACCGAACAAGGATCATCTGAAGTATTTTAATGATACCCAAAACCTGTATAAAGACCTGCTCAGATTGATTATACTTTGAGACAGTCCTCAGAACCGCTTCTGTAACTGTGCTCCCAGCTGAAGTGATAAATTAAACCAACTGTTCCTGTTTTGCCAAATGCCTCTTGTCTTTTGTTTTTCAAGGTAAATTAATTTGCGCGTAACACAGTCACTGCTTCGGCTAATTGCGATTTGCAAGTTTTCCCTATTGCAAAAATGTGCAATGCACACAGTTATTTCTGATAGACATTGTCACCCTGTAGTCTGCACATTTAGTTCCAGGGTCCACAATTGAGAACCATGCCTTGTTTTATTTTCCTTTACGTTTTGTTCGTAGGAGACAAAGATTTCTCCCTAGGCTAATTACATACATTGTTCTGCACCTCTGGCACATTGTGATAAGCTTGCCATTTTATTATTTAAACAGCGTGCATGCTGAATGAAGTTGGTGAGAGGTTTCACACCCGCCAGAGGCATCCTGACACGCTACTGTGAGCTGTGACTGAGATGCAGTTCAGTTGTCCCCGACCTTCTTCCTGAGATGGAAGATAACCATGCAACAGAAGTGTTCAGGCCTGCACACTTAGATGGGTGAATTCATTAATGCACTGAGGCCGGCTTTCTAACATACAGTACCAAGGTATGGGGGTTAGGTCATTTTAGTAGGCCTGAAAGATGGGTACCCCGACATGCTCTCTTTAACATAGGGAAATAAGTGATAGATAGGAGTAACCTTAGTAACATTATGAACAATTAATATGCTTGAATTGTTTGTGGTTTTCACAATTCTAATAATGCTTATAACAATGATGTGTCTCATCTCTCTGATAATCACAGTTCAGGTTTTATTTACAAAGATTAGAGCTTTACAATAAACATTTGAAAATGCATCATTGTACTTTTTATTTGTGACACCTTGGGCATGCGAAAGAAACAAACCGAAAGGATTAGACCGGTTTCCACGATTTCCTTGGGAAACAGAGTGGTCGTGTTCGAGGTTATCAGTAGCCTCTATAACTCTGAAAGGTTAGGGAGTTGGATGTGATACTGTGTGCTAGCCAAAAGACCAACATTTACAGATTATGTTAAAAGGCTGAGTGTCTGTAGCATGAAGTTTTGCTGTTCTACATACAGAATCCTGCTAAATTCATAGGAACCGTATAACAGACTTCTTGTTCTTTTTGTGCTTATGGGATTTACCTGAACGGCAGGACGAGTGCGACAACGAGCGTTTGGAGTGGCTCCGCAGGACCTTCCTCTCAACCGGGATCAAGATCGTTGCGGTGCCGCATGTCGAGCAGCAAGGAGCTTGCAGAAGCGCTCCCTCAAGGCCTTGGGTGCATAGCACCACAATCGATAAAGGTCTTTGCATTGTGGTCATGCTCGAGGCACCAGAGGCAGATGAGGTGCGGGTCTGTCACAGACATTTGGCGGTGACAGGCGCCTCAAGGCTTAAAACCAGCCTTCCTTGTGGACATCCCTGCCACATCAGGAGACAATGTCTCAAAACATCTTTGACAAAAGGTCAAAAAAAGGTCAGTCAAAAAGTGGCTCTTCTCCAGATCTTCACTGACAGGCGCGAAAAGAACTGATGTCAGCGCGCCGGGGTGGTGCCTATAGGCACCGTGCACATCACTTCCCGTGTGGATGATGCCAACGACAACATGCAGAGCCAAACGGAACCACTTACCAACGCACAGGGGCACTGCTCACAAAAACGTTTCCGGATCCAGTGTGACACTTGGGGATAATTCTAAGGTAAAGAATCTGCGGCGAAAAGTCTCTATTAGATCAAGATGTTATGCAAGGCAAGCTGAGCCAGTGCTATACCAGGCTAGCTGATTCAGTGTTACACAAGGTACGCTTTTCCAAAGTTACATAAGAGCAAGCTGGTTTAGTGTTAAACAAGGCAAACTGATCCAGTATTACACAAGACAAACTGAGCCAGAGTTACACAAGGCAAGCTGGTTCAAAGTTACACAAGGCAAGCTGATCCAGTATTACACAAGAAAAGGTGATCTAGAATTATAAAAGACAAGCTGATCCAAAGTCACACAAGGCAAGCTGATCCAAAGTCACATAAGGAAAGCTGATCCAAAGTCACATAAGGCAAGCTGATTCTAAGTCACACAAGGCAAGCTGATCCAAAATCGCACAAGGAAAGCTGATTGTTAGAAATTCAATCTCTAGTTGGCAGAGGTATGCACCTTGTCCAAGTAGGGGCCAAAATCCTCATCAGGGTAAGTCAGATACACACCCTAAATTAACCTTTGCTCACCCTCTGGTAGCTTGGCACAGAACAGACAATGTGTGAAGTATTTGTGCAATACTTAATACAGTAAAACACCACACAAAAGTAATCCACACCAGGCTCGAACAACAGAGCTTAATTTAATGAACACAACAATATCAAAACGACAACGATCCAATAAATAGAACTAGAGTTAAATAATTTTTAAAGAATATCTGCAACTATAGTGCTTAAAAGCATAAAGCGCCAACCGAGGCTAGCTGGTTCGCTTGACCGGGGTAAATCCGAACGTTCAGGCAATCCGCAATGGAGTGCGAGTTGGATATAAGGACCAACCTTCTCCAGCTGAGATTGGTTAATTGGAGGATGCTTCGACATCGAAATGCGAGGAGTAGGGAGGCGATGCGTCGGTTCTGATCCTTAGGATTCGTAGGTGAAGTGCTGTTGTCAAGCCACACACTCTGAGATGCGTCATAATCGAGCAGTCCTAGATTTAGGCGATGCGTTGTCGTCGAGCTGCGCAGTTGGCGATGTGTCAGAGCTGAAGGAGATGCGTCGGTTCCTACCGGCACAAAGACAGTGATGCATGAATTTTGATGAAAACAAAGCACTGAAAAACCCACTTCCAAGGGCCCAGAACTGGATTGGCACCACTTGGCAGGGCAAGACTCACAGTTGGCAGAGTCCAGGTGTTGTAGCAGGGTTGTTGGAAGTCTTTAATGTCCCTGAGACTTTCGAACAGGAGGCAAGCCAGTAAGCCCTTGGAGTCACTTTGGGTCTGGGGTACAGAGATGCAGGTCCAGTCCTTCTCACTTCCAGGCAAGGAGGGCAGCAGGCACCAGGGCAGGCACAAGGTGAAGCTCACTCTATGCGGTGATTTCCATAGGAGCATAGCAATATGGAACGGTTGTGGATCACGGACGTGACTCTGTTCCATCACCAGCACGTTATCCAGCTCCATATGAAATCACCGCATAGAGTGAGCTTCACATTGAGAGGATGCATTACCCGCACACCGCCTGTATGTAATTATACAAGCTCTGGAGCACATTTATTTTCCGAACCCAAATTGATATTGGGAGCTTCCATCCGGAACGCTTCTTACTGCATCCCAAATATCATAGCTTGGTTTAATTGTGGTCCCGCTTTGTCCTAAGGAGGCCAGATTGGGACGCCGAAATGCGTCGACTTTCACTACCTAGGACCCACACTGTTCATTACAAGGAAAAGATAACATTTATTTGCAGTAGACCATAGAACTTTTATTGTATCCAATTAATTTGTGAAATACTCTGATTGGTCTACCTTGAATTGTTTGTTGGGTCCTATAGATGGTTTATTAAATTCTGGCCCAAAGAAGGGCTCATTATCCGTCGCCTGCACCCATTTCACCTATCAATTAAATTGTTCTCCAGCTTTTTCTTTACATTTTTGTCATTTCTTGTTAAGTTGAATTGATTGTGTAATATGAATATATGCACTGTGGCTCACTGTTTGAATATTATAAATAAACATTCTGAATAGTAATGTCATTTTGTCACTTTTCTTGATTTTGCACAGCAATAATTGATTGATTACAGTTGTAGTCTGTGAACATGATAAAATTATAGTACGCGAGTTATTCCACCAGAGACCACAAATAATAAGTGGTTTGCTTGTTTAATTCTGCTTATCCGTCCTGCTAGAGCTTTTCTTTTTTGTTATATGTTCTGTGGTGCAGCCCAAGCTCTAGAGGGTTATAAGAGTTCCCCCCCCTTCTCTGTTGTGCAGGCCCACTAGTCGCATTTAATTTTACAGGCCCTGGGCACATGTAGTGTACTTTACTAGGGACTTATAGGTAAGTTAAATACGGCAATTGTGAATAAGCCAATGTTACCAAGTTTTCCACGTTTTACGGGAAGAGCACATGCACTTTAGCACTTGTTAGCAGTGGTAAAGTGCCCAGAGTCCTAAAGCCAGCAAAAATGAAGTCAGCAAAACAGGAGGTCAGAAGGCAAAAAGTCAGGGGGACCCATGCCAAAGATGCCAGGTCTAACACTGATCCAGTGGTACACAAGGCAAGCTGATTTAGTGTTACATAAGACAAGTTGGCCCAGAGTTACACAAGGCCAGCTGATGAACAAGTTACTTACCTTTGGTAATGCCTTATCCGGTAAAGACTCTATCTAGCTCCATATTCCTTACCTTCGAATTACCCCCAGGCATCAGACTGGATCTGAACATTTTTCGTGAGCAGTACCCCTGAGCGTCGGTAGGTGGCATCCTTTGGCTCCGCATGGCATAGTCGGCTCATCTGCACTGGAAGTGACGTGCAGGGTGCCTATATAAGTGCCGCCCCCGCACGCTGACATCAGTTTTCTTTCAACGCAAGTTAGCGCAGATCTGGAGAGAGCTACCCCAGTCATTTTTTGACTGTTTTTTTTCACCTTTTTGTCGAAGGTTTTTTAGACTTGTTACCGAGGGAAGTCACAGAGGAAGGCTGGATTCAAGCCCTGTGGCGCCTGTCACCAGCAAATGTCAGTGACGGTCCCACACCTCGTTCGTCTCTGGTGCCTTGAGCACGACCACGATGCAAAGACCTGTGTCGACTGCCTAGAGGGAGTGATCCTTCAAGCTCCTTGCTGCCCGGGTAAGCCTGATCCAGAGTTACACAAGGCAAGGTGATCCAGTGCTTCACCAGGCAAGCTGATTCAGTGTTACAAAAGACAAGCTGATTGCTAGAGTTACACATTGATAAGGTGTTTTAGAATAGCAGGACAAAGGGAGCCAGGCAAAATCAGTCCACCTTGCACTATGAATCCTCCTCGCCCCTCCCTTTCATCTGTTCCCTAGTAGTCTTGTTTAACCCACCCCTTCAGCTCTCCCCATCTCACTCCCTCAATACTTGGTATGCATCTTCGAATTGTACAGGACATTATTGCTTTGCAGCTGGTTAGTGCTTTACAAATCCACATATATCTATAACTCGATCACACACTTGAGCTATCAAGGGGCACCTCCCATCACTTAGACCATCCTTTAGTAACTGAAGCAGAAAAGTTACATCAGTTCTCATCAGGGTGGTTCACAATATGGCGGAAGCATCTTCTATCTCTCTGAGAAAAAAAAGGGAGCGGAAAATCCATATTGGTGTGGAATTTAAATTCTGACCCAAAGTAATGGTTCTTATGGAAAACGGCTGAGCTCACACCAAACTGCAGACATTCCATTACAGTCACATGGGCACAGCCATGCAGTTCTGGTCGAACGAGTTTACATCGCTGGATCCTGTATTAGAAATGGTTTATGTTTTGGTTCATGATTGTAGGGATAATACATCGTCACTTCTCAATTATAATCCCCCTGTTGTCAAGCTCCGGCTACGGTCACAATGTAGACGCTTGGACCTGTTTGCTAACAATGTCTGCTTCACATAACTATAACATGATCACTTGGAATATCAGGGTACGGGCTCTATACACGTGGTGTGCTTGCAAAAGACTCCTCTCATAGCGAGTGAGGCCCTCAAAATCCACAAAAATGGAGAGGTCAACTCTTTCACACTTCTGACTCTGCATTCATTAGAGGGGCAGCAATCTGGATTAGAGCAGGCATTCTCTTCATGGCTGTAGAAACCAGAATTGACACACAAAGGAGATATGTTCTCCTTCGTGTCACGCTAGATGGCTCACCCAGAATAATAGGCAGTATATATGCCCCTAACCTGGAACAAGATGCCTTCTTAGCTCATTTATCCACAGTATTAGCAGATTGGGTACATTACCCTTGGTTCTTAGGGGGACTATAATGAAGTATTAGTTATAAATCTGGATAGATCACACCCCCTCTTCTTAATGCATGCGCAGTACGCTAAGCTAAAGCCTTGAGTCAATGGGTGGAAGGCTGGTACCCAGTGCTTAATTTGTAAAAAACATAAGTGCCAGGGCTTTAGTCAGGCGGCCTCTGCAGCTTGCACCACCCATTGCCACTGCCAGCGCTGCCAATGACAGAACCTAAACAACTACTAACCTGCACACTGCTACAAGTGGGACAATTCAGCCTATTCCAGACCCCCAAAGCTATAAAATTTGCTTGGGCGTCAGGTATTAGATGTATTTAATGCACACTGAATGAATAAACAATTGCTGTTCAGCACATCTCTAGATTATACAAACAGCACCACCAGGTGGCAGCTGTCATAAGTGCCAGTGTCGACAATTAAGTGCCAGTGCTGAGCACCGGAAACCACCGGCTCAAATTAAGCACTGCTGGTACCTCACTGATGTTTGGCGTCATCGCAATGTAGGCATGCACGAATACTCATATTATTCCCCCTCTCACCTATTCCACACACGGTTCAATAGGAACCTGTGCACAGCCTCACTACAGCCCACTATTACACATGCAACATACTTAGAGAAAAACCCTCTCAGATCATAATACCTTGGAGATAACATGTACATGGGGCCGTATCCACGCTTCCATTCCCACTTGGCGTCTCCAACCTCAGCAATTAGAAGATGCAGTCTTCCGGGACACATTGGACACTACATCAGACAATTACTTTATCGTGAACACCAACTCCCCTTCATCTTTTTTAACAGAATGGGAAGCATCCAAAGTAGTTATATGAGGGGTGTCCATAGGAACAGTATTAGGGGCCCGTAAAATAGTCCTTAGAGAGCTTACTCAATTGGAGGAGAGTCTGGGGCCCCTAGAGAAGGCAGTGTCAGATAATGATGCATATGCAGCTCAATTACAAGAAGCCAGGACCGAATATGCTGAACTGTTGGAGCGCTTGCGGGTAGGTGATTACCGAGCCTATATACAAAGGACCCATACTGATGCAGATAAGTCAGGGGTATTACTAGCTCATTAAATAATACTCAACCCACTTCCCAACTATAAATCAATACGGCCTTTCATGAATTTTATTCCATTCTGTATGCAGCCCCCCCCGGATGCAGATTCCGAGGCGATACAATGTTTTATGTTTTCTGGACCGCCTGACCCTCCCTAAGATGTCCGCCGAAGAGAGCGATGCCCTGGGAGCTCATATTTCAGCCAGCGAGATAGGGGGAGCTATTAAAGAGCTGGCCAGGAATAAGACCTCTGGTTCAGTTGGTCTCCCTACACAATTGTACACCACATTTGCCATCCGATTGATCCCCCAATTGGAGTGCCTCTATAAATCCTCTCTAGACGTAGGTAGATTACCCCCCACCACAGCACAAGCACTGGTCACATCCATATTAAAACCTTACAAGCAAACCACTGACATGTCCTTTTATAGGCCTCTCTCTCCTTACTCAACACTGAATACAAAATTCTTAGTAAAGCCCTGGCTTGCCGTGTACTACCCATGCTTCCCAAACTCCTCCACAATGATCTATGCAGCTTTGTCCCCAATCGTAATACCTCACTTAATATTCGTCGATTACACATGGTTATGGAGACTGTGCTTAGGCGATTTCGCTGGGCAAGCTGTATATCACTGGACTTACGTCAAGCATTTGATACAGTAAGTTGGGATTTTGTGGTTGCTGCCCTTAGGCACTTTGGCATTCACCCTGTTTACATCCAGTGGATACAGCTCCTGTTCACTGCCCAAAACAGCACGGGCACACACTGGCCAACACATCTCTGCACCATATGTGATACATGGTGACACAAGTCAGGGTTTGCCCGCTGTCGTTGCTCCTTTTTGTTTTAGCACTAGAACCCTTAGCACAGCGATTACAACAAGACACCCGCAGTTGGAGCATCCCAATAGAAGCCACAACCCGTGCAATATCATTATATGCTGATGATATGATATTGGATGTTAAAGATCTCCGTATGAATGTAGGTGATGTAGCAAGACATTTCACGATGTTTGCGTCCTTATTGTTATTGTTAATTGATTTTTATATAGCGCTAATCACCGGCGGGTCTCTAAGCACTTTTGAGAGAGTTGCCAGAGGTCGTAAGCGGGAGTATGGCCGCACAGTGAGCTAAGTTAAGCAGTGTCCAATGCCTCTGTAAATAGGAATGTTTTAAGTTGTTTCCTGAATGGGAGGTGAACCGGTTCCTTTGCGCAAGTAATCGGGCAGTTGGTTCAAAGTTGTGGGAGCAAGACGGAAAAGGCTCTGCCCCCTTTGGATGCAGTGTTGCATCCTGGGGTGGCCAGGCGGCAGGCCTCAGAAGATCTCAGTATGCGGCCCGGAACATAGTTCTTCAGGCGTTCCTTAATGTAGGCCGGGGCTTTGCCGTAGATCGCTTTGTGGGCAATGCAGAGGCCCTTAAATTTAGCTCTTTGCTTGATGGGGAGCCAGTGCAGTTTGCCCAACAGAGGGGAGACATGGGACCGTCTTGGTAGCCTAAAGATCAGCCTGGCTGCGTCGTTAAGTACCACCTGTAGTTTATTGACAAGCTTTTGAGGAAGGCCTATATATAGGGCATTGCCGTAATCTAGTCTGGAGATGATTGTGGCCGATACGATCGTTTGTAGAGAGGCAGTTGAGATGGAGGGGGACAAGTTTCCGTAACTGTCTCATAAGCCCTATGCAAGTACCGACCACTGTGGTGACTTGGTTAGCCATAGAGAGCTCTGAATCAATTTTAATGCCTAGGCTTTTCACGGCATGTGCTGGTGTGGGGGTGGCACCCAACTCCTGGGGCCAAAAACGATCGCTCCAAGGGTTGTCTTTTGTGGGGATGACAAGGATTTCCGTTTTATCAGGGTTGATTTTTAATGCGTTTGCAGTCATCCAATTCACTGTGAATCTGAGGATGTTTTGTGCCACATCCTGGGCATAAGTGGAGTTATCAATCCGGAGGATGAGCCGAGTGTCATCCGCATAATTGAAAACACGGCAGTCCATGTGGGCTAGGGCTGTCACCAGGGGCTGTAAGTAGATGTTGAAGAGGAGCGGGGACAATGCAGAACCTTGAGGGACGCCGCAGGTGAGGATGCCTCTGTCTGATACCCGCTCCCTTAACTGAATCCTCTGGGACCGCTCCGTCAAGAAGGATTCTAGCCACTGGTGTGCCGGCCCATGAATACCCAGGGCCGTTATTCGATCTAACAGCCGAGTGTGGTTGACCGTATCGAACGCCGCTGAAAGGTCTAATAGAATCAGGGCGCTTGTTTTTTTATTGTCGACCATAATTCTGAGGTCATCAAGAACAGATAGCATCACCAGTTCCGTGCTGTGATGAGCTCTGAACCCCGCTTGTCGCGTCTGGAGTAGTTGGTGTTCCTCCAGGAAGAATGAAAGTGTTTTGAGAACATGCTGTTCTACCACTTTCGCCAAGAAGGGGAGCTGCGAAATGGGCCTATAGTTCTTGAGACTAGCGGCATCTGCTCCAGGTTTCTTTAGGAGGGGGGTGACTCTGGCCTCCTTCAGATTGGAGGGTAGGTGGCTGGTCTCCAAGGACTTATTCAGTAGTGCTAGAAGCTGCTTTTCCAGGCCAGGAAGGGCCATTCGGAAGATCCTCGGAGGGCATGGGTCTGCAGGAGAACCCGATTTAATGCGATTCATCAATTGTGACAGTGACGAAGAATCCAGCAAAGGAAAGGTATAGAGTTGCTTGCCGGGAAGAAGGGGGGCCTGATTCTGAACAAGGGAGCTCTGATCAATGGGGGTATTGTCAATCTCGGAAATTTTGCAGGAAGTAGGTCAGGAAAGTATTGCAGTCTAAGGGTGCGGCTGCAGATTTCACCTCAGACTTTTGGCTGAGTTCTTTCAATATTCTGAAGGTCTCTTTCTGCTTGTTAGGCGCGTCTGTAATTCTCGCCTCATAGTACTCGGCTTTCCTGCCAGTAATGGATTTTTTATATGAGGTAAGTTGGGATTTATAGGTTGCCAGCTCCGCAGGGTCGTAGGCTTTCCGCCATCGCCTCTCGGCGTGGCGGAGGCTTTGCTTCAATTCCCTCAGAGTCTCATTAAACCAAGGGGCCCCTTTCCCTTTGTCTCGCACTCTATCTCTTCGCTCCGGGGCCACTTTGTCTATGGCTCCGCGTAGAGTGTTAGTCAGTGCTTCACTCTCCTGATCAAGATTCCCTGATTTGAGTTTAGGGGTGGGGAACCTAAGTAGGGTTTCTACTAGGATATCAGCTTCAATTTTCTTCCAGTTGCGCACCTTCCTCCACTCTGGGGGTATTTGCGATAGTTAGCTATCCGTTGTGACCCAGCAGCTAAGAAGCGCGTGGTCCGACCATGCACAGGGGCTGATAGCTATTAGACTGGCCCATGGTTGCGAGGTCCAGATAAGATCCAGGATGTGCCCCTTTGAGTGGGTAGGGGCATCAACCAATTGGTGGAGCCCCATCGCGCACATTCCTGTCTCAAACTGGCTAGCGGGCGGCTCTTTCGGATCTTTATCCCATTGATAGTTGAAATCACCAGTCACTAAGAGTTGTTTGTACCGTGAACAGAGATCAGTAATAATTTCCGTAAAAAGATCGTTACAGCTTGGGGTTGACCGTGGGGGGCGGTATAAAACCATCAGTACTAGGCATGATGATTTAAATGAGATTTTGACCCCTAGTATGTCTGCATGATCAATGCTCTCTGCCACTATTTTAGTGGCCATTATCCGCTTATTAAAAAGAATGGCTACTCCCCCTCCCCGGGTTTTCCCTAGTCTATTATGCCAGAAAGCATCAAAGTTCCCCGGGAGGGCAGCGATAATATCTGGCACTGAAGTGTCGCCCAACCAGGTTTCAGTGAGTGCTAGGATGTCTATGTCTCCATCCTGGAGAAGTGAGAAGACTTCCAGGTGGTGCTTCTGTAGGGAGCGCGTATTAAGAACTGCCATTTTCAGGCCAGGTGGGTTACTAGGTGTAGTGATGTTAGGGGGGACTAGGCACGGGGTAGTAGGACTTCCTGCATTATTGCTTCTCAGCAGATTTTCAGTTCTCAATTTATCTGCTACCTTTTTGCTAAGTGCATGACTACTTGAGGCTATAGTCTGCAATTCTGCCCCTGTGTAAGTTCGACATAGACCAGGGGTTCTGGCCCCTGGCCCCGGTCGGACGCGGACGGGCGCAGACGGGCTTGCCTTAGGCGCGCCTTTGGCGTCCTTATCAGGACTGCAGATCAATGTAGATAACTCTTGTGCATTTTCCTTCGAAGATACTTACAACCTTCCATCCCTGACATTCTGGGACATGACTCTTCAGGTGTCACCTTAGACTTTTTGCTACTTAGGGATCCAAAACTACAGAAATGCACTCGATGTCCTAGAAGGTAATCTCCTTAAAAATATCACAACCCTCAAATAGCATGTGGGCTTGTGGACCACATTACTTCTCTCAATGGCAGGTAGAGTGGCCATTGCTAAAATGGTTATGCTACCTCATTTATGATACCATTTTGTAAACATACCAGTAGTGGTCCCCTGGACAAAGGATGAATGGGCGCTCCAGATTTCAAATCTTACTGTATTGTAGGGAAACTACAATGGCTCCTACTGGCTAGCTGGACGCAACCGGTCCAAAATTGGCTACACTGTGCCCATGCTCAATTGGGGCAAACTTAACGGCATGTTGTTGCCAGGCTCCCCATTTCCTGCTGATGGCCCCTCTACTGCAGGTTGCCCTCTCACATTGGAAGATGGCCTTACCCTACACTATCCCACAAGTACCTTATGCTCCCAATATACCACTACTGGGCCTCTCTAATGCCTCTGGTACTCTCATGGCACATAGACAGCAGCCTTGGACACAGGGTGGAGTTGAAACAGTTGGCCACCTTTTTTCAGAGGGCACCCCATTGAATCACGCAGATTTAAATACGTGCAGGGCCTCCCAGATACTCTATTAACTCATGCCAGTACTACCCAATATGTGCGACGCCACTGGGCACCCGAAGGAATAGAACCCGCCTCCCACGAACTACTCCAAGCACTACACACAATGGGGCATGGTCGTCACTTAGTTCGTTGCACATTTGATGATTCCTCTGATCTCCTTAAGGGTCAAATGGGAGCGGGACCTAGCACGAACACTCCAAGATAAAGAATGGGAATTCCTTGTGGCATACTCCCGGAAAATCTCCTGTAACTCACGATTTAAATTTATGCAATTTTCCATCTTACACCATGCTTACCTCACCCTATTCAGACTTCACACTATGTTTCCCACAGTACCCTCGGCATGCCGCTGATGCAGAATGCCAACTTATTACACATGTTATGGGGCTGCCCAATACTGTCCCCCTATTGGGTGCACATCACTGCTACCCTATCAGAGCTTTCTGAACTAAACCACTGACATACCACGGAATGCTGCAACCTAGGCTTGTTTACTCGACCCAAAAGTGCATGAGCGATGTCATGTTTTGTAGATTTGGCACTATTGCTGGCAAAACGCCTGCTAACGAAACGTTGGAAATCCCAAACTACGCCTAGGATTTCACAATGTGTAGGAAAGTAGGGTCTGCTTGCATGGTCGCCCCCACTTTTTGCTGGTGTCGTTATGTTTTCTGACTAGTCTGACTGGGATCCTGCTAATCAGGACCCCTGTCTCTGTGCTTCTTCCCTAAATTGGACATGGTGAGTACCTAGGTACACTCCAGATTGACTACTGGTATACCCTGAGAAGTCCCTAGTATATTGTACTAAGGTACCCAGGGCATAGGTACACAAGGGGTCTCCCATGGGCTGCAGAATGTATTATGCCACCCATGAAAGACCACTCAAATTGTGACTACAGGCTTGCCATTGCAGCCTGTGTAAGCTGGTGCTACCACCACTTACGACAGATATAAGTTACCTTATATCTGGGGTCACTGCACTTAAAACCTATACGTCACCCCTAAGTCAGGCCTTTCAATCCTGATGGCAGGGTGATCGGTTCGAAGTATGAGGGTGCCCCTGCATGAGCAGGACAACCCTACAATCCACGGAGTCCATTCTCCTGGGTTGTATGTCCATCAGCCATTGAGTCATATAGAGTGGCCATGCGTCATTATGCGATGACCATCTCTAAACTGGCTGTAAAGAACCTGGTCATGTTTGGTATCAAGCATGTTGGAATCATACCCCCACACCATAAACAGTGTGGGAGGTATGATTCCATGCACTGTAAAGCTCCTCTGGGAGGCCCTCAGTGCTCCTGGTACCAGTCTTCCAGAACCAAACAGCAAGCTAGGGCTGCTGCCGACCAGAGGCACGTTTTTGCCCTCCTGCTGCTGAGCCAAGCTCGAGCAGGTGAAGGCAGAACAAAAGATATTCTGTCACAGGGAGGTGTGACCACCTCGTAGACAGGGTTTAGTGTATTGGGACAGGGTGGGGGCACTTGCCATTGCCACTGAGACTGCTTGAAGGGCACATTTGGTGCCCTCCTTGCATACTCCAGTTCAAACCAGTTCAGGGAGCCGTTGGCTCCTGCTCTGACACGAAACTGGACAAAGGACATGGGTGTATCCTCCCCACTGTCCAGCCCTTCCTCTGGGAGGGACCCCTGAATTGCCCCAACCCTTCCCTAAGGATAATTTCTTTTTTTTAAATTTCTTTTTTATTGGCATTTATATATATATATATATATATAGCAATAAGTATACTCAACACTAGTACAGAGCCATGATACAAGGTATAATATGCACAATATTCAGAGGATTGAAGCATCTTAGTACAATACTTATATATGCAAACTATTCACCCCCATCTAATCAGACTCCTGCTCTCCGTCTGTTATCAGCGGAGGATCCCTTTCCCATATCGATGCATCTGTCAATTAACCCCTCTTCATGGTACGTTCTCCAATAGGGAGTATTCAGTTCGGGTATTGATAATATCCATTATAGTTGTATATATTGGCCAACAATGAGCCCATTTTATCACCAATTTGAGTAAACGGCCATAATATAAAAGAAAGTAATTGCCACATATGATAATAAAGAAAATAAATCACACAAAAAAACAATTCCGTGCCTCAGCACGATTAACCTACAACTGTAACTAGTAACAAACTACC
Source organism: Calotriton arnoldi (assembly GCA_963921515.1). NCBI lineage: Eukaryota > Metazoa > Chordata > Amphibia > Caudata > Salamandridae > Calotriton > Calotriton arnoldi. Next base: position 1,106,683 of record CAWUFW010005832.1, on the reverse strand, counting down.
AGGGGTCTTTAGTTTGTGAAACTTCCATGATCTATTGGCCGACTCTGATTTGAGGATCGGGGGGGGAACCCCTCGGAAAGAGGGGTGGGGGGTAAGGAAGGGAAGGAGGAGGAGGGGAGGGAGGTGCGGGAAAGGGAAAAACCCACTTGCGCCCCACTCGCAATATTCTATCGAAGTGATGAACCCTCGCTTCTCCACCCCCAGGAGCTCCAGTCAATACTCCCGGTCTATGTACTGCCATTTTCTGCTAATGTGTAGGGGTGTGTACTTCCTGCAAGCCCTCAGGTTCGGTCGAGTCCGGGTCCGAGGACTGTACTGGCACATGACGCATTTCCCATGCCTTCACAATATCGGCCCAGGGCTCTGCAAGAGGTTTGCGCCATTTCGTAATTTTATCTTCCTTTATCAAGGCCCTTTCCTCAGATCTTGCCCAACTGGTGACCTCATCTTCCCATTTAACTACTAACGGAGCCTGCCTCGCTTTCACTTAAATGCTATTCTTCTCCTAGCCAGGAGCAAAGCCAGATCGACAAATCGAAGCCCTAACCTTTTAGATTTGGGTCGTGGAAAAAGACCCAGAAGACAGACCTCCGGGGCGCACGCCATATTTAGTGTCAGGACTCCATTAATCATGTCCACTACCTAATCCAATAGTCTTTAAGCCCCGGGCAGGACCAGACCATATGATCGAAATCCGCATCCTTCTGAGAGCATCTGGCACATGCCTGGTCATCCCCCCGTAGACCACATTCAGTCGATGTGGGGTGAGATACGTTCTATGTAGTATATTAAATTGCAAGAATTTAAAGGACGTGTTTCGGGAGACCTTTTTTGGGCCGCCCAGCACCTTCTTCCATTCCTTTTCCGTCAACTGTCTATTTAGTGTGTTTTCCCATCTCTCCTGCAAGCGAGGTAACGGGAGGACCGTCATTTCCATTATTGCCAGGTAGAGCCACTTCACCAGGTGTCTGGCCGAGCCCAAAGTCACCATCGCCTGCAGGATTGCGTGAGTGTCTGGCTCTTTCACCGTATTCCCCCACAACGCCGTTAACGCCCCTCGGATCCTATGGTAATTCAAAAACTGTCCCGGTGGTAGTCCGTGATAGTCCAGGAATTCCTCTACGGGAAGCAGTTCGCCATCATTATAGCAGTCTCCGATCGTTTGTGCTCCCGCGTCATCCCATCCCTGCAGCTGAGTGAGCGGAGGACCCCGTCCTGCTTGGGGAAGCCCAACAAGAGGAACACTAGGTGCATAGAGCTGAGCACCCCTGGATCGTGTCGTACATCTGTCCCAGCATGTCATCGCCACGGAGAGTAACACCCCCATATGATCGATCTTCTGGCGTTGATCAAGCATCCTAGGAAGCAAAACTGCTTGTGCGGTACCAGGAGGCAAAGATAATGTCTCCAGTCCCCTCCCATCTAGCCACCGAGCCAACCATTGCAGTTGGGCTGCTAAATAAGAAGCCTCGAAATCTGGGGCCCCTAATCCCCCATTCGCAAATGGCAGCCTCAAGGTCTGCAAGGATACTCTGTTTCTTCCTCCATCCCACACCAGATCTCTCAGAATCATGTCCAATGTCTTGAACCAGCTCTTAGGTATTATCACCGGCAGGTTGACAAAATAGTAGAGAAGGCGGGGCAATACCACCATCTTTGACAGCGCCACTCTTGCCATGACTGGTAGTTTAAGTGTGCGCCAAAAGGCCACATTTGCCCGAAGCGCCCTTAATTCGCCTCCAAGGTTCCCTTCGAACAGGTCAATCTGCGTGTGAAAAATCCGGATTCCCAGGTATTTAAAAGAAACCGGTGACCATTCCAGGTCCGGTGGAAGGGCCAGGGTTCTAGGCAAGGTGGGATGTAAGGGGAACACATGGGTCTTCTTTTTATTAAGCCGTAAGCCCGAAAGCTCCACAAATTCCTCTAGTATGGGAAGGAATACTCGGATTCCATCAGACCAACTCTTAAATAAAAAAGCACATCATCTGCGTATAACGATATTATATGGCAAATTCCATCAAGTGTTACCCCTAATCTCCCACTCTCCTGTCTAACTCGTGCTGCCAAGGGCTCCATCGCCAAAGCAAAGAGCAGTGGCGATAATGGACAACCCTGCTGAGTTCCCTTATAAATGGCATAAGGTGCAGACACCATATTGCCTGTACGTACCCGAGCTGTAGGGTCCTCATATAAGAGACGGACCCAGTTCAACCAACCAGCTCCCATCTGCATTTTTGACATTGCTGTCAATAAGAAGTCCCAGCGCAGTGAGTCGAACGCCTTTTCCAGGTCTATCGCCATCACCACAGCATCATGGTAGTTACCCAAATCTCCGTGGAACTGGACATTGTACAATCTTCGCAGATTATTAGACATGGCGCGGGATGGGATAAACCCATTTTGGTCAGTATGGACCAAACTTTGCATATGGGGTAGAAGCCTTGTTGCTAGTGTTTTGCTTAAAATTTTAAAGTCCATGTTAAGCATGGATAGGGGTCTAAATTCCGACACTGTTGGATGGTCCTTCATGGTTTTTGGTAAAGGTATCACCAACGCTTCTCTGATCGAGGGCGGTAGCCTTTTTCACTGGCTTACCGCAGCATAAATTTGTTCGAGTCTCGGAGCTAAAATCTCCACAAAGGCAACATAGAACTCCGCCGGTAGGCCGTCAGGCCCCGGTGTTTTCCCCCGCGCCATTTCCTTGATTGCTGTTCTAATTTGACCTGCCTTAACTGGCGACGCTAATGAGTCCTGAATTTCTCAGTTCTAGTCCTGGCAATCTCAGTCCGCCAAAATAAGCTAGCAAAGCGTCTCCCTGAGTGTCTCCTGGTTGCCCATACAGCTTTTCATAATATCCTCGAAATGCCTCGTTACTGTCCTTCGGGGAGCACAACATTTGCCCTGCTACGTCGGTGATACTAGGAATCAGTGCACCCCTACTTTCGGTTCTAATCAGCCAGGCCAATAACCTTCCAGCCCTGCTCCCCTCCTCATGTTGCTTTGCCTCGTAAGTTTTGAGATCCAATGCCCTCAGCCTGTCCCAAGTGGAATTATAGAGACTTCGCACCTCTGCCAGTTTATTCTGTACCGCTTCTCCTCTTGCGCTGTCCCTGTCCAATTCCTGGATTTGGGTTTCCAATGTCCCTAATTCCAGAGTGATCACCCGTCGAAGACCCACCACCTGTCCCAAACATTGTCCCCTAGTCACCACCTTAAATGCGTCCCACTCCACCAGTGGGGAGCTGGCAGTATCCTGATTCTCCGCAAAATAGGTGACCAGTGCTGCCGATAGGATCTGCCGAAATCCGTCATCCTCTATCAGAGCGGGGTCCAACCTCCACAACGGAACCGGGGCCCTCTCGGGGGTAGGGGCAAATTTCACGAGTAGAGGACTGTGATCCGAAAGGGATCTACCTAAATACTCAGTTCCTGACAGCATAGGAGTCAAAGGAGTGGAGCAAAAGAACATGTCCAGTCGGTTTTGCAAGTCATACAGGGAAGAGTAATAAGAGTATGCTCTCTGGTGAGCATTCTGTAATCTCGAGATGTCTACTAGGCTCCACCCCTCAAACCAGTTCCTGAGTCCCCTAGCCGTGGTAGCAGCCAGCGTACCTCTTAATGGGGGGGGGGGGGGTAGATCTGTCCCTCGCAATATCCCACACACAATTAAAGTCCCCTCCCAATATCAGGCTTTCATGCATTTCCCCTGCTAAAGTTCTAGAGAGCCGTTCGAGGAAGGGGATCTGCTCACGATTCGGTGCATATACACTTCCTATCGTTATGTCTCTACCTTTTAACTTGCCCTTGTGTAAGAAACTGGCTCTATATATACTGCACCAAAGTGAGGTACAGTGTGTATAGAGTCCAAGGGTCTCCAGAGGTTTGGCAGAGGTTAAAGTTAGATAGAACCTTACTCTCTAAAGTGGTAGCTTGGTCGAGCAGTAAGGCAGTATCAGAGGACAGTGTAAAGCATTTGATGTACACACTCAGTCAGCAAATGAATCCACACACTCAAGAACTGAACTCTAGGCCAATTGTTTTGTATAAAAAAAATATACTGTTGTTTTATTTCTAGAACCAAGCAAGCCTGGCACAGGTAAGCATAAAAATACTTTTCAGTAGTAAATTACTTGTATGAACACGGTTCAAAATTGCAGTGTAACTTGTACTGGTTTTGGTTACAGTTTTAAGTAAGCAGTTTGCAACACATTGCAGGTATAGTACATTCAATTGAATGGGCTTTTTAAGTAAAATGCAGTTAATTACTTTTCAGATTACTTTTGCTAACACAGGACTGGATCCTAGATTCAGCCCTGGGACATTTCCTGAAAACAGGTGAGTAAATGCGTTTTGGTTAAAGGTACGATTTTTAAAGAATATTATTGCATTTCAAAAGTTGACACTTAGAAACTTTTTCACATAGAATCACCAATGTTATCCTATGGAAGGAAATTCAATTCGCAGGTAAGTTACTTTAACGTTACTTTTGTACTCCAGTGCTGGACTCCTAGATTCAGCACTGGGACATTTACTTAAAACAGGTAAGTAATTACGTTTTTGTAGTTTGTACGATTTTTAAAGAATATTCTTGTATTTCAAAAGTTGACACTTAGAAACTTTTTCACATAGAATCACCAATGTTATCCTATGGGAGGAAATTCACTTAGCAGGTAAGTTATGTTATCAATACTTTTTCTTACTCAGTGCTGGATCCTGGATTCAGCACTGGGACATTTCCTGAAAACAGTTGAGAAAATGCGTTTTTGTTATTCGGCTGATTTTTAAGGAATATTTGCAGTTTTCAAAAGTCGACACTTAGAAACTTTTTGGGAGAAAAAGTGTCCATGTTATCCTATGAGGAAAAATGAGTTATCGGTTTCAAGGTAAGTAATCGGTCTTTTGAATTAGGGTTCTGGGGTCAGACTCAGGGGTCTCCCAGGGTCAGTGATGCACTGTTGTTGCACCCTCAGCGGCACTAGGGCTGCCGGGTGCAGAGTGTTGAGGCCCAATGTTATCCTATGGAGGATAGAGGGACTCCGGTTGGTGGCTGCTGGCAAGCAGGCCACGGGGTTGTGGGAGCAAAGCTCCTAGGGTTAAGCTCAGGGCACGTTGGGGACCAAGTTAGCACCAAAGGGGCACCCTCAGCGGCACTAGGGCGGCCTGGTGCAGGGTGCTGTTTTGAGGTCGGGTGCCCTGTTGATTTCAATGGAGATTCTCCAGGACAAAGAAACACTGCAGGCTCGGGGACGAGGACCTTCCAGGAGCAACCACCACTTCGAGGGGTAAGTTGGGATGTAGAGGGTTGGTTAGGCACCGTTGGTTTGTGCACACAAGGCCGTGGGGCATCGGGTGCAGGGGTGCCTTGGGACGTCGGATTTTCTTACCCGCTCTGGTCGGGGTAGGGGGGGTCCTCTGGATTGAGGCTGCAGGCGTCGTCAGGAGGCTTGAGGCAGGTCAGGGGTCGCCGGATCTCGGGTCAGGATCACCGGGGGGACCTCCTCTGGGTATTTGCCCACTCGAGCTCGGGCCGGATTCGGCGGGTGCAGAGTGTGCGGGATTCGCGGTGCCTGGCTGGCACCAGAAGCTGCAGTTCAAACACGTCCGGTGTTCACGGGAGAAACAGCTTGGAAAGTGAAGGCAGGCAGGTCCTCCGGGGTTTTTGAGGTTGCTGGCCGCTGGACACGCCGGGGTTTTGCAGGAGCAGGTTCGAGGGGAGACAGGCCTGTAGGGCTGGGGCCAAGTCAGTGGGCATCGTCCTCTTGTTAGCTCTGCACGGCTTCTCGTTCTTCTTCCTTTTCTTGTTGTTGCTGGATCTGAGGCAGAAAGGTTCAGGGTGCCCCTAAATACTGAATTTAGGGGCGTTACAGGTAGGTAAAGGGCAGGGACCAATGGGTCCCTTCCCTGGGGTGGGTACACCCCCTATTCTGCCACTCTCCAGTGGGAGGGGGGCAGGAGCCTGTCCTTGGTTGGCTGGGTCCCCCCATCCTCAAGATGGCGGGGACTCGAGGTTGTGCTTCACCTCGCCTCCTCCACCTTAGGGGTGGAGTTGGCAGAGGAAGGCACACCTCTCTTCCTCACTTTGTTTTTCCCTCCGGCTCTCCCGCCCAAAGTGGGGGGGTAGAACCAGTGGGGACCAGTTGCTGAGTACAGCAAGTGGTCTGGAGAGGCTCACAAAGGCGGTATGCCTTTGAAGCTTCTCCTTCGTGAACCCTGCCCATCCTGGGGGAGGAGGCTTGGCACCTCGTCCCAGGATGTGCATTGTTTCAGGCCCCGAGAGCGGCAAGCTCTCGACCCAGGGGTTCAGAAACATGTCTGGTGGTGGCAGCCTCGGCAGCCACTCAGTCAGGTCACTGGGAGTTGGTCGAGTTTCAGGGGGCATCTCTAAGATGCCCTCTGTCGTGCATTTTACATTAAATCCCACACTGGCATCAGTGTGGGTTTAATGTGCTGAGAAGTTTGATACCAAACTTCTCAGTCTTCAGTGCAGCCATTATGGTGCTGTGGAGTTCGTGATGACAAGCTCCCAGCACCATATACTCTTAATGGCAGCACTGCACTTACAGTGCCCAGGAATGGACCTGGTACTGTAGGGGTACAGGGCTCATGCACCTGTACCCTCACCACTGGCATAGGGCACCCAGCTAGAGGGGTGACTGATGGATGCCAGGGCAGTGGTTTGTGGGCATGGCACACAGGGGTGTGTGCCATGTCGACTCTTCACTTTGTTCTGCACCAAGACACGCAGCCTGCAAAAAGGGGGGGGGGGTGTGTGTGTGTGTGTGTGTGTGTGTGTGTGTGTGTGTGTGTGTGTGTGTGTCAGTGTGTGTGTGTGTGTGTGTGTGTGTGTGTGTCAGTGTGTGTCAGTGTGTGTCAGTGTGTGTGTGTCAGTCAGGGTACAGGGCCTCCAAGGGTGGCACAATAAGTGCTGCAGCCCTTGGGGGCCTTCTCTGGTCACAGTGCCCTGGGTACCATTTACCAGGGGCCTACCTGTGGCCAGAGATGCCAATTGGGTTTAGGCTTCAATGCAGTTTTAGGGAAGGAACACAGGCCCTGGGTACCTGATTGGCAGGAGCCCAGGGCACACTCAGTCAAAGCACATCAGCAATTCAGCAAAAAGTGGGGGCATACCATGCAAGAAAGAGGGCACTTTCTCACACCATGATCACAACAAACCTCCCCTCCACATCTATTATTTTCCGGGAGAGCTGAAAAGGGACCCCAGGCCTAATCCACACTAACACTCCCTTAGCAAAAGCCGAGTAGGTAGTTGCATACAATTGCCCCCGCCATCTGCGTTTCAATCGAACCACCTCTGTCTCAGTGAGGTGTGTCTCCTGCAACAGCGCTACATGGACGCCCCTTCGTCTGATATATTTCAGTATGTTGTATAGTTTTGCGGGTGAGCCCATACCCCTAATGTTCCATGTAAGGAAATTGAACCCCTCTATCTGATCAGTCGTTCGTGCCATCTACCCACACAACACCTCCTCCCCATACCCCCCCCACCCCGTCAGCCCGAAGAATTGTCTCAGACCTCCTGGTATGTAACAATAAACCCAACTGTTCAACTCCCTCACCCATGAGCGGACTGACAACGGTCAGCTGCCCAAACTTACAAAAAAACTCCATGTTTCCAAACTACGACAAGTGGTTCAGGCCACCAGCTACAGGCACAAGGACCTACAAGGGAGCGTGACGATCAACTCTGATCTCTAACAAATTTCGTTATCATGCATGATGTCCCAGCCATGAATGACCGTTCCAGCCCTCGCCCGGGAGCACCCCCCCAGCCACCCCCCCACCCCACTCCCCCCTCTCTCTCAAGGAAGAGGACCAGATCCGCACGTTCGCAAACATGATCAATCCACCTCATAAGGTAGGTAAAGGAAGAACAAGGAGGAGAGGGAGGAAATTAAACCCCCCCGCCCCTCAAACACTTATCCAAAAATCCCATCTGCTGTCTGAGGAGTCACATTTGGCATGTTGACACTGCCGTTTTGGGATGTGTCTGATTCCGCCTCATCAGTTCCACGTTTTGACTCCGATCCCCTTTCCAGTGACGACCCCCTGCTTTGCATCATTTCCGCCACTGCCTGCAGAGTGTCCGCTCTCTCCGCTGCCGTCCTTGGCGGGCTCGGCTTCTTGGTAACCCTCCGGTGTTGGTTCTCGTCGGTTGCTTCCCATCTCGGGGTGCCTGGCGCCCTTCCATTTTATAGGCCTCAATCCAGTCCCAGGCAGACTTAGGATCTGTGCAGATCTGTGTTTTTCCATCTACCATTATTCTCAACCGAGCCAGGAACATCAGCGAGTATTGGACTCCCTCCTCTCGCAAGGCTCTCTTGACCTCTAAGAAAGTAGTACAACGTCTTTGGACTTCTAGAGTGTAATCTGGGAACAGGGACACCTTATTATTCTCCACTATATATGGCCCATCTGTGCTGGCCTTTTGTAGCAACAGGTCCCTGTCTCAAAAATGAAGTAATCTGGCTACCACAGGATGTGGCGGTCTTCCCGGAGCCGGCGGTCTAGCTGGCACACGATGAGCTCTTTCCAAGGAGTAGAATTGTGACAGGCCCTCCGGTGCCACCACCTCTCGGAGCCAGGTCTCCAGATATGCGATCATGTCCTGTCCTTCCACATCTTCAGGCAGCCCCAAAACCCTCACATTGTTCCTTCGGTTTCTTCCTTCAGCGTCCTCTGCCCGCCGCTCCAGGACACCGATCCTGCTGGAGAGTTCGTCGACCTTCGCAGCCAATACCTGTTGCGCCGGGGCTAGCACTTCTAGTGTCGTTTTGGATTGTTTCACCCTGTCTGATAGTTTGGCATGTTCTGCCCGCAACAGGCCCAGGCCCACCGCGCTGATGTCTTGGTGCAGCGTCGCTTTGGTATCAGCAATGGCTTCTAAAATCTTGGCCAATTGTTGATGTACCGGCACCTCCTGTAGATCTTCACCAGTTTCTTTAAGTGCTGATTCAGTAGCACTGTCATCTTGTTCCGGGGGAGGCCCGCCTGTTTCCCTTTAGACTTCCCCATGTCCTGTGCCGTATGTCCTCCGACTACAGATCTAGTGCATCTTGCTCTGGGCTGGCGGGGCTCAGTCGCCAGTGACTCTGCTTTACCCCGCTCCAGGATGTGTTGAGAACTTCCGCCCGTACGTTCTATGTGTGCTTGTGGTGGCCCCTTCTGTGGTAAATACAGTTCTAGGGTACTCCGTCAGTTACCTTGGCCACTCTACTCCTACTTCCACCAATGCTGCGTCCCACCAGGATCTCTGTCCGACTGTAACGACTCCCTTTGAGTTGCCAGCAATGTGGGTCGCGGTGTAATGAAGCGACTCGGATTGGGGGGGGGGCGCACCGGGAACACCTGTGTGCCCTCTACAGCACTACCCCAGATGACGCAACAGTGTGCCGAGCCAATTATGCAGGTAACCAAGTCGTGGTGAATCCTAGAACAGGGGTGTCCCCACAGCTCGTGACCGCTTAGCTTAATATTTCGCAGTTCACGATGGCAATGTTTCAATGGTTCGCCTGCCCTTGTCCTATTCAAATGTCACCCTCGTTCACTCATTGCCAGCAGCGTTCTGTGATAGGGTCTCAGGGAGACACAAGTAAACTGGAAGTTTGTAGCGTTCCTGACACTTCGGTAGGGAGTATTTTGTTCGGTGTCTGCTTAGTGGTCCATGCGCCCTCGATTTCTCTTTGGAATGGTACCAGTTCAATCCCTCCGTGGTACTGATTTCAGTTAATCGACCAGTGACTAAGCTTAGAACGCCATCCGGTATGTCCAACTGGTACGCTCATCACACCCTTGACTTCCCCACCTCCGAAGTTGAGTCTATTCCGTAATTTTGGAGGCATTCAGAGCCAAGGCCTCGCTTCTGGCCTCCCGGCTCTCCCAGCTCAGGAAGCAGGCCCAATGCCGATCGTTCGGGCATTGTCGTAGCCCGGTCTACTCACAGCCAGTGTCTTGCCTGTCGCCTTATTCCAGTGGGGGGGGGGAAGCCAGGGACTTCCAGGGTCTGAAGCGCTTCTTAGGTCCCTTCCCGCTGCCTACCCCCGTCCGGCCTCTCTTTCACTCGGCAGTGTAGGGGTCCCTCTTTAGTGAAGGTAGCTGAATGTTCCAGACTCACCAGCCGTCTCTCGGGCCCGATATCTGCCTCTAGGGGGAGGGCGTATCACCGTGTGTGGAATCCAATATGAGGGGGCCACCCACACAGTGCCGCAGCGCTCACATCCTTGTTCTTCGGAGCGGCCGCCCTCCGTCCCGGAGGGCGGCCCGATCTCGTACCCCTCCCGGTCTCAGAAACGGGCATGTCTCCCGCTAGGCCCCAGGCTCCATCAACCTCTGTTGCAGCCGGTCAGGAATGGGGCTTTCGGCGCGGGCCTCAGGGACTCCGTCACTGCGGCTGGCATCCAGGGTCACCTCTCAGTTCTCACAGACCCCACTGGCACTGTTCTCCTAGTCAGGCCCGGCTCCTTGTTCTAGGCTCAGGCCGCCATTGTCTCTTCTGCTGCGTCAGTGCGGCCGATCACATCCGGAGCCCCACAGGCGTCCCTCAGGGCATTCAGGACACCCCCTGCTGATCCACGGTCTCCGGCAGGTCGGGCCACCAAGGGTTTGCCCCCGGGCACGAGCGGAGTCACTGTTATTCAGGAGAAATTAGGTGGCTGGCGCGGAGCTCTCAGCTCACGCGTCCGCCATCAACGGCTCCGTAGCCACGCCCCCTTCCCTAAGGATACTTAAGGGCTCATCTGTGAGTGGGTCCCTAGATTTATCGTGGGACAAGATTCAGATCACATACCGCTTCAACTTCGACCGTCTGGACACTCTGGGCTTCGCTTTGGGAACCGAGCCTGCAACGGGGAAGATTCTGGCTGCTCCTGGTCTTGTCGTCCTGCTGGTCTTCTGCAAAGTTTGTGTCCATGCTCCATACCGGTTCTTCACCAGGCCTGTGGACATCCAAGACACCCAAAGGAATCTCCCTTGGAGTGAAGGAGCCAATCCCCTGTATCTGCAGGCTTCAACGCAGCTGACCGGTCTGCTGATCCTCGGCTCCCACGGACTCCGAAAGACTAAGCAACACAGGTGATGGTTCCGCAACTCCCTCGAGGTGCACTGTCTTCATACTGAGTTTGAGGCCAGTATCCCTCTTCGGAACTGCTGGAACAGAACCCCTGTGCACCGCGTCGACTTGCTGTTGCCAAGGCTTGTTGGCTCTCTCCTCCAGAGATCTTCGGGCTCCAAGAAGCTCCAACCTCAAGCAACTCCTGCAGCCAAGATCTTCGCCCTCACTACTTCTCTGCACCATGGGCCTTCTTCATTGGTGAGCTGCTCAAGGTCCTCTTGCGACTCCTGTACCTTCGGCCCGTGGGTCCTCTTGAAGGTCTTCTTGGACTTCAGTGGGCTCCTCTGCTTGCTCGGGGCCTGCTACGACTTACCTGCTCATGGTGAGTCACTTGGACCTTGCTGGTCCCAACACCGCACCTTTTTCGTCGACTACGTTGCTTGCCACTGCCAAGGCTTGTTGGTGCCCCTGCCGGACACGGACTCCCTGGCTCTCGACATCCGACGTGGGACAGCTCATGAACAGCTCCTGGTCTTCTACAGCATCGCCTGGTCCGCACAGCTGCAACTACAGGGGCACCGTCAATCTCTCCTGCATCTCCGACATCTGTGGGCATTCGTCTTCTGTGCCTCCTGGTCACTCCTGAGTGGCATAGACTCTGTCCCCTCTGCTTGCAGGTACCTCTCATCTTGAATCCACCTTTGGGCTCCACCAGACTCCTTCGTCTTCTTCTCCAGCAGCACCTTTCCTGAAGTCCTCCATTGTGGTATACAGCGGTTTCCGACGTCACTTGACACCTATGCACCCAGCTTCCCTGGTGTAGGTATCCTGGTTCCTGGGGTATCCAGGGTGGGGTGGCTCTCCAGCCTTCCATCTTCCATGGGGTGTCTTCAGGGTAGGTGGGAAGGGTCCTTTTTCTTTAAAACTGCAACCGCGACTTACCAATTGACGAACGTTGAGCACACGGTCGTGTTCCCACACTGCACACAACCTCCGTGGGGTTCCTAGATACTCACCTTGGGTGGTACCTTGGGTCCCCGGCTATTCTACGTCCTCTGGGTCCACTCCTGTCTTGAGTTGTGGTTCGCATTCCAATATTTTAGAATATGGTTTGGTCACCTCCTGGAGATCACTATGTATTTGTGCTATTTACAAGTTCTATTTAGCGAATATTGTGTGTATTGTGTTTATATCTCCTGGTAGGAGATATTGCAAAGTGTTAGTGAGTGTTTGTAATAAAATACATATTTTTTTTTATAACTACACTGTGTGATTCTTTTTCACTAAACCTATACTATAAGATTAAGTACTGGTAAAACAGCTGCTTTACACTCCTTCTGGGCTAAGCCTGAAGGCTGCTATCCACAGCTACCACTTAGAGAGCTTTCTAAGGTTGTCTAAGACCACTAAAATCCCCATAAGGGTTGTCTGGATTAGTGCAGGGTGCTACACTTACATAAGTGGGCACCATATACTAAGCCAGCCTCTCACACAATGGCAGGAGGAAGTAGAGAAATGGGGACTGGCGGAGAGCGGGGCGCTGCGTTGTGAAGAATACCCGGGTTTGCTGAAGAGGCCCATAGCACTGGAGTGGGACGTCCTCTTGGAGTCCTTTTAAACTTTGGATACCCCAGACTCTTAAGTGAGCCTATCCAACCCCTCGGTGGATCAATTTTATATCATATGTTTCAGGAGTACCTCAGCCTCGTATAGACATCATATGTTGCCTAGGCATTGTTGGGATTCTTATAGCACCACATTGACGGCACCACTTCTGATGACCTCTTTTCCTGCGCTCAATCTAGTCTAGTAACACTAATTAGATAGTCACGGTGTTTGACACGCCTGTTTCTGAAGTGACGAAGACTAGTTTGGGAGAGGTTTCATGTTTCTGCTAGATAGATTTAGTGCATTATTTTATCTACTTTTCAATAGTAAATTGGAACTCTAACAACTGCTTATCAAGTGCTACTAAACCATGTAATCCTATATGCTCAAATACGTACGCTGGCTTTTAGCTTACTATGTTAGTATGAGATACTATGGTTTATTGATATGTACCAACTGTCGGCACAATGTATCTCTCAAAAATGCAATAAGGTTTGTGAAAAGATATATGCTTTTACATTGGTTTTAATGTAGTTGGGCATATTGTCCTTTCTTCAATAGGTTGCTTCCCTTCCATTCAGTCACCCCGTCCTGATTATGACCAGTTGTTGTTGTTGAGGCTTATATTGGCCCTTCACCCTTTCGCCGAGTCAAAACGTCAATACTTTATACAGCCTGGATTGGATTTTCGGTCCATAGGCAATTATGATTTAATCAATTACCCTGTAGTAATGGGATAACATTTATGCTGTAAAATAAATGTAATGGACAGGCTTCTCTGTAATGATTACAATATATATAAGAGATCTATTTTCTCCTTCCTTTCTCCATTGCAATTCCACTCACGGGCTCTCTATTTAGAGCACCTTTTTTGCTCTCATTTTCCATCTGGAGCGACCAAGTGAAAATAATATATTGATACTTTTGATTTTCATATATAAAAAAATTCATGCATTTACCATTTTGTGTGTGATAAGAGTTGGTATTGTTACATATGCTCTCCCGTATTGACAGAAGCAATATTTTACTCCCTTTCTCACAGCAGAGGAGGTTGTGATTGATAAATGAAAAGTTGGGTTGGGAAACTGGTTTAGCCTTTCCCCCTTTCTTTGATGGCCTCTCCGATTGGACCATTGTTGTTCGTATCGCAAGTTACCCAGGTCCTTTGGGTTATTTTTTGGTCACCCCATTGTTATGTAATGGATATCTAGCATGTGGCTCTGATTTTTTTTACTCCGTATGCATCCTCTCTTTTTGTTGACGCATTCTAGTGCTTCGGATAAGGCCATCAAACATCCATACTGTTTGCTCTACATGGATTGCTCGTCTGATTCAAGCTAACTAAATCAAATTTACTCTTAGTTTCCAATTTCAAACTCCTTCATATCTAGAGTTTTGAATTTTTTCAGTTTTAAAATTTGTTTTTTATACGTGAATATACTTTATTAATCTGCTAGTACTGTTTAATTTTCTGAACAATTGTGGAGGCCCTGAGCAGGCGTCACGGACCACAGGTTATGAACCATTGCTCTAAGATATGCGTTTTACAGGATATTAATGATGGGCTGTTATAGCAGAACAGTCAGTGCCTTGGACTGTGCTATCCATGGTTGTTGGCTGAATCCTTCAGTGGTTGTTAGACAGAAAGTCTAGTAAGGCAGGAGCAACTACCAACATGGTAGGGATGCCATTGCACCGAGGTAATTAATATCGCACTACAATAATACCGCTATCACCTACCACTGCCAAGTCACCTTAAGTATAATATTAGCATTCTTACCTCCACAGCTACTTTAGTGGTTGCATTTTAATGCATGCGATATTGGCGGGGAGGGGTCTACGCTTCACTTTACCACAAACAAATGACGCATGTTTGAAGAGGGAAGTTTACAAGACCAGAGGCTATCATTATGCATTAACTCTTTAATAACACTCTCTGCAGCACTTTAAAGAACGTCTGAAACAGAAATCTAAAACAGAACTAGAATGTACTCAGTTCCTTGATAAACATGTCAACACTCCAGAACCATACTTTGTCCTTTCAAACGTCTCCTCAGGAAATGACTTCTTTTATTATCATTGACCAATGATCTGGTTTATTTTGTCAATTCTAGAAGTTTGTAAATTGTAACTGATCTACAACTTAGAACAGGGCGAATTAAATGAAAAATGTGTGATTGTCGAAGGGCATGCTGAAATGAGCTGTGAGTTCCAATTTAAGGATGCTTGGGGTTTGATATTAGGGTTTTATGTTCATCATACTTATGGTGGTTTCAGATTAAAACGATCCGCTGACCCATTTCTTATTTTGCTACATAATGCCGGTGGGCGGGTTGTATTTTCCAGTCCTTACCGTTGATGAGGGATCGCATTATTCAATACTGTACAGCAGGCACTGCTGCCTTTTGCTGGTGTGCGTGTACCGCAGATTGTCAGCAGGGCCGGACCAGGATCCCAAAGGGGCCCTGGCAAATTTTGTCAGACCAGACCGTAGCAAGTACAGCAAGCGAACCTGAAAGAAAATTTGGGGAAAAAATGGTGCAGTCTGCAACACATTTTCATTATATATTAAACTGTATTAGCTTTAAAAGCATACTAAATGGTGACCTTACAGTGCACCAGGATAAGACAATCTTTGTTGAAGATCTTCAATGATTCTCTCACTATCCCCCACCAACTGTGTCCCTTATCTCTCCATAGCCCCACTTGCACATGTATTTCATTTATTTTATTGCGCCTCTCATAGCAGTGTAGGGTGTTGGAGCACTTTACATCACACATGTACAGAGATAACGAATCACACGTGTAAATCAGCGTATAGAAAATGTCACATAGGATAAAAGGGAATACAAGGTATAGGATTCCCATGTCATCCATAGTGGTACGTTTTTTTTTTTTTTTTTTTTAACAGTGCTTGGTCTGGAGAAGCACAAACTCAGGATTCAAAACTTAACACAGTGGTTGTTGTTGGATTTACTAGTAAGAATGTATTTTTACCCAAACAAACCTGTTTTAACAACATTAGGATAATGAAAGACAGGGGAAAAAACATAACTTTCAAACTTGTACCATGCAGTTTCCATGTAGCTCTTTGATGGCAGTTCATAGCTCACTGTGCTACATCAGGGTTGTAATTTATGAAGTGCAATGAACAAAAGAATCTCTGCGACAAAAGCACTAACCCACTGAGCTATGCACATAAAATACAGTTCTGGGACCTTTATGGTACATATTCTGTGCAGCAGACATATTAACCTTATGCGCTACTTTACATGCATCAAAACTGCCAATAGACAAAACTCGATCTCTCTCAAGCAGGAAGATTAATCACCAGAGATATCAACCTATACATTTTTTATTGTTGCTTGAAAACTAATGATCATACAAGGAACTCTGCAGTGAGTGAGTGATCATGCTGGCCAGGCCTGCTGATGTTGTTACTGGGGGACAATATTGCAGCACTGCTGCAAAACCATCCCCCAATAACAAAACTGGCTGCCCACCCCTTCAGCCTCCCGGGGAAACGCCCGATGTCCGGTCCGACCAGTACAGCCTTGATTTTCAGCATTGTGCTATAGCACGTGCCAGGCTAGAAGGAAATCCTCAGTTTCCTGGTACACACACAGTGGTGAAGATGTCTCAAGAGCTTGCGCTCAAGAACTGGGGCAAGGAGACCAATAGCCTTTAAGCTCTATGCAACATGAATAGATTGCAAAGTTACGTCGAGCCTCGCAGGTGGCAGGGATCAAGGACCCAGGGAGGGCACCATGGCTCTACTGTCCTTAAAGTGCTCCAGGGCACAATCTGCTTTTTCATTAAAAAGAAGAAAAGGCATATCCAACAGAGAGGCTAGCACATCTCCAGAAATTCGTGTGGAATACATCCACGTATGGCGACGGAGCACGACAATGGTGACAGCAGCCCTTCCATGCAATCAGTAGTATCAAGGAAAACACAAATCACATATTTGGCTGCGTCCTGATGAATATGAATTGTTTGAGCCAGAGAGGTTCTAAGGTATTCAGAGACCGCCAGCAAGATCTAGCTTGCCATGTCCAAGAGGGAATGCATATAGCAATCCAACAGACTGCATTGACTGATCTCAACATCAGGTTGGCTGAGAACATTTGATTTCCAAACATCTCAACACTCTTGGGCTCCTTATCCAGAGGAGTCTTGGGGAATGAATTGGGTTCACCTTGCTGGTTGAAGCCTGAACCTCTGGGTGTGTAGTGAAAAAATCAAGGTTGTCACCTGGTAACCTGCCTACTTACCGGTGGGCAAGAACAGGGCCCTGACCAAGTGCCCATCAGGGTGTCAGTTTGGGTCTCATTGAACAAAGTAAGGACACAGAGGTAGCAGGACCAGGCTGAAAAATGTCTGTAAGTCTTGGTCTCGCTTGAAGGTATCTGCAATTCCAGGACCTCAGCTGCCCTTTGAGCCACTACTGCAAATGATGTACCTTATTGGTGTTGCAAATGGCGAGTCCAACTTTTTAATCAGGAGAGTTATGAAGCCCACTGGCCACATGTAAAACTATGTAAAATGGTCATCATCACAAAGGGGAAGGGGAGATCATCGTTCCCCTCCCCATCTCATAGTTCTCTGGTGGTGTACCTTGTTAAGAGCCAAAGAGACAATGGAGCCTTTGTTGGTGTCTGCCCTAGTCGAGGCACTGGTACAGAGGCAGGCTGCTTGACAATTAGCTGTGCTTTAGTAATTTTGTAGCGTGATGTCAGTTGAGATCAGGCTGAAGTTGGTTCAGAGTCAGACATTGGAATCAAAATCGGATCGTCTTCCACAACCAGTGGCGTTGATGCCAGCATCGACAAGGAACAGCCCAGCGCAGTTCCTAGAGCCAGAGTAGACGTATTTACCAGTCAGGCTGGGACTTGGAACAGCGCCGGGGATTAACATGCCAGCAGAGACCAGATTGGAGGCCTCTGTGGTTCCTTGGGGCCCAAAAGTGCAGCAGAAGGAGCCAGAATTGTACTGAAAATCTGCAGCATAGCCCCTTTTCAGGCCTTTATCTGATGCTGCATTGCCGATGGCCCATGTAACTTAGCACACACTAGGATCAGTTGTGGAATTTACTCCACAACCCGGCACCCCAAGGAGGACAAACCAAAATCATGATGCCTTTGTGTCTTCTCCCTGGATACATAGTGGCAGGATGGGATTGAGGCTCGCTTTGGTTTTTTGTGTTTGCGTTTGGACTTCGATTTGGACTTAACAGAGTATTTTGACTACAAAGTGGACCTCATGCAGGAACAGCCCTGGGAGTGGGACCCAGTCTGTGCATGCAACCCAGAGCAAAATCAGGACTTCCACAAGGGCCGCAACTTCTACTTATATCCGGCGACCTACAACTTTACTTTTCAGTCCTAGATCACCTTTGGGTGTAGAAGGTGCACTTATCACACAACTTCGACTCCCGTCCCAAGCACCAAAGTACACTTCATGACAGACATCTGTTTCCTGCAGTCAGGGCATGGTTTGAAATCTGAAGTTTTAGGATGGGACATCATTCCATAGTACCCCCCTTGTTTTGTATTAGGAATTGTAGTTAGGCCAATGAATCTGGGAGTGGAGCTTTGGATCTGTATCGTGAGGCAAAGAAATAAAAGAACTGATGTCATTGCACAGGGGTGACACTTATATGTGGCTCCACTTCATTTCTGGAACAACATGGAGTCACTGCAGAGCTGCACGTGCTGCTTGGCGGCACAGAGGGATATTATTGGAAAACGTTTGGCACCTGGCAAGTATTCTAAGGTGAGAAAGTTGCCGTTCGAAGTATCCATCAGAAGCAGGTATGGAGGTGCATGAAATATCAAGATTCATTTGTGTGTGAAAAGGATTTGGATCCCATGGACGCTTCTGTGGTATAGATATAAAATTGTTTGGCAGAGATGTTTGATAAAGGTTTGTTTAGAATCTCAGTAGCGTCAGATCAGAGTTTGGTAGATGGAACATTGGTTGGAAGAGATGTAATCATATGCAGAGTATTAAAGCGTATTCGACAGAGGTGTCCTCCTAGAGAAAGGTATTGTAGTCAGAGGGACACTGGATTGCAGTTTCAACTCTTTGAGAATCGGCCAATGACTAGGTATTTAGGGTTAAGAGAGTTCAGTTGGATGTTGGCTTTGTTGTTGTGCTTAATCTCTTTTAATATGTGAAGGCTTTGGAATTATATAACTGGTGTTTAGTCCATGAGATGCCAGAATCTGTTTTTTACCCTATGTCTGTGAACTCCCCAAGGTTCTGAGTAGTGGAATGTATGAAGTAGTATGTAAGCTGCATGAAGGAGAATAGGAGGGACAGAGCAGATCAGCTTCTGATCTCTTTGGTAAAACCATTTAAAGCAGAGTTTACTGCTGTGATCTCAAAGTGTGTAAAAGCGGTGTTCCAAGAGGCAGGTAACGCTATTTCTAAATTTAAAACTCACTCTGTCAAAAGGGCAATGGTGAGCAAGGCTTATCAGACAAGTGGGTAGTCTGGAGGACAGTGGAAACCAGTAAGAGCAGGAGGGGGTGGGCAGGCCACACACACATACACTCACCCATCTACATGCACACTCACTCACACCCATGCATTCACAAGTGTGCCACCATTCACAAGGACATACACATACCCATTTCAGCACGCATGCAAAAATACACATACTTTCATGCATACACAGACATGCACACACATACCAAACATTAAAGAAACAACTTGCCGGCTGCCTTGGTGATCTCGGATGGTGGGAGGGAAATCTCTGTAGTTCCTGGAAGATTGGGACTGCAGGAGGAGGTGGGGTAGAAAGCTCAGTAGTCTTTGCGGCAGAGACTGGGCTCAAATTGCACACCTACCTGCATCATTTTTTCAATTTCGATCAGATTTTTTTGATTTCTTCATGTCGTGTTTTGGGGCATTTTGTGTCGCGAGCGCTAGGGCCAGCCACAAATGTGGGGTACTGTTTTTATCTGGAAAAATGTGGGAACGTTGGGTGGTAATAATTTTGTGGATCCCCGCAGCTTCCACAACTTTCTCTCAAAGAAAAATGAAAACGTGCATGTTTTTAGCCTAAGTTTGAGGTTTGCAAAGCCTTATGAATTAGAAAACGTTGTGGGATCCAGAGTCACACCACCCTGAACTCCTCTGGGTGTCTTGCTTTCAGAAATGTCTGGGGTTGGTAGGTTTCTCTGTGTTGAGGCTGAAATAGGGCCCAATTTCCACAGCTACCTGAAATGAATTGTAAAAAAAAACAACAACAAAAACCATTGATTTTGCTGGTTGGACTGTGATGTCTCCAGGTCGTATTTTGTGTTGAGACTGCTAGGTCCAGCCACACACGTGGGGGTTTCTATAGTGAGATAAGAGGGAACACAGAATAGTAGAACATGTGTTATTACCCAATTGAATTTCTCTGCATTTATGGCTTCCAAATGTAAGCTAGTGTGCAAGAAAGAACATTTTGCAAAATGCCCTCCGAATCACGATAGCATGGGTAACCCCAAATTTAGAGGTGTACAAACAACCACTGTTCCTAAACTCATTATCCAGAGCACATTTCAGAACTACACAAGTTTCCTTCATACCCATTTTTTATTCATTACATTTTAAATTAAGTAGATTCATAATTAGATTCATATGTTTTGTGTTGTGAACGCTAGGCCTAGCCACACAAGTGGCGTACTGTTTTTATTGGGAGATGTGTGGTGATACAAAATAGTACATTTGTTATTAAGACACTAGACTGATGAGTCAAGGTGGTATTGATGTATGCAAAATAACCTATACATACTTTGTATCTGACTGTATGTTTTTGGATGAACTACATTGCTGTGCTTTTTGTTCTGATATGATCAATAAAAAGAGTTTTAAAAAAAAATTATTGTTATTACCAATTGGATTTCTCTGCATTTTTGGCTTCCAAATGTAAGTCAGTGTGCAAGAAAGATTACATTGTGCAAAATGGCCTCTGAATCACAATAGTAAGGGCAATCCCAAATGTAGATGTGTACATATAAATACTGTTCCTAAACTAAGTATCCAGTGCACATTTCAGAAATACATAGGTTTCCTTCATACTAATTTTTATTATTTAGATTTTACAATATGAATTGCTGCATGGTTGGTACACAATGAAAACTCATTATAAGCTGCAGCTGAGTTGTTGGCTCTGGGTATTGCATGATTTTGCAAAAACGTACAAACCATATATAACTTTATGACCAGAAGGGTCTGATGGACATAACTGTACATTGCTTTTGTAAGTCTGCCATTGTGACAAAAAAGTTACAGATGAAAACGTGGTCACCAATTGCTATTTTTTATGCTTATTTCCATTATTTTTTCATTTCAATAATTAGTTTATTTGGGAAAGCGTTCAGGGATCTATCTACACCAGGGCTCGAAAAATCACAAAAATGTTACTAGGCCTGCAGGTCTAGTAACTTGAAAAATCTACTTAACCTAACTGTAATGTACTTGACCTCTGTCTCAGAAAGCGAGCAAATGTAACAAGATTTAAAGGCATCTTTATCGCTCATTCACTTTGTTAGCTATAAAGATGCCTTTAAATCTTGTTATTTTGTCACATTTGCTCCAATTCCAGAGACAGAGGTCAAAAGTCAGTTTGTCTTCCTACTCAAAGGGCGAGTAGGCCCTAAAAATAGCTCATCCTGAATAAATCTGGCTCACCACAGCGAGCGGGTAAGTGGATTTTTTGAGCCCTGTCCATTTGAGCCCTGCCCAAAAATAATCCTTTACTGAATTCAAAAGTATGTCTAATTTTTAGAAATATATAGTTTTCAGGGATCACCGAGAGGTTTCACACCTATTCCCATCATAAACTGCAAGCAGGTGAAAACACAAAAAATAGAAAAAATGGACTACCTCTTCGAAAAATGCTAAACCAGTGGCAAACATTGTTTTTGATACAACTCTGCTTGTTCCTGAAAGCTGAAGATGGTGATCCTAGCCCAGCAAACCTTTGACTGATTTTTTTAGAAAACCAAAACATACGCTTTCTTTCACAGCACTTTTCCCCCCACAAATCCCCCTGCCCCAAAACCCCACCAAAACTTAGCAATATTTTGACTATTTTCTGTTTCCTCTATGGAAATTCACAAACACGGGAAACCTTTAGTATCCCCAAAAGCTTGGAAGAAAAGAAGAAGAAAAAATAGAACGCACATTTGGTCTGGATTTCTTTTGTAGAAAACAAGTTATGAAGGTCAGGGCCGGACTGGCTACCGGGCGTTTTGGCATGCTGCCGAGGTGGGGGCTGATGTCACTGCGGTGGGGGCTAATTTCGTTGATGGAGACCTGCGTGTGCTTCGAAATAAACAAAGCAAAACGAATTTCGTTCAGCACACGCAGGTCCCCATCAACGAAATCAGCCCCCAGCTCGGCAGTATTCCAAAACGCCTGGTAGCCAGTCCGGCCCTGATGAAGGTCTAAGTGCGAAATGGCCAAACATCACAAAACAGACTCCGCACTGGTAGAGAAAAAGCCTCAGGGATTGAAGTGTTGCATAGTGGCATCACAGAGAGTTAGTGCATAAGGTTAGCCTGTGTGTCTTTAATAAAATCTAGATTCTCTAGTCATTTCAATATGAGAATTGCCATGCACTTGTTACATACACTGTTGTGTGCTATAAGAAAACCCAATCCGTCACATCCTGGCACATATTTCTAAGAACTTTAGAATTTAGACACTCATTATGTTCATCATATAGAATGATTTTACATCAGCTTAATAAATATTTCACATGTTATCAAATGAAATAAAGAGATGAAAACAGATGTTCATGTTCATTGTTTTATTCTATGATGACGATGTCAAGATTAATGCAGGATAAAAGTGCAATGCAGCATGTTTGTAATACTGTCTTAGTAAAACGTCAAATTATTGCAGTCTCATGATCTTACAAATAAAAGGCAATTAAACGAACTACTTAGGTCAGTAAGTAAAAGCCTGACCTTAATGTACCACTTTTCCTATAGCTATATACAACTCAATGGTTCCCTTCTAAAGAAAAATGTATAGAACATACCACATAAACCATCCATTTGTTCTTTTACCGCTAATTTTTTAAACACTCTTAAGCTGCCCAGACTCCTTTGAGACTGGTCACACTTCAGCAGTTTGTAATCGTTGTGAGTTGCTCTTCCAAGCACAGCATATGAAGTAATACATTAAATGAGAATGGTGCTTGGGAACTTTACTTGGTTGACCAAGACACTGTAGGTGGTACCTGTCTCTACTTTCCATTTCTCAATGGCAGTCACGATAAAAAGGTGCTTCTTTTAAGGACCTATGCAATTTACACATACTCAGGGCTCCCGCCAGAGGCAACAAACATTCCATCTACTAAAATCCCAGGTATCCCAATTATACAAGACTCAATCTTCTAAACAATTCCTTAATGATGCTGCTTTCAAACATTACATTGATTGAAACAACTGTTTTGGGAGACTTGTGATTCTAACTGTATAATCTTGGATTTTCTGAGCACATGCAAAGGCCATTGCTTCTTTCCATTTTTCATTCATTATATGTTACCAGATGAATTGCTGCATGGTTGGTACACAATGAAAAATCATAAGCTGCAACTCAGGTGTTGGCATGTTTTGCAAAAACCTATAAACTTTATATATTCTTGTGACCAGAACAGTCTGACGGATATAACAGTATATTGCTTTTGCAAACTTAATGGTAAAATATGGGATATTTTTAAATTGTGTCTAATAAAAATCTATGCATTATTTGCCCGAACTATATTGACAGAAGTATCTATTACTGGGGCATGCTAGTCTTTGTCAGGGATACTCATAATTTAGTAAGAAAGACCACCACTTTGGGAGTGGTAGTCCTGGCTTACCAAAACATGTTAAATACTGTCAGCATTATGTAATGGACAGATACAATTATGCCAGGGGTAGATACTATTAGGTCAGAAGTGCTCACTAATGTGCCAGAGTAGATTCCCTCTATTCTTTCCAGCTGCCTGAAATTTAATGGGAGTAGGACCGACATACCGGTGGTGGAAACCAACCCCACCTCTGGGTGTCTCAGTGGCGGCTGGGCGATGTAAACATGCAGTTAAAAATCTGGGCATTTGCCATATAATGTACAACGGTGACGACTGTGATTATGATCATGTAACATGATTTATTTCGTCAAATTGTGAATGGAAATGTTGTTTTTGTTGTTTAATAAAAAGATTTTTTTTAAAAATTAAAAAATCTGGGCATTTGGCTGGATAGCAAGTTAATCTTCGATCAGCAGATAAGCCCCGTGTCTGTGCACTGGTTTGGTCTCCTCAGATACCGGAGAAACTTTCTGTGGACTCTCCCACCAAGTGCCTAAAAGACCATAGTCCAGGCATTATTAACATCACGCCTAGACTATAGCAATGTGTTATACTTTGGATTGGCAAAGGTCTCACTGAAGAGACTGCAAATAATCCAGAATGCGGCTCTTCGAATCCTATGCCCCATCCCTAAGCACTTATCTGTGGCATCCCAGTTTTGAGACCTGCACTGATTACAGACTGAGAAACACATCCATTTCAAAACCCT
Organism: Calotriton arnoldi; assembly: GCA_963921515.1. NCBI lineage: Eukaryota > Metazoa > Chordata > Amphibia > Caudata > Salamandridae > Calotriton > Calotriton arnoldi. The sequence goes on along the minus strand of CAWUFW010005832.1, from coordinate 1,082,434 downwards.
GTCAATCACCTCTAGGTCTTTGGCCAAGGATGATCCCTGCTATTTGCGGGACCTTATTCAACCACACTGCTCACCCAGAACTTTACGATCTTCTACTCTGAAGGTTGGCACACGTACCTCAGATTGAATAAGACAAGGGGGCGTTTCTTCCGGTTTCTCGCTTCTAAATTATAGAACAACCTCCCCCTCTATCTGCGCCTAAGTCCCTCTGAAGAAATCTTCAGAAAACTGCTCAGGGCCTGGCTTTTTTAAGTGCGTTGTCCCACCATCTTTTCTGGAGTAGTTGGATCGTGCTGGAAAGCCAATCTGGGGACAACCAGGCTCTCTATAAATTGATATAAGATAACATATGCTATTCTGGGGAGGCTACCAGTGGTCACATATGTCAGGTAAAGCCGCTAAGGATGACCACAGCACCAGGCAGTGTGCATGCACACATCCACACACACAGACATATATGAACAAGTAAGCACAACCCACACCCACTTTCCCTCAGCAAGTGAGGCATTAAATGTCACCATTCACACTCTGGCCCCTGATCACCTCGGCTCAAGGATATTTCCCATAACTCACCGGCACACGTTCACTATAACTTCTGCCCCACTGGGGCCAGTTTGCTCCAGTCACTGCAGCCAGTTTGCTCCAGTCACTGCTGGTATTCATTTTTTCCCCAGCAAGGGTCTCTCACACACACGTACAGTGTGTCTGACAATGAAGGACCTGTAATACAACAAATCTGTATGCTGATCTGTTGTGTTGCCTACACTAGAGGGAGAGAATATGAAAGAGTGAGAATGCATATGAAAGAGAGTGAGTGTGTGAGTGAGTGAGTGAGTGTGTGTGTGTGTGTGTGTGTGTGTGTGTGTGTGTGTACGTGTGTACGTGTGTACGTGTACACACACACACACACACACACACACACGGGGCCCTAAAATTGGTTTAGGTGGATTACACACTAAGATGTGAGCTCATCTAAAGCCCAATGAATGATGTACTAGTCTGGGTTCCATGACCGTTAGCTACAGGCTGGAAGCTGGAGGACTATTAGCTTCCAAACTACTTGGTGGAAAGAGCTGATCAAATAAGTGCCACAGGGCACGATCAAGTACACTGAGATGTGAGCAACTGCAGATGGACACTAAAGTGTCATGACATTACTTGAAATCCAAAGGAAACTACACGATAACGACCAATCAATTTCTTCGCCAAACGACATCACAGTATTCAATATTGTCCTTTCTGAGCATCACGTCACCTCTGGCCAGACAATTGAAGAATGGTGATCTGGAAAAATACTAATTTGAATTACTTAGTAATTTAAAAAAATTATAAACATTCTCTGCAGTCAATTTCCAACCATGATTCGGATATTTAAAAACGGATGTAAAATTATACAACTTCATTTCAGTAAAATTGTTGTGACCCTTCTGTCAAATGTCTTCAATATCCATTTCTCCCTTTTCGTGACATACCTAGAAGTATGTGAACTGAAAGGCATAGCAGGTAGGACAGGAGGATGTGCAGGTGAACATTTTTAGTTTTTCATTCTTCATACACGAGGAACCGGCTGTGAAAGGGTAACCTCAAAATACATTACCCTTGAGTAGTACTTGTCCATGGTCCAAATGGCACTGAACACATCTCTCAACAATTTCCCACAACTGCAAATCAAATGCAGAATCAAGTGGATTCCAGTGTGCATAGCAAAGAGAGAGGTGCAAAATGGCGATAGATTTAATTCTTTCATGCAATAATGTTGCTGAAATGTAAATCTTCATGCTAAAGCAATTGCAGTGCAATTCTGCATGCCTGATACTGGAAAAAAAGAATTCTATACAAATAATGTAATCTTAATAAGTCTACTGCAAACATTTTTCTCTGCCCAACTTTTCCTGTATCGCTCACCAAAGGGCAATTTAGTATTTTTACTGAGTAGAAACGGAATGCTTTGGGGATTCCGTGTACCGATACCTTTGTAATCTACACTTTTTTTTAAAATTAAATAATGTTTTCTAATTTGTGCGCAACAAATCTACTAAAATAGAGGTAACATTGAATGTAACAATTCATATATTTACAAGTAAAATAAATATTTAAAAAATCTCATTCATCAAGTTCTCTTGAACAGGATGCACTCCATGGCTTTAGGTTAAAATGCATAAATAAAAATGTAAATAGGCAATTTGAAAGCTTTAGGAGCAGCGTTTCTTTGACGTTATGGATTACAGTACATTTTTAGCCTGAGGACACTGCCCCTCTCCAGTCGTCGCAATGAAGCTTCCTTAGGCTGGGCGTCCTTGACCAAGGCGAACCTTCGACCTAGATAAATTGCAAGTAAATAAGTCAAACGTCCTGCGTGGGGTGCACCAGTAGTATACATGACATTGTGAAGGTATGGAAGTTTTAAAACAGGACGACTTCAATGCAAGAGCATTGGGTATGTTTGCAAAAACACTTGACACACAACACTCCCAGTGACTCTCAAATTACCATAAATGTTTTGAGTGAATTATTCAACCAAAACTTTAGAGTCGAGTTACTTGTATTTATTTTTAGTAAAAACATGAATGGTTTCAATCACAAAACCAAATGAATCAAAAAAATTAAGATTGCAGAATGCATCACCAAAGAGCAAATAACTATTTTAAAAAAAGGCGTACATATGAATAATATTTCATTCAAAACAAAGGAACGAGAAATAAATTATTTTAGATCAATTAATCTAAGATATTTGAGAATGTTTTTACGAGCAAGGGGGTACATATTCTAGCGTAAAGCACATACGCGTCCAATGCAAGAGAAAAGTTTTAGAATGTCTATTTCAATAAGACGTGTGGTTGACACCATTCATGATTATATTATCAATACAAGTAACTACAAACTGTTGGTTAAATGATCCCCTTGGTTCTGTTTACTTTGCGATAGTTTATACCCCAAGCTCAGAAGGGGTTATTGGGTCGCCCTTATATGTATGTATACATGTTTTTAGGCCGATCACAGAGGTAAATTCATCTGGGAAAGACTGCATGAGAATTAACAAGGGTGGAGCCCATTAAAAAGACAGACAATTGTGCAGCACTACTGTGCCTTTATTTGTTTAAGAATCTTCTTAATGAAACCATTTTCAGTGGATTCAAGTGGATCTTGAAAGTCTGGTGCTCTGTTGGTAGTAATCTGTCCACTGAGGCATCATGTGTAAGGCTGGGCCGCATCATGATGCCTTTTTCTGCGCTCAACCAATACAGAAAGGGTCCGTGTTCTTCATTTTGGCATCTTCATCGCATATATTTTTTTGTTAACGCATATTTTGCTCACAGCAGAGCTCAGGAATACAAAAAGGCAATTGCAGCCCTGCATTTTCGAGCTCTGCTGTTAGCAAAACATGCATTAACATGGAGATTTTTTGAGTTAATGCATGTGCTGAAGACACCAAAAAGAAGCACACAAGACACATTCTGCGCTGGCGCTGTGGCAAAAACGGCATCATGATATGGACCCGGGGAGGTGCACAGTCTTGATTTCACCTCATGCCCCGTTCATAACACCCTGCACTCCCGGCTCCTTTATCCCACTTTGCTGGTTCTTTTTCATATCTGATTTCTCCTGTTGACACTGTTTTTCCGTCTACCTATTCCTCTTTCTTTCACCATTTTCTGCATCAATGTCTGATGATGGAAAAATTAATTCTGGTCCCCCCCAAAAAAAGAGTGCTGGGTGGTACCCACCTGTAACCACAGATTCAAAATAAGGACTGGAGGCGAGTCCTGTGGAGCACCGCCCAGTGGTTTCTTTGCTGGTTTCCTTGCGAGTCTGCAGACACTTTTGTCTGCCTGTGCAATGGCAGCGCATATTTTTTGACTAAATGTTTTGCTGCAGTATTTGGACAATCCACCAGCATATGTACACAAAAACCCTAAGGGACTGCACTGCCGTAAATGGATAACAGTGCCATGTTCCCAACGTGTGTTCAAAATGCAGATGTATTTAACTGATTTATATAGTGCAGCTGTACCAAAACAACATTAGCACACTTTACATAAGAACAAGCAGATTCACTCAATATAAGGTACACATACAGAACTGGCAAGAGTAGACCGGGGGTGGAGAGAGGGTTTAAAAAGAGAACATTAAAAAGGGAGACTGAAGGCTAAAGGGGGTCGAATGGACTAATAAAATGGTTGAAAAATAGCAACGCAGAGATTAATTCAATTGACCTTTTTCTACATTTTGGTACTTAAAACTGAAGGCCCAAGCCAGTACTAGTTTTAGCACATAGGAATATCAAATTGTCTGGCTTCCCTTTAAAGACCCACTCATCACTGTGCATAGTTGGACATGGCCAATGGAGAAAATGTCTTTGTTTGCTCTTTGGGGTTAAGCCTGTCGTGAGTTCTCTTTAGGGCCCACTTAGTTCTCCCTTATTTTAGCATATTGCACATTGTAGGCTACTTTGCTTTGACAACGTTACACACAGCACGTTTGTTTTTGTGCCACAATATTATTTTAGAAACACGCTGCACATGTTTTTTTTATTCAGTTCTCCTTTCTGGGACTCAGTCTGAACATTTCGTACAAGGTCAAACAACACCGTGCCCGGTTTTTTCTGTGATCGGTTAGCAACATAGCTTGGCATTTAGAGACAACACAGAGGAACAGCTGCTGTTTTCAAGTGAAGCACCTCTTATCATATACACAGAGACTTGCCTTTTGAAAACAGAGGAGGATTCTTGCAGAGGGGAAAGGTCCTGGGACGGACGCGCTAGCTTTGCGCAACCTGAGATGCAGACCACCTAACTACAAATGCCAGGTATGGGAGCCGGTTCTAATCCCAGATATCACTGATATATCACTGTGCTCACATAGTGATGATAGGCTTAGGCAGATATATCATTCGCCATGGTAGGGCTTTTCATTGTATACAGTTTACTGGAATGCCGATAACTCTGCTCAGTTGTACATGTTTTCTAATTGCAGCACAGTTGCTTCATGATAGAGCATGATAGTTGCAATAAATACTGGAAACTTTCCTTGTGCCTTTCTTTTGTTTATTATGGACATGCATGAGTGAGAAAAGGGAAGATGGCGATATGTTTCCACGGTTCTCCTTGGGACTAAAGAGTTGTGTTACGGGGTGCCAATTTACCTATTGCTCTGGGAAGGTTAGGAGGGCAGGTAAAGCACTATGAGCTAGTGATTTGGGCCCAGAGGTCTCTACATTCTGACGTCCTGTAGTCCCAGGCATAGTTATGTTTCCACACAAAATCATCCCTGCAACATGGCGCCACCGTTTGGTCGGGTACTTATTGCACAGGTCTCCTGAATAGTGCTTGTGCATATCCATAATGGCCCTTACACCTACCACCAGAGGCGACCATTGTGTTGGGTATTAATCCCCCACAGCGTTAGGAAGCACCAAATTCTGTGGTTTTTCAAGCTTGAAATTTTAAAAGGATAGCCCATTTTTGTGTTTACAGTTTGTTTCCATTTCTGCTTAACTTATGGCTGCGCCAGCACCAATTCCTATTGCGGTTAATTGCAGACCTGCTGTCCATGCACATGTAACATCCCATGGCAGACTAATGCAGGTGGTGACTTTATTTTCGTGTTTGAAGTCCACGATGGCTACCGCTTTGAAGTCTTTTATTTTGGGGTCAATTTTCCAGCTGTGGATGCTAATACCAGCACATTTCATGATATTTAATTGTTGCACCACCAACACAATACATGGCATATGTGCTACTAGAAATACCAGCATCACATTGGGAACATCATACTTGTATCTGCTGCACCCTTCCAAATGTACTTGCACCAGTACACATGGGTCCCCTTAGTAATGATGGGGCGACCTAGCCAGCATTAGCTGGATACACAACATACCCTTAAATTGCAAATCTTAATGCTCTGCAGCTACAACAATTATATACTGGTCTAGTTAGACTATATAGACGCTGACTCAATATGTTTTGAGCACCTTGTTGGCTGTGCCAGCAATGCCAGGCCTGCCAGGGCAGGAACAATTGCTTGCAGTGGCAATCATAAGTCCTGCAATTGTTCATTCAGTTATGGGCAAAATTATCACGAATCGTTAGGAAATTCTATTTTAGATCGCACAAACAAATCGACTAAATTGAAGCTGGGTTTCCCCTTACGGGACCACAAGACAAGCACAGGATATTGACTATATGCTTACCCCATGGAATGGTTCCTGCAATAGGTGACTTAACACTTGGGCCACAGTCTTTGCCGCTGTATACACCGTTAGTCATGGCACTCCGTCCATGTCAGTCTTGCAGGACGTGTTAAAACAAATACAGAACAAACACAGGGCAGCTGCTGCCCTGGATTTGGGGATGAAACTAATGGGTAATTTTCCCGTGGTGACCGCAATTATTCTGTCTAACATTAAAGGCAAAGTGGCATCTCCGGCTATATGCCAGAGGATCGCAGTGGTCGCACAAGCCAACTGTGAACTTGAGCTACCTATAATTATTGCTGATGTGTATACATCATTAGGATGCAATAATTTGGGAACCAGACCTACTAAACCACCTCTTAGCAAACCTAGTACTGACAAGGAAGCCAAGCAGAACCGTGAGTTTGTTAAAAAACCATGAGATAAATCTAAACAAACACAGAAAGGTAAACCTCGCAGAGGTTCTTCACCCCTGAAGCTCTCTGAGAAGTGCTACGATTTTCGTGATCACACTAAAATCAAGGCTTCAGACGGGTATCAGATTTCTGATACACGTTTTCCTCGTTCCTTGCAGGACTCATCTGAAAAGCAGTATGAGAGAGGAGAACAATCTGAGCACAGACAAGAAGAGTACGTGAAGCCAAAAAAAGACTCCCAACGCTCGTCTGACGTGAAGATAAAGGAGGAAAAATCTCCTCCATTTAAACCCAAATTTCAGAAAAAGAAAATTGCGGCTATAACAAAATATGCCACAAACACTGAGAACCCTCCTCCTGAACAGGAGTTGGGCAGTTGGGATTTTGCCACACGGCGCGAGAGGCTACGGCGTTCTCCTTTCAAATCGTAATGGGCTAAACACCCAATACTGCACATGGCTGGATAACTTCCAAATAGAAGATTGAAAATTTGAAACAGAAACACCTAATATCGCACATGGCTGGATAACTTGTTAAATAAAGGATAGAAAAATTTGAAATAGAGATGTACTCGACTATATGTGGTCCATTCGACACTTACTTGTGATAATGGGACCACGTAGAGATTAATAACAGAAGAAATACGGTGTTTGAACCCTTGTTGTATTTGAAAAAGATTTACGTCATCACTTTTGCCCTGAAGAAGTCCCTTTAGGGACGAAACGCGTCGGCTACGGTCGTTTTTTAAAGAAGATTTTGAATAAAGAAAAATTTGGCAGAACATCTGCTGAACAAATTTATCAAATTTCTTGAATTGGCATTTTTGAACTGTATATTATTCTGGAGTGCTGGATCATGTTGTTTTTGAAATTGTGAGGGATATTGCATCCCAGGAAGTTTAGGGGTATTGAGCCTCAGATCCCTAGCACCCTACTAATGGAAATTACCCTTAACCCTTTCACTGAGACAAGTGCAGTCATTATTACCCCATACCCTTGTGCTTTGTGTTTTTATAGGAGTTGGGCAGTGACTCTCCTCAACAGCGCTGCAGAAGTCACGATAGTACGCCGGAATCTCAAGGAGTTTCTGGCAGCGAGAGCAACTGATAACTTCGTTACAGTTGAAACGGCAGATAGGCGCAAAGCCCCTCCAGATAGGTTATATGACTTAGATATACATATTGCGGTTGACATACAGCGCACCATTAAAGTAATCTTCTGGGAAAATTTAACTTTGCCTTATGACCTCCTTTTAGCAGAGGTCGATTGGCTGCCACTCTGCCTCCATTTTCTACTCTTGTCCCTGATGAAGTCAAACAAGCTTATGCAGCGGAATGAACTCTTGCACAAGCCCCGGCTTTATATCGCAATCATATCAGCTGAGAAAAGGACTCTCCTTATCATATAATACCCATACGGTTCAGCCTGCAAGTACAACCACAACCGATTAAACGGGATGCTAAAGCACCTGTTAGAGGAATACTCTCCCAATTGCAGTACCTGGAGTAATTGAACCCTGTGTCTCTCAGATGAATAATTCTCTTTTTCCTGTATTGAAACTGGATTATTTATATTGCTTAGTCTTAGACTACAGACATTTAAACAGTCATACAAGCACTTTTGCAATACAAAATACACATAGTACGGCACTCATTAGTAATATCGTCCATAAAAAATACTAAACAAGCTTGGCTATTTCCAATGGCTTTTTCAGCCAAAATCTAGCACCTGAAAGCAGAGAATCAACAGCCTTCTCGGCCCTTGGCTTTCAGCGTCACTTTGCACAACTTGCAATGTGATATAAGAACAGTCCAGGACTGTTTACAGCCCGCATACTGTCAATTTTACATAATATTAACCCCAACTCATTGTCCTATGTAGATGACATCTACCTGACGAACGATCAGTTAAACCCACACTTGGCCAGAGTGGATCGCATAATTTTAGGATTCACTGCTTATGGCTACAAGTTCAAATTTTAAAAATCTCCTATCGCATTTCTAAGTGTCCTTTTCTTGGGATATGAACTTGCACATGGCGGTAAGATTCTTGCCCCTCACTTTTTGAAGAAGTGTGTACAATCGCAACCGCCAAATACTTTAAAGAAACTACAATCCATATTATGTTTCCATAATTTTGACAGAACTTACATTCCTGATTATGCCCAATACATAAAATCTCTCATTGAATTAATACACCCAAATTTTTCCACTTCATGTTGGACATCAGAACACAAACACATTCAGATCTTTACAATCTGACTTACTTGCAACAGGTCACTTACACACACGTGTAAATACCACAAACCTAGTCATATCTGTGTTTTACTGGGTGCAATTGGATTTACCTATATCAATTTTAACGAAGGTGAGACAGTGCCGATAGCATATAAATCACATTTATATTCCAGTGTGGACATGCGTTTTGCCTTCACTGAAAAAATACTGACTGCGGTGCAGATGGCTATGCTTCAAGAGTGGCCACTTGCACAAGGGAAATGCATTATTTTGTTACTCCCATGCCAGCCTTAGAGGCTGTCACAAAGGCTAGCGTTCCCCATGCTAAAGCCCTCCATTCTAGATGGATACAGTGGGCAACATCCTTAACAGCTGTTGATGTAGACTTAGTCTTTGACCCGTCTTTACAGACACAAGAACTTCTACAATATGAGCAGGTCTATCCCATGCCAAGCACAGTTGTACCTCTTGAACAATATAAATATATTATTTATACTGATGGTTCAGCTCAGCTTGATTGCTATAAGCTCTACACAACACTATTCAGCGGCGTGCACCACCGTTGGTGCAATGTTGGACGGCAAATTCCAACCACAAAAAACTCGGACCCAGTCCTTAGGGGACTGCACTGCACAGTTGGCTGGAATAAAAGCTTTGCTTCTTGCACTCGAACATACGGATCCTGAATTCCCCACACTTATTGTGTGCGATTCATATTACTGTGTACAGTCCATTAATGATAATTTACATTATTGGTGTCAGAATGGATTCAAAGATTTTAAAGGCAACACAATCGAGCATAAAACGCTTTGAGTTAAAGTGGCAGACCTCAAAGATAGGTTGCCACAGGCTAATGTTATACATACATTAAGTCATCAGCGTGTGGGAGCACACGTTGTAGGGTATGCACTAGCTGATGAAACTGCCAAATCTCCAGTTGCAACTGCTACTGTTGCTGCAATTAATTGTTCTAAAACAAGAATATATTCTAATGTTTTGGCTGCCATTAATGCTAATAAAGGCGCCACCCCTTTACCCAAGGGCTTTCCTTCTAAGTATACATACCACTTAAGTGAACAAAACATTCCTTTTGTATCTATTCCAGGAGTTGGTGTTCGTTTGATTCCCAACCAAGGCCGCAGACTAACTTTAGTGACAGCTGCGCATGAAGGTGTTGCTTCTGCACAAGCCAGTGTAGCAACCCCAATTTTGCTGCTATAGCAACGTTATGGGTGGCACAGCTTATATCAACTAGGCCAAAAAATATGTCCTTTGTTGTGACATTTGTCAACAAATTAAAGCTTCCTTTGTGGCTCGTCCATCGCAGACACACCTATTAGCTTATAACAAACCTTTCAGCTGCAATTATTTGGACAACTGTGGTCCTCTTATTTCGGATACAGCATTTAAATTCATCCTAGTTGCAGCTGATTCTTGCTCCAGGTTCCTCTGGGTTTGACCACAGTGTTCGGCTGACGCTCGTAATGTTATTAAAGACATGCAAGTCTTTATCGGGACACATGCATGCAGTACATTTCACTCGGACCAGGGTCCAGCTTTCGCTTCCAAAGCTTACTGGGATACTATGGCTTCTCTGTTTGTACAGGCTAGAGGGCAATTCTGTTGTGGAGAGGTTGAACCGTGACTTAAAGCAGCCCTTAACAGCTAGAGTATTAGGCACAGGACGTAGTTGGATCCATCATCTATATGGGGTACAACAAGCACTTAATAATCTCCATAAAAGATCTCCGAGTGGCCGGAACCCATACGAGGTACTCTTTGGCATCAAAATGTATGTTTCAGACCTTGAAGGTACAGACATTGTGGCAACAGCGACGCTCTTTGACGTAAATGATTGTTGTCCTGTCTTACAGGATATACAAAACTTCTGTGACACCCAGTCCAACGAGCAGTGGAAGACGCCTGCCTCTGCACGAATCAAGGAGAAACCAGAACCTTCCGGCTGGATTCCACAAGTTGGGGATCTCGTGCGAGAGAAGGTGGCGGTTAAGAAGGAGTTTGACCCATCATACCGAGCACCGGTGCCAGTCCTTGGCATTCAAGGTATAAGAACTGTAATCTTGCCACCGCTTCCTGGTTCCAAAGACATTCGCTTTGTCTCCATTGATAACATCAAGTTACATCATGTGGCAGATTCCGAACAGTAGGCCACGAGGAGTCCTTGGTAGTTCCCTAACTCATCTCGTTACCATACCGGAAACTCCTCTACAGCTCGTGAGCACCACTGAAGCCTTTTCTCCCCAGCTGGGGGGGGTCCGCAGAATGCTCTACAGATACTTCCTGCACCCGCTACAACTACCAGCAACACGACTGAAGTGAGTACTGCTCTTACTACTGCGTCTTCTGCAGTTGATGTCGTTTATACAGTGCCCAGGGGGACTCACCCACGTGTGTGGGTGCGCTATCCCATTGTACAAGTATCCTGAGCTCTGGACCAGAGAGAGTTACCCCAGGAGCACAACCTAATTCATTATATTGTTTACAGCTTTGATCAACAAGAGGTTGTGCGCGTACATCTATATTTTCAGTTTATACAGATCGACCACTTTTGGATTTTTCTAGTCCTATTAATATACCTGTGGCACCAGTTTTTCGGCAAACTGCTTCTTGGTATTATGTGGGTCGAGATGATTTTTCTTTGGATTCTTTTGATGATTCTTCCATTTTAGATACTCCTCCTGCACGGATCTTTTTTTTCTTTTTATGGCTTATCTGGGTCCACCTTGGATATATGTTTGACTAACACTGTCCTTAGTTTTTCAATTTCTGTGGATTGGATTTGTGACAGTTTTTTTCTTGCTGATTAAAGGCCATTACCTACCAGAACGCTCTGCTACAGAACTGGTCGAAGCGGTGTTGAAGCCTCACTCATCTTCACATAAGCAAAAAGAGACTTGTCCTCATGAACACTTTAGCTGTTTCAGTAACTGATGGAATTGTTTGGGATAAAGTTACTTACGATGTATTCGTCTCTATGGATATTCTGCAGATACCTTACATATTTAGGGTTTCTATGGGTGATGTAATTGTACCTGGGTTACATTCTGATGATTGTGATGTTGAAACTGTAAACTCCATGCTCTCGGAGCTGGAATACTACACTGTTTTTGAACCAGAGATTCTGTACTGAAATGCTAATTATGGTGAAATGTTCTGTTACCATCATTATGGACATCACTATTTATATCGAGCTAATGTCCAATGCACACTTTTTAATTACATACAATGGGAATATTGCCCCACTCCCTCACAAGGGAGCTCAAAAACATATAGGGATAAATTCACATACTTTTCTGGATAGGACGCATCTGAACCGGTCATATTATTTTAAACTTGTCCTTACAACACCGAAAAATGATATGCTTACACAAACTAAGCTAATCTATACAGACTCATTTGTTACTCAATTTGCTGTACAAGGCCATGATTATTGGAAGGATAACACGGACATGAAATCAAATTGGGATAGCAAACCGTGGCAAGTTCAGGAGACGGAAGGAATAGTTACTTACCAAGTAAGCATCTATTTGTGGCGTGTAGTGCCGTAGATTCATATGCTTAGCATTATCCTGCCTTCTAGTGTTGGGCTCTGACTATTACAAGTTGTTTTTCTTCGAAGAACTCTTCGAGTCACGAGGTATGGTGACCCCTCCTCCGGTGTGTATTGTGCATGTTCCTCAGCTCCTTTGTTAGATTGGTTTTGACTCATTGGGTGAGCGTCAGAAAGATAGGATCAATAAGGTGACAGAATAAAAAGAACATGCATATAAAATCTTAAGTGTGTTAAATATACTTTAAATATTTAGAAGTAATTCAACCAAAAGCTTCGGGGAGGTGGGTGGGTGCATATGAATCTACGGCACTACACTCTACGAATAGAAGCTGACTGGTCAAGGAATATATTCCATTCGTAGCATGTGTTGACCGTAGAGTCACATGCTTAGCATTGACTGTAAAGCAGTTCTCCCCTTGCTGTGGCTAGCGACTGGTTGAATCACTTGTTTGAAATAATGTTTTTAGTACAGCTTGACCCACTCTTGCTTGTAGATTAGTGTGTACATAAACACAATAGTGCCTAATGAATGTATGTGGTTTATTCCACACAGCTGCTTTACAAATCTTCTATAGGAATATTTCCTAAAAAAGCAGTGGCTCGTTGTTTTTTTGTGGAAAGTGCCCATGGTGTTACTGTAAGCACCCTCTTGGCCTTTTGATAGCAAGTGTGAATACATCCGACTATCCATCTAGCAATTCCTGCTTTGGATATTGGTGCCCCTTGATGTGGTTTGTTAAAAGCAACAAACATTTGTTGTGTTTACCTAAACATTTTGTTCTGTCAATATAGAGCATAATGGCCCTTCTAACATCCAATGTATGAAGAGCCCTTTCTGCAACTGTGTCAGGGTTTGGAAACAACACTGGTGACTCTAAGGTTTGGCTTGTATGAAACGTTGACACCACTTTGGGCAAAAATTGGGATTGGTTCTTAGAACTACGTTATTCACATAAACTTTAAAGAACGGTTCTTGCAAAGTAAGTGCTTGCAAGTCACTTATTCTTCTGAGAAATGCGATTGCTACTAGAAAAGCCACTTTCCAAGTTAAGAACTGGAGTTGACATGAATGAAGTGGTTCAAATGGCAGGTCTATAAGCCTGGTAAGTACAATATTCAAGTTTCAGTTTGGGGCCGGTGGAGTGGAAGGTGGTATAACTCTTTTTAGCCCTTCCAATGAATGCTTTCATGACTGGTATTTTAAATATAGACATATGTTGTCCGTCTTGCATGTAGGCTGCTAGTGCTGCTAAGTGTAGCTTAATAGATGTGTAAGCAAGCCCTGTTACCTGCAGATGAAAAAGATAGCCTATAATATCTTGTACAGTAGGTTATAAAGGCTATATTTATTAATTACTACAAAATAAATCACAAAGCTTTTCCATTTAGCTGCATAACACGTTCTAGTTGTAGGCCTATGAGCTTGTTAAAGGATATCCATACATTCTTGTGGTAGCTTTAAATGTCTGAAATCTAAGACTTCAGGAGCCCAATCGCTAGGTTGAGCTGTTTGGGATTGGGTTGTATGATCTTCCCTTGATCTTGAGTTAATAGGTGTAGCCAAAGAGGTAGTTTCTTATATGACACTAGAGATAGTTGCTGCAGGGTTGTGAACCATGGCTGCCGTGGTCACGTTGGGGCTGTTAGGTTTAGCGTCAGAGAGGTATGTGTTAACTTCTGAACTAAATATGGAATGAGTGGGACAGGAGGAAAAGCGTAAGCATATACTTCTGACCAATTCATCCATAGGGCATTGCCCGTGGATAGCTGGTGAGGGAACCTGGATGCGAAGTTTTGACATTTGGCGTTCAGGCGAGTGGCAAATAGGTCCATTTCTGGTGTTCCCCACCTTTTGAAGTAAGAGTGATGTAGTGTCTGATCGATTTCCCACTCATGCACCTGTTGATGTGTTCTGCTGAGCATATCTGCGAAGTCGTTGTCCACCCCAGGTAGGTATTCTGCTAGGAGGTGGATTTTGTGGTAAATTGCCCAGTGCCAGATTCTATCTGAGAGGAGAGATAGCTGTAAGGAATGTGTCCCCCCTGTTTTTGAATATAATGCATTGCAGTCATATTGTCTGTTCCTTTGAGCACTATTGTGTTGTACACGTGAATGCGAAAAGCTTTGAGGGCTAGCTGAATTGCTAGTAACTTCAGATGGTTGATATGAAGTTGTGTTTGAGCTACTGTCCATAGATCATGAACTGTGAGATCTCTCGTATGAGCCCGCCATCCCTAAAGGGATGTGTTTGTAGTAATGGTAATTGGCGGAATTGGGGCTTTGAAGGGCCGGCCCTGAAACAAGTAGTTGCTATTCCATCACTGCAGAGAGCGATGAGTTGCTGGCTCCACCAACACTAGATCTTGTAGACCCCCCATTCGCTTGAGACCATTGAGATTGCAGAGTACGTTGAAGGGGATGAATATGTAGAAGAGCGTGTGGTACTATGGCTATGCATGAGGCCATCATCCCTAAAAGCCCCATCACATTTTTTACTGTGACGTGAGCTTGTGGCTGAAATAGAGGTAATGTTTGAAAGAAGTTTATTACTCTTTCTGCACTGGGATATGCTTTGGTTGTGAATGAGTTGAGTTGCACCTAGAAAAGGCTGAATTTGGCTGGGTTGCTAATGGGACTTTTGTATATTTGTGTAAACCCAAGTTTGTGTAAAAGTTTTTTTACTTGTTGAGTATGCTGAAGGCACTGATAGTGTCTTGGACTTTTGATTTGCCAATCGTCTAGATATGGGAAAACATGTATTCCTTCTCTTCTGAGATGAGCTGCCACTACTACAAGAGATTTTGTGAAAACCCTTGGAGCTGTTGCGACCCCGAATGGTAGCACTTTGAATTGATAATGATGTCTGTTTAGCTGAAACTTAGGCAACGTCTGTGTACTGGGTGAATGGGGATATGAAAATATACATCCTGGAGGTCTAATGCGGTCATGAAATCTCCTTGCTGTAAAAATGGTATTACTTCTTGTAGTGTAACCATGTGAACATGTTCTGAGGAAATGTACCTGTTTAGTGGCCTTAGGTCTAGAATAGGTCTTAATGTTGTGTCCTTTTTGGGGATGAGAAAATAAAGGGAGTATACTCCGTCTCCCTGATGTTGTAATGGTACCATTTCTATTGCTCCTTTTTGAAGGAGAGACAGAACCTCTTCCTGTAGGAGTGTAAGATGTTCCTTTGGCATTTTTGTGGTTTGGGTAGAATTGTGGGGGGTGTTTGAGTTCTAAACAATACCCATCTTTTATTATGGATAACACCCATTGGTCTGTGGTGATTTGTTGCCAATGTTAAATATAAAAGTTTTAACTACCCCCCCATTGGTGTTGTATGTGTTGAGGGAGGTGTAGGTTGTCACTGTTTTGGAGGGGTAGGGTTCTGGCAGTGTTTGTATGGCCTTTACCTCTGTTTCTGTAATTTGTTTTGCAGAAAGTTCCCCTATTAAATTTGCTTTGAGAGGAACCCTGCTGTTTGTTGGTAATATTTGAGTTAGAGGAGAAAGTTCCTCTGTTTGTACCTCTGTATTGACCACTACGAAAGGAACCCCGTATTGATATGTTTGTAGGGTCCCCATTGTTTTAGCCGTTTCTGTGTCTTTAAGTTGTTCCAGCATTTCATCTACTTGTGGGCTAAATAAATTCTAGCCATCAAAGGGTAATTTAAGCAGATTTTGCTGTACTGGCTTAAACCCCAAATACTGTTAGCCATGCACGTCTTCTACTGAGTATAGTAGTGTTAACTTCTCTTGCACTGGGGTATGCAGAATCTAATGCGCATTGTATAGCGGCATTGGATATTGATTTTCCGTCTTCCACTAACTGTGTTGCATGCTCTTGGTATTGGTTAGGGAGATATTGCAATAGTTCCTGCATCTCATCCCATGTATACCGATTATATTGGAAGAGTAGCCCCACAGAATTAGCGATACGCATATAGTTGGCAGCTTGTGCTGCTACCCTTTTACCTGCAGCATTGTATTTTCTACTCTCCTTATCTGTAGGAGGTGTGTCTCCTGTGCCTTGAGATTAGGCTCTTTTTACTGGCAGTGTGGACCAACAATAAATCTGGTGTAACCTGTCCCTTAAAATACTGCAGGTCCTGTGGACATGGCTTATATTGTTTATCAACACGCGGTGTGATTACACTAGGTTTAACAGGATGTTTAACTATCTCCTGTGTGGATGCTCATATACCATTAATCATAGGTAATGTTTGCATTACTGAGTGTGACCTATTAAGGGTTTCTACCAGGAAATCTTCTTCATGTGTAACAGTGTGTAAATTGACTTTATGATATGTAGCAGCCCTAGGAATGATGTCATTATAATGTGATGTATCATCTGGTGGGAAGGGCTTGAATGGATAAATACTTGGATCCGTATCATCTAATCTATCAGCATCATAAATATCCCATGGATCAGGGGATGCATTGGGATCACCCTGTGGATCCATAAAGTAAGGGATATTAGCCTCCTGGTTTTGATGTTCACTGTGAGGTGACTGATTTGGTGATTGATCTGGGGAAGGCATTTGCTGCTCTGAAGGAAAGTGTTCTGGAAAGTACACTTGTTCTTTTGTTGAAGGTATAAAAGGAAAAGTTGGAATAGGAGGTGACGGTATAGGAAGAGAGGGAGGGGGGAGGATAAGGAGGAAAAGAAATAGGGTGTGTGCCTCTGTCCTGTTTCTTTTTCTTTTGTTGATGGGTTTGTTGAGGTCCAGCAATGTCCTCCTCAATAGATGCCATCCTCTTCTGTAGTGTTAGAGAAGCAGGTGATAGTGTTTCTGTGCCCACCTTCCCCGTATGAGGGTTTATAAATAAAGTCTTTTGTCCTTTATCTAGCATGTCCTGCAAGCGTTCAAGAATAGGCTCCATTTGTTTTTTCTGTGTCTCTGAGGTATCTTTTGTTGATTTTGACGCTGAAGATGTGGGCTTTGAAGACCCCTCCTTATTTGTTGTTTTCTTCGCCTTTGCATGTGGTGCCGACTGCTTGTGTGTAGTTTTGGACATTCGGCTCCGAGATGGTTTTTGGTTCTGAGGTGTGTTTGTTTTTCTCCGAGGAATCCTTCTTTGTATCCAAGTCCTTATTTGACTTCGGTTGTGAAGCTTGTTTCGGTGTTGGGGCCGAAACAAATTCTAATGCTTTGAATTTTTCGACGCTTGTCGAAGGCTTTCCAGGCGTAGTGGACTTTTGTTTGTGTGCCTGTTGATGCAGACCTCCATGGCACAAAGGCATTGGGGCTCCAAAAGCCGGTGTGGGTGTTTTGGTAAGATTTTGGGCGGCTTTCACTGAGATAATCACGGGCCTTGTATGAAGTTGGGCTCGGAGTCCGACCTGCCTCTACTGCTACGTTTGTTGGTGCGGTCGGTGCTTCCAATTCTTCCTGTTCTTGACTGGGGTAGAACAACTGATCCCCGAAAATATCCGGAGCAGCTTCTGTGCATCGCTGCATGGTTGTGTGGGCCCAACGACTCTTCATTGCAGAAGCGCCTTTTTCGATCTGAACACAAAGCACGACCCACAGGATGTTTTTTCATGTTCCGGAGATAGACATAGATTACATACTTTATGTAAGTCCTGTCAGGAATATTTAGCCTGGCAGTTAGGACAAAAGCTGAAGGGCGTATTTTTGATCCCTTGTGGACGTATTCCTGTAGAATGGAGGCAGAGTCTAGTAAAAGGGGACCCAAGCCCGGGCGGGCGCCATGAATATAGAGATATCACCAGTTCCTGTCTTCCAGATCTCCGATTTAGTGGTTCAGAGAGAATTCCGAAAGCCAAAAAAAGGACTTGCGTGGACTGAAGCTTCCGTCCCGGAGCTGCAATAACAACATCCGCACCTGATGGCGGAAAAAAACTATCTAACAAAGGAGCAGAGGAACAAGCGCAATACGCACCAGAGGAGGGGGTCACTATACCTCGTGGCTAGAAGACTTCTTCGAAGAAAAACAACATGTAATCATCCTAGAGATGGCAGGATAATGCTAAGCATATGCATCTACGGCCAACACATGCTACGAATACCTTGTTCCGAGCCTGCTTAATTCCAACACAAATGATTTTTCTGAATGACACCATTCAGAAGACCACGTGACTAGGATTAACTAAAATTAAAGACATGGATGCACCAAACATTCCTTCAATTGCCTGATTTGATAACTGGCAGCATTTAACAAATTACATGGAGGAACAACTCAATAGTATGTTGCAGAATGGTACATTTAATTCCAAACTTTCAGGTCATCACTGGTGGTTATTGTGGCCAGCTGACACAAATGGTTATTATGCTAATTTTTTTTATTTCTACACCGGGGTTTAAGTCAAGCAGACACAACGCCCGTTACTCCCACTCTCAGCATTCAGGTATTGTCACCACCTATTCAGGGGGAAATTTTTCAACAATGGTTGGAACATTCGACATTGTTTGCAGCAAAACAACATCCTTCTTTCCTATCGCAGGACATGGACCAATCTGATTTCCTATTGGGTCCTAAATCTCTGCATTCTAAAAGATTTATTCATGCCACATATAACAAAATTTGGAAATTGTCACAAATGGAAGCTGCCGCACGTTTACTGACAAATAGATCAAGATAATTTGGATAAGTGCTTGCTGTTGATAATAGTATTAATACGTTGTCTTCTCGCATTTATAATTTGAATACCATTGTGTCATCTGTAATTGATATTACGCACAGTGACATGTCTACATTGTACCATGGACAAAGTCAGCTTAGATCTATCATGCAGTTTAGCTGGACACTTCAAACTCTTACGAATGGTCGAGTCCCTTGATGTTACCTTAATTCTAGCCAGCTATTCATGCCATTCAATCTGAAACGTAAACCACGACTCATGGCTAAGAAAGATGCCACATACACTGTAGGAAATTAGGATCTGCTTTCATGATTACCCCCACTTTTTGCTGGTGGCAGTATGTTTTTTTGACTAGTGTGACTGGGATCCCGCTAATCAGGACCCCATTCACTGTGCTTCCTCCCTAAATTTGACATGGTAAGTACTTCTGTACTTCCACAATTGGCTACTGGTGTACCTCTATAAAAGTCACTAGTATATGGTACTGAGGTACCCAGGGCATAGGTACACCAAGGGTCTCCCATGGATTTTAGCATGTATTATGCCACCCATGAGAGATCACTCAAACTGTGACTACAGGCTTGCCGTTGCAGCCTGTGTACGCTGGTGCTAGCACGATTTACGACAGATATAAGTTTTCTTATATCTGAGGTCACTACACTTAAAACCGATAAGTCACCCCTAAGGCAGGCCTTTCAATCCTGAAGGCAGGGTGCTGGGTTATAAGTGTGAGGGTGCCACTGCATGAGCAGGACACCCCTAAAAACCCCAGGGCCAATTCTCCAGGCTTGGTAAGTGCGGTCAGCCATTTTGATACATATAGTGGCCATCCGTCATTACGCGATGGCTAACTATATAATGACTGTGCCGAACCTGGGCATGTTTGGTATCAAACATGTTGGAATCATACCGCAACACCATTATCCGTGTTGGAGGTA
Source organism: Calotriton arnoldi (assembly GCA_963921515.1). NCBI lineage: Eukaryota > Metazoa > Chordata > Amphibia > Caudata > Salamandridae > Calotriton > Calotriton arnoldi. The sequence continues at coordinate 1,062,471 of CAWUFW010005832.1, read as the reverse complement.
TGATTCCATGCACTGGGGGGATTCCTTTAGGAAGCTCCCAGTACTCCCGGTAACAGCCTTCCAGGATCTGCCAGCAAGCTAGTGTTGCTGCCGACCCCAGACACGATTCTGCCCTCCTGCTGCTGAGCTGAGCTCGAGCAGGGGAAGGTAGAACAATAGATTTTCTGACACTGGGCGGTGTGACCAGTGTATTGGGCTGGGGTGGGGGCGCTTGCCAGCGCCACCAGACAGCTTTGAAGGGCACATTTGGTGCCCTCCCTTCCTACTCCAGTTGGAACCAGTTCTGGGAGCCCTTGACTGCCACTCTGGTGCGAAACTGGACAAAGGACATGGGAGTATCCTCCCCTCTCTCCAGCCTTCCTCCGGGAGGGACCCCCGAGTTGTTCTAACCCCTTTCTTAGGGTATAAAAGGGCTTACCTCTGGGTGGGCCCTCAGATGTGTCATGGGACAAGACTCAAGCCTGAAACCACGTCACTTTTCGACTGTCTAGACACTTGGACTTCGCTGGACTTTGTCTGGAACCGAGACTGCATCAAGGAAGACTACTGCTGCTCCTGGTCTCACCGTTCTGCAAGTCTTCTTCGTCTGGGTCTGTGCTTCTTCCAGGATCTTCAACAGACCTGTGGGCATCAAGGACACCCGAAGTAATCTCCCTTGGAGTAAAGCAGTCACTCCCCTGCATCTGCAAGAACCGCAACGAAGCTGACCGGTCTGCTGCTCCGGACGTCCCACGGACTTCAAAAGGCTCAGCAACACAGGTGGTTGTTCTGCAACTCCCTCGAGGCCTAACCTGTCCTCTCTGCAATTTTGAGGCCAGTATCCCTCGTCGGAACCGCTGGGACCGAACCCCTGTGCACCGCATCAACATGTCGCTGCCAAGGCTTGTTCCAGAGATCTTCGGGCTACAAGAAGCTCCAGCATCTCTTCCCGCCAAGATCAGCGTCCTCACTTTATCCTCTGCACTGTGGGCCTTCTTCTTTGGTGAGCTGCTCAAGGTCCTTTTGCGACTCCTGGGGCCTCCGGCCTGTGGTTCCTCTTGCAGGTCTTCTCCTGCTTCAGTGGGCTTCCCTGCTTGCGCGGAGCCTGCTCTAACTCTCCTCCACTTGGTGAGTCCCTTGGACCTTGCTGGTCCCAACATTGTTCCTTTGTCATTTTCCACGTCTATTGCTGCTGCCAAGGCTTGTTGGTGCTCCTGCTGGACACCGATCCCCTGGTTTTCGAATTCCAATGTGGGACAGCTCGTGCATGCCTCCTGGTATTCCTCAGTGTCGCCTGGTCCTCACAGCTGCAGCGACAAGGTCACGTCAACTCCTTTGAACCATCCGTCATCGGTGGGCATTGCTCTACCGTGCCTCCTGGTCACCTCCGCTTGCAGGTTCTGCTCTTCGAGAATCCACCCTTGGATCCCACCGGACTCTTGTGCAGTCTTCGCCGCGGCATCTTTACTGAAGTCCTCCCTTGTGGTCTACGGCGGTTTCCAAGGTCAGTTCGCACCTATGCACCCGGCTTCCCTGGTGTAGGTATCCTGGCTCCTGGGGAATCCACGGGTGGGGTAACTCTCCAACCTTCTGTCTTCCACGGGGTTTCTTCAGGGTCCACTGGGAAGGGTCCTTCTTAAAAACTGCAACCGCGACTTTCCTGTTGACTTCTAATGAGAACGCGGCTGTGTTTCCACTCTGCGCAAAGCCTCTGTGGGGTTCCTGGGTACTTGGGTGATTCCTTGTGTCCTCAGCTCTTCTGATTCTCCTGGTCCAAGTCCCGACTTTGGTCGCAGTTTGCATTCCATTTCTTAGTATATGTTTTGGTCTCCCCTTGGAGACCACTGTGTATTGTGCTTACTTAACTATTTGCAATTGAAGTAATGTATGTATTTGTGTTTATATCTCCGGGTAGGAGATATACAAATGTGTTCGTGAGTGTTGTGTAATAAACAGACATTTTTACAACTACACTGTGTGGTTCTTTTTCGTTTAACCTACACTACATGATTCGATCTGGTAAAACAAACTGCTTAACACTCCTTCTGGACTAAGCCTGAAGGCTGTTCTCCACAGCTACCACTTAGAGAGCTTTCTAAGGTTGTCCAAGACAATAAGGTGCTGTGGATAATCTCACAGTATCTTTGCAGCACAGGATATCAACTGGGGATGGGGAACTGAGATATGCTACTTGGACTTCCGCTGGATGGCTAAGCCCATCATTTCCTGGAAATGGTTGGGGAGGCTGATTATTATCTGTGTAATAGGTCATAAGAGGACTTTCTTGATAAAGGGTTCTTGATCTGCTCTTCACTGCAAACCATGAAGGAATGAAAGAATAGCATACAGAGGGAAGGAAGAATAGGTGCCTGTCTAACAGGTCAGTTTGAGCTCATAGTGTGTAGCTGTCCAGCCATCTTGACAAAGCCCCTGTACTAGAATCAGTGGCACTCCGCTGCTTTGAATGAAGTAAGACTTCGCTCTCCCACTGACATTTGTGAGTCAATAATGTCTGGCGAATGTGTGCATTCTGACAAAGCCCCTGTACTAGTATCAGTGGCACTCCACTGCTTCGAATGAAGTAAGACTTCGCTCTCCCACTGACATTTGTGAGGACTCAGAGCAGAGTGAAGGTCAGAACTTGCCACTACAGGGCAAGACCTGCCACTTGCTTGGACGATGCCATTATGAACTGGTACACTTCCATTTTTCCCAGTCTACTGTCAACGATTGGGCACTTGTATGCCATCAATGGAGTTCAGAGCGGTTGTAGCCGTCCCCCATTTGTTCAATTTGCTCTGAGGCTTACAATCATTCCAGTTGTATCCATATTGGAGGGTGAGTGCTCTCAAACTCTTTTGCAACATGATGTTGGTTGCCAACCATACTGAATCAGAGACCTTAAGGCATTGCATTATTTTACATTTACTTCTGAACTTTGAAGTCAATGGTGGTACTAATGTTACAACCCATTCTGATTTATCTTACACACTGGGTATTTCAACTTTCCAGCAAGGAACCAAAATGATGTTATCAACAAGCCTGCACACTGGAAAAGCTAATACTGCTGTTGTTGGAAGGGCATACTCCGAGATCCTGTGGCTGGACACTTTTGTAGTTGCACTGTTTTGCTCTGCATTAAAATTGTGTCTCTTTAGAGGTGGTCAATAAATACTGTTACAAGATTTGATTTGAATAGTCCACATTTTATTAGTAAATCCAACACACTTGTACAGTTGTGTGTGTTGTTTTAACCCTTTACGGTGCTTCGTCTTCAGCTAGAGAGTCCTTCTAATTATAGTAACACCTCCTTTGGTAGTGAGACACACTCCCCTCACACACCCCAAGAGAACAGTGGTGAGCCAGAATAACTGGTCTATGGGGTCTATTAACTCTTATTCATAATGCAGAAAGTCAGCAGCTCATTGCAACGATCGTTCTGGTGGATACTCTACCTACGTACAGATTCAGAAACTTCCACACTCTTCTGTCACCGTAAGGGGGACCTTGCCTTGTATTGACGCCTGAAGTAAAGTCAGATGACGTCACTGAAGCCATATAGGGCCCACCCCGGTGCAACATCCATTTTTCCAAGCTTTGAGGCAAGAGAACTGATTAACATTGATAGATAAATGCAGGGCTAACATTTTTAGGGGATCCTATTAACTTTCCCTATAACGATCCAACAAAGGGAAATGCTGGTGGTCAGTGAGGAATCTGCAGATAGAGTACCGACCAGAAAGATAGTTACCGGAGGCAAGTAACTTATTCTTCTGGTGGATACTTCTAGCTGCAGATTTCTCACCTGAAGAATAGATTCCATAGCCATAACCCCCCTAGGAGGAGGGTTGATGGATGGTTATACCAGAAAATCCTGTAGGATGGATCTGGCAAAATGACCATGTCAATGTACCTCACAATCCAGGCAATAATCCCTGGCGACTGTGTGCAGCAATGCCAAAGTGGCTGCTTTGCATATCTCTGCAATCGGAACTCCTCCTGCAAAGGGAGAGAAAAAGTGGCTTTTGCCCTGGTAGAATTGGCCCTGAATCCTTTTGGAGGTTCCTTTTTGACCAGCGCATAGCAGGTCATAATGCAGAGGATGGTCCACCTTGAAAGAGTCCTTTTGTGCACCGCTTGCCATTCTTGGCACCACAGCACCCAATGAAGAGCTAGTCATCCAGTCATGTGTCCTTTTTGCGGTCCAGGTAGTAGCTGACTGCCCGCCTAGGGTCCAATGTATGCAACTGCTCCTCCTCCTTATTGGGATGGGACGGGGATAGAAGGTCGGAAGGGTGATTGACTGACTCGCATGGAAAGGAGTCACTACCTTAGGCAGGAAAGCAGCACTAGCTCTCAAACCAACTTATCAGGGTAAAAAGATGTAAATGGAAGACAGGAACTAAGAGCCTGCAAATCGTTCAACCATCTGGCTGAAATTATCGCTACTAGAAAAACAGTTTTCAAGGTTAACATTCTTAAGGGACAACTGAGCAGGGGCTCAAACTGAGTCTCCATCAGAAAAGTTAACACTAAATTAAGGTCCCACTGAGGAACAACAAAGGGGAGGATACAAATTTGTTAATCTCTTCAGCAAAAGTGTCACAATTGGGAATTTAAAGAGAGATGAGGAACGCAGACAACGCAGCCAAGTACCTCTATGCAGTACAAATCGAACAAACCCTCTGGGCAAGTGAAGGCACAAATTGTAGAGGGGCTATGCATCAAAAGAATGATGTTGACCACCTCCTGTGGCAGCTGAAAGGTACTCAGATGTCCTTGCTCAATCTTTAGGCATGTACGTAAAGTCCTCTGAAATTGGGGTGCAGTACCATCCCCTCCGAGAGAGAGGAGGCCCTGTCTTAATGGCAGCTTGAGTGGGGGACATGTGAAGTAGCACAGACAGTCTGCTTACCACATCCTCCTTGGCCAATCCAGGGCAATGAGAATGACTTGGGCGCAATCTTGGCACATCTTCCTCAACCCAAGGAATCAAAGGTATAGTTCCATTTCAACTGAAATGCATCCCCCAATGCTTCCCCAATGGATATTGAAGGGCATGGAACCGCTAGCATTGAGCACCGTCTGATGAGGTTAACAGGTCCACCTGAGGAGTGCCCCACTGGGCGAAGATGTCCTGAACTATCTACGGCAGATGTTGCTGCTTGTGATCAGCAAGATAACGCCACCGTACGCTGTTGGTTCTGATATTCAGAGATCCCGCTAGGTGAATGGCAGTAAACCAGATCCCTCGGCAGTGTACCCACAACCACAGTCTCAATGCCTTCAACTAAGGAGGTGAGACTCTACTCCCCTGGCTTGCTGACATACCACATCACCGTTGTATTGTCCAAATGAAGGGAAGGAAGGCTTTGCGAGTCAGCCGAAACACCCACAGTTCCAACAGGTTGATGTGAAGAGCCTGTTCTTCCAGAGACTAGACGCCTCTGATCTCCAGATTCTCCAGGTGAGCTCCCCACCCTAAGGTGGAGTGATTCGTAACTACTGTGTTCACAGTCGGAGGTGGGAGAAGGCCATCCCATCATGGATGTTTACCTTGTTCCTCCACCAAGTCACTTCCGCCACAGCGTTAGTTGTGATCACAATGAAGTCCGGCAGGTTTTCCCCATGCTATAGCCGCTGCCTGTGGAGTTACTCCTGCATGGCCCTCATGTGGCAACGCGCATGCCCGACTAGGCAAATGCAGGAAGCTAGCAGGCCTAGGAATCTCAGGACTGAAACTCTTGCATCTTGTTGAAAGGATGGGACCATTTCCTGGATGCCGGAAATCCTCTGAGGTGGAGCACAGGCACGGAGAAGAGTGGTGTTCACTACTAACCTCCTGAACTGGAGTCGTGGTGGGGCCTCAGGTGAGAATTGGGCTTGCTGAGCGAAGAGCCCAGGTCGATCAGAAGGGATACAGTTGACTGCACACCACCACCTCCGGCGACCTGGCTTTGATCAGCCAGTCGTCCAGGTATGGGAAAATGGGGATGCCAAAACTCCTGAGATGCGCCGCAACAACTGCCACCACCTTGTTGAAGACTTGAAGTGCTGATATTAAGCCAAAGAGGAGTACTGTAAACTGGTAACGTGTAGAACCCACCACAAAGAGCAAATACAGGATGGGGATGTGCAAATACACATCATACAGTCTCCAGCTTCCAATGCCAGAAATACTTTAGCTAGGGTCAGCACCTTGAACAACAACTCTTTGAGGAAGAAGTTCAGCTTCCTGAGGTCCAGAACTAGACCTGGGCTGCCGTTTTTCTTGAGTACAGAGAAATAACAGAAGTTGCATCATTGGCCCTTTTCCTGCTCCAGCACTAACTCCACAGATACTTTCTGTAGGAGTGCTACCACCACCTGCTGCAGGATGACAAGGTGGTCCAGGGTGGGAGAGGAGGATGGGGGTTGTATGTGGAGTAGAGCCTGAAGGAAGAGATACATATAGACTCTTTCCACTATTTGAAGGACCCACTGGTCAGAGATAGTGGCTTTCCATCCCTGGAGAAATGAGGACACCTGCAATCCCACAGGCTCTGCGTGGATCTGGGGAAGAGAACTGGGACTGTTTTCCTAGGGAGGCATGATGGGAGAATGTAGAGGAGGTTCCACGATATTTCCCTCTGGCCCTATTCCTTTACTGGCAGACCAGAGAGTTTTGCTGTTGCTACATCAGTGGTTGGTAGGATTGTCGCTGAATAAAAGAAAATCCCCTGGCGGATCCTCGAAAGCAAGAAAACTGCAGGTAATCCCTTTGGGGTTGAGGCTGTTAGAGGTTCAAAGATTTGGCCATTGCCTTGCTGGCTTTAAAATGCACAAGGGCTGCATCAGGTTTGTCCCCAAATAATTTTGCTCCATCGAACGGCAGATCCAGAAGGTTGGCCTGCACATCACTGGAGAATCCAAACGTCCTGGGCCAGGCATGGTGACGGATGGAGACTGAAGTTGCCATACCACTTTCTACGGAGTCAGCGGTGTCGAAGCTGGATTTACAGATCTGCCTAGAGGCATTTTAACTATCCCTCAGCATTTCCTGAAAGTGCTCATGCATGTCTTCCAGAACGAGCGGTGTGACTAGCTAGGCCACATCCCATAGCGTGTGCATAAAGCGGGCCAGCAGACAGTTGGCATTCAAGAACTTCAGTGCCATACTACCAGCAGAGAAGATTTTCTTTCCCCATGCTCCCAATCATTTGGATTCCCTGTCTGACGGGACTGTTGGGAACATGACTTGAGAATGGCCTAAGGAGCAGCATGCCTAGATTAACAGGCTTTCTGGGGAAGGGTGAGACGACAGGAAACTCTGGTCTCCTGGAGTGGGGCAATAGCGTCTGGCAACTAGTTTTAACCCCCGACGCAGAATAAGGCTTTTACCAGACTGCAAAGACCGGTTCCACCCAAGCATCATTGAAGGGGATCAAGGGTTCAGATGCTGCAGCCGAGGGGAATAGCGACTCGGAGTGGAAAGATACACCCTCCAGAGTTGGGGCTCCAGTCAGAATCTCCATCTCCATTTCTGGAGAAGCATCAAGGCCACTAGCTGAAGACAACCCTGATACCACTTAGGGATTTCCCCCCCATCATTGTAAGCTGAGTAGAGATTCAGAAGATCAGAGTCTGAACCGAAAAGGTTGTGGATCGGCGGTTTGTACTCCTCTTCCTCTAAAAGCCTCTGAGCCTCCCTTCTGGACCTCTTGGCAGGAGGAGGTTCCAAAGATGGAGAAGACCGCTCCAGTGACTCAGCCCACAACGCTGGAGGTGGAGTAGTCAGCATCGGTGGCTTTGAGGGTGTCACCAGCCAAGGCATTGAAAACAGAACTGCATAGTTCTGCGCAGGAAAGGAAGCTGGAGTTGGTGTAGGAGTGCCCGTCCCAGTGCTGTATGGAGCCATCAGCATTAACATGGGAAGGCCAAGTGGCACTACCGGTCCCAAGGGTACATCAATTGGAGTTGGGCTCCAACAAAAGATTCCAAACATTGCGTTGAGGAAAGCTGTGGAGTCTATACCTGGAGCCAGAACTTCGGAAAGGAAGGCTGCAGTGCCAGTATACCCTCCACTGACTGAGTAGGCTTCAATGGAGCCCAAGATGCTAGTGGGGTCAGTTCAAGGGTCAGGTCAGACTATGGATTAGAGTTGTAGCTGGCCACCACGGGTTAAGAAGGCTCAACTGCAACGGACTCCGGCTCCAAAGATGACTATCATATGGGAGTCTGTCGTCATCTCGGCAGCCTATCTCCGCCATTGTTCTTATGCTTCCTATGCTTCTTTTTCTTTGCTCCAGAAGACTGTGAAGAGGCTCGGGCAATGAAGAGCTTGGCTTCGCGCTCTTTGATGGCCTTAGGGTGCATGCTCTGACAGGAGGTGCAAGTAGCTGGTGGAGAATCAGCACTCTACAATGGGCAGTTGACCCATCAACACATTGAGCAGAATCTCCAACCTTTGAGGAGTCTGTGGTGGAACCAGAGGAATGCCACTGGGATACGCAGTTGTAGACTCGCAATTGGTGGATATCAAGCCAATGGTGCCTGCGTCTTTTGTAGTGGACTTACTGTTACCACCATCCTCTAAATTGGGCCACTGGAGTACTTTTTAAAAATGAAAGCCATTATTTTCGAATAGAAAGGTAAAAAATAAAAAAAATCACTAGAGAAACATCTCTATTGACCCAAAATACTAGATGAACTGTTAATTACTGTTCTAGTGCATTGCAGTACTTGTTTTTGGGTAATCCTCCAACTATTCAATCCTGAGTGTTATTCTGTAACGTTTTCAACATAAGTTCTAGCTTGCGAGACATACAGATCAATAGTATCTCACTTTCTTACATGTGGATCCTTTTAAGAAATGCACATACAAAACGATTTTGCTGAGTACACAGAATTTACTTACCTAGGGTTCCTCTCTGTTACGTTTTGTCGAGTGTTTGTTTGTGCTGAGGTCTTAATCTGAGCTTCAAGTCTAGCATAAATTCCTCCAGCAGGCTGGAAATCCAAAAGAAAACGAACAATTTTTCAATAACCTCCCACACACAGGTAATGTGTTTTACGAACACATACAGGCCACCAACTACTGCCCATAAGACAGGTCAAGGAAATTTATTAAAAGCATTCTAAACAAGCTGGCATCCCTTCAGATTCCACTTTAATGGCTGATGCAAAATGCCCAAATACTTACTAGTCACATTTGCAAGTCTAACTTATCACTTAAATGAATTACTACTGAAGTTATATCTGGCTGTCTGTCATAGTAAACTCATTCGTATTAGACTAAGACGAGGTACCTCGGAATCACCAGCCATCACTTGTATATAAACTAACTACTTTCACAGAGTTACTTTGATGTATATGAAAATAGTACTTAAAAGGGAAAATTTGCTATTGTTGGCTGAACCATACAAGAGAACATTATTAAAGAACTAATTACTTATCTGGTGTAGGAAGGTGGAGTATTATGTGGTGATGCTGGTTAGGCTTCACCATGCAATACTCTCACAATGCCCCAAAGATGGTCCTTGGATTCACAACAATAGATCCTTAGCTTAGTCCTGATAGAGTGCAAAGAGCAGACAGGCTTTACTACAGGAACGTGTTAAGCATTTCAGAGTACCAACATGGACGATAAGTAATTGACAGGACTCGAAAGAAATCCGACACCAATTTATAAAAACAAAGCCGATTTTTATATAAATTTAGACAACAAAACGAAGTCAATCGGATAAGCATACCCAGAGTTATGGATTTTAGAAGCAAAATTAAATCGGTGCAAAACAGTACAAACTTTATCATTGCGGTCAATGGGATAAAGTACTAGTGACAATCGGTCACTTGCAGGTCAAGTTGCGTGGAACCCAAGGAGGGCAAAAGTGATGCTGGTCCCAGGACCAAGCCATGACAGTCAGTTCAATTTTACCTGACTCTTGAAGCCCAGGTGCAGAGTTGTACTGGCTGTCCTTCGTCCTGAAGCAGAAGCCGTGTGGGAGCTGATTTTACTGCTTTCACGGTGCTGGTGAGGAAACAAGTGCAAAAAGTCGACAACGAAGCCACTGCTGACGTCGGATGAAGGTTTTGCGGTGTTCCCTCGAGGTGCAGCATCGAGTAAAGGTGGTGATTTGCCCGACTGGGGACCAACAAACCTTGGCAGCGGTAAGCTCAGCAAAAAGTTATTTTGACATCCGGGGGTCTTTGGGTGGGGGGGGGATGGACAACGGTAGCCGCCTGAAACTTACTGTAGTCAGGACTACGCTTCACACAATGCACTGGACCATCTACTTTTGGCCGATCCCTCAGATGGCCCGATGGCCAGCGATTCTTTGGTTCAAGTACGCTTGTTTTACCTGCGGTGTGCAGGAGACTAGTGCAACAAGTCCAGGGGAGTCTGGAGTTGCCTTTGGTTCTCACAGGGGTCCTTCTGTCTAGGGAACCAGTCTTTGGTCCGGGACGAGTCGCAGTCATGCAGTTCCAGGGAGGTTGTCACAGGTGCAGAGTATTACGCCTTTGGTTTGTGCAGCTCCTGTTGTTGCAGACTCGGGTCTCTTCTTGTGTCCTTTGTTGCAAGTCAGATCAGAACTGAGGATCTGGTGTCAGCAATAGCCCTAAAATACTAGATTAAGGGGTGTGGGTGCAAGTGGCCAGTTGCTAATCCGCCCCTGAAGTAACCACATCCGGGGGGGTGTGTCACCTTTTCTACCCAATACCCTCTACTGTACCACTTTTAAAAATGGCAGCAACGTTTCCAGCTGTACAGACCAGGTAGCCCACCCTAGAGTTGTGGCTAGCCTTCTGGATGTGTACACCTGCTGAATACCTCATTTTCCCACCTGCCCGGGTGCAAATGTGCCTGGAGGCAGGGGGGAGGCTGTTTGCACCTTTAGAAGGCAGCCTGGTTGCACATCACAGGTGGTGAAGGCTTTGAAGCTCACCGTCTAGATGTGCCACTTCACTAGCTATCCTGTTGAGGAGGGAAGTGTGACCTCCTTCCCGTCCAGGCCATTGTTTCTGACTCCTGAAAGAGTTCACACCTCCTGGCAGCGGGTCAGATTCTTGTCTTGGCAGCAGCAGCTGCAGGCTGGCAGCCAGAGCAAATGAAAGGCTGGGGTAACGAGGTGCATGTCACATCATCCTTGACACAAGAATCATGTCCGGAGTGATGAGGCACATTGTTTAATACCAAACATGACATATTTCAGCAGTACCATAATGGAGGTGGCGACCTCAAGCTTGCCAATGTCCTCCTTTGTTATCCTATGGACCGCTGATCACTTATAGTAGCCTTTAATAGAAAAGGCCACAAGAGGGACATATAAGCTTGCATTTACATGTCCACACCTTTAATATAATGCACCCTGCCTTCTTGGCTCAGGAGGCCTTCATTATCGGTGACTGGCATATATTAAAAATAGTGCATTTTTTATCACTCATGGTGGGGCATAGGGCTGAGCGAACTAAGAGGATATTGGAATTGGAGGCCGAGGTCTCGAGATTGGAGGAGTCGGTCACCCGACACCCTGACTTCACTACAAGTCATAGTCTTGCACTTAAAAGACAGGACAACCGACAACTTCTCTTTGAGGACGGGACGGCGCGTTTACTAGCCTCCCGCCACAGGATCTATGAACAGGGAGAACGGACGGGCAAGCTCTTGGCGTGGCTTGAACGACGGGAGCAGGCTGCTAGATGGGTCCGCGCGATAGCGAACTCAGAGGGTGCCCTTATTACTGATCCCCAACAAATAGCGGACATATTTGCTAGCCATTTTGAGGAGGTATATACTAGCTCTCCCACGTCACAGGCCCCCTTGTCAGCTGACCTGTTGGTTACACTCGATATCCCCACTATCCCGCCGCAAGATAGAGAGACTTTGGAGGCAGACATTACAGTGATGGAGGTTCAAAAGGCCATACAAGACGTCCGGTCCGGGAAAGCTATGGGCCCTAACGGGCTTCCCATCGAACTATTTAAGCCCCTGTCAACATTATTAGCTCCCCATTTGCTCAATCTATATACTGAATGCTTTCAGTCGGGTGTTCTACCCGCAGAGATCCGCACTGCCGCTATTGTGGTTATCCATAAGCCACATAAACCTGTCGATGAGTGTAAATCATATCGCCCTATATCCCTTTTAACGGTTGAGGCTAAGATCCTAGCCAAACTCCTAGCGAATCGCCTCCTTCACTATATCACTGACCTAGTCCACCTGGATCAATCCGGATTTAAGCCGGGGAGAAATACGGCCCGGAACCTACGTCGGGTACATGGGGTCCTCGGCAGGCTGCACACCATCGAGGAAGACGCGATTCTTCTGTCACTGGACGCCTCCATGGCTTTTGACACCATCGAGTGGGAGTTTCTTTTCGCTGTATTGGCCCGCCTGGGGTTCGGCCCCAAACTTATTCGTTGGATTCGGCTACTGTATACTCAACCCACGGCTCATGTGGTAGTTAATACCCATTGCTCCGCTACTTTTTCGCTCCAGCAAAGAACGCGGCAGGGCTGCCCCTTGTCTCAGCTCCTTTTCGCCCTTGTCTTGGAACCGCTCGCGGTGTGGGTCCGGGGAGATCCGGCGATCCGGGGGCTTAAATGGACGGCATCTCACGAGGACCGCATCTCGCTGTATGCCGACGATATCCTCTTATACTTGGCCTCCCCTGCACGATCGCTGCGACGGGTGCTCCATATTTTTCACATTTTCGGCGCTCACTCCGGATATCAGATAAATTGGTCTAAGTCCCAGATGTATGCGCTATGGGGTTCCCCCCCGGCGAGTCCCCGGGGCTTTAACATCCCGGTTGCCCTGGGGGGCTTCCGATACCTGGGCATTTTCGTCACACCTGACTCTGATCTCTTCTATGAACACAACTTACTCGGACCTCTCCGGCGTTTCAAATCCGACGTAGTGCATTGGCGTTCTCTCCCCCTCACACTTCTTGGACGTGCGTCACTGTTCAAAATGTTAGCGCTCCCACGGTTTCTCTATGCCCTGCAAAATACCCCAATCACAATCCCAGACTCTTATTTTTCCCAAATTAACGATGCGTTGCGGGGACTCTTATGGGAGGGCCGTCCGCCACGGATCGCAATGAGCAAACTCACCATGGGTTGGTATGATGGGGGCATCGGCTTACCGGATCTCAGGTTGTACTACCAGGCGTCTCAATTGACTGTAGTTAATCGTTGGGTGTTTGAGCCTCGCGATGAGCCTAGCTTCCGTACAGACCACTGGCTTTTGGGACGGGGTGGCTACAACAGAGCACTCTACACCAACCCCCGTAAACTTAACCTAACAGGCCCCACGGCGCGCACGGTCGAGATCTGGCATGAGGTTACCAGAAAACTAGGATGGGGTAGGCGCCTGACGAAGGCGACCCCCCTGTGGGAGCCCAATATTTTAGGTCATCTCAGCGCTTGCCCAGGGTTTGACAAATGGGATTTGATTGGAATCTCCATGGTCCGGGACATCTGGGCTAAGGGGAGGCTAGCATCGTTTCCGGAGCTCCAAGCTAAATATCACTTGGCTCCATCAGAGACGTTCAGATACCTGCAAATCCATCATGCGGTGTCCTCCGCCCTGCCGAGGGATAGTCCTCTTCCCGACTCGTCCCCGTTGGAGGACCGCCTGCTGTTAGATCCCATGGACCGAAAGGCCATCTCGCTCACTTACAAAAAGCTGGTCAACAACCGCCCCGACCCGATGCTGAAACTGCGGGAGGGGTGGGAGAGAGACATGGGAGAGATGGAGGACGACGCGTGGCGGGACGCTCTTGCTTCACCCCGAGAAATTGCCATTCCTATGCGCAAGAGACTTCTCCAACTTAAGATCCTTCACCGAGCATATTTTGATGCCAAGCTCCTGTTCAGGCTGGGCAGACGCCCCGATCCACTCTGTCTCCGGCACTGCGACCAGGAGGGTACATTTTTTCACATCTTATGGGACTGCCCACATATTCAAGACTACTGGGTGACAATCGCTCGTCAACTTGAGAGGGCGGGAGGCAAACCCTTGGGGTTATCTCCCCAACTATGCTTACTTAATATTTGGGGGACGTCTGATCTTACACATGATGAACAGGCATGGGCCTCTATGGGCTTCATTATAGCGAAGCGGAATATTGCACGACACTGGGGGGTGGCGACGGTCCCACACATGGTTGACTGGGCAAGGGACATGGATACCGCCATGGTGGCCGAAAAAGCAGTTTTCAAAGGACGTGGCTGCCCTAAGAAATGGGATCGGAAGTGGGGGAAATGGAATAGGTACAGAGGGGACGTCTGCATCTCCCCGACGGTGGAACTCCAGAGAGAAAGGCGAACACTAATGGCCCAGTTGACGGCGGAGGTGCTGGCCTCTCCTCCTTAGAGGTGGCGCTCTCGATCTCTCCATCCACCTGCTTACTGTTGCGATCTGTTTGTAGTTTATGTATACCGTGATCTCTTATCGCTGCCTGGTGAAGGGTTTAATGAGAATTGCTCTGCATGGACCCACATTACACCACGAGATGAACGACACTATATTTCTTCTTGTATGTGGAAGATGGGGTACCTCTTACAGTGACTTTATTTTGTATGTACTGGTTTTTGGGTTTTGTGTTAAAATGCAATAAAAAAATTTTTTTTTTAATTTAAAAAAAATAGTGCATTGACTTTGCCACACATGGTGAGGGCAAGGTTGAGTTCGAGCAGTTTGCACTGCTCATGCAGTCTGCAATCGCATGACTGCTGTCATCTGTTTACCAGGGTTACATAAACAATGCTTCAGGCCCTGGTGAACCCTTTAACTCCCATGCCCTGGGTACCACTGGTACCATATACCAAGGACTTCTAAGGGGGTTGTTGCTCGGATACGAATTAACCTTAAATGAAAAGACAAGAGGCGTTTGGCAAAACGGGAACAAGTTGGTTTAATTAAACGCTGAGGCCGGGACAGCCTCGACAAAGTGTGTCTGCTCACAGTCTCTCGGTGTACAAGGTTTTGGCCGTTGTTATATACAGTTCATGAGGTACAACAAAGCAATTTTCTACATTGCAAAAAAGCATCACAGTCACAAGTAAACAAGTGTGGGCATCTGGTAGGAACAGAGATGGCCCTCGAACTCGGGGAGAGCTAGTGTGGGCCGGTGTGTATGTGTCCAGATGTCCGGCATGAGGAGCGCGTGATCACTACTTGTGGTGTGTTTGTCGTGTCCTGATTGGTTGAGTGTTTCTATCTATATGTGGTATCTAGCTTTGTGGTATTTTTGGGGAAAGCAAGTCTTTGGCCAAACGTGTTTTATTGTGGTCAATTTCCTTTGACCCGTTTGTGGTGCAACTATCTATCTGTGGGATCGATCAGGGTTTTCCCTGGTAACACGTTTGTCTTTAGGTTAAGAGAGACACCACCTCTGACCTGGTATTTGATAGGCGTGGGTGTGGGCTCTGGACTTGTCTAACCACCTATTTCTGACTTGGGGTTGATGGGGAGATCACCTTGGGTGAAATCGACAGCAATGATGTGAGTTCATTAGAACTCCCAAAAATAATAAGGCAACCACTATTATAATTTTTATTGACATCCTTAACATTATGCATACAGTTGTCATATCATACATTGACATTGTTCTTACTGGTATGGTATTGACACAGTTATGTTTGCTTGGGTCATAACGTACATCGACATTGTTCTTACTAGTAAGAGAAAAATACACATCAACTGCAGACCTCTCAAACGCACCTCACATGCAGTTCCAAATAGTATGGCATGGTGCACTTCTATCCCAATATCAGCCGCTGTGTGATATTACTGTGAAGCAGAATGATACTTAAAAAGAAAAAATGGAATGGTGCACCCATAAACAAATAGAACAACGAGTCCTCAAGTCCATTCATTAGAAAAATTATTGCTTTATTCAAATCCAATTTTTGTAATTTATAAGATCCAAAATTAAAACATCTAGCCAACACGTTTCGTTCAAGTTCTATTGAACTTCCTCAGGGCTGTAAACAATACACAAGGCTTTGAAGCTCACCCCCTTGATGTGCCACTTCACTAGCCATCCTGTCAGGTAGGGAGGTGTGACCTCCTTCCCATCCAGGCCATTGTTTCGGACTCCTGGGAGAGTTCACACCTCCTGGCAGGGGGTCAGATTCCATTCTTGGCGGCATCAGCTGCGGGCTAGCAGCCAGAGTATAGGAAAGGCTGGGGCAACCAGGTAGGCAACCTCTAAGGTATTTCGAATAAAAAAAATGGAGGGAGGGAGAAGCAGAGGTTCATTCAGCTTCGAAGCGGTACTTATCAATCAGAAAAGTGGGGGGAGGGGGATATACCACAGAGGTCTCAATACCAGAGTCTCAGGAATATTGTCTCGGGGACCCTCAACCACACACTCACAGTCTGCGGTGTATATAATCTCTGCTTGGTGTGGTTTGGTGGATAGTGTCATCATAGGGTCTGTCACTTGAGTGTCCCATTCTCCAAGTGACTTCATAACCTCCATCAGGAGGGAGACTGTCTTGATGTTGACAGTAGTAAGTGAATTTCGTTTTTTTTTTTTTTTTATATAGCGCAAACTTGACGTCGAAGGTATCAGAGCGCTTTACATGGGCACCAGTTGTGTTACACAAGGACACATTCATTTTTGTTAGGCATCGGGAGATTAAGTGATTTGCCCAGAATCACAGGATGCTGAGCGTCATTGCAGACTCGAACCCGGTTCCCCAGATTTGAGATCGACCGCCCTAGCCGTTAGGCTACATCCTCTCCCCCATGAATTAAAATTTCCTCCTATCCTGCAGGTAAATCTTTATTGAAGAAAAAGAATAGGATAGGGATAAGACTAAAAACAAATCGGTGTAAAATGTATCAGTCACTGGTATTGAGGCCCAAACTCTAAGGTAGCCACCTGGGTGTACGCCACATCGTCCTCGACACAAGAATCGTGTCTGGGGGTGATGAGGCACATTGATACCAAACATGACATATTTCGGCGGTACCATAATGGAGCTGGCGACCTCGAGTTTGCCCGGGTGTCAGCCCATGTTATCCTATGGACTGCAGGTCACTTACAGTAGCCTTTAATAGAAAAGGCCACTATACGGACATATAAGCTTCACACCTTTAATATGCAATGGCAGGACTGCTGTCATGTGTTTACGTGGGTCACTCAGGGAGGCACAAAGTGCTTCAGGCCCTGGTGACCCCTTAACTTCCACGCCCAAAGTACCACCAGTTCCAAGTGGGTTAAAGTCCTTGAAAATTGGAGTTGCCAATTCAAATGTATCAGTTTTAGGGAGACAGCACTGGCGCCTGGCTAGCAGGCTTCAGTGCACTGTCGAAAACCAGCATCTAGTAGTCCAAATGGGGCAAAAAGTGTGGGGGGGGGACCTGCAAAAAGGCCTGTTTTATTACACCTGGAAATATTACTAGTCCACATTCTTTATTCACCAGGTTCCAAGCAGACTATAGACATTTGTCACATACGGTTTCTGAAGAGTTATCCAGTGAGTGATTCACAGGACTTCTCACAACACAGGATGTGCCTGTCCCACAGTGCACTTGGTCCACAAGAATCCCATAATTTCAGATCCCCCAAAGGTTCCCACCCCTGAAAGACAGGTGGTCTGTTCAAAATGAGCAAAGCTGATTAAAAGGTCACACGAATGAAAACACAGGTTAGAGACAAAGATCTGAAATGGAAAAGCAGTGACATACAAGGTTGAATAATAGATCTCAGATGTACAGATTTACACATGAAGAGAGCTGCATAATTATAAAGAATAATCCGATTTTGGAAAGAATGTTATGTGTTGTTGTTGTCAGTTTTGTACACAACTGTAGTCAATAAGCTTGTGGCCTCTTGGTGCACTAGGGAGTCCCAGGGTGCAGGTTGTGCAATTCACAGTAGGTGTTTCAAAGAAGGCCTTTCTGTTAAACTGTTTATGTGTTGTTTTCAAGTGGTGAGTCCCCCCCCCCCCGGGAACAGATGTTGCCATCACCACCTAATTAGTGAAAATGTGTTCAATGTGTCTTGTATTTTAGATGTGGTGTCCATGCAAGGGTCTCTTTCCCAGCATTGGGCTACTGAGACGATGGGTGTGAAAGGTGGTTTTGTGCTTCACAGTCAGTGTCAAGTATGCATGTACCAGTGTGTCTGCCAACCCACGGCTGGAGTAGTTTCCTGTTCCACTGTGTCTCCACAGAGTTTCCTTACTAGTCCCAACCAGTGACTCTCCTAGGCCAGTCCTCCGCTCTAATAGTCAGGTAAAAGCATGAGTCAGGCTCAGGTTTAGCCTTAAGTTTCTCCCCACAAGACAAATGCACTCGAAATTCATTCTTCTTAGTTCTTACTCCCTTGTTGTGTAGTGGATAGAAGATGGCCTTTTCCTCACTCCTTCGGAATAAATCAAGCGGTTCAGCCATACTCCTGTGGCAGGGGCTATGATAGTGAACATAGCCCAAGGCTGCTGAATCGGATGGGCAGGGGCCACATCTCAGTCTTTGCACCTGCCAAGCTTAGCCCTGCGGGGCAAAGGCCTTGGTGCAAGTGCAGTTCTAGCTGCTGCTGTTTCCTTGGGTGGCAAGTAGGTTGCAAACCATGCCCAAGCCATCGTAGATAGTTGCAGCCAGCATCAGACCAATGGAAGATGCAGTCTCGTTTGGGCCAGGGTGATCACAGCAGATGTAGCACCGTCTGGGCCAACAGCAGCTGCAGCTCCTATCAGGCCAATGCGATCAGCACTGTAGAAGGAACCCTGACTGGACCAATGTCACCTGTACTTGAAGCAGCTGCCGCCAGCAACCAGTTGTGAGAGACTAGGCAGACCCTCTGCAGGGCAGGTCGCTTCAAACCCACTCTCACATAGTCCCCTCTTACTGGATGTACATGGAACATGCTGGGCCTTTCCCTCCTCCTGAACAGTCTCCAAACTGTGAAAAATATATCAACCATGATAACGAGAGAAGCCATACATCAGTGTCCAAGGAGAGAGAAAGATGAAACCAAAAGGACTAATAATGGTGCTTTCATGATATACCCATTCAAGAAAAGGTGTTCAGACAATCTGCATCGTAAGGAAACCAAAATGTTGATCTTTCCTGGATGCCATGCACTTCCATGCAGCATAGAACTCACAAATGAAGGCCAGGGATATACCTGCATTCAGGGAAAATTACTTTTGGAGACTCATGCTTTCATCTCTACTAAGGGCACTTTTACCTCACTTGTTAGATGAGCACAGGTAGGCATTTCCTTTTTCAAAGAGGCAAGCACTTCACTCCACTGCAATATTCCCCACTTATCAGCCACTGATTCCTAAATTTGGTCAGATGAGTGAATTTTGCACTTGGACGGGGTGTCCAGCCTTCCCCCAGTTCTACAAAATGCCCTATTTTCTATTTAATTCCCCCAATGTTATCATTTAATGCTGCACATTATTATGCAGTATAAGGCACAAAGAGCAATACTGATTTGTGGTTTGCAACCAAATTAGAAAGCTGCTATGAATTTACAGTTTTTCCTTGCACATGGTGTGTAGCTGCTACGTCGAAGAACAAGGGGAGAGAAACTGCAGGCAAATTTGTCACATTAAAGAAGCTCCATATGCATACCCAAGAACAACACTCAACGCCGTAAGGGTTGCATTGGGCAACTCCACCTATCCCCATCCAGAAAGAGCTCTATGGATCTGTTAAAATCCCTCATACACTGATGTCAAGAGAGGAAGTAGGAAGGTATGTGTGGCAACACAAGGAAACACTTCTTACATAACTTTGTTTTAAGTTTTTTTTTTACACAAAGGTATAAAGGTGGAGAGAGCATGACTTGAAGATTGTCAAGGTTGAAATGATGGAGTGAGTTTGTATAAGTGCAGCGTTCAACCAACACCTGCAATTGCCAAGAATACCCTATCACCCATGGGCCTCATTCACAAAACCTTTTCTATCCATAGTTGTTTCTTATTCAAGGCTTAAAAGTGAATTATTCGGAGAAAAACGTTTCTGTGATTTCCACCCAGTAAGCAATTTTCAAGCATCGAAATCCACGAGTAAATCAAACCTATGCCAGAAGTAACACACAACAATTAATTGAAAAAGCTTTGTGAATCACTAAACCTATTTCCTTTAATAAGCGTGTCTTATTCTTGGGATGTAAAATTAATAGAAAGCAACTAAGAGCAGGGTAATACACAATAACTAACAGAGAAAGCTTTGCGAATCAGGCCTGGAAAAATCAAGGGTAATTCTTATTTTTATTCTTACAAAAAAATCTTTCTCAATCAGGTCGTGGAGTCACCACCAACCCAATCACTGACCAAGCAGGCTCAGGGTGAACACATAAAGCAGAGGATAACAGAGTGGAATGACAGCTAGATTTTAAAGAGCCCATCATCACAGGTGGCAAACAAATTAAATCTTATAGAAAAAATACAAAATGACCATTCGCTCAAAAAACAGAAAGAGCTTGATGCATTTTACCCTCAGTCTAAAAAAACAGTGAACTCCATTTTACCTTGGTCTACATATAGTCTACAAAGTTCCTTGGCTTTGCACATTGACTAGGCCCGGACCAGTGCCCGAAATTAAGTGAATGGTATTAAGAGGTTTGTGAAGGAAAGGGCCCTTTTTTGCATGGTTACCCCCCACTTTTTGCCTGACATGTGATGCAACTTGACTTGATGTGCCCTGGGTCTTGCCAATCAGGCTCCCAGGACCTGTGTTCTTTCCCAAAACTCTTACTTTGTACCCACAATTGGCACCTCTCTGGCCACAGGTAAGTCCCTTGTAAAAGGTACCACGGGTACCAAGGGCACTGTGATTAGGGAAGGCCTCTAAAGGCTGCAGCACCTACTGTGCCACCCTTAGAGGCCCTGTACCTTAACACCCACACACTGCCATTGCAGGCTGCGTGTTCTGGTGCAAGGAAAAGTGAAGAGTCAACATGGCACACATCCCTGTGTGCCATGCCTACTATCCACAACCTGTGGTCTAGGTAAGCTACATCTCTAGCAGGGTGCACTTAACCACAGGCAAGGGTACAGTTGCATCAGTCCTGTATCCCTACAGTGTCTAAGTCCAGTCTTAGACATTGTAAGTGCAGTAAAGCCATAAAGAGTATATGGTCTGGGAGTTCGTCATTACGAACTCCGCAGCTCCATAATGACTTTACTGAAAACTGGAAAGTTTGGTAGCAAACGTCTCAACACATTAATCCCACACTGATGCCAGTGTGGGATTTAATGTAAAAGGCACTCAGAGGGCATCTTAGAGATGCCCCCTGAAAAACTACCAGCCCTGGTGTGGTTCCTGAATGGCTGCCCGCCATTTGCCACCACCAGACAGGTTTCTGGACCCCTGGGTAGAGAGCCTCCGCTCTCTGGATCCATAAACAAAGCCCATTCTGGGCAGAGGTGTTATGCCTCCTCCTCCAGGATGAGCTGGATCCAAGAAGGGGAAGCTTTAAAGGCCTGCCGCTTTTGTAAGCTAATGAAAAGAAGAGTTGGAGACCCAATACACCCTTGGAGCCTTGGGTAGTCTAAATATTAACAAGTAAGTGTGCCTACAAGGGATTTATTCAAACACATATTTGTAAGTATTAATCCTGCATTCAATGTTAGCAAGCTCTATCAGGTAGCTCACACTGTAATCAATTCAAATTCAAATTTACTTTTTTCAATATGAACAAATCTGAAGAAAAAATCTAACACGGGTGTATATATTCAAAAAGGATAAATTTATATTAACAAGATATTTCAAAGGGTACAAAAAGGTAAAAAGATTTCCATAAAATAGCACAATGCAGCAAGAAGTTTCAATATTTTGATGTTACAAACACCCCATTGTTGCAATTGCGAACACCTTTTTCAAAAAATCACAGGAAAATGTGACCAATTATACAGACAACATATCCTTAAATCAAATAATACAAAAATAGGCGAGGTAGTCGACGTTTTGGTCTATGTAGTATATGCATCAGCTAGACCATCTTCAGGACATTTAAGAATCAAGTGATGAATGACCCTTAGGAATTTATATGGGCAGTATCTAAATTTGCTTGTCTCATCCGAGATCAGGAAAAGTGGTCTCTCAAATGGCCACTCACGTGTATCAGCAATTAAATGCAGGTCAGTCCAAATTACCGAACCTCACAGTATCCTTTTACAGCCCTCTTATGCCAGGAACGCATCAATCTAAATTCTGGCGGGGAACGGTTCACACGACGTGCCGTCGACTCCGACGCCGACTGCAGAGTCACGTGAGTGGCCACTTGAGACCACTTTTCCTGATCTCGGATGAGACAAGCAAATTTAGATACTGCCCATATAAATTCCTAAGGGTCATTCATCACTTGATTCTTAAATGTCCTGAAGATGGTCTAGTTGATGCATATACTACATAGACCGAAACGTCGACTACCACGCCTATTTTTGTATTATTTGATTTAAGGATATGTTGTCTGTATAATTGGTCACATTTTCCTGTGATTGTTTGAAAAAGGTGTTCGCAATTGCAACAATGGGGTGTTTGTAACATCAAAATATTGGAAACTTCTTGCTGCATTGTCCTTTTGTAAGCTGTCCCTGCCTTTTGCTGCCCCCAGCAACTGCCTCCCACCGGTTCTGACCCCCACTTTGGGCGGGAGAATCGGCGGGAAAACCAAGTTAGGAGGAGAGGTGTGCCCACCTTTGCCAACCCCACCCCTCAGGTGGGGGAAGCGAGGTGAAATACACATATCAGTCCCCTCCATCTTGAAGATGAGGGCACCCAGCCAATTAGGAAGAAGCTCATGCACCCCTCCCACTAGAGGGTGGCATAATAGGGGGTGTACTCACTCCAAGGAAGGGACCCATTGGTCCTGACCTGCACACCCCTGTAAACGCCCCTAAATTTTGTATTTAGGTGCAACCCTGAACCTTGCCTCCTCAGACTCGAGAACGAAAGAAGAAGGACCGGAGAGCCATGCTGACCCAGGAAGAAGAGGACACCAACTGTTTGGCCCCAGCCCTACTGGCCTGTCCTGACTCCAACCCGAATACAGCGGAAACCCCTGCGTGTCCAGCAGCCCCCCCAGAACCCGAAGGACCTGCCCTGCACTCACCTTAAAGACTCTGTCTTCTGTGAGCACCGGATTAGCTCAGCAAAGACTTCAACCACAGATTCCGGATCCAGGCGGCTCAGTGATTCTGCACCACTCTGCACCCGACGCCCACTGCCTGAGTTCGAGTGCCCAACACCACGAGGAGGTCTCCCCAGCAATTCGGACCTGGGATGTGGTGATCTCCGACCTACCTCAAGCAGACGCCTGCAGCCTCAACCTGAAGGGTTCCCCAACCGCGACCGGAGCTGGTAAGAAGACGCGATGCAAAAAGACACCCTTGCACCCGACGCCCCACAGCCTTGGGTGGCGCATCCAACGATGTCCAGGCATCCCCCAAGAACCCAACTTACCTCTCTATCCGGTGGTCGCCTCCAGCTCGCCTCCATGACCGAGCCTACAGCATCTTTTCCAAACCGGCGATATACATTGCAATCTACAGGGCTCCCGACGTCTCCTTAGCACTCTGAATCCGGAAGCACCACTGCCACCAGTGGTGCAGCTCCTGTGCAGATTGTTGGCCCTTGCAGTGCTGATCCTACCCCTAGGAGCTTTGTTCCCACAACCGAGTGGCCTGCTCATAAGCAGCCCCTGACAGAAGGCCTCCTTAGCCCCACTGGCTAACATTGGGCCCCTGCCCTCTCTCTGCACCCGGCTGCCCCAGTGCCGCTGGTGGAGGAATTTGAATGCCTAACTGGACCTTGGGGAACCCTGCTCCTAACCCACAAAAGTCGTACTTACAGGTTGTTTACTTACCTGTAAACCGTTAACACTCTTTTCCCCATAGGAACCAATGTTACGAGTTTTATTCCTACAAACATCTGAATTGACCTGTGTTTTGTATGAAGGAAAAGTAACTATTTTAAACCTGAAAAACTCTTACTTACGTTTGTATTGTAGGATCCACGGTGTGATATCTAGACATATCACCCCGACTAGTCGATGTAACATGAAAGTAATCAAAAGTAATTTCTATGTAATTTAAACTGTTTTTAAAGCCAATACAAACCTGTAGGGATTGCAAATCCATTCCCAATTGCATCTCCTTGTAAAGTTTTACAATTGAAAGTACATTTTCCCTACCTGTACCAAGTCCTGCTTGGTTCTAGAAATAAAACATAAGTATATCTTTTTTTTTAATGTTTACCCAATTGGTCTGGATTCTGTCTCCGAGTGTGTGTAATCAGTCCTTGATTGAGTGAATACAATAAATGCTTAACACAGCCTCCTGGTAAGCCTAACTGCTTGACCACACTGCCACGGTTCGTGATTATCTAATTTAGCCTCTGCTATACCTCTGGGGATCCCCTGGACTCTGTGCACAATATAACTTACGTTGGAATAGTATATCCAGTCAGCTTCTTACAGTTTGTACCATAATACCAGCTGGGCCATAATATGTTAAAATATATAGTTACGGTGATGGAAGTATAGAATTACAGCAGAAATGTAAGCTCTAAAAGGATAGGTGAGGTGATTCAATACTTTGAAAAGGAAGAACAAAGTGGAAACAATACAAGCAACCCAATAGGTTCCTTTGCCTTTTTAATTATTTTGTATCTTTATTAACAGTTAAACACAAGTTCCACATAAATCTACAGATAATACACATCAAACGTATGTTTGTACATGATGTTTCTACAGGAGGCTTCTCCAACGAGTAGCTCGCGAGCTACCGGTAGCTCTCCAGCTACCAATATGTAGCTCTCCAGTGTACAAACAATCCTACTAAAGGAGAAGCTTTTGCTTGGTTGAATTAATATATGTATACAAAAATTGAAAAGTGTGTATTCGAGAAGACAATGTTTGCATATTCAGAACTCATAAGCTGATGTTTTTAAAAAATGGTTCAATTTCCAAAATATATTTAAAGCCGATATTTGAGTGATAAATAATGCAGCGTTGGGGAGACCTATTACTTATAGTATTACCTTGGCTTCAGCGGGCACTGCAGCTATTGCTGTTATGTATTAAGCATGCAGAGGCATACCACATCGACAAAGCCTTTTTACATTACGGCTCATAACCATGCCGGATGAACTGAGGTGATCACTACTGGTACCCTTGCATATGGTGTCCACTAATATAATTTGTCTGATGTGGTTGCTATTACAACACTAATAATATTAGTAGCTCATGATGATTTACACTGAATGCAAGTAGCTCTCATTACAGAAAGGCTGGAAACCCCTGTTCTACAGCCCAAACCTAGCCAAAAGGCAGTGGAACAGATGAGGTGGCATACATGTATGTCAGAGAAAGGGTTAGGAGGCAACCATTCCGGTCAGACGTGCATAAAATTATGTAAAACACTTAAAAAAGAGCTTGATATAAGTAGTGTCAGAGTCTAGTCTATCAATATCTCATTGAAACAAATGAGGCTTTTCTTTGCGTGAAGAACTAACATCTCACTGGTGAGAGAAAGACGATGGAGCAAGAACAGTGACAATACATGTTTGAGATATTTGAAAGCCAAACAAACACATTCACTAATTACATGTGACTGAGAAAAGCACAGCTTATGGAAATGAAAGGCTAATGAAATAACGCATACTTACTGAAAGATAGCAATCAGAAACATACAGAGAAGCTGCCCTCTTCCAGGAAGCCCTGAAGATTAAGATGAAATCTAATAGTGAATAGGATGGTACACACCAATCTAATGTTTGATGAGGGGTACCTACCAGATGATAAGGACCAATACCCTCCCCTCTCTGTCTGCCTAGGTAAGTGCAGGTGTCAGAGGCCCTTGTAGCCCGAATTTCCACCCCAGTAGGCACCTTTAACACAGACATCCTAAAACACAGTAATAATCCAAATATGCCACCTAGTTTGCAGCTGATTTTCGTATTAAATAATAGAACTCTGAGCTTTAATTTTTATAGACATTTTTCTACACTTTAATTCCCCAGTCCATCTGAGACTAACAATGCCTGTACACAATAAAATTCATTAAGCACTTTAAAAAATAAAATGCTTAACTTCTATGTGAAAACTCCCATTAGACTTGCAGTCCTAAAAGATATTTCTGAACATTAGTCTTTATAGTCCAACATCACTCTGCACTTTTAAAGGCTTTTTTTTTTTTTAAATCTAAAAACCATTAATAAATTTAAGCAAGTTGTAATGAAGCACAGTAGTGACACACTGGTTGAAACAGCAACTGTTCTTTATTGTAGAAGTAGCAGGTGTCTACAGAGAAGACGTCCCATCCACACGGTCCCAGCAACAACTGAAATCTCGGAGTTCTAATGTGGCTCAAACAAGATAAGAACTCTAGAATCTAGAACTCCATGAGGTGGAAGGAATAGCTAACAAGTCACACAGGCCATTACACAGTGTAAAGGACACATAGGTCATTACACACCTTCCCTCTTTACACAAGAAGAGCAGGAGAAAAGTAGTAACAGGGAAGGGGAGGGTAACACCAGAAATGAAAGAAGGAGGAAGAAAAAAAAATGTTAATGAAGAACAAAATCGTGCAGTTTTGCAGGAATCTTTCCTGTACTCGAACTTTTCCTTAGCACAGACAACCCAGGGGAACCATTAGGACCACCCAACTCAGAACGGACATTGGAACGCATGGGAGTAATCCTGTTCAAGTTCCAGATGCGACCATCATTCAACTTTACAGCATTCTGAAAGAGTTTCTTCACCACAAAAGGCGAGGAGAATTTCGAGACTCCTGCAGATCTCTGTGGAAGACGTACTCGCACTCTGTCCCCCACACGGACACGAGTATGGGCTACAGCGTGTCTGGTGTCAAAATATTCTTTTCTTTTGGCAATCTTCAAATCCTGACCACCTTGCCAGGACTCATCGTCCGGAGACACCACCCTAGACCCTGTAGAAGAACCAACATCCACACTCGTACTTTTGTTTCTCATCCACGCTTGATACATCCTGGTATTGGGAATTCGTCCCCGAAAAAGCTCAAAGGGAACTTTACTAGTGGTTGGGTGAGGTGTGAGATGGTAAATCATTACTCGCTCCATGATCTCAGACCTCCAGTCCCTGTTTAGGGATTTGGCTAGTTGAATGGCTTCTTTTAAGACACGGTTGAACCTCTCCACCATTCCGTTGGTTTCGAGATGATAGAGAGCGCACCGCTTATGTCTGATTCCCCTTTCTGCCAAATAATCCTCCATCTCCCTTGAAACTAGTTGGACCCCGTTGTCGGTAAGTAGACAATCCGGGAGTTCCTCTCGTGCGAAAACATCATCAAGGAACTTGGTGACATCTTTGTTCTCAACGCTGTGAGTAACTTTAATCTCCGGCCACCTAGAGAACATGTCTACTAAAACTAAGACATAGAATTGACCAGAGGTCCTAGTAATGGGACCCAGAAGATCTAAAGCCACATCTTGCCAACAACGAACAGGGATCTCCCGCACTACCATGGGCTGAACCCTAGTATTATAGGCTTTGTCAGATGCAATACAATCAGAGCAATCTCTCACCATGCGCTCGACAAGGAGATCAATCCCGGGCCACCAGAAGTGTAGTCGGATCCTTTCTTTTGTTTTGGAGATACCCTGGTGCCCCTGATGAGCTTGTTGAAGAATTTGTTGCCTAACAGAGAGAGGTGGAACGAGTTTGGTACCCCTCCAAAGCAAACCAGAAGAGACTGACAACTCGTGACGTACATTCCAAAACTTACGCACCTCTTCATTCAAACTTTTAATGCCCCCCCAACCTTCAGTTACCAACTTGCAGACTTTGAGAATAGTGGGGTCTTTTTCCAAGGAAGACTTCCATTCTCCCTCACTCAAGACCCAAGCCATAACTTCACACACCTTATAATTGTCATCCTCCCACGAATCCCCTGAGTCTTCAAGAGCATTATCAGGGTTGTTCTGTACAAGGCGGGAAAGGCAATCCGACTCCTTGTTCTGAGCACCAGGAATGTGATGTACAATAAAATCAAAGTCTTGTAGTGCGACTATCCACCTTGCGATTCTTGAAGAGACCGCATCAAGATGTTTTTTTGTAAACAAGTCTTTCAAAGGCTTATGATCAGACTGTACTGTGAAAGGACTTCCCCAAAGAAATTTCTTCATTTTCTTAATAGCCCAAAAGATGCAAAGAGTTTCCTTCTCTATGACAGAGTATTGTGCTTCTGACCCCACCAGCGCTCGCGACAAGAACATGATAGTTACCTCTTGTCCATCCTTCACCTGTTTAAGGACAGCGCCGAGACCCTTTGAGCTGGGATCAGTGACGAGAACTGAATGTGCAGAAGCATCAAAACTCTGGAGGGAAGGCGCCTTACCCAAAGCTGCTTTTATATCATTGAATTCAGCTTGGCATTGTGGTGACCAGGCAAATCTCACGCCTTTTTTGAGGAGAGCTCTAAGACCAAAGGTGCAAGAAACAATATTGAGGGACAAACTTATTATAATATTCGGCCATGCCGAGAAATTTAACCAACTCCTCTGGATTGGGGCATGGGAAGATTCTCAATGGTCTTTACTAAATTGTCCTTGGGCCTTACACCTCCCTTAGACAACTTATGCCCCAAATAGTCGATTTCACTGAGATTAAATTTACATTTGTTCTCACGAAGGGTCAAACCACGTGACTTAAAACGTTCAAGGACAGCTCTGAGCCTTTCATCATGTATCATTTGAGAAGGTCCATATACCAGCACATCATCCTGGTAAATCTTTACACCAGGTAGCCCTTTCAGAACATCTTCCATTGCTCTTTGGAAGACAGAGGCCGCTGAATTCAATCCAAAGGGAAGTCTTGTGAATTTGTATGTGCCAAAAGGCGTTATACACGCAGTGAGGTCCATAGAATCAGGGTCGATCTTGATTTGATGATACGCGGCCCTGAGGTCTAGTGTGGAAAATACTTCAGCCCCATCGAGTTGTGTGAGCATTTCTGTGATGTTTGGGAGAGGATATTTATCAGCTATGACAGCTCGATTGAGAGCACCCAAGTCCACACATAGCCTCACCTCACCAGAGGCTTTGCGGGCAAGTACCACTGGAGCCAGCCAATCACTTGCCTCAGTCTCAACTGTGATCCCTTCAACTTGTAGCTTCTGTAATTCTTTTTGCATGGACTCTCTTAATGCTAAAGGTTTGCTGCGCACCTTACACGTTACAGGCGTAGCACCGGGTCTCAGTGTGATTCTATGTATATAGTCAGTCAAACACCCTAACTTCTCATTAAAAACTTGTTCAAACTCAGTGCGCAAATCACATGTATGGACAGCATTTGTAGATTCAGGTGTATCAGCAATAATAGGAAGTGAAGGCGGAAGATCACCTTTAAGAATAATGCAAGGATCTCCACCAGGAATCAATATCACACCAAGATCAGCTTGGTGAATCCAGCTCACAATGCTGTCACCTCTGGAGGAGATGTAAACTTTCCCATCTGTAAGATTCCCTCTGTATTCGATCTCACCCTCAAAGTAGCCAAATAACTTTATAGGTTGACCACTGTAAGCAAGCGGTCTGATATCTGGCTTGAAAACCTTCACCTTGCCTAATAGAGAAGTGTCATAGAAACTTTTAGGAATCAAAGTGATTTTTGCGCCAGAATCAAAAAGCATTTTGATGGGGCGACCATTTATTCGAATACAGTCAATGGGACTCTTACGCTTGCCCTGACCAACTTGAGCTAAAACTTCACCACAATGCAGCTCGTCTGGTTCAGAGTCAGAGTGGTTTTGGACCCAAACTTCCTTCACTCGCTCATTCTTCCTGAATTTTGACGTTCTACAAGCTTTTGCTACATGACCAACTTTTCCACACTTGAGACACTTGGAGTTCACAGCTGGGCAAGACTTGTCATTAGCCAAGTGACCTACCATGTCACAGCGGTAACACCTTCCAGAGAACTCATTTTTCTGTTTTGAAGGATGTGGTTCGATCTGCTTAGAAGTTTTTGCCTTAACAACAGTCTGTACTTTCTCATTACTATTACTCGCAGAGCCATTATCTTTCTTTATTACCTCAACACACGCAAGTGAGTGTTCAATGCGCTTGGCTATGGAGATAACCTCATCTAATTTAGAATCGTCCTTCTGCCAGAGCTCGTCCTTGACTTTCTCTATGGCACATCCTAACACAAACTGGTCCCGTATGCGTTCCTCCAGTGCTCCTTCGAACTTGCAAGTGGAAGCCAGTTTGCGTAGATGAGTCACATACACTTCAACAGATTCTTTGGGTTGTTGCATTCGTTTCCCAAAGTGGTAACGTTCCAATACAGTGCTGACCTTGGGAAGGTAATGTTTGTCTAATTTTTTTAAACAGATTTCAAATTAGTTTAGACTATCGGATTTAGTGTCACTGAGGTCAGGTAAATGGTCAAAAACCTCTTGACCCTCTGAGCCCAGACAATGTAAGAGCAAAGCTGATTTCCTCTCGGCACTGAGTGATACGCCACACACTCTTGCGTAGTTGAGAAAGACCTTCTTCCACTTTGACCAGCGGATGCTAGGCTGACCAGGGTTAGATAAAAAGAAAGAAGGTGGAGTGACGTTTTGCATTTTGTGAGAGGAATTTAGTTGTCGCAGTAATTGAAGTAAACAGAAGTGCTTGTCAGCGAAGATGTATACAGAGTGACACACGGAACGGCAAACTGTGTGTGGGGAGCAAGGTTTTGTTTTAGAAGATGTCAATCAGCTGTGTTAGGCAATGGAGTAGACGAGAAATGCTCACAATTGGGCTAAATAAATAGTAACAAGCTGTGCCTGTCAGCGAAACAGGCAAGAAAGTGCTCACCAATGTACTAATTTAATAATAATGAGCTGTGCCCGTCAGCGTAGCAGGCAGGAAAAGGTGTGTCAAAAATTCTTTTTAAGCTGTGCCTATCAGCGAAGTAGGTAGGAAAGTGTTTGTAGATATTTTAAAGAACATGATAGTTACCTCTTGTCCATCCTTCACCTGTTTAAGGACAGCGCCGAGACCCTTTGAGCTGGGATCAGTGACGAGAACTGAATGTGCAGAAGCATCAAAACTCTGGAGGGAAGGCGCCTTACCCAAAGCTGCTTTTATATCATTGAATTCAGCTTGGCATTGCGGTGACCAGGCAAATCTCACGCCTTTTTTGAGGAGAGCTCTAAGACCAAAGGTGCAAGAAGCAATATTGAGGGACAAACTTATTATAACATTCGGCCATGCCGAGAAATTTAACCAACTCCTCTGGATTGGGGCATGGGAAGATTCTCAATGGTCTTTACTAAATTGTCCTTGGGCCTTACACCTCCCTTAGACAACTTATGCCCCAAATAGTCGATTTCACTGAGATTAAATTTACATTTGTTCTCACGAAGGGTCAAACCACGTGACTTAAAACGTTCAAGGACAGCTCTGAGCCTGTCATCATGTATCATTTGAGAAGGTCCATATACCAGCACATCGTCCTGGTAAATCTTTACACCAGGTAGCCCTTTCAGAACATCTTCCATTGCTCTTTGGAAGACAGAGGCCGCTGAATTCAATCCAAAGGGAAGTCTTGTGAATTTGTATGTGCCAAAAGGCGTTATACACGCAGTGAGGTCCATAGAATCAGGGTCGATCTTGATTTGATGATACGCGGCCCTGAGGTCTAGTGTGGAAAATACTTCAGCCCCATCGAGTTGTGTGAGCATTTCTGTGATGTTTGGGAGAGGATATTTATCAGCTATGACAGCTCGATTGAGAGCACGCAAGTCCACATATAGCCTCACCTCACCAGAGGCTTTGCGGGCAAGTACCACTGGAGCCAGCCAATCACTTGCCTCAGTCTCAACTGTGATCCCTTCAACTTGTAGCTTCTGTAATTCTTTTTGCATGGACTCTCTTAATGCTAAAGATACGCTGCGCACCTTACACGTTACAGGCGTAGCACCGGGTCTCAGTGTGATTCTATGTATATAGTCAGTCAAACACCCTAACTTCTCATTAAAAACTTGTTCAAACTCAGTGCGCAAATCACATGTATGGGACAGCGTTTGTAGATTCAGGTGTATCAGCAATAATAGGAAGTGAAGGCGGAAGATCACCTTTAAGGATAATGCAAGGATCTCCACCAGGAATCAATATCACACCAAGATCAGCTTGGTGAATCCAGCTCACAATGCTGTCACCTCTGGAGGAGATGTAAACTTTCCCAGCTGTAAGATTCCCTCTGTATTCGATCTCACCCTCAAAGTAGCCAAATAACTTTATAGGTTGACCACCGTAAGCAAGCGGTCTGATATCCGGCTTGAAAACCTTCACCTTGCCTAATAGAGAAGTGTCATAGAAACTTTTAGGAATCAAAGTGATTTTTGCGCCAGAATCAAAACGCATTTTGATGGGGCGACCATTTATTCGAATACAGTCAATGGGACTCTTACGCTTGCCCTGACCAACTTGAGCTAAAACTTCACCACAATGAAGCTCGTCTGGTTCAGAGTCAGACTGGTTTTGGACCCAAACTTCCTTCACTCGCTTATTCTTCCTGAATTTTGACGTTCTACAAGCTTTTGCTACATGACCAACTTTTCCACACTTGAGACACTTGGAGTTCACAGCTGGGCAAGACTTGTCATTAGCCAAGTGACCTACCATGTCACAGCGGTAACACCTTCCAGAGAACTCATTTTTCTGTTTTGAAGGATGTGGTTCGATCTGCTTAGAAGTTTTTGCCTTAACAACAGTCTGTACTTTCTCATTACTATTACTCGCAGAGCCATTATCTTTCTTTATTACCTCAACACACGCAAGTGAGTGTTCAATGCGCTTGGCTATGGAGATAACCTCATCTAATTTAGAATCGTCCTTCTGCCAGAGCTCGTCCTTGACTTTCTCTATGGCACATCCTAACACA
Organism: Calotriton arnoldi; assembly: GCA_963921515.1. NCBI lineage: Eukaryota > Metazoa > Chordata > Amphibia > Caudata > Salamandridae > Calotriton > Calotriton arnoldi. The sequence continues at coordinate 1,029,616 of CAWUFW010005832.1, read as the reverse complement.
AACTGGTCCCGTATGCGTTCCTCCAGTGCTCCTTCGAACTTGCAAGTGGAAGCCAGTTTGCGTAGATGAGTCACATACACTTCAACAGATTCTTTGGGTTGTTGCATTCGTTTCCCAAAGTGGTAACGTTCCAATACAGTGCTGACCTTGGGAAGGTAATGTTTGTCTAATTTTTTTAAACAGATTTCAAATTAGTTTAGACTATCGGATTCAGTGTCACTGAGGTCAGGTAAATGTTCAAAAACCTCTTGACCCTCTGAGCCCAGACAATGTAAGAGCAAAGCTGATTTCCTCTCGGCACTGAGTGATACGCCACACACTCTTGCGTAGTTGAGAAAGACCTTCTTCCACTTTGACCAGCGGATGCTAGGCTGACCAGGGTTAGATAAAAAGAAAGAAGGTGGAGTGACGTTTTGCATTTTGTGAGAGGAATTTAGTTGTCGCAGTAATTGAAGTAAACAGAAGTGCTTGTCAGCGAAGATGTATACAGAGTGACACACGGAACGGCAAACTGTGTGTGGGGAGCAAGATTTTTGTTTTAGAAGATGTCAATCAGCTGTGTTAGGCAATGGAGTAGACGAGAAATGCTCACAATTGGGCTAAATAAATAGTAACAAGCTGTGCCTGTCAGCGAAACAGGCAAGAAAGTGCTCACCAATGTACTAATTTAATAATAATGAGCTGTGCCTGTCAGCGAAGCAGGCAGGAAAAGGTGTGTCAAAAATTCTTTTTAAGCTGTGCCTATCAGCGAAGTAGGTAGGAAAGTGTTTGTAGATATTTTAAATAAGTAGAAACAAGCTGTGCCTGTCAGCGAAGCAGGCAAAAAACAACAACTTTCAAGTATGACAAACAGCTGTGTTTGCCAGCGAGGAAGAAAGCAGACGTAAGTATTAATAACTTGTTTGAAATGTAGAGCTTGTGCGGGGCGAAGCTGTGCCTACCAGCGAGGCAGGCAGTAAAGAGCTTTCGATCGTGACAAACAGCTGTGTTTGCCAGCAAGGAAGCAAGTGGAGTGTAGCTGTATTGACGTTAAGCGCAATCATCCAGTGCGTCCCTTGTTGCCGGGTAACAGGAGTGAGAAGAACAAGGAAGTCAACGTGATGACGACGTCATGTGGAGGCGCGCGCAGGCCGTAAGCAGCATTGTGTGACTCCGCAATTGCCAGGCGTCGGGTGTCATCAAGGGGTTGCGCAAAAGATTACAGAGGTTGCTAAGGTGACGAGAAGGCTGCCGGCGCGAGGAGTGCGCGTGAACGAACAGTAAGATTTAAGAAATGTATATTTCCAAACCTCGCGTTTTGTAAAGGAACCAGCGGGGTGCACACAGTACCTTAATAATGATGTAGAACGGTAAATATCGTCTTGCAGGAATTCCTTTATGTAGATAAGATTGTGTTGAGACGTCTGTAGCAGAATTAGGTAGACGGCTGTGAGTTCTTGTCCAGGTCGTCGCCAGTGTAATGTAGCACAGTAGTGACACACTGGTTGAAACAGCAACTGTTCTTTATTGTAGAAGTAGCAGGTGTCTACAGAGAAGACGTCCCATCCACACGGTCCCAGCAACAACTGAAATCTCGGAGTTCTAATGTGGCTCAAACAAGATAAGAACTCTAGAATCTAGAACTCCATGAGGTGGAAGAAATAGCTAACAAGTCACACAGGTCATTACACTGCGTAAAGGACACATAGGTCATTACACAAGTGATGTGAATAATTTCGACTGCCAACTGCAAATGGCTTATTAGACATGAATGCCTGCAACTTTTTTCTCCCTATGCAAATTCAACTATGCTTCTGTTATGTGTCTTTACCAGTCTTTTTTTCTATGGTGCTTTACTATTTTTTGGAGTGACTTTTTATCAGGCTTGATGCTCAAGGAATTGTAAAGATTTGCGCTTAGTTATCATTTTCCCAGATATAGTATCACTTTCTATCATTATCACCCTCAAGTCAAACAACCCTAATTCCCTCAATGAAAGCATACTGTAGGAAACAACAAACCATGAATTCTGACCTTGGCAATGCACTTTGACATAGCAAAAGCTGGAAGTGGCTATTCTCAGGCCTTCGAGACCAGCTGTTACTACTTTGTTAAAGTAGGACTATAGAGAGTGGTAGACTATTCGACAGGTTCAGAAATAGGGCATAGTAAGGGGAAAAAGGGAAAATACCAACTCTGTTTAGGTATTCAACAATGTCTCTATATTCATTATCTTAAGCCCTCTCTAGCACTCATAACTGGCAGTGAATAAAGTTATTACGACACACAATGTATACACATTTAACCAAAGGTAACAAAAAGCAAGGATACAATATAATCATTGACCTGCGGTATAAAATCACATTTAACTCAGTTACATTTTCAACAAAAGGATTGTTCCAGCATAAAAAATAGAAAATAAAAACAGAAAATGTTACCTCCTTCCCATCTTTGGATTTTACCCGTTCCAAATCCCCCAATCGAATTTTGATCAGGTGTCCTGTTATTTCAGTCATCCGTCGCTGGTCTGTAACGGTAACGCAAGATAAGTAAAGTTCTGCAATAGCCTTCGGGAAACGTAGCGATATCCTGCTGCGCTCTATTAATCAACACTTGCTACAGAGGCTGGTTTTTACTAATGTGTATAGGCAGAAACTATACATATCTGAATAGACCAACTCCTTAGAAGCACTCTATCTGCAACTAGTAAAGGACATCACATACTGCTAACGACAGGCAACACACACAACTCCTCTTCTAGCATTACTCTATGCACAATCCAGCCTTGATCAGGCTTTCCAAAACCTGCACTACACAGAGCCAAGCATATTTTTTTGCTATGCCATCATCAAGTCACATCTATGACCTTTAAGAGTATGACCTAAAGCCATGCCTAGCCCAATCTCAATCCTGCATTCACACATTACCAGCCCCCTCACTATTAGTTCTCTATTATCGAGTTAGGTGGCTCCTTCTCCCCACTACTGCCATCAAATACATATGCATCTGCAGTGCTACTTTGCTACATTCATACTACAATAAATCTGAAACACTTTATCAGTAGCCATCAAAACCCCACCACATATTGGTTACACCAGACAAGATCAGGAAACACCAGCCAACACCCTTCTCAGGCGCATATATGCCTTCAAACCGAGATAAAAGCACTTTGGGTCCTCACTAGTGACAGTGATGTACTACATAAATGTCAATGACTTCCGATCCTGCTATGGAAGACTATCTGATTGGATGAATCTATTTAAGATTCTGAGAAAGAAAATTAAATATAATGGGAAATTGCATTTCACTGTAATATTAGATTTCTGCTGCCTATTCAAGGCAGTATCCTTTTCATCACACTAAAGTAGGTGAGTGAGTTTATCTATAGTGGTAAAAAGTCACGTCTTCAATTTGGGAAACACTTTGGTTGTACAAGACACATACAGATGAAGGCAACGCATCCTAGAAACAAGGATCAAGAACACAGATTCACATTTTTTAAATTTTACTATCAAATATATGCCAATCGAAGACTCTCATGAACCAACAATTTAGTTGAGCAAATAAAATGTGTGGAACAGTATTTCCTAAGCATAGATCTTAGAAACATATGTTTCGAACCATGAATAGCATGATGAGCAATGCACACAGCTATTAGGATAAACCTGGTCTTGACAAGTAGAAGAGTTGTTACACATTAATTCGGAGCTTTGACCAACGATCTTACTGGAGCATAAAAATGACCTGAATATCTAGCAGGGCAGTTTTTAGGAAGGCAGAGATTGAAAAGACTGCCATAGTCCAAGCAGGAGGCAATCTATGCTGTAATAGCACAGGGGTATCCCTCCTCTGGATTAAAGTAGGGTAGTTGTTTTTTTAATTGCCAGAGCTGGAAAAACACATAGAAATGATGAGACGCAAACCTAAAACACAGGTTGTGCATAACCTGAGCTGTGTAAGGGAACATCCTAGTTCCTTAGGCCAAAAGGCAAGCGTCCAAAGACACAAAGGACCTGATTTAGATCTTGGCGGACGGGCTACTCCATCACAACGGTGATAGCTATCCCACCCGCCGAAATATAAATCCCATAGGATTTAAGGGTATTTATAGTTCAGCAGATGGGATAGCCTTTACCATTGTGACGGAGTAACCCATCTGTCAAGATCTGAATCAGGCTCTTACTACTTACCATCACTGCTCTTTTTAATTAAACTAATTTGAGCCCATCCATTTGCAAATCCCTTGCAGGCATTTGCAGAATGTCTTAGAAATCCTTACTAAAGTAACATGGTCTAGTTACGGATTTGAATATCACCTGGCAGGATAGTATGTGCCAGAACTGTGACATCGATGTCACACAGAGCAACTATGAATTACTTTCCCAGAAAGCCTAAGCAGGTCATTGGAAAAATGAAAGTGGACACTTGAAGGATATGGTCACCTACAACACCTCGAGCAGATGAGTAATGCTGCGACTGCAGGGAACTGGAGCCCAAGGATGATGAGGTACAATGGAATATATATATACCCTCAAGTGAAGGCAAGCGGAGCCATGAGTCAGCCAGAGCCGTATCAGTGCTACTGTGGCTGTTGGGGAGCTGAGAGGCTTGTGATGAATGCTGGGAACAAAGCTGCTGAAGTTAGGGATGCCCCTACAGAATACATGGAAGTATCCTACTGCAACACAGCAGATAGGCTTAACGGCAAGGAAAAGTCCTGGAAGAGAGGAACGAGCAGGAGCCCAGGAACAAACTTGTAAGATATTGTAGCATGCAGTTACAGAGCCTTTGTCTATGAGCACAGTTGCAAAGTGTCTGCCTCGAGCGGCACTCGTAATTCATAGTGCACCAAACTCACATATGCGCACTAGCATTAGACTGCGCATGCATCTAGTTGAGACACAATTTCCTTCCTAAAGTAACAGATACTGATCCTCGGGCATGCGCACTGAGGTTTCTAACACTTCCTCTCCTCCATGCAGAAATATCGCAGAAAGGTTGCCGTCAATTAGGATGTTTTCGATGAAATATCTTTATCAATTTTGGAGCATATAATCCTCAGCATTCTCCCAAGTATGTCCTTCAGGCCAATACCCTTTCCAGTCAATTAAATGTTGTAATTTTCCATATCTTTGCCTTGAATCACAGAAAGCTTGCACCTCATATTCCTCGTCAGAATATTGCGGGTGGTCTACTACGCAAGTTTTACATCTTGGAGCATAATGGCTTCAATAAAGATATATGAAACAGTGGATGAATTCTCCATCTCACAGGCAGTGTCAGTTTGAAAGCTAGTACATTTATCATCTTGATTATTTTGAATAGTCCAACAAAGGTTGGTTGAAATTTCCCTTGTATCGTAAGAAAAATTAAATTTGTGTTGGTTAGCCAGACTGTGTAATATTTTGTGTTCATGTTGTGTCTTCCTCACCTTCTAACTTGCCTATCTCTGATAATGTTGTTGAGAAATTTGAAGATGATGGTAGGGATCGATTTTTTTTTGTATGGTTCATACTAATTGGTTGAGTGCATGTGCTATTGATGGCACTTGTGGTATTGGAATTAATCCAGAGTGATAAGTGTAGGTACAACTCAAATACTGTTCTAGGGTCATGTTGAGTCATTCGGTCTGCCCATATATTTAAGGATGGTATGCTATTGATAATAAAGTTTGATTCTGTAACGGCTGTGTTAATCCATGCAAACATTTTTTAAGTAAATTGAATTCCACGGGCTATGATGATTTTAGTGGGTAATCCATGTAAACGATATGCATTTGAAATTAACTGGCTTGCAAAGTCTTTAGAAGTTGGTAGCTTTGTGCTTGCTGAGAAATGGGTCAATTTAGTGGTATAATTCACGACTACCGTAATGGTGGTCATTTTTAAAAAAAACTGAAAATCTGTGAAAACGTCAAATGATAATTGAGATCAAGGTTGCTATGGGACAGTTATCGATTGACCAAAGCTTTCTTATATGTCCAGTAGTGAAGTGAAAGAATAGGCCTCCCATTTTTCACCCAATCTGGGAAAGTTGCACTCCTCTTGCATTCTAAAAGCATCAGACTCTCCTTATCAGCTTTAGCCATTTAGCAAGCTAAGACTCGGACACTGAGAGGATTATAATCTAGTATGCAAGATAAACATTACTTGAATACATGTAAAGCAATTCTTGAATAAAGACTGGCAAAGAAGCATTGATTTCAGTCAAATAAATCAACAACTCACACTAGACCATAGCTGCTTGGAGTCTTAATTTGGGATTAACATTTTTGTAGTTCATAGCATTGGCTTCGAAGCACTCCTGAAGGGGGTTACCCACTAGCATCAATGCCAAAGAATGACATGGATGGCAGGCAACCCTTACTTTATCACAATCTCAAATTAGGTAAAGGGGGGCAGGCCGCTGCAAGGTAGCTACTCGCTCCTAATCTTAAGGTCAGTCAGCAGAAACGCCATTCCCAAACACCTGGGTCCGTATAGTAAAAACTCACTACCCCCTGGGACATTGAAGCAGGGGGAACATTTAAACTCATAAGAAAAGAACCCCAGACCGCCTCGAAAATATGCGGCTGGTCACTGAGCTTGTATGTGATTTTTTCGTGGCAGGCCACTCAATGAAGTTCCAGTAGCCATTCAGAAGTGCAGGCACCGTGGGCTGTCGCCAATGGCAGAGAATAAACAACTGGGCGGAGGCAAGCAAGATTGCCAGCAATCTGTGTTCATGCGAGGTCATATTGGAAGGTCAGAGGTATCATGCAAGCTGCGAGTTGGGAGCAAGTGGGACCTGGCTACATTGCCGGATCTGATCCCATACCTGCGCCCAGTAGGCTGTAACAGCAGGGCAGGAACACAGGATAAGGAACAGATCACAGTGGTGGCATTACACCTCAAGCAGAGGTCGCAGGATAGTAAATTTGCCCTGTGGAGCTTCCAGGGGCACAACTACAACTGCCCTATCTTTCATAGTGAATCTTTTAAAAGACCCTGAACAACTCTAAATCCTCTCCATCATGCATATTTGCATGCAGAGAAACAGATAAAAACTCCGCTTTCTGCAAGCCAGAGCTGTTTGACGGTTTCAGCTTGTAGAAGGAAAATGCTACTTACCACAGTATGCATCTGTTCTTGGCATATAGAGCTGTAGAGTCATATGCTTTATGTTGTATTCTCTTCATTATATTGCCTTAGTGTAATATTCTATGATCCAGCCTATGGAATGTTGATGGGTTGCCTAGTTGCCCGGTGTCTGGGTTCTGGGCATTCAAACTGTACTGAGAGCTGTTGGAGCTGGATGCCTTTGACCTCGCTCTTATGTCTGCTGTGTAGCTTTCCTACAATAAATTCCAGTTTAGCTCTCCTGCGTCTGCGAGTCATCGGTGCTCATCGTGTTGAAGACCCACTCATCCGGTGGTAAGACTGTTCCTCTATTTTCCGACACACCACCGACGTTTTCGTAGCGCGTCCTCTTCTCTCTAGCACTCGCTCTCCTCTCCATTGCCGGCACATATTTCCCCCTCCGCGTCTGGCAAAAAATAAATAAATAATAAAACGCCGCCGAACTTAACAGGAGCATTGAGGTTGAACGGACTTCCTTTGCACTCGCTCCATACTCTTTCACTTTGGAAGCGTTTTGGAGGTTTCAACTGTGTTTTCTTGCGTTTTTTGTTGTTGTTAATATTGCATTAAAATTGGGTCTCGCGCCGACAGACGTTGAAACTGTCTCGCCCATGCGCTTCAAGAGGATTCACGCTGTTGCCTGGTAACGCTGTATCCACGTATCCTCGTAGCCTGCCTCGCCTGCCTGACCACACGCGTCACGTCACAACGAGTACTTCGGACCACACGCGTCACGTCACAAAGAGTGTCTCCTAGCAACTGCTCATTAGCAACGTTTCCTGCATCCAGTCTGCCGATCGCGACGATTGGCACGTCTTTTCTTCTTTGCTCTTCAAACCTCCTGGTTTCATGTTACGGAGTGGGTCATACTACGGTGATCCACACACCCTTTAATCACACTACGGTGATCCACACACCTTTGAGAAATGTACATTTTTTTGGTTTTTTTCCAGCATCTACGAAGCAAGTTATTACGGTGATTCGCACACCAAGATTCTTCTATCCAACATTTTTAAAAATTTAAGCGAATAACCACACGGTGATTCGCACACCTATTGCAACTGGTTTTTGACACACACTTTATTTAACTGCTTTGCAGTATACTTCACGTACAACTATTTTCATTGTTTATCTTATGTTCGGTATATGAACCTAAATTTAAAAGTGTGTTTTAGTGCACTTCTCGGCTTTGCATTTGTTTTTCTTATCTTTCTTTCTACTTCTTCCATTGTGTCATCCTCTCAGCATAATTATGCAATCCGTTACTCCTCCTCCCTCTTTCCTGGAATCTCCAGGAGAACCTCCTGTTCGATGGGAAATCTGGTTTGACGCTTTCCAGGCGTATCTGGGAGCTATTGGTGCGTCAAGGTTCAGCAATGAACGCAAGAAATTCCTTCTTCTGCATTCCCTTGGATTTGAAGGTCGCTCCATCTACAAACACCTTCCTGAAATCGTTCATCGACCAGAGGATGATGGAGATGATTATCAGGACACTATTTTAAAACTTAAAACAAGATTTGACAAACAACCCAGTTTGATGGTACTCCGTCACAAATTTTTTAAGAGACAACAGTGTGAAAACGAAGACGTTGACTCTTACATTTCTACATTACGTAGACTTGCTGCTGTTTGTCAGTTTGATATCTTCACAGACCAATTGATCCGTGACCAATTTGTTTGCCATTGTAGCGATAAACAGATTCGCCAGAAGCTTCTCTCTCTTGCCAATCCTTCTCTTGATGAAACTGTCAAAATAGCCAAGAGTATCGAAACTTCACAAGCATCTCTTAAAGAGTTAGAAGGAAAATCTACAGATCCAGTCAGCGTTGTCTTTGCTAACACCAAGGGAAAGGCAAATGACTCTAAATCTTCCTCTTCTTCGTCTTCCAGAAGCAATGCACCCAAAAACTCTAACTATGGTAGGGGTTCATCAGATTCTCAGCACATTAAGCAGATGTGTTACCGTTGTGGGAATCCTCCTCATATTAAAGGAGCGAAGTGTCCCGGAGCAAATGTGACTTGTAATTACTGCAGAAAGATAGGGCACTTTGCGAAAGTTTGCATGAAATGGAAAAATCCAAGGAGGTCTGTTGCTTGTGTCTTAGAATCAGACCAAGAATCTGATTCTGAAGTGATTTCTATTGTTTCTCTCTCACATGAATCTGTGTCCAGTATAGATGAGTCGTGCGAATGTGTGGATCCTATTGTTGAAATTATCGTGGGAGAAAAGCCACTTAATCTTCTATTCGACTCAGGCGCCAGAATTACAATGGTGACTCAGGAATTATTCCATAAAACATGGGGAGAAAGACCACTTCAGCCTCCCGATCGTTCTCCTGTCTCATATGAGGGACAGAAGATTGATCTCCTTGGGTATTTTGAGGATGTTCTTATTTTTAAAAATGGGAAAGTGTATGTTGCGGTGAAGGGTCTGAACATTCTAGGGTGGTATCATCACGGTCTGTTCAAGATGGTCCTTAGACCCGGGACATCTGAGCAAGTTCTTGTCATATCTGATGATCAACATTTCTGTCAGTGGAGTGAACGCTTTCCATCTGTCTTCGGAGGAGGATTAGGGACCATAAAGGGATTCAAGCATAAAATTGTCGTTAAAGATGGGGCCCTTCCGATTAAGCATAAGTTGAGAGGGGTACCTTTCAGCGTGAGAGACGATCTAGAAAGAGAGCTCAAGTCCTTATGCGACCAAGGGATTATCGAACCCACTGAATCGTCACTCTGGCTTTCACCCTTGGTCGTTGCGCGCAAGAAATGTGGCAAACTGCGTGTCTGTGTGGACTTGAGATCTCTCAATAAGGAGATCTGGATCGACTCTCACCCACTACCGAAAATTTGCGACTTGTTTGCAAGCGTTAGGGGGTCCAGATTTTTTTCCAAGCTGGATTTGGCCAGCGCATATCATCAGATTGAGCTCGAACCTGAATCACGCCCCCTCACAGCCTTCGTGTCACCGTTAGGCACTTTTCAATACAGACGGATGCCCTTCGGGCTTGCCTCTGCGCCTTCCGTCTTTCAACGGGTCATGCAAAGTATGTTAGGTGGGATTAGTGGCCTTATGGTGTTCCAGGACGATGTGTTAATTCATTCCAAAGACATCCCGACACATAACTCTTTGCTCGAAAAAGTCCTGGAAATTTTCAAGGATCATGGGGTGGTTGTCAAGCCAGAAAAATGCAAGTTTCTCACCGAAGAGATAGAGTATTTGGGTCACTTAATCTCCGGTGAGGGCATCAGACCAAGGAAAGGGCTGCTAGATGCCATCACCCAGGCTCCATCCCCATCTGATAAAAGTGGTGTCAAGTCTCTACTTGGTCTCCTGGAGTTTTATTCGAAGTTTGTTCCCAATTATGCCACTCTTGTACGGCCCATCAGTTCTCTTCTTTGTAAGGGTTTGGTGTTTGAGTGGTCCGATGAATGAGAGTCTGCCTTGCAGTGCGTTAAGAGTTCCCTCTCTAACAGTAGTGCACTCAAACCCTATGACCCGGATTTGTCTTTTTGCATAACTGTAGATGCGAGTCAAGTGGGGTTAGGGGCCGTTCTGACGCAGAACACTTCAAGAGGAGAGAACACAGTCGCTTTTGCCTCAAGGGTTTTGAGGAATGGGGAACTTCAGTACTCAGTCATCGAAAAAGAGCTGTTGTCTTGCTTATGGGCCATCGAAAAGTTTCGTCCCTATATTTGGGGTAGACGCTTTTTTATTGAGGACAGATCATAAACCTCTCATTTCTATTCTTGGGGCTGGCACCAGCAAATGCTGCTCGCCTAGGATCCTTCGTATGGTATCTCGCCTTATGCACTACCAGTTTGATATTGTTCATGTTCCTGGGGGGAGGAATCTCAGAGCTGATTATCTGTCGCGCTTTCCCATTGACTATAACAGGGAAGAAACAATTCCTACCGATGTTGGGGAGGAAGATTCTGATGATTGCCTGGTAGCCTCACTCGACTTGCCGGAGCATGGGCTTGATACTGCAGACAGCTGGATTAAAGCTCTTACCGATGATGAGATTTTACAACGAGTATGTGGGTTTGTTAAGTCAGGTTGGCCCAGAGAGCGTGTCCTTCCTCAGTGCATACAGCCTTTCTGGAAGGTGGAATCTGAAATTTCTTCGGAAGACGGTGTATTATTACGAGGTGACAAGCTTATTGTCCCTCAGAGTCTCAGGAAGAACATTATTGTCAAAGCCCACGAGGGTCATTTAGGATCCACGCTCACTAAGCGACGGGTTCGCGAGTTCTTTTGGTGGCCCTCGATGGACAGTGATATTAATGATCTCGTTGATTCATGCTGCATTTGTAGTTCTGCTGACAAAGGGTTAAAAGTCTCCTGTCCACCCCTCTTTCCCATTGAGTGTCCCTCTAGACCATGGTCCAAGATAGGTGTAGATGTCATGGGACCTTTGGAAATTTTACCTGGAGGGTGTCGTTTTGTTTTGGTGTAAATTGATTATGCTTCAAAATGGCCTGAAATTAAACTTGTTAAGGAGGCTTCTACCAGTAACTTCATCCTTTTTCTTAAAGATGTATTTTTGAGAGAAGGATTTCCTGACACCATGGTGACGGATAATGGCACTCAGTTCACGAGTGCTGAATTTGAATCCTTTTTGAAATCATGCAACATTCAACACGTTAAGAGTTCCCTTTATCACCCCCAGTCAAATGGACTTGTTGAGCGTATGAACAGGGTTGTGGGGGACTGTATTAAGTGGGCCAGATCTTGGAACTGTGATATTATTAATTCACTCAACAGTATGCTGTGGTTCTACAGGACCACCCCTCACTCTACAACTAAAGTCTCTCCCTTTGACCTATTGAGAGGAAGAAAGCCCAACACTAGCTTTAAGCCCGCTTGGATGAACAAATGGATCAAGTCCGTTCCTGATATTGACAGTCTCATGCTTTTAATTAGAGAAAATGTCTCCAACTCCCAGTCCAAACAGAAGTCTTGGTTTGACAATAAGAGAGGGGTCAAGACTGTGCCTGTGGTCGTTGGAGATCTTGTTCGCATTAAGTCTCCTTTACATGTGAAAAAGGGTGAGAGCAAATTCGGTTCTCCCATTTCTGTCACCAGGGTTGGGAGGAACTCTGTGCAAGTTGAAGGGGGAAAATGGTGAAATGCTGGTAAGATTGTAAAAGTTAAGAATGTTCCTTCATATCCTGCTGCTGTGCCTCTAGGTCCGGAGGTTGTTGTACCTTCAGACATGTCCCTCAGAAGGAGCTCAAGATCTAGGATTGTTCCTAAGAGATACTGCATGTGAAATGTTTTAGAGTCTCTGTTTTATGCTAAAATATATTCAACAGTTATTGTTACTCTTAGATTTTATATCTTGCTTGTCTTCCTCTTTTCTTTTGTTTTTTTCCTGTTTTTTTATTTAGTTTTTCTTACTTTGTTTTATTAAGAAAGGAGGATATGTTTTATTCTCTTCATTATATTGCCTAGGTGTAATATTCTATGATCCAGCCTATGGAATGTTGATGGGTTGCCTAGTTGCCCGGTGTCTGGGTTCTGGGCATTCAAACTGTACTGAGAGCTGTTGGAGCTGGATGCCTTTGACCTCGCTCTTATGTCTGCTGTGTAGCTTTCCTACAATAAATTCCAGTTTAACTCTCCTGCGTCTGCGAGTCATCTACTACACTTTAGCATAGATCGCCATCTTGTGTTGGGTCCGGATGTTTGCACCTTGTTTTTCTTCGAAGAAGTCTTTCCAGTCACGAGGTAGGTGACTCCTCCTTTTGGTGATAGTGCGCATGGGCATCGACTCCATCCCCAGATTGTTTTGCCGTAAGGGTGATGATGGAGTTAGTAAGAGTAGTAGAGAGATGTCCATGTATAATGTATCTAAGTAAGATAATACTGCAACAGAGAAAGGTTCCCGGGGAGGTGGGTGGGCGGGCGCATATGACTCTACAGCTCTATATGCCAAGAACAGATGCAGACTGTGGTAAGTAGCATTTTCCGTTCGAGGCATAAGAGCTGTAGATCATATGCTTTAGCATAGACTATACAGCAGTTATCTCCCAAGTGGTGGCTAACCTGTATCTGTTGCAGTAGTTTGAAAGAGTGTTCTTAAAACTGCCTGACCCACACTAGCTTGTTGTTTCGCTAACACATCCACACAATAATGCTTTGTGAATGTGTGTGGTGTAGACCATGTTGCAGCCTTGCAGATGTCATCTAAGGGTATGTTCGCTAAGAATGCCATAGAAGCGTTTAGAGTGCACCCTAGGGGGAATTGGTAATGTGCGCTTAGCTTTAATGTAGCATATTTGGATGCACTTAACTATCCACGTTGCAATACCTGCTTTTGTAATAGGATTGCCTTCGTGCGGTGGTGAAAAAGCAACAAAGAGTTGTTTGGTTTTCCTAAAAGATTTAGTTCTTTCAATGTAGTATAGTATGGCTCTTTTTACATCCAATGTGTGAAGAGCACGTTCTGCTACTGAGTCTGGTTGAGGAAAAAACACAGGTAAGTCAACAGACTGATTGAGATGAAATGCAGAAACTTTAGGTAAAAATTTGGGGTTAGTCCTAAGAACCACTTTATTTAGGTGAATTTGTAAAAATGGTTCTTGTATAGTTAGTGCCTGGAGCTCACCCACTCTTCTAAGAGATGTGATGGCTATAAGGAAGGCTACCTTCCAGGTGAGAAATTGTAGTTCACATTTGTGCAATGGCTCGAACGGTGGACCCATGAGTCTTGTAAGGACTATATTAAGATTCCACACTGGAGAGGGTGGAAGTCTAGGAGGAATGATTCTTTTGAGTCTTTCCATGAAGGCTTTAATAGCGGGTACTCGAAACAAAGACTTGTCTGTTTTGTAGGTACGCAGCTATTGCCGCAAGGTGTAAGCGGATAGACGTATATGCTAAGTTAGAACGCTGTAGGTGTAACAAATGGCAAATGATGTTTTGGATGGAAGCATCTAGTGGGTTAATTTTATTGTTTGTACAATAAATTACAAATCGTTTCCACTTTGCTGCATAGCATGCTCTTGTGGTACGGCGTCTAGCCTCTTTAATAACGTTCATGCAGTCTGGCGGAAGGTTAAGGTAGCCAAACTCTATGATTTCAGGTGCCAGATCGCAAGGTTGAGTTGACTGGGATCTGGATGTCTCGTCTCTCCATGGTTCTGACGATCATTTTGGGGGAGAGGTGTAGTTTCTGGTGAGGAACTACTGATAGTTCCAACAGGGTTGTGAACCAGGGTTGTCGAGCCCATGTGGGAGCAACTAAGATCATTGTCAGGGAATGTTGTTTGAGCTTCCGAACCACTAATGGAATTGGCGAGAGAGGTGGAAAAGCATAAGCAAATTTTCCTGACCAATTCATCGATAGCGCATTGCCTTTGGACAATGGGTGAGGATACCTGGACGCGAAGTTTGGGCATTTTGCGTTGAGGTGTGTGGCGAACAGATCTATTTCTGGGTAGCCCCACATCTGGAAGAATGGGAGGAGAACTTGAGGATGTAGTTCCCATTCGTGGATCTGTTGTCTTTGACGACTGAGCAGATCTGCAATCTGGTTGTTTACTCCTGGGAGGTGTTCTGCAAGGAGATATATCTTTTGAGGTATGGCCCATCTCCATATGCTTTGAGCTAGGTGTGAAAGCTGTAGAGTGTGTCCCCCCCCCCTGTATTTGTATGTAATACATTGCTGTCATGTTGTCTGTACGAACTAGGACAGCTTTGCCTACTAAATGCATCTGAAAAGCTTTTAATGCTAGAAAAATTGCTAGCAGCTCCAGATGGTTTATGTGGAGTCGTTTTTGTTGTGGAGTACACATGCCCTGAATGGTATGTATTTGAAGATGAGCTCCCCAACCAGTGAGCGATGTGTCTGCTGTTAGCACTATCTGTGGAACCGGGTCGACAAATGGCCGCCCCTTGGAAAAGTTTTGCGTATTCCACCACTGCAGAGAGCGATGGGTGCAGCCGTCCACCAACACCAGATCGGTTAGCTGACCTTGAACCTGGTTCCACTGACGTGCCAAGCATTCCTGTAGGGGACGCATTTGGAGTCTTGCGTAAGGAACAATTAGAATGCAAGAAGCCATCATACCGATCAATTGCATGAACACTCTGGGCTGGTAGTGAGTGTTGAGGCTGAAATTGTGATATTAGGGTTTGCATGTTGCATATCCTGACTGGGTTGGGGTATGCTAGAGCTTTGCATGTGTCTATTGTGGCTCCTAAGTACACTTGCGTGTTGGAGGGCTGGAGATGAGACTTGGTGAGGTTTACAGTGAATCCCAAGTCGTGAAGCAGCTGAACTGTTTTGTGAGTGTGGTGTAGACAGCTGTGTCGCGGTCTGGCTTTTATTAACCAGTCGTCTAGATAAGGGAAGACGTGAATGTGCTGTCTTCTTAAATGAGCTGCGACTACTGCCAGACACTTGGTGAAGACTCTGGGTGCTGTAGTTACCCCGAACAGGAGAACTTTGAATTGGTAATGTTGTCCGTTCACCACAAACCTGAGATATTTCCTGTGAGCCGGGTGAATGGGAATATGGAAGTAGGCGTCCTTTAAATCCAGAGTGGACAGAAAGTCGCCTTGCTGAAGTAACAGGAGCACCTGTTGGAGGGTGACCATGTGGAAGTGGTCTGACTGAATGTAGAGGTTTAGCTGTCTGAGGTCCAGTATGGGCCTGAGAGAGCCGTCCTTTTTTGGAATTAAAAAGTACAGGGAGTACACTCCTGTCCCTTGATGACGTAATGGGACTGGTTCTATCGCATTTTTTTCTACCAGAGAGAGAACCTCTTGTTTTAATAGGGTGAGATGTTCTGATGACATTGCACGTTCTCTTGGAAGGATAGTTGGGGGAGTGCTGGTAAGTTCCAGGCAGTAACGATACTGGATAATTTGTAATACCCACTTGTCTGCGGTGATTGAATTCCAGACAGGTAGGAACTGTGAGAGACGTCCCCCGACAGGAGTGGAATGATTGGGGGGTAGCGGAGGGAAGTCACTGTTTGTTGGCAGGGGAAGTGCGGGTGGAGTTACCTCTGCCTCGTCCTTTATTATTATTCCCTCTGTAGCCTCCTCGGAAATAACCTCTGGAGGAGGTGAATTGATTGTTTCCCTTATAAGAGGAGGAGGGATTCTCTGAGGACACTGTTTTTGAGCCACCCCTGTAAAAGGAGCGGCGAAAGGAACCCCTGCTAGAAGGTAATTGTAAGGCCCCCATGGACTTTGCAGTTTCGGTGTCTTTTTTCATTTTTTCTAGGGAAGCATTGACCGCTGGCCCGAAAAGATGTTCCTTATCAAATGGCTGATTAAGTATGGAGGATTGTACCTCTTGCTTGAATCCAGAGATTCGAAGCCAAGCGTGTCTGCGCAACAGTACGCTAGTGTTATTGGTACGAGATGCTGTGTCTGCCGCATCTAGTGCGCATTTGATGGAAGTGTTGGTGATGAGCTTACCTTCCTGAATAAGGTCGTTAACTTTGGTTTTATACTCATCTGGCAAATGTTGCATGAGTTTTTCCAACTCATCGTAGTGAGCCCTGTCGTAGCGTGCTAACAGAGCCTGAGCATTGGCAATACGCCAATGGTTAGCAGCCTGCCAAGCCACCCTTTTGCCTGAGGCATCAATGAGTTTAGACTCCTTATCAGGAAGAGGGGCGTCGCCTGTAGTTTGAGAATTAGCTTTTTTGCGGGCGTTAGATACAGCAAGAGAGTCTAAAGGCAACTGCCCTTTTATATATGCAGGGTCTGTAGGAGCGGGCTTGTATTTTTTATCCACTCTAGGTGTGAGTATTCTGGCTCTAACTGGGTCTTTGAATACCTCATCTGTATGTTTCAACATGCCCTTGAGCATTGGTAAAGTATTAGTAGACCTTTGTAAGTGCGTTAGTGTCTCAACAAGGAAATCCTCTTCGAGAGGGTCTGTATGAAGCTCCACCCCGTGATATTGAGCAGCTCTATTGATAAGCTGCACATAATCAATGTTGTCGTCAGGTGGGGAGGGTCTGGAGGGATACAGGTCGGGGTCATTGTCATGATCTGGATCTTTATTATAATTTTCCCAGGGATCAGTGTCCTGTGGTATGTCCTGATCTTGTGGCATATCCTGTTCTTCATCCCCATCCCCATAATCTTCATCCTGTATGTCAGGTGATAGTGGAGGTGGTGGTGAATTTGATGGTGTAATTATTAAATTGGGATTAGGAGGAGGAGAGGGAGGTATGTAAGGGGGAGAAGGGTTAGTACCCATGTCCTTATTCTTCAGAGGTATAGGGTAATCCTCTGAGAGATCCAGTTTCCGTTTTTTAGGAAGAGTGGCCAGAAGGTGTCCAGTGTTAGGGTGAATACTTAGTCTCTTTTGTTTCGGATGCAAAGGTGTGTCCTCGGATGGAGGCTCCTTGGATGGAGTATCTTTCTCTTTAGTAGTTGATTTCGGCATCGAAGGTTTGGGCTGAGAGTCTTCAGGCGCCGAGTTTTTCGAATCAGAGTGCTTGGGTTTAGCCGGTTTGGGCTCTGAAGCTTTTTGAGTGGCATGTTTCAGCTCCGAGCTTTTCGGCGCGGAGGGTGTGGGTTCCGAACCTCTAGGTGTCAAGGCTTTCGGCTCTGAGGTTTTCGGTTTGGACGATTTCGGCTCCGAAGCTTTCGGTTTGGAGGCTTTCGGCTCCGAGGCCTTCGGTGTTGAAGGTGTCTTCGGTGCCGACGGTGTGGAGACAGACTGGCACATGTTTTGTCTTGTGTTTCGGTGCCGAAGGTGTTGGTTCGGCACAGGAATGGGGCCGGCTCGAGCCCGAACCGGAAGGCTTGTCTTTATGTTTCATAGCCGGGTTGGAGGGCGGGGCATCTGAAACTTTTCCTCGGTGCCGACCTGAGCCCGAGGGCGAAGGTGATACCGGAGCCTTAGATTTTGGTTGAGTGGGCATATGGGGATCTGTACTCACGGTACATTGCCCCGGAGTGATGTTCAGGTCTTCTTCCATGTCGGAGTCTGCTTCGGACACGGAGACCAGTTCTTCTTCTTCAGCTTCTGCGGCTGGAAGGTGGAAATCAGAATCTTCGCCGAAGATGTCCGGTACGGAGCCGCTGCTGCGTTGCATCTCGCGGCGTCGAGCCCGACGATCACGAATGGTCTTCTTCGATCGGTATGATCGACACGCTTCACAGTCCTTTTAGTTGTGTTCCGGGGATAAGCAGAGGTTGCAGTCCTCGTGCAAGTCGGTGCATGGAAATTTAGCACGACACCCGGGACATAGTTTGAATGGAGTCCGTTCCATCGACTGCTGGCGTGGTCGGGACGGGTAGGCCAGAAGGCCCGCCTCGAAGTTCCCGATCGAAGGTTTCTCAATTTAAACGATGCGCGTCGAATGGGAAACCGCGATCGAAAGACAATACCGTCGAGGGTAGAGGATTGCGCGTCGAAGGGGTTCGAAAACAATACCGAACCGGAGCGCAGCAATACACATCCGAACCCGATGGCGGAAAAAAACAATGCCCATGCGCACTATCACCGAAAGGAGAAGTCACCTACCTCGTGACAGGAAAGAGTTCTTCGAAGAAAAACAAGGTGCAAACATCTGGACCCAACACCAGATGGCGATCTATGCTAAAGCATATGATCTACAGCTCATATGCTTCGAACAGTGGAGTTATGTTTGCTTTTGCTCAGTGGGAGCTGGCAGCTCACACCAAGCAAACGCAAACAGCTATGTCCCGGGGGTGGGCACCCCAGGACATAGCAGGAGCTGGCCCTGGGGGGTGACAATGGCTCCACAAGGGGGATTGTACGCCCCCACTCCAACATACAAGTTAGCCCTGGGAGGCGGTGGTCGTTGGGCCGGGGATCCACGATGAACCCCCTACATTAATGTATTTCAGCCCCGGGGAGCTGGTGGTCTCCGGGGCTGCGCAGGGGGGGTTGTGGCCCGCCATGATTTGTGATAAATTACCCCAGGAAGGTGGTGGTCCCCAGGGCTGCAGGGGGTTGCATGGGCCCCCTGAAATCATTTGATAACTAGCCCCAAATTAATTTTAAGTTCAGCCCTGGGGAGGTGGTGGTCCCCAAGGCTGCAGGCGGCCTAGTGGGCTCCCCTGCATGCATATTGTAAAGTGCCCCGCGGAGATGGCAGTCCCCGGGGGAGACGTGCAGGCCCCCCAGCCTTCTTTTAATCACTCTTCCCCCGGGGAGGTGGCAGTCCCCGAGCACGAGCAGGCCATGCGGGCCCGACCGCATGCATGCATGCATAATAAGATGTGCCCCGGGGAGGTGGCGGTCCCCAGGGCTTTCATAGGCCCTAGAAGGGGGGCTCTGTGCGCTCCCATCCTATTATTTATGACATGCACCTGGGACCTGGCCCACCCGGGGGTTATTTAAAAGAAAAAGTGGGTGTCCATGTTTGCTTTTTTTTTTTTGCTGCAAATTCACTAATATCGCGGCAATTTTTGGGGGGGAAAAATGATTTTTTTGGCCTGTTGGGGGTCAAGTTTTTTTTTGATTTTTCAAAAACCTTTATTAAACAAAAGGCACATAGTACATTGCAGCTTGACATCACAGCACTGATTCAGTAATTTCCACATTTCCAGTTGTGTCACATGTTACAGAGAAGTGAAGGCGAAAACATATACAGCTACAATCCATCAGCAAATGAATAGTAATCAAGGCACAGCAGAAGAGGCACAATCAATCAGGCCCGGGGAAGATGGGATCATCATCCTCAATCTGGGCATTTCGCGTGGCAGCATTGGGGGAGGTTGTTGCTGGGCTGTCTGGGGCGGTCAAGCGCTGGAGATAGGAAACGAGAGGGGCCCAAATATCTGGGGGTCTGCTGGGTGCGGGCATCAAATCCCAAAACTCGCCTAGGAGTGTCTGGCAGTGGGTTGCGTCGTCCAGCCAAATTTTAACCGTGGGAGCTAGTGTACGACCCCAGTGCATGGCCACCCTTCGCTTAGCAAGCACCAACAGCATCGCGATCAGCTTGCAGCTGGCATCGGACACGTGCCTAACGTGACCCATGAGACACAGCAGCGGGTCCGGGGTGATACGCTCGAGTAATGTCGCTAATAGCGGTGCACACCCCCTGCCAGAACAGAGCCACCCTGGGACACATCCGAAGCCAGGTGTGCGAAGTTCACGCCTGGAGCCACGCAGCGCACACATCTGTCGTTGTCAATTAAGCCCATTTTGTGTAAGGATGCAGGGGTGCGGTAAAGCTTATGCAAATACTTAAAATGGATGAGCCTCAGACGGTAATTGGGGGAGAGGCGCTTGGTCTGATTGCAGCAATAAAGCCACTGCTCAGAAGAAAGGTCCCTTCCCAAGTCCTCACTCCATGTAGTGCGGGCACGCTCAGTGTTGATGGAAGAGGGGGCCAAGGTGAGAGCGTATAATCTAGTGACCAACTTCCGCGGGGAGCTGGATGAGTGTACACACTCAAGGGCGGCATTAGCTTGGGGGGCTGCGGGAACGCGGGGTTGGCTTCCCTACATGTCGCCCTAATCTGATAGTACAGCAGCTTGTCGAGGGGGGTCGCGCTGTCAGGAAGAGAGAAGAATATGTTGTCGGGATAAATGTCTGCTGCAGTGTTGAGGCCCAGTTGAGCAGCACGGCGAGCCATGCCCGCTGTCTGCAATGGGGGAAACGCAGGATTGCCAGCGAGTCTCAGGGAAGGTGCGTGTAAAATGATGGCGCCGGTGTATCTGCGCAGCCTGTCCCAGGCCCATCGCAAGCATTCAACCGTATCTATCTCGTCTCAGGGGGGGCTTGGAAGGAAGGAATAGTGCAGTTTGAAGCGGCCAAGGGGCAGCAAGGTCAGCCTCGACCGCAGTGTGCGGCTGAAATGGTGTGGGGTGCAGCCAGAAGTGGAGGAAGCTGGCTTGGGCGCATAACGCATAGAGCTTAAAATCTGGAGCTCCCATAACACCACGGGCTAAGGGTAGAGTAAGTATATCATAAGCAATTCTGGGTTGATGTCCAGCCCATATCAGAGCAATAATGCTGGAACGGAGCTTGCGGAAAAAGTGCGATGTGAGGGGGATAGGGATATTTAAAAAGAGAGATAAAAATTTTGGAAGCACCACCATCTTGGCAATGGCGATGCGCCCCGCTAACGATAGAGGGAGCTTTTGCCACATGCGGATCTTAGTCTCTAGCCAGTCCATTGCCTGACCAAAATTAGATCTCCAGAGTTCATCCACATCCCTGCTCAACCAGACACCAAGGTACTTAGTAGGACCAGACGCCCAGACAAAGAGATAATCAGGAGTGAATGGCTTTGTAGCATCTGTTAGGGGGAAAAGTACCGATTTGCTCCAGTTGACCTGGATTCCAGAGAGGCACCCAAACCGCACAACCTCCCTAGTCATGGGAGCGAGATTTTCTTGAGGATCACGGACGTACAAAGTGACATCATCCTCGTACATGGATGTGACAAGGGCGCGTGCCGAGAAGCCAATGCCCCATTGAGTGCGATGTTGGCGCAGGCGTGCCGCGAGGGGCTCCATGGCGATGGCAAAGAGCATGGGAGAAAGGGGACATCCTTGTCTGGTACCTCTCGAGATGGTAATAGGGTCGGTGACATGCCCATTCACCCTGATGCGAGCTGTGGGAAGTGTGTATAGTAGCTGTATTTTGCGTACGAAATCTGGACTGAATCCCAGACGAGGGAGAAGGTAGAAGAGAAAGGGCCACTCCAAGGTATCAAAGGCCTTGGTGGCGTCCAGTAAGGCAGCCACAGCCGGTAGTGAGGGGTTGATTTGATGGAGGACCGAGAAGATAGTTCTCAAATTATGAGAGGTGGCACGCCCCGGAATGAACCCAGATTGATCCGGGCGAGCAATTAGGGACATGAGGGGGAGGAAGCGAGTGGCAAGTAATTTGGCATAGATTTTATTGTCAGTATTGATGAGAAATAAAGGGCGGTATGAATCACAGCAGTCCGGGGGTTTGTCAGGCTTCAAGAGAAGAGTGAGCATGGCCTCACGTAAAGATGGCGGGACGCTGCCACGTTCAAGAGAGTCATTGTACATGGCGGCTAAATGCGGAACGAGAAGAGGTGCGTATTGTTTATAGAAAGCAGGGGTGAGACCATCGGACCCGGGAGCCTCGTCACCCGGGAGGCCTGCTTTAACGGTGGAAATTTCCTCCTGAGTGAATGGCTCATCGAGATAGTCCCGGTGATTATTACTGAGCCAAAGGAGCTCAATGGTGTCAAAATATTGGTCCATGACCTCCCGGGGGGCTGCCTCGCCAGCAGAATATAGCTGGGAGTAGAAAGTTGAGATTCTGGCAATAATCTCAGAGGGAGAGGTTGTTCTGCCAGCGGATTCGATCAGCGCCGTTATGTAGGAGGAGGCGTGCAGTTGTCCAAGGAGGTTCGCGAGAGTCTTTCCAGGCCTCTCTCCCTCGCCATAGCGCCGTGCGTGCGCCTCCAGACCCAAAAACGCAATCTCCCCGTCAGCCTCCTCATGGAATTCAGAAAGCTTGGCTCTGATCTGCGCGAGCGTGGCGGGGCAGGGATCTCGAGATTGCTGAAGGTCTAGGATTTTGATCTCGTTTTCCAAACGGTCGAGAGTGCCCCAGGTAGATTTAAGCACCCCAGACTGCTTGGTGATGCACTCCCCCCGAATAACAGCCTTAAAGCGTTCAAAGTAGGTGATTATCGCACTGCGAATCTCCTTGCGGAAAGCGGCGTCCCGAAGGGCATTGGGGGGCAGACGCCAGGCAAACATGCGACGCAGTGTGAGCGGGAACTGCAGGCGCAAGCGTACAGGGGCATGGTCGGAGAGGGTGCGGGCCATGTGCTCCACCGAAGTGGTCCAGGAGGATATGTCGCGCGTGACAATCCACAGATCCAGGCGAGACCATGAGCCCTGCGAGCCTGAGACGCAGGTGCCCTTGCGCCTGTCAGGATGCGCGTGTCGCCATGCATCCAGCAAAAAGTTGTCCGATGTAATGGAATGGAGCCGGGATGTGGCATGAGGGTGCTGGGTGCAGCCACCTGAGTGGTCTAACGCCGGCAATGGAGCTATATTAAAGTCGCCTCCCCAGATCAAGAAGTGAGGTCCCAGGGAGGAGATGAGCTGCCAAATGCGTGTGAAGAAGTCAGGATCGTCGGAATTGGGGCCATATATGGCTGCTAGAATCAGAGACTGGTTATACAGGGTGCCAGCTAGGAGCACATATCTCCCCTCGGTGTCAATGAGAGAATGGGTGGTTTGCCAGAGGAGACCTCTACGGAAGAGAATAGAGACGCCACGGGAATAGTTAGAATAGAAGGAGGAATAAGAATCACCCCAGTGCCGCGACAGCAGCCTAGAGGCGGTGGTCGGAAGGAGGTGTGTCTCCTGGAGGAAACAGACATCCACCTTATGTCTGATGAGCAGCGAGTGCATAAGGCGTGCCTTACGATGGTCATTGAGACCTCTAATGTTCCATGTACAAAAAGTGGTGTCTGTCATGAGGATTGGCAGAGGGAGTCAATGACGGAAAGCCCGTGCAATACAGTGACACAGACCGCTAGTGGTGCTGCGATGAACAATGTGTTGCATAATGCTTGACATAATCTTGTGCCAAAAACAAAATAAAACAAAGATAACAGCAGACCTCTTGTGAGAGGTACCAACTCCTTAGGGGAGAACCCAACCCGCCCACCACCCACTCCAACCCACCAATTAGGCTGAGGAACAAACCCCCCCAGGGAACCCAAACTTGGAGAAAGAAATATGCAAACAGGAGCGGGAATTATCCCAAGGGGGCATGGTTCCGCCTGACATACACCCCTGCCGAAGAGACAGGGTGGCCAAGACACAGCACTGTACGGACCTTGTCATGCAAATAACATTCGCACGTAGAGGTGACCCTCCCCGGAAGAAACATTAACGTTAGTCACAATCGTTAATCCCACTATGGCACCATGTGCCCGGCAAGTCTTCTGGAGGAACCAAGGGACAGTGCCCCGCGCCCTAGATGGGCAAAGACACCCCAAAAGCGGGACACAGTAGGAATCCAGAGACATTATAACTACAGAACATGTGTCAACCAGGACGAAGCATGGCAAAACATTGAATGGAACCCAGCAATCCAACTTAGTCATTGTCACTTAACAGTCCTAGGTCAGCGTTTGCAAGGCTTTTGGCTGCAGTACGCTTTTGCGATTCTAACTTTTTTGCAAAAGATAGCGCGGCTTTTGGGTCTCCGAAGAACTGCGCCTGGGCACCGCTCTGAACCTTAAGTTTGGCAGGGTAGACCAAGGCATATTGAACCTCAAGTTTTTGGAGGATTTTTTTTAGCAGGGAGAAATTCTCGCCGGGCAGCCTGTACTGCCAGGGTGAAATCTGGATAGAACGATAGGAGGTTCCCTTGATGCCGCACTTCACCCATCTCCCGCGCCGCTCGCAGAATGGCGTCGCGGTAGTTCAACAGCTTGGCGACAATCGGGTGAGCTGGAGCCCCAGGAGGGGGACGAGGCCCAAGGGACCTATGAGCCCGTTCCACAATAAAAACAGAGGAGAGTACATTACCAATGAGGTCCCGCAAGAGTGTCTCAACGAAGTCCTCCATCCTCGCTATATTTGTGGACTCGGGCAGACCAGTAATACGGATGTTGCCCCTCCTAGAGCGCGCCTCCAAGTCCTCATTTTTAGCCTTGATCAGGTCTAACACCTTGTCCATCCTAAGCAGCTGTTGCTTGTCAGCTGCTGCCAAGTCTTCCACTTCCGACATTCGTGTCTCCAGCTGCGTTATCTGAACATCGTGCGTGTCCACTCTGACTTTCACCTGGTCCAGGCGTGCAGTTAAGCAGTCAAGTTTAGAGTCAATCGTGCTAAGGCTGGATTTGACGTCCAGCAGGAGTGCTTTTAAGTCATCATCTCTAGACTCAGCGGTTTCAGTTTGAGTGGATTGGTCCTCCGCCTCATGCGCAGGCTCATCCTGTCTGGTCTGGCGCCTATGTTCAATATGGCTAAGACAAGCGGCGATCTCGAACAACCTCGCCTTCGCATCACGGGAGGTTGTTCGAGATCGCCGCTTGTCTTAGCCATATTAAGGCTGTATTGGGAGATTGCCTGTTTTAATTGTTGGCCCACTGTATCATGGTGAGGCATCCTTCGGAAGAATTCCTGTGGAAGGTACTAGTCCCATGAATGAATCCTGCCTTTCCCAACTAAGGAAAACTATCTTGATTTTATTATCACACAGAGGATAAGAGCTTTGGGCAATGTCAGCGTAACATATATCCAGAGGTTGGAACTCCGGGTTGACCTATCCCCAGGAGTCCCGCCTTTTTGATTCTAACGCCCTGAAGAAGTCCATCATTGGACGAAACGCGTCGGCTGTGGTTTTTTATATCAAGAATACTTTGAAAAATAAAAGAAGAAAATATATGGAAAATACTATGGACACGGACTTGATCTTTTGTGATGTGTCCATTGTTTCTTGTTACTAAGTGGTGCACCTTTGCTTTTTAGTTTACTTGTTATAATCCTGTTCTGGATTGCACCGTGGCGGTGGGTGTGTTAACGGTGTGCACACACTATCATTGGAGAAATCCTATTAACGCTAACTAGGGATAGTGGGTCAGGTGCTGGGTCTTTACGGGGTACACTGCCAAACTTGTGTGTTTATTATAAGTGATATGTTATTAAAGTAAGATTTCCCAAGTCAGTACTATCTTTTGAAGTGGTGTGTTCTTAAAAAATAGTGGTATTTTTATTTGTAATATATTTTTGAACTCCCGTATGGATTCGTGGCTCCATCGCGTTCGTGCAGGGTGGAATCGCGACTCCAAAAAATTCCAGAACCAGTTTGGACACTTTTAGAAGTCAGTTGGTAAGGGTTAATATGTCTAACCAATAGAAATGTGTTTTACAATTTGAAATTATGTAGGAAGCAATGTGATTTGTTACTTACATTTATTTGTGTGGAGAAAGAGAGGGAAAGTTTGCCATAACTGGTTTTATCTTGTCGAGAGAGGTGCATTACATTGATTGTGTGCATAAGAAAATCTTTTATGAGTTTCTGATATTTCATATTCTACAAATCAATTTGGAAGGTGAGTTATACATTTGTGAGGTGTATTATGTATTAGCTTTATTTTTAAACTTTATAAATTATTGAAGAACTGTTTGAAATATATTATTAAATGTAGAGATTTGTATTGTAGTTTGTTTTATTGTAGTTAAAGGTTGTTTGAAATAGATTTTGTATAGTAATATGTGTATATTGGAAGATGGATTAGAGATTATGGTAGTTTGTTTTAGGGTGTGCATATGTACATTTGTAGTATACCGCATAAGTTTAAGTGCTGCTTTAAAATTGGAAGTGGAGTCTGTTAAGTTTTAAGGTGTAAATGGACTTCTGTCTCAAGTATGTCTCTAGTTGTATATGTAAATTCATATGTCATACATTTGAAGGTGCATGATGTATAACAAAGAGGTGTTGTTGGTTTTTATGTGGTAGGCTCAAGACTGAGTAGTAGTAGAATGGTGAAGATGCAGCATAATAGTGTGGTTTAAAAGATGTTGAGATCAGGTATTATTGACTACGCTACTTTTTATAAGGCAATAGAGAGGTACAGTTGAAATATGCCACATAATTTTTGGTGTTTGCTTTAAATTTGAAGTGTGTTCCGTGAATTTTTGAGGTGTGCATAGTGTTGTGGTAGAGACATATGCATGCATGCTTTCAGGATGTTGCACTTTTTTCACTCATTCAGGCACTACCACAGTACTACTCCAATGTCCCAGGCAGTACCCATGCACTTATAAAATCACCCGGGCAGTTTCTGAGTACTTTTGTAATCCCCCAGATATTATCCCTCAACTTATGCAAACACCCAGGCATTATGTAAGTACTCCTTAATCCCCCAGACATTATCATTGCACTCATGTAATCACCAATGCATTAGCTATACAATGATTTAATCACCCAGGCACTACCCGTGCACTCCTCCAATCACTCAGGCACTACTGCAGTACTACTTCAATCACCCAGGCACTACACATACACTTAAAAAATTACCTAGGCACTTCCTATGTACTCCTGTAATCTCCCAGATATTACCCCTGCAATCATGGAATGACCAGGCATTAGCTATACACTGGTTCAATCACCCAGGCAATACCCTTGCACTCCTCCAATCACTTATAAAATCACCCAGGCACTACTTTTACACTCCTCCAATCACTGAGGCACTACCACAATAGTACTCTAATCACCTAGGCAGTAGTGATGCACTTATAAAATCACCCAGGTACTTCCTATGTACTCTTATAATGCCCAGATATTATCCCTTAACTCATGAATCACCCAGAGATTACCTATGTACTCCTGCAATCCCTTAGACATTACCTCTGCACTCATGCAATCACCAGTTCATTAGCTATACAGTGGTTCAATCACCCAGGCACTACCCTTACACTCCTGCAATCAGCCTCTCAGAATCTATGCACTCGTGCAAACATTTAGCCAGTACCCATGCACTTATAAAATCACCCAGGCACTATCTTTGCACTCCTCCAATCACTCAGGCATTCCCTCAGTACTCCTGCAATCACCCAAGCAGTACTCATGCACTTATAAAATAACCCACTCACTTGGTATGTACTCCAGTAATCCTCTAGATATTACCCCTGTAGTCATGGACTCACCCAGGCACTAGTTATGTACTACCCCTGCAGTCATAGAAACATGCAGAGTCTACCTATGCACTTATGTAATAACCCAGGCACTAGCCTTGCAGTCGTACAATCACCCAGGCCGTACTGTTGAACTTATTTATTCACCTAGGCACTACTCCATGACTCATCTATGCCTTCAGGTGTTATTTAAACACTTATCCATGCACTCAACCTGTATGTGTGCACTTATGAAATTAGCCAGTCACTATCCATCTTCTCCTGCAATTACCCAGTGCCTACCCTCGCAGTCATACAATCACCCTAGCACTACCCATGAAGTTATGCAATCACTGAGGCAGATCTATTACATGTTTCAGTTGTAGGTTTCAATATATTCCAGAAATATTGTTTATATATTTCTTTTAGATATGATAATGATTTGAAAAGGTAGAGACATATGTATGATTGCTTTTAACAATATGGAGAGACTTATGGTTGAGTCATGTAATAGTCTGCTGCTTTATATTTGGCTAGGTGCAACACTCTTGCAGTTATAAAAAAAACCTAAGTACTACCCATGCAGTCTTCAAATGATCCAGGCACTACACATGCACTGCTGAAATCACTTACACATTACTGCTGCACTCATGCAATCACTAAGGTATTACCCATGCACTCTTTGAATCATGTAGTCACTACTCATGCACTTATATGATCACCCAGGCACTACTGTTGCACTCCTTCTATCACGGAGGCACTACCCTTGTACTTATGTAATCACTCAGCCAGTAGTCACGCTGTTATGAAATCACCCAGGCACTACCTTTGAACTCATCTATTCACTCAGGCACTACCCTAGTAGTCCTGTAATCACCCAAGAAGTACCCATGCACTTATAAAATCACCCAGCCACTTCCTATGTAGTCATGTAAATCCCCAGATATTACCCCTGTAGTCATGCAATCACACAGGCGTTACCTGTGTACTCCTTTAATCCCCGAGACGTTACCCCTGTACTCATGTAATCACCAATACATTAGCTATACAGTGCTTTAATCATCCTGGCACTATCCTTCTACTCTTTCAATCACGGATGCACTACTGTTGTACTTATGAAATCACTCAGGCAGTACACATGGACTTCTAAAATCACCTAGACACTACCCTTGCACTCCTCCAACCACCCAGGCACTACCTGTGCACTGAAGTGCTTGAAATATACCATATGCTTTTAGATCTCTACTTGAAATGAAAAGTGCAGCTTTTTAAGTGTTAAGGTGTGCATTATCTTGTGACTGAGGTATGTTTGTATTTGCGGATGATTTTTATATGTGTTTATGTATGTAAAGATGGTTGATGTATAAAATACAGGTATACATCTATATCTATTTTTCTTTTATATATGATGGTACTAGGGAAAGGTAGAGACTCATGCATCCATGCTTTTTTAAATATGGGTTGACTTACAATAGAGATATGTGAAAGGATGTTGCTTTGTATTTTGGTAGGCTGTACAGCTGAGTAGTAGTAGTAGGATGGTTATGTAGCAGGAGCAGTAAAGTGATGTTTAATATATGTTGGGTGAGGAATTACTGATTATGGTGGTTTAAAAGAGTCTTTGTAAAACTTTATTTGATGTATGCCAGATAAATCTAAGTGTCTGTTCGAAATGTTAAGAGTAGTGTGTCAAGTTTTATGGTCTGCATGGTCGTGTGATTGATGAATTTCCTAGTTGCATATGTATTCTCATATGTATAATGCATCTCAAGATGCAACATGTATAAAAGAGAGATATATTTTTTATGTATGTTTCTATTATAAATGATAGTACTAGTAAAAGGTAGAGACACATGCATACATGCCTTTATGAATATGGTAAGATTTATAACAGAGCTATGCGTTGGTTTGATGTTTTCTATTTGGGTAGGCCCAATACCCTAAGCAGTTAGAGAATGGTGAACCTGTACTAGAAAAGTGTACACCATGTTATAAACCACACTTTTGTGTTGCTATTTCAGTATTCTTCTACTACTTAGGATGTTGGGTGTAGTCAAATATAAAGCAGTAACATGAAGAGATGTCTCAGCTGTAAGTCTGCAATGACCCAGGCACTACCCATGCACTAATACATGCACTAAGCCACTATATGTACAGTTCTTCAATCAGTCAGGCACTACTCCGCCACTTATGCAATCAGTCAGGCACTATCTCTGCACTCCTCCAATCACCCAGGCAGTACAGATGCACTGATACATTCACTGAGCCACTACCGATGCTTTGATAGATGCGCTCAGCCAGTTCCTCAGCACTCATGTAATCAACCAAGCACTACCCATGCAGTTTTCCAATCATCCAGGCACAACCTTTGCATTCATGCAATCATCTAGGTACTACCTATGCATTGTTGCAATTAGTCAGGCAGTACCCATGCATTCCTTGATGTACGAAGGCACCATCTGTGCATTGCTCTAATCACACAGGCATTATTTTAACACTCATGCAATCACCCAGGTATTACGTATGCCGTTTTTCAATCACTCAGAAAGTACCCATGCGCTCTTGCAATCACCTAGGCACTATGCATGCACTCACCCAAGTATTACCTATGCACTTCTTCAATCACTCAGGCAGTCCTCTAATTTCATAAGCACTACCCCTGTATTCTGCTACTACTCAGGATGTTGCACTTCTCCAATCATTCAGGCACTACTACAGTACTACTCCAATCACCCAGGCAGTTCACATGCACTTATAAAATCACCCAGGCACTTCCTATGTACTCCTGTAATCTCTCAGATATTACCTTTGCAATCATAGAATCACCAGGCATTACCAATGTACTCCTCTAATCCCCCAGACATAACTCCTGCAATCATGCAATCACCAATGCATTAGCTACACATTGGTTCACTCACCCAGGCAATACCCTTGCACTCCTCCAATTACCTTTTCACAATCTATGCACTCGTCCTATCACTTAGCCAGTGCCAATGCACTTATAAAATCACCCAGGTACTACCTCTACACTCTTCCAATCACTGAGTCACTACCACAGTATTACTCCTATCACCCAGGCAGTACCAATGCACTTATAAAATCACCCAGGCACTTTCTATGTACTCCTGTAGTCCCCAGATATTACCTCTGAACTCACGCAATCACCAATGCATTACCTACACACTAGTTCAATCACCCAGGCAATACCCTTGCACTCCTCCAATTACCTTTTGATGTCCTGTGCACTCGTCCAATCACTTAGCCAGTGCCCATGCACTTATAAAATCACCCAGGCACTACATTTACACTCCTCCAATCACTGAGGCACTACCACAATAGTACTCTAATCACCTAGGCAGTATCGATGCACTTATAAAATCACCTAGGTACTTCTATGTACTCTTATAATGTCCCAGATATTATCCCTTAACTCATGAATCACCCAGACATTACCTATTTACTCCTGTAATCCCTTAGACATTACCTCTGCACTCATGCAATCACCAGTGCATTAGCTATACAGTGGTTCAATCACCCAGGCACTATCCTTACACTCCTCCAATCAGCCTCTCAGGATCTATGCACTCGTCCAAACATTTAACCAGTGCCCATACATTTATAAAATCACCCAGGCAGTACCTTTACAGTCCTCCAATCACTGAGGTAGTACCACAATAGTACTCTAATCACCTAGACAGTATTGATGCACTTATAAAATCACCCAGGCGCTTTCTATGTACTCATGTAGTCCACCAGATGTTACCCCTGAACTCATGCAATCACCAATGTATTAGCTATACACTGGTTCTATCACTCAGGCACTACCCTTGCACTCCTCCAATCACCCTGTCTATGCACTCCTTCAATCAGACAGGCATTACGAAAGCAGTGCTTCAATCATCCAGCCACTACACATGCACTTATGTAATGACCCAGGCAGAACTCTTGCACTATGCAATCACGAGGTACTATCTATGCATTGTTCCAATCAGTCAGGCACTATCCATGCATTCTTCGATGTACCAAGGCAGCATCTGTGTATTAGTCTAATCATGCTGGCATTGTCTTTGAACTTATATAATCACCCAGGTATTACCTATGCAGTTCTTCAATCACTCAGACAGTGCCCATGCACTCCTCCAATCACCCAGGCACTACCCATGCAGTTATGGAATCACGTAAGCATTACCTATGCAGTTCTTTAATCACTCAGGTAGTACTCATGCAGTCCTCTAATTTCATAGACACTACCCCTACACTCATGTAACCACTCAGGCACTATGACTACATAGGGTGTTGGGCCTAGTAAAAGATATAGCAGCAACCTTTCATATGTCTCTGGTGTAAGTCTCACAATGTTCTTAAAAACATGCATGCATATGTCTGTACTTTCTGTTAGTAGTATCATATATCAAAGAAACATACAAATAGATGATTAGTTGTGTTTTTTATGTGTACTATGTTCAGATGTAGAAGACATATCACAATATATGTTCAGACATATCTTAAACAGAAGACCATGAAGACGTTAAAAGTTGAGATAGTGCACTTCATATTTCAAAGAGACACTTAGATTTATTTAGTGCACTTCAAGTGAAGTTTTCCAGAGGGTCTTACAAAGTATCATAATCACTAATTTGTCACCTAACATATGTTAAACATTACTTTTCTGCTGCTGCTTTACCATTTTACTTGTAGTTAAGTATTGAACATAGTCAAAATAAATAAGTAAGAAGCAAGAGAAGTGCAGACAGAAGCAACAGAGGTGCAGAAGGAGGCAAGAGAAGTGCACAAACAGGCAAAAGAAATGCAGAAAGATCCAAGAGCAGTGCAGAAGGAACCAACAGAGGTGTAGAAGAAGGCAAGAGGGGTGCAGAAGGAGCCAAGAGAGGTGTAGAAAGAAGCAACAGAGGTGCAGAAGAAGACAAGACAACTGCAGAAAGAGGCAAGACAGTTGCAGAAATAGGCAACAGGGGTGCAGAAAAAGGTAAGATAAGTGCAGAAAGAGGGAAGAAGGATGTAGGAAGAGGTAAGAGGGGTGCAGAAACGGTAATAGAAGTGCAGAAAGAAGCAAGAGTAGTGGAGAAAAAAGTAAGAGAGGTGTAGAAAGAGGGAAGTGGGGTAGAGAAAGAGCAAGAGAAGTGCAGAAAGAAGCAAGAGAGGTGTAGAAAGAGATGAGAGGTACAGAAAGAGGGAAAAAGGGTACAGAAAGAGGTAACAGGGGTACAGAAAAAAGCAACAGAGTTGCAGAAAGAAGCAAGAAAAGTTGAGAAGGAAGCAACAGATACAGAAAGAGGTAACACTGGTGCAGAAAGAGGCAACAGATGCAGAAAGATGGAAGAAGGGTGCAGAAAGAGGTAACAGGGGTACAGAAAAAAGCAACAGAGTTGCAGAAAGAAGCAAGAAAAGTTGAGAAGGAAGCAACAGATACAGAAAGAGGTAACACTGGTGCAGAAAGAGGCAACAGATGCAGAAAGAAGCAAGAGAGGTGCAGAAAGAAGCAAGAAAAGTACAGAAAGAAGCAACAGAGGTGCACAAAGAGGCACAAGGGGTGCACAAAGAGGAAGAGAGTTGTAGAAACAGATAAAAGTAATGCAGAAACATTCAAGAGGGGTGTAGAAAGAGTGAAGAAAAGTGCAGAAAGAGAGAACAGGGGTGAAGAAAGAGAAGAGAGGTGTAGAAAGAAAGAAGAAGGATATAGAAAGGAGCAATAGTTAGGTATTGAGTATAGGTAAAAACAAAGCAGCAACGCTTTACATGTTTGTGCTGTAAGTTTCATTATCTTTTTGAAACCATGCATGTATGAGTCTGTGCTTTTTGCTAGTGTACTATATATTTTTTTTTAAACGACAAATATACGTATACTTCGGTTTTATATGTAAAGCATCTTCAAATGTATTACACATATGAAAATACATGTGCAAGTAGAGACATACCCCAATCACAACATTATGCAGGCCTTAAAAGTTGACAGACTGCACTTTAGATTTGATTTGGGTAGCAGTAGAGAAATCCTTTAGTTGTGCTCTGTGATTCTGTTGTATAGCTTGTGATTTCTTCTAATTGTAGGAATTATGCAGTGCCTGATATAGGTTTGGAGTGCAATTAAAAATATTTCTTTATTTATACCTAAGAATATTTGTATATCATTATTTTAATAATAGTAAATTATTTAACAAAACTATTTAAACTTTTCTTTTTTTTCAGATATTCTACATAATTAAGAAAAATTCAGTATGACAAGAAAAGTGCAAAAGAAAAGACAACAAAAAAACCAGTACTATTTAAAGGAGAGAGAAAAGCAGAAATTGGATGAAGTACATGTGACATTGAAGACAAAAAAACGTCTGGTAAGAGAACTAAAGAATTTGTTAAAAGAGTTTTTAAGAATGTAATGAATTTTCAATATGGGGAAAAGAGAAAGAAAAGTTGTACAACCAATCAGAAGGAAACAAAAAAAGGACAAATTAATGGAAAATCAGTTTATGGGAAAACAATCTATATTGAAAGAAGGATGAAAGAATATAAAGACATTAGGAAGAGAATGTATAAAAGTAGAGTACTACAAAATTTAGTGAAAGATTGCAAAAAATATAAAAGAAGATCAGCATTTTACAAGAAAAAGCAACAGAATGAAAGTGTAGTTGAAAAGGCTTTTGAAGTGAATAGAAGGGTGTTTATATTAGTATTGAAGAGAATGAACGCATTGATTAAAACAATGCATTTTATGAAGGAGAAAAGTAAAAGAAAAAGACTGGTTAATAGAACTAACTTTTGCAAAAAAATTCGGGTGAATGGAACACACTTCTAGTACTGAACCTTTTTTTAATGAAGAAAGCTATTTTCAACAAAGTACATTAGTTCATGCAATTGATACCAGGGGTCGTTGTTATGAGGTTAAAAACGGTTGTCCAATTGAAAAAGAAAAGATGGTTCCTAGAAATGTGGAACAAGTAATAGCTGAAGAAGTTCAAGGGAGAAGTACACAAGCTCCAGTGTATAAGTGGGATTGTAGTAGTATTTGTAGTATACGACAGGAATCTATTGATATATTATGACATTTCTTACGAGATTATGGTAAGAAAAAGTGTTAAACAAAAGATTAAGATGTTGCAAGGACTAGATCCTTGTAAAGTGAGAAAATATAGTAACTTGCAGGGTCATTCTCTGGCTTGTCTTTCTAGAAAAGTGTGTAGAAGTACTTTTCATCATTTAAGAATGTTAGCAGTACATCACTCAGAAATGCGGAAGTTAGTAAGAAGATTGTACTATGTAAAAAGTCCTGCATTATCTTTAAGTGAAATAAACACAGCTCTTTTGCATGGTTCAGTATTGGATGTAATTAAAGTTTCTGATGATATAGAGTTTCGTTTCTTTGGTCCTCAAGAGGAGTGTAGAGAAAGTGAGATTTTAATAAGTGTAGGTGTTGAAGAAGAGGTGGAAGATAGTACTACTGAGAAGTTTGCAGACGAAATTACAAAGTTTAAGGTAGTTTCTTGTGAAAAACCAAACTATGTTTGTATTTGTTGTCGATGTACTCACTATAGAAGTCAAACTAGGAATGTTGATGTGTATTTAAAAAGTGAAAAGGAAAACAATGATAAGTGGGAGCAATTTGGTGCTTATTTGTTGGTGGAAGGTCATTTTGAGTTGGGTAGTGATCAACGTATTTGTAAATATTGTTACAACAAATTAGAAGAGAACAAAATGCCAGCTAGAGCTGTACATAACAACCTAGAGTTGGTAGCTATTCCTCCGGAACTGGTAGATTTAAATACTTATGAGTCCATTCTTGTTCAATCTGTGCATCCGTTTCAGGCTATAGTTCGTATGGAGCCTAAAACAGGTAAGCTGCCTCCAACAGATTTACAAAGAGGTTTAAAAGGGAGAGTTGTGTATTTACCTTTAGATTTAAAGAAAAATATTGAAACTGTTGGTATAGAGAGAGAGGAAAGTGAACCTGTACTTATTCTAGTTAATGGTGTACCAACAAAGAGTCGGAAAATATGGCAAGAGTTAGTAGATGTCACCAAACTTCAAAAGGCTACATTATATCTTGTACAAAATAATATTTATTATAAAAATGTATATATGGAAGAACAAGAATTATCTTTAGAAGATGAAAGAGAAATTTCAACTGGCCAAATAGAAAAAGTGGACAACTCGAGGAGAGAAGAAATTTATGAACATTATAGTATACATCCTCTACATTCAAAAGAAGTGATAGGAAACACTATTGAATTATTCCAAATGAAGAAAGCGAAGGGAACTCCCATGAGTGTATGGGAAAAAAGTTTAG
Organism: Calotriton arnoldi; assembly: GCA_963921515.1. Classification (NCBI taxonomy): domain Eukaryota; kingdom Metazoa; phylum Chordata; class Amphibia; order Caudata; family Salamandridae; genus Calotriton; species Calotriton arnoldi. The sequence goes on along the minus strand of CAWUFW010005832.1, from coordinate 993,633 downwards.
AAGCTCGTTGTTTTCCACAGCTCTTCCCCACTGGAAAAGGTGGACGATATGATGAACGACCAGTACAGATTCCAGCTTCAGAATATCGTACAACAAGATTGTACTCAGAAGATCCAAGATTTCGACAGTGTATTACATATTTATTTCATCTTCTGTTTGAAAGTGACTTGTCTGGACTTTCATATACAGTGAACCACATATTAAAAACAGGAGTTCATCTTACACATCTTTCTGCAAAGGAATTTTTGGATAAAGTTCAACAAAGAGATGATCATTTAGAATCTCAGTTAATTAATTTGATGGCGTGTCAACGTGGTACTAATGAGTATTGGTATCGTCGTCATAAAGAACTTAAATGTATGTTAAGGAACTTAGGAACCCCTACGTGGTTTGTTACGCTTAGCTGTGCTGAATACACATGGGATGATTTACTTGAATTTCTACGAGAAGCAAATTCAAATGTAAAAAACATTGAATTGAAGACAGCTGGAGAACTCTGTTCTTTGGATCCTGTAAATGTGTGCAGATATTTTAATCATAGGTTTCGAGCTATGATGTCTTTTATCTGCAATAAAAATAATCCACCTCTTGGAGAAGTTAATGATTTCTTTTGGAGAAAGGAGTACCAAGCCAGAGGTGCTCCTCATATACACATGCTATTATGGATCAAGAATGCACCTAAATTTGAAACCGATTCTGATGAAACTGTTTTGTCTTTCATTGAAGACTAGGTTACCTGTGCCATTTCAAAAAAGGAGGAGAAAACAGCTTAAGACAACAAGTTTTACGGTTTGAAAGTCATCGTTGTGGAAAATATGGTTGACGAAAATACACGTCAAAGGGAAACTTTTATACAAAATGTCGTTTTGGATTCCCACGTCCAGTAATTTCAAAAGGAAGAGTCAACAGTTTCATGTCAGCAATAAGACATACTATAACTCGAAAATCTCCAAAGAATACTTACAACATAAAAAGAAGTGAAGATTCAAAGTATATTAATGACTACAATCCAGTGATTTTGACAATGTGGAATGCAAACCTGGATATCCAGTATGTTGCAGATAATTCGATTGCTGTTGCTCGTTATGTTACATCATATATAACCAAATCTGAAAAGACGGAGTTGAAAGAAATGTGGGAAGAAATTTCACAAGAGAAGACTCTTAGTAACAAATTGTACAGCTTTAGTTTGAAGATGCTTTCCCATCGAGAGATTGGATCCTACGAATGTTCGGATCGGTTGACCTCTGCAAGTTTATATTCAAAGTCAAGAGGAATCATTTGGGTAAGTCTAGGTCTTGCTGCAACACGAAATCGAGTTTTGAAATCTGTACAAGAAATTGAATACTTAGCATTGAATGAACCAGAAAGTACAGATATTGTTAAAACAAATATGTTGGATACGGACTATCCCAAAAGAAGTCCACATCTGGAAAACATATGTCTCTATAAAGTACTACAACATTATAGTTTTAAGAGAAATGTTACAGAAAATATAAATGAACAAAAATATGCAGTAATTGGATGTGATGGATGTTTGGTAAAACATGCCAAAGGAAATCTTATTAATCACAGAAAACTCAGTTGCGAAACTCCAGATAAAACGGAATTTTTCTATTTAGCACTTCTGCAACTCTTCAAGCCTTGGCATACTGAAATGGAATTACTTGGAGATTTTGACTGCTATGAAGATTCTTTTAATGCATGTAAAGATAGTATTCAATGCACAATTTTTCCAAATGATCTACAAATGTTAAATGAAGAGACTGAACAAGAAACTACTATTGCAGCTGAAATAGCTAGAGACAGTTCTCAAGATAGTCAAAGTTCTGCTCCTCTAAGTCAAGATCCATTAGGACAACCAATTCTTGAAAATGAAGCAGCAATAGCCATGAATGAAGTAGAAACAGCAATGCAACAAGCACAACAGGATATATTTGAGTTGGGAAACTTGGAAGACCAACTAAATTTTGAACAAAAAGAAATATATCAGCAAGTGACACAACAGATACAGCATGGTTTACTGTATGAAAAAAGAGAGTGCAACTGCACATCATTTAATCCTATTCAAATGTATATCAGTGGTCAAGCTGGAACAGGAAAAAGTTTCTTAATTAAAGTTTTGACCAGTTATCTACAGAAAACCACTGAATCACATTTATCTTGTGTTGTAACAGCTCCAACTGGGTTAGCGGCACACAACATTAAAGGGATTACATTACATTGTTTACTCATGCTACCAGTAGAACATGAAAATAAGTTGGAATATCATAAACTATCTGGAGAAGCTTGTTATGAAGTCTCAAGAGTACTAAAGAAAATGAAACTTCTAATCATTGATGAGGTGAGCATGGTCTCAAACTTGATGCTTGCCTTTGTACATTTAAGAATGCAACAGATTTTAAAAACAGATTATGATGTTTTATTTGGGGGAAAACATGTAATTGTATTTGGCGATCTACTACAACTGACTCCTGTGAAAGGACAACCAGATTTTAAAACTCTTGTCCATGAAGATACGAGGAAATCTTTGGGAAGTATTGGAAATGTAAACATTTGGTCTCATTTTGAATATAAAGAACTTATTAAGAATATGCGACAAGCAAGTGATGAACACTATGGAAACATTCTTCAAGATATAAGAATTGGAGTTTTGACACAACATGGTAAAGAAGTTTTACAAAGTCGGCTACTAACGAATTTGTTTCCAAATGAAAACATTGCACCTGAAATCATGTACAAAAAAATTGGAGAAAAGAAGTCTATAGTTTGCCTAATGCCAACACTGCAATTATGTTCTACATTCAATCATGAACTTTTGAAACTGGAAAAATAACCAATAGTGAAAATGGAAGCCATTGATGAAATGGAACACGAAGGAGTTACTATTCTTCTCTCAGAGAAATTACAGACAAAATTGGATTCTTTGGAAAAGTCAGTGTTTAAGACTGCTGGTTTAGAAAAGACTTTATATGTATGTAAAAACTGTCGGGTAATTTTACGACGTAATTTGGATGTAGAAAAAGGTTTAGTAAATGGAGCAATGGGAAAAGTTGTTGATTTTGTCAATTATCAGAACAGAGATGGAATTGAATTTTTGAAGATTAAATTTGATCAGATTGAAGAGGTAAAACAGATTGGACGTTGTGCTGTTCGTTTTTGCTTGTAAAAGACTTGTATGTTCGTAGAAAACAGTTTCCTCTTTCTTTAGCATATGCAGTAACCATTCATAAATCTCAAGGTTTAAGTGTAGACAGTGCTTTGGTAAATATTGGAAGTACAGTGTTTAAAGAAGGCATGGCATACGTTGCATTGTCTCGAGTAAGAACATTATCTGGTTTGTATTTGATTGATTTTGATGAGAAAAAGGTTAGTGCTGATGCAAATTGTGTAAGAGAGTATAATCGGTTAAATAGACTGTATGCTCCTAACTTAGGTGAATATCCCGTATATGAAAAACGTGTAGTGTGTCCAAAACGTAAATATGACAAACATTCTAGTGAGGTTCAAAAAAAGAAAACAATTCAAGAGAATGAAGAAGCTACAAAGAAAATGAAAATGGACACTGTTGATGATATTGTAGGATACCAGTTAGAAAATAGTTCAGGTATCAACTGCTATGCTAATGTAATTGTGAATGTTGTGTTTTATCTGGAAGATCTTCATCTTGAAATTATGGAAAATCGAGGAAAAAGATTCTGTTCTTTACTACATAATGTTTTTCAAAAGTTGGTAACTGATAGAAGTAAAACCCATACTGCTTCTGGCATTCGGCATCTTTTGGATATATGTACTGGTTCTTCACAATTTACACTCAATATACAACAAGATGCACAAGAATTTCTTATGTTTATGCTTGGTGTATTGGAAGATGAAGGAATAGAAATTGAAAATTTATTTGGACTAAGTTACAGATGGGATCATAAATGTGAAGAGTGTTCATTTTCTTCCACCACTGGAATAGACACTGAACGATTCATATACTTGACGATACCAGATTGCAAATCAGTATCTTTTAACAAATTAGTAAAAACAGCTAATCAAAATATGAAATGCTCTCATTATAAATCAGAAATGTTGTCAACGTTATATATAGAAAGATTTGGAAAATATGTCATTTTAATGCTACAACGTTGTAGAGCAAATGAAAGAAAATTGGAAACAAAAATTAAACATTTTGTGGCAAGTCAACTATCAATTTCAGGAAGAACATTTAAGGCTGTGGCTATTATTTTCCATGATGGACCTACTACAACATCTGGCCACTATACTGTGCATTTAAAGTGCAATAAAGGATGGACACATTGCAATGATGCCCATTTGCAATTCAAATGTAGGTTGCCTTTCGAATTACCAGATTCATATCTGATATTTTTTATGCCAAAGTTTTGAAAACATCATTCGGCCTATTGGGAAGATGTAAACACAAATAAATGAGTTTATTTTGGATATTTTCAATAGAAATTGATTTGGAAACATTATTCGGCCTATTGGGAAGATGTGAAAACTTACTGTTTGGATTATTGTTTGAGCTAATTGTTATTGCATTTGCAAAATTGTGTTTGAAAGAAATAGTTTATATATTTGATCTTTATATTATATGCGATGTAAATGAGAATGTATATTTCAGAAATGTACTTCAGAGAAATAAATTATTTATTGTAGTGGAAAAATATAATTTAGAAACTGTAGATAGGTAAACAGATAGTTGAACTAGTTGTAAATATTTTCAACGCATTTTTTTTTTACTTTTACAATCTCATTGATTGTATTTTTTCCCCACTGTTATATGATGATCTACATTGAAATCACTGTGAATGGTGAAATTCAGTAGAATCTGAGAACAGCAAAAAAGGGAAACTGAATATGTTATGTAATTCTAAAATAATGTTGTGTTCTTAAAACTATAATATTATAAGCAATAACAGTTTTTCTTCTTTTTTTACAGAAAGTAATACTAAAGCTTGAAAAGATTTTAAATTCAGTTTACAATAAAACTGCTGTAAAATAGTTTCACTGAGTTTGGTATCTACTTCAATGAAGAAGATAAGGTGAAATAATGTAATAAGCATAATAATATGAGTCATGTTTACAGTCACTTTTATTGCAGTCATCCATTTTTCAAGCACTACCCACGCACTCCTCTAATCACCCAGGCACTACCCATGCACTCATGCAATCACTCAGGCACTAGCCATGCACTCATACATGCACTCACGGACTTCTGCTGCACTTATGCAATCACTGAAGCACTACCCATACAGTCTTCCAATCATCCAGACACTACCCGTACACTCATGCAATCATGCAGGTACTTCTTATGCACTGCTCCAATCACCCAGAAACTACCCATGCACTCCTCTATGCACCCAGGCACTACCCATGCAGTCTTCCATGCACCCAAGCATTACCCATACACTCCTCCAATCACCTAAACATTACCCCTGCACTCATGCAATCACTCAAGCATTACCCATGCACTCCTTCAATCACTCAGGCAGTACCCATGCACTCGTCCAATTACCCAGACATTAGCCATATACTACTCCAAACACCCAGACATTACCTCTGCACTCATACAATCACCCAGGCATTACCAATGCACTCCTCCAATCACCCAGGAACTACTCATGCAATAACCCAGGCACTACCCATGCACTCATGAAATAACCCAGCCACTTCTCATGCACTCCTCCAATCACTTGGGCAGTACCCATGCACTCCTCCAATCACCCAGACATTACCTCTGCACTCATGCAATCACCCAGGCATTACCCATGCTCTTACAAATTCACCCAGGCATTACCAATGCACACCTTTAATCACTCAGGCAGTACCCATGCACTCCTGCAAACACCCAGACATTACTCCTACACTCTTGCAATCACCCAGGTATTACCCATGCACTCCTTCAATCATCCAGACATTACTCCTACACTTATGGGATCACCCAGGCATTAGCAATGCACTTCTTTAATCACCCAGGCACTACCCATGCACTCATGCAATCACTCAAGCATTACCCAGGTGTTTCTTCAATCACTCGGGCAGTACCCATACACTCATGCAATAACCCAGGCACTACCCATGCACTCATGCAATAACCCAGGCTCTACCCATGCAGTCCTTCAATCATCCAGATATTACTCCTACACTTATGGAATCACCCAGGCATTATCCATGCACTACTTCAATCACTCAGGCAGTACCCATGCACTCCTCCAATCATCCAGGTACTACCTATGCACTGCTCCAATCACCCAGGCATTACCTATGCACTCCTTCAATCACTCAAGCATTACCCATGCACTTACAAAAATCACCCAGGCATTACCAATCCACACATTTAATCACTCAGGCAGTACCCATGCACTCCTGCAATCACCCATACATTACTCCTACACTCTTGTAATCACCCAAGTATTACCCATGCACTCCTTCAATCATCCAGACATTACTCCTACACTTATGAAATCACCCAGGAATTAGCCATGCACTTCTCCAATCACCCAGGCACTTCCCATGCACTCATGCAATCACTCAGGCATTACCCATGCGTTTCTTCAATCACTCAGGCATTAGCCATGCACTCCTCCAATCACCCAGACATTACCTCTGCACTCATGCAATCACCCAGGCATTACCCATGCACTTACAAAATCACCCAGGCATTACCAATGCACTCATTTATTCACTCAGGCAGTAAGCATGCACTCCTGCAATCACCCAGACATTACTCCTACACTCTTGCAATCACACAGGCATTACCCATGCACTCCTTCAATCACCCAGACATTACTCCTACACTTATGGAATCACCCAGGCATTAGCCATGCACTTCTCCAATCACCCAGGCACTACCCAGGCACTCATGCAATCACTCAGGCATAACTCATGCGTTTCTTCAATCACTCAGGCAGTACCCATGCACTCTTCCAATCACCCAGGCTCTACCCATGCATTCATGCAATCACCCAGGCATTACCCATACACTCATGCAATCACTCATGCATTAACCATACATTCTTCCAATCACCCACACATTACCTCTGCACTCATACAGTCACCCAGGTGTTACCCATGCACTTACAAAATCACCACGCACTACCCTTGCACTCCTCCAATTACCCAGGCACTACCCTTGTACTCATGCAATCACTCAGGCATTACCCATGCACTCCTCCAATCACCCACACATTACCTCTGCACTCATGCAATCACCCAGGCGTAACCCAGGCACTTACAAAATCACCACGCACTACCCTTGCACTCCTCCTGTCATTTGAGATGTCATCAGTGATGTCACTGACCACGTCATGAGTGATGTAATATGTGACGTCATCAGCAGTGCATTGCGGGGGCGCGAGTTATAGTAACCTCAACTAACTATAACGGCCAAATTTCTCTGGTTTTGTACGAGTGAAATGTCCAACTAACTATAACGTTCCTGAAACCTGCGGTTTTTTCAGTGAATTTCTAAGGTTTTTTAAATAAAAATGTATAACTATAACGTCCTTGAAACCTCTGGTTTTTTCAGTGAATATATATATATTTATTTATATTGTTTTCCCCCCTCCAAAAGAGGTTTTATTAATAGAGTGATTTATAAATAGAAGTGAGTGGGTGACAGGATTGACCACTACTCCACATGACAGAGTTTGTAGCGTGGACTAATGAGGTAAAATTAGAACTATCTTTTATCTACCTAGAAGGAAAAATGTCACCCAAGCCAGTACCTCACCTTGAAGATTACAGAGGTTGAGATATTCTAGAAGTGCAACATAATTGACTGTATCAAAAGCACTACATGGCAGCCATTTCCAGTCTAAAGTCAGCAAGGGTTAAAGTGATGACAGATTTTGAGTTGTGAGCTTGAGGAAAGTGTGTCAGAGAGTTATTCATTAACCTTGTAGCTGTTCATTGACTATTTGAGACTCTTAGCTAGGTAAAATAAATCATAAATAGCGCTTTAATTTACCAAGGGGTCTGCCTTGGGGGGGTCTTCAGCAATGGTGTTAGGACTTTCGTCATGCTCGAAGGGATCCACCCAAGATCAATGAAGTGTTAAAGATGCCCATTATGGGCAGACCTGGTTATGCAAACATGAGTGTTTGCTCTTACGGTCTCAACTCCTTTGGTATTGAAGTTGGAGCTTCTATTGTGTGCAACCTTACCTTTTCTTCTGAATCTCTGCGTACATTGTGAGTATTTTTTGCATAAAAATTCCATAACATTACAGACATGTTGAGAGACAAGAAAACTATTTTCACAACATCAGACATTCTCAGTTCTTCCAGAACTTGCCAATCTTCCATCTATGGACATGGTGTTTTTTTCACATTTATGAACATTTTAGGGTTGCAACAGTGTTGTTGGTATTTTAAACTTTTGATTGGACCATAGATCTGCTTCCATTCTTTTTAATTTTAATGGCCTAGAGGGTAGTAATTTTCTTGAGAACCAGTACTTTTCATGATATTGTGAGAAATTATTCACAGCTAGAGGACATGATGGATATCAAGTGCACCACTCATCAAAGACTGGGTCAGCATAAGGACACTTTTAAGTGCCCGAGTTCAGGTTTCTCTCTGGAGGGTCATTAGTTACGGGACTTTCTGTTTATGTTCAATGTCCATAAATGAGAATGTGCTAAGCTTGATTGCTGCAATTTAGGAAAGCTAAATTAAATCAAACTTGCTATCTGAGTGGTCGAGAACACCATATAACAATTTTACCTGCATTTTAAGTACGACTTTCCTATTTAGTAACCTTACTAAATGTAGAAAAACGACACAATTTATGTTCTTAAAATAATATTAATTCCATTTTTAATGCAACTTGCCTTCCTCTCTCTGTGCATCTTGATTAAATCTCAGGGACCTGGAGGAATCCCACTTACTCTTCTGCAAGCTTACACTATTGAAATGAAAACAAAACACGATGTTACTTATGTGTTTTACTTTTGAAAGTAGAACTTTTAGGTTTAAAAAGTGCACTTACGTGAATGGTGATGGATCTCGTGACGAGGCCTGCTGAAAGTAACAACAGCAAAAGGTATTACTAGTGACATTTTTAAAGGTTAATTACTTCTTCCCAAATGACTGACGAAAACACACTTCACAAAACTGATGGGTGAAGCCACTTAGAATCACCATCATATCAACTCCTTACCTTAGAAATTGTTTCGACCTTAACCGTTAAAAAACTCAGCCAGAGCTCTGGATCACTGTCAATATGTAAACTTCAAAAACTGCACACACTCCTTTGTATTGGCAAAATCCTGAAGAGAACACCTCAATGCATACAAACATGCCTTAAGCACTCTCACACCCAACCACACAAAGGCCACATCCTCCCATTATCAGCACGTCATGTCCTCAATTTATTCCCAGCACACAACTGCTTGCCACTCAATTAACACTCTTCACACACAATCCTTCTTCTCTAATGAAAATACTGCATTTTGCTTTTCTTCACAGATCTCCAGTAGTAGGAGCAATCTTGCAAAAATATTATTAAGGCCGCCTCTGCTTTATTACATCTTTTACACACCTCCTACCCATTCTGCCACACCCCTACCTTCTATCACACATTTCCAGGTGACTTTGTTCCTATTCTGAGATCTGCCAGTCCCTTGTAATCTTCATCCGACCCTTTCAGTCGTCATATCAATCAATTAATATACACGTGCTAAAGTTTAAAAAAAATTATAACACCATAAAAGTCATGAAAAACAAAGTTAAATTTAATCATAATCCAGCAAAATCATAAAACATGCTCTGTATAATCGCTCCGATCACTGTATCTAACCGTGGCAAAAAAATTCAAATCTAGATCACACAGAAAAAGGACGATATGTCTCTGTTAACCCTCATCTCCAAAATGTCATATCAAAACTCCTGCCCAACGTTTTTCTGCAATACAGCCACCTTCCCTCTGAGATTCAAGACTATAGTGGTCTTATCTCTACTTAAAAAAGAGGAAAGCTGCTGACCCTTCAGCCCCTTTCCACTTCAGTTCTTGGCAAACCTTTCGAACAATTGTTCTTTATTTTTCTCACCACCTGCCTTCACTACTATCTTCCAAGACCCTCTTCAATCAAAATTCCAATTCTTGCCCTTTCTCCTTCTCCAAATTCATAACCAGTGCCCATCATAATCATCTGTCTTTTCTTCTAAAACTTCTCAATCTCTCTGCCACATTTGACACTGAATATCAGCCCACTCCACCCTACTATTTATCCTACCCAACACTGAGATCACAGACTCCAATTTAAAATGGTTTTCATCCTACTTCCAAATTGTTCCTGTTCGGTAACCTGGTGCTACAGGCTTTCCACTTCCTCAATTCTTGGTCTGCTTCTATTATCCCTCAACACTTCATTCCTTGGTAGTATTGTCAACTTCTTCAGCTTCTCCTATCATCTATATGCAGATGATACACAAATATTTATTGAAATAATTTGCCAGTTTTACTCCTCATCTCCAACCACGGATCTCAAACTTCCTCACAGGCAACCGATACTGGATAGCAGTCCAGTCACACATGTTAAATTCATCATTCAAAACAGGAGCAATCTATTTTTATCACATCTATACCCATTGCTCTCATTCTTTTCCCCACAGGTATTCTAATCATGATATCTTCAGTCAGAAACTATGGGGTGCACCTCAAACTCACGATGATCCTGGAATATTTGATAACCAACACTGCCAGAGCAGCACTCTTAAATCCTGAACATAAAAAAAACACACACACACAAAACATTTCATGCAGCCAAAACAATCATCTCCTCACTCTTCTTTAGAAATCGTGAGTACTGTAATGCCCGGCTAGCTCCCACTTCCACAAGTTCACCCCCGCCCCAGACAAGGTTCTTTACTTTGTGAGGATGACTCCAAATAATCTTCCCAGACACACTAATACTTCTCAGAACCATAAAAGAGTCAGTCGGTTGACAGCTATAAACAGCTCTTTACAAGCTACATATCCTAACCTTCAAATCCTTCAATGGCTCTTACCCAAATTAATTATCGGAAACTCAAAGTAGATAAGTCTCTTTTCACAACTTACATTCAGCACTAAAAACTTCCTAGCTACACCTAAACTTCCTCTTTCTACAGAATTATGTTCTACCCTGAACTCGCATCATTCAATATTGCTTCAAGGGCTCTTCCTCTTAAGAGAAGCTCACTAAATAACTCAACTCCACACCATTTTTGTATTGATATGTAATTGTTCAAAATCCACCACTCTTCTAACCTCATCATCTTCACTATGCATTCACCCAACACTGCTACTGTCCTATGTTGTTCCACAATATCATCACAATGTAAAGTATTCCTTGTCAAAATGTTCTGCTGCTGAAAATAAATAAATGTAAAGACAAACAATACTGAAAAACAGCAAGGCATTTACATACTCGTTACAAGTAACTTGTAAATAGCGTTTTGTCCATTAATGACATCTCCCAGCCAAATCGGGATTACAAGTTCAGCAGGAAAATGGAAGGTTTGCAGAATGTCTGAAGAGTGGTGGTTCTGGGGCTGGGAGGTAGGCACCACTGCTGCGAACTGGTTCTTAGCCCCCAGGCAACCACCAAATATCTGCATTTAGCGAGAGGTTCTAGCCTACATGCATTGCATCTGCGCCCAAGATGGTGGCATCCATTAGGCTCTCTAAACCATATGCAAAACTGGGCCACTGATCCGGAGGAGATTACCAGAGGGTAAAAGGAGAGAACCTACTAGTTATTCAGCATAACCAAATGGTAAAATATTAGACCACAATCCAAATATAGCAGTGATGCAGAGGATATGCAGAGGAGCTGGTGGGACTGGAGCGTATGTGCAGAGCCAGTGAAAGGCCAGCACTCCCACTCCCCACATTTTTAGGACAGGGCAAAAACAAGAGCTGATGAAGACCTGGAAGTTGTGATAAACTGAAAGTTACCCAGTACATTCTGTACACAATGCTATTATTCCCTTCCTAGAGCAATGCCTTCTAGAAAAAAAAGCAAATAGACAAGGTGCAGGGAAAGAGAAGCATACGTTTTAACGCCGAAACCTCTAACTCCTATCAAATCTTGGGGAAACATTTGTGACATAAGAGTGTGTAATATGAATAATTTTCGATCTGGGAGAATCACTGTTTATGGCTGGTCTGCACGATCTGTAAGACAATACACAGCGGATTGAGAATAAGATGTACTCCCTGAAGGGGGTCCTGGATGATTCCAAGAGAAGACAGGGGATTTGGGGACTTTACACTGAAGGCTGTCCTCAGGAAACAAAACTCTGTATGAACTCGAGATTAGAGCACAGAAGAGTGCACAAGGTCAAAGAATGGGTTTAGCAAATGAGGGAAGTTACACCCGCATCTGTAACTAATGAATCATGGGTTGTCATAACTATCTACTAATGTATGTTTTCAAGATATTTTGGTCAAAAAGATTTATCTAACCCTCACAATAATGCATCGATTAAAAAAAAAAAAAAAGACATAAAAGCAGAGTTTGAAAAATAACATCCGAAAATATTTCTGTCAAAATACATTGGAGTGAGGTTTCAAAGAATAGCAGGATACAGAAGGAATAGATCATTCACAAGACTTCCTTGTAACTCTATTGTGTGGGAGCAACATTTCCAAATAGAACATCACAGACCGAGTTTATAAATAAGAAAAATGTAAACTGTTTGGGTGAAACAAATTTTTAAGTAAAATCACAATTTGGAATAGGTGCTGACTGAGACAGTGATTTTGCCAGGCTGATGAAGCTCAGTCAGTAACATAAGATCCCCTTAATGTAACACCACTGATCTGGCTCCAGAGATCCTGCAACTAAGTTAGGTAGGGTTGTGCTTTATACATTCTTAAGTGAAATAAAATAATTATAGTTCTCTCTTAGATCACTACCCCCCACCACACGACAGGCTTTAGTTGCATCTCTATTAAAACCAAGCAGAGATCCCAGTGATATGTCGAGCTATCGTCCCCTTTCTCTTCTGAATACGGATTATAAAATCCTCAGCAAAATTCTGGCCTGTAGGCTACAACCATACCTCGCACACCTGATACATGTAGACCAATGCGGCTTTGTACCGGGTAGGAGTACGTCATTAAATATCAGGCGACTTCATCAGATACTTACATTGACACCAGCGGACGATACAGACGCAGGCTGTATCTCGCTGGATATGAGACAGGCATTCGATACACTACACTTGTGCTATATGTTAAGAGCTTTACCACTATTCGGGATACCGGAGGAATATGTAAATTGGGTCAGGTTACTATATACGGCCCCAACGGCCCGGGCCAGGACAGGAGCCCATATATCCCCACCGTACCCTATAGCCAGAGGCACACAGCAAGGATGCCCTCTTTCGCCCCTGCTATTTGTATTGGCGCTCGAACCATTGGCTATCAAGATACGTAAAGTAGAGATAGGTAGGGGCATCATGCTAAACACCATGACTCACACTATCTCCGCGTATGCGGATGACATCATACTTTATCTCAATAATCTCCGGGGTCCTAATGAGCCTCTTCCTACGGTGTTCAGACAATTCCAGACACTCTCTGGCCTGTCGATCAATTAATCCAAATCATATGCTTATTACTTCAAGGACTCGGCCCGCACTGACCCGGTTTATTTTGGATAGTGGACGTTTCCTGTGGCACCTACCACATTTAAATATATCGGCATACAAATATATAGGGAACCACAGGATATGTTAGATGGGAACCTGGGGCGCACGATCAAGGCACTTAAATCCCAGATAGCGTTTTGGACCTCACTACCACTCTCTGTGGCAGGAAGAGTGGCCATCTCCAAAATGGTCATGTTGCCCAGATTATTGTACCATTTTACCAATCTGCCAATATTGATCCCAGCACAGATATTCAAAACACTAAACACAATGCTTTCTGAACTAATCTGGAGCAAGGGGCGTAGGAGGGTGAGACTCCAGAAACTACAGCTGGATATGGGCCGAGGGGGCCTGGGGGTTCCTGATTTCCAGGCATATTGCTATGCTAGCCAGCTCCAGTGGCTCTCCTACTGGACAGCGGGCCGTAATTTGCAGGAGATAGGGATGTCCATGAAGGATTGGGAGAAAGTTTGCTCCATACTCTACTGCTGCCAGGGAGGAGATCCATCTCGATGGCCCCACCTCTTCTGAAAGTAGCCATCACATACTGGAAAAGGGCCATAAAGTTTACGGGGGATATGGTTCCATATGCCTCCAATATCCCTTTGTTGGGGATCCCCACGCCAACCAGAGTAATTTCCGGCCGATGTCTGAGTAAGTGGGCAGATGAGGGCGTGAATACAGTAGGGATGCTGTTCGCAGACCATACGCTTATGGATCATGACACATTTGTGAGGGAGCAAGGCGTACCCAACACACTATACATACTCCATGCCAGCGTCACCAAATTTATAAGAAGTACCTGGTCGCCTGACGGTGCTGAGCCCAAGACACACACACTAGTACACATGCTGCACCTAATGGGTAATGGGGGACATCTCACCAGATGGATATTTAGAAGTATCCGTACCCATGCTGCTATACCACTATCAGATCTACGAGATAAATGGGCCAGAGACATTGGTCATGACTTGTCGGACAAGGAATGGGGAAGAGTGCTCGAATACCCCAAGAAAGTGTCCCGGAACCCCAAGTTTAAGATGATACAACTCATGCTGGTACACAGAGCGTATCTGACACCTTACAAATTGAGCAAAATGTTCCCTGATGCAACAGATTTGTGTCCTAGATGTCATGCACGGCCGTCTGACCTCATGCACATGATCTGGGCATGCCCACGCCTAATACACTTCTGGGAGTCGGTACATAAACTCCTCCATGAATCATCACCTGAAACGGGGGGAGACTTAGTAGAGCGCTGCATCCTGGGTATTGGCAAGAAGCACAAAACACAAGGAACATATAACAGATTTGCCAATTTGGCACTAATATTGGCGAAACGCTCAATCACAATGAATTGGAAAACTGCAAAACCTCCAACGGCACTGGCCTGGCACAAAGAGGTAGTTTGATGGGGCAGGGCTGAAAGCATGGCAATTAGGAGAGAAGAAAATAGAGGTTTGAGGAAGAACGGGATTTCCTTGGAATGGGATGCTATACTGGAATCATTTGTTTCTGCGGAAACTTCCCTGCATTAAATAATGTATAGTATATGCCATATTTAAGGTACCGTGTACCCATCGGTCTCAGACCCTACATGAACCCTGCAGAATTACATTGTGTAAAAGGTGTACACCAAGAACTTAACATAATTGGAAAATTCTGTGAGACCAGATGCCCCTATGACGTGATACTATAGAAGTGAGCCGGGTTAGGGAGGGGGAGGGAGCTAGATAGTTAGTAGGTGTGGGGAGGTGGGCGGGTTCTGGATGTTTGGGCATTATTTTATGACTGTATGTACAACACTTCAACTGTGATACACTATGTAGATGCGCATAAAGGTTGTCAATAGAGTATGTTGGACGATATATATGTATGCAGGCCTATATCCCAAAAATTAATAAAATAAGTTTTAAAAAAAATTGTTCTCTCTTAGGGGGATCTCCATTGAAGTCATAAGCGTTTGAATAGTTCCACCCAGAATGGGAATCCCAGAGCACTTTTCCATAGAATTTCTTAAGTGTAGATGTTTGCCTTTTTTCAGAAGACCTGAAGAAACACTTCAGAAAGAGCATATTATGCAGCCTATAAACACAGGCTACAGTGGTGAAATTCTTCAGATTGTACTTACAAAAGGGTTAAATACCCCTATATATGTATAATTTTAAGTGAATATTTTATAATACAGCTTGAATCTCTTTCATAAACCCTTTTTGTAAAGGTAGAAGATAAAGGATAGCAGGACAGTGTAGCCTCATAGGCTGCTATCATGTGTGTTTTAAAAGTGTCTGTGCCTTTAAGGACCCAGAGACCACCAGTATCCCATCATGCCTAGCAGGTGGCAGTTGCCTCGATTCTTTTTTCAGGCACCTGGATGCACGATCCTGGAGCACTGAGCTCTGCCTTTTAAGATGTTTTCTTCCAAATTCTACAGTGGAGGTTTGTAAAAACAGATTCATTTGACATTTTATCATTCTTTCACTATTTCTGTCTTTTTCTGACAGAAAATTAGGGCATTTTGACATTTATTTATGCCTTCTCTGTTTGACAAGTGCCCTGCCTGTGGGAGAAAGAAGGCCTAATCAGACCCACACAACGTCTGTATTCTCGGTCTTCCATCTAGTCATGTTACTGACCATTGCCAGCACTGCAAGTTCATTGTGCACCCTTAGAGAAAGGGAGAACATTTGCCTTCGCAGCATGGAAGAACGGCGCAAACAGCAAGAACAGTCTCAAGGTGAGGCCGCAGAGCAAGGAGAGGGTCAGTCATTAACCAGAACTCTGCCATCTACCTTTGAGGGATGTGGAAGGCCCAAAAAGAGGGTTCCAGCTCAAAAACGACATTGTTCCCGGTCGAGGGGGTGGTCGACGTCGAGACCAGGTGCGGCACCGACTTGCTCGCTGTCCAGAGCTGGCTCGATGTCGAGGAAGAAGAATAGATGGACGTCAAGGCAAAGCAGATTGACGTAAAGAAATGTATTGACATCAAGGCGGGCAGATCCATTGACTCCGAGGAGAAGTTCAACATCGAGGTGTCAAAGGAGATCACCGTCGGAGAGCAGATCAACGTCAAGGCGTCGACGTCGAGGACACAGGAGAAGAGGAGAAAGAGGAGACTGATATATTCTTCTCCAGACTCTGAATACTCAAGGGTATACTCGCCTTATTCACCAATAGTCTTACCGGATTCTCCTCTAACACCAACTCCTCTTCCTCTGCCCCTACCACCTCTCCCTCGTCCTCCACCACCACCACCACCACCACCAAAACCACTGCCTCCCCCACCACCTACTCCTGCGTCTATTCCACCAGCACCAATACCTACGCCTGCGGAACCGTCGAGACATAAATCGTGCTAAAAAATGCGCCATAATTCACGTCATCACAGGCATCATTCACGGCGTTTATCACCTTCTAGACACTCGCCATTTAAGCCATAATCCAGATCACACACAAGGTCTAGGGGTTGTTCAAGACATACAACGTCCGCATCTACATGGCGGTATTCAGCGACATTGTCACATTCACCACCTCCTCGCATTTCTCCGGTGGATGACATCACCACATTCCAGGAGGTTTTGGTAAGAATAGATACAAAGCTTAATATACAGATGTGGGTCCCCACACCTTCGGCATCTGTTTTTGTTGAAAAGCTCCACCAGCAGTCAGACTCAAGACCACTACTTTCGCTGATGACAGGGCTCATAGAGCCAGCAATGGTGCTTTTTCTGACCCCAGCCTCAACCAAGACTGCTCCTTTGAGGCTTCAAAAAAAGTACAGACCGCCGAGCGAGATCCTCTCTTCCTCCGATTGGAGCCTCATCCCGACTCAGTAGTCATATTGGCGACCAAGAAGCACCATGCTACCACTCCTGCTTCCTCAATACCATCTGATAAGGAAAGCAAAAAGCTGGACTCTGTAGGCTGCAAAGTTTGCGACATGGCCGCAACCACCATGAAAGTCTCTAGTGCTACTGCCCTCCTTGGCAGATACGATAGAGCGCTCTGGGACTCTATCCAACAATTTTGCAGACGGTCTTCCCAGGGACAGACAGAAAGACTTCCTAGAAGTAGTCAATGAAGGCCTCACGGTATCCAATCAGGTCATCAGTGCCGCAGCTGGCTCTTTCCTGTTAGTGGCACATGAATACTATCATGGAATAGCATTAAGGAGGTATTCTTGGCTTCGCCTTACAATTCTTAAACCAGAGTCTCAACAAAGGATCCCCAATCTTCCCTTTTAAGGTACTACCCTCTTCGGCAGCTATAAGGATGATGAGATGGCACGCATGAAATCGGAGATGGAGACTCTTAAAGCAGTCGGCCTAGAAAGGCCAAAAGAACAAAGGCGTTTGTTCAGGCCCTACCAGCCCCAGTTCTACCCACAGAGGGTTCAAACCCCTCCTTGGTTTCAAGGTTGCCAGCCGCCACAACAGCAATGACCTTACCATCAGCAGCAGTGAAGGCAGTCTAGAGGACGATCCTCCCAACAGCTTTACCAAGGAGCTAAACATACAACAGGCGCCAAGCCATCAATATTCCCTTCCCCCTCTTCCGTTACCCACTCCGTAGGGGGAAGATTCTCACTTTTTCTGGCAGAGTGGCAAAAAAATTAATCACAAAAGACATCTGGGTTCTGAATATTGTTCAAAATGGGTATGGTCTCAGATTCACAAATCCTCCTCGGACTTTTCAGGTGGAAGTCAACATCTTGCTGCAGAAGCATGCAGTGGAGGTCGTTCCCCATAAACAATGGGGCACAGGCATCTACTCTGGGTATTTTCTGGAGAAGAAGAAAGACAAGAACCAATTCAGACGCATTCTCGACTTGAAAATACCCAACAAATGGATTCGGCGAGAAACGTTTTGGGTGCTGAAATTGCATCAGATCTACCCCCAATTACACCAGTTGCATTGGCTCTACTCCATAGACCTCCAAGACGTGTACTTTCATATACCCATCACCAAGAAACACAGGAAAATCTTGAGGTTTGTAGTGGACAGGACCAGGTTCTTCCATTTGGCCTCAAGTCAGCTGCCACAACTTTCTCGAATTGCATGGCAGTGATTGCAGCCCACCTCAGGAAACACTGAATCTTCGTCTAGCCCTACCTAGAAGATTGGTTAATCAAGGTGTCCACTTCACAGGAAGCCTAGCAACATTACAACTGGACATGCGAGGTTCTTCAACGACTGGATCTTCACATCAACTACAAGTCAATTTCCACTCCGGTTCAGACTCTGCAATATTATGGGGCTACCATCAACACCATGCAGGCAAGAGTGTGTCCTTCAGAGGAGAGATTGTCATCGTTCCTTTGGAAGTGTCACTCTCTCATGAAAGCCTCTCATCCCATTGTGAGGTCAGTGTCCTCTCTCCTTGGCTCCATGGCCTGATGCATCTTCCTCACTCTGAATGCATGACTCCACATTCGTCCCCATCAGGAATGTCTTGAGGTCCAGTGGGACAAAGCAACAGTCAACTGGGAAGATAAGATCATTCTTTCCTTTCATACGAAGCATTCTCCAACATGGTGGTGCTTTACAACCAACCTGCTTCAAGGAATGCCTTTTCACCAACAGGTTAATTCTCAAACAATAGTGACTGATGCATCATTACTGAGGTGGGGAGCCCACATGGCTCATCTCCAAATTCAAGGCACAGGGTCTCTGAGGGAGAGACATATCATATCAATCTCCTCAAACTTCGGGCAGTCCACCTAGTGATAAAAGCGTTTTGTCCTTCATTCAAGACCCACTCCCTGCTAGTTCAGACGGACAATACAACCACCATGTACTACCTAAACAAGCAGGGGAGAACGAGAGCCAGGCCCTTATCCCACAAATCCCAAGCAATCTGGAAATGGCTTATAGCCGGGAACCTGTGGCTCATGGCAACTCACCACAAAAAGTTCATGCAGATGTGCTTAGCAAAGTTCTGGAAGAAAACCACAAATGGGTCCTTCACGACCATGTCGTGAAAGACATCTTCAGGCTGTGGGGTGCTCCGCCCATCGACTTGTTCACCATCGCAGAAAACAAAAAATGCCAAGGCTTCGCCTCGAGATACTTCCAACTGGGGACTCTGAGGAATGCCCTATGGATCGAGTGGTCCAGCAAATTTCTCTACGCCATTTCCGCCAATCTCACTGATACCATCAGTCCACATCAAACTGTCCTACTCAAGAGCCAGAATGATCTTAATAGCCACGAAGTGGCCACGTCAGTTGTGGTTCACGGACCGTCTTCGCCAGTCAGAGCATCCACATTTGAAGCTGCCATGCAGGCCAGACATGCTAACGAAGTTCAGAGGCCATATGGTTTGCCCCCCATCTCTCCTCCTTGGATTTGGCAGCATGGCTCCTGAGCTTGTGCAGTATGGACATCAGAACCTGCCACAGGACTGCATGGACATACTCAAGGAGGCTAAACGTCAGTCAAACCGTTCAGCATATGCCTGCAAGTGGAAGAGGTTTTGCATATGGTGTTCTTCCAAGAACATATACCCTACAACTTGTCAGGAAGATGTCATTCTTCCCTACCTTCTCCATTTGGCAAAATCTGGCTTGCAATTTTCCTACATAAAAGTCCACTTTGGAGCCCTCGCTGCCTACAGAAAATGTCCTTCACAACGCGCTTTTTTAAAAATGCCTGTGATCAAGGATTTTTCTAGAAGGATTAACGAAGGGTTTCCCTCCCGTTAGACACCCTTCCCCTCCTTGGGAGCGTAACATAGCCCTTTCACGTGTCTTGTGGGATTCTTTTGAACCTATTCATGTTATCCCTGCAGCACCTCTCTTGGAGAACAGCTTCTCTTGTAGCAATTACATCAGCTCGTAGGGTTAGCGAAGTCCATGCGTTATGCTCTCAAGAGTCTTACACTGTTTTCCACTCTAACACAGTAGTTATGAGGACTCACCCAAAATTCCTCCTCAAGGTTGTTTCAGACTTTCATGTCAATCAGACAATTTCATTACCAACCTTCTTTGAGCAGCCTTCAACTTCGGCTGAAAGAACTCTACATTCCCTGGATGTGAGGTGGGTCCAGACATTTTATCTAGACAAGACACACGATTTCCGTAGATCAGACCAATTGTTTGTCAACTATGGCTTGGTCCGTAAAGATTTAGCAACTTCCAAACAATGCATCTCCTGATGGATAGTATCTTGCATCCTCTTCTGCTGCCAACAAGACTTTGTCAGCTACACCTAAGGCCCATTCTACTAGGGGCAAAGCAGCTACTGCCGCTTTGATGAGAAATGTCCTTATAACGGAGGTTTGTAAAGCGGCTACATGGAGATCTGTTCACACATTCCCCAAGCACTACTGTTTTGATTTGGACGCTTAGGATGATGCTCAATGTAGGACAAGCCTCTCTCAGAAATGTATTTGCTTAATTCAGTCCTATTGTCACTCCTCTGTTTTCCACCGCTCTTGGTGGGGATGGGCTTGCTAATCTATTCAAACGCTTACGACTATCAATAGAGATTCCCCTAAGAGGGAAGGTATGATTTCTTACCTGTAATCCCAGTTCTCTCTTAGGGGAATCTTCACTGAAGTCACAAGCGTCCCATCCGCCTCCCCGTTGGACATAACAGATGAAATTATTGGCCTTACCCATCACTACCACAATACGTCAAAAAGAACTGAGGCAACTGTCCCTGCTAGGCATGATGGGATACTGGTGGTCTCTAGGTCCTTACAGGCACTGACGCTTTTAAAACTCACATAATAGCAGCCTATGGGGCTACACTGTCCTGTTATCCTTCATCTTCCACCTTTACAAACAGGATTTGTGAAAGATTTAAGCTGTTTTATAAAAATATTCACTTAAAATTATACATATATAGGGATATTTAACCATTTTGTAAGTACAATCTGAAGAATTTCACATGTGTAGCCTGTGTTTATGGGCTGCATAATATGTTCTTTCTTAAGTGTTTCTACAGGCCTTCCTGAAGAAGGCAAACGTCTACACTTAAGAAGATATTCTATGGAAAAGAGCTCCGGGATTCCCTTAGGTGGGTGGAACTATTCAAACACTTATGACTTAAATGGAGATTCCCCTAAGATGGAACTGGAATTACATGTAAGAAACCATATCTTATTGATGCAATGTGAACTATATATCCATCATATTTCTTTAAATAGTCAGAAAAAATAAAGAAACAGATGATAATGAGATATAGTTGAGATGTGTCTATTACCTTTGAGATGGCTACAGGGAAGGGGATCAAATAAAATTACAAAAAACACACTTATGCACGAGAAATATTTTAGCTTGGAAAGAAGGAAGAAAAAACAGGTGAGGAGAGAAAATAAGACTGGAGAACCACTGGTAGAGTGGATCCGACAGGATGCTGGACTGTGGGGAATTAGGTGGTGCTCAGGTCGCGAATATCAGGTATTTCTTTATGCAGGAACCTATTGTTTTATCTGCAATGACCGGAGTGCTCTACTCCCAGACTTCTAGAAGTGCTGCAAATTTATGGAGAAGCTTCTGGCCTCCCCATTAACTGTGCCAAATTTTAATATGTACCAATCATGGAATGACAGCAGTATTTACTGGCAAGAGCGGGCTGGGGGATTGGAGTGTCCATTTCACATACCTGAGTTTCCACATTCACTACTACGCTGGAACCTCAATATCGCGCTTTTGCAAACTCGAAGAGACGTGCCGGCCTGGGACAGATTGCCCTCATCAATAATGGATCCTAGGGGCTTTCTTTAAAATGGTAGCATAATCTAGGTTTCTTTATGTGCTCCAGAACTACCTTTCTACTCTGCCTCCAACCCCATTTACCAAAATAAACACTAAACTAAGCAGATTGTTATGGATGGGCTCACAGCCACGAGTATACAGGCCCCGTATGAAGGAGGCATTGGGGTGTCAAATCTTAACCTAATCTGTGCCACAAAATTCGTGGTTAGCAATGATTGAATATTTGCTGACGACCAGGACTGAGTTGCGTAACATAGGCCCCTGCAGTGCGAGGGCCGCCATTCTCCATGGACCACCTCAGTGCAATACCATGGCTTGAGAGCTCCTGACTGAGTCTAGACGGGGTCCTCCATATAGTTTGCAGGGGGGCCCCCCTCAAGTTTCGTTACGTAATGCCAAGACCCTGCCTACAGGTTGGAGCAAAACCTCTTGCAGATCTGGAACCTAGAAGTGATCATGTTTGGCTACACGGTTTCCAGAGGGATCCCAAAGCCTGCCAGATCCCCTAATTTGCCTGCATAAAGCCTTGAAGCACATTTCATGGTTCAAAACAATCTCAAAGGAAACCCCCCCCCCCCACCCCCGTGGTAGGGTACTTTGCTTTCCCAGGTTTTGAACTTGGAAGACTTTAGGCCCTGAGATTTGAAA
The DNA here is from genome assembly GCA_963921515.1 of Calotriton arnoldi. Taxonomy (NCBI): domain Eukaryota; kingdom Metazoa; phylum Chordata; class Amphibia; order Caudata; family Salamandridae; genus Calotriton; species Calotriton arnoldi. The sequence goes on along the minus strand of CAWUFW010005832.1, from coordinate 970,610 downwards.
AGCATCTCAATGATTGGCGATGTGTGGGAGAGGGGCAGTATCAAAACATTTGCTCAATTAATAGAGAAATACTCACTGAATCACTCTCAGTTCCTCCGCTACCTACAGCTTTGTTACGCATTAACTTACTATCAGTTCCTGAGTTTAACGCTCTAGAGCCTAAAATTGAGATGGAGTCACTAGCCAAGAGAGGCACATACCGTATATACAGGTAACTAGAGATAAATTCTCCAGTCCTCTCATACAATTGAAGGTTAAATAGCAAGTTGATGTGGGCCCTTTAGAAGATAATGAATAGCTTTAAGCCAAGATGGTGGCCAGATGCCTGGCTACTTCAGCCAACCTGAGACTGACACAATTTAAATACTTTCACAGCACCCACTATGACCTCACCAGGTTCTGGCGTATGGGTAGGAAATGGGTTTATTCCTGTCCACGTTGCCATGCTGCTCAGGCCAAATGTTTCCATATAGTATGGGATTGCCCCCAGAACAGCCCTATTGGTCTAAAATGTTCAACATACTGAGCTCAGTGATTGGCAACACATTAATCATGGGCCCTTAGTACGCCCTACTGGGCAATGAGTGGGATCGGACAGACACCATGGGGTCTCATAGCCTTGTAGAATTGGGCCTGCTTGTGTTAAAAAGGAACATCGCCAGGAACTGGACAGTGACAGACCTGCCCATACTTGATGAACGGACCAGGGTATGGGCGTTTGCGCTGCAGCAGAAAAACAAATGTCTAAAGAGTATGTAGCTGTCCGCACAAATATCAAAAAACCTTTGGACATATGGTGGGATCATTGCGGTATGGGAGGGATATGAGGGGTTGGCACTGAGATACTTTTTGTGCGGATACTCATGTGAAATTTTTGAGTATTTTAGGTGTTTATTAATGGGACTCTGCATGCTTGTGTAGATACTTTGTGTATTGTTAAGGCATCTAATCTTCTCTCTAGCCCCACAATGCAATTAATTGTCAATTGACTTTTTCTGCCTAAGTGAAACGTTCAAAAATCATTTATCCAAAGCGAGGTTCCTGGTTCCTTTTGGGAGTCAGCAGGGTAATTATAAATTTTATGAACATATCCATAATGGAATAGCAGCCAAGCAAGAAACATTTCATTTGCCTTCTCAAAATATACAGTAACAAGATTAAACACTGATTGTAATAAACTCATGTAGAAAACATTGGAAGACCAGGAAAACATTACTTTCACTCCGATTTAGCTTCCGGACACTTGGTTCACATTTTGAATCTTTTGCTGAAGTAAAAATATCCATTTGTGAAGTCCATTAAAAGAGCAAATGTTTCCTCAACTACCTCATCATTGATAGCCCATTTGTGATCTTCTGAAAAGGATGTACTTTTAGGCATCTGATCTAAACATGTTCACACCTAGTAATTGAATCATCATTATGTATAGTCTGTGCGTCATAGCAAGAGCCATTTGAGCCTTCCTTGAGAGAAGGGTGAATCCTTGATTGATGAGGTAGTATATAGAGCGTTTCCTTCTGCACTAGTACTGTATTCACATTCCCTAAGGGAAGGAAAATCTCACAGGCTAGATAGGTGACTCTCAGATCCTGCATATTACATAAATGGTTTCCTTTTCCAACAAGGCTCCTTGAATTTTCCAGTGTCTGATATATATTTGTACTCACAATCCTGTCATAGATGTTAGTATTGCAAATGATTAAAGATGTATTTGTTTCTGGCAGGGTACCCACCTGAACATGTTCTTGGCCTGACTCCACCAGGAGTGAAGTACGTCTGCATAGCTGAATCATTACTAGACTTCTGAGATCCTTGAACTTCGAGACACTCTTGAAGACACCACATGCACAGTCACGAGTCACTATCAAAATGCAAGGCCAAATTTACCCTATGAAAAAATATTTGTGCGTCTGCTGATCGAGGACTAAAGCACAAGTTACTACTTGTGTAACGATATATCTGTAAGAGACATTAGTTAGTGATAGATTCCTTACCTTAGAATATCCCCAGGCGTCAGACTGGATCCGGAAAGTTTTGCTAGCAGTACCCCTGCGCGCCAGTAGGTGGCGTCGTGCGGCTCCGCGTCCGTCGCTGGCGTCGTAAGCGCCGAGATGACGTCACGGAGACTACTTAGGCGCCACCCATGCGCGCTGACGTCAGTTCTGTACACGACTTTCCGCGCCAGGAACGCAGAGCCATGCAAGAAACTGACCACTGGTGCCATGAAACTAGGGCCCTCAAAGGGATGACCTTAACCCTAGAATCAGTTCGCAGAACGGGGAGGATGGGTGGGGCGGTAAGGAATCGATCACTAATGTCTCTTACAGATATATCGTTACACAAGTAGTAACTTGTGCATCTGAAAGAGACACGTTAGTGATCGATTCCTTACCTTAGAATAGATACCCCAGCAAAACCAACCCCGGTGGTGGGTCTGCGAATAGATTACACCAGAAAGTCACGGAGAACAGAACGGCCAAAGAAGCCGTCTCTCCGGACTGGACTGTCAAGGCAGTAATGCTTGGTAAATGTGTGCAGCGAGGCCCACGTGGCTGCCTGACAAATATCCTGCAAGGGAACGCCACGTCCCAAGGCAGTAGTGGCTGCTGTTGCCCTGGTAGAATGGGCACGCAGCCCCACAGGAGGCTCCTTCTTAGCCAACGAGTAACAGGCTTTGATGCAGAGAATGACCCACCGAGAGATGGTCCGTTTGTGCACGGCCCGACCTTTTTTGGCGCCCACGTAGCCAACAAAGAGCTGGTCATCCACCCGGAACTGTTGCGTGCGCTGCAGGTAGAACGAGAGCACAAGTTTTGGGTCCAGACGGTGGAGCCTCTCCTCCTCTTTTGAAGGATGCGGAGGCGGAAAGAAGGTGGGCAAAGTGATGGTCTGCCCGATGTGGAAGGGTGTAACAACCTTTGGCAAGAAAGAAGGACGGGTCCTTAAAACCACCTTGTCCGGATGAACAGAAAGGAAAGGAGGTTTGGAAGAAAGAGCCTGGAGCTCACTCACTCTTCTGGCAGAGGTGATAGCTACCAGGAAAGCCATCTTGAGAGTGAAGACGCAAAGGACAGGTATGAAGGGGCTCGAAGGGAGCGCACATCAGATATGTCAAGACAAGGTTTAAGTCCCATTGAGGCATAATGAACGGCACGGGAGGAAACATGTGCGTAATGCCTTTCAAGAAACGGTTAACAACCGGGGACTTAAAAAGAGAAGGCTGATCTGGAAGCCGGAGAAAGGCGGAGATGGCCGAAAGATAACCTTTGATAGTGCCCAGAGCAGAGCCCTGCTGGGCCAAAGAAAGAAGGAACAGAAGGACCTCGGAAAGAGGGGCAGAAAGGGGATCCACAGCCTTAGCTGTGCACCATGCCACAAACTTGTTCCACCTGCAGGTGTATACCGTTTTAGTGGAGGGACGCCTGGCTGCCAGAATGACGTCACAGACTTCGGGGGAAAGATCGAAGGCTGTCAACTGCCGCCGCTCAATCTCCACGCATGGAGGTGGAGGCTGGACAGGTTCGGGTGGAGGACCGCCCCCTGCTGCTGCGACAGAAGATCCTCCCGAAGAGGCAGTCGGATCGGGGGATCGATCACCATGTTGAGTAGCTCGGGATACCAGTATCTTCGTGCCCAATCCGGAGCCACAAGGATGACTTGGGCCCGGTCGCGCCGAATCTTCTTCAGCACTCTGGGCAGAAGTGGTATGGGCAGAAAGGCGTACAACAGACCGCAACTCCACTCACGACGAAAAGCGTCGCCGAGCGAGTGCCGCCTTGGAAATTCCAACACGCAGAACTGATGACATTGCGCGTTCTCTTCGGTGGCGAATAGATCTAACCAAGGCTCTCCCCACTGCAGAAAGAGACCTTGCGCCACGTCCGAGTTCAGACGCCATTCGTGATCCATCAAGCACCGGCGGCTGAGTTCGTCCGCCCTGGCGTTCAGAGAACCTGCCAGGTGTTGAACCACCAAGGTAATGCCTTGAAGTTCCAGCCAAGTCCAGAGGCGCAGAGCCTCCTGGCATAGGGTCCACGACCCCACCCCGCCCTGCTTGTTGCAATACCACATGGCGGTGGTGTTGTCCGTGAACACTTGCACTACACTTCCCCGGACAGAGGGAAGGAATGCCTTCAGTGCAAGCCGGATCGCCCGAAGCTCCAAAAGATTGATATGGAGCTGGGACTCCGCAGGAGACCAGAGGCCTCTGATCTCCGCCTCTCCCAAGTGGCCACCCCATCCCAGGAGGGACGCATCCGTCACCGTGTGCTCCGGTTGGGGAAGGGAGAGGGATCTGCCATTGACACAATCGCAATTCGTGAGCCACCACTGCAATTGTCGTGCAGTGCCCTCCGAGATCTGGACATGATCGGACAGGTTGCCCTGATGCTGTGCCCACTGGAACTTCAAGTCCCACTGCAGAGCCCGCATATGCCATCTGGATGCAGGAGGCCATCAAGCCCAGGAGCCGGAGGGTCATCCTGACTGAAACCCAGGATAGAGGCTGAAAGATCGGAATCATAGCCTTAATATCCCGGACTCGCTGCTCGGGAGGATAAACCCGAAACAGCGTCGAATCCAGAACCGCTCCGATGAAGGGGAGCTTCTGAGCCTACTTCTGGCCCAGGAACACACTCGACGGCCCCCTTGGCCAAGAGGGCCGTGACTTCCTGCAGGAGAAGTGCCAAGTGGTCCCCCGACATGCGGTGGAACTGAGGTGGCATGGCTGGAGGGGTGGACTGAAAGGGAAGGGCGTAACCCTTGCGGATGATCTGCAACACCCACTTGTCCGAAGTGATAGCGTGCCAGTGGGGGAGATGATGGCGGACCCTGCCACCCACTGGCGTGGGGTGCCCCACAAAGCTCGGATTAGGAAGGTTTGGAGGCCGAAGCGGCGGGTGCGGAGGTGGACTGACCCCCACGCTGTTTCCCAGATCTGCCCCTGCGGAAACCGCGACGAGGCTGGTTCTGCACAGGCTTGTTGAAAAAACGTGCCTGGGCGCCCCTCCCGTTACCACGAAAGGAACGAAACCCAGGAGTGGCTGGGCTTTTCGTGGAAAGACCTAAGGACTTGGCCGTGACCCGCGAGTCCTTAAAACGCTCCAGCGCACTGTCGGCCTTATCGCCAAACAGGCGAGTGCCATCAAAGGGCATGTCCATGAGTGAGTGTTGGACATCTGGCGAGAACCCGGTAGATCTGAGCCAGGCGTGGCGACGAAGCGCCACAGTCGTAGAAATCGCTCTACCTAAGGAGTCCGCGGTGTCTAAACCACACCGAATGGCGAACTTAGCCGCATCTTTACCTTCCGCAATGGCTTGGGACAATACAGCTTGGGTCTCCTCAGGACACTGAGGTAACACCTGTGCAACTGTGTCCCACACTGCGTGGGAATAGCGGCCCAAGAGGCAGGCGGTATTCACTGACCGCAGCCCCAAGCTGGCCGAAGAGAACAAACGTTTACCGAACTGTTCCAGCTTCTTAGAGTCCTTATCCGGCGGAGCCGTGGGAAAGGCACTCTGCGACGTCGAAGCTTGGATGACCAGACTCTCAGGCGTAGGATGAGTGGTCAAAAAAACGGGGTCACCTGGCGCCGGGCGATGACGCCTGGCGACATTCTTATCCACAGAGGCCCCAGTGGATGGCCGCGACCAAGTGCCCAGCAAGACGTCGGTAAGGGCGTCGTTAAACGGAAGCAGGGGCTCCGACGAGGTGGTCGCCGTCTGGAGCACCTCAGTAAGGAGGTTAGTTTTGAGGGCCACCATAGGGAAATCAAGGTTGAGGACCTCAGGAGGCGCCCTCCTCCATAGTAGGCGGGGGAGAGGCAAACCCCGGGTCAGAAGAGACGTCGAGGTCGCCGGCGTCCTCCAAGTCGTCCGCCCAGTCCTGCCCGGAGTCACACTGACGGGCGAGAGGGTCCTCGGACCCCTCCCAGTCATCCTCCATCTCCGCCGCCGGTGGCACCGACCACGGCGGCGGGGCAGGACCCGGAGAGGGAACATACGGCGTCGGGAACGGCGTCGGTTGGGGCCGAACCAGCGCCGTGTCCCAATGCGGATCCCAGGTAGGAACAAAATGGTCCTGGAACCTGGGTAATGGCGGGACGAAAGGCACCCACTGCAGCGCCGGAGGCGGAGCCGAGGGCGGCGCTGGGGCCGGAGCCGGCAGCGTTGGACCTTGTGGCGCCGTGGCCGGAGCCAGTGGCGCAGGATCCTGTGGCGCCGAAGCTGGATCCGCCGGCGGTCCAACAGGATCCAGACACGGGACCGCGGGGCCCGAGGGCGCGCCGGCAGGAGCCCGAGGCCTAAAAAGGCGGTCCACGGTAGCAAGAAATTCTTGCACCTGTGCGGGAGTCGCTGACGGACCCGGGTAAGGCGGGTAGGCCGCGGGCCTCTCGAGCTCCAAAGAAGCTGCAGGGGCAAAGCCCCTGTCCCCCTCATCCGCATCCGAGGACCGGCGGGGGTACGTCGGAGAGCAAACACGCTTCTTCGACTTCTTTTTGTGTCGTCTCTTACCCGAATAAGAGGGTGAAGACTTGGAGCCCGAGGAGCGAGGACTGTGGCCCCTGGAACGGCCCCTGGACCGGGAACGGCGCTGGGACGAGTGCCGGACCTCCAGCAGCTTCCGGTGCCACTCCCTCAAGGCCTTCGGGGCCATGGCACGACAGTCCCGACAGGACCGGGAGTCGTGGTCGGTCTCCAGGCAGTAGATGCAGACATCGTGGGGGTCCACCACCGACATGTTGCGACGGCAGGCCCCACAAGACTTAAATCCAGGCATCCCTACGTGCACCAGGAAACCAACTGGAAAAAGGGAGACAAAAGTCTCAAAAGAGATAGTCAAAAAGTGACTAGGGTACGTGTTCTAACCGGATCTGCGCTTTCTGGCGCGGAAAAAGAAAGAACTGACGTCAGTGCGCATGGGTGGCGCCTAAGTAGTCTCCGTGACGTCATCTCGCCGCTTACGACGCCAGCGATGGACGCGGAGCCGCACTACGCCACCTACTGGCGCGCAGGGGTACTGCTAGCAAAACTTTCCGGATCCAGTCTGACGCCTGGGGATATTCTAAGGTAAGGAATCTATCACTAACGTGTCTCTTTCAGATTTAAAGCTTAAGGCACTTTCATTCATTGAAGATACTGTTCTGAAGGAAGCACTATTGCATTCCTTGTGTTACGGTTCGCCACAAGACAGCGGTAAACGCTGCCATTGTTTTCCCTCACAATCAGCAGGTGAAATGTTCTGATATGCATACGTTATATCAGAACCTAATCCATTGGTGGAACGATCCTGAAGCGTCACAGACAGAAAACTACAATACCCAGAGTCCCTAGTTATGGGCGTTTGGGAGAGCACGCCTTCATTGGCAGTAGCTGAGAAATTCCTATTTACTTCCAGGAAAGTGCGCGAAGCCGCGCAGATTATTCTGAGGAGACAGCGAGAGTCAGACGCTTGCAGCCGCAGCCTCTTCACGTTACGGTGCGGTAAGCGGTTTGGGGGGCTAATTGCAAACGTGTGTGTTTACACGTAAAGGAGAGTCGAGGATTACCCGTTTGGTAGTGGTATTTCCTAAGTATTAATCTCTCTTCGTGTCTGGGGACATATTTACTTTGGATTGGTGTTTCTGTGCTGCCAACAGGAAACACGGTACCGAGTGAGGTCGGGAAAAGGCGCATTTGGTATTCTGAATATTCTACAGGATTGATTGAAGAATGCTAAAGTTCAACATTGATAACATTATCACGGCTGAGGTATTTCTGAGAGTGAATTCAGAATCCTCGTTCAAGGAGTACTTTATTTGACATTTACACGGAAAGGGTATTGCATCTCTGTGTAATATCAAGAAATTAGGTGTACTTGTTGCTGGAATCTTTTTGACCATATATGAAAGAATATTAACAATCCTCGCTTTCAGCACCGGTGTTTATTTTGGTTTCTCTTTCTTTCTCATTACCATTTAACAGGGGAACCAGTTGTGTGGGAGAAAAGAGAGTCAAAGAAGAATCCTCTCATATCTCCACTCCCCCTGTGAAGTTTTGGTTTATAAATTATGTGGTGGGTATAATATCCGGTTCGCTAATAGGTTCATTATACATAGGTGGTACAATTCCCATGTGTGTATTTGTGATATGTGAAGTCATATAGTTATGTGCCTTCCTTCTTGTTACTACAGTATGAAAATCAACCGGTTGTGCTGGGATTATGTTCTTCCTTCTCAGGAATGAAAAGGATAGAAGTCATCTTCATTTTTGTTACAGGTATATTAGTACAATTGATGTTTTGAAAATCTTAATGTTGATAAATTCTGCAATAGTTATGGTAAAAGGTATTTATGATGTTTTATTTCTATTCTAGATCTCCCTCCCTGCTGTTCCCTACCTTTCCTTCCCTCACTTGATCTGATCAACCTTCTGTGCTATACCAGCAATTCAGAATTGAGACGATCAAGAGGTGGAATTGTTTTAGCATCGCTTCAGTTCCGAGGTATCTCCAGGCTGTCACACCTTGTGTCTAACACAGCTCACAAACTTAAATTGTCTACCCTGGAGAGGCACCGATTTTCTGGGGATGGTCTGAAGCCGCGGGGACATTGTGGCATGCCTGGAAATAATGAGAATGTTGTGGTAGGATTAAGCTTTGAGAAGCCAACTGCTCAAGTGTGTAACACAAAACGTTTCATCTTTTCTAGATGAACTACTGCCTCTGCCACATGCTAGAAGAAAGCAATTAAAGTTGACATCTTGCTGAAGAGCAAGTCTTTGTACAGGAAATATTTTTTTTACCACGTATTTCATGTATTTCCAACCTTTCTTGCAATGGGAATCTGGAAACCTGGATTGTTAAGGTTTTTAGACCACAGCTTCAGTCTTCTTAGCTTAGATGTGGACGTTTGGTGCAGCCCGAACCTGAACATCTCTAGCTGCACCCATTTGTTTGCAGTGTTTACGCTCACAATGAGATGAGAGCAGGTCTATTAGGAAGTAGTAGGGTTACTTTTCCTTACCTCTCCTTTAATCTGGACACCTTTGCCATTGTTTGTTTAACAGGTGCAAATGTAGTTCAATGAATCAGTACACGATGACAGAAGTCTGTGTGATTTCAACCATGAACCGTTTGGTGGTGAACTTTTGAACCTGAAAGTCTGTCTATTCTACATGACACTAAGTGCCCATTTGTCTCCTACGATGTCTTACCGTGCTGAAAAAACGCTGCTGATATTGTCCTCTTCGAGATGGGTACATTAAAGTAGAGGGAGCCATTGCTTCAGTGATGTTGCTATTTCGCCAGCTGGTACCGATAGCGACTTTCCACCTTTTCCTTAATTGTAAAGCTTTTTTGGGCACAGGTTTCAAGATTTGATGAAATTACTTTGATTGAAAGCTGACAATCCGTGCTACAAGTCTGTCTTCATTATGTGAACATGTCAGCATGAGATGCAAACAACTTCAAGCCTGAAAATTATGGGGTGGAATTCTGTGTTAGCCACCTATTTACAGGTCACAGAGTCTTAACCAGGAGGATTTTGCTACATCCATAATCAGGTTTCAAACCAAGCACACTTCTTCACATTCTCTAGGAGGCCGTTCCGTTTTCTCTGGGTGGTCAACACTTCTTCACAATCTCTAGGAATCGGTTTCTTTTTTTCTCTGGGTGGTAAACCAGATATTCAATGAATTCCTTAGTGAACTCTTGTACCTGCTTGCCACCAAAGTGAGCAAATATGCCTACAGGAGCAACAGAAGATGACGAAGTGGACCAATCAAACATCGGTGACACTCTCAGAGAATCTGATTAACTCTAGGGCCCTATTTTGTAGCAGCACAATCAAAAAGTTTATGTAGATGCCAGAGGGTAACATGTGCTTAGACTGCTCCAGACTTGCAGTTTATAGCAGTTTGGTTCAATGGAATGTTATGAGCACTACATTAGGTACACGGATTGGTAGCTTATCTGTACCATATGTAAGGGATTTAATTTAGCATGTGCATAGCAAAGGGCTATTACTAACTCCTTGTTACATACAACAAGCATTTGATAAGGGAGTTGGGAGAAAAGCGGACACCCTTCAGTTTAGCCATGAATTGTAGAAGGCTGAGACACACATTGCTGATATTCAAGGTTAGGGTGGAGAATTCTAGAGATAGGTTTAATATGTTTGAACGGTGCCATCTCCTTGGTTTTTGTGCTTGGTCTGGAGTAAACAGTGGATCTGTCTAGGCTCACTGAAGCTGGGGGAGGGGTATTAATTTTTGATGCTGTCCAGGAAGCAGGGAAAGAGTTCTCCTGGCATATATAGCTGAGGCAAAGTATAGTTTCTGAACTCTGCAGAGATCCATTTAGGCAACAGGGATGAAACTGGTTGACATTTGTAGGCCAATGGAAAAACATCCAGCAGCGTGGTGAACTTTTTGCAGTATTTTTACGTGGCATCTTAGCAGAGGGTGCTGCTATGGTCTATCAGCAAGTTCACAAGAATGCCAGCAGCTGTCTTTCTGCAAGATTATCCTGGCTTAGTTTTCAGCAATGATTAATAGCTGCTTTTAATTGGCATATAAATTACTTTATTACTGCTTCTACCTGACAGTTTAAGCTCAGGCCAGCATCTTGACTTTGTATGGATGAAAATAAGTCTTGCCAAAGAACATGGGCATTGGGCAGTATATTTATATTTTTGTGGTGGAGTAGAGGGGGTAAGACAATGATTTGCGGCCTTCATCTGTTTAAATTAAATACCAGGTTGGCACTGCAAGATGAATGCTTGCCGCTGAAAAAAGTGGGCTTCTGGAGATCATTCAAAAGTTAGAATCCTGTAGCCTTACATCTCTCCAAGCTCAACAATTTGAGTGATAATAATATCCATTCAGCACTTAGAAATCGCAGCAGTACAGTGCATAACTCTGTATTATAACATGTTATCGATTTTTTTATAATTTGAGACTGTTTAGTCTCATTCAGGATTTAAAAACCATTGCAAATTGGTCTTATTGACCTAAGACAAGTAGATGATGTCAATGTGGGACTGGAATTGTAGATAGTGACAGAGCACTACATCCATTACGGGTCTGACACTGATATTAAACAAGTATGCAGGGAAGAGACTCTTGGGGGACTTCACAGGAAACAGTGCTTGAGGGAGAAGTCTCCCTTTCATACACTATGAGTATGGTTAAACGGGAAGGACTGGAAACATCCAAGTGTGTCTCCTGCTTCATCATGCTGAAGGCAGTGACAAAATCATGTTAAAGAAGCCACAATCAGAAGTCTCTGGTAGGTCCTCCCACACAGTGATCCATGGTGCCCAAGTTCCATGGCAGATTAGGTATGTGTTAGGGAGTATATAATGTTGAAATTATTCTATGCAGAACTTCAACATTTGCGTGAGCTGTTGATAGTGTCTTGTGCTTTATTATGTGGTGCATGAAAGCACAACTGAGGAGGTTTGTATTTTTTGCCAGGTCATTTCTAATTTGCAGTAGCTGTGTTTGAGCTGGTTGAGAGAGCCCTACAGCCAAGTGAATTATGTGTGCTAGTGTTGGATAGAGTAGAATCCTATTGACAGTTACCATAGACTTGAAGGTGTAGGACAAAAGCTTCTTGAAGATAACACTTTATGGAAAACCCTGTGGAAGAATAGATAAAGGTAGGTTGAGCATGCCAGCAATTTATCATGTTTGAACTGGAACATCTTGAAGAAGAAAACCGTAGATGGCATGACAGTGCAGGGGTCTGACTGGCTTCTTCTCCTAGAGCATGGTCTTCTATCCAGAGAAAACTAATGCCGTGGCTCATGGAACTCAGGTCTATAATAAAGTCTAGACTGAGATGAAATTTCCATGAGCTGTAGACTAGATTAGTTGAACAGGGTATGATTGCAGAGCAAATGCTTGTCCCTGTGGAAAGGCAGTGTTAGGAACCCAATCTTGAATTATGATAATGGTTGACATCAGCTGAAGACTCTGGAGCCCCTTGCCAGGTGTCCTTTGGTGCCCACAATGTCAAATGTGAGGTGTTTGAAGTTAAAGCCCTCTATATCAAACTTCATAGTATCAAAAGCCTTAATTCTTAAGTTCTTGATCTCAAGCTACTCCTTGTCAATGAATGAATCCTCGGTGTCAATTAGGTCACTGGTCTGCCTCTCGACATCGAGCAATAGCAATTGTGGCAGTATGGCAGTGGTGATAGGACCAGGGCTTTTTGTGAATCCCCGAGTGTGAAAGTGAGTACCAGAAAGGTAAAATGCAGAGGAAAGCACCATCTAACCCTTTTCGTTAAGCTGGAAACTACAAGCCTGTCCCAGCCAGATTTGAACTCTGCCCCTTAGTTTCATAAATGAAATTTTATTTGTCAGATTGCGCACTCGTCTATGGTGTGAGTGCCTGGTACATATCCTATGCAGACCACAAGTTTGTTTTTCTGTGACGTTTTCCAACTGAAGGCAGGCCCCTTAACAAAAAAAGCTGGTGCAGAGACTGAGCAAGCAGGAGAAGAAAAAACAAACATGAACGAAGGGTTACATCTACCTTACCTTGACAAAAACACTTTCTAATGTAATATAAAATTGGCATGGAGTAAGTCGCTCTATCAAAGAAAAGAGATTCAAATATACTCCTTGCACTACTACTTTATGGTCCCTGCGTAAGTTAGTTCACACACAGAACATTGTGCAGGCAAGTACAAGACCTGACATAGATCAAACAATGCATGTTTTTTTTAATCTATGTCAATTCATGATTCATTTATTTTTTGGTAGCAACTAGAGGTCTCCTGAGGATTCTACTGGGCCGAATGGTCAAAGAACACTGAAAGTGTGGTAGTAAAAGCTCAGAAGTACCTTCCAGAGCACTCCAAAGATGTGCCTGGAAACTGACTCGCTCACAAGACTTCAAAATCCCAGAAGATCACTGGTGTTCCTGGGGGTGCTTCCTAATATAAGTACCACACCAAGACTACCAAATGTATTTTGTTTGTAAGAAGAATATTTAGGAGAATGGGACCAGAACAAGTTCACTAAAGCAAATTTAAGAACATGATGAAAAGACAGTTAAAAGCATCAAATAATTCTGCAGTGCAATCACCAATACAAATAAAGTTGCCACCTGTGCCTCTTTTTTTCTCCAGGTGTGTGGATATCATTGCCTTTACTTCTATTTTTGTCCATTTTTCCTTCTCATACCAGTTTTCAAAAAATCATTCACTATGCATACAATATCAGTGGCAACTCGAAAGAGTGGAAGATTATGGAAGACAGCTTACAGATAATGCAGTTTTGGGAGTCCATGACAAAAGTCAGATTTCTTTACTTTTGTTCAACTACAAATTGGTTCCTTTTAGTTTTATTTTGTCTTTTTAAATAGGGGTTGGAAGAGCAGCACAATTTGCTTGAAAGTGAAGTTAGTTCATATTTAGTTAGAAATAAAAGAAATACTTTTATTGTAACAGTATAAATGAAATTGTTTTACATTGGAGGTGTTCTGAAACCGCAAAAAGAGATGCAATTTGAGTGACTATGAATGAACTTCAAAGATGGGGGATACTGTCTTGATTAAAGTGCAAGCCTATGAAAAAAAATGCTAAGGTTATCAAACTATCCCCTCCAGTTTGCTCTTCCTGCAGGTCAATCGTAGTGGGTTCTCTCACGCAACCACAAAACAGATGCTGCTGGCCAGGCTTGCATGGATAACCTCACATCCAGTTCTTATTCCTTCATGTAAAAACCTTGGTTAGGAGGGCAGGCACTGCTGAGTGAAATCCTCTTGGTTTACGTAGAAGTTGAAATAAATCTGACTGTTGTAAACAATCTGGTGGTGCTAAAACCCATGATGCCAAATGTAATCCCCAACCAGTCTTAGGTTTAAAATGAGAATTAAGAAACTGAGAATACAGATGTAACCTGCAACTGTAGGGCTAACAGCTGCCTTATGGGCAGCCCACTGTTACCTGCTGTGCCCTACATTGTAGAAAAAGGGAGATTCATTCAATGAATGGATAGCTATGCAACTTGATGTACAATACACTGCAGTTGAAAAAGTGTGGATGATAGGGCCAAACAGCAATAAGCCATTCCACGGAAACATGGTCATGTATTTTCTCTCACACTTGGCATTTAAACCCCGTGATATAGTTCAAGATTTAATACTTTTTCAGCCATTCAGAAACTGTACTACAAAATAATACGTGCCCAACAATTTGAGTAGAATTGTAAAAAGTGCATTTGTTTGCTACATAAAATGATACATATTTCAAACCAGAAATGGCAAATTAGTATGAAGAGGCAACTTTGTTGTCAATATTAAGGATGAAAATATAACAATAATATTTGCTCATGAGTTTCTGTACATATGCATAATATTAGGAAACATATCCAGAAAAACTACCTTGTCTATGTTCTTTTCTTTCTTTTGAATGCTAGGTGAAGAAACTGGTTTCTTTGAGGCCTTGCTGGACTTCTTTGGCTTCTCTCTTCTCCCTACTCAAAAATAATTTTATTGAAAAAATGAGAACCAATGTGGCCAGTTCTTCACGTAGTAAACAATTTTAGAGTTTAAGAACAATCCTAGCATAAGCGGTTTACAAAGCACAAAGTAGAGAAGGAATAGTGCTAACACCCTTAAAGTCATTGTGATGTACTAGTTAAAGATAACATTTACAGAATGCAAGTATCTGGAACTAAGCCTTTAAGAAAGACTCTCCGATGCACTTGCATTATGCATAATTTGCAAAATCAATATATGGATACTATTGGACCTGGCCCTTTTTGCAGAGTCATCCCCACACTTTTTGCCTTCCTCCTCTTACTTTTTGCTGAATTTGTTTTTGTTGGCTTTAGGACTCTATGCACTTTACCACTGCTAAAGTGCTTGTGCTCGCTCCTCAAAACATGGTAACATTGGCTTATACCTAGGCTTTCCTGTTTTCAGTTTCTATTTTTGGTAAATTCTGGTGGGGGTTTTTCAGTGTTTTCAATACCTTAAAACAACAGTGGTTATCAGTGGTTCCACATTTTCGCACTATTAAAAACAACAGAAACAGTGTTTTTCCGGTGTTTATGGAATGTTAGTGCATGTGTATAGACAGCGTGTGTACAGGGTATATGAGGTCCAAATACATTTTTACAAATCAAACTTATTGTAGTACACCATATAATACTTCTTTAGTGAGTCTTGGGTCATGCGCACTCGCTCTCTCCTTCCTATGTAAACGTTTATCTGTGGAAAGGCCCTCTCAACATTGGCACTTGAGAAGGGCAACACCAAAACAGCCAGTACACAATTTGCTAACTCTGGCCAATGACATAGCTTTCCATGCCAATACTGGAGCACCTGAAGATTGTGATTCTCTAGGACATGTTCTGCAACATATGCGTAAAATTGGGCACATGTACCCTCAGTTATTGAAGCGGTCAAAAATGAAGCAGTTCTTTTCAAAGTCTGGAGAAAATTCAGAAGGGATCTAGAACTTGTGCAGAGTACCTCAGTGATCTATGTTTAAAGAACAAGGGGACCCCAGTAGTGAGACCTGGGGTAGTATTAGTCGGTGTGTAGAACAAAGGTCTAGTGGAGGCCAAAAGGTCCTCAGGTAGCCTAGGCTACTAATGATTAAAGACCAGTATTTAGTCAGATGAAACAATACAAAGAAGTCCAGGTAGGACTCGGATACGCAATATATGTTGGGACACAAGGTTTTTGGAATGACAACACATTTATTATCTGCATAAATGGAGTATCATATACTTAGGTAATAGTTCTAGTGCTCACACAGAAAGTGAAAGTGCGTGAAGTGGGGAAGTGCTGGTGAGATTTAAAATTTACATCGCATTGAAAAACAACAGTAGTAGGCAAAACTCCTAAATAAATCGAACGCAATAATGGAGTTTTGGTTGGAGAGGTCGACGGCGTTTCGATATCATTAGTGTGAGATCTTCATCAGGACGAGAAAGTGTGAGCTGATAGAATCTATAGGCGGGAGAAAAGGAATTCAGAACCTTGGTCCTTGGAGCAATGTACATACAACAGTTGTGCACAAGGCGTTACTAACTATATTGGTGGCCGGTGTCTAGGGTAGGGCCAGGCGGTGATCAATTCCAAAATTAATTAAGTAACAAGAGAGAACGCGCGTGTAAAGTACGCGGAGGCTGCGGTAAGTGCTTACAACGCCGAGGGAAAAGGAGCAGCGTGTATGAACAAGGGTTGTCAGGTAAGTGAAACGCAGTGCCTACGAGAGAGATAACGCGGACATACATATGAAACTGGTGAGTGTGTAAGCCCTTGCATCAGGGTGCTTGCTAGAGCTGATCCGTAAGGATCGGTATTTATTAAGATTCACTGAAGGAAGATATGCGCCAGCTACTAGGGAGGTGAGAGCAAGGAGTAATTGCAAGGCTAGGTGCTAACCCCGGGGAAGGTGGGAGCATATGTAATTATGCTTACTTGGCAGGGAGAGCGAAGGCACGCTCCGGAGGCCCAGGCAATGGGTGTAACTTGAGCCCGTAGGCAAGTGCGTCCGTAAAGGGCAAGCGGGCCTATCGTGCATAAGGGTCTAAGGATAGAAAATCGTAATGTTACTCACAAGGCGTAGTGAGGGGCGCGGATAATTAAAGCGGGAAAACAAGGAAACTTACTCAAAGAGCCGCACGGGCCGTCAGGGAAGAGGAGGGACCCATAGTGATTCGGGCAGCGCTTAGTTCAACTTGAATAGGACGTCTGGTCTAGGCAGAGTGCCTATCGTGCAACGGAGGTCTAGAAATACAAGGTTGCGAAATTACTAGTGGTGTTAGTGGGTTGGCGTGCATGAAACACTGCGGGGAAAGCCACGTGAAACTTACTGTGAGCACCGCAAGGGGCCGTCAAGGTAGTTTGGAGTGCCTGTAGTGGAGCGGGCGAAAACGCTCTTTGCTTGCGTGTGCGACCGGTTAATCTAAGGAAGGGAAAGGTAGTTAATGGATGCCATGAAGTGCCTACGGCTAGGGGAGCTGGGCGGAATCCAGGCAGTTACTTACTGAAGTCGCGTAGACGTAGTCAGCGGGGTGCACCGGAGATACCCGGTGTCAGCAGGGGAATGAATCCACACAATCTCTTCCTCGAGGAAGGAGAGATTAAAGCAACGCGCGGGTGGGCTGCGCATGCGCGAGGCGAGGTCGCGAGCATAGAATACAGCCTGAGTGAAGCCAGTGGCGCCGGGTAGTCGCCATGTTGAGATGGGAGTGCCTGAATGCCGGGAGTAGGGCGAGAGGGGCCCCAGGTAACAGTTAGGAAAAATAGGGAAGGCTATAGAATGGCCAGATTGCCGGCGATTGGAGCACACAGGTAATCAATCAATAAGTGGAGAATAAGAGCAAAAGTGGTGAAAAACTATACATGTAGAAAATCCATATTAAAACCAATGGCATTATATTGGGTACAGAGTTAGTTTAAAACCAATGGCATTATATTTGGATACAGAGTTAGTTTAAAAGCAGCAGTCTGTGGTTGCAGCATTGTTAAGTCAAGTTAGTGGTGGCGACATTACAAAATCATGTTCCATTCATCTATAGTATTGAGTCCGTTCTCGACGGATCGACAGTAAAACATCCACTTGCACTCAAGCCTGTTGAGGATGGCTTGAGGATCACCACCTCTGTCGTGTGGGTGTATAATGTCAATCACTTGCCAGCGAAGGTCTTGTTCTGAGTGTCCTTTTTCCATAAAATGTTCCACCAATGGTGCAGTCGTGATTTGGCAGCGTATCCTGCTCTTGTGCTGACTGATTCTTGCTTTTACTTTTTGGGTGGTCTGACCCACATGCATGAGGATGCAGGGACATTTAATACAATAAATCACGTTAGTAGAATTACAGTTTGAAAAAAACTTCAGTTTGTGTGTGCTGGTGCCATATTCAAACGTTTTAGTGTTGTTGGTGAGTGGGGATGCAACACAGTTTCCACACTTAAAATGGCCTGTGACAGGGGGTAGACCCAAGCATGATTGAATTGTATTGTCACTCCTAGATGGTATGTGAGCTTGAACTAAATGGTCCCTAATGTTGCGCCCACGTTTGAAGGACAACATGGGAGCTTCGTTGGTGATATTGATGGACGTAATGAGGGGCCAATGTTTCTTGATTATTTCGTTATCTTGTTACTGGCAGGGCAGAATGTGGTGACGCAAGGAATGCGTGACAAGGTCTTTTTGGGTCTAGGTTCCAGTAGAAAATCTCTATGTGAATACCATGCGCGCTTCATGGATCTTTTAACCAGTCGTCTAGGGTAACCCCTCTTCATGAGTTTGTCGCAGAGGAGATCTGCTTCCCTGAGGTAGTCGTCTTTCATTTTGCAATTTCTGCGTATTCTCTAGAACTGGCCGCATGGTAGGCCATCCCCAAGTGCTCTGGGATGGGCATTCTTGTAGTGTAGAAGGGTATTGCGCTCTGTGGGCTTTCTGTACAGTGTGGTGTAAAGCCCTCCCTCATTTGGTTTGACAGAGACGTCCAGGTAGTTAATCTGTGTGTTGCTGGAGTCATAGGTACATTTTAGTTCTGGTTGGCAACTGTTTAACCATGTACAGAAGCTATCCAGTTCATTCGTGGTACCTTGCCAAATCATAAACACATCATCAATGTATCGATGCCAGCTCCTGATTCTGTTGCGATGTGGGTTAACTTGGTTGAGGATTAATGTTTTCTCTATGTTGTCTACAAAGAGTATGGCAAAGTTGGGGGCAAAAACTGCCCCCATTGAAGTTCCTTTACATTGTTTGTAGAACTTGTCATGAAACATGAAGTAGTTTTTGCTAAGTGCTATTTCCAGGAGCGAGATAATGAACTCCCTAGGCACTTTGTGTGGTCTGGGCCTGTCATTCAGATGGGTCTCAATGACTGAGGTTCCTCTATCCTGCGGGATGTTGGTGTAGAGGGATTCGATATCTAATGTGACTAGCAGTTCCTGCATGGGGTAAAAGTGTTCACGTTCCACCAGGTTGATGAAGTGAGTGGTATCCTTAACATAGGCCATGGTGTCTGTTACTAAATCGTGGATGAAAAAAATCGATGTATCAGCCTAGAGGTTCGAGAATGGAGTCACACCCAGATAGGATAGGTCTGCCAGGCGGGTTGGTTTGATTTTTGTGAACCTTGGGGAGTGTGTATATCACCGGTGTCCTGGGGATCTTATTATTGAGAAAGAGGAATTCTTTATGACTGATATAGCCTAGTTCTTCAGCTTCTTTGGTTATGGTCTGGATCAGAATTTTTATCTCAGAGAGGGGGTTATGCCTTAGTAGTTCATAATGAGTGGTGTTATTGAGTTGGCGCATAATCTCATTGTCGTATGATAGTTTGTCTTGGATGACAATTCCACCGCCTTTGTCGCAAGGCTTGATGATGATATTGTCCATATTTTTAAGTTTCAGGAGACTATTCTTTTCCTCTAAGCTGATGTTGTAGGGAATGAAGTCATGTTGGTTTTGCAAGACAGGACCTCTGGTGGTAAAGCGCCAGTAGGTGGGTTAAAAGTTGATTTTGGGCATAATCCTGTCGTGTCATTGTTAGGTGGAGATTCATTGTTGAGGAAGAAGGATTTTAGTCTTATCTTCCTGAAGAATTGGAAGATCTCTGTCTGTATATTGAACCATATTTATCAAAAGAGGGGGACTCTAGGAGCTATTCTAAAAGGTCTGGTGACCCGTGCTCCCGAAATTAAACTTATACCAAAGGGAGTCACCGTTCCTGAGTGGAGATGGAGAGGAGGGAAGTAGGGGTACTCTTGTCGTGTGCTACTCTGCTTGTGGGAGGCAGGGTGTCCTCATCTTGATGCCCTCACACACCCCGAAGGATGTCATGCTTCATCATTGGGCTTTTGCTCTCGTCGGGCCGGCGCTGCAATGCCCTACGGGTCCCCCGAAGGGTCTCTTTTTCGGAGATCTTTTGATGAAGCCGTATGGGTGCGTGGGTGTAAGTGGCAGTGAAGCCCTAGAAAGTGTGTTAAAAAATGGCTGGAGGGACAGTGATTCATTTTTAATAAAGTGATCCCTCTGTCATTATTAAAACAAAGTGTATGGAGCTGCTTTAAGGGGTATTATGTCCCTTGGTAGCTGGGTGATTATATGTCCCTAGTGGGCATATGTTATGGTCAACATGTTTCGCGCTTCAGTGGTCTCAGGGGGAGATCCAGGGCGCTTCGTCAGGACCGAATAAGAAATTTATATCTACAGTGGCCCGAAAATTTCGGTGCCCCCGGATAAATGATTGACTCATCTGCAGACTCTGATTCATCTGACGCAGGGGCAGGACCAAGCACCTCCTCGAATAACCCCAATTTTTTAGGGAGAGGTCAGCCCTTTCAAACAGAAAGGGGGAGGGGAAGCCACAATACAACTTCCCACCAGGAGAACGCCAGACACGGCGGAAGTTCTATCAATGGGGCTATCAGTACTAACCAACATTGGATCAGGGGACCCTGTGTCCTCTCCTAGTGCTGTACTGATCTCTATCTTCAATCTATCTGACCATCAACTGGCTTCCACTGAAATCTCGTTGCTCAGCAAAGGACTTTCCTTTGTACTTACTGAGAAACCGGACTGGTTCAATATACAGACAGAGATCTTCCAATTCTTCAGGAAGATAAGACTAAAATCCTTCTTCCTCAACAAGGAATCTCCACATAACAATGACACGACAGGATTACGCCCGAAATCAACTTTTAACCCACCTACTGGCGCTTTACCACCAGAGGTCCTGTCTTTTGAGAACTTAGTCTTGAAAGATTTGCAAAAGTTGCAAAACCAACATGACTTCATTCCCTACAACATCAGCTTAGAGGAAAAGAATAGTCTCCTGAAACTTAAAAATATGGACAATATCATCATCAAGCCTTGCGACAAAGGCAGTGGAATTGTCATCCAAGACAAACTATCATACGACAATGAGATTATGTGCCAACTCAATAACACCACTCATTATGAACTACTAAGGCATAACCCCTCTCTGAGATAAAAATCTGATCCAGACCATAACCAAAGAAGCTGAAGAACTAGGCTATATCAGTCATAAAGAATTCCTCTTTCTCAATAATAAGAACCCCAGGACACCGGTGATATACACACTCCCATGGTTCACAAAATCAAACCAACCCGCCAGGCAGACCTATCCTCTCTGGGTGTGACTCCATTCTCGAACCTCTAGGCCGATACATCGATTTTTTCATCCACGATTTAGTAACAGACACCATGGCCTATGTTAAGGATACCACTCACTTCATCAACCTGGTGGAACATGAACACTTTGACCCCATGCAGGAACTGCTAGTCACATTAGATATCGAATCCCTCTACACCAACATCCCGCAGGATAGAGGAACCTCAGTCATTGAGACCCATCTGAATGACAGGCCCAGACCACACAAAGTGCCAACGGAGTTCATTATCTCGCTCCTGGAAATAGCACTTAGCAAAAACTACTTCATGTTTCATGACAAGTTCTACAAACAATGTAAAGGAACTTCAATGGGGGCAGTTTTTGCCCCCAACTTTGCCATACTCTTTGTAGGCAACATAGAGAAAACATTAATCCTCAACCAAGTTAACCCACATCGCAACAGAATCAGGAGCTGGCATCGATACATTGATGATGTGTTTATGATTTGGCAAGGTACCACAAATGAACTGGATAGCTTCTGTACATGGTTAAACAGTTGCCAACCAGACCTAAAATTTACCTATGACTCTAGCAACACACAGATTAACTACCTGGACGTCTCTGTCAAACCAAATGAGGGAGGGCTTTACACCACACTGTACAGAAAGCCCACAGAGCGCAATACCCTTCTACACTACAAGAGTGCCCATCCCAGAGCACTTAGGGATGGGCCTACCATACGGCCAGTTCTTGAGGATACGCAGAAATTGCAAAATGAAAGACTACTAC
Organism: Calotriton arnoldi; assembly: GCA_963921515.1. NCBI lineage: Eukaryota > Metazoa > Chordata > Amphibia > Caudata > Salamandridae > Calotriton > Calotriton arnoldi. The sequence goes on along the minus strand of CAWUFW010005832.1, from coordinate 948,718 downwards.
CTCAGGGAAGCAGATCTCCTCTGCGACAAACTCATGAAGAGGGGTTACCCTAGACGACTGGTTAAAAGATCCATGAAGCGTGCATGGTATTCACATAGAGAATTTCTACTGGAACCTAGACCCAAAAAGACCTTGTCATGCATTCCTTGCGTCACCACATTCTGCCCTGCCAGCAACAAGATAACGAAAATAATCAAGAAACATTGGCCCCTCATTACGTCCATCAATATCACCAACGAAGCTCCCTGTTCTCCTTCAAACGTGGGCGCAACATTAGGGACCATTTAGTTCGAGCTCACATACCATCTAGAGTGACACTACAATTCAATCATGCCTGGGTCTACCCCTGTCACAGGCCATTTTAAGTGTGGAAACTGTAGTTGTATGCCCACTCACCAACAACCCTAAAACGCTTGCATATGGCACCAGCACACACAAACTGAAGTTTTTTTCAAACTGTAATTCTACTAACGTGATTTATTGTATTAAATGTCCCTGCAACCTCATGTATGTGGGTCAGACCACCCAAAAAGTAAAAGCAAGAATCAGTCAGCACAAGAGCAGGATACGCTGCCAAATCACGACTGCACCATTGGTGGAACATTTTATGGAAAAAGGACACTCAGAACAAGACCTTCGCTGGCAAGTGATTGACATTATACGCCCACACGACAGAGGTGGTGATCCTCAACAGGTTTGAGTGCAAGTGGATGTTTTACTGTCGATCCATCGAGAACTGACTCAATACTATAGATGAATGGAACATGATTTTGTAATGTCGCCACCACAAACTTGACTTCACAATGCTGCAACCACAGACTGCTGCTTTTAAACTAACCCTGTATCCACATATAATGCCATTGGTTTTAAACTAACTCTGTACCCAATATAATGCCATTGGTTTTAATATGGATTTTCTACATGTATAGTTTTTCACCACTTTTGCTCTTATTCTCCACTTATTGATTGATTACCTGTGTGCTCCAATTGCCGGCAATCTGGCCATTCTATAGCCTTCCCTATTTATCCTAACTGTTACCTGGGGCCCCTCTCGCCCTACTCCCGGCATTCAGGCACTCCCACCTCAACATGGCGACTACCTGGCGCAACTGGCTTTGCTCAGGTTGCATTCTATGCTCGCGACCTTGCCTCACGCATGCGCAGCCCACCCGCGCGCTGCTTTAATCTCTCCTTCCTCGAGGAAGAGATTGTGTGGATTCATTCCCCTGCTGACACCGGATATCTCCGGTGCACCCCGCTGACTACGTCTACGCGACTTCAGTAAGTAACTGCCTGGATTCCGCCCAGCTCCCCTAGCCGTAGGCACTTCATGGCATCCATTAACTACCTTTTCCTTCCTTAGATTAACCTGTCGCACACGCAAGCAAAGAGCGTTTTCGCCCGCTCCACTATGGGCACTCCAAACTACCTTGACGGCCCTTGCGGCGCTCACAGTAACTTTCCCCGCAGTGTTTCATGCACGCCAACCCACTAACACCACTAGTAATTTCGCAACCTTATATTTCTAGACCTCCGTTGCACGATAGGCACTCTGCCTAGATCAGACGTCCTATTCAAGTTGAACTAAGTGCTGCCCAAAGCACTATGGGTCCCTCCTCTTCCCTGACGGCCCGTGCGGCTCTTTGAGTAAGTTTCCTTGTTTTCCCGCTTTAATTATCCGCGCCCCTCACTACGCCTTGTGAGTAAAATTGCGATTTTCTATCCTTAGACCCTTATGCACGATAGGCCCGCTTGCCCTTTACGGACGCACTCGCCTACGGGCTCAAGTTACACCCATTGCCTGGGCCTCCGGAGCGTGCCTTCGCTCTCCCTGCCAAGTAAGCATAATTACATATGCTCCCACCTTCCCCGGGGTTAGCACCTAGCCTTGCAATTACTCCTTGCTCTCACCTCCCTAGTAGCTGGCGCGTTTCTTCCTTCAGTGAATCTTAATAAATACCGATCCTTACGGATCAGCTCTAGCAAGCACCCTGATGCAAGGGCTTGCACACTCACCAGTTTCATATGTATGTCCGCGTTATCTCTCTCGTAGGCACTGCAGCGTTTTACTTACCTGACAACCCTTGTTCATACACGCTGCTCCTTTTCCCTCTGTGCTGTAAGCACTTACCGCAGCCTCTGCGTACTTTACACACGCGTTCTCTCTTGTTAATTAATTTTGGAATTGAGCACCGCCTGGCCCTACCCTAGAAACCGGCCACCAATATAGTTAGTAACGCCTTGTGCACAACTGTTGTATGTACATTGCTCCAAGGACCAAGGTTCTGAATTCCTTTTCTCCCTCCTATAGATTCTATCAGCTCACACTTTCTCGTCCTGATGAAGATCTCACACTAATGAGATCGAAACGCCGTCGACCTCTCCAACCAAAACTCCATTATTGCGTTCGATTTATTTAGGAGTTTTGCCTACTACTGTTGTTTTTCAATGCGATGTAAATTTTAAAAGTCACCAGCACTTCCCCACTTCACGCACTTTCACTTTCTGTGTGAGCACTAGAACTATTACCTAAGTATATGATATTCCATTTATGCAGATAATAAATGTGTTGTCATTCCAAAAACCTTGTGTCCCAACATATATTGCGTATCCGAGTACCACCTGGACTTCTTTGTATTGTTTCATCTTACTAAATACTGCTCTTTAATCATTAGTAGCCTAGGCTACCTGAGGACCTTTTGGCCTCCACTAGACCTTTGTTCTACACACCGCCGAGTACCTCGGTGAGGCTTCATTAACTTCAAATTCCATGGTTGGTGAAGGGACATTTCTATGCATCATTGCAAGCCTTTTCCCATAAATTGTAAAATAAAATTTCCTGAATTGCTCCTCAACATTTCTTTGCTTACCAAGTGGCAAGAATTCTAACATGGAGCATGTTGCAGTGCCAAAGTCACTAAAAGTATCGCCCAGCCTACTCTCAAGGAGATGTTTCACATATACACCAATTACGCTGAACACTTGGTAGACAAGGGCGTTTTCAGACTCTAGTATTTTGATTATGCCCACTACAGCACTCATGTTTTCCTGTAAAAACTTAAGCATGCAGTGGACTGTACTTTTTCACATCACTATCAATATGTGACCAAAGATCATCACATTTCTTGCCTTTGGCATCATTACTAAGCAACGATTCTGTAAACGGTCGCCACATGGATAATATAGCATTCACAGCCTTTAGGACTGAGAACCACCGGCTAAATGACACAGTTAGCATAACTCTTTCTTTGATGCCACACAAAGCACAAAATGAGAAGTATTTGCATTTTAGTTCCTGGGCATAATGAAACAGTGCACCAGAATGGACTACAAAGCCAATAGCATTCTTCATTAACTGTGACTATTGTAAAGATGCTTTCAGCATACCATCTAGCAAGTGACAAGGATCTGTTACAGGGAAGCACTTCAACTCAGGTATCGATTTTGGTAGGTCATCATACAACTTTTTCATATACATAGCTGAATTACTGCAAATACAAACAATATCACTCCAATCTTTATTGAACTTGGTAGGAACGTTTTGCAGCAGCATTCCAAGTGACACTGCGTTCCATGTTTACCAAACGTCTGGTGTCATGTTTTCACCACTATCTCAGATGCTTGGTGACAACACTCTTTTCACATATACCTGTCACTACACCTTGCATTGAATGTTTAAAGCCTGGGGTGTTTGGCAATTCACCTACAATCAATACTGACTCGCTAGAAAAGGGGGCTGATGTATCAAAGGAGTTCACCCATCCTCTGTCTGTGGGTAAATGCGATGGTACATATTGGGAAAGATTCTTATGAAACCAGCCATTTTACCTATCAGTGAAATCAAATGTAGCCAAAATATCAAATATGATTTTGATATTTCCTGATCCTCTACAGGTTTATAAAATAATTAAATAAGACCTAAAACATGCTTCTAAACACTGCATCTTTAGACCAAAGACCACAAAACTGAAAAAAGCATAAGGAAGAACAAACAATATTTTAATGACATCCCTAAAAAACAAAACTTAAGCAGAATAATGTTAGCCCAGTATTTCTTGCTGCTGCCTTGTATAACAAAGTTACATTGTATTGACCCCTTCAGGAAGAAATTAAAATGACTTTCACTCATCTTTTCCTTTCTTTGAATGGCACTTAGTTTGTGGTAGTGAAGGTGTTTTTTCAGTGTTAATATGTTTACACTGGTGATGGCTATTTTCCTTTCGGTGGAGTTTTATCAGTTATTATAGGTTTAAACCTAAAACCAGATGGCCTACTTATACCCAATTGCCATATTTAATGTACTTATAAGTCTCTAGTAAAGTGGCACTATATGAGCCCAGGGCCTGTACATTAAATGCTACTAGTGGGTCTGCAGCACTGATGGTGCCACCCACTTAAGTAGCCCTTTAAACATGTCTCAGGCCTGCCACTGTAAAGCCTGAGTGCGCAGTTTAAACTTCCATTTTGACTTGACAAAGCCCAAGCCTTCATTTTTAATACATATAAGTCACCCCTAGGGTAGGCCCTGGACAGCGCAGAGGGTAGGGTGCAATATATTTGAAAAAGGAGGACATGTGCCCTTAAGTTTTATATGTCCTGGTAGTGAAAAACTCTTAACTTCGTTTTTCACTACTGCAAGACCTATCTCTCCCATAAGATTCCACTGGGATTACCTTACAACATTTTATAAGTGTAATTTCCAAATGGGAATAGATAACCAGTTCATGTTTGGTGTTCCTAGAATCACAATTTAAAATCCTAACTTATGGTGCAGTCGGATTTTAAATTGCAATTCTGAAAATGCAACTTTTAGAAAGTTGGCATTTTCTAGCCTTAGCCATTTAGTGCCTGTAGCCTGTCTCTGGTCACATGACTGGGTGTAGCTGACAGATGAGCTTTGTGTATTCCTCCTAGACAGTCACACATGAAAGGGAGCTTAGGTATGCCTGGAGGCGCCATCACTGGCAGAAAGGAAGGACGGAGCTGGGCAGAGCTCCACTTACACCTGAATAGGCGGCATACCCCCTGTATTTAGTCTGGAGCCAGGCAGGGAAGGCAGGATGCCTGGGGACTTCAAAGGGAAACCTCTAGAAGCTTCGCCCCACTTCAAAGGCACAACTGTGTACAAATACTGTACCTCAGACACCAAATTTTGAGTACACTTCTGGACCTGTAAATACACTACCAGGAAAAAAGTGCTGCTGTGTTGTTGAAGGTCTGCCACTCTGCTGGACTGCACTCTGCCTTGCTGTGCTAACCTGCTGCCCTCTTGCCTGGGTGAGAAGGACTGGACCTGCATCTCCTGAACCCTGAACCCAGAGTGACTCCAAGGGTTAGTTAGCAGGCCTCCTGATCTGAAGCCTCAGGGACATAACAGACTTCCAACAACCCTGCATTTGCACCTGAATTCTGCCATGTGTGAGTCTACCCTGCCAAGTGGTGCTACGCCAGTCCTGGACCCTTGGAAGTGGGCCTAAAGTGCTTGCCAGCCTCTGTGAATCCTGGGGACCCGGCGTATCTCCTCTGCTGTGCAGCACATCCCTGAGCAGAACCAAGACATCGTTCCTGCTGCATGGACCGAACCGTTGCAAAGACTCACATTGCCACTGCAGTCCTTGAAACCGGCGCATCGCCCCGACTGCGCGCCACATTCTCGCGCCGGACTTCGTATTGCAAGCTCTTGTTGATGGGATCTTCGACGACAGCACAGGACCTTGGTTCGCAGGCTCACCACATCTCAGAACAGAAGCGTTGCTCCAGCCGCGCTACGCATCTTCGATTCGAATACTCGCAACTCTCCGCAACCCGGATTTAAATTACTTTATACAGTGGGCATAACAGGGTCACTGTTGCCGGCCCACGCTCCATCGTGGTCGGTCTGAACTTGTGACTTTGTCCCGGACTGGCACGACCAGTTAACCACAGTTGATGCTTTGTGCTTTTTGGTGCTATTTTCACTGAAATCTTTAGAAACTGCTAACTCCAGTTCTACTGATTGGATTTTTGTCATTTTGGTCTTGTTTTATTGATTAAAAAATACTCGGTTACTAAATCTGCGGTGGGAGTTTTTTGTGGTTTGTTGTCACTGTGTTACTGTCTGAAGTGTTGCACAAATACTTTACACATAGCCCCTAAGTTAAGACTGACTGCTCTGAGCCAAGCTACCAGGGGGTTGAAAACAGGTTAACTTGGGGTTTGCTTGTGCCTTACTCCGACAGGATCTTTACAAAAGCAGTATATCATATACATAGGCTATAATGCAATGAGAAGTCACTGTCATAGCCTATCTACATTCTTTTGTAAAAAAAGAACCAAAGTTTAACTATAACCAACCAGAAGCCAGCACCCTGTAGAACACTCCCAAGAGAGGCTGAGTCCTTCAGATTTTCAAGCACAAGTGTGATAAGAGTTATCGTTGGCTAAATAAGGGAAGCCTCTCAGGGGAGGAGGGTGGGTCACATGTGAATCTATGAAATATACCAATACTGGAGAACTGTAGTTACAGGTAAGTAACTTATTTTCTTCTCCAGTATTGGATCTTTCATAGATTCAATTGCTTCAATCAGAACAGCAAGCAGTATTCATTGTAATCAAATATATATATATATATATATATATATATATATATATATCCTTAGAGGATGACGGCTGTCGCGCTTGCCAGCCTCGCCGCGCCTGCCAGCCCCGTCAGCTTGGCCGATCCCGCCACGATTGGCATGCGGGGTTCGGCAGAGAATTGTATAAAGCCTCCTTGCTCCGTACTAGAGAGCTTCGCATTCTAGTGTTTCAGGAGTCCCAGAACTTCCGTTTCCGGGTTACTCTCTGTAGCGTTTCCGGTTCGCTGCAGGCTTACGGCGTCTTCTCCTCCACTCTCTTGGGGTCCGACGGTGATCGCCGTAGCTTCCTGCCTTCCTGTCTCTCGCTGTTGCCTGCTGCTTGATGCGGCCCCTGCGCCGGTTTCGGGTGCAGCTCCTGTTTCGGTTTCGGGTGCGACTCCTGCTCAGGTCCTCCGCTCCAGTCTTCGACGTGGCTCCTGCCCACCCCCTCCCCCCCGTCCTCATTCCGGTCCACGGTTGCCTGGAAAGAAAGAAAGAACGCAGTTAGCCAGCGCTTCAGCCTGCACGGTAACAGTGCTTCCAGCATCTAAAACAAAGGCATACTTAACTGAACATTGTTCTTGTCCTTGGAGAGCTGTCTCTTCGTATTTTCTTTGTTTGATGAATGTCCCTGTAAAGATAAAATACAAGAGTACCTCATCACTTATCCAGAAGTTGAGGATTAAAAAGGTTTTCCAGCAAGTTGCTTAATACGTTCCTTTGTTTACCTGACTTCAGAAGGTTTCTCCCAGATTCGCTTAGGTGGGTAATATTTCATGACCTATTTTTGCATTCCTTTATAATCTTGGGGTATATTTTTCATTATTTCTTTTTCCTTTCTTCATAGCCAGTGTAATTGAATCTATCCCAAACACCTTAAGTTGTTGCATAAGGAAGAGGGGAACCACTCGGGTAGTAAGAGAATCAAAACACTGTTGGAACATTATATTTTCTTCTCTTAATCATACCGTTATATGTACTTTTTCCGTTACCTTTAGGAAATCTCCCTGATTGACTGGCCTTATAGTTACAAAGAGACAGCGTGGGACCATTGTTTTCTTTTCCCTTCTTTTTTCCCCTCTTCCCCTGGTTGCCACTACTGCTATGACATTGTTGGGCACGACTGGCGAGAAGGGGAAGTTGGGTATTTTTTGTCTTGCATGTCGCTCCTGCGGAAACAAAGGTAGGATTCTTACATAGGGTAACAGATAAAATATTTCAGTACCATTATAATGCGATATATTAAATGCATAAAAGAAATCGGAAGCAATATATATACACATATATATATATATATATATATATACACACACACACATTAGGAAATAAAATGCATCTGAATAGATACAAGGATATAATATATATATATACATATATATAACAGAAAAACTCATTTATACATAAATACATACATACAAGTATAGAAATAAACAGAAATAGAAAAAACACCTCCATGAATAGAGGCTTACCTTATTGAAAAAGATGAAGTAACCGCTGCATCACTGTAATTTGCCAGATCCAGGCAGTAGTACTGGGTGTAAGAGTGAGTGTTCTTCCACGTAGCACCACAGCAGATTTTATCCAAAGGAACACCAGCAAAGAGAGCAGCAGAGGTGGAAACTACTCTTGTGGAATATGTGCCTTAGTCCTATGTTGTAGCAGCTTGCCTGCTTTAAGGTAACATAGGTGAATGTTTGCAGCGGTCCAGCGCACAACAGTTGCTTTAGTGACTGCAGCCCCTTGCTTAGACGTACTATAGGACACCAGCAACTGGTCAGTCTTTCGAATTGTCTTAGTTCTTTGTAAATAAAATTTCAAGCAACGTTTGAAGTCCAGGGTGTGAAGAGACTTTTCAGCAGGCGTAGAAGGATTCAGAAAAAAAGGTACACAGAATTAGGGGTTCGTTGAGGTGGAACTTTGACGGACTCTTAGGAATAAATCATGGATGAGTTCGAAGGAGAACGTAATTATCTGTGAAGCGTAGAAAAGGTTCTTTGATTGTTAGGGCTTGAATTTTGCTAACCCTTCTAGTGGAAGTAAGGGCTAACAGTGGCTTCATGAGTCGTGACAGAATGATGTTGAGACACCACTTCGGAACAGGAGCATGAATTGAAGGAAAAGCCCCAAGTAAACCCTTCATGACCTGCTTCACAATTCTTGCAGAAGAGTGAAAACGAGTTAGAAGAACACCTGTAATGAGAAATGGCAGATAGGTGAACCTTGATAGATATGTAAACCACTCTAGATTTAGCCAGAGAAAGAAGGGAAGCTAAAATTTGCTCTGGAAAAGAGTCAACAGCATGGATATTAGTTGGAAACACGATGGGCAGAAAATGTTTCCAGTTCAAATCTATAGGTTTTGTTTGTGGACACAGCCCTCGCCCTGGAAAGAATTTCTCTGCAGTCTTGAGGAATATCTAGATCCTTAATTTCAATGAATTCAGGAGCCATGCATGCAATTGAAAAGAGACGGGATGTGGATTAAGGACCTGCCCCTTGTTCATGGTTAATAGGTTTGAGGTTACTGGGAGGCGATAGGGCTGGGCTTCTGAGAGCAGCAGGAGGTCTGTGAGCCAATGCTGGCGGGGCCAGCAAGGAGCAATGAGAATCAACCGGCAAGGTTCTCTCTTTATTTTCATGAGACTCCTTGGAATAAGAGGGCATGGGGGAAAAGCGTAAGCAAAGGTCCCTGACCATCTTATCGAAAACTCAGTTCCCCAGGACCCTCTCTGAGGTTCCCAGCTGGCGAAGACCTGGCATTTCATATTTGTTCGAGAAACGAAGAGATCTAGCTTCGGTTTGCCCCATTGGTGGAATATGTAGTCGAAAATTGGTTGATTGAGCTCCCAATCATGGCAGGTTTGACTGGTTCTGTTCAGAGTGTCGGCGAGTTTGTTCTATACTCCCGGCAGATGCTCCGCTTTGATTGTGATGTGGTGTAAAAGAACCCATTTACATATTTTGTGAGCTGCCAGAGATAAAATGTGCCATCGAGTACCTCCCCGTTTGTTGAGGTAATGCATGCAGGTGGCATTGTCTGTCCTTATTAGAATGGAAGAGCCTTGAATTCTTGGAGGAATGACTGAAGTGCTAGAGAAATGGCTCTGAACTCTAGGACACTGATGTGCATTTGGGATAATGGAGCACTCCATCTGCCTCTGACCTGGAGCTCCTGAAGTTGTGCTTCCCAACCTTCCAGAGAGGCATCTGTGGTGATAAGGAAATGCGGAACTAGAGAGAGGAAAGTTAGCCCTTCGGAGATCTTTTTCGAAGACTGCCCCCAAAGGAGTGTAATCTTCATGGTCAGCGTGATCCGAATGAGATCGTTGAATGATTTGGTTACTTGAAGCCATTGGCTATCCAGCTGTTCCTGAATAGGTCTCATGCTGAGACGGGCATAAGGAACCAAGAGAATCGCTGAGGACATCATGCCCAGTAAAGATTTGAAGAGACGGACAGAAACGAACTCTCTTTTGTAGAGGTTGTGAGCCAGGGATATCATAGTCTTTTGTCTTTCCACTGACAAGAATGATTTGTCCTGTATAGTATCTAGAGTTGGCCCTAGGAAGGAACTTTCGGTGCTTGGGGTGTATGGGGACATGGAAGTGTGCATTTTGGAAATCGAGGCTTGTCATGAAGTCTGCATGATTGAGCAACTGCAGTATCTCCTGTAGGGTGACCTTCAGAAAAGGCTTCTTTCTCAGGTATTTGTTGAGTAGTCTGAGGTCTAGAATGGGATGCCATTCCCCTGACATTTTTTTCACTATAAAGAAGCGAGAATAAAACCACATACCCTTGGAGAAGGTGGAACTCTGTCTATAACCCCTTCCTGCAGCATAGCAAGTGCTTCCGTCTTGAGCCGACACAGATGAGGTGGAAGTGCAGCAAGTGGTGGATGAGGAGGTGGAGTTTCGGTAAACTCCAGAGTATTGCCATACTTGAGAAGATCCAGGACCCACCAGTCCATAGTTATCTGCTGCCACTGCTTGTAATAATGAAAGATGCGTATTCCCATGAAAGGAAGGGGAGAAGGAATGGTAGAGAGTGGTATCGGAATCTCATTGTTTTCAGACAGTGTCTCTTGACTGTGGTGGCTGCTTATGTCTAGACTGCTGTCTGGAATATGCAGCCGCTGGTGGTGCATGGTAGGTGTGGTGCATGGTAGGTTTGGTGCTGCTGGTAGGCTGGACGAAATGACTGGTAGGGCTGAAATGAGAGATATTTCTGGTAACCACCTCGAAAGGAATAGGCGCCCCTTCCTCGAGCCCCTCTAAAGGGTGCTTTCTTATACTGGAGTGATGCTAGGGATCTGGCAGTGTCTGTATCAGCATTGATGGCTTGCAGGGCATCATCGACGTGTTTTCTAAAAAGCGCTTCACCGTCGAAAGCCATATCTAAAAGTTTGCTCTGCACCTCAGAGCGAAAGTGGGTTGCCTTAAGCCAGCTCTGGCGCTCAAGGACTGCTGCCCCAGCTAGTTCTTGAAAAGCGAGTGAGGCCACATCCATTGTGGACTACTCAAACAAAAATTCTCTACCTGTATGAATCAATATGCGCTTAAACGTCACTGATTTATAGACACCTGTGAAGCTGGCCTACTGACAAAAGCATACCACAATGGGAGTATCAAAACATATAAAAATGTATTAATATTCAATACAAATTATTTGATTGTTAAATGAGACATAAAAAAGATAAATCACATCCCACCCCACACTCACTCGGCCATTCAAACAGCAGAACTCATACCCACACATACTCATACATCCTGAAGAGCAGGAATCCAACCATACACAAAGCACCAGAGCCAGCACAATAACAAGGGGACCAAACAATGCCATCCAGTGTAGACATCGATGATATTTTAGAACACACAGGTCATTTTATACAAAAATAACATGATAAATTAAACAAATACAGAAATAGAAAAAGAACAACATATGAGTTAATCCATGAAGTTCAGTTCAGCATATTCAAGCAAATTGGAAAGTTAATCATAAGCTTTTTATGGTCCACCAAATATTTCAACGCCGACGCGAGTTTCGGTGTTTGACCCAGAGTGCGGGTCACACCTTCCTCAGGGCGAATGTATCAGAGGTAGTGGCCGTGGGACGTGCCCAAGGAGGACAAAATAACAATAATACACAATATATATATATATAAAAATGATGAAGATGGTTCAAAGAAACAATGATAAGGTTTTTGTAATACATGGTCCTCGTGTCATGTCAAAAGGCTCAGCTTCAAAAAAGGTTGTGAAGATACAATATCCGGTTAACTAGTGCACACTAAGAGGGGGTAAAAAGTGGAATAGAATCGGTGAAGAGCGAAACTACCATACACCTAATATCCCAATAAGAGTGAAAAGTACGGTGTGCCGTAAGTGTTTCCTGATTGCAAGAAGTGGTATCAGGAACACACAGATGGGCCTCGAATGGTGCCGGTAGTCTAGACCGCAATATGGTGTGAAAGATTAAAAAGAGGAAAAATGAGCAGGTGAGACCAAAAAGGAAGATAGAAAAAGATAAGGTAGAGAAAATACACAGCCGGGTAGGCAAATAAAACTACCTGGGCTCCAGGCTGAACGAGCTGACAACAACATACAGATTCCCAATACGGAAACAGAAAGAATCCAAAGAGAAACCTGATGGGGAACAATTGCAGAATTATCAGAGGTGAACAAATGAGCCAATGCCAATATTGCAAGATAGAGCACAAAAGAGTGGAGGAAGTCTTACCGCATGGGGCAGATAGCGCACCAAGTATTAAAATGGAATATGATTAACGGTTCTACACACCGATATAAGGGCACTGCGTGTAGCGTCATAGAAACATCAGGGCGGTTCAGAAGACTCAAGCATAGGCTAGTCAGAGACGCTAACAAAGTGCTCACTTCCTGTAATGCGGATGGTGCCGGTGTCTAGATGCAGAGAATAAAGACGAGACAGAAATAAATATGGAACGCCGCGCAGGGAAATGAATAACAAACAGAGATCCCGGGGGTTCGACGGACTCACCTGTCTAGAGGCAGGACGCTGGGATCTAAGTAGTAGTTCTATACCCCGATATTAGGATCCTGTTCGTGGCGTCATGAGGACATCAGGGCAGTTAAAAAAAAAAAAAAAAAATCGAGCATCGGCTAGTAGAAAACATAGGCAGGGTGCTCGTTTCCCGTAGTACTGATGCTACCGGCGTCTAGGTACAGGGAATAAAGGCGGAGCATGAATAAATGAGGAGACCGCGCAGGAGAAGAAAATAATCACAGAAATAATAACAAAAATCCCGGAGGTTCGAAGAACTTACCTATCCAGAGGTAGCACGCTGGGACGAGAGGCCGGTAAATAGCTGGATCAGCTGAGCTGTAAGGGAATGTGAGGCAGTATTTAAACGCGTAGCCAGTACGCGGGGGCTCTAATCAGGAAACAGAGGCGTATCAACGCCGACACTGATCACGCCAGGTAACCAGCGCGGGAAAATACAAGTGTCTAAGGGCTCCTCTAAAAAGTGAGCACCCGATAGCCCAACAAAAAGGATTGAGGTAAAAGTGCAGGCGCTACCAAAAAGTGGGTATGTCAATAAAGTACAAAACAACGAATGCAAAGAATGCAATACAGAAAGCTCGTATATAATCAAAACCGAGAATGCAAAAATCATGTAGAAAGAGGGCACAAAAGAGCGGCACATGACAGGCAGCTTCCCAATTCAAGTAATAGCATTCTCCCATGAGAGATTCTCATTAAGTCCCTTATTTTTCGTGTTAAGGGTGTACATCCAGAAAACCTCCCTTTTCTTGCGTATGGCATTTACATCAGTACCTGTAGGGGAATGTATTTTCTCCAGTATGGTCCAACGAAGGTCGCCTTCAGTGTGGTTGGCCTCGGTCCAATGGCTGACTAAGGGAGCAGCTTGTTTGAGTAACCTTATATTGGATTTGTGCTCCCCAATGCGTTTCCTGCATTCCCTGCCGGTTTTACCTACATATGCTAGGTCACATGGGCAAAGAATAATGTAGATGATATTGGACGATCGGCAGTTGGTCATGTCTTTAAGGAATACAGCGCGGTCATTAATGCGAATGTGGTCATTGACAATAGCGTTGGGGCAGGCTTGGCAGGTTCCACATTTGTGGTTGCTCTTAACGGGTTGGTCCCCCGTGATGGACTTCTGAATAAAATGGTTTTTATCAGGTTTTTTGGCCCTCACCAAGATGTTTCTAAGGTTCTTATTCCTTTTGAAGGCAAAAAGGGGTTTCTGCATCGATTTTGACTGTTTGTCCAAATTTAAGATATGCCATTGAGAATTGATTATTTGGCGTTATCTTGTGATTGAAGTTGGAATGTTTGGTCACGCAGACAACTCGATCAGTCTGTTCCTGATGTCTGGGTTGAAACATGGCCTCACGGTCGTAGTACCTTGCCCTTTTGAGGGCATCTTTAAAAAGCTTATTAGGGTATCCCCTCAGAATAAGCTTATTTTTAAGGGTTTCAGCATGTACCAAGTAGTTTTTAATGCTGGTACAATTTCTGCGCAAGCGCAGAAATTGGCTGAACGGTATGCCGTCCTTCTGGCTCCTAGGATGAAAACTGCTGTAGTGCAAGAGGGTGTTTCTTGCCGTGGGCTTGGTAAACAGGGAGACCGATAGTTGGGAATTAGAATGTTCGATCCAGACATCAAGGAATTTCAGTTTGTTGTTACTCGTGTGTGCAGTGAATTTAAGATTGGGATCCGCTGCATTAATCCACAGGATAAATTCATCCAAAGTTGTCTGGTCACCCTTACAGACGAAAAAAATATCGTCTATGAAGCGTGACCAGTGGCACACATTTTCACTAAATGGGGCCAATTCATTATAGATGTTGAGATTCTCGAAATGCCCCATATAGAGACATGCCACGCTAGGGGCACATGCTGCCCCCATGCTGACTCCCTTCACTTGTTGGTAAAAGCCACCGTCGAATTCGAAGAAATTCTCGCCGAGGACAATATCAAGGCATTGGAGAATGAAATCAGAATTGTTGTAGACATCTCCAACTTTTAGAAGTTCCTCAATGACCCTGAGGGCTTCAAGTTGTGGAATGTTTGTGTATAAGGACTCGAGGTCCATAGTCACCAATATCTCTCTATACTGATCGTATGGGAGGCCTTCAATTTTAGATATAAAATGGCAGTTTGGCTACAAGGGGTTGCAGAAACTGATCAACGTATTTGGATAACGGTTCAGTGGCGGCCCCTATAGTGGAGACAATGGGTCTTAGGGGGGGATTGATCTCATCCTTGTGTGTCTTCGGTACCCCATAGATGATAGGTATGCGGGTGTGACAAGGAGTGAGAAACTCCGCCTCTTTCTGACAGATGTCACCTCTTTCAATAGCTGCCTCGACAATGCCCAAGATCCTATGTTTTAAATTGGGTTCAGGATTCGACATGATCTTTTTATAGTGGCTTTGTGAACTTAGGAGGTTGTGCATCTTGTTTCCATAGTCGCTAGTGTCAAAGATCACTATGCCGCCCCCCTTGTCGCAGGGTTTGATGGTTAAATCTTTGTTGTTCTTTAGTGTATGTAGGGCGGCATTTTCCTCTCTTGTGGTATTGAAAGAGGGTTTAGGCACGTATTTAATAGCTCTCTGAACTTTAGTCCTAACAGCCTTTTCAAAGACTTCCACCTCAGTTCCCACAGTATCCAATCCTGGGGTGAAACCAGAGGGAGGTTTGAGGCCAGATAAGTTATCAGTGTTGGTGTTGGGCCTCTCCCGGAAAAACTTTTTGAGTCTGATTCTACGAAAAAAGGAATGAAGGTCTTTCATGAGCTCAAACTTATCAAGGCTCGTAGATGCAACAAAGGATAATTCTTTAGAAAGAAGAGTTTCTGAGGGGGGATCAATGGTGTAGGAAGAGAGATTGAACACAGGTATGGAGTTTATTTTCGCCAGTATTGCTGGTTCCGAGTTCGAATATACTTCTGTGGCTGTTCCTGCTCCGCATAAAAGCCTCTCCGATGTTGGTTCCGAAACCTGGGGCGATAATTGCCCCTTCGGTTGCCTAAAAAATGATTATTGATGGGGGGCCTCTCAAATTCCTGTCTAGGCTGATAATTGCGAGTAGATGGACCCTCAGCCTCGGAGTCAGTTGTATCAGAGAAGGTAGTGACCCGTCTGTTGCCCCAGTTACTAGTATTACCACCTTCTTGGTTTTCACTGTTGATAGTATAGAAATTTTCAGTGAGATAGGACTAAGTTCGATCTTGTGAAAAAAGGCGTATATCCTAAGTTTTTCTGTTTTCCTTTTCAAAAGGTAATCACTAAAGGAATCCAACTCAGAGGAAATCTCCTCGAGTCTCTTTTTGCCCTCCTCTAAGCTGTTTGTTTGTTTCAATTTATCTTCCAATTCCTGGATTTCTTTATTCAATAAGTTGACCACCTCCCTGGCTGTTTCAATAATGAGCATCATCCAGTCCCTGGAACATCTGTTGGAAATGAGCGCCCATTTTTCCAGGAACTGTCTGATCTCTATGAACACATCCATTGTGGGATCAATTTCATAGGCTGATCTTTCTCCCTCCATTAGTATCTTCTGTGCCTCTTGCTTTTTATCTTCCGATATAAGAACTAGATATGACGTGATATTTGACCACATCTGGCGATCGTACCTCCCCTCAATTGCCAAAGAATTACCAACACGGACTGTGGTGCTAGAAGTTGTGGTGAATCTTTTACCAATATAAATCAAGACATCTGACATCTTTGTCAGGTGGTGTAGTGACCGGCATGGAGGGATTCTTGGATCTGCGCTGCGCAGCTTGGGATATGACCGAGTCTGGTTTTTGTTGCCCCACCAGACATGCTGGAGTGTCATCAGGAGTCTTGTACTTCTTGTCAATCAAGGGAAGGACTGGAGACACAGAAGCTGGCGTTTTCATTATTTTAACTTCCTCCCATATGAAATCAATTATAGGTATTGATCTTACTGATTTCCTTGACTGGCCCTTAAAATCATAAAGAAAACAGTCAGGCTGTCTGAAAAGCATAGGAAGTTAAAACCTGGAAGCTGCTTTTTTCATCAGAGTGAATTCCACCTATGTCCTCCGATGGTGAGTCCGTTGACTGAGGTGCTTGGGATGGGCGGTTATCAAGTAATCTTCACATTCATTGACAGGTAAATGGGTGTCTGGAAGTTCACCTTCCTCGCTCTCATCATCGTCATCCTGCCTCAGTGGCTTGGCTACATTTAAAACCGATGTCATACGAGGTGTATGAGGTAGTATAGGAACCGGAGATGTCGGAAGTAAAGGTGCAGGAGGAGGTGGTGGAACTGCTTCATTAGATGTAGGAAAGCATGTGCGATAATCTTGGAACGTTGCTTGAAGATCCTGCACCAGTGCAACTGGAAGATGAACCATGGGTTAATGAACAGGGTCCATATATGACTGGGATGTTCCTGCGAAGCGTTGACGATGGTAGTCTTGCTGATAATACATTTCCTCATCATCCTCCTCATCTTCCTGATATTTCACATGAAGTTCTGATGGGCTATGAGCCTGTCCGAAAAGCTTGTCGTCATCGGATTCTAGGACATCCAGTAAATGGCTTGGTAGCAATGGTGAAATCTCGGAAGGATTCTGTCAAAATCACTTTGTCGACGGTGTCGTCGACAAGAACGTCGACCATGGAAAAAAATAATGTAAGCAGTCGGAGAACATGGCGGACGACGCTTGAGGCCGGTCGCACGCTCACCGTAGGCACCCACACTCATGGCCCGCAATGATGCCTAACGGAGCCCGGATCTAATAGAACTAAATAGAAGTTCTGTGTTACCTCTCTCCTTCATCTTTTTTTCGTCTGGTCCGTCGCGGGGGCGCCCGGAGGTGCTCCGCGTCCTTTCCGGTTTTGCCTCCGCTGGTGATGTGCCGGGACGGCGCCAGCGGCTACCTGCGGCAAAGTCGTTCATCCTGCCTGCTTCCGCTTGGAGGTGGCCGCCCTGGAGTTGAGGCGGGCTGCAGGGTAGCGGCGCGCAGTCTCCTCCGAGGCAGCGTGAGCAGAGGCAGCACACGCTCTGCCTGCTTCACCGCTGAGGGATCTGAGCCGGCAGCAAGGGAGCCTGGTGGGAGTGAGGAGCTCAAAGAAGTTTTCCAGCAACCCCTGAGCCCGCAGCACAATCTTGAGAAGCAAGGTCAGGCTGTCTCAACGGGCTCTGCCACAGACATAAGCTCAGGTAAAGGGTACTGGGGGGTCATTTCAGGCCCCTCTAAGGTAGCATCCAGAGGGAGGAGACAGGCCTCAATAAGAGACAAAGCTTCTAGTGGGGGTGGAAAGGAAGGTCCCCTCCCCCCTCTTCAAGGTGTTCCTAAAGACTCAGAGAGGGGGGGGGGCAAACTCCAGCCCGTTCCAGAGGTGCGAGGTCAAAAGTAGAAGTATTAAAGCTGGTAAAGGCAAGAGTAGCGCCAAGCCCAGCGACCACAAAACTAAAATCACTCCTTCATTAAGATCCTATTTCAAAGTGCAGCCCATTGTGGTAGATATAGTGAAGCAGGGTGAAGCACTTAGAAAGGGGCTTCTGACTCTACCTAACCAAGTCCCTAGTAAGGAGCAAATGACGACTCCTGTGCCTTTAGCGCCCCCCCCCCCCCAATGAATTCTAACAGCAGCCAGGAGCGTACAGGAATGGAGGGAGGTGTAGAGGCAGGTGGGGTTACTTCACCACTTGCTCAGCAGGTAGGGGTCGGGCCTTTGATAACAGAGATGGGCACTGTAGACCCTAGGGAGACAGTATCTGCCCCCCCCCTCCTACCTCCAATGGAAGCACTGTTTCGTACTTTGTCGGATGACATCAAAAAAGGGTTTGCAGTGTCGGAGTCCAACCAAGGTGAGATCAGAAATTTTTGTGAATCCCTGGAGAAGAAGATCGATCTCCTAAACTCTAGAACGGATTCCCTTGAAAATTCAGTGGGGGAGTTAAAAGAGGAGTTGAGTACAGTAAAAGCAGATATAGCGGCACTCAAAAGAGAGGAGCAGGTGGTTCGGGATAAGCTGGAGCAACTAGAAAACAATTCTAGAAGAAATAACCTCCGCATCCTGAATGTTCCAGAGGGAAAGGAAGGTGAGGACCTTAAGTCCTTCATTGTTGCATTGATTAAGGGAACAACACAGATTGAGGAATCCGAGGAGGATTTAAAGAGGGATATTCAGAGGGTGCACAGAGACCCTTTCAGAAGGAATCCGAATAAGACTAAACCCTGTAAGATCCTCCTGAATTTCCACACCTACTCCCTGAAGGAGAAAATCTTGAACCTGGCTCTGAAAGCGAAATCACTGAGGGTGAAAGACTTTACATTTGAAATCCGCTCTGATCTTGCACGAGCCACCCTAGACAGGAAATGGGAGTTGGGGAGCAAATTAGAAGACTTCAAGAAGTTGGGGGCTGTTGCCCAACTTAAATTCCCCCGCCTCCCTGAAAATCATGCATAAAAACAAAATGTATAACGTCAGGTCCAAGCAAGAGGCAGATGAATTGCTGGAGAACTTGCAAAAAACCGATGTTTAAGAGGGAGGTTCTCCTCGCCCTCCTCCACCGTCTTTCTCCTTGGTTTTTTTCATTTATTGTCACTGTAAATAAGGGTCAGTAGTTAAAAATTCGGACCCTCATCTCTTCTGAGTACGGGGTTTGGGTAAAAGGGGTGATCGGTTCGAGCATGCCCAGCTCAGATACTTATGGAAAAAAAAAAGTATAATAGATAAAATAATAGGGAAATTCACGTAAGAGGGTAAAACATTTAGAGATTTTTTTTTACGGTTATGTAGGCTCTGGGATTTGTACTAATAAAGCGCCAGAGAGGCGAGATGCCTACGAGTGTAGCGATTAGGACTACCATCAAGTCCAGGTTAGTTGTGGGGTGGATTCTCCAGGGTGGGGGTCAGGGGGAGGGGAGCATTGTTGGGTAAAAAAATCAAAAAATTCCTCATTCACCTTAGACAGTCCTTTGCATATTGCTTGGATAGTGGGGTCCATCTTCTATTCGTTTTACTTTAAAGGCCTCAGATCCATCTCAAAAACCGGTATATCAAAAGAATGGTCCAGTTCCTGTCATGGAATGTGAATGGTTTGCGCGTTAAACGAAGAAGGGAAAATATTCTACAATACATATAAGGGATTCTCCAGCACAGGTTATCATCCTACAAGAGACACACCTCTCAAAAGCTGAATCCACAGCTATTTTTAAGAACTTAAAATGGATTGAATACATGGTCTGTACTGACCAAAGCGCTAGCATTAGAGGGGTGGCAATACTAATAAAAAAACAAGCCAAGGCACGCCTACTAAACTCACTAGTTGATACTGGAGGAAGGTGGGTTATCATTAAGGTCATAATAATGGGAAACCTCTTCACTCTGGTAGGATACTATAGCCCGAATCAGGACGACCCAAACTTATTAAAAACCATTTTCTCAAACTTGCTTGAATTCCCTGATCCAGTAATTATGGGCGGGGACTTCAATATAGTACTGGATCCTAAACTAGACCAATCACCAAACAGCAGGGCTACGATACCATCTAGATCACATGCTTATCTACACCCTGATGAAGCAGATGGGGGTTAAGAGACGCTTGGAGAGATAGATCAGGTCTCCAGTTAGGTGTCTCCTATTACAACGGGAAGTACGGCCACAAATCTAGGATAGATTATATCCTGACTAGCCTTGGCTTGAGGGGGAAAATCAGGGACATTGGTTATCTGACACCACATCTATCTGACCGCTCTGGGGTGTACCTGGATTTAGAGCTGGATAGCAGGAAGATCAGTAGTGTTTGGACTCTTGATCGTACATTGCTACAAGAAGTAGATGAGATGAGCTTCTTGAGTCTGCAGACGGCTGACTTCTTAGGCTAGAACATGGGGTCGGCCTCAACCCCAATAGTTTGGGATTCCATGAAGGCATATCTAAGGGGCAAAATTTCTTGCAGAATACATTTGAGAAACAAGACGTATAGGGAAGAGGTCGCCCAAATAGAAGAAGAGATGAAAAAAGTAGAGATGGAAGGGAGGTGCATCGCAGAAGTTGAGAAGTTGCAGGAAAATAAAGTTAAATTAGCGAAACTAAAAGACCGACTCGATACTGTCATCCAAACAAGAATTATGAAGCGATGGGAGGCCAGTAAACTAGCCCACTTCGAATACGGCGCAGGGGCAGGGAGGCTTCTGGCTTGGAAAGCAAAAACGGATAGTGCGCAACTTGATCAAAGAGATTGTAGATAGCAACAGTAAGAACATTTTATCCACTGACAAGGAAATAGAGGGCGCCTTTTACGCCTTCTTCCAGACACTGATTTATTAACTGTTCTGTCTTCCATATATAGAGGCGGAGGCATGGCTGAACTCATGTACGCTTAACCCCTTGGATGCTGTGCAGTAACAATCCTTAGAGCAAGAAATCACTCAAGAAGAGGTTAAGAGAGCTATTCAATCTAGTAAAGGGGGTAAGGCTGCGGGCCCGGACGGTCTCCCGACGGAGCTTTACAAAAACCTGGGGAGGTCCTAATCCCAGTAATGACCTGGCTCTTTAATGAGATCTTAATCGAAGGAAAGCAACTCCCAGATTCTTGGGGTGAGGCTACAATCACTTTACTTCTAAAGCCTTGGAAAAATTCAGCGAGTTGTTAGTCGTACAGACCCATATCACTGCTAAACGCGGAATATAAAATCTTCGCTAAGGTCCTCGCTGACAGGCTAGGTGCAGTAGCAGGCGATATGTTACATCTTGACCAAAAAGGCTTTGTTAAGGGTAGAAACTTGTTTGAACTTACTTACGACCTCATCGGCGCAATAGACCTCGCCACAACATACTCGCTTCCCCTTGCCGCCATGACCCTCGATGCCACCAAGGCTTTTGATAGTCAACTGGGTGTACCCGACAGCCGCACTGGAGAAATACAACATCGGCAAGAACTTCCGCAGGGCCATCCAGTAGATATATCGAGACCCATCTGCTAAACTACTGGTTAACGGTAAACTCACCAGTTCTTTAAAAATAACTAGAGGAACTAGACAGGGTTGTCCCTTATCCCCCCTTCTATTTAATCTATACATTGAGCCATTCACTCAAAGACAGAGAGGAGACAAATATCGCCCCTTTTATGCATGAGGGGTGGGAAAGAAAAGTGGCCCTGTATGCGGACGACATACTGGTTCTTTCCTCTGACCTCCTAACTGCCTTTCCTGCAGTAATAAAGCACGCAGAAGATTTTGGAAGGATATCAGGGTACGAGGTCAATGCGGGGAAAACGGAGGTGATGTCTTGGAATATAAGGGCGAGTCAACATCAGACTAAAAGAGAGATGAGGTACCTGGGGGTAAAAATAGTACAGGACATCAATAAAATTACAGAGATTAATCTATCTAATGTCACAAGAGATTGTTCACGGCTCATGAAAAGGTGGGCCTACCTACCTCTTTCAATTTTTGGGAGGGTGAACCTGATAAAAATGATTGTGCTCCCGAAAATTACCTTCTTCTTAATGCCATCCCACTACACTTTTGCAAGCCTTCTATAGATAAGCTCCAGCAGGCTATCAACTCTTTCGTGTGGGCCTATAGAGGAGTTAGAATAGCATGGAAGAAACTGAGGCGTAGGAGGGAGAAGGGTGGCCTGTCCCTCCCGGACTTGCAGTGCTATGCTTGGGCCTTCCAACTGTCCCACTCCAGGATGTATTGAAATCACCAGATCAAGAAAGGGTGGGGGCAATGTTCTCAGCAATGTTGAAAGGGGCCAACTTGGTCCATGAGGGCTTCATGTTTGAGTATGGAGATCCCAGGTTTTTTTAAAAGATAAGACTAAAGGTTCTTCAGGCGATGGCCAGAACTTGGGCAAGCATCAGACGATTGACGGGCCTCAGCTACTTTAGTAATCTTGCCCCTCTCTGGGATTTCCCCGGAACACCGGCTTGCCTAAAGGACAAATTAGCGCTGCCACTTAAGGAGGCTGGCCTCAGTGTCTGGGGAGAACTAGCGCAAGAAGGTACCCTTTTGCCCTGGCAAGTGCTCTATGACGGTTTGAAAGGGCGTCTTTCGAAATTTAAGTATATTCAACTCCAAAGCTGGGTGCAAAGTATGAAATCCCCGGTGGGCATGGGGAACGTATTGGAGGAACAGTTGGTGAAGAAACCTAGGGGGAGAAAAGAAGTTTCCATCTCGTATTGGAAAATTGAAGAGGCGATAGATGGGGATTTCAAACTTGCAGAAGAACTCTGGGGCGCTTGTCTGCCGGGTAGCCATGGGATCAACTTTGGCAGACATCTTTCTGCACCCTTTTTCGAACAGTAAAGCCGGCCTGGCTAAGAAGAAATTAACTATTTTCAATTCATAGGGCTTATCTTACCCCCCAAAGGTTGTCAAGGATGTCGATGGGACCCCCTGTGAAATGCCAGAAATGCGGCCAGGAAAGGGCATCAGACATCCACATGTTCCAGGAGTGTCCGGCTATCCTCGAATTTTGGGGTAATGTTGGGGACACAATTTCGTCATCCTTGGTCACCAAGTTGAGGTAAGACTTTCCACGATAATTTTGGGAATTTCAAATGAAGTCATAGGTCCGGCTAGAGCCTTTCTCTTCTATGCCATACTACTAGCCAGAAGAGAAATCTGTCGAAGATGGGTTGAATGCTCGCCTCCATTGCACTCAGACTGGTTGGCTTACCTCATTTCGATATCTAAATTAGACCAGAGAGGAACCCAGACTAAGAGGAAGAAAGCCCTTTGGTCACCCCTGCTAAGGTGGTTAAACTCGGAAACAACTGACAGAAATTAGATCTGTGTTTCTCTTAATTTGGAAAACGTGCCCTATGATTAAACCTCTTGGGAACTCTCTGGACTGTGATGGGCAGACTCACCCTGGCCTCCCGCCATCGTAAGCAGTCGCCAGTAATTACCGGACCATATTTTGAGAGTGGCCTTACCTGTTTGGGACTTTATCCTTCCAGCATGCAGGCGTACCAGTAAGAGGGAGAGATTGTACACCTTTTAACTCTCTAAAGGTGTTTGAGGTACAGGTTGTTGGGTCAGTTATTGTGGTCTGAGGTGAATGAGGACACAAAAAAAAAAAAAAAAAAAAGAGAAGAACGTCGACAATGGAAAGACCGGCGTGAGCATCAAAAATTAAGGTCTCTTTGGTTTCAATAGCGGAGACGTCAACGAGGTCTTCGTCGACACTGGATTTAAAAAAAAAAAAATGTATACATCTTTTTGGCATTTTGTTATAGGAACTTGCATTACATACAGAACAGATGATATTTCTGGTTACATTTCCTGAAGACACATAAAACGTGATATATGGCAATGCTGTAGAGCGGGAGTAAAAGTTGTGAGTATTTATTGATGTACCAATATATGAGGCCCTTTCAGTGGATCAACAGATCTCCGCTGTTCGTGTGTCCCTAGTATTGAATGTCTGCTGATTATGGGGTGTCATTTGCACTCTAAGATTTCTTCAGTCAGGGGTGAAATGCTGTATTGCCATCTAATACTCACATTTACCTATACACAACACAAATACCCCTAAATGGGTGGAAACACAATAAACACAACTAACGCAGGTCAGGGGGCATGGAATCTATGTAGTAATCAATTATAAGGGGGCAGGAGGGCTCGTGGGGTAGTGTCCGGTCAGGGTTCGCCTAGTCCACAGTTTTGTCCGATACATGTACGTGGCCCTACCCGTGTCACCCGGGGGGCGAGGGAAAAAAAAAATAATAATAGGGAGACGGAAGAAGAAAGGTAAAGAAAAGAGGGGGGCGAATGGGACAATCATACTCGTCCAGCACAGCTGCCATAGTCTAACCCATCCCAACTCTGGAGTTCCCAATATCTTAGTCCGCAAAAGGCTCACTGTCCTCTCCTGAACTATTGGGTTAGCTCGGGTGTTCCCAGGCAAACAAAGCCTCCCTCCAAAGGTCAGCAATTGGCTGTTGGCGTAAGCCCTTTAATTCTTCCCTGCTGAGAGCTCTTCCCTCCGCTCCAGCCCATCTAACCACCTCTTGTGTCCAGGTGTGAATCTGCAGCCCAGTCTGCGACTTCCATGTTACAGCAATGCGTCTCTTGGCCAATGCCAGGGCCAAGTCTATAAATCTATTCCCCACGTTGCGCTTAGGGGGTCTGGGGAATAGGCCAAGCAGACAGACTTCTATTGTTAGAGTAAGTGCGCGCCCCAACACTGCCTTGATCTTATCCAATACCGCCTGCCAAAAGTCCTGTAGTCTCCCGCAGCCCCAAGTCATGTGACCAAAATCCGCATCTAGGTGGTTGCACCACGGGCAGCTCTTTAATTCTCCCCCAAAAGGCAACAAAAAGACGTGAGGGGTCATATAGGACATGTGGTTATAATTAAATTGAATATATTTTAGTCGGGTGTTGCGCGATATTGTCTTAGGGGATTTTAGCACTCTACCCCATTCTGCATCCGTGAGCGCTCTATCCAGGAGTCTCTCCCATTTACCCCGTTGTTTCAGTAGTGGGGTCAATGACGCCTCAATAAGAGATGCATAAAACCATTTAATTTGGTGGCCCGCTGTACCCAGTGTGACCACAGACTGGAGCACCGCATGTGTTTCTGGTTCGTCCTTGTTCGCACCCCACAGTCGCCCAAATGTCCGTGCTAGGACCTCATAAATCAGAAACTGACCCGGCGGAAGTCCACACCCATCCACCAGCTCTGCAAAAGGGAGTAAGAGTTTATCTTGATAACAGTCTCCCACCTGCTCAATCCCAGCCTCTGTCCAGGGTGCCAGCTGCTCCATCCCAAAGATCAACTGCAGGTCACCGTAGGGGAGTCCCACCAACGGTAGCACTGGGGAGTATCTCGGGGCGTCTGGTAGTCGTGTCATGCAACGTCTCCAACACTGCAGGGCTGAAGTCTGCAGGGTCGAAGTGTATGGGACCTTAGTGGACTGATTCAGTAGCTTTGCCAACAGTAGGCGTGGGCGTTGTCCTGGCTCCATCAGGTAAGTCCCCTCTTGGTTCAACTCCTCCAACCATTGGGCTACCCATTGCAATTGTGCAGCTAGCTGATAGAATTCAAAGTCCGGCACCCCCCGTCCCCCCTCCCTCATAGGGCGCCGGAGAATTTGCAAGGACACTCTTCGCCTCCCATCTCCCCAGACCAGATCTCGCACCAGCGCATCCAGTGGGCGGAACCAACCCGCGGGCATCAGCACTGGCAAGTTGGCAAAAAAATACAAAAGGCGGGGTAGCATGACTATTTTGGTCAGGGAGATCCTGGCCATCAGAGAGAGCCCGAAAAGGTCACAATAGAACGGAGTGAGCGGAGGGCCCTATCCAGGTTGCCCTCCTTCAGATCGTCCAGCGAATGGAAAATCTGAATACCCAAGTATTTAAAAGTATCAGGGGTTCAATTATAGGCAGCAGGAAGTTCTCGGGGTCTAGGGAGGGGGCCGGCCACTGGAAACAAATAGGCTTTGTGTCGGTTGACCCGAAGGCCCGACAGCGCCCCAAAATCGTTCAATAGACGAAAGGCACTGCCAGCCCCCTCCACAGCGTCGCCCAAATAAATTAGTAAATCATCTGCGTACAGGGAGATGACGTGGGTTCTACCACCCAACGTCAGACCCAGGCCCTTTCCCCCCTGTCGAAAGAGCGCAGCCAATGGCTCTATCGCCAGCGCAAACAACAGTGGGGATAAGGGACACCCCTGGCGTGTGCCACGTGTTATCGCTTACTGCGGTGAGGTAACCTTATTTGTCTTGACTCGTGCCGTGGGATGGGTGTACAATAGACCTACCCAGTTCGTCCAGCCTTCCCCCTGCCCCAATCGTCGCATGACTTCATGTAGGTATTCCCAGCTCACAGTATTGAACGCTTTTTCCAAATCAACTGATAAAAAGGCAGCCTGTAGGAAGGATCTGACCTCCGAATGGTAAAGCACTGAATATAATCTACGCAGATTGGAAGATGTGTTACGGGAGGGGATGAACCCACTCTGATCAGGGTGAATCAACTGGGTCATATAGGGGAGTAATCTTAACGGCAGGAGTTTCTCAATATCTTAAAATTAGTGTTGAGCATAGACAGGGGTCTAAAGTCAGTTACCCCAACTTCAGGACCAGACTTTTTAGGGAGCGGGTTCACCAAAGCATTCTGTGTGGAAGCTGGCAAGTGCCCCAGCTGTAGTGCATCATTGTACATGAGCACTAGATGAGGGGACAGTATCTACATACTTCGGGTAAATTCTACCGGGAGGCCATCAGGACCTGGTGTTTTACCACCAGCCATTGAAGAAATGGCAGCCCGGATCTCCTGCGTCGTAACGGGGCCACCCAGATCCTCAGCTATCTGGTCATCCATAGTGTTAAGGCACAGCGGAGCCAGGAAAGCGCAGAGTTCCTCCAGTGGGGCCGCCCGGGGGGCGGTATATAACGCTCATAGTACTTTTGAAAAAGGCCATTAATCTTGTCTTGGTCAAATTCAGTCGTGCCAGCTGAGGACCGGACACGAGTAATCGGGGAGCCCTGATGTTCCGGCCTAACCAACCACGCCAGAAGACGACCAGCCTTCCCCTCTTCGCTCTGTACTTTATCCATGTATGCCCTGTAGTCGTGCGACTGGAGTCTCTCAAGGACCTCGTCATATATTTTACGTGTGGCGAGTAACTGTGTGTGCCTGTGATCCTGTGCCCTGAATATTATCTAACGCACGCAGGTCGCCCTCCACGACGGCCAGCAGTTCCCCATGTAGTTCCCTCCATATCCCAGTCGTCTGACCCATACAGTGCCCCCTCACCACCACCTTAAAAGCTTCCCACTCCACTAGCACCGAGGATGCTGTGCGTGCATTATCAACAAAATACGTATCCACTACAGACTGCAGCGCTTCCGCAAAAGGCACGTCCTCTAGTGACAGGGGACTGAGTCGCCACGTAGGGACAGGGGGTCGCTGCCCACACGGCTGGTACGACAGCAACACAGGGCTATGGTCCGAGAACGTTCGACCTAAGTATTCAGCGTGACTAATGGAACCACTGATACCCGGGCAGCACCAAAATGCATCCAGCCTCGTATGAAGCTGGTGAACGTGGGAATAAAAAGAATACTCCCTATCCCCCGTGTGGTGGAGCCTCCAAATGTCTTGTAAATCCCAGTGTGCCAACCACTCCTGCAACCCTGCCGCCGTCCTATGTGCCTGTGCCCCCAAAAGGAGGGGGGGTGGGAACGGTCCATCACCACATCAGCCACACAGTTGAGGTCTCTCCCGAGAATCACATGTCCCACTGAAATGTCAGCTAGATGCGCAGAGAGGGAGGTCAGGTATGACACCTGGTCCTGATTAGGTGCATAAAGACAGCCAAGTGTGATCTCCTGGCCCAATAGTCTCCCGGTAAGGAGAACGTACCTACCCTCTCTATCAATTAAAGTGCGTGTTGCCTCTAAAGGGACTCCTGGGCGGATCCATATCGGTGCCCCCCGGGAGTAGGCCGAAAATGTGGTAGCGAATATCTGTCCCCTCCATCTCCTGCGCAACTTCTCTACTTCCCCAGGATGAGGTGGGTCTCCTGCAGGAACGCTATCTGTACACCCCGGCGCTTCAAATAACTATGTATGTTGTGACATTTAGAGATTGACTCCATCCCCCTAATATTCCAGGTGAGAAATTTCAGGTCTTGGTGACGTATTGGCATCTCATGAATTCACCCCCCCCCCCCCCCAGTACCCCCTGCCCAAGTCCTCGAGAAAGAAAAAGGGACTGCCCCCTCTGCGTAGAGAACAAAAGAAATCAAGAACAACTGATACCAACAGACAACAACTCCCCATCCCCAGAGCATACTGGCAACGGCCATCTGCCCAAACTCGCAATGTATCTTCATGAAAACAGGTAGAGGCCCAGACCTGTCACAGTCAGGGGGTTCGTGGCCGACCAATCAAGGCACCTTGATATACAGTGCGTTACTTTATAGAATGTCTTGGTGCGAAGCGGTGCCTCGTGCACCAGCCCCAGTGTTCATCCAGCCATAAGGGACCTAGTTTAGCTTCAAAGTGAGGGGTAGCCCCTTCAGGGGGTTCGGATACTCTGTCCTTCGTGATGAGAGCAAGCTATCATATAATGTTGTCTGCTGCCCTCGGGGTCATCGCTGGTAGTTCAGGACTGGCCTTATCGGAGGAGTCTGATTCTGCGGTCCCCTTCATAGAGCACGACTCTGCCCCCGAGGGAGGACCACTATCCCGGTCTGCAGCGCCGCCGCTCTTTCTTGCTCCATCTGTGAGGGGCTCGGTTTCTTCGTTACGGTGCGCCCGGGTCTGCGTTTAGGTCGCTTCCCGAGCCTACGGCCTTCAGTTGCCGACTGGATCTTCTGTGTCGCCCGGGGGACTTCAGTACGATACGTTTCCATCCAGTCCCAGGCCTCCTTGGGGTCATTGCAAAAGTAGGTCTTGCCGTCTAAAGCAATTCGGAGCCTGGCGGGGAACAAGAGAGAATATTGGAGACCTTCTTCTCTTAGTGCTTTCTTCACCTCCAGGAACGAGGTGCGTCTCCGTTGGACTTCCAAGGTGTAATCCGGGAATAATGAGACTTTATTATTATTCACCACAAAGGGGCCATCTGTCTGCAGCAGGATGTCCCGGTCCCGATAATGTAGCAGCTTGGCCACCACTGGTTGCGGGGGGCGCCCCGGCGCCGGCGAGCGACCCAGCACTCAGTGGGCCCTTTCAAGGGTGTAAAATGAAGTCAGGGCCCCTGGGGCCACCACCGTACTGAGCCACGGTTCCAGGTATGCTACCATGTTACCATTTTCAATCCCTTCTGGTAAACCCAGAATTCTCACGTTATTGCGCCGACTGCGACCCTCACCGTCCTCCGCCCTCCGCTCCAGAGTCCGGATTCTTTCTGTAAGGTCCACTACCTGCTGGGTAAAGGCTTTATGCGCCAGGGACAGCTCCTCGAGTCCCGACTCCACCACCTTCACCCTCTTATTTAGCTTTTGGTGTTCTGCACGAAGGAGCCCCAGACCCACAGTCACAGTGCTGATATCTTGGTGTAGCGTCGCTTTGGTGTCTGAAATTGCGTCCAGTATCTTAGATAGCTGTTGTTGGATAGGATCCACTTTTGGCTGGGTCCCTGGACTGTCCCGTGAATGGTCTTGCAGGTCCTCTTCTTGTTCAGGAGCTGTCCCTGTTTGTTTTGCCCTTGCTTTGCCCATTGCAGCAGCTTTCAACAAAAAGTAAACAGTATGTGAGGGAGGAGAGAGCACCAACTCTAGGGGACAACAGCGGAGGTCGGGCACCCCCAAGATGTGCTCGCCTCGGGTCAGGAACCAAATGGGCAGCGGAAGGTGTTTCTCTACTACCCCCACCCGCAGCGTTCAAGCATCAGTCCAAATCAGGTTCCCCGCCTCCGCATGGGTCCACCCCACAAGTCCGGGGGTACTAATTATCCAACACGTTCAGTTCGATCACCTCTGTGTTCAATCCACTGTGTAGGGTCCCAAAACACAACAGAGGAAATCAATGATCCGGGGGGTCCCCTCACCCCGCGGCGGCTGCACCGTCCTCCAGGAGGCGCATAGTGGGCCTCGGCCCCTCCACCCCACCCCACCCCAGAGCCTCTAATCTCCAAACCGGGCCTCGAGACCGGAGACCCACAATGTCTGGCACTTCGCAGTCTTCGAGTGCCTTCTCCTCAGTTGCACTCTTCGGCCCAACGCAGCAATATCCCTTCAGGTTCGGAGGGGGGGAGACCGCCACACAGACGACGTCCCGCTCCCACCGGCCACACTCCCTGTTGGTGTATGCGGGTCCGTCACCAGTTCACCAGGCCAAGGGCAACCCGGCCCCCCTAGGTGCAGTGCCACTCCGCTCCACCCCCCCAGGATAAGCACCGGCCCCCGATTAGGGCCCCGAGAACACCGTGGCAGCACTCACCAGCTTGCAGCCTCAGCAGGTGGAATCCTCCGCCCGGGGCCCACTGCTGCGTCACTCCACAGGCCCGGCCGCAGCACAGGCCGCTCCCAGGCCCCACCCCGGCCACCACGGGACACGCCGGTCCCCAATCTTCGCAGTGCGGGCAATAGCAGTTTGGATTGGTAGGGGGGGGCACCTCCCTCGTCAGCACCAACCAGCCGGCGAAGCCCCCGCAGCAGCGCACTCCCTCACACTCTCCTCAAATCCATGCGGGCCCAGGCCCTTCACCAGACCCCCTGGGCAGGGCCCAAGAGCAACCCGGTCTCCCCAGGCCCAGGAACACTCAGCGCATCCCTCAGGACAAGCACCGGACCCTGATCTGGGCCCCAAGAGGAGCGCAACAGCACTCACCAGTTTATGGTCATCGTGGGCAGAATCCTCTGGTCAAAGCCAGTTGCTGCGTCACTCCGCCTGCCCGGTCGAGACACAGGCCGCTCTCAGGCCCCACTTGGCACACCCCAGGACATGCCGGTCTCCGATCTCCGGCAGCGCTTCTGCGCGATCCCCGTGATGCAGGCAGCAGCAATCCAGGTCAGTGGGGAGGGGGGGGGTGGACACTCTTTCTTCACCCCCCCAGGCACCAGCCAGCCGGCGAAGCTCCGGAAACAGCGCACCGAGGTACACACGCTCCGACCGGCACCCAGAGCGGAGGCCGCGAGCCGGGTCCGCTCTCCAGTCACTTGTGCAGCTCCAGCCGCCGCCCCAGCTCCTCCAGCCGCAGCGATCTCCTCGACCACGACCCCCCGAAGGCCGCCCAAGCTTCACGCGCCTCCGAGGCTGGATCTGAGGCCTTTGAATGGATGATAAAAGGTAGGCCGGTGGGGAGCTCACGCGACCGCCATTGCTAGCTGGCTAGCCACGCCCCTCTCGACACTGGATGTAGGGGGGGGGGTAACCTCCAACGATGCACGGATGTCCGTCGACATGGTCTTCGTGGACGTATCGAAGACATTGGTCATCGATGAAGACAAAGAGGTCGACGGTGGTATGGCCTTGTTATAGTCATGGCCGCCAATGAAGTCATCGTCAACGGAGCATTTGCCGTAGGTGAAGCGGCTACTTGGGGCTTGATGGTAGCCGGTGAAGCAGTCGTCGGCAGCACAGGCGTCCTCTTCGATACAGGCGTCATCGTCGAAGTAGGTAAAAGCGAAAATGAAGCCACTGTCGCTGAAGCGATCCTTGTTGCTGATTTACTCGTCGACGAACGTCTCGACGGCGTGCCCGTCGACGATGAAGATCTGCCTATTTTTAACTTTGTCGGTGAATAATCTGAAGAGGATTCTTTTTGATTTTGAGACCAAAACAGAGGTTGAAGTCGAAAGATCAGATTGTATCTCAGTAGGAATTGAATCTTTCCCTTTTAGTGAGGAGCTTTTCAAAGATTGGTGGTGTGTCTTTTTTTAAAGTGTTTTATGTCCTTCAGGAGACTCCTGAGACCTTTCTATTTTCTTAGGTTTCTGAAGACAAGTATGGAAGCTCACACTACCTTCTTTATCAGAAGGTATATCAGACTTGGTCTTAAGTCTCTGCAGCCATTTTACTAATCTCCCTTCTCCTTCTTCAAGAGTTTTAGTAGAGAAGGTTCTACAAATCTTGCAGTCCTTAACTTTATGGAGAGGACGCCAGCAATAGATACAATCCTTATGGAGATCTTCAGCATGCAGTCGCTTCTTACCACTACATGATCTGAAGAGTCCCTTTTTTAGAGGATTCCTGACATGTTAACAGCAAAGGTGAAAAAACAGCAAAGATGTAAAGAAAACTGAGCAGAGCTCAGGGGGACTTCCTCTCATACGACATGCGGTAGAAAATCTGAGGGATTCAGCCTCTCTTGGAAGTGTTCTACAGGGTGCTTGCATCTGATTGGTTATAGTTCAACTCTGGTTCTTTTTTTTTTTTACAAAAGAATGTAGATAGGCTATGGCAGTGACTTCGCATTGCATTGTAGCCTATGTATAGCATTTACTGCTTTTGTAAAGATACTGTGGGACTCCCACTTTGACGACGGTGATAATTCAAGAATGTGAATCTATGAAAGATCCAATACTGGAGAACCAAATTTCTGTTTGTGGTTTGTAAAGGTCTTGTAGTGAATAATCCATTTGTTGTATTTTCTAGTGTTCAATAAATGTCTCACAAAAAGTTGATAACACTACTATGTTATATTGCATCAACTCATCTGTCTTCAGAAACCCACATAGATTTCATGTTAAAGGTGAGAATTTGCACAGTGTGGCAGTCATTGGTCCTTCACTGGCAAAGCATTAGTGAATACAGCCTCTGCAAGAACAGAGGTCCAAGAAAAGTGACAATGGTGGTGGTGGTAATGGTGGCACTGTTAGTAATGATAATGTTGGTGTGGAAATGGTGGAGGGGAAAGCCGGGGGTAGAGTCAGAAACAAACGGGAGTGCGCAGCAGCAGGAGAGCTACTGGGGGCAAGAGTGGCCAGACTGGGCACTGTGTTCTCTGCACAAGCCCCCAGTGGGAGCAATATGGGATACCTCACAGGATCAGCTGGGCACGCTGACAGCAATAGAGCTTTAGTCAAGTAACAGCAGGAGAAGAGTAGCAGGGCTGGCCACGATGATTTTTACACAAGCGTCAGTGAAAGTGAATGAAAGCGGATGCGGCAAACTCGCAGCAGAAGAGCTTCATTCATGTAGCAAGGAGGGGTGACTTGAGCTGGAGCCAAGAACTTCCAAAATGGGATGACTCACTTTAAAATCCTGATAAAACAATTTACAGAAAGGCTTGTACAAAAAAAAAAAACGTTTTTTCTCTATACACCACTTGCATGAGACACATAATTGAATATGTGATGACTAAGTACTTTTCAGATGCAAAACAATCCCTCATGTATTGCAAAGGAAGTCCTCCATAGAGGTGGAATGATACATCAAACAGCCAACAGAATATTGTGAGAGAGTAATACTCAGCTGAGCCCACTGTGTGCATATTTTTAAAGTAACAAAAGGTCAACAGTGAAAGTCATGTATAGCCAGACCTAAAATAGGTAAAATTTAGCTGCTGTTAAGGAAAATTTTACAATGACCCATAATTGAGTTTGCAGGAAACAAATTGCATTCAAAATATAGAGCTAGAAAAAAAGACAGGGTAAATAAAGGGATGGTGTAGGGAGGCGGTGCAGGAGAGGGGTTGGCACAGGTGGTGCTGTGAGAGCATCCCTGTAACATGCAAGAGACAACATGGAGTAAGAAGGAAAAACATTTTAGGGTTAACATATGTCGATGTACATTTCACAAACATAGTGGAAAAAATTGGTACTTTTTACCTCTCCATTTTCCTTTTCCATAGTCATACATGTTAGACACTTTTTTTTTGTCAATACTGTTTTATTAAGTTTCAGGTAGACAATCAATTCATTTAAGGCAGTGGAGCAGTCTCCGAGAGACTTACATAGCTAGTAGGTAACACAGTTTGTATAACATGAGAGCGGTCTCCTTAGAGACTTTGTTTTAATGTCGAAGTTTTTTTAAACCTACTTGTTTACATCCTACTACTTTACAAACCAGTCATAATCCAACCCCACAAGTGGCTTCAATCACAGCTTAACCATCTACAGCTGGGTAAATTGCTTGCCCCGAAATATAAATGAATAAGATTAACAAGTCTGGCACAAGGAGGGACCCTTAACTATTTCAAATACAAGAAGGCCCTCAATTGCAAAAGGTGGCAGCACCTGCACAATGATGGCCCTCACTGGCATACAAGGGAACATCCTCTGATACACTGTGGCCACCCATAATATTTGCAGAACATAACTTTCCCTTGGTTGTCCTCTCAGACAAGATTGTAGCCACTTCTGGCTGCAGCCTATATAAGGATCCATGGCTTAAGTTGGACATTCTATACTGAAGGTGGCCATTCCTTGCCTAAGGGGGTAAGTGGCATTATCAGAGATATGACAGTAGCCTTGATACAAAGGTGTCTTCCTTGACATTTTGTTGGCATCCTACGTATTAGGAAGGCCCTGCATAAAGTTGCTCTCGATTGGAATATTATAAACATCCTAGGAATTATTTTGTTCCGGGCACTGCTTGCCCCTCTCAGCAAATTTTGGGCACAGTAGGCATTAGGCTGTTCTTGCCATAAGCTGGTGCTTCATGGAATTTATGTAGGAAGCTTATGCAATAGGATGCCGATCAATGGCATACAGACGAGACTGGCCTAAGATGGCCCTCGCTGGCGTTATCCCATCCAGATAATCTGTCAACATTATCTGCAGGGTATCCAGTGGGAAGTTGATTTGATTCACACCCTGCAAACAGATATTACATCCACGGTAACAGTCAAGTTACTAAAAACTACATAAATCATTGTCCGAGGACTACATCTTACAAGAGGAACTCAAACTTGGCAAACAGCCTTATGCTCTCTCTCGCCATAGCAATAACATTTTCTCAGTTATTAACCTAAAAGAAACAAGATACACACCTGCAACTACAGTTCTCCTGCACTTGTAAAATCAAAATCTCAAAAGCACAGCTGAGCATCCATGGGACTGATTTTACACACAACATGTGGTAGACATATTAAATATAGTGGTCTGTAAGGGAGTGAAGTTCAGATCAGATCACTCCCATCTCATCGGCTGAGTTTGCTGTTTCCAAATGAGATGATTAGGCTACTAAATGCCCACTGTTTATGCCTCCGAGGCATTTCAGTGTTGCATACTGCTTTTTTAGATCACAGTGGGACTCCCCTAAATCGACAATGGTAAATTAATTAAGCATGTGAGTGTATGAAAGATCCATTATTGGAAAAATTGCAATATATCTCAACTGCAAAATAAAACAAATCCACCTAAAATTTGGAAGTCATTGACAACCAATCTATTGAACTATTCCCATTGTTGTCCCATCCTATAAACTTCATTTAGTGTAAACTCTAGGCTGGCATCTTTAAATTAGTAACTATGTAAGTTGTGTTTACCAGGTTTCTTTGACACTTCCTCTTCATCCCCAATTTCATCCTCAGTAACTTCTGAACCAGTCGTATATTCCTCGTCCTCTGAGAGCAGAGCTTGCTGTTTCTGATAAGAATCACAAGTAGAGCTGTTACATTTTGATACAGTAAGACTATGCATAGCATTATAAAGTTGTTAATGGTTGTTGACATATGTTAAAGAAAAGTGCCACGCAGCACCTTACGCTTTTGCACATGAATATATTATGTTCATGCATAAGACTTCACAAATTTGTAAATAAATGTAAGCTAATTCTGTTGATTAAGTACAGTTAAATATTAGTGATCTATGTTAAACTGAGTTCTTGTCTTCCTTGTGATCGTTTTTTTTTTACAACATAAGATTGAGATGTTGTAATTGGGAAATGCAACATTGCTTGCCTGCTTTAAAAATAAAAAGAGCTAGCACTTATCCTTGACCTGAACACAAAACTATTAATGTGCCCACTTGGAGCTCATGTTTAGAGTGCCCAAACAGCAAAACATAGGGCAAAATATGACTGCCAATGAAGATGCTAAGAAGGGTGAGCTTGAGTTCTGAAATGAGGCAGAGTTGGGATCAGGGTAATGAAGATCTCAATTGAGTAGCTCGATGAATCATCCCCCTCTTCACCATTAGAGGTCTTACTTCATGAAGAAATAGTAGTCTTTGCCTGACACTACATAAACCTGCTACCAGGCACAAGGATTGAACCGCCTCATACCCTTTTTCCATTTTGTGGCCTTCAACCACTTCTCCACTGCTACAAGGGACAAAGATCAAACCCCCTCCTACCCTTTTTCACTTTTGAGGCCTTCAACGACTTCTCCACTGGTGAACTCTTCATTATGGAGTCCATTGTGGGAGCACCTGGTTTTATTTTTGCTACTCCTGCCAAGCACAGTGTAGTGTGCTAGTGTGTTTTTACTTGGGAGTCCATGGGCTAAGTGAGAAGTGTCTTCTACAAAGAGACAAACAGCACAAGATGGATCTTTCATATCAGGTTGGCCTTTTGTAGGCACGATAACCTTCATTTAGCTCTCTCCTAAATGCCCCATAGCCCACCTTGAAGGGGTGTGTGAACCCACACCCCTATCTTATCAGGTGAGAGGATTGCTAGAGAAAAAAAGTCTAACCCAAACTGGAGTGACAGGTCATTTCGGTACCCAAATCTGCCTTATGATAGTTTTAGATGTCTACGCTATACCACCTCAAAAACATCCCTGTATCCATGATTTACTATGAACCATCTGGCCATGGGGAGACTATGCTCAGAAAGTCTACATTGTGTCTCTTACGTTAAACCCTATGCCAATTTTGTGCTATGCCTTCCCGCCCAGTGAAGAAATGGATTGACTGGAATTAAGATTTTTGAAGTTGGAAAACTTTGCAGTAGGCTACAGCTTCCCATCATTGCTCAGTGAACTTGATTAATACTGGACTTTTAGAGCCATTTTTTAACGATGTTCTTATCTTCAGAATAGAATCCACATCACCAGCTGTGAGGGAAAGCTGATAACATCCATTACTCCTGAGAGTCAAAGGTTGGGGAAGCACTGGGAGCATCAAAAGACTGCACCTTTTGTTGAGATTCACTGCCCTTTGAACTACCCAACCTTGTGAACCTTAGGTCCTTGTGTTGTGCAGGGGTGGGAAATTTATATCACCCGATGTCCAAGCCATGTGGATTTCAGTCACAAACATGACATCTTAAAGGGTAGTTCAACCCACGGGCAAGTAGACGTGAAATTACTGTTAAGAAAAAAATACGGAGCTGTGGAACCCAGATGCTCCCAACCAATCAGTGCAGCAGAAACAATTCCTAACTATGGAGGAACATACTTGCAGGCCTGTTCTCATATCATGGATTGGCTGGAGAAAACATGTGCCATCTCCCAGATAAATCATCGCCTGTTATAACTATAACTACCTAGGGATGGGCTCACAGGGGCCACTGAGCAGTCATTGGGTGTCTGACATGGGTGAGTTCAGAAACAACATGGTGTCCTTGTTTTATTCCATACCTTACATGCAAATATTCTGGAGCCTGAGATCCTTCTTGTGAAATCTGTATGTATGGGGTGAGATTTTGGGAGGGGGGATAATGTACCTCCCTACATTAAGGCTCCAGCATGTGATTTACGAGGCTAGAGCGCAGGGGAGATGGGGAATCTCATCTCTGCTTTCGGGTTCCTGCAATGAGCTGTTTGAAGCCACCATCCAATTTCCTTCTCATTTGGCACATCCCTGAGTTGTTGCAATCAGAGTACAGCTTGTGCTTTAAATGCTGCCCCTGGGACCTCTCTCGTAGATCTTTGATTCCATGTTTCTCCTGCCCCAGTATCGGATTGCTATTGTGGCTCACCCTGGACCTCAGATGACTCTCTCTGCGAATAGCACCCTCAGCCAAGCAGTTCAACTGCCTCCTTTAGGCTCCAGCTGCCAACTGTGAAGCGCTGGCATGTACAGCCGAGTCCTGGCCTGGCTCCTTTCTCTACCAGCTTGAAGATGGTGTTGCAATTCAGCTGCAGAGAGAGGTGTGCAGCTATATTATGTGCTTTTGTGGATGTGCACTCATGTAGGGAGTGCCTAGCTTTGTCCATTGTCTCCCTTGTCCAAAGCTGCACAGCCCTCTTTACTGCCATTGTATGTAGGACTCCGCCCTCTTCTCCAGGTCTCTTATACATATTACCCGTACAGCAATCTTACCTTAGACAGATTGCCATTCGTGAAACTCCTCCTCTCGCCATCTGGCCTCATATGCCAGTCCCTGACCTCATGCAAACATTTCCAAGTTCTCCACGAGCTATCCACATAATTTCCCCCAACTCTTTTTCATGCAGAGCCATACACCCTGCACCTGTCTACGATTAATCTCCCCTGCATTCATCCACATGTTCCGTGGTAGTTACCTCTGCACTGCCCCACATGTAGAGGTGGGAAAGCCAATGAAAGCTCAAGCCAGGGGCCTGGCTCTGGCTCAGCTCAAGGTGTTGTTCGAACACTAGGCCCAAAGCGAGCTTAGCGTCGACGGGAGGTGGCTACAGCTGCTGACCACGTAACATGGGGGATCAGGTTAGAATCCCAGCCTCCATTGAGCATCCTGTGAATATCGGCAAATCTGCCTGAGCAGAAAAACAAAACATGTAATGTCTGGGTTTGTTGGTGAGAGCTCTTATGTCCTGGGGCTATGTAAAACTGCCAAAAGCTAAATCTGAATACTGCCTGTCGCCCATGCTTTAAACCCATCCTCCAAGAATTAAAAACTAAGCATTAACCTTTGATGTAATTAACAAATACTCTTCTAGTGGCTGAACTGTGCAGTGGGAAGATGAAAAATCTGGGATCAATCCCTGCTTATCTGCTTGACCAAATTCTGTGATCCTAGACAAATACAATATTTCACAAAGCCTCCAATTTGTTCATTATCACAGATAAGAGCAACTTTAAATATGTGAGTTCAGGATGTGCGGGATGTGTGCTGTGCAAACATCTCGGTTTGATTTACTAGCCCAGGTGCCTCCAACGAGTAGGTTGCGAGCTACGGGTAGCTCTCCAGCTACCTATAGGAAGCTCTCCTATAGGTAAACCAACTTACTAAAGTAGAAGCTTTTGCTTGGTTGAATTGATACATGTATACAAAAATTGAAAAGCGTGTATTCGAGAAGGCAATGTAGGCATTGCATATTCAGAATTCAGAACTCATAACCGGATGTTTTTAGAGAAATGGTTATATTTCAAAAATATAAATAA
The DNA here is from genome assembly GCA_963921515.1 of Calotriton arnoldi. Lineage (NCBI taxonomy): Eukaryota > Metazoa > Chordata > Amphibia > Caudata > Salamandridae > Calotriton > Calotriton arnoldi. Next base: position 909,455 of record CAWUFW010005832.1, on the reverse strand, counting down.
AGTTGATATTTGAGTGATAAATAATGCGGCATTGGAGAGAACTATTACTTATAGTATTACCTTGGTACCAGGGGCACTGCAGCTATTGCTGTTATGTATTAAGCATGTAGATGCATTCCTTATCGACAAAGCCTTTTTTACATTACTGCTCATAACCATGCCCGATGAACTGAGGTGATGACTACTGGTACTCTTGCATATGGTGTCCACTATTGTAATTTGTCCGATGTGGTCGCTATTACAGCACTGATAATATTAGTAGCTCATGATGATTTTCATTCAATGTAAGTAGCTCTCATTACAGAAAAGGTACGAAACCCCTGTTACTAGCCTAAATTGTTGTTCCATCTATAATAAGAATCCAGGCAACATATAGAGTATGCATGAACCCTGACTCACCTCTTAGTTCACTACAATCATTGGCACCAGGGTGGGGACAGAAATGTGTTTGAGCTCATGTTTAAAAACTCTCACTTTTATTAAATACTTCTCAAATAATTGCATGTACCAAGGTGAAACGCTTTCAAGTTTTAAAGAAATGCACTTTCTTGAATTTTGAAGACACCATGTCATATTCTAACATGATGTTTGTTGCATGATTGACATGCCAAATCTTTTCAAGGTTCGGCTTGTGCTCTTAGAGCCAGAACAGACACTAGGCTCAGCTCTCCCTGTTAATTAATTTGCTCGCCCACCTCTACGCGATGTCTGTAGTATGTACCCTATGCAGTAGTCATTGCAATAGTGCATACCTGCCAACCTGAACAAAAATCTTACAGTGAGGAGGGGGCGGGGCCTTGGCGGGGACAGGGACTCGTGTCGAGGAGTACCCAGGAAGCACTTTTGAACCCCACCCCGCCCCCAAGGCCCCTCCTCCAAAAAGTAAAGAAAAAGCTTGATGAGGCTGGTGCCGATATCCTGGGGGGTTTTCACACCCCTTAATGGACGACGGCTCTTCAAAGCCTCGGAGAACGAGCTGAAAACTACTATTTACAGTGGTTTTCAGCTCATTTTCCCTGCCACCGTGTGATATTGGCTCCTCACCAGGTGACCGTGTGATGGGAGCCGATATCGTGTGCCACACGGTGGCACTGTGTGAGTTAGTGTTTGCTGTGGCATAGGTCTGCTTATGGCATTGTTTGCGGTAGAGATTGTGTGTCTGCTGCAGAGATTGTATTTGGGGTGTGTGTATGCGCACATACTTGGGTCTGCCAGGCAGGAGGCTTTTCAAGCAGAGGAACATATGTGTGTGTGTTTTTAATGTGCCTCTGCAAGAGGTTGTGTCTGCAGGTTGGAGATGTGTGTATAAGAGAAGAAGGTAGGTTTGTCTTTGCAGGCTGTGTGTGACAGTATGAGGCATGTCTGCAGTGTGTGTGTGTCTATCTCTTTCTAGGGTGCCTATCTTAGCAGATGTTTGTAGGGCTTCTGGGCCGCCCCTTTCTGTACAGAGATCTTTAGGATCACAAGCTCAAAAGCAGCTCCTCTTGTAGTCATTCTGCCCCGCTTGTCACTTCAGCAGGAAGGCAAGAACAAGATGAGAGAGTGGACAAAGTTAGAGGCCAGAAAAGAGAAATAAGAGCAGTACTGGGAGTAAACAAATTACAGAGTAGAGTAAATAATAGATAGCAGCCAAAATATGAAATAAATAAGTCTGTAGGTGAGGGGACCAGAGCTTGGAAAAAAGTGTGGCAAAGGGAAAAGGATGAAGATTATTTATAAACTGCAAAAAGTTGAATTGTATGTTGTTTGTTAGAAATGTGATTTAGGTGCCACATGAATACGACTTCAAGAGTTGTGTAATTTGTTGTCGAGTGGTACCAATACTTGAACCAACTTCAGAGCTACAAGTTTAGGTTTTAATCCCAGTCACCTACTGGAGGGATCCATGTGCTTTCCTGCAAGTCACCGATTCCCAGCTCTAGTGAGATAGTTAAGAAGGTTAATGCACCAAATGCAGAGATCGATCGTTTGAAATGTATTGGCTCCTAGGTTCCAACCATCCTCTTGTATAAGTGGGTTAATGCACATTCTGCATGGATCAGTGTTACCTTTGTATCAGAAATACCAATCCTAATAAATTCCAAATAAAAAAATCCATTAAAAAGTACTCCTAAATTGCACCAATTCTGCACCCAAGATCACCTCGAGCTGTCCCAACTCTAGCTAATAAGAAATAGCTATGAACATGTCTGTTTTGCTCCATCTCAGATTTTGGTAGTAAGTAGGACAAGTGGATTTCTCTAAAGGGCAAGTAAATCCCTATTATTCTGCTCTTTAGGCAAGCAGATTTTAAAAAGAATTCCACACCCGTGGTTGTGCACTGTTGGGTGAGAGCGCACACCGTAATTTCATAACCTTTTGAACTTACCAATACAGTATAGGATCCAGAGCCAGCGTGTGGTAGGACAAAAATCCTAAACCATCACTCCCCTTAAGTTGCTATGGAGAAGCTTATATTCCAGTAAGTGCTCTCAGCCTCGTAGGTACCCCAACCTCCCAAAAACATCAACCACAAGCAGCCATTTATGTGTCCTTTTAGGTTTAGTACCAGTTTTTTCATAAAAATCATACTCTAAAACATAACACATGTGCACCGCATGCATTAATTAAGGGAAAGAACAAATTTTATTTTCAGCTGGAAGTACACGCCTACCACCTGAATATTCGCTTAGAGCCAAGACAGGACATAAAGCCTCAAATAGGAAATATACATAGTCTAGAGAAATGCTTGTTTTTGAAAAAGTATATACACCCTGCTGCAAAGTTTTCGTTAATGGGAATTTCACGTCCATATCAAGTTAATGCTTTTGTTAAGATTTTGCCTACAGAATTTGGTAGGGACAACTTGGACAGTTGTAAGAGATTTAGGAATACATGTCTCCAGTGAGATTCAGGTTTTTTGTTGCTTAAATCATAAACCTCTAACAAAGATATATTGAGAGTAAACAAAGTCACACAGTAGGCGTTGGCAAAATAAACAAAAAAATATATTTAGGAATTTTCTCAATAATCCCAAATGCTGGTCTCTGTTACTCACAGAGAATCCCCTCCCTCCCCCAAAGTCTCTTGAAAGGGCCTTTCTTATGTTCAATAAAGGGCTTTAAGATTAGAGTTGTTTGGTGGCTTTCCTCCCTCGTTGTGTGAAGAATGAAGAACCCTTAAAATATAACCTGTACGTTCTTTTTCATCTCCCGCTTTTCCTGGATTGGTTAAGGCACCTCTTCTCTCCACCCTTACTCTTTGATTGGTCCATTCTGCCTTTCATTTCTAATTTTCTCGTTAGAGGTTTCTTTACATGAAATATGCCATTCTTCCAACTCCTTTGTTGTTATGGGTTGTTGCTAATTCTTCTTTCCTCAAACCTAGATCTTAGTCCTCCCTGTTAGTGTTGCTAGATCGGCTATTTTCTGTGCAAATGGATGATATTTTTATTATTTGTGCTGAAAAACCTCTCCTGGTGGGTTGGACAAATTTGGGCTTCATTCTTGGTGCGTGAAATTTGTGGAAGGGGCCACCCATCGCTAACAGCATGCTTAGGCAGGCAGCACACTCTGCTCAGAATCAGTATAGCCTAACTCTTTCATAGTGTAAAAGCGCTACCTATGGCGCTCCCGTTTCTTACGAATCACCGGCCCCAGAGGGACTTGACCAATGTGGTCAAGATGGGCTGGTCCATCATCATGTTTTTTCTGTGACTGCCCTTCAGTAGAGCCAGATGGCCCAGCTGACAGTCTGGTGCTGAGCCTGAAAGGCCGTGTATGCCCAGCAAGTTTCAGGGGGTCATAATAACGGGAATAGAACTCTAGATTAGAGCTCCAGGTAGCACTCAGCCAGGATGGGGCTCCAAGAAAAGGAGGACTGATGTTCCTTTACGTGAGGCCTTCGTTTTGGGCCACCGCAAAGTTAAAATAAGAACCCCTGCAGGTGCGGCTCTGAAAGGAAAGCAGACAACACACAGGTGTTGCTGAATGAGTGCAGGTGTCGTCAAATTACTCTGTGACAAATTCAGCGTATTTCTCTGAGGCTGGCCCAGATATGACTCAATAACAGCTGCTGGATCTGGCTCGATGCCCTCATATCCAGCTCTGATGAAAGGGAATTCGTAGAGGAGGAGAGGGTATAAAGCTGGCACTGAAGAGGAAAGAGAGGACGCAAGATATGAAAATGGAGAATTTCAGAAAGATGTGGGGAGAAAAAGGGCCATTCAGCTCTAGCTGCACCTTCCCCAGATGGACATGCAAAACTGGATGTGACCCAGTCACTGGCTGCATGCATGCGCTGGTGCTTTAACTTATAATTGTCATATATGTAGCCATAAATCTGTGCACTCTGATTAGAGGCCACAAATTGGACTTGCATGTAGTCTGAACACATTATGACCCACTGGCAGGTACTGTGAGAAACTTGTACTGCCTTCAGCCTCAGGGCTCTCAATCGTGCTCATAAAGACCCACCAACAACCTAAATTCACCTGGGGGAAACTCTGTTTACAAAATGCATTATACAACAGTCAATGCATTATACAAGAGTCATATGTTGCAAGAAAATAAAACCATGGAACACATATTGAAAAGGCAAATACTCTGAGGGAAAATAGGATGAAGTAAAACATGGGAAATGTAAACAGGCACTACTATGCTGACCTGGATTACCTTAGGGCTTTTCGTCACAGATGAGAAATCAATCAATGCTATTTCCTTTGAAGTAAAGAACTTGCATTTAGGGCACAATATGGACCTAATTCAGTCAAGTTTAGGGCTCGCCCCTCTTTAAGCCCAGGGTGGGCGGCAGTTGTAAGGGGGCCGCCTGACCTGATGAGACTGCACAAGTCAACAGTGGTATAAGGGGGACAGCGCTAATGTTGAAGAGGAATGGAGTGGAACGGGACAAGAGGAGTGATGACAGTGTTAGCAGAGTTGTGGGAGCATTCATGTTGAGATGTTTTGGGAGGGTATCACCAACAAGTTTGGGAAAGGGGTCTTTTTCTTTTCCGCTCCAATAGCCTTGCATTCATTTGGATCTCAAACAAACCCATCTGTTTCTTGCAAAGAATGTGAGCTTTAGTTAAGTCTCTGTTGCAGCACAAAAGCAACAACATGGGTCCTGTCTAACTTTTAGCGCCAGAGTAATTGGTAATGGTTAAGGGCTTCAGAGTTTAGGGCAGGGGATTAATCAGAGTAAGAGACTGTCTTGTTTGTGGCCTTTTCAGTATGTTTTAACTGAAGGGATGTGAGCCTCTTTTCTTAAGGTGGCAGCCCTTGCAGTGATCAAACAGGAAACTTCTCTTTCTTCCAGTTGCTTAAGTTTCAACCTATCGTTCACATTTAAGTACCCTTGTTTCGCATAAAAACTGCTTTAGAACTGTCTGCCACAATGTTTGGTTTGAATATCTTCAGGCAAGTAGGTAAAATGCAGCCTTACCAAACAAGATGTGCTACAATTGCTTCAACACAAGAGTGGTTTCTTAATACATTTATCATACTTGATGTACTATTTTTGAAGCCACACCACTGAAAGACCTTTCACATGCCCACCCTTTCAATAAGGTGGACTATAATCTGCTCTTGTAAAGTTCACTCAAGAATGCTAGGTTTGAATTTGGAGTTGTGGTGACAGAAGGGCCAGTTATACGGTCACAGTGGAGACTGATGTTCAATATGAGTAGTTAATAATAGAATTTGGACAGGACTGTAGAAATTCTCTCAATATATGTATAATGAATAGAAATTAGAATTAACATATTCCTGAAGGCTATTTTTGCATAATTTGAGAGTTGCAAATTGGGCTGGTTTTGGGTTGATACTGGTCTGCGAAGGACATAATTTGGGCTAGCACTTGGACTGCCGTGGGATCGAGACAGGTCTTGAAATCTAGTAAATGTGCTTGCTGCTCAGCTTTCATCAGAGAAAGGTTATATGTGTCACGAGGGGAAGGAGCTTTTACCAGTGTAAATACTAGTGGTTGTTGTATGGCTTTCATAGGGGCTCTGTTGTGAAGTCGGACATACCAGAGCTCTGTCTGAGCCTCTTCTATGTGTGATGCCCAAGATACGGTATGCTTTGAAAGGGGAATCTGAGGGGCAGACTCTGCAATGGCTGTTTCCAGAGATTATGTCTCTAGCTGCAGAGTGGCAGCTGCTGGGATCGACAGCGGGTTTGAGATTTTGCTCTCATATTCAGGGAGCAGGTATCTGATTTGAGACTAAGGGATTTAGGAGGCGGAGAAGAATCTGTGACTTCAGGAGATGGCAGAGTGGGCCTGTCATTACAGTTGTCGGGTCTCCATCTGCCCACCCACCCTCTTTTTCCAAGTATAATGAGTGTCAGTCAGGCTGAGGAAACAGTACTAACACCATGTTAGGGTAAGGCAGCCAGGCGCTATACATGCGCTACTACGCAAACTCCTTGTAGCCTGAGCCATGTTTTACCAGGCTGAAGATCACACAGCCCTGAGAGCAGTGACATCATCAGCTCGGCAAAGCCCTGTAAAGATTCTTCCCCTCATGATGAGGAGGAGGGTCGTTGCTAGAGTCAGCCCCAGGCGCTTAAGGTTTAAACCTTGAGGTGCCCAGGGATGACTATCATTGATGCCACACATCAGCCTTCCCTAACTCATCAGAGTGGAGAGGGATCAGAAAGTCTCACTGACCCCATCCCACTTTGTGACGAGATACGAAAGGTCCTCCTCTCATTGGCTAACCCTTCAGAAGGTTAAACAATGAGAGAAGGTAGCAGGATCTTCCGTTTCCTGCTTTCCCCCTGAAGCCTCCAGCTCTTCATGCGCTGTCGGGCTTCTCCCTCCTACCAACCGCTGGTCTTGTCATCACCGCCGCAGCCCGGTAAGTGCCTTACTGAATATTTTTGTGTGTATGTTTGAACCCATGTGTATTTGCGCTTGTGTACTGTGAATGGGTAAGTGCAAGAGTGTGCGTGCATTTGCTTGTAAATGGGTGGGTGAGAGTGGGGGCAGATGTATATGCTTGTGAATGGATGGGTGAGGATATGCCGGTGTCTGGTTGTGAATGGATGGGTGTAAGTCGGTTTGCTTGTGGATGGGTGGACACGAGTGTGCCAGCCCTAATACTTCTGCAAACTACTAGCTGCCACTGGGAGCTAGGTCTTACACACCCTCCCTAAGCTGAACAGGAGTATAGGTGAGAAGAATACTCAGATTCTATTTGGAACAAGGTCAAAAAAAAAAAAAAAAAGGTGTGCATGCATTCTTCTTTTTCTATGCTCAACCAGACATTACTATGGTTACAAAGAGAGGAACCATCTTAACATTATTTGTGGGTTGGTTTGCTGGTTTCGAGGCAACCAAACTAAAGGCACATGGTCAATCATCAAGATAAAAGATCAACCAAGTATATAATATATTAAACAGTTCATGGCTCATTTCACTGCCTAGCATTCCTTTTCCATTATGCCATGGTTTTTTTAACTGATAAGCTTTTGGCTAAGATACCAAATGGGGAATTCAATCCCTTTATGCTTTTGAGATAAGATTGCTCCTAATCCAGTGTCAGAAGCATCAATCTGAAGAATAAATCAAAGGTTGAAGTTGGGGTTCCATAAAGATATGGATTCATAAAGAGCTGCTTCAGGTCTTGAAAAGCAACCTCTTATTCGCCCTTCCAGGCCTTTTATCATTTTTTTCCTTTCTTGAACTGCTTTCTAAAAGTCACATTGTTAGAATCTCTAGCAAAAGTAAGTCTACACCAAGGGTGGGGGAAGTTGTAGGTCCCGAGCTCAAGGATAAACTGTGTACTGCAGTACTAACTGCTTCTAATAATTAAATTTCTAGGTCTGCATACAAGTTGGAAGAGAATCTAAAATTTGCTCCAAATAAAAGAGCTATAATATATTTTCCTTGAAGTGTTGATCCTGGTGTAACCATCTATCACAGGCATCCTTGACTCTTCAATATGCGGCACAAGGAGTATCATCTGTTCCAATTTCTCAGTCCAGACTTGGACTCAATGTTAGGCATCAAGTCCCATCTGCTGTACTTGAAACTCTTTTTTTTTTTTTACCTCGGCTTAAGAGGTGTGTCCAGCACTGTTAGCAAAGTAGAATGCCATTTGCAGCTTCGAGGTCAAAAGGGGTCCTACATATGAAGCCTGATGTTCCGTTGGCTGTTCCGCTTGCTGTGCTACTGTCTCAAAATTGGAAAAGCAATATTTTAAGTATTCTTCCTCTTGATATTTATGTAATTATTCAATCAGGGTCAGAGACTTGGTAGGGACCAAATAAAGACATCAGCTATCTTTGAAAAGCTTCCAACTGTTGGTGCTGGGCTGCTTCATAGGTTTGCAGTAAACCTTAATGGTCTGCGGCAAACAGTTCTTTCAGTAATTTCTGTCCCTCAGCCAAACTGAGTAGCAAGGACTCAATTATGGGGTTTTGAGGGTTCAGTGGTAAATGCCCTCAGATCCCACTCTGGCCCATGCAATGAGGCCATCTTAGAGATATACACCAGGCTTTTGCAAAAAGGACTTTTTTTCAAGTAATCCGAAATACAAGTCGCTTATGTCCCAACAAAGTTTCTTCAAAGGGCCGATCTTCAGCCCAGTAACATGCTTCAGGATGAGAGTTGGTTAGTGACTCTCTTCTGCTCTCAGTGTGGAGAAGAATGAACAAACTTTATCATCCAACCTATGCTTTCTCTTATACCTCGCTCTTTTCTCTAACTGGCTTTGGTACAAATTCCTTCCACCCCAACTTATATGGTGCACACAACTGTCCCTTCTCTTTTCTGCTCTTAGGGGTTTTTGCTAATAGCTTTCCCTCCAATCTAAATCTCCCTGCTTGGCTTTCATCTGTTACAAGCTAAACCTGTTGTGAGTGGGAGCAGCTTTTACCAATTCCCAGTGCTCTAAGTGGGCCAGGACCAAAACTTTGGCAAAGCCAAAAAATGGACACTGAACCAGGGCCCCATGGGTCCCTCTATTTCTGTCAGTCACCAGTTAAAGAAAAAAAACACATTTGTGCCTGACATGTTGTGTTGCAATGCAATGTCACCTGAATTCTCTTTTGTGACACAGTGACTGAGTGACAGATAATTACTGTTGTTTACCATTGGTCTTCTACAGCCTAAAGCACTATTTCACTTCAACTGAATAAGTAATGCATTGACATTTACTTTTAAAATTACAGTGTCAATTTCTTTATTGCTTTTGGGCAAATAAAGTTACTATGTAACCCGTGAAATTAAATATCCTTATGATTATGCTTTGTGCAGCAAGAACTAAATTATGTATTTTTCGAAGAGAGGAAGCTATTTCATATGTATTAATTCCATAGGCCACACCTGTGGGAAAACGCTTCTCAAGCAACACCCGGTTTAGGGTCCACCACCTTTTTCATCCCATTTAAAGCATTGCCAGTACCAACACTGTTGGCTGTTGTTGTATGGCTTTTAATGATGAGCTGCCATGAATCCTAGGACAAACCTCTTTTGAGCCTCTTCTACGTTTGAAAACCCAGGTAAAGTGGGTTGTCATAGAAGAAGCCTGGGGGCAGACTCAGCAGTGTTTTTTTCCAGGGACTCGGTCTCTGACTGCGGAGTGAGGCCGGCTGCTGGGATAGACAGCAAGTTTGAGATTTGGATCTTATATTTGGGCAAAAGGTGCCCGATCTGGGGCACAGGAAACAGTTTCAGGCTTTGGGATTGGGGAGGCAGGCGAAAGGTTTGTGACTTGGGGACTACAAAAACAAATATCACTATAAATAGACAACTTGAAGCCAGGGAAAAAATTTCGCTTTTCATTACAGGGTGTGAAAACTAGATAAAAATGGTCATCCCTCTTGGGTTTCTGTTTTTGTTTCAAAGCCTTCCTTCTTTGTTGAATTAGAATTTTTTGGGTCAGTTAAATGGAGTGATATTATTATTTGGACTGGGAAATCGATGAAGATAAGTTGACATAAACATGTGCGAGACCTAGGGGTGGTAGGCTCATTCTCTAACATTGTGAAAGGATAATGTTACTTACCCAGTAAGCATCTGTTCTTGGCATGCAGAGCCACATGCTGTGCATAGCTCGTCATCTAGTGTTCGGTCCGGATGTTTGCACTTGTTTTTGTTCAAAAAAGTCTTTCCAGTCATAAGGTAGGTGACTCCTCCTTTCAGTGATAGTGCGCATGGACATGGACTCCATTGTTAGATTGTTTGCCGCAGAGGGTGAGAATGGAGTAGTAGTAAAGAATAGAGATATCCATGCGTATGTATATAAATTAAATGGAGAGCTGCAGCAGCTACAGGTATCCGGGGAGGCGGGTGGGCGCATGTGGCTCTATAGCTCTACATGCCAAGAACAGATGCTTACTGGGTAAGTAACATTATCCGTTCGAGGCATGTGAGCTGTAGATCACATGCTGTGAATAGATTTCATTTAGTACATAAAGGATGATTGGACGTATATTTGTAACCAACAAATTTTGAATAAACCACCTTGAAGTCTAAAGCAGTTTTGGTGTTAATTTCACCTTTTTCTTGATTCATTATTTCAAGAACTAACACAAGAAAACATTAACTCATGACTTCGAAAAGGACAATAAATACATACAAAATTATGAAAATTCAACAATACAACATCTTTTACAACTTTACGAAAAAGGACAATAATGACGTAACATAACTACACATAACAGACCAGTCCTTATTTAAACAAAGAAACATGGCGGTACAAATTATTTTTTTGTTTTTGACCAAAACAACCTGCCATGTACAGCTAAGCACCACTTCATTACACCAGACCAATTGTCCTGTTTGTATACATGATTGTGCTATGGGTTTAGTGGTAGATACTGCTAGCTGGGTGGGGTCATACTGCTAGCTGGGTGGGGTCGACGCGTTTCAGAACCCAATTCGAGTTCAGGGTTCTCCTCAGGACCGGGACTTGGTCGAACACTTATTTGGAAATAAGGCAAGCACTTGTGGTGTTGTAGTCAATAAAACCACAATGGGTCGAAGTTGCATTAATTTTCTCGTATTTGGCCGACAGCGCCTATCGGCGTGTCCTCATTAATCAATAAGCTGTCACAGTGACTTCGCATGGGTGCAAACTTTTTTCCATTAAACGCGGAGTATACCACAGCGCGCTGAACGCGTTAATTATGACATGTTTTCCTTCAGCTCTATTTTAAAGCAATGCGGCTGCTAGGGGAGACGCGTAGGTTCCTTCAAAATTTGGTGATTCACTCCTGCAACAATGTATCAGATTTGAAAAGGCGTTCTCCCTTCTCTCTTCACTTCGTGTTTGCGGCTTCTCCGTACTGCGGAACCGGAAATAACCATAGATTTCATAGCAGTATCCTCCCAAAGCGGTGGCTAACCTGTAGCTGTTGGAGCTGTATGAAATAGTGTTTTAAGTACTGCTTGACCCACATTGGCTTGTTGTCTTGCTGACACATCTACACAATAATGTTTAGTGAATGTGTGCGGTGTAGACCATGTTGCAGCTTTGCAAATGTCAACAATAGGAATGTTTCCTAAAAAAGCCATAGTGGCCCCTAGCTTACGAGTGGAATGTGCCCTAGGGGGTACAGTTAGAGTTCTTTTTGCTTTCACATAGCAGATTTGAATGTATTCAACAATCCATCTTGCAATACCTGATTTTGAGATAGGATTGCCTTTGTGTGGTGGCGCAAAAGCAACAAAGAGTAGTTTGGTTTTACGAAAAGATTTTGTCCTTTCAGTGTAGTACAAGAGTGCTCTTCTAACATCTAAGGTGTGTAGAGCTCTTTCTGCAACTGAATCAGGTTGAGGAAAGAATACGGGTAATTCTACCGACTGATTTATGTGAAATGCAGATACGACCTTAGGTAAAAATGTAGGATTAGTACGAAGAACTACTTTGTCTTTGTGTAGTTGGAAAAATGGTTCTTGAATGGTTAATGCCTGTAATTCACTCACTCTCCTTAATAATGTGATTGCAATAAGGAAAGAGGTTTTACAGGAGAGGAACTGTAGTGCGCATTTGTGCATGGGCTCAAAAGGTGGGCCCATTAACCTTGTAAGGACTATATTAAGATTCCACAGTGGAGCTGGTGGAAGTTTTGGTGGTATAACTCTATTTAGTCCTTCCATGAAAGCTTTGATCACAGGTACTCTAAACAACGACAAATGCTGTCTGTTTTGTAGATATGCAGCGATTGCCACTAGGTGTAGTCTAATAGAGGTATAAGCCAACGCTGATTGTTGCAAGTGTAACAAATAGCATATGATGTTTTGTATGGAAGCATCAAGAGGGTTGATATGATTATTACCACAATAGATAACAAATCTTTTCCATTTAGCTGCGTAGCAGGCCCTTGTAGTAGGTTTTCTAGCTTCCTTAATGATATTCATACATTCAGGTGGAAGGTTTAAGTATCCAAACTCTAAGATTTCAGGAGCCAGATCGCGAGGTTCAGCTGTTTGGGATCTGGGTGTCTGATTTCTCCATGGCTATGTGTGAGGAGACTGGAGGTTAAATGCAACTTTTGATGTGGAACCAGAGATAGCTGCAACAGGGTTGTGAACCAAGGTTGACATGCCCATGTGGGAGCTACTTGGATTAGTGTGAGAGAAGTTTGCCTGAGCTTGTGAACCACTAATGGAATGAGTGGGAGAGTCGGAAAAGTGTAGGCAAATATCCCTGACCAGTTCATCCATAGTGCATTGCCCTTGGATTTCGGGTGTGGGTATCTGGAGGCGAAGCTTCGGCATTTTGCGTTTTGGTATGTGGCGAACAGGTCCATGTGAGGGACTCCCCAACTTTGAAAGTATAGGAGGAGAACCCGAGGGTGGAGTTCCCATTTGAGTATTTGCTGTCTCTGCCTGCTGAGGAGATCTGCAATCCGGTTGTTCACCATGGGAGGTGTTCCGCCAGGAGATAAAGTCTGTGGTGAATGGCCCACCTCCAGATGTCTTGAGCTAAGTGGGACAGTTGGAGAGAGTGCGTCCCCCTCCTGTTTTTGTATGTAATACATAGCTGTCATGTTGTCTGTACGAACCAAGACAGCTTTTCACTCCTGGTGAGTCTGAAACGCTTTGAGGGCTAGAAAGATTGCAAGCAGCTCTAGATGATTGATGTGGAGCAGCTTTTGCTGTTGACTCCAAAGGCCTTGCACTGTGTGATGTTGTAGGTGAGCTTCCCAGCCAGTAAGGGACGCGTCCACTGTCAGTACTATCTGTGGAACCGGGTCTACGAACGGCCGTCCTTTTGACAAATTTTGTGTGTTCCACCACTGCAGAGAGCGATGAGTACGTCCGCTTACCAACACTAGATCGGTCAATAGACCCTGTGACTGGTTCCACTGACTGGCTAAGCATTTTTGAAGTGGACGCATGTGCAGCCTGGCATGGGGGACGATTATGATGCAAGATGCCATCATTCCCAGCAGTTGCATATAAACTCGAGCTGGAATCCAATGATTGGGTTGAAACTGGAGAATTAAAGCCTGAATATTTTGAATTCTGGCTGCGCTGGGGAAGGCAAGAGCCTTTTGAGTATCTATCGTGCCTCCAAGGTAGTCCTGAGCATTTGCTGGTTGGAGATGTGATTTTGTCACATTGATTGTGAACACTAGTTGATGTAGTAACTGAATCGTTCTGAAAGTGTGCTGAAGACATTGCTGGTACGTGCTGGCTTTGATGAGCCAGTCGTCCAAGTATGGGAAGACATGGATGGTTTGTCTTCTTAGGTGAGCAGCTACTACCGCCAGACATTTTGTGAAGACTCTGGGGGCTGTGGTGACTCCGAATGGGAGTACCTTGAACTGGAAGTGTTGACCCGCTACCACAAACCTGAGGAATCTGCGATGAGCGGGGTGGATTGGAATATGAAAATAGGCGTCTTTTGAATCTAGAGTAGACAGAAAGTCGCCTTTCTTCAGTAGAGGAAGTATTTGTTGAAGTGTTACCATGTGGAAATGATCTGACTTAATGTAAAGATTGAGTTCTCTGAGATCTAATATTGGTCTTAGAGAACCATCTTTTTTTGGTATTAGGAAGTAAAAAGAGTATACGCCCAACCCGTGATGTTGCGGTGGTACGGGTTCTATAGCTCCTTTTAGCAGTAGAGACTGAACCTCTTGTTTGAGGAGGTGTAGGTGATTTGGTGAAAGTTTGTGTGACTTTGGTGGAATGTTTGGAGGAGAGTTGATGAACTCCAGGCAGTAACCAGAACAGATAATTTGTAGTACCCAATTGTCTGTTGTTATTGACTGCCAGATTGGTAGGAAATCTGACAGTCTTCTCCCGACAGGTGTTAGGTGGTCGGGGGGAAGTGGAGGCAAGTCACTGCATTGTATTGGAGGGGGAGGTGCGTGTGTTTGAACCCCTGCCCCTGCCTTTGCCGTTGTTACCTCTGTAACCCCTTCTGAAGTAACCCCTAGATGGAGAGGGTTGGTTATTGCCCTTATAGGTTGTGGTCTCTGAGGAGGTATTTTTGGAGCCTGCGCGGTAAAAGGAGCGCCGAAAGGAACCACGGCTTTGTGCTGACTGAAGGGCTCCCATTGATTTGGCCACTTCAGTGTCCTTCTTCATTTTCTCCAGTGAAGAATCCACTATTGGGCCAAATAGATGCTCTTTATCAAAGGGAGTGTTTAAAATGGAGGTTTGCACCTCTGGTTTAAACCCTGATATGCGAAGCCAAGCATGTCTTCTCAAGAGGACACTGGTGTTTATTGCTCTAGCAGCAGTGTCTGCAGCATCTAGTGAACATCTTATAGCGTTATTGGAAATAAGTTGCCCTTCATGCACTAGGCCTTGTGCCTTAGATCTATGTTCCTGGGGCAAATATTGTATTAATTGCTCCATCTCGTCCCAGTGGGCACGGTCATATCGTGCTAGCAATGCTTGAGTGTTGGAGACACGCCAGAAATTGGCCGCCTGAGAGGCTACCCTTTTCCCGGAAGCATCAATAAGTTTGAATTCCTTATCCGTAGGGTGGAGCATCTCCTGTTGTCTGGGAGTTGGCCCTTTTCCTTGCATTGGACACAACCAGGGAGTCTAGTGGCAACTGACCTTTAATATATACTGGATCCGATGGTGCTGGCTTGTATTTTTTGTCTACTCAAGGGGTAAGAATACGAGCTCTGACCGGGTCGTTAAAAATGTCATCTACATGCCTGATCATCCCTTTGAGCATAGGTAGTGTATGCGATGACCTCTGTGTGGTACTGAGGGTTTCAAAGAGGAAATCCTCTTCTAGGGATTCCTTATGTAGCTGTACTCCATGGTAGTTGGCAGCTCTATCCAGTGACTCAATGTAGCCTACACTGTCATCTGGTGGTGAGGGCTTGTTAGGATATAAATCAGGATCATTGCCCGTGGGAGAATTGGTATTGTAATCATCCCATGAGTCTTCTATTGGTTGATTATCATCCCCATCCCCATTATCATCCCCATCATCCTGGTTGTCAGGTGTATGAGGTGGTGAATGTTCAGGTGAAATAGGCTGAAACTGAGGAAGGAGGCGAAGAAAGAGGAAGAGGAGGGGAAGGGTTAGTTCCAACCGTTCTCTTCTTTAAAGGAATGTGGTATTCTTCCTCTGTATCAGTCCTTCTTGAGATATGTCCAGTTTGAGGATGGATATACAGTGTTTTTTGTTTGGGATCCGGTTTGTCGATCGGAGCGCCGAAACTGTCTTTTTGGTGATTTCGGCAGATCTGACTGTTTCGGCGCCTAAGGTTTCGGTGCCGAAGTCTTGGATGTTGACGTTTTCGGATCCGAAGTGTGTTTCGGTGCCGAATGGGTGGGGTCAGCGCCGGACTTGTGTTTCGACCCCGAAGGTCTCGGCTCCGAACTTGATTTGGAGGGAGTCTTTTCAGAGCCGGAAGGCTTTTTGGTAGGCTTCGGTGCCGAGCCGGAAGGCGGGCGTCGGAAGCATGATCTCGGTGCCGACCGGAGCCCGAGGGCGCGGGTTGGACCGGAGCCTTCTTCTTTTGTGGCGTTGGGTCTTTGGACGAGGGGGGAGCTGTACTCATGGTATGTTGTCCGTGTGGGATGTTGTCCTCTTGGTCGGAGTCGAGCTCTGGGATGGCGATCGGCTCCTGCTCCTCCTCGGTCTCCTGCTCCTCCTCGGTTCCCATGGCCTCGCCGGCCTCTTCGTCCGATTGTTGTCCGAAGATGTCTGGAATGGAGCTTGTGTGCTGGCTCTGCATGTTGCGACGTCGGACCTTGCCCCATACTCACCCTAAGTCCAGGAAACTGGTCCCGTAAGTCGTCGTGAAGTGCCCGAATGCAGTAGATGCTTTCCCCCATAGGATAACATTGGGCACCTGATGCTGAAAAGCACCTCTGCACCCAGCCGTCCCACTGCCGCCCGAGGTGACCTGTTGGTGCTGTAGACCTTGACCCATTAGTACTTCAAGTCCAGGAGATTGGTCCCGTATGTTGCTATGAAGTAACTGTATGCAGTCTTTGTTTTTCCTCCATAGGATAACATTGCCGCCTCTGAAAATTGCAGTGTCGACTTTTGAAACCTAAAAGTATTTCGATCTCGAAACGTATTTACCTGATTTTAAGGATCTTAAGTGCCAAGACTTCTATAAAGATAAGAGTTGCTTTCATAAATTGATGTGGATCTCCTTATTGAGTCGAGTGCATCATTTGATTGTGTGTGTATTGCAAATAGAGTGCACTCTCTAATGTCTAACTCTCTGATAAGCCTAAGGCTGCTTGACCACACTACCCCCTAAAAGAGCACCTTGGGATCGCTAAAGCAAGCCCCTGTCCACTTATAAGGGAATACCGGGACTCTTTGCACAGCATACCTCTTTTTGGTATACTATATAAAGGGCCAGCTTCCTGCAATAAGTTAAAGGAGTTTTTATGTTTTTAGACTTTAAATTCAATAAAGACAACTTTAGGATGCTCTACAGTTTCGGTGCTACATCGAGGATGCTTCATTGAAATAAAGATAAACCACTTTGCGTACTGCAGCCCCAGTATGGAACCACATGAAATTACATGAGAAAGTCTAGCAGAAGGATCATATCGAAAGGCAGCAGACAAGTAACGTGACATGTGAGATTACAATGGCAAGCAGAATATGGCCCTGTGCAGAAAGGGTATCTGATTTCAATGCTTCAGACAATAGGAGTTTTCTGAAGGGAGAGTGGAAGATGTTTCCATCTTAAGGTTCAGAGTAGCATAGATGAAACCAAGGCAGTTTATACATAAAATCAAAAGATCCTGAAAACAATTACGTTAATGAATAACAATATAATTCTAAACACTTGTGCACGAGCAGGCACAGATCTATGCAAATAAAATATGATGACACGTATTAGCTTTATTACACACCAATTCATAGATATAAAATCTTTAAATCGAACAAATAAGTGGCTCACATATGGATATGTGATAGAGATGTGAAGAAAGTTCAAAACTGACTTCTAATATTTTCTTTGGATCGGAGTCCCTCAGGATAAGAATTGTATTTATATTTGTTCTGCAGTGGGCAAAGCAAAGATTGCTGAACCATGGAAATCTACAGCTCGAAAAACAATACAGGAGCTGGGTAGCAAACTTAATAAAGTGATTTTGCAGGAATAGATATTCTATGCATACCTAGGCTAACAAAACAAATTTAATAGTGATGGGCAAGGCTCTTATGGGTACTGAAAAGTTATAAAAATAGCCTGAGTTTAGTACTCTTGAACCATGTCATTACATCTGCTGGAATAAATGGTAGCCTTTATTATTGTGCTTCTGTACTGTGTGACTTGTATTTTTGCTCAATGAAAACAGACTATGCCTCTTCAGCAGAACGCAGTAACCTTTCAAGAAAAATATAAAGAGCAATTTAAAACGGGGGCATACATTCAAACAGCTTAATCATAACAGAACAAATATTTACTTGTTAAAGTGAAATCCCCACACAAACATTCCCATCAATATCCCGAACAGCATTTTCTAAAGATATCGACGTAAATGAGGCAACTTACCAATTGAAGACTAAAGTTCTTTAGCAAAAGAAACTGTAAAAAAAGATAAAAAAGAAAACAAGTTAAATATAGAGTAATGTTATATAAAATGATGCACAAAAAGCTAGCAACTGACCAAATAAAGGTTATTTAAAGGGATGGGTATAAAAGAGAATATGCTTAACTGTAGAGGGTAAAAACAGAACATTAATCAAGAGTGGGCTATTATAATGTAGTATATTTGAAAACACTTTAAATGAATACCCTTTTTCACAACACTGGCACAGAGAACAACAAAAGCATTAAAAAGTGTCACATGGCCGTCTGAAAATAAGGAAACACTTGGTTGAATGAAGTCTTTGGGCAGGCTTGTTTATTGTTTAGAGAAAGAGGTTCAATCCCAAATGCTACATTTTTATGAACAGATACAATGGGACAGATTCACAATAGGAAACAAACGTATACAGTTTCCCTCTATGCAGATGATTTATTGTTGATAGTCTAATGGGTCTGACACCTACGCTCCAGCTTTAGCCAAATTATGAGACTGTCTTGTGGCTCCAAACTAAGAAGTCCAACACCTGTGTCTTACCAGTAGTACCTGATGGCAGAGAGCCGCCCTTGAGCAATTTCAGGTTTCAATTGTTCCCTTATAACTTTAAATTATCTCGGAGTAAATATTTACCATAATGCTTCAGGCCTCCAAGATGGCAACAAAGGGGTGACATTAAGGTAGCTAAGAAGCAATGTGACTTTCCGGGGAACTTTACTGCTACCAACCACGGCCAGGCCATTCCTTGCTAACATGATTATGCTACTCAGACTCCTTCATTTTTTTTACAAATTTGCCGCTGGTTTAAACAACTCGATTCCTTGCCCAGGGAGTTAATATGTGACGGGAACCCACAGAAAGTCTCAACGGAGATACTTAAGTGCCCTATCACGGAGGGTGGTCTAAGAGCCCCAGATTGTGAACTCTATTACCTAGTAGCCCAACTGCAGTGGATTATGCGATGTTTGGAGAGAGAAGGGTGTGCAGAACTTGGATGGCTTGGTTGTAGAGCCAAATTGGGGAACATTGGTAGTGATCTTGATGGGTGCTACAAACTGAACAATGTTTCTCTCTATAGTGTTGGACCTTCTGTGTTAGGAGGACATTGGGATGTCCTTGGTGTGCACCTGCCCTACCTCTGGTTGGTCTTCCCTAGGAGGGGACTTTTCTTTCTTTAAAACACACCATTTATTACAGTGGATTAAAGTTAGAATTGTAACAGTGGGGGATTGCTATTCAGAAGGCAAAATCATTCCCTTAGAAACATTTATAAATTAGGATGTTTTGGTCACTGGACAGTTCCCGATTCATCGCTTTTTGATGCAAATCTTCAAAAGTTTATGGAGCTCGGGTGCCACCGAGACTAAACACCACGATTTGCTGCAACTCCTGCTGACAATGGGAGCAGGCCATAAATTAATAACCCCGTTTTATAAATCCTTTAATGGAATGGTGTGAAAATACCTTGACCAGGTTAGGGCCGCTTGTAACAGTGCCTTGGGATGGTCTTGGATGATAAGGACCGGTTGCAAAAATTGTTGTATACAAATAAAATCCAGAACAGGCTTAAGCTCATACAGTTTAATAAACTTCATTAAACATACTTATCCCCCAGGATAAGCAGGATATTGGAGGGCGATCCTAGGACTTGCCCTCGCTGTATGTTATCAGCAGACTTTTTCCACATGGTCTGAAGCTGCCTTCGAATGGGAATCTTCTAGGAGCCGCTCGCACAACACTTGGGAGACACGTTGGACAGGGAATTTCCAAGCAGACTGGGGACTTGCCTCCTGGCCCTGTTCTCCAAGCCAAACCTAAAAAGGTGGGCCATAGTTTCCTTGACTTGGCCCTGGCATTGGCTAAATGACAGGTTGCCAAGATCTGATAGTCAAGAGGGGTCCATGCCTATGTTAAATGGAGACATAACATCGATCACTGGGCAAGGTGGGAGGAGGAGGCTGTAAGAAGTGAAGAGGCGAATGGCCTGCGTAAACATCTGACAGAAGGTTTACAGCAGGGGGCGCTATTCAGTTTTTATAAAATATGATACACCTGTGGTAAAAAAAAAAAAAAAAAAAAACGGACCTTAATCATACACTGCATACCCTATGGCAGCCAAAAAGTATGTTGATGATGGGCCCACCAGATGAGTGTAGACCGACCTTTTTATAGTAATTATAATCTTAATTTTGTTTTTAGTGCCCGATACTTATGTCTCAATAAGACAGCTCTTGCTTGCAGCTGGATTGCTCCTACTGTTCTTATTATATTTTCTAAGGTACCTCATATCTCACTCTTAGATGAACGCTGATTTCCACTAATTATCTTGATGGAAGATAATGTATGTATTAAACTTTTTGATTTATGTGGTGATGTACAAAATGGAAAAAACGAAAACCGATGGTTCTGCTGAATCTCTGGGGCCGAGAGCAGTGCGGCGAGCAGAACGCCGAGATCGAGGGAGCGCGCGCGCACGACTGCAGCGTGTGGGCGGAGGCAGCGGAGGGGCTGCGGTCTTCGCGGAGGGCAGCAGCCAGAATTTTGCACAGAGGAGCAGCAGGCTGCACTGGGAGAAGGCTAAAGGGAGCAGACAGCACAGAAGACAACTGGAACTTTCAGAACAAAGTAGAGAAAGCAGAGAAAGAAGGAGAGCCGGAGTCCCTGCATGACACCGATCTACCGCCGTGAGGGTAACGGCTCCTACCTGGTCCCCATTGCCGGGAGGGGAACGGCCTCCATTGTCAGCAAACGCGCCGTGAGGGGAACGGCTGGAACTTCATCTCCCAGCAGCCTCGCGCCGCCCTGACGCTGCACTTGTCAAAAGAAACCATCCTCTGACTGTGAGATTCCCCAGCAGCAAATACCACATTGTGCCTGACCGCTTGCTCTCCTCCACATTGACTTTTCAGGTTGTATTTCCAAGTCATCGAAAATGGGGAAGCGCACTTGCATAGGGAAAAAATCAGTGGTTTCTCTTCAATCGCCGCCAAGTCACCAGCCCACCTCAATTGACAAGATGTTTCAGAGGGCTATAGGGGTGGTTTCAAATGAAATCGAATTGACTGAAAGACGCCTATCGATAACTCCGGATTTAGCCCAACCCATATTTAATTCCGAATTGCAACCTGCCCTGTCAGCTATCAACTCTGACCCTCCTAGGGCCCAACCCAGAACACGTGCTTTAGTTCACGAGGTTCCGACCTCGAACTTGTATACCAAAGATTCCCCTTCGGTTATTCGAAAGAAAGTGAACGCTAAACCTGCTGTGAAAGCTACAAGATCCCGGAAAAAGGGAATTAAGGAACCCGCAGAGAATGGGGGGTCAGAGAATGAAGGGCAGGGGGGGCATGTGAAAGAAGGTACAGAAAAACCACTGTGGGTGTCAAATTTGGTAAAGGACCTCTATTTGGAAATTAGAAATATAATTAAGGAGGAGCTGACCACCTTGACCTCTAAGGTAGACAAACTTACCTCTCTACTAGACGTCTACATTAGTAAGGCAGATCATAGGGAGGTAGACCCACATCAGCCGAATAAACCTCTAGCCCATTCAGTCCACCCAAGAAAAGATCATGTCCCAGAAGCTAGTTGTAATGCAACCCCACAAGTGCAGAGTAATAGGGAAGTCTTGGTTTTACACTCGAATGCATCTAGCAAACCAAGCGACACTATTGCTAGCCTAGAAACCCAGGAGCCAAGATGGAGGTGGGAGGTGGGTAGGAAACAAAGACCCCCAGCAGCAGAACCCCAAGTTGAAGCAAATATGCAACAATTGGGTGCGAAACATAGAATTGAAGAAGGTCAAGTCTTTCGTACAGTGGTATCAGAAGGCAACCCAGCACTACCATATATTAACCTTCCCCCTGACTCTACACCATATGTCTTGATTTTAACTAATGTGCCAGAACTCAAAACGGGGCAAAGGGAATCACACTATGATTTAAAAAATAAATGCATGTTCTGGTTGTCCAAACAATTTCAATTTCCCTACAAGGATGCAAGTGAGATTTTATTCACACGTAGGGTAGGGTGGGTAGGCCAAAGAGTCAAAGATATAGCTGGGGACACCATCGTGATTAATTTTAGAAATCCACAGGTTGTTAGGACACTTTTAACGCGCACTCAACAAAGGTATGAAGGGGGCATTAGGCCCCTCCCACTGGGGTACTTTTACCCCCCGAGACCGGTACCTGACATCAATTCATGGACAGTTTGTGGGGCAGGGCCCAGACATCGGTATGAGCAAAACCTGACCACAGGGCAGGAGTACCCGAGCCCATTGTTTTTTAACCTCCCGCTTGTAAATAGATTTGCTTCTCTGGAATCTGTAGACTGACTAAAACCAGTGCAGGAACTGAAACGGGAACCAAAGAAAGCAGAACAGGCAGATAGGAGGGTAGATGGAGTAGAAACAGTCTATAGCAAGGGAATGGAGAAGCTAATTTTGAATTCTACTACAGTAGGCATACTACCAACGTTAGCGCAAATAACTACAGGCCACCAGCAGCTGACCCCAGCATCTATATATACCCAGTACTTCCGCCCATCCTGCTACCAGAAATAGCCCTAAGTTGACTGTAGTGCCACATGGAAATTTAAATCAGTCACTAAGCAATAAGCCCAAGTTCCGTGTTTTATCGTGGAACATTGCAGGCCTCACTTCTAAACTGGGAAACTTGGAGTGGGGATCCCTCATTGATGCAAATGACATCAACATGTTCCAGGAAACATGGGCCAGAGAGGTTACCCATAGACAGGGCTATGTGACTTATTCCCTAACAGCCACCAGTGGGGGAAGGGGAAGACCCGCGGGAGGACTGTGCACCTGGGTTGCTGTGCACTTGGGATGCACTGCGAGGCAGGTTGATACAGCCTCACGCAATATACTCTGTGTCATCTTGAGTTTCCCCACCAAAATTAGATTAGCTCTAATTAATGTTTATTCTCGCCCAGTCAGCTGCGGCCAGGAGTCGGCAACTCTTGAGCAGCTGTCAACCTTTCTGTACACTATTCCTGATGGCACACTGGTGGTCCTTGCTGGCGATTTTAATTGCCAGTATGAACCACTGAAGGGCCTGACTGGGGGTGATATTGATGAGGAAGACCAGTATTGGTCTATTCCAGAATTGAACGCCCAACCAACGCGAGCCTTGACACCATTGGGGCTTCAAATGAACACCCTCACACTGACGCATTCCTTCAGGGCTTGTAATGGCTGTACTAGGTCTGATTCCCCAGCGAATCATACCTATAATAGACCAGGAAGCTCCTCCATATTAGACTACATCCTGATGGATACTAATTCCTGGCACTGGGTGATCGACTTTGAGGTCATACCTAGATATGATAGCGACCATAATGCCCTGTTATTAGAGACACTATCGCCTTGTTCCAGGGATGTTCTTGCAGATAAGCATTCCAATGGGCCCAGGCCAATTTTAGCCGGTTGCAGGAGGAGAGTACAATGGGGGGCCCTCTGTAACTCCCAGGAAAAGTTGGCCTCCCACTACCAAATTGTTATCCAATACCTTGAGGCTGCCAATCAACTTAGTATAGCAGCACCCCTTAATATAGCTTCATCAGAAATTGGGAGTAATCATCAAAGCCTAGTAACTGATTTGGCAAATATTTTTTTCCCTGTTATAAACAACAAATTAAAGGTGTCTGTGGGCCACTCTTGGTACAATGGTGACTGTCGAAGGGCCAAGCAAACATTAATTCAAGCAATCACAGCTAAGGATAGACTAATGATAAAAGATAAGAGGATAGCCTATAAAAATATAATTAGCGCAGCAAACAAACAGTGGGAAGGTGACAAATGGGAAAGCATGAGGGTTGCCCTATGCTCTAGGGATAGGCGGACCTTCTGGAACCTATTAAATACCGGCTCCAAAGAAGGTAAATCAGCAGTAGAGCCAAACCTTGGGGCAGAAATTTGGAAGACTCATTTTGAGTTGCTCTATGCAAAGGGAGAGAAAGAACCAGGACAAATTACGAACAAGTCCACCAATCTACAGCTACCTTCCCCTAATGCCCCAGAAATCTCCCTAAAAGAGATAATGGCTGCACTAAGTAGAGTAACCCCCGCAAAGGCGCCAGGCCTAGATAAGATCCCAGGCGACCTCTTCCGCAATGAACCCAGTATCTGGGCACCATATCTATGGACCCTATTTAATGCTATTTTACAGGGAATGCCAATCCCGACTACCTGGCTGGGGGCGGAGATCATTCCCATCTATAAAAAGGGTTCACCACTCCTCCCCGCTAACTATCGCCCAATTAGCCTCCTAGATGTTACTCAAAAAATCTATGCACGAGTGCTATTGGACCGTTTAGAGAGCTGGATGGAGGAGTATTCTATACTCAGCCCCTACCAGGCAGGTTTTAGAGCCAGGATGTCCACAATAGATCAGATTTTAAGGCTGCAACTCCTCTATTGGAAGACAGTGTCCCTGGGGGAGGCAGCCTTTATCTGATCTTTGTGGACCTAAAATCAGCATTTGACCTGGTCCCTAGGGATAAATTGTGGTCCATTTTAATAAATATGGGGGCTCCCCTGTACCTTTGTCACCAGATGGAGCGGCTCCATGAATCTAACTATGCGCAAGTTAGATATGGGAAAAATGGTGAGCTTACTGATCCTATAGTTATAGATAGAGGTGTAAGACAGGGGTGTGTATTGGCCCCCACCCTTTTTTGTCTATTTATTAATGATCTTGTGGAGCACCTGTCAGCTGGGAGGGATGTAGATGCTCCTAAGCTGGCGAACCACAGGGTTCCAGCCCTGATGTTCGCCGACGACACCCTGCTTTTATCCAAGTCCCCAATGGGAATTCAACGGGCCTTGGATATCTTCCATTCATTTTGTAAAAGTAGGGGCTTGGAGATAAACTCCCTAAAGACTAAATACATGGTTTTTAATGCAGGTGACTCCACACGCTCAAACCCTCTCTTAGATGGGAAACCAATTGAGAAGGTTACAGTTTTTGACTATTTAGGACTAACACTCACCGATAAAATGGAGTGGAATGCGCAAATAAAGAAATCAAGCTTAAAATTGGCCCAAACATCGGGGGGGCTAGCTAAGATGCTTAAGAAATGTACACATAAAATGGTTGGCCCGGTAATGGAAATCTATAAGGCGCAAGCAAGGGGGGCGGCCCTCTACGGGGCAGAAATCTGGGGCCATCGTTCATCGGATCCCCTTTCTAAGAATGAGAACTTTTTTATCAGGCAAATTTTAGGTCTCCCGAAAAGCACGCCACTCCGAATGGACCTTTGGGTCGGTCCAATAGCTGAGGAAGTTGCCCTTAGACCCCTCCTCCACTGGCGACGTCTTTGGAGTACCCCAGAGCTAGTGGCTTTTAAAGAAGAAATGAAGAAGGTGTTAAATTTGCAGGGGGCAGGCAAAATCCCATGGCTAGCTTATATTAAAAATACCCTAGTTGCCATGAGGATGGGCGACCTATGGACCAATGCTGAAGCAACCTCCCTGATAACCCCCAGGAAGGTTCTCTCAAAGCTTTTTAGAGAATATAAGCTTAACCTGACCAAGGCAAATCCCACCTCAGGTATATTGACTACGCAATTCCTAGAGGTTAAAGACCAATACAGGTTAGAACCTGTTCTTGATGCCATTCAGCCCCCCCTAGCCAAAAAACGTTATATACAATTCAGGCACGGTGTGTTACCACTCCGTGCCTTTACAAATAACTGGGGGGGTGCTTTGACTAAAAGCTGTCCGGTCTGTGATAACATTACAGAGACGGATCAACACGTATTGTTCTTCTGTCCGGCATATAGAAAGATCAGGCACCGATGGCTACAACAGGTCTGCCGGAACCTCGGGACAAACCATTGTGTGGAGGCTTATAGGATATTAAAATATGATACTAGCCTCCCTATTGTGTACTCAGTCTCTCGATATTTATTTTCAATGTGGTGTGTACGTATAACTATACTAAAATGTAGCCTGGTCTAATTGGATCTTTTTTAGCTCATTACTACTTTTATGCACTTTTTTAATAATTTTAACTTTTTAATACACACAATTGAGTAGTTATATGTACATTAATCTTTTTATCTGGAGTTTTTTTTTTTTTATGCATTAGTATTCCTTTTTGGGAAATTGAACTGTATGAAATGTGTCCCTTTTTTATCTGTGCTTTTATGGCCAGAAAGGCCGAAATAAAGATTTTTTGAATTGAAAATCAATAAACAGAGGTTAAAAAAAGAAAATGTAAACGTATTGGTGGAGATTTAAGTTTGTCTTAACGTGCTTGTACTTTTCTTTTTCAATTCACAAACAATCCCAGAAGTATGCCTGAAAAACTGCAGCAGGAATATTTCTCCAGGAATGCCACTGGGAACATCATGTGATATTTCCCGCAGGCTCCTATTTTACATGTGCGAAGCTACATAGCTTAGATTTCAGCACTGAGGTAATGGACCCTGCTGTGAGAATGCACATTTTTTTTTCTCCGTATGGAAAACATTTTTCCCCAATGGAGAAAGCCCGTGCTCCCCTCCCCCAGTTAAATGTGGGGGTGAATTGTTACTCTTCCCCATCCTAGTGAGGAAGTTAATTCAGCCCTTTGCTCAAGTAACTTTCCAATAATTTCCAGGGTGGGAAAGGGTTGAATCAAAGTTTGTTAATTTCAATTTCCAAAGCTTTCCCAGCACTTGCATGGGATTTACTAGTGTGGATTTCTCTTCACTTAAGAAAGCCATGACTTCCTCGTGGAGCAGGGACAAATGATCCTAAGTCAGCCGGTCGTAAGATGAAGGCATGGCGGGAGGGGTAGCCTCGAAGGGGAGGGATTAGCCCCTTCGGACGATCTGCAGAACCCACCTGTCCGATATTCTGGACTGCTGGTGGTGGAGGTGATGGCGTATCCTGCCACCAACTGGATGCCCATGATCTAGGAAGGCAAGATTAGGAGGGTTTGGAGACTGCAGCTGCCAGGGTGGTGGTGGCTGGACCAGACTGTTGGCTACCTGACTGATGAGGTCAGTATGAACTGCACCCTAGTTGACGCAGAGGCTGGGAAGCTTTCGTGGCTCGGTGGCCAGAATAGGGCTGACGCAGCTGAAAGCCCCTTCTGTGGCCGCGAAAGGCAGACTGGGGATGACATAGGGCACCCGAGAGGCCCAAGGACTAGGCCGTAGCCTGCGAGTTCTTAAAGCGCTCCAGCGCCAAGTCTGCATTGTCTCTGAAGAGACAGGTGCCAATGAAGGACATGTCTATGAGGGAAGCCTAGACATTACCCAAAAAGCCAGACGTTCTCAGCCAGGCATGGCTTTTGGGAGCCACTGTTAACAAAACCGATGTGCCCAGCAAGTCGGTCGTGCCCAAGCCACAGCGTAAAGGGAACTTCGTTGCCTCTCTCCCATCTGTAACTGCTCGGGAGAGAATGGACCGGGCCTCCGCTGGGACCTGTGGCAGCACTTGCGCAACCGTTTCACACAGCGTGTGGGAATAACGGCCCAATAAGCATGCAGTGTTCACGGACTGCAATGCAAGGCTGGCGGAAGAAAACTTTTTCTTTCCCAAGCTGTCCAGCCTCTTGGATTGCCTGTCTGGGCGAGCAGCAGTGAAAGTGCCATGGGAAGTGGAGGCTTGGACCACCAAGATCTCTGGGGTAGGGTGAGGAAATTTGGGTCCTCTGGAGTGGGGCGGTGGTGGCGAGCAATCATTCTATTCACAGGAGCCCCTGTGCTGGATTTGGACAAGGTCCCCAGAAGGACATCGGTGAGGGCTTCGTTGATTGGGAGTAGGGGTTCAGGAGGAGGAGATTCCCGGTTGCAGCACCTCCATCAAGATGTTAGTCTTGACCACCACCGATGGCCAACTGAACGTCGAGGACCTCAGCAGCCCTCCGCACCAGCACTGCATAAGTAGCTCCCTCCTCTGTAGCCATGGGTGGGGGAGAAAGCATGCAGGTATCTAGAGACGTGCCCAGTCAGCTGGCATCACCCTGTCACTCACACCATATCCTGCCCATACTGGTATTCTAAAGGGTCTAGTGATACCCTGCCATTCCTCCATGAGGCGTAGCCCTCCAGATTAGGGCTCAGGCTCTGACCTAGGACACAGGGTCCTGTCGGTCCGGAATTGGCATCGGTCGGCGGTCTGTGTCGTCGGGGATCACAATGGGGCTGGCGTCGCTGGGAACATCGGCGTTGGAGCCGGTGCCAGGGAAGGTCATAGTGCATGACCGGCGCAGATCCAGATCCATGACCGGATCCATGGGGCCCGCCGGAGCCGCTGGTGCAGAACCAGATGGGGCTCCCTCCGACACCACAGGGCCTGAAGGCGCGCTGCAGGGGTCGGGCCACTAAAAAATGAGACGCATGGCCTCAGAAAATTCTTTAATTTGAGCGTGGGTTGCTCCGGGTCCCGAAAAAAACTAGGTAGTCGCAGAGTTGGCACAGGTTCACGTACCTTGGAACCAGGCTTTGAACGCTGATGTTCCTTCATCGCGTTGGCGGACATATGAGGAGAAGTCGAAGAGCGCTTCATCTACTTGTGTTTTTGTGCCTCTTACCTGAGTGCCCGGACAATTTTGAGTGGGACGAAAAGGACTTCGGACTCCTGGAACTGTCCCAAGACTTTCTGCGGATGTCACAGTCCCGCTCGAGAGTAGTCGCATGTCAGGCTGCCAGCAGCTTCAGGGACCTCTCTCTCAAAGCCTTTGGTGCCATGGCCCGGCAGTCGGAGCACAACTTGGAGTTGTGGTTGCGCTCCAGACACCACAAACACACGAGGTGCGGGTCAGTCTTCCTGTCTTCCTCGATGACATCCTCGATACATCAGGAGGAAAATACCTCAAAAAAGGTCGACAAAACGTCGCAAAAATTCTGTCAAAAACGGAGATCAGTGCTGGCTGGCACGGAAAGAAAAGAACTGATGTCAAAGCTTCAAGGTGGTGCCTAGATAGGTGAAGTGGACAACGATGCCATGCGGAACTGATTGACGCCACCTACTGGCATGCAAGGGTACTCCTCACGAAAAATCTTCCAGATCCAGTCTGACACTGGGGTAAATTCAGAGGTAAGAACCTGCAGCTCGATGTCTCGATCAAATGCATGTACTTAACTACTGATCTCTCCAACTCCAATGGCTATACTACCATTTGAATGGTAGCAAATCCTTTTTCCAAGATTGTGCATTTTATTGCCCTAAAAGAAATACCAGTTTCTAAGACCCTTGCAATGCTGCTTATTCAACAAATCATGCTGTAGCACGGACACCCCATGGTCAACATTTCTATTGGGGGCCCGCAAACCATTTCACAATTTTGGCGCAGTCTTTGCACATCATTGAACATTGATGAACGACTCTCAGCTGCTTATCACACACAAACTGATGGGCAGACGGAGTGGGTACACCAGGTTTTGAAGCAGCCACTGCAATGTCTATTGACCTCCATTTCAAAAGTATGGGAATCCTTGTTACACTTCACTGAATTTGTTTACAATAACTCGCAGCATTCAGCCACTGGGATTTCCCCCTTTTATTGTTGAACTGGAGCGCATGCTCGTTTGTTGCTCGAAAATATTGTAATGCACTCTGAAAATGCACCTGACACACAAGACTTTGTCAAACAGATCTTGCTGATCCACAACAGCAGGTGTTCTCACACTTACATCAGACAAGTTTGAGTATGGTAAAAAATATTAACGCACATAGACAACAACAGCCAGACCACAAATTTGGAGATCAAGTTTGGCTGTCCACTAAACATCTGCGATTACAGGGGCCACATAAGTTACCACCCAGATATGCGAGTCCCTTTTCTATTGAGCAAGTCACAAACCCCCTAGCTGTGAAATTATAGTTGCCAGAAGATGTACCTGTTCATCCAGTGTTTCCTGTATCCCTACTGAAGCCCTATTGTGGCCAGAACTGTCCTGTTCCCCTCTTTCACCTATAACACTGGATGGTCATTTGGAATTCAAGGTACAGAGAACTCTGGATTCTAAGATTGAGAAAGAATGCTTGTTTTACCGAATTGCTTGGAAAAGGTATTATCATGAACAACAGTTTTGAAAACCAGCCAATCAAGTTCATGCCCCTCACCTGGTTCGTTCCTTTCATGCCCGTCACCCAGACTGATCACATGTAGGTAGTTCCTTGCGGGGGGAAACTGTCACGACCCCCTCCAACTCCCTCTCCGTCGCAACCCCCCTCTTGCGTCCTCTGCATAGGGGTCTAGCACACAGGGTTCATGTTGCTTTACCCTATGGTGCCCTATGCACGCTATATCATAAGTGATGTGCCCCTAACAAGCTCATGACTGATGTTTCTCCAGCATCCCTCATGATTGATGCTTCCCCAGCATCCCTAATGACCAATATTTCCCCAACACCCCCATGACTGATGTTTCCCAGGCAACCTTCATGACTGATGCTCCGCTAGCAACCTTTTGACTGATTCGCCCTTCGCATCTCTCATAAGGATTATGTTATTTAACCTGTAAGCATATGTTCTTGACATGTAGTGCTGTAGATTCACATGCTTTGCATACTCCTGCCATCTAGTGTTGGGAACCGGATGTGTGCAAGTGTTTTTTCTTCGAAGAAGTCTTTCGAGTCACGAGGTAAAGCGTCTCCTTCTATTGGTAATAGTGCACATGGGCATCGACTCCATTATTAGATTGTTCTTTTGCAGGCGGGTGAGAATGGAGTATAAGAAAGTGTCAGTACGGCTGCATTGTCCTACGGGTGGGATAGGAGGTCCTGCATCGGCTTCAATGTCATCTCCGTGGTTGGGAGCAGGTGAGTGCATGACAATGTCCAGCCCAGTACTTGTTTTTATGTAAGAGAAAGTACTTTTAATCACACAATAGAACTAAATATTACATATTCAATTCAATTAATGAACACAAGGTAGTACCATTATTACAATCTCCAGTGGGCACTACACCCTTCTTTTTCAGTACTCTCTCCCGCCTAAGTCACTCTAGCAATTAAAGTCCCCAATATTCTGTGGCAGACACATAAATTACGCATAGGTACAGATTACTTTATGCTGACTCCTCAGGTTCAGGTGGACAGTCAGTTCACTTTTTCTTACCCCCGGTAATGGGCAGAGAAGTTTGAAGTTGTCATTCTCAAGACTGTGGCATGCATTAAACTTTCTCTGTTTCGATCAAACGAGACTTGCATTACTTGCTTGCTGGTTCTGAAGTATTTATGGTGGGGCTGGTTGGCGCAGCCTGTGTCTTTGTGTGCATGACGACGTTCTTCTGGAACAGGAATGTAGACAACTCCTACGACAAGGCAATTGCAGCACACACTGGGTGATTGGACAGTGAGGATGTTTCCCTGGCTGTTTCAGTCTTCCCATACTAATCAATTTTACCTCGGCAGCAGGGCAGCTTCTTCATCCACTGGTGGCAGTAGAATCAGATCGTGGTCCACACTGGTTCTCAACTAGACATGATGGTGGTTAAATTTATACAGTCTCTTGAATCCAGTTCTCAGCAGAAACTGCAGGTCAAGACAGGGAGGCCCACTCACAGCACTGGTTGCACTCGTCTCAAGGAGTGTTTCTCATGCAGAGAATACGCTAGGCTTTATCTCCTTGACAGGTCTCTCTCTCTCTCTATAGAGCCAGTAAGATTCCTGCCATCTCTCTGCAGGGAGGCAGGCTTCTAAGCATTATGCAGACCAACAGCTTCTTAAGCTGAAAGTGCAGACTTATGGTTAGAGTTCCTCACCCCAAGGAGACTGGGTATGACCCAGACACTAGTTCAGGTCACACAGCAGTACTTTACTTTCCTTTCCCTGGTCATGAAGAACATGAAATAGGAATAAAGTGAGGTTGTTTGGATCCCATTTTTATACACATTGTCCAGAGAGGGGAAGGTGATCCACAGTCTCATGTTTTCAAAAGGTTTTGGTGGTTCTTCTTTCACATCATTTTTAGGCTGCTCTCCAGACACAGCTTTTTGTAAAGTGATGCTTCTCTAAGTAGGTAATGATGTGTCTGGCGCCAAGCAAGCAGTACCTAAAACATAGCCACAATTAAGTGCGAACCCTCTGCACCTGGCCATCAACAGCATTCTTGAAGTAGTATTCGGGTACAGACAAAAAGGCAGACCAAGAAGCTCTCCCACCTTGAACACCAGAAACTGCAGTCCCACCCCTCACCTCTACCAGCACCCACATTTCTTCATGGAATTTCTAAAGATAGCTGTCCCCATATTCCTCACGTCAGTGTGCGCATCTCCACCCCCCATCCTGAGGACTGCAGGAAATACCTTCCACGGTCTGGGAAAGCTTTTAGTAATGAGACTCACACACAGAGTGCTACTGCTGTACAGGTATCACACACTCGCTGTACATTTCTACACAAACTCAAAATGCCCAAAGGATGTTAGCTCAAGTTTCTAGGTTTTACATAACAGCAAAACTTTACATAAGAGGGGTCAGTAGACCATGCTCTCACTTACAAAAGAGAAAAAGTTCTACACAAATTATAAATCACAAATCTTTGTATGATGCCACCTACACCTTATATGATACACTTTGAACATGCCTAGTGCTCTGGGCACACGCTACATTAGTGGGACAATAGGACCAAACTAAAAGTCAGGATGCCAGTTTCACATGCAGTCAGGCATTCAGGCTGTAGATACATACACTATGAATTGGGCATGAACGTTTCAACAGTTCTCAAGACTAAGATGCCATTGCTTCTGGTTGTAATGTGGAATTAAGAGTCTTTCAAGCTGATCGTTCACATTCATTCTTGTACTTTTCAGATGACGTCGGATGTGGGCCATAGCATCCCCTTCACAATTACTCAGTCTTCATAAATGTGCTTAAATGTCTAACAGCCAGACTTTATCTACTTTATTTTTTACTATTCAATGTGAGGTACAACATATATTCTAGATGACACCTTTCCTTTCACTGAGCAAAGATGTCAGCAGAATCCCCATCGTCGGTAAAATTCTCCACCCTTTTAATGGAGTGAAGAGAAGCTTGTGAGCATAATAGATTGAATATGCCTTTGCAATTATTTTCAGGTTCAAAATGTCTACAGTAATGAGTTTCTGTGCCTGAAGAAAAGGAGAAGTTACCCCTTACAAGAGCAGCCAGGAAGGGAACACAGGTGGTGTATTTCAACATCAAGCGACACCTCTACCAACTGTAGGCTCTGGATAAATCTTCGATTTGCTTTAGGAATACAATGCAACAAATGGAACTTGTGTATTTATTTAAGTATTAAAGGAGAAAATAAAAAGATTTGCTTACTGTATTAACATCTCCAGCCTTATGACTCAACGATACATTCGCAATGTCACAATCAAGAGCCTTCTCATCAGGCACGCCAACACCAGAGTCGCTTGAGGGTAAAAACACAAATTAACCATCAGATACAAATGTAACTACACTGCTCTTGTTAACATAAATCTGTAACATAACTTTAAAAGTGAGAACTTATCTCATTTGTCCCTCACCTGAGGGCAGTCTCTGATCTCCTGGGATAATCAGAACCTCTGATGCAGGTTTTCAAATCTTTACTTTCCTTAATGTTCCCTGCCATTAAGGTCACGCTGACATAGGCATTAAAATTCCATTTGTCATACCGACTCAATCCACCACGTAAAGCATTGATGATAGTCTGTTTCAGACGTATTCCTTTTTCACCTGTGATATAGTTACAAGGTCCAGCTACATTGGAAAGCAAGTGGCGTATAGAGAAAATGCCATTTACACCTTATCGAGTCTCCACATCCAGTCTGTGTTGAGTGGTTCCAGTTCTACACCTGGGACACAGGAGTCTCTCACAGGAAGACTAAGAGCTTGAAAAGTGTCCAGGGTCGCAGTATAATTGGTGTGCTAATTCAACTAGAAAGAATCTGAACAGGCATTCATAAATAATTAATTTCATAATGTGAACACATATGTAAGGCCAGCAAGGTATTGTGCAAACTCGAACTGTGGATGCTAGACATCATTAAAATAAACAGATAGCCTGCTTTTTCAGCTTTATATACTAATGCAGCAAGAGAGTACAAATTAATATCAATTGTAATAAATATAACGTCATCTGTGACTAACTGACAGTGTTGAGAGTTGTACCACATGGGTGTCAGGCAATGTAAAGAGTATTTTATGGCCATTGACTGGGTGGGACAATTAAAAAACATCTGCAACAAAGGCAGCCCAAATGTATGAAATGACTAACGTCTCAGAGTCGGTAGTCTGGATACTTGAACTGAAATGATCTTAACTCTTTCACACTATCGGAGAAATGAGAGAAGTTACATTTCCAAAGCTGCTCATGCAAATACTTGACTGCAAACGTCACTTCAAATGCAATGGTGAGATACTCTATCATAACAAACCTTCCAAAACATTGTGCCAAACTACAGTGGTAAACAGAAGGCCTTCAGTGTCCCCGGCAAGGAATATATTAATAATAAAAATAAGCATGCTAAAAGTTTACAAGAATTGACTATAAATTAAATTTTGGGATAAATACATTATGAATTGAGAACTCTGTGTGCTGTATCATGAATTAATATTAGCTTTTATTTTTGAGAAGGCTAAAGAGGATTTATCTTATTCGACTGACACGGATTAAAGGGCTTTAATGGATTTTCATTATGATATTAGATTTTGTGCAATGCCCGATTATCCTGGGAGCAAATATAGGTACGATGATAATCACTTGGAGTAATTTGTTTATGGATGGACGACCTTCAATTCATGGCCTCTTTGGCGAAGCTCAATTCTGACAACATTTAAACTGAGCAACAATGAGAGCTTTCAAGTGCTGCTTTTTTGTGAAACATAATTTAAAGGGCAACAGATGGATACCTTCGACGGAATAAAGGTGATAAACTTGACAGAGGTCTTATACTTTCACAGAGATTTTTATTCAGGTCATGTAGTAACTTGTAGATGCATTCCAAAGTAATTTTGAAAATGTTGATTCACCCAGCACTCCACGGATGTTTGTTACAGTGAATAACCTCACGACAAGTGGTTCCTTCAGCCAAGCGAAAACAAAAAAACTAAATGCTGCAGACGACTTTCTGAACTTTGAGTCTTAGAACTTTAAGAAAGGCAAGATGTGGCAGTGTCCATATTGAATTCAGCAAGCAAACCAAGCAAGTGCATGCAATCATCCACAGAGGAACTCCTAGGGCCTAATTACGAGTCTGGTGGTCCTCGGACCGCCAGACTCGTGGTGAGGCGGTGGTGGTGTTCTTCCGACCGCCACATTACGACCTTGGCGGTCGTGCCGCCCTGGGACCGCCAATGCCGTCATGGAACAGCAGTTCCCTGGCAGTGGCGCAGCTGTCTTGAGGCAATAATATTCTTAGCAGGACCGCCACGGTCCCGCCAAGTATATTACGACTTTCCATACCGCCACTGATTTCATGAAAACAGTGGCTGTGAGGAATGAAAGGGAGCCCTACAGGGCCCCGTTTTGCTTCACTCCATGTGGATGCACACAGGGGGGCATAACATGTGCTCCCCTGTGTGCATGCACCCCCAGTTCCAGCTCGGCATGGACTTCACAGTCCATGCCATGCTGGAACTTCCTTTGACGTTCCCATTGTGGTGCCCGTTTTAAAGGCACAGCCGTGGGAACGCCAAAAGAACCGCCTGCCAGTGACTAAAAAAGTCATAATACGGCGGGCGGTTTTCATGCGGGTTTGGTGGTGCGGTCCCGCCGCCACACCACCAAACTCATAATCAGCCCCCTAGTGTGCAGGAGTATTCCTGCACCATCCCTAATACACTTTAAGTTCCTCACGGCAAAAGACATTTGCTTAAACGCCATGCTTTACCACAGTTTGTACGAGCAAAATAGTCTAGAATCTGCCACAGTAGAAATCATGAATGTTTTTTCTTTCAGAAAAATATAAGCACGATAACAAAATTGGATGGTTTGTTCAAGGTGACAGTCTTTGAGGGTGCTGCCAAACTTGCACTGATGCTGCACAACTATGTCTGGTAGAAATATTGGACCATCATGACTGCCAAGGCTGCTCCATATACCAACCAGCGATGCCGTTTAATGATGAGCTGGCTGCTCAATAATCCTGTGGTGTTGCTCAAATATATGAAACGGCTACTACTTAAATGGCCAGAGGGCAGTGTAGGATGCCATGGCTAGTAAAAGTTAAAATTACGCTCAGGGCGCAGATCTTGCAGGTGCGGTATGCAGGGACAATCAACAAAATATTGCCATTTACAGGCAGATTATTTCAATCAATGGATAATGAAACTGTGAAGAAAGCTGGTGCAGAGATCAGGAACACCGCTATATTGGCATGTTTAGAAACCATTGGAGAAACCCAAAGAGACACAACCAACAACATTCAAATAGCGCTATGTGAAGGACCGCAAGCAGAACAGACTTGAAATGGGGAAAAGGGGATTATCATTGCACCACGTCTTTCACTTATAACAGCGCAAAATATGATGGAGGAAATGCTTGAATTAAACTCAGCCGCTGTTTATTATTCTGGGAAACATTCAAATCCATTGTTAATTTCTTCACGGCATAATTAGGGAGATGCCGTTTGTGCCCCTCACAATTAATGCTGGCACATTTTGCACCCCGAGAAGCTTCAGCGGAATGTGCTATAGAGTCACATAAAGTAAAGGATGTTATTACTTTAGCATAGCACACCACATCTAACCTCAGCACAAAAGATGTTTAGCACCCTTTGCTCCATGCATTTTCCTGGTGGGGCAAATTCTGGTGTACCATCTTCCTCCTTGTGATAGAGGCCTAGTTAACCTTCAGTCCTGCTTCCTTGTACCAGTCACAGACCCATGGTTACACGCATGGACTCCGCCCCTTAATCAGACTAGGTATCTTGCGTAGTTCCTCAGAATGCAGTCTGCACTCACTTACTCATGCTGCTTCACATAGGGTTGTCCTGCTACCCAAAGTCATTTTCTCATGGTTGCATTTGCAATTCTGGTGCCTATTTGCAACTGATTTTGCAATACAGTCCAGCAATGCAATACTTGAGCCTGGAATACTACCTAGAGCCAAACTCACTTATGACTGCCTTCAGATGTTATGCCTATCTTTGCTTACCTGTAAAATTATGCAACAAAGCAGGAATGCGGAGTAACCTACACCATGTGTGCACGTCTCATCCACCTTCCTGCAAATACGTTGCATGAATAATTGTTTATGAATGCAAAGCCAGCAGAAGAGTAAAGGATAATGTTACTTACCCAGTAAACATCTGTTCTTGGCATGTACAGCTGCAGATGCACATGCTTTGCATACTCCTGCCATCTAGTGTTGGGTCCGGATGTTTGCAAGTTGTTTTTCTTCGAAGAAGTCTTTTCCAGACACGAGGTAGGGGACTCCTCCTTTCGGTGATAGTGCGCATGGGCATCGACTCCATTGTTAGATTGTTTTCCCGCAGAGGGTGAGAATGGAGTTAGTAAGTAAAGAATAGAGATGTCCATGCGTATATATGTAGAATAAGATAGAGAACTGAAACAGTTACAGGTACCCGGGGAGGCGGTGGGCGCATGTGAATCTACAGCTGTACATGCCAAAAACAGATGTTTACTGGGTAAGTAACATTATCCGTTCGAGGCATGTGAGCTGTAGATCACATACTTTGCATAGATTATACAGCAGTATTCTCCCAAAGCGGTGGCTAACCTGTAGCTGTTGGAGTTGTGTGAAACAGTGTTCTAAGTACTGCCTGGCCCACATTAACTTGTTGTCTCGCTAACACATCTACACAATAGTGCTTGGTGAATGTGTGCGGTTTAGACCATGTTGCAGCTTTACAAATGTCAACTATGGGGATTTTTCCTAAGAAAGCCATAGTAGCCCCTATTTTGCGAGTGGAATGCGCTCTAGGGGGTATAGTTAAAAGTTCTTTTTGCTTTTGCAAAACAAGTTTGATGCATTTAACAATCCACCTGGCAACACCTGACTTGGATATGGGATTGCCCTTGTGTGGTGGTGCAAAAGCAACAAAAAGTTGTTTGGTTTTACGAAATGATTTTGTCCTTTCAATGTAATATAAAAGGGCGCTTCTGACATCGAAGGTGTGCAGAGCTCGTTCTGTCACTGAATCAGGTTGAGGAAAGAATACTGGTAATTCAACCGACTGATTGATATGAAAGGCAGAAACTACCTTAGGTAGAAACTTTGGGTTAGTACGAAGAACCACTTTGTCTCTGTGAAGTTGGAAAAAAGGTTCTTCTATGGTTAGTGCCTGTAGTTCACCCACTCTCCTCAGTGAAGTGATTGCAATGAGGAAAGCAGTCTTCCAGGAGAGAAACTGTGGCTCACATTTATGCATGGGTTCAAAAGGTGGGCCCATTAATCTTGTGAGGACTTTGTTACGATTCCACACTGGGGCAGGTGGAAGTCTTGGTGGTAGAACTCTTTTAAGTCCTTCCATGAAAGCTTTGATTACTGGCACTCTGAAAAGCGATAAATGTTGCCTATTTTGTAAATACGCAGCTATTGCAGCGAGATGTAGTCAGATAGAAGTGTAAGCTAATCCTGACTGCTGCAAGTGTAACAGATAACAAATGATATTTTGTATTGAAGCATCAAGAGGATTGATGTTGTTATTGCAATAGATAACAAAATGTTTCCATTTAGCTGCATAACAGGCTCTTGTAGTAGGCCTTCTCGCCTCTCTGATGATGTTCATACAGTCTGGTGGGAGATTTAGATAACCAAACTCTATGATTTCAGGAGCCAGATCGCGAGGTTCAGTTGTTTGGGATCTGGGTGTCTGATTTCCCCATGGCTCTGTGTAAGGAGACTGGATGTGAGGTGTAGCTTTTGATGTGGAACTAGGGACAGCTCCAACAGGGTTGTGAACCACGGTTGACGGGCCCATGTGGGAGATACTAGGATCAGTGTGAGGGATGTTTGTCGGAGTTTCCGAACCACTCATGGAATGAGTGGGAGAGGTGGAAAAGCGTAGGCAAATATCCCTGACCAGTTCATCCATAGTGCATTGCCTTTGGAGAGCGGGTGTGGGTACCTGGAGGCGAAGTTTGGGCATTTTGCGTTTTGGTGTGTGGCAAAAAGATCTATTTGAGGGACTCCCCAACTTTGAAAGTATGGGAGGAGAACTTGAGGGTGAAGTTCCCATTCATGTATTTGCTGTCTCTGTCTGCTGAGATGATCGGCAATCTGATTGTTCACTCCTGGGAGGTGTTCCGCTAGGAGATAGATTTTGTGGTGAATGGCCCACCTCCAAATGTCTTGGGCCAAGTGCGACAGTTGGAGAGAGTGTCCCCCCCCCCCGTTTTTGTATGCAATACATAGCTGAACTAGGACAGCTTTGCCGACCAGGTGAGTCTGAAATGCTTTGAGCGCTAGAAACACTGCTAGCAGCTCTAGATGGTTTATGTGGAGAGTTTTTTGCTGTTGACGCCACAGGCCTTGCACTGTGTGGTGCTGAAGATGAGCCCCCCAACCAGTGAGGGACGCGTCCGCTGTTAGCATTCTCTGTGTAACTGGGCCTATGAAGGGCCGTCCTTTTGATAAATTTTGTGTGTTTCACCACTGCAGAGAGCAATGAGTACGGCCGCTTACCAACACTAGATCAGTTAACAGACCCTGCGATTGGTTCCACTGACTTGCTAAGCATTCCTGTAGGGGACGCATGTGAAGCCTGGCATGGGGAACGATCATGATGCAAGATGCCATCATTCCCAGTAGTTGCATATACACTTGAGCTGGGAGCATGTGATTGGACTGAAACTGGAGAAATAGAGCCTGAATGTTGCGATTTCTGGCTGCCTTGGGAAAGACCAGAGCCTTTTGAGTATCTAAAGCGGCTCCTAGGTAATTTTGAGTGTTGGAAGGTTGGAGATGCGATTGCAACACATTGACTGTGAACCCCAGTTGGTGCAGTAACTGTAGTGTCCTGTGAGTATGTTGGAGACACTTTGGATACGTACTGGCTTTGATGAGCCAGTCGTCCAAGTAGGGGAAGACATGAATGTGTTGTCTTCTCAGATGAGCAGCGACTACTGCCAGACACTTTGTAAAGACTCTGGGAGCAGTGGTGACTCCGAAGGGGAGTACCTTGAACTGGTAATGTGGGCCCACTACCCCTAAACTGAGAAATTTGCGATAAGCGGGATGTATTGGAATATGGAAGTAGGCGTCCTTTAAGTCTAGAGTAGACAGAAAGTCGCCCTGTTGCAGGAGTGGGTGCACTTGTTGAAAGTGTTACCATGTGAAAATGGTCTGACTGTATGTAAAGATTTAATTCTCCGAGTTCCAAGATTGGTCTGAGAGAACCATCCTTTTTGGGTATGAGAAAGTAAAAGAAGTATATGCCCGATCCGTGGTATTGTAGTGGTACGGGCTCTATAGCCCCTTTTGAAAGGAGAGACTGAACCTCTTGTTTGAGGAGGTGTAAGTGATCCGGTGACAGTTTGTGTGAACGTGGAGGAATGTTTGGAGGGTTGTTGGTAAACTCCAGGCAATAACCAGAACGGATAATTTCCAGTACCCATTTGTCTGTAGTTATCGACTGCCAGACAGGTAGGAAATGTGAAAGACGCCCCCCAGACAGGTGTTAAATGGTCTTGGGGGAGTGTAGGCAAGTCACTGTTTGGTATTGGAGGGGGAGGCGCATGTGTTGGAACCTCTACCCTTGCCATAGTTGCCTCTGTAACCCCCTCTGAAGAAACCCTTAGAGGCAAAGGGTTGATTGTTGCCTTTATAGGTGGTAGAGGCAGTGTCTGAGGAGGTATTCTTGGACCCTCCGCGATAGAAGGAGCGCCGAAAGGAACCACATCCTGCAGTTAATTGAAGGGCTCCCATACATTTGGCCACCTCTGTGTCCTTCATTTTTTCTAATGATGAATCTAACACAGGGCCAAAGA
The DNA here is from genome assembly GCA_963921515.1 of Calotriton arnoldi. NCBI lineage: Eukaryota > Metazoa > Chordata > Amphibia > Caudata > Salamandridae > Calotriton > Calotriton arnoldi. The sequence continues at coordinate 868,607 of CAWUFW010005832.1, read as the reverse complement.
GATGTTCCTTATCAAATGGTGTGTTCAGGATAGAAGTTTGAACCTCTGGGTTAAAACCTGAAACGCATAACCAGACATGCCTTCTTAAAAGAACGCTGGTGTTGACAGCTCTGGCCGCAGTGTCCTCAGCATCTAGGGCGCACCTGATTGAATTATTGGATATGAGCTGTCCCTCCCGCACTAGGTCTTGCGCCTTGGATTTGTACTCATCAGACAGAAACTGGAGCAACTGCTCCATTTCATCCCAATGCGCTCTGTCGTACCAGCTAAAAGTGCTTGGGTATTGGAGATGCACCAAAAGTTTGCAGCCTGGGAGGCTACTCTTTTCTCCGAAGCGTCTAGCAACTTAGATTCTTTGTCTGGGGGCGGAGCATCTCCTGTGGTTTGGGAATTGGCCCTTTTGCGTGCGTTGGAAACTACCAAGGATTCCAATGGTAACTGCCCCCTTATGTATGCTGGATCTGATGGTGCCGGCTAATATTTCTTGTCTACCCTAGGGGTGAGAATACGTGCCCTGACAGGATCATTAAAAATGTCTTCCACGTGTCTGATCATACCCTTGAGCATGGGGAGTGTGTACGATTTTTGGGTACTACTGAGCGTTTTGAAAAGGAAATCCTCTTCCAGGGATTCCTTATTCAACTGAACCCCATGGTAGTTAGCAACTCTACCCAACACTGTTGTCCGGTGGAGAAGGCTTAGTAGGGTACAGATCAGGAACATTCCTGTGGGCGAATTGGTGTTGTCATATGTCCAGGGGTCTGTAGGTGTTGGCTCATTGTCCCCAGCCCCATCGCCATCATCCTGATCAGGTGCATGTGGTGGTGAGTTCTCATGTGAAATTAGTAAGGGTTGAAACTGAGGAGAAGGAGGTGATGGAAGAGGAGGAGGAGAAGGGTTAGCACCAACATTTTTCCTTTTTAAAGGAATGTGGTAGGCCTCTTCAGTCTCAGGTTTGCGTTTTATTGTCACCTTGGTTGCAATATGTCCAGTTGTTGGATGAATATAGAGCTCCCGTTGTTTCGAATCCGGTTTGGAGGGCGGAACATCGAAATTGTGCTCTTTTGTTTCGGTGCCGAAGGCTTCGGTGTCGGTGTTTTGGATGCCAAGGATTTCGGATCCGAAGGCATTTTCGGCATCGAAGGGGGTGGGGCGGAACCGGACTTTGACTTCGATCCTGAAGGTTTCGACTCGGTGCCTGATTTCGAACGGCTCTGTTCGGAGCTGGAAGGCTTTGGGGTATGTTTCGGTGCCGAGCCGGAAGGCGGGGCGTCAGAAACATGTTCTCTGTGCCGACCGTGGCCCGGAGACGGGGGTTGGACCGGAGCCTCCTTCTTGGGCTGAGGTGGACTTTGGGGCAAGGGAGGATCTGTACTCACGGTACGCTGCCCTTGCGGGATGTCTTCGTCCCCCTCGGAGCCGTAGTCAGAGATGGAGATCGTGTCTTGTTCTTCCTCGGCCCCCATGGCGTCTCCGGTCTCTTGTTACGAATCTTCTCCGAAGAGGTCCGGAATGGAACAGGTGTGTTGGCTCTGCATGTCGCGACGTCGAGCCGGATGGTCGCGAAGCGTTTTCTTTGATCGGAAAGCCTTACACGCGTCGCAGTCCTGTACTCTGTGCTCCGGAGACAAGCACAGGTTGCACACTTCATGTGAGTCGGTGCGCAGAAACTTCGCGTGGCACTGAGGGCAGAATTTAAATGGAGTCCATTCCATCTACTGCGAGGCGGAACAAAGCGGGCAGGCCAAACGGCCATCCACGAGCTACCCGATCGAAAGAGGGATTTTTCAGTAAATACGATATGCGGAGAATGGAATTACGCGATCGAAAACAATACCGTCGATGGTGAGTGTATTGCGCACTGAGGGGAACCGGAGAAACGGTGTCGAACCGGAGCGCAGCAATTCACGTCCGAACCCGATGGCGGAAAAAAAACTAACAATGGAGTCGATGCCCATGCACACTATCACCGAAAGGAGGAGTCACCTACCTCGTGACTGGAAAAGACTTCTTCGAAGGAAAACAACTTGCAAACATCCGGACCCAAGACTAGATGGCAGGAGTATGCAAAGCATCTGATATACAGCTCACATGCCTAGAACATATGTTTTACTGAGGTCTCGTGAAGATATTGGCTTGCAAAGGGGGGGGGGGAATCAGAAAACTCAGAATAATTTCTAGCTTTCTCACTGACTCATTTGCCTGAGTGACTTGTTCAGAGTCAAGGGGTCATTAACCCATTGTGGGTGGCCCACCATATTAAGAGTTACCTTCCTTGTAAGAGGAGAAACTTCTCTGAATTGGTTTCAGTCAACATGGCAAAAGTCTCTTCGGTTACAATTCAAGCCACCCTAGGACCATATTTTGCATGCTTTTCTATACTTAAGAAATAAACCCCAGAAGAGGGTTTTTGCCATATGGATTAAAAAAAGACAGTGGTCCTGATGTGTACTAAGTTTTCTACCAGCACATGCTGACAATTGAGGATTTTTGTCAACCTGGTCTCCCACGCCAGGAAGGAAAACTGAACATTGTAAGGCCCAAACTAACTGGGCGGCGTCCCAATTTTAATTACGAGCAGCTCTGCAATGCATAGGTTGGCAGCAAAAGGTTTCCGATGGGGAAGTAAGTTGAGGTTTCCCATTAAAAACCAGAGTGGTTCCCCCCCTCCTCCAAATGAGGCGAGGGAGCCACAGGAGAATCACCGATTGACACATATTCCTACACTCCACTAAATCCATAATTAATCCATCAATTTCCCATAAGGTTTGGAGTTGGCAGGTGCATCAAGTAATTCGTTGATGGTCATACTGTGTTAATTCAGTGTTTGCAGACACTGCATGACCTCGAGCACTAAAAATTCAGATCACAATAGGACTAGAAATGGCTGTAGCAGTAGATGATACCCCACTCACACAGACAAACACTATGAGCAGTACAGCTGCCATATCACAAACATAAATGGCAACAGGGCAAGATTCAATGACGAATACACTGTACAGGTGTAATACGGGCAGCAGCTGTGTTAACTCCACTAACACACCTAACATGCACAACATGGTAAGCAGATGGTGTCAGTATCCTGATCCCTGTGTCCTTTGTCAATGTATCCATATCAGTACTCTTATGTGAGTGTCCCAGTGTCCGTATCCATCTGTCCGCGTGCCCTATAAGAGTAGTAGTGGGCTAGTGTCGGTGCCACAGAGTCTGCAACAGTTTGTCTTTGTCAGGGTTGGTGCTCCACTGCCAGCGACTCAGTGTCAGTGCCTCCAAGCTGTTTCGCTTGTGTTGTGTAACTTCCTGGCGTTAGCGTCTGTACCCATGTGTCATAGCATCCCTGTGTCAGTGTCCCAATGCTGGAGTCATTGTGTCAATGTCACATTATGTATTTGTGGATTTGTCAGTCTGTCTGGGTCAGTGTTCGTTCATGCTCGTCTGTCGATCTATGGGTTTCTCACGTCAGTATTCTAGCGTTAATGTGAAAGTCTCTATTTCCAGTGCTTAATCTGTAAAAGAATGAGTGCTGGTGCCCGGTGCTCTGATCAGGCAGTGTCCCAGTGTTGGTGCTGCCATGTGATTGCTGATGCTGTGTCAGTGTCCTAGGGACTAGTGTTGGTGCCACTGTGTCCTAATGCTTTTGCCGACTTCCAGGGTCACTATCTCCTTGCCAACATCCCCACATCAGTGGCTGCTTTATCAGTGTCTGAGGGCCAGTGGCAGCATCCTTGTGTCACCACCGCGTCTGTATCCTTAGGCCATGGAACTAGCGCTATGTCCCTTAAGCCATTGTTCATGTCAAGGTCACTATTTCGTGTCACTGAAGCTATTCTGGTTTTGTGCTCTACTGTCACTACCATGGGGTCCGTATGCTTGAGTCCTCGTGTCTGTGTCTGTGTCTCAGTGAAACTGCCCGTGCCAGTGTTCCTGAATTAGTGTTTGTGTACCCTGTCATAATTTAAAAGCCTTTTTCATTGTACCTATGACAATGTTCCCCATGATAGGTTTGGTGCTCCTGTGCGAGCTTGTCAGTAATAGCGTACTGGTGAGCTTTTTTTAGAGCACCGTATATCTGTTGGCGGCCCTTTGTCAGTTGCCTAGTATTAGTGTGTGTGCCTCCCTGTGTCAGTGTGCTAGCCTTAGAGTGCCACATGATCTCACCGCTTTCTTATAAGCCATCCTAGTCTACTTTAAAGCACTAAGGGAATGGAAGCCCTGAAGGATAAGGGTAAAGATGGATAACAGATATAGCGATTTAAAAAATGGATAAGATATGATGCGTGTTTTAGGAAGGATAGCTTAAGAAAACATACCAAATTTCTGTTAGAGAACATTTTAGAGTAAAGTCTGCATTTCCCATCACAGTGACTCATGCAGCATTATGATCGCCCACATCATTCTATTTTAAAAGACGACAATGCACGAGTAATTTCACAGATTAGTTAAAAAAAACATGGATTGAAGTTTATTTCACAATGCTGTGCAGGTATTTAATGTTAGCACGAAAGCTGAACACATTCAGAAGTGAAACAAGCATTGGCATAGCCAATAGGTCTCGCCTTTGGGACCTTGTAAGTATTTGGCCATGCAGCACCTTGATAACACGATAACAAGTAAAGGTGCTCTTAAAGTGAAAGCGGCAGCGCTCACAAAGTGAAGGCAGCCCTGTTCACAAACAATTAAGGCGCACTTAAAAGTAAAAGCAGCGCCCTTCACAAACAAAGGTGCACAAGGTGAAAGCGGCACCATTCCCAAATAAAAAAATAATAATAAAGGAGTGAGGTCATGCTGTGTGGTAAAGCGCGTTGCTCACCTCTGCCACTTCTTACATTTCGATTGATGTTTGCGCGAATGCCCCAGATAAAGCACGTCGGTAGGCAGAGGACGGAGAGCGTGTACCACCAGCCTTTCCTACAAAATGACAGCACTTTGAAAGAATGCTGGACTTCAGTTCACCCACCCAGCTGGAATTATTACGATCAAGGCTGTTAAACAGGACAGGCTCCAAAATGGCCACCGCGGAAGACAATGCACAATGCCACATTCTGGAGAGCTGGTGCTGGAGCCCCCTGACAGGTGATGGATTAGCAGAAACCAGCGCAACTTCCTAATGTCTCCACAGAACAGTGTGCGGTTTATCGCCAGGCACACTGCGCGCATTATGCTGCCTCCGCGGCACCTGGCTTCCCCTTAATCCACCCCTTTTCCCCTGCTGCCGATTGCTGGCAGTAGTTACACCTCCTCTGCCCCCTTGCGAGCCCCCCAGAATCCCCTTAATTAGCTTCCAGCCGGCTGCTGTCACAGCGGGAAAATTGATAGGATCTGCCCACTTGATACATATTCTGTGTGTGCAGGGAAGCTTGCACAGCTGGTGACCATGTGATAATTAATCTGTGTGCAGGGAAGCTTGCGCTGCTGGTGACCACGTGATACATATTCTGTGCGGGCAGGGAAGCTTGCACTGCTGGTGACCACGTGATACATATTCTGTGAGTGCAGGGAAGCTTGCACTGCTGGTGACCACGTGATACATATTCTGTGCGTGCAGGGAAGCTTGCACTGCTGGTGACCATGTGATACTTATGCTGTGTGCAGGGAAGCTTGCACTGCTGGTGACCACGTGATACATATGCTGTGCGTGCAGGGAAGCTTGCACTGCTGGTGACCACGTGATAAATATTGTGTGCGTGCAGGGAAGCTTGCACTGCTGGTGACCACGTGACACTTAATCTGTGTGCAGGGAAGCTTGCACTGCTGGTGACCACGTGATAAATATTGTGTGCGTGCAGGAAAGCTTGCTCGGCTGGTGACCACGTAATACTGTTCTCTGTGCCTTACTGTTGAGAAGACCTTTTCACTGTTCAAAAGCCAAAGCGACTGGCATTGTCAATGTTTGTGTGAAAACATTCTCAATTCAGTCCTGAGCATGCTTCGGCTCTTTCTGAATATTCTCGGCCAACGACAATATTTCACTCCAAGTACTTTGCGAGTAGCAGTTGCACATGTTTAATGTGGTACATTCTGTGCTGTTCACTAATGCGCACCCCAGTGCCACAGGAAACGTAACAACATTTCACTCATGTTTTTTTAACTACAGAAGTGTTGAGGAAAAAACTTTCGCAATTTCCTCTCGGATCCTGGTCTTTTCTCCCCTGGCATTTCCCGCATCCTTGTGCAGTGCAAGACAGATGTCAGTGTTTCACTTTGATTACCCGCACACCCAAACTGGAAAAGGCCACACCTGTAAAACCTTTATTTGCTTATTGTACTTCTTAAAAAAGCTTTAATGCCTCCTAATACTGATTGTGGGGTTAAAGAATACCAGGACTAAAAACCGAGCGTGTTTAACAGCTGCTAGAAGGCTCGTTTCTATTGTACTTCTTAAAAAGCTTTAATGCCTCATAATACTGATTGTGGGGTTAAAGAATACCAGGACTAAAAACCGAGCGTGTTTAACAGCTGCTAGAAGACTTGTTTCCAGTTCACGTAAATCCGCACAGTTTGAGGAAGTTTGAGGAGGAGGGAGCGGGGGAGGGAGAGAGGAGGAAGCCTGGCCCTGTTTCCCTTGCGGGAGCGAGCAGGAAACATCTGTTTGTAATTATTAACAGATGGTTCCTACTCACTCCCGCAAGGGAATAGCCAAATGTGCACGCGTTGCCATTCAAAGCAATGCAACGCGTGCACATTTTTCGCCTCAAAGCGAACCGATTACAAAAGGTCTTTTTCCTATGCAGCGCATGCGCGCTGCGTAGGCGAGACCTAAAAAGCAGTCTCCTGACTCGCCAGGTTGCCTAATCCCATTGTATTTTGGGGGCCTTAGGCCCTGGTAAGTCCCCCCCATGGCTATGATCCTGTATGCACAACAACCTGTTTGGAAAAAATAAACACTGCATATCAGAAGTACCTTATACCAACTGTCAAGCACAGTGGGTGAGTGGCGATGAGTTGAGCCTGCTTTAAAGCAGCAGGGTCTGCATGCTTTACAATGGAGCTCACCCCTGGATTTCTCTCTACGCCAGTACATTCTAGGGGAAAACATGAGGCCACCTGCCTGAGAACTAAAGTTTAACTGATAGTAGATCATGCACCAGGACCACTGTCGAAAATACCAGTAACTCTACAACTTAATGGCAGAAAGAAAAGAATCTAAATTTTGGACTGGCCAAGTCAAAGTCCAGACCGAATCCCCATTGAGATGCTGTGGCAGACCTAAAGAGAGTCGAGTGAAGCTAAAGAGTTAGTATGCAGGAAAGGGTCAGAATTTGTCCCAGGTGATTTGTGAGACTGAGAAACTCTTCCAGAAAACATTTACTTCAAGTCAGTGCCTCTAAATAGGGTCACACACGAATCACAGGATGCACCTTTTCACATCAGGCTACTGAATGCTCACCAGTTTCTTTTGTTTATTAATGATAAAGTGAAATCTTTGACTGTTATTTGTCACATGAGGTTAAATTTATCATGTTTAAGACTTTGTGAGGTCAAGATAATGGTAAGAAATCTCCACATCTGTAAAACCATACAATATTAAGTCTTACTTCCTTTTTCACATCACTGAGTGGGTAAGGGACGACTGAGTAGTCTGGGGTGGGGGGCCACAATTTGGTCGGCAGGCCATAGCACTACATATGTGTACAGACATTGTCACAAAAGTACATCTGGAAATTCCATTTCCTAGATGATTTTTTTTTATTGACAGGTACTTATTGGATCGGTGTCACATTTTGTTTTTAAAAGTCTGAAGGAACTACCTGGCACATAAGAAATAAAAATGAATGGGAGACTGCCTTTCACTGGTTCTTACTCTCAAAGTTAAGCATGTGTCCTGAAGTCTCAGTTGAAGAGAAGCCTGGTAGGACACTAACTGTGCATCATCTTAGATTGCCTGGGGGCAGAAAAGACAGGTACAGGCTGGAGGTGTATAATCCCATCTGCCACAAAAAAGCATCTGGACTGTAGAGGCATGCATGAACGGCGTGAGGGTAAGGTGGTGTTGCTGAAATACTTTCTTTGCTGAAGGCAATGCTTGGAGATAAGGTTGTAGAATTGCACAGAAAGCATTCTTGTGCCAGTCTCCGGTTCCCTCACAAACTGCTTCCGGTCTTTGGGTTTTCTCACAAACACAAAAAGAAGGCAGGTGCTTTATCTTGGGAGCAGTTGTATTGGGGGAACTGGAATGTCATTAGTCACCTGTAATATCTCATTGATGGCGATTTTTAAATTTTTTTATTAAAATTCCTTGTAATTAGAAGTTTCCATTTAATAATATTTCTTGTAATAAAACATGAGTTTATAGGTCGTTTTCAGTCTCCCTGGTATTGTATAAAAGTCCCAAAAATCACAAGAGTAACCGATTCAGGGAAAGAATTGTCATATATGTGTTGGTTAGGTGGGTTAAGCATACATTCTCTTGCTCATTCATCCAAGTTTAGTAAATTGGGCTTTAAGGATGAGGGTTTTAGTCCCTCATCCGACCACCTTTATTGGAGGCTCACTTTATTCTGAAACTAAACCAGCCCACTTATCTGCTTCCACTCAAATTACTAACAAGAACAACAAACTAAATAGAGAAGATCAGGTCCAACAGTGTCAGAAAAAGCTTTTGACAAGCATAATGTCAATGATCTACTAATGCCTTTCAAGAGGGAACAAAAATACCCTACAAGAAATATGGTTCTAAAATCATCTGATTCAAAGGTTTATAAGCAAATGTGCTACATAATCACATAGCAGAGTTGCAAGATAAATCTTCTAAACAATAGGTTTAAAGCAAAACAATCTAAACTTTAGGAGTAAACACCAACAGACTGTACAGAGCAGTGGATGCAGAGTAGGATCATAGAATTTGCCGCCAAAGCTAACGCAGATGATATAAACAAAACTCATTCCTCATTCTTATTAGCTAGGAATTCTATGAAAGCTATAATTTGGCTTCTAATGCCTTAATGCAGCGAGCAATTTAAGGATTTGGAAGTGGCCTGGTGGGCGGAAAACGATGGAATGGAATGTGGTCCGAGTGATCAACAGTGGCTGAGGTTAATTCAATCATACCATTCACCAGCTTGTTGTTTGTTGATAATTTAGATACCAAGAATCCTAGGCTTCAGGGATGTTTGAGCTTTTCTGACTGGGCTCCAATTCTACTCAAGGTTAGGATTGGGGCTTACAGAGCTTTTAAACCCCTTTCTAGTCTTTGCATTAAAGTAGAAACAACAATTCACAAACACATTACCATTTTCAAGAGTTTTTAGAGCGCTGACAAATGAATAACACTGATGAAAATTGTATAAAACGAACACTGTTAGAAAATGCATTCTAGGCCCCTCCCTTCCATTTCTACCAAAGTCATCCTGCTGAAATTAAAAATATAACAGACTCAGAGGAGCCTGCAGACTGTTTACTAGAAGAGTTTGCCAAAAATAGAAAAAGTTTTGCCGTTATAAAAGATTTAGGCCCATGGAATCAATAGCACTGGGATTCTTTCACTTAGCACACGTAGGACTCGAAAATGTGTCTATCAAGGCATATTTATCAGCATGCAGTAGAAGACTGACGATGCAGTGTATTTTAAAGATCCATTAAGCCAGGCATTTATGGAGATTTTATGAGGTAAATGCGATTTAAATCACAGACCTACTCCAGCATGGGCATTTTTTCAAATGGCAAGAGCTCCTTTTGAGCCAAAGCTCAATATTGCTGTTCGATATCTCACTCACAGAATTTGCTGCATATTAACAATAGCTACATTCTCATAAATTAACCAAGAACTTACTACTAAGACAGAACAAAATACTTGAAATGCAAAGGACAATGTGTGTGCTGTTGTATCTTCTATCAAAGATAACACGGATTCTGGCACAGTAAGGTCAGATGGAGTTAAACTGCATTCATTTATCTCCTGCTTTGCTCCATGTCGCATGCAACATGAGAAAAGGAGCCTTTTCTTTAGATACTATGTGCTTGTCTGAGAAGCAGAAACCTGGAGATCAGGTCATAATGTTTGTACACATTAGCTGTTGCAACTCATCTGTGGTGGGAGTGAAGGACACTTCAATAATTCAAAGGGTGAAGAGGTTTTCTCCACAGGGAAAATTATTTTCCCAATAAAGAGGATAAAAAAGAAAATGTAAGCGTGAATGCACTTTTGTGTTAACTTATTTCCTCATGTAACAAACACCTTTTACATTTGCAAATGCAGAAATAGTTGCACATTTGAGTAATAATGGATATCTACATTCTGGAGTATGGCTATAATTCTGAATTAATTACCTAAAAGTCAGACATTTACTCCAAATATAGAAATATCTTCCAAGAGCACTGCTCTGAACTCTACAGAAAATTCGGTGAAAATCTTGCCCTTCGCGTCAACTACAGCACAGGTTCATGCACATCTATGAAAGATTATGCCCGAGAAGAAAAAGGTTCCAAAGCTAAACAAGCATTTACAATGCAATAGGTCTCGCATTTACGCGAGTTTGAGCTATTGACATTGCAAATAACAAAGCCTTTTATTTTTGTTTTAGTTTTTAAAACAGAAATAAAAGGCATTGTCATTTACAATGCCAATGGCTTAAACTCGCGTAAATGCGAGACCTATTGCATTGCAAATGCTTGTTATTAGAAGGTCACTCCAGCCGGCCCTAGTACTCATTTACTTTGCTAAATTAAATGCTTGTTTGCAGGGTTCTCTGCACAGTGGAATAAGATTTCAGATGGGAGCATACTGAATTGTTATGCTTACACTCAAACAACCAAGGATCAGCTGAGCTAGCAAGTGCTAGTGCCACAGTGAGTGTAGAATTGAACCTCCAAAGTGCGCAGTGTTAATTAAATGACACGGACACCAGCGTAGAACCAGTCCGGAGTAAGCACAATTTTAGCCAGCCCTCCAAGAAACCCAGCTGAGGATTCAAACTTGGTGGCAGCGGGGTCCCCTCGGACTGTGTACATTATGTATGCGCATCACACACGGCAACACCACCAGGTCCCTGCTCGGAAATGCACTGCTGCAGCCTGCAGACCTTCCGGAGGGCTACGGACCCCCCACGAGAAGTGGGGTCCCAGCTGCCGGGCTGGTACCGTCCACCCGATTACAGTACTCCAGTGACACCAGTTCGCATATTGCAGCTGGGAGACTGGACTCTGGCTGCGGGAGGAAAGATGGACCCCCCCTTGTCCCTCCCAGGCACCCCGCTTCCGCCCTCGGAGCGCAAATCTGGAGAGTCTTCCGCGGACCTGAGGTGGAGCCTGCTGCCCCGCTCACCTTTTAAGGCTTTTAGCAGCACCGTGTTGGGCACAATATTTTTAATCTCCATGATCAAGGGTGGTTGGGCTGGCACCGCATCGCGCAGGCTGTGGCGGGGGCCCGGCGCACACCGTGCCGTCTCCTGGCGGACTGACCCTTCATGCCCCAGCGCGCGGGGGTGCCTCTGAGGGTTGCGGCGGGTGCTAGCGCTGAGTGGCACTCGCTCCCGGCCCCCACCCGCATCGGATCGCTGTAGGCCCGCCCTACTATGGGGTTCCTCTGTGCCCTCTAGTGGGCGGCCTGGGCTGAGGACAGAGTGCCGAGCCGCCGCCGCTACAGTCTCCGGACAGAGGCCGGTCACTTCAGAAAGCATCCCTCAGTGGTGTCCCTCACTGCCCGTGTCACAGAAACGCCAGATAATCTACTGCAGTGCTTTTCGAAAGCACCGTAAAAGCAAAAACTATTAAATAAAAGAGCCATGCTAGTATTTACCTTTAGAGGCGAACAGAAACCTAACCCTCAACTTAAGTTATGTACATGGCGCCCGTGAAGCGCGAGCGCACTTGCGAAAACAGAGCGCACAACAGAGGGCTCCTCTGCAGGGCGTTGCCATTGTGCTAATATAAGAAACAAGCGGCCGCGCGGAACGAGGGAGAGGAGGGGGGCCACGCCCCCAACCAGATTGCACACTGCACGCAATTAAGTGCGAGCGGAACGAAACTGTAGTTAGGCGCCGCTGCCTCGGGACTACACGGAAGTTACCATAGGGCCAACAGAAATCAAGAAAACAACAGCAATGCCAGACTTAAACCAATCGCGAGGGGCAGGAGAAATTACACGGAGTTGAAGCCAATATACAGATTACTTTAAGTCTCGCTGAGACAGCGCATGCGCTGCCAAGGCGAGACCTAAAAATGGTTACCCGGTGCCAGCATATCATATAAAACTCACTTTGACCGTCGCTGTGTCTCTTTACAAAAGAAAACTGAAATGGGCCGGCAGGCAAGGAACTATTACACCAACGTAGCAGCGATGTCCTATTTCTGATTGGCTGATAGGCTAAAAAAATAATTTCCAGAATGTTTTCCAAACTTCTCGCCGTAGTACCAGGGTATTTAAATTGATAAATCAATAACATGCATATAGTTTTCATTATCATACCATGAAAACTACAAAGTAGAGTAAACAATACCAAAACAGTTTGCAACTCAAAACGTCTAGGCAGATGTTTCTTCAAAATGAAAGGCCTGCAAAATCAAGTAATTTTGTTCTAGCCTATTTAAATAAACTGAACCGAATATTTTACAAAAATGGAAAAAGCCTGCAAAACTCGGTATCAAATTTTAGAGGAGAAACAAATGCATTTTGCAGATTATTTCTGAAAAAGTATGGTACAGAAATTACCAAATTTGAAATGACACATTTATTTTTCCTGCACAGATATTGCACCTTTGCACCTTTAGATTCTTGCACATAAGTATGACAACCAACCCACATCTGTGATCTAATGAAATGGGCAATCTTAAATTGTTGCTATCTACTACAGAGGCACTTGTGAGCTAGTTGTGTGAAAACCAGTGGACCAACAAGACAGTGTGAAATTTAGTAAAAGTGCAGAAAACATGTACAGCTTAAGTATTGTAGTCTCACCTACTCTGGTCTTTTGCGAAAGGCACGACAACAACATCTCTGTGCTGCAGCAGATCGTTCAGTACTTTAGTTTCAGGACATTGTTGGAATTCTCCATCGTCACCACCCTCAGGTACACATATCACGTGATCTCGCATTTTACAACCCTGCCATGAAAAAAGAACCAGAATTACAGGGATACCTTCATTTAGTGTAGCCACTGTCAATTGCACCTTACTATGATGTTGGCCGAAATGGAGTCCTTATAAAATTATCCGAATTCTTGGACCCTATTAGTGGTGACGAAATCACGACGTATTATCTAATCACAAATACTGGTTCCTTAGTACATGTCGTACTTAGTGATGAGCAGGTGTGGCTCTCAACGAGTTTTTATCAGAAAACAAAAAGCAATGCAGGTAATACAACATATTTAGGTTTTATAAATGAATATAAATTACAATGAACGGCAAGGCATCAGTCTTTTACTGTAGTGAGGTACGCCTGAACCACCCTCATACCAATTTAGTTGATCCTACCAACACAGACTGTGGCTGGAATTTCATTCTAAACCCTTAATGTCAGTTTCAAACTATCTGAGCATCATCAATGAAAACGTCACCATTCTCTTAAAATATTATCTATGCAGAAGTTGAACTATCTCCATGCACACTGGCGATGTTGAAAAGAAAAGATTTATTGAAGGACGTCTGGTCTGACTGCTTTAACGCACCCAAGTGCCAAGTAAATGAATTTACCAAGGCTGTTGTTTGTCCCTTTGAATTTCCTGATGTTCTGTAGGCCTGGAACCTTTGAGATCTATCTGCTGGTGACCGAACTCTGACCTTTTCTGTGCTTTTTGTGTGCTGAGAAGAAATAAAACAGTCTGAAATGCACTACTTGTCTGACATGCTGCTAATATTAATTTGTATTTTATTGCACATATGACTGTCTCTCCGCTCACTACCTCCGATAGGTTGGTTGTACTCTGGAACAGTCAGTCACACATCTGCATAGAGGAGCCTTGTCAAATGTGATAGTATAAAGTTCTGGCTTATTTAACACAATAAACAGCACTTCGCATGCAGAGACTTGGGAGAGCACATCTCTAATGGAAAAAAGTAAAACTACAAAACCACAGCCCCAGATTGGCTAAAGTGTCACTTACAACATAACACAGGACAACCTGGCAGCGCTGCAGACACGGTCTGAATCATCTCTGAAAGACTAGAAAACGTTTTAGTCTTGGTGTCTATCACGTCAACAAGACCACTGGGAGGCTGGTAGGAGTGAGCAATAATCATATACATGTCAGGGCCATCTGTAAAAGGTCGGTAAGACTCCGTAAGGGTCGGTCACTTGACAGACCAGCCTCTGAGATACATAATGAATTATTAGTAGTTCCAGGCAAGATAATTCACGTCAGCATCACATCTAATTTTACTTTACGGGGAGTTGTATTGATGATGTCCTTATTATTTGAAATCAATTATGTGAATATCTGAGTTATTTAAATTAGAATACATTCAATGTACAATTTACTAGCGGAAATCAAATTTTTGGAGGTGAAACTATATGTTAAGACTGACAGAATTCAATCTAAATTGAACAGGAAACCAACAGCAACTAATAATATTTTTGAGGGCAAGTCCCACTTCAGTGATTAGACGAATTCCATTTGGAGAGATGGTGCGGCTAAAATTGTAGCGAGAACCACCACTTTGAGGAGGGTATTAAGGAATTAAGAAAAAGGATGACGAAACAGAGATATAAGGGCAGCATTTTAGATCATTTTGAAAGTAGGATTTGCATGGTCAATAGAGAGGCAACACTTGCACAGAAACCTAAGAGGAATTCTGGAAACAGGTTGGCACTTGGGACCACTTACAGTTTGGAAAATATTGAGATTCATAAGGTTCTTTTGAAACACTGGCCACTACTAACAGGCGTGCCTGGATTGGATAGTGTGATCTCTAACAAACCCCTGGTTGCATATACAAGGGATAGTACCATCAGGGATAAAGTCAGCAGAAATTACCTGCCTTCTGTTACAGGTAATAATAAAAGTAGCTAGTTGCCTGTTCCTACCAAGGGACTCTTTACCTGCACGGAATGTAATAGGTGTAAATTTATATGTCTAAGAAATAATTCTGAGAAATTGTACTACATTGACCCATTTATTAATTACAATAGCACATTTGTAATCTATGCTATCATATGCAAATGTTCATTGGTCTATACTGGGAGCACTATAAGGGCTCTAAAAAATTTGAATTCAGGAGCACCATCGAGTTATTAAGAACAGGGATGTACATTCTTCTTTAGCACAACATATGAAAGATTTTCATTCTGATCAGTGTGATTTTAAATTTCATGGACTCCAGAAAATCATGAGTTCTAGAGGAGGCGACATGGAACTTGCTCTTCGACAGATGAAGGTAAGGTGGATAAGCAGATTGAGAGCTGTGGAAACAAGTTTAAAAATAGAAAGTGAGTTACATTACTTTATCTAATTGATTTGTGATAAAGTTAACAGTCAGAAGTCGAGTCTCTTCTTTTATACTTTATTTGTAGAACGAAGTTGTGTTATGGGATGAGTGAGGCATGGTATAAATTGTAACATTCTGTATGGATTATTTCACTTTAAGGGTTTTCTTTTTAACAGCTCATTGATTGAAAATGCACCCTCAAGAGTATGGACTCTAAGCAATTAATTGAGGTGCATTATGGAGATGAGAGGGGCATGCCTTGTATGCCGATATTTTCTTGAGTATATGATCATGATGTGAGACTGCAGTGGTTATGGAGCATAGGTATCATCCATGGAAATGGTTTATCTCATACTGTTAGGAACATTCAAGATGGCGGCTCTAGACTCAGGAAAAGTTAATGAGAATTTGACATTAGCATTAAAAATGGCGAATTGCTAAATATGGGGATAATTGTGGGTACAGTGATCGTCCTGTACAGAAGGAGTCTACGACATTACTATTTTTTACATGTAGAATACGGAATGGCACAGAGTTAAGAGATGGATGTTACTTATGATAATGAATAAGAGTAGAACTTGCGTTCTAACTAAATGGAGGGACTTCACTTGTATACTTGTTTATGTTGAGTTAGTACAGACTTCGATCGATGTTACTTATGATTTTGAATACGAGTAGAACTTGCGTTCTAACTAAATGGAGGGACTTCACTTGTATACTGGTTTATGTTGAGTTAGTACAGACCTCGTGAAATAATTATTTGAGTATTTGGCATTTCAGGAGGTCTAAGTGGGCATTCCAGTACAGCGTGATCGAAGGGGTGTGTTCTCTGACCATATGTTACAAGATGGTGGGGAGCTATGTGTCTATGACCGCCTGGTTGTGATACGAAATTGACCAATAGGACTGGAAGATATGAGAGTTAAACCGGCTGCTCTTATAATGGCAGTTTAGTTGATAGTAACTCTGTGTATTGACGTGTCATAGCAAATAACGCTTAAGGTATGACTCGGGTTTACCGATTTGGACTATAGACTCTACTGTGCCGTTAGACTGACCTGCTGACTCGCCGAGTTGCCACGCCTCACCTCGATGCTGTACGTTTCCACAACGCTGTTGGGGAAGCCATTGAGATGCCATCAGAGAAGCAGGGGGGGTGCGCGTGCAAGATTGCATGTCTGCTGCGCCCGCGACCGCACACAGAAACTGATCGACACCGATTATCGGGCAGCAATTGAGCCGGCGCGCGGAGGCAAGGGAGCCGGCTGGAGACGTAAGAGGGGGAAAGCGAAAGGCGAGTGTTTAAGGAAAGGGCGCTGCGGGGCTTATTAAGACCCCGGCCCTCCGGCATTGCTCCTCCCTACCTGAGTAACAGCCCGAGT
Source organism: Calotriton arnoldi (assembly GCA_963921515.1). Classification (NCBI taxonomy): domain Eukaryota; kingdom Metazoa; phylum Chordata; class Amphibia; order Caudata; family Salamandridae; genus Calotriton; species Calotriton arnoldi. Next base: position 851,865 of record CAWUFW010005832.1, on the reverse strand, counting down.
AAAAGCCTTTGTAGTACGGCTGGTGTGAGGCTTGGCGCGGGATAGCGCCATCGGGCAAAACTGCAACGGGGGAAAACTGCAGTACATTGGATGCTATATAATACCGGAGTCTACCTGGGTGAGTGGACAGTTAAATAAAGAAAAGAAGTATCGGTGGCACTTCAGCGTCCCAATATAGGACATGGTCAGTCAGCTATTAGCACAACAGAGGTAAGTGATTGGTATCTTCATGTTATGGTACTTATGGAATATAAAGGATCTTATTTTTATTAATTATTGCAGTAGAAGTACTCACGCCGTGTAGTAGTCTGAAAGGGTGGTGGAGGCTAACAGTGAAGCTGCACCTTGGTGTGAAAGTGCTGGAAGATCCAGATCTACAACCCAAACCTAAATCTACAACAATTTCACAATAAGTACGTGATATCAAGAGATGGCCCCAAGGAAGAATAAAGCATGTAAAGCGCGAAAAGAGCATTCCCTGATGATCAAGGAGTCCTCAATTGAAAATGGGACACCAGTTGAGAGTATGGGAAGCTCCAGAGAAAGAGAAAAAAGGCCATCAAGGAGAGAAATGAAGAAGAAAGCCGCAATTGGAAATACCAAACCGGGAGTGAAAGGGGGAGTGCTAGTGTCAAAGTCAATAAAGGACTTTGAGGGTAAACACTTTAAGAGGCTACAATCCCCATTGAAAATCCCGGACACCGATAAAGAGCAGCAAAAAGAGTACAAGATTACTGATCATTGCGCACTAAATTTAGATTCATCATTCTTAAACTATCAAACTATTTTAAACCAAAATGAATCCATTCTGGAACCAAGATTGTCTTCATCTCCGCGGATTTTTTCTCTGCAAGATAACGAAGAGCTGGAACAGGAGGCGAATATTACCGACTGAGCAAGGAGTAATCAGAGAGACGATTCAGATATAGCCACAAGGCCTAAGCATGATAAGAGTACAGGGCAGTCTGGAAATCAAGGAATTGAGATTACAGAAGGATCAGCGCGTAATATTACTTTAGGCCGCGATATCTCGGCAACTCCCTCGGCCTGAATGCTGGACATAATGCTGATGTTGCAAAAAACTTTGCAGGGGTTGTTAAAAGTTACTATGCTAAAAAATGATATTTTAAAACCCAAAAAAATTTAACTCTAGAAGATTGTGGGTGAATTACAAGGTATTAGGGGCCTAATGCCAACTATAGTAAGACCGGTTCCTGATACTCAGAACCTGGGCAGTGTCGCGGAAACCGAGCAGCTAGACAAATTGCAGAATGTGTATATCTCTAGATGTCATTTGTCATATCATTTGTAAAGCGCACTACTCACCCGTGAGTGTCTCAAGGCGCTGGGATGGGGAATGCTGCTACTGCTCGAAAAGCCAGGTCTTGAGGAGTTTTCTGAAGGTCAGCAGGTCTTGGGTCTGCCGTAGGTGGATGGGGAGGGTGTTCCAGGTCTTGGCGGCGAGGTGGGAGAACGATCTGCCACCGGAGGTCGCTCTTCGGAAGCGGGGGACAGTGGCGAGGGCGAGGTCGGCGGAGCGGAGCTGGCGGGTGGGGGTGTAGAAGCTGAGTCGTCTGTTGAGGTACGTTGGTCCGGTGTTGTGGAGTGCCTTGTGTGCGTGGGTGAGGAGTTTGAAGGTTATCCTCTTGTTGACTGGGAGCCAGTGCAGGTCTCTCAGGTGGGGTGTGATGTGGCTGTGGCGAGGGATGTCGAGGATCAGGCGTGCAGAGGCGTTCTGGATGCGTTGGAGCCGTCTCAGGAGTTTGGCCGAGGCTCCTGCGTAGAGGGCGTTTCCGTAGTCCAACCTGCTGCTGACGAGGGCCTGGGTGACCGTTCTTCTCGTTTCAGTGGGGATCCACTTGTAGATCCTGCGGAGCATGCAGAGGGTGTTGAAGCAGGCGGAGGAGACGGCGTTGACCTGTTTAGTCATGGAGAGGGTGGAGTCGAGGATGACCCCTAGGTTGCGTGCGTGGTCGGTGGGTGTTGGGGCGGTTCCCAGTGCGGTCGGCCACCAGGAGTCGTCCCAGGCCGAAGGGGTGGATCCGAGGATGAGGACCTCCGTCTTGTCCGAGTTCAGCTTCAGTCGGCTGTTCCTCATCCATTCAGCGACGGCCTTCATTCCTTCATGAAGGTTGGTTTTGGCGGTGTGGGGTCCTTGGTGAGGGAGAGGATCAGCTGGGTGTCATCGGCGTAGGAGATGATGTTGAGGTCGTGCCGACGGGCGACGTGGGCGAACGGTGCCATGTAGATGTTAAACAGAGTTGGGCTGAGGGAAGAGCCCTGGAGTACGCGGCAGATGATCTCGGTGGCTTCGGAGCGGAAGGGGGAAGGCGGACGCTCTGTGTTCTGCCGGAGAGGAAGGAGGTGGTCCAGTCCAGGGCCTTCTCTTGGATCCCGGCGTTGTGGAGGCGTGTTCGTAGTGTGTGGTGGCAGACCGTGTCGAAGGCGGCTGACAGGTCCAGGAGGATGAGGGCCGCCGTTTCTCCGTTGTCCATGCTGATACAGAGATGGGGAGAACACACTTGGCATAGGCACTATAACCCACAGAGAAAAATAGGAAGGAAGGTACGACAACAGGGGAAGATAAAGGCATTAAGGAAAGGGAAGGATGGAGGGGGTTTACAACGAGCAACCCCTCAAGAGAGGCGAGCTCCTAGAATTAGTAGGAAAATATGGGAGAGGAAGAGGTTATCAGGAGAAACGCAGATGAATGTTGAAGTGGGAATAAAGATGGCCCAATCAAAAACCTCTTTGAAAAATAGCAGGGAGGGAATAAAGGACAAAACTCATAAAAAAGAACTGGGAGGAAACGATAACATCAGGAACATAGTCGAAGGAGGTCGAAAACCAAAAGTAATTACCAGTAAGAAGAACGGGCAGGAAAGAACAAGTTACTTACCTTCGGTAACGCTTTTTCTGGTGGATACAGTATCTGCCTGTGGATTCCTCACCTAATGATTATCCCCTGCGCCAGCATTCCGCGGAAATTTTTCGTAGCTCTCCGCGCCGACGAGGTCGTTATGGCACCGCACGCGACTCCGCATGACGTCACTGGAGCCATAAGAAGACCACGTCGGCGTGATGACGTCAGTCCCACCCATTTTTTCCGTGCCACCGAGGCAAACGGGCGGACCGACCAAGAGACAATGCATACATAGTACACAGTATTCACACCAATACACTTAGTGTATAATAAAATGAGAAAGCTTGAATTCCAAACAAGACAACAATAAAACAATAGAGGTAACAAGGTCTTGAGTACATGAAAATACATCAAATAACGAATACCTCAGCTTTTACGGTATAAAAAGGTGGACAACGGGGAGGTGGGTGGGTCAGTGAGGAATCCACAGGCAGATACTGTATCCACCAGAAAAAGCGTTACCGAAGGTAAGTAACTTGTTCTTCTGATGGATACATCTGCCTGTGGTTTCCTCACCTAATGAATAGAATCCCACAGCAGTACCTCACCCGGAGGAGGGAGTCCACCCTTCTATACCAAAAAGTCCTGTAAAACAGAGCGAGCAAAATGGCCATCTCTCCTCACTTCGGAATCTAAGCAGTAGTGTTTCGCGAAAGTGTGGAGGGAGGCCCAAGTTGCCGCCTTACATAACCAAACACAGGAACACCTCTAGACAAGGCAGAAGTAGACGATTTAGCCCTGGTAGAATGAGCTCTAATGCCTACAGGAGGCTCCTTACCAGCCAGGGAGTAGCATATCTTGATGCACAAGATGATCCACCTGGATAAAGTGCGCTTGTGCACCGCCTTGCCCTTCATGCGACCAGCATATCCAACAAAGAGCTGGTCATCTTGGCGAAAGTCCTTTGTTCTGTCCAAATAAAAGCTAATTGCACTCTTTGGATCCAAACGATGTTGTCTCTCTTCCTCCTTGGAAGGATGAGGGGGAGGATAGAAAGTAGGAAGGGTAATAGACTGACCTAGGTGGAAAGGAGTCACCACCTTAGGCAGAAAAGCAGCCCTGGTCCCGAGTACCAACCTTTCAGCATGTATGGTCAGAAAAGGAGGTTTACAGGAAAGAGCTTGAAGCTCACTCACCCTCCTAGCCGAAGTGATAGCCACCAGAAAGATCGTTTTAAAAGACAAAAGCCTCAACGGACAACTATGCATAGGTTCGAACGTTGAACCCATTAAAAAAGACAACACCAGATTCAAATCCCACTGGGGCATAATAAAAGGAGTGGGAGGAAACATGTTTGTCAGCCCCTTAATAAATCTTAAGACTATAGGAGACTTAAATAAAGAAGGCTGATCAGGTAAACACAAAAACGCCGACAATGCCGACAGATATCCCTTAACAGTGGCAACAGCACAACCCTGCTGGGCCAAATGAAGGGAAAAACAAATAACATCAGAAAGATGGGCTTTTAAGGGATCAATGGATTTCTCTCCGCACCACTTAACAAATTTAGACCACCTGTAAGAATAGACAGACTTGGTGGAGTGTCGCCTGGCCGATAGTATAACGTCCACCACGTCAGGCGGGAGAGAAAAAGAATTCAAGTTGCCCCGTTCAATCTTCAGGCATGAAGGTGCAGGCTCTGGAGGTGGGGGTGCAGAACTTGCCCCTCCATCTGAGAGAGGAGGTCTACCCTGAGAGGGAGACGGAGCGGCGGGCACAACGAGAGGTGAAGAAGGTCCGTGAACCACACCCTTCTCGGCCAATCCGGGGCGATCAATATGACTTGGGCCCGGTCTTGGCGAATCTTCCTCAGAACCCGAGGAATCAAGGGTATGGGAGTAAACGCGTAAAGGAGTTGCGAGCTCCAACTCAACTGAAACGCGTCCCCCAACGCTCCCTGCCTTGGAAACTGGAGACTGCAGAATGACGGGCAGTGCGCATTCTCTAGAGTGGCAAACAGGTCCACCCGAGGAGTTCCCCACGTCCGGAAGATGTGCCGAACAACCTCTGGATGAAGCCTCCACTCGTGGTCGGCGGAGAACTGCCGACAGACTGTCCGCACGCAAGTTCAGCACCCCGGCCAGATGATTTGCCATCAAGCAAATACGATGGTCCTGAACCCAGGACCAAAGCCGCAACGCCTCTCTGCAGAGACGGTATGACCCCACTCCTCCCTGCTTGTTGACATACCACATCGCGGCAGTGTTGTCCGTCAGGACCTGAACCGACTGACCGCGAAGGGAAGGGAGAAAGGCCTTGAGCGCCAAACGTATCGCCCGCAATTCCAGGAGGTTGATGTGAAACAACCTTTCCTCTGGAGACCAAAGACCCTTGATCTCCAGATCCCCCAGATGTGCACCCCACCCTAGGGTAGAGGCATCCGTTATCACAGTGGTCACTGACGGAGGAAAGTGGAAAGGCTTTCCTTGAGACAGATTGCCCTCCACTCTCCACCAAGACAGATCCGCTGCAGTTTCTCTGGAGATCCTCACAGACTCCCTGAGATCTCCGTTGTGCTGATACCACTGCCTGCGGAGACACCACTGAGTGCCCTCATGTGCCAGCGTGCATTTGTGACCAGCAGGATGCAGGAAGCGAACAGACCGAGCAGGCGAAGGACCTTCAGAACTGGAACAACCGCTCCATTGTGAAACAAAGGTATCATTTCCTGAATGTCGAGAATCCTTTGCGGAGGTGGAAAAGCTCGACACACAGTGGTGTCCAGTACTGCCCCTATAAACAGGTTGCGCTGAGAGGGCACCAGGTGAGACTTGGGTACATTTATTGAAAACCCCAATTTGTAGAACAGCTGGGCTGTAACCTGCAAATGATGACTCACCATCTCCGGAGACTTTGCCTTTAACAGCCAGTCGTCCAGGTAGGGGAAAACTGGAATCCCCAACCTTCTGAGATGAGCTGCCACCACTGCCATCACCTTGGTGAAGACTCGAGGTGCGGTAGTAAGACCAAACGGAAGGACCGCAAACTGGTAGTGTTGCGACCCAATCGTGAAACGGAGATACTTCCTGTGTGACTTCAGGATGGGACTGTGGAAATACGCATCCTGCAAGTCGATGGACACCATCCAGTCCTCTTGTTGCAGCGCCTGAAGAACCTGCGCTAGAGTCAGCATCTTGAACCTCTCCTGTTTGAGAAACAGATTCAAGATTCTGAGGTCCAGGATGGGACGTAACCTGCCATCCTTCTTGGGGATCAGGAAATACCGGGAGTAGCACCCCTGACCCCTCTCCTGCTCCGGAACCACCTCTATTGCACCCTTTTGTAACAGGGTAAGAACCTCCTTCTGAAGGAGCAGTAAATGATCCTCTGTGCAAAACCCCTGACAAGGAGGGTAAGGCGGGGGAAATTCCTTGAAAGGAAGAGCGTACCCATTTTCTACAAGATCTAGAACCCAAAGGTCCGAAGTTATTAGTTTCCAATCTTGTAGAAAATGAGTAAGCCGACCTCCCACAGGACCCACATGATCCAGGATGGCGGATCTAGGGCTGCTTTGCTGCATTACCGGGAGGGGTTGGGGAGGTAGAAGAGGAGGAGGAAGAGGGATGTCGTCCAGCTCCACGAAAGCGACCTCTGCCTTTACCTCTGTAGGATTTATACAGAGGGTTTTGCTGTTGCTGTTGCTGCGGAGGCTGACGGGAACGAAAGGAAGATTTCCCAAATCCACGGTACCTTTTGTATCCATAGCCCCTTGACTGAGGCTGTAAACCCAAGGATTTCGCCGTGGCCTTGCAGTCCTTAAATCTCTGCAACGCAGAGTCAGCTTTTTCCCCAAAAAGCTTAGAGCCGTCAAAGGGAAGATCCAAAAGAGCAGCTTGGACATCCAGTGAAAAACCCGAAGACCTCAACCATGCATGTCTCCTAGTAGCAACAGATGAGCCCATCACCCTTGCCACCGAATCTGCAGTGTCCAGTCCCGACTGTATTACCTGGCGAGCAGCTGCTTGAGAGTCCGCCAAGACTTCATTTAAATTACTCCGATCCTCCTCAGATAATTTAGGGAGAATCTGCTTGGCAGAGTCCATGAGGGCGTGAATGTATCTGCCCAACAGACAAGTCGCGTTGGTGGATTTTAACGCCATACTAGCTGACGAAAAAACTTTCTTCGCAGACTGCTCAAGCTTTTTTGAATCCCTGTCAGCTGGTGCTTGAGGAAATGAACCCACAGACTGCTTTGAGCATGAAGTTTGAACAACCAAACTCTGAGGTGACGGGTGAGAAGAAAGAAATTCAGGATCCCCTGGTGCTGGTCTATATCTTCTAGAGACAGATCTAGAAACTGCAGGAGCAGAAAGGGATTACTCCACACCTCCAGAATTGGCTCCGTCAGGGCATCATTGAAAGGCAAGAGGGGCTCAACTACAGAGGAAGGAGAATGAAGAACCTCTGTGAGAAGATTCGGCTTGTATTCAGCCATTGGAAGCTGTAAATCCAACAGTTCAGCTGCCTTCCTAATCACGACATAAGGAGCAACATCCTTTGAAGGAGAAGCCTTCTGTGAAGCAAAATCCACTTCTGGTGACACATCCAAACCACTTGCCTCACACAAGTCTTCAAACAAGTCCTCAGACTCATGTAATTCACCTACTTCCATGTCACCAGCCTGATACTGCTCCTCCTCAATCAACCTTTGAGCCTCTCTTCTAGACCGCATCCTCGGCTGCGGCGTCGACGGCGCCAACAGCGGCGTCGACGGATCCGGCAGCGGCGTCGAAGGCGGATCCGTGACAGCAACCCGCGCCGAACGAACTCGAGAAGAAACGATGCCAGATGGAGCCGGGGACTGACCATACGGCGTCGACATCTTCGGCGCCGGAAACTGCCAAGACGGTGCCATCGGCAAATAAGGCATAAAGGGGTCGGAGGGTAATGCTGCAGCACACCCAAATTAAATGCCAATGGGCCCATGGGACCCGAAGGTGCTCCAGAGGGGCAAGTGGCTCTGACAAAAACGCCATACATCGCGTTCAAGAACTGCGATGGATCCGAACCTGGCGCCGGGAACGAAGGATACTGCGCCGGTTCTAACTCCGAAAGAGGAACCTCCGGAGTCGGAGCCACTGGAGCCACAGGTGGAACCACAGGAACAGCAGGAGTCACCTCATCCACTGGATTCGACGCATCTTCCGGAGCCGGAGAGTCCATCGACGCCGGAGACTGCGCCGGCGTGCCCACATAAGGAGACCGGACCGGAGACATCCGTGGAGACTCGGAAGGAGAAGGAGAAACAAAGTCTTTGACACGACGTCGAGGAGCCGGAGAAGGCGACTTCGAAGCTCGAGACTTCGACGAACGACGTCGAGACCCATGCCTCTTCTTCTTCTTGTGCCTTCTCTTCGATCAATGCGAAGTCGACGACTCCGACTTCGATCGTTTACGACCCCTTTTCTCCTTCCTCACCTTGGACATGTAGAGTTTAGCCTCTCTTTCCTTCAACGCCTTCGGGTTCATCTTCCTGCAAGAAGAGCAACCCTCGACGTCGTGATCACTCGAAAGACACCAAAGGCAGTCATCAGGCGGGTCAGTGATCGACATGTGACCTCCGCATTCCTTACAAGGCTTGAAGACTGACTTCCTTTGAGCAGACATGTCGAAAAGAGAAACAAATAAAGTCTCGAAACAAAGTAACAGTAGAAAGATAGGAGAGTCCCAGAAAATCCGTTAGCGTCGACAGCGTGGAAAAAAGGGAACTGACGTCATCACGCCGACGTGGTCTTCTTATGGCTCCAGTGACGTCATGCGGAGTCGCGTGCGGAGCCATGATGACCTCGTCGGCGCGGAGAGCTACGAAAAATTTCCGCGGAATGCTGGCGCAGGGGATATTCATTAGGTGAGGAATCCACAGGCAGATGTATCCATCAGAAGAGGGAATGACCATACCGTAGAAATGAAAGCAGGGGGTAATATGTGGCTGTATTTTGAACCATCCCAAATAGAGAAGGGGAAGAAAAATACAAGGAAGATTCTACCCCTAAATCGGTCCCAGCTTTTATTTTATTTCTGAAAATGCCCTAGCTGAAGATAAATTGGGCGATACCAAAGGGGATGATGGACGGAGCATTTGAGCTAATCAAACACTCACCCCCAGTCAACTGATCTGGGTTTAATCCATCATCATTCTTTAGCTCACTCCACCACCCCAGTTCAGACATGGCCATATGCAAATCAGTCTGACCCTGTGCCTCATGGGAACAGTCCAGCCCGAACTACCAAGCCATGTCTTCCCTGGACTGGAAACAAGCATCCTGGGACCGGTTTCTGGCTATTCAGCCGTCATCAGCCAGGCTAGCTTGAATCCAGTGGCAAAGTGAGCAAGGGACCCACGTCTGGGCATACCCTGCCAACTTAGGGCGAACAAAGCGATACCAAAGGGGATGATGGACGGAGCGCTTGAGCTAATCAAACACTCACCCCCAGTCAACTGATCTGGGTTTAATCCATCATCATTCTTTAGCTCACTCCACCACCCCAGTTCAGACATGGCCATATGCAAATCAGTCTGACCCTGTGCCTCATGGGAACAGTCCAGCCCGAACTGCCAAGCCATGTCTTCCCTGGACCGGAAACAAGCATCCTGGGACCGGTTTCTGGCTATTCAGCCGTCATCAGGCTAGCTTGAATCCAGTGGCAAAGTGAGCAAGGGACCCACGTCTGGGCATAAATTGGGACAAAGGATGTGAGACAGGTGGATTTCAGTCACAATAATAAAGGGAAGGAAATTACTAAGGTTTTAGTGCATTCAGGGCTGGTAAAGGCAGCTATTGTAAAAGCAGACAATGAGGTATTTAAGGAAGGGATAAGGTTAATCCCAGAAGTGGAATTGGAGGAGGGAAGTCAACAAGGAAGAGTCTTTCTGAAATGTCATGCAGGTTTAGGAAAAAGGAAGGTAAGGTTGATAGATGAAGAGTGTGGGGAAAAAGAAAACATCAAAATAGTCGTCGAAAACTCAGAGATTGGCAAACTTTGGGGTAATTGGAGCCTAGAAAATAGTCAGATAGGCCCGTCCCAGTGGAATCAGGAGGCGGTCGATTGTCTAAGTGAAATTGATTAGGATAATGCGTTGTCGCATAGCCTTAAAATCACATCATGGAACATAAATGGGCTTGGAGGACTGGTAAAAGCAGAAAGTATAAAAAAGCTAGCCCAGAGTGTAGAGATTATATGTTTACAAGAAACGTGGCTATGCGACAAAACCCCAGTAATTGAAGGTTTTGTCCAACTCCATAGGCCAGCAAAGAATAAAATATTTGGTCGCCCAGTGGGGGGGATTATGACACTAATATCAACCAGGAATGTGAAAAAGGTGATGCCTATAAATGTCAAATGCAAATGGTTGCTTGCTTGCAGGGTATCCTTGTCGGTCACAGATAGGATGTATGAAAACTTGGTACTTATGAATGTCTACATGCAGTGGGGGTGCCATGAGGAATATAGGGTAGAGATGGGAAATTTTAAGGAAGATGTGGACAATCTGTGTGAAAAGCATGGTAATGATATGGTCATTGTAATTGGAGATTTTAATCATAAACTGAATCCGAAAAGATTAGATCCCTGGTTTAAAGAAATATTTCGTTCATATAATATAATGTTAGCCGACTTTCCTGATTGTATTTCTTCCAGACGAGATATAGCATTAGGGAAGTATTTGGGGACAAAGGGGTTATTTAGTCTGAATGGCAGGATAGAAACCGACTGCCCAGCATAACAAACATTCAAGATAGGCGCACACAATATTGCCCAATTGATTACGTCTTTCTTCATGCATGGAATTTTGCAACAGTAAAAGGGTTTCGGGGAACTCAAAGAGAAGGTGGAGATCATAATCCCTTGCCATTTGAATTATTTAGTGGTGATATGAGCCCACGTGATCTAGTAATTCCCCAACAACTAGAGTACCCTAAGAGCTTGACAACGAGACTAACAGATGAATATTTGGTAAAATTGGCTAACTTTCAACAAAAGCTAAACATGGAAATTGTTAGGGGTCAGAAATTGGAATGGTTTGAAGAAAAAATTGAACATGTAGTACAATGCCTCAGAGTCTAATTAAAAAATAAGAAATTAAGCCCTATTTAGAACCAAACAATTCAAGGAAGGCGAATAAAGTGGTTCAATGTGGAATGTATGAAAAAGAAAAGGTTGATAAGGAGAGAAGAGAGAAACCTTAGAGCTAGATACGAGCAGGGTAGACTTACAAAACTAGACAAGTTGAGGCTGGGAATATAAAATGTTAGTAAGGAACCAAAAGAGGATTCATAAACAGAAATGCTGGGAAAATCTGCTGGAAACCATTGAAGCTAAAAATGTACGGAAGTTTTGGAAGCTGGTACAGGAAGCTTCAGGACAGCCCCTCAGGGCTATGAACTGTGTGGTGGAAGAAGCAGCATGGGAAGAGTACTTGGGTGAACTGTATGGTACAAGTAAAACGTCTGAAGAAAGAGAAAAATTATTTTGGGGAGGGGTAGTTGAAGATATAAAAACGTACTTCACAGTAGATAATGTAAAGCATACTATAAGGAAGTTAAAGTTAACCTGTGCAGCAGGACCGGATAACCTTTCCACTATCATAATAAAGACACAGCTAAATTGGTGGGCCGAATTCCTATCACAAATGTTCTTGGCCATATTAGACTCGGGCCAAATCCCCAATAATTGGAGGAGAGCTGTAATTAGACCAGTACATAAGAAGGGAGATATGAAAGCCCCGAAAAATTATAGATTGATTAACTTGCTGGATGTTGGCGAGAAAGATTTTGCTAAAATAATTCTGGGAAGAGTGAAGGATTGGGTGGAGCAGTGGTTGATTGTGCCTGTGGAACAGGGTGGCTTTAAGGAAGGCCACTCCACGATTGACCACTGTTTTGCCGTATGGGCGGTTGCACGGAAGTCTATGGAGCAAAGAGGGAAGTTGTACTGTTGTTTTGTAGACTTCCGTGCAGCATCTGACATGGTAGATCGGAAGTGCCTATGGGAGACCCTGAAAAAATATGACATCCCAAAAGGACTATTGGTTGTAATACAGGAGCTACACAGACGCAATTGGGCGCAGATCATTAAGGATACAGTGGGGACATTGACACCGAAAATAGCAATTAATAATGGTCTAAGACAGAGCTGGGTGGTGGCCCCCCTACTCTTAGCCATATTTTTAGCAGATCTGCCATTTGTGCTGGAGGTAAATAAAAGTGCAAGCCCGAAAATGAACGGAAAACAATTATCGTGTTTACTATATGCAGATGATTTAGTAATCCTTGACCAGACAGAGTTGGGCCTACAAAGGAAGTTTGCGCTGCGAGAATCCTTGTGGGAACCCCGAACCGGCAATCTGCAAAGCCCGCCCTGAGGTACCTTCATTGGCTTCCCATTCGGGAGAGAGTCTATTTTAAGGCCATGTGCATTACCCACAAGATGTTAACAGGGAATGGCCCCGCGATCAACCATTCCCTGGTCCAGCCTTATGTAGCGAATAGACGGCTCCGCTCAGACGATCTAGGCCTGGCTGTAGTTCCCAGGATTAAAAGAGCTAGAAGCGGCGGCCGCCTATTCTCTTATAATGCTGCAAAGCTGTGGAATACTCTCCCTCTCAGCCTACGTAAGGAATTTAGCCATCTAGCCTTTCGGAAATCATTGAAGACCTGGCTCTTCCCCCAAGTGTGCCGCGATGCCCCTCTTAGTTACTGCCATAGTGCTGGGATGCCCACGGGTAGCTACGCGCTTAACAAATACTATTTCATTCATTCATTCATTTAGAGAATATTGTGTGGCAAAACATTTAACTGTAAATATGGATAAAACCAAAATTTTATGCTTTGGAAAAAGAGATCCGAAGTGTAACTGGTATTTGGGCCCAAAAAAACTGGAAATAGTGAATGACTACAAATATCTTGTAGTCTGGTTTGATAGGTCCCTAAAGTGGCACACGCATCTAGAGGCCCTGAAAGCTAAGGCCCATATATCAGTGTGTGGATTGAAAAAATGTAATCGTGTCTATGGGGAAATGTCCCATAGACAGCTGATAAAGGCCTACAGTGCCATGATACCCCCTCAACTACAATATGGAGCAGAAGTACTCTGTCTAAGTGGTAAAAGCAGATGGGATATTGAGGAAGGGAAGTGTATAAAATCCCTAATGTCGTTACCAGGCTCATCTATGATCCAGGCAATTAGATTAGAGCTGGGGATGACATCATGGAATGTACAGGCTCAATTGGCTCTATTAAGATTTTGGAAAAGACCGGGTCCAGGAGAGGACCAGAAAGTCTTGCAATGGTGTAAAAACGAGATTCAGCATAGCGACTTAAAATGGGCCAAAGAGGTTAGAAAGAAATTGTATTCTGTATGTGGGAACCTAAAGGTGAGAATATGTCAACAGACACTACAAGTAGAAGCTACTAAGAGCTAACTCGGAACTCTAGAGAAGGAACTGTCTAGGAAGGAAGACAAGGAGTATCTGAGAAAGAAAGAAAGAAAGAAAAAAAGAAAAAAAAAGAAAATCAGTGCAATTTAGGATAAATAGTTGGCTGAAAGAAGCCTGGTACCCATACTTGGATACATTACCAAATCGCTGGCTCCGACGCGAAGTATTAAGATTGAGAATTGGTATTAACTCCTGGACGATAAAGGAGAGAATAAAAATTAAAATTATGCAACCCGATGGTAAATGTACATGTATGATAGGCACAAAATGTGATATTTTGCATATATTAGTGGATTGCTCAAAAGTATTAGCTCTGCGGAAATTGTTTTTACATCCCATCTTCTTAAAATATGGCACTGTATCCCGTGCACAAGCTGTAGAACTTCTCGTAGATATGCCAAACCTTGACATCGCAATAGCTATTGGGAGATATATGAATGCCGTAAAAAGTTTTTTATGGAAAAATGAATTTGAAGGTTGAAAGTCATGATGGAATTGGGTTTTAGATAGTTTTATCTGATGTAAATTTTTAGAAAGGATAATTCTTAATAGGAATTTTTATTATTTTTAAAAGTATTTACTTGTTTTATATACAGGTGTGACTATGATCTAAATATTGAGTAATTGTGTAATCGTGTAATGAAGTGTACGGAAATCAGTTCTGTTTTCTTCTTCTAACAGGATGCTTATTTTAATGGTAACTGTTGATGAAATTGTGATGATTTTAGAATACTTCTAAAAATGTTATGTTTTTATGTTGTGTAAAGATCTGTGGTCTAAATAAACGTTACTTTGACTGACTGACTGACCATAGGCAAGAAACGATCTGATTAGTTAACCCCAGCATTTTATACATGGTTATTGGGATACTCACATATATTTTACGACACATGCTTATTTGGAAACGTTTTAATGGAAAGTTTATATTTAGTAGCTATTGTGCTTGGTTATTCACTCTGCTCATGTGGGTGTGCTTTGAAGGTCAAGTTTATAATTTATGAGCCTCGATGTAGCTGGAGAAGGGGACTTGCTGGCGGTACATTAAAGAATTTCAACCAGTTAGGTAATTTTGTCTGAACTTTTTGACAAATTTAACTCAGGCACTGCATTCAATTAACAAGTCACGTTTTTCGCCGAAAAGATATGGTCACATGTGTTTCCGATGATAATATATCCTACTGAAAAGGGACAGTTTTCTATGGAAGATTATGATCTATGGAACTGCTAGGAATATGCAGGCCAATGATTGGTTGGGATTGTTCCTATTGTATGTTAAAAGGGTTTTTATGTGTTTATTTTAGGATATGCATCCAGAGGGGGTTATGAACAATTCTTATTGATGTAAGGTAAATTGGCACAATATGGATAGAGATTTGGCTGTGAGTAAATATTAATTAACTTTTTGGACATCACGTTTTAGACTATGGGAATATGATATTATATGCTTGAAGTTTGAGAGATTCAATATTTTGTGATCTTAGGTTCTCCACCATAAAGGGACCGATTTGTGAATTATATAGGAGGTACACGCACTATTAGAGTCAATAGTAGGTCATATGTGCATGATTGTCCTACTGACATAATTGGGGGTTTTGATAATTAACAAACATGTTGAAACTAGCAAGAATACTACGGGTTTGGTAGCCCGTGGTTATTATTGTACTGTCCAGTCTATTGAATAACATTAATTGTCGATTAACATGAAAATGTATACAGGGACCATAGTTTTATGTCATTGTGTTTTATCTAGTATTTTTAAATTTGTAAATCATGTATTTGTATGTCTTCTTACAGTCCTGATTAAGTCCTGTTGTAAAGGACGAAAAACGCTGGCTGGGCTGAAAAGTATATATTGAAGGAGGAAAGAATAAAGATGAATATATCACTTACAAGTCTTCTTGAATCAAAGGACTGAACTGAGACAAGAAACATACACTTGAACTTTGAAAAAAAAGACTCAAATTGGACATTAATATTTGAAGACTTTTCTTTATTACATCTTAGAGTATCCCTTCTTATCCCTTCTTTTGTTGCATGCACTAGTTGTGCATTAGGGGTCTGTTGGCAGTGGATCCCAGGGGTGTGAGGACTATATTTTTGATAATCTTGGGACTACTGAGTGGTGCTGTAGATTGCAGCCACCACTGCGTTTTCTCTTTAGGCTTTCACATCTTAAAAGTCAGCTGGGCTGCAGAATAATCAATCATGTCATTCTTGTGTCAGATGTGGAGACAGAGTTGGGGCAGAGTCAATCATGCCCCAAGCAATCATATCAAACTAAGCACCTGCACAGTATTACATGATGAAAATTAATCATACAAAATACTGAGGTATTTGACACCACTGAATAATAATGGTGCTAATGAATGATGGTTATTGTTGTCTAACCTAATTACATTTATTTCATAAACTCTACAAGGATGAAAGACTGAGTGCAAACTGCGGAGACATGAACCTGGGGGGGTTAAACAAAGATCCCTACAGAGGATGCATCAACCCAGTTAACTGCAAGTCTGGACTTAGTTCAATAATTCTGACAAATTATATCAACAAACTGTACCTAAAATATATATTTTACTCTAACTTTAAGAAAACAACCCAAAGGTCAAGGGCAGTTTATTCACCCTTCATTCCTGCCACAAGTAATTAGGAAACCATGCACAGACGAACAAGCCACAGGAGCATGTGAGGTAGCATCCCACCAGCAGAGGGAAGAAGATATAAAACTGCTCTGCTGCACTTCCACTACCAAGTTTTGAAGCATGAATGCAGGGGAGGGATAGAAGGAGTGAGTGTGCACGTTTGTATGTTTGTCTGCTTTAGCCTAAAAACGCATTCAGGTAGCAGTGAGCTTTATGAATAATAAAATAAAAGCAAATAAATTAGAGTGACAGGCTGTGTGCCACTTTGTGTCTCGCCATCCTGTGGTGTAATCTAAAATATGAATAAATGAATGATTATTTATTTCACCAAGCAGTGGTTTGCGGAGGCCAACCAAAACCCCCTTCTCCATCATTTTTTTCTTTACATGTCTGGCAGATAGCTAAAACTGTATTTATGACAAACTTATACAAGAAATGGCAAAGCTGACAAGCTTGCATTTTGAGTATAACATGTTTAAAAAGCCTGCTGCAGTGACAAAATACATATATATATATTTTTCTGTATACAATGCATCTCTGGGATAAAGCATTTAATGTGTGGTGAGTCAGTGTACTTTTGACATGTAAAATAGTCAGAGACAATG
This sequence comes from Calotriton arnoldi, assembly GCA_963921515.1. Classification (NCBI taxonomy): domain Eukaryota; kingdom Metazoa; phylum Chordata; class Amphibia; order Caudata; family Salamandridae; genus Calotriton; species Calotriton arnoldi. The sequence goes on along the minus strand of CAWUFW010005832.1, from coordinate 835,260 downwards.
CAATGAAAGTACTCCATGAGAGATGGAATGGCACAGCCAATAGGATGAAGTGAGATGGTAATTCTCTTACGAATGGTGTTCTTCAAAAATAAATTAACAAAATATCAGAAAGTTTATCTTTTAACAAAAGAGTTTTTTAATGTATGTTTTTAAAGTGCTGCTTGTCACTTTCCTGCTTGAAAAAAGAATGTAGAACATGTGAGAGCAGACAACTGTTTAAGAAAAAGCAGAACCTCTACACTGCGCAGGATCTCCCGTCTGTAAATGTGACAGCATACCTCAAAGAGGCCCGTAGCTCCTCTCGGACGACGGGTCAGGCGGTCGCGTTAGACCACCCAGTCCCGTGCCACCTTGTGCCTGGTCGTCCAGTGGTGCAATCTAAAATATGAATAAATGAGGAAATTCTTTAATTATCCTACAGGTCTGCTGAGCGGTAGAAAAATTTCTTAAAATAACCCTAACCCACCAGGGTTACCCCTTGGTGGCATGCTTCATCATTGGGTTCCTCCCGTTTGGCTGCATCTTCGGAGCCACGGGTGCAGACGTTCCCTGAGCAAGGGAGCAGCTTTGACGAAAGCGACACTACAAGCGTCCCTCTTTTTCCTCCGGTTTGGACTCATGAAGCCTGAATTAGGCTTGCAATATAATCAAGGTTTAACACAGATTAGGTGCTGTATGTTTTTTAGATTATCACCTTTATTATTTTTCTGAATAAGCATGCAATGAACAGCACAATATACAGGAGTGGAATCAGGGAGAAGATACCTTGGTCCTGAAGAAAAGCCTTGGGGTATGGCTTGAAACCTGTTGACCAGTGAAACCCCGGGACATTTTCCCTTTGGGTTTCCTCTTTTCCCCATTTTTTAACCATACCGGTTAGGTGTGCGAATTAACAGTTTTTTACCTGCTATCCTGGTATTTTTAAATCACTCTATACAGAGCCCCCCACTCCTATTTTTCATCAGGATTACTCTTCTATCAGGATTAGTCATAATACTATCAGTGCTCCCACGTATTCATTGGTGGAAGCACGCCCCGTTCCACAGCGGAACGGGAGGAACCCAATGATGAAGCATGCCACCAAGGGGTAACCCTGGTGGGTGAGGGTTATCTTAAGACCTGTAGGGTAATTAAAAAATGTTCTCAAGATTTTTTTCTATAGATTCTATAGATTATGACGGAGTGACACTGTGTGTTTTCAGAATGCCCCTTTGGAGGTTGAGTCCCTTCTTCTTTTCTCCATCTCCCTTATGTTGTTTCTCTGATTATTTATTTAATCAAGCGGTGGTTTGCTGAGGCCAACTAAAACCCCTGCTCCATCATTTTTTTCTTTACATGTCTGGCAGACAGCTATAATTGTATTTATGACAAACTTAAACAAGAAATGGCAAAGCTGGCAGGCTTGCATTTTTAGTCAAATTATGCTTAAAAAGCCTGCTGCAGTGACAATATATATATTTTTTTTTCTGCATACAATGCATCTTTTGAATAAAGCATTTAATGTGTGATGAGTCAGTGTACTTTTGACATGTAAAATAGTCAGAGATAATGCAATTAAAGCACTCCATGAGAGATGGAATGGCAGAGACAACAGCATGAAGTGAGAGGGTAATTCTCTTACGAATGTTCTTCAAAAATAAATTAACAAAATATCAGAAAGTTTATCTTTTAACAAAAGAGTTTTTAAATGTATGTTTTTAAAGTGCTGCTTGTCACTTTCCTGCTTGAAAAAAGAATACAGAACATGCAGGAGCAGACAACTGTTTAAGAAAAAGCAGAAAGTCTACACTGCGCAGGATCTCCCGCTGGTCTCTGTGACAGCATACCTCAAAGAGGCCCGTACCTCTGCCCTGACGACGGGTCAGGCGGCCGAGTTAGACCACCCAGTCCAGATTGAGGAGGTTATCTCCAGCATAGCCCGACAAAAGCTGTCCAAATCCCCAGGCCCAGATGGCTTTCCTGCCTCCTTTTAGAAGTCCTTTTGCCAACTCTTGGCACCTCTCCTCACTAGATTGTTTAATGCGATAGGAGATTCCTCCTCGCTCCTCCCCTCCATGCTCATGGCATCTATCGTAGTAATCCCCAAGCCTGGGAAGGACAAATCCCACTGCTCCTCATACAGACCCATCTCCCTTTTGAATGCTCTTTACGGGCATTCTAGCTGCCTGCCTTAATCCCTTCCGCCGGGCCTTATTGACCTGGACCAAGCTGAATATGTGCCACAGCGGCAATGCAGTGATAATACAAGGTGAATCCTCCACCTCATAGATAAAGCTCAGCGATAGGACCAGAAAAGGATGCTCCTGGCCATAGACGCTGAGAAAGCATTTGACAAGGTTCATTGGCCATACAAAACGGCCACCCTGGCGCATTTCGGTCTTGGGGGCCATTCATAAGGTGGATTCTTAGCAGCTATACCCAACCCACAGCGGTGGTCCATGTTAATAGATGCTCCTCCATCCCATTCCCCATTGGCAGAGGAACCAGGCAGGGGTGCCCTCTGTCGCCCCTGTTATTCGCTCTATACATGGAGCCAATAGTATACAGAATCTGCACCAACCTCCAGATAAGAGGGATTCTATTCGGGGGACAAAAAACTCTATAAGCCTATACGCAGATGACGTCCTGGCAACCCTGGAGGAGCCTTCCACCTCCCTAACCGCCTTCCTGGATGAGCTGGAGGTTTTTGACATGGCAGCAGGCTTAAAGGCAAATATTCACAAATCAGAGGCCCTCAACCTGACCCTCCGGCTGCACACACTAGATGCCCTACAACCGGCCATATCACCCTCACAATTGCGGGAACGGTTGCCCTTAATTACCAGACTCTGACTCATCAGATCAAATCTGACCTACGCCGCCGGTGGCGACCCTACTCATTATCCTGGCTTGGATGAATCACAGTAATTAAGATGACGATCCTCCCTAGGGTTGTGTTCCTCTTTCAGGTTCTCCCTGCTGAACCATCCCCTGGGTTATTGCGGTCCCTGCAGCAGGAGCGTAATCTATTGGTATGGGCTGATAAACGGCCTTGTCTCCGCAGAGACCTCAGTTACAGATCCCCAACTGAAAGAAGTCTAGGGCTCCTGAAACTCTATCGATATTATCAGGCTACCCAAATCAGAGTCTTTGTGGAATGGTCTCGCGAAGAGTCAGAGAAGCGCTGGCTGTTTATGGATAAGGCACTGGCAGGACAGCCTCTATGGAGAATCCCTTTTCTTCCCAAACACGCCCGACCCAAAACCCTTTATCTTTCTCCGATAACTAAGTCATCATTGGCTGCTTGGGATGGATTGGCAGGACGGGGGGGGGGGTCTCACATCCTTCCCTTCTCCATTAACGATTAAGTGTAGCTCTGTTAGCCACTTGTTTGATCTGGAGGGTCCGGTCCCCTTTGTGTCATTACGCACAACCCATGCGATCCCAGAGTCGGAGCATTGGCACTAGACCCAGATTCGCCATTGGTTGATGCACCCATCTGTCGACCCTGGAGCAGAACGGCAGCTTACCCCTTTCGAATGCTGCCTGCTCTCTAAGACCTCCGATAAGCGCCTCATCTCAGAGTTCTATCGCATGATATGCCCCACTGTGGAGGCCTCCAAATCCGCTAGCCAGAAACGCTGGGAGTCAGAAATAGGTAGAGAGCGGAGGCTGAAAGAGTGAGGAGACATTTACTACTGTGCACAACACACTGCTCACAATGTGGCTAGCATCGAAACAGCTACAAAAGTCGTCACCTATTGGTATTTCAAGCCCCATCGACTGCATAAATGTAACCCGTCTAGCTCTCCTGAGAGCTGGCACCAGTGTGGGTCCCCTGGCACCCTATTACACATCCTCTGGGACTGCACAAAACTCATGACCTATTGGTCACAGGTACTTAAGGACATCGATACCTATTTTGACACGGACTGCCCCAGATTCCCTGCCTGCATTATCTTGGGTCTCCCCAATGCACTCACCTTCCCACTTAAATCTCGTCAGGGCAGACAGACTGGACTAGCACTGGGGTGGCCTTGCAGAATATTTTGGCACACTGGGGTACGGGGCATATTTCCACATACTTAGGTTGGCTACACCGACTGTGGTACATATTAGGGATGGAACGCATAACCCTCACTTTGTCTAACCAGAGCACGTCATTTCCCAAGCTCTGGGGACCATTCTTGAAGTTGCGTACGTCTGAATTTCATGCGCTTACCTGCCCAAAATACTTACGACTTCTCTGCCTGCCTGAGGCTCTCCCCACCCCTACCTAAGAGAGTCCCACCTTTAGATAGGTTATCTTTGGGACAGTGCTGTTTCTGTTTTTCATGCTCAACCGGGTCCGGAGGAGGGTGGGGGGGGGAGAGTTGCGGGGTTGATAAACAATCCAATGCTCTGTGGTCCGGAAGAAACCAGGCCTCAAATAGCTGATGTATTCTGTTTTATGCTAATAATACGAATAAAGAAATTTAAAGCATAAGAAAAAGTAAATGTTGATGCTTTCGTTTTGGACTGCTGGTAAGACTGCCCAGTGCTTCAGGAAGTTCAAACCCCGTATCGCTGAATTTTAATTTTCATATTCTGTACATTTTTGTCACTTTTTGGCTTGGTTTTTGGAAATGTAAAAATGGCAAGGAGAAATATTTTGCTAATTATTTTGAGAGCCAGTAGAGTGGTTTGCTATACAAAACAAAATGACCTAAACAAATTCATGAACTCAAATAGAAATATTTTAATACGACGTTCAGTACACTAAAAAGATGGTGACAAATTTGCCATAGTAGCCTGATAGACAAGGTACAAATTCAGTTTGTGGTAGAAGAACTCCCCAATTGCTTTATCAATTCTGACACATTTGTCAAATTGATTATGCCCTTAAAATATACCTTTGGAAGTTGAGTAGGATCAAATCGAAGAATCTTCTGGTTACAGCAGGGATACATTCCAGTGCCAGCTGACATATTTGTCAAACTACAAAACAGTGCAGGCTCCGAATGATACCGACAATGGGAGAAGTCACTGCATAGGAAAGACTGGTTAACAAAACATGAGAAAAACATCAGATTCAACCAATAATTGTGTTACATACAGCTCACATCTCACAAAGGCAAGGCCTGCACTGCGTATAGTACCATAGAACTGCATAAAGGAAATACAAAAATGGTAATTTTCAGACACAATATTTTTAAATACTTATAGGGCTTCTGTGCCAAATGCATTCTGAGAATGAATGCCTCAGGACTACTGAATTTTACACTAGGTGGCAGGCAAGATATTAAACATTAAGGTGCCTTATGCGGGTTGGTTTAAAACAGCACTTATTAAATGGTTGACTTCTGTGGAACCCGAATGAATTACTACTGGAAGCCAGGGTCCTCGGTCTGAGAACTTTCTACGAGTTTAACTATAACCACACACAAAAATGCAAAAACAAGTATACATCAAACAAATACATTTTTTTTTAATTGACCAATAAGAATATATACAAAAATCAAACGTATAATTTTAGTGGGATTGTTGGAGCTTTTCAAAATGTTATTTAATTTCTAAAAGACAAAGCAAAATGCTAAACTCTAGAACATCGCTTTGTTTTGTGTTTCAAATGCATACTCTCTATTTGCCAGCACATACCAGTGCATCAACTGAGGCCAGCATTTGTTGCTACTAGATTCTATTTATTGATCCTGCACTCCTCATAGAAGAAAGGCTATCAATTCTAATTTAATTTTTAACCTCTAAATTCAAATTCCTGCACATTTACAAAGTTGCTTTTTATGTACACAATTATTCAGCCAATATTAATTTCAAGTTCTCGTTTTTAAATTCAAGATTTGAAACTCAAGCAAATATCCACATGAATTATAAAACCCATACAATAACATATAATAATAATAATAATAATATCATTAAAAAACTCATACATACAATTCATTACATGAAAAAATACAATGAAAACTTCATCCAATAAGAACAAAGCTAATTCAATACAAATGTAAAACACTTAGAAAACATAAATACTCTGGTACAGAACATTTTATTTGGGGGAGAAAACATTAAGTAGAGAGCTTCAGAGGTTGTTCGCACATGATATTTTAAAAATAGAGGTCTCAAAAACTTAAGGCATTACATTATCAATGCAGGGCAGACATATAATAAATGATTCAGACCTTGGAACACATTATTACATAAATTAATTCATGCCATTTTGCAGTTAAAACTTTTAAAGGTAAAATAGTAAAGCGAAGTAAAGACCAGAATCGTCTAACCCCATGATCCATATTCTATTTTAAATATGGTGGGGATTTTCTCAAAATGACCGAGTTCCTTATGATGTTAATTTTTTCTTTTCTCTTACAAGAATCCATATCTAGGCTCACATTTAAATTAATAGCAGCCTGCTTAAGACAAGATTTTAAATTGTGCTTCAGACCAAGCACACACACTTCCCTGGCTTAGCTCAAACAGGCTTAAAGCAAATTAAAAATCCTATAGAACAAAGAATTGTATTGCTCCCTTTCAAAGATCTCAATGCACATGTAATTCCTTAATGAATTCTATGTACTTTTCAAAAGTCGATAGCCACATCGAATAATTGCCGCAAGACCTTGCACGAATGCAAGGGCCGAAATGGCCGCCAATGTATTACAACTGCAAAGTTTCCTCAAAATCTTCTAGTTTATCTAAAAAAAAAACATTTTGCCTCATCCGCGCATAATAAGGTGGCAGGTATTTTAGCCTGATATACCAACAGAAGATGGAAAAAGTGCCTATGACCAACTGCATTATAAGAGGCATTCAAACCATTTGTCTGAGATATAGCCTTACTAATACTATGTAATACATGATCCACATCACTTAAATTGGTCACAATTTTCCCTAAAAACATAATGACTTAATAGTCTCCAATTTTTGATGGGGATGTGCTAGACGACGAAGGAGATGAATAACTCCAATCCAATTGAAATCCGGAGCTTCTTGCTAACAATTCCTAGACATGTTCTTGTTTTCACTGCTCATACATGTAAAAATGTATTGGGGGATATCTTCAGACTGTGTTATTGATTTGCTTTGTGAGCACATGCCCTGCCTACCTGCGACACTGTTTCAATTACTGTTTTTCTTGGTTTGTATTTTGTTTTATACACGCCTTTTTTCACAACATAATATTGACATGTTATGTTCTGAACGCAAAAAATAAAGTTCTTAAAAAATAAAAAAAATCTCACATTTTTTATTACCGAAGAACCACGTATAATTAGAATATCTGTTTGCTCCTTTACCCTCCTTTACCCTTAAAGCACACAATTTTACTTTTAGAGATATTAATATTTAAAAAGCAGGCATCAGAGTACTGCTGTAATGAGGCAAGATGACTATTCAGACCCTTAGGGGATAAATCAAAGACCACAATGTCATCTGCGTAAAACAGACAAGATATCGGACGACCCCAAATGGGCAGGGGGTCACCGGCCCCATTACTCAGGTAAGCGGGCAAGTCGGAAATGATCAGAGAAAATAACAAAGGGGCTAACAGACGACCCTGCTTTAGGCCATTTTTTGTAGGAATTACAGCAGACAATCCCTGATCCCCCTCCACAACACTTGACACCATGTGGGAGTGTGTAAGACAAGAATTAGATTCCGCAAGACCTCTGGCATTCTAATACTGTGTAATTTTTCCACAGATAGGATGGTCCTCTATTGAACGCTGTGGAAAAGTCAATAAAAGCTGTGAATACAGAAGAACCTTTGCTGGTTACATATTTTTTTGTGATAAGTTGAAGGGCTGTGATGTTATCTAGAGTGTCTGAATAGTTTCAGCTCTCCGGCCATCATCTCCTTATTTTCGCTTTGTTCGCCCTAAGTTGGCAGGGTATGCCCAGACGAGGGTCCCCTGCTCACTTTGCCACTGGATTCAAGCTAACCTGGCTGATGAGGGGTGTTACCCCAAAACCGGTCCCAGGATGCTCGTTTCCGGTTCAGGGAAGACCCGGCTTGGCAGTTCGGGCTGGACTGTTCCCATGAGGCACAGGGTCAAGACTGATTTGCATATAGCTGGGTCCGAACGGAGGTGGCGAATTGAGCTAAAGAACGATGATGGATTCAACCCAGATCTGTGACTGGGGGTGAGTGTCTGAAAAGTTTCAGCTCTCCGTCCATCATCTCCTTGTGTTTGCTATGTTATCTAGAGTGCCATGATTTTTCCTAAAGCTGGACTGTTCCAAAGAGATAATCCTTTTTTCACTGACCCAGGAATTAAGATGGTTTAATAGGCTTTCAGTAAAACCTTTCTCACAGCATCTAGTAGAGCAATTTTTCAATAATTAATAGGCAAGTCATGTGCCCCCTTTTTAGATAATGGGATGATAAAACTCCCTGTCCATAATATGGGGGGGAGGGGGGGGGCGAAGAGGGGCGGCAGAATGTAGATAACTGTGTTCAAATACCGGGGTTCGGAGAGCTACCCATAACTTTGCTTCTTTTTTTTATTACCGAGATTGGGATTTCAAAAGGACCCATTGTCCCAGATGATCTCCTAGAATTGATAGGGTCTTTGATCTCATTCATAGAGGGAGGGCCATATTTAGTGAGCTCCGACATTGGGAGGGGGAAGCATTATCCCTCGTGCGTGGTTACCCCCTGGCTTAACAGCATATAGCTCTAAAATGTAATCTCTCCGCTGATCTTCCCTAATTGGTGAAGGCTGGGCTTCACTTTTGTCCCTGAACAATCTGCAATAATTTCCTAAAATTTCCTCATATTGATACTAAGAGCCGTCATCCATTTACTATCATATTCATTTTTTTTTTTTTTTAAACAAACTTTTAAACGTCTTTTTCCCCTCTTTAGGAGGGCTATATGTTTTTCTCTTTCAATCACAAATGATGTAAATCTAATCAACCTATTATCTCTTTATTTAGAGAGAGGAGAGGTTGTTGTGAAGGTTTTCGGTGTATCTGCGTGGACATATGGCAGTCCCGTCAACCACCCATTTCATAAACGGAGAAAATGAATGAATTGTATCCAAATTCCAGGATCCCTTGTTACAACTCTTCCCAGGACCCTATCAGTTGTTGGATCCTGGCTGGATACCAGTGGTTTCTTCCAGGGAGCCTATCAATTTTAGAATTAGAACCACAACATTTCCAAGACCTCACCGGAGTTGTCGTACCGATTCTGCACATACACAGAGCTATGCACAGGATAATAGGACCTCGGAATATAGTGGTGAGCCAACCATAAACCTTAGCACCTAAAACCCCAACCCAACTAGCTGTAGCGTCTCATTAGCAAGAATACTACCAATGATTAGACAACCCAGAACACGGTATCTCTCTCTCAGGACTCGCAGTAGCAAGAACACCCTTTCATAACTCACTCATACCTGTCCACAACGCGCGTAAGAGACACTGTATAGTTTAAAATGTTTATTTCAACTAACGTGCTCTAAGATACAGTACACGTGCCAGTACTATCAGCATAATGCATAATGATAACATAAGCAGCATAGTTACAACTCCATAGAATACAAACGGGGAAAGCATTTCATAAAGCAGTGGATATAAGGGTAAATGACCTTACCACCCTCCCCGTGCTATTAGCTAGTTTATTATAAAAATAGAAGACCTCTGGGCTTTGACTAGCGAACCCCCATACCTCAATATCTAGATGCAAGTTTTACATCATCAGATAAGCACAGCTCTTCTCTCTGGAAAGGTTTTTCTCCAAGTGTTTCTAACAGTGAAAAACACAATATTAAAAGCACACGAATTTCTCCAGGGCAGCTGTACATAGAGTGTTATGTCTAAGTGCGAGGGACTGGCCAAATCAGCAGGAACAAGGGACGTTGTTTTTCGACCTTGTACATGGTGTGCAGACGTAGCCCAAAAGGGAACAGGAGAAAAGGTGAAAGATAGAAATGCAGACAGTGCTAAAATAGCCGGGCAGAACAGAGGCTTGAAAAACAACGGCACAAAGTAACGTGTGCAAAAAGGCCTCATGGCAGCTAGGCCTAAGCCAACGTAGCAAGGCAGACCAGGAGGCCACAAACCACACGACAGAGTCATACTAAACTCTAAAGTAAAGAACTCTATAGTCACTAAAAGAGCGATCAATAATTTTCAAATCAGAAATGAGACGAAAGGCAACAAATGAAACTATACGATAATCAATTATAGAACATCCAGTGATTGCTTTATGAGCAAAATGAGCGTGGAAATCAGAGTCAAATCTGCCATTTACAATCAGACAATCATTTTTCATGAGTATATCAAGTAGTTCCCACCCTTTTTTATCCGTTTTTATTTTTGCTGGAAAGCAAACAGGCAGAGTAGTTTTTACTGCTTCTTCTCTCTATATCTGCATATAGGCTGATAGAATGATTGGAAACCTTGCAATTTAGATCATCAACTAAGACAATCTGGGAGACCTCCTCCTGTTCTATGAGATTATTAATGAACAGGAACAATAGAGCTAACAATTTGTGACAAACAGGGTCCTGAGGAATGTATGCATATATTAATAAGATGGGCTCCCAGAATTCATCACAGACGGATCAATTGTTATGGCTGGAAAGAGATTAGAGACATCAGAAAAGCTATTATAATTCCAATTAAAATTGGCACTCAAAAGAATCGCTATGCCAACCCTAGCGTGTCCTCTCCCAGAGACAACAAAGTGTCCATCCAGGTAAAAAGCATTTGAACACCAGGCTTCCTGATGCAGATCACATCAGGTTTCAGGCTATTTAGAAAAGCAAGCTTGTCTGGATTAGTCAACAATCCCGCTGCATTCCAGGAGACCACTTAATTTATTTATAACTAGATGTCGTAATCATCTGGCCCAAAGTGCAGTTACTGTTAACGGTATAAGCCAACCAACTCCATTTATTTATTGCGTCCTCATCAATGAGTTCTGGTTCCACCCCTTTCGGGTCGAATAATTCAACCTGCCTTCTGCCCATCCCTAAGGAAACCAATAGATTTTTTGGTTTCTCTTCAACTGGACTTTTTTCTTGGCCAAGAAAAACCCTCTTCAAAGGTAAAATCCACATCAACCAGGTGGAGTCTTCTTGTCAGTTCCCATGATACAGCAATTACCTCCAAGTAACAAATATTCATGATTATATAAAATCAGTTGTCACCACCTTAAAGTGGTATGTTCCCCATCGGTTCAGGAGCTTGGAATACCCTGCCTGGTAAGTTTGCATGCTGTGTCGAATTTAGAGCCCGGATGAGCGGTTACATTCTTGGTGTACTCCGGAGTGACTGTGTTGGCGCGTCGGGGGGGCAGGGCCCTGGTTAAGCACCCTTTCCCGTTCCGGGATGGGTTCCCTTTAGCCCCCCCCTCGCCCCTTCTCACCTATTGTCCCCATAGCCCATCTTGAAATATACCTTCTTCTACCTTTGCACGCTGTGTCTGGGTGGGAGGCTGGGGAGAGTTTCCCCACGTTGTGAACTACCGCCTCTTTTTTTAATGCTGCTGCTTATTTAATGTTTGATTTACATGTATCGATTGTTCTTTTTCAAAATTGTTCATGGCATGCATTTGATTGCTTAATTCTTCTGGGACCAAGCTGGATGATGTTCCGGGCACGTTGATGCCTTGTCTGGTTACGCGTTGCCCGAGCTATTCCCATGTACCTTCCTTGTATGTCAAATGCTAATAAAGACATGTTCCAAAAAAAAAAAAAAAAAAAAAAGAGTGGAATGTTACTCTCTACATATTTACCCGACGAGAGCGTACAATGTTTACAAAAGAGATATCACTTTGAATCATCTTAAGTTCCTCAATTTCAGCAAAGCATGATAATAAGAAAGAACTATTCAAAATTAGATCATGACCGAACATTATCAAAAAAATCAAGTACAGTGGTTGCAGAAGGCAAAGATGAATCTGATCCTTTTCCCTCAGAGGTCTGCCTATGATTTACATTTCTTATGACAACATTGGGAAAGGATTTAGCAGAGGGATTAAGATCAGTTGTCAAAAGGCCCAAGGCACCTTTTAAATTATCTTCTGCAATCTTTACATCAGTAGGAATAAAAGAGGGATTGTCTCGAGTTAAGAAGTGATCCTCATGAAGCTTCAGTTCCCCAAAGACAACTTTGCCTTTCTTATCTCAATTATCCTTCTTTAGAATGGTTTCCACAGTTTCGATAAAATTGAGCTTTCTTGGGTGTTTTTTTTTTTTTTTATTCTCTGTCTCTCCTCTGCAAATTACAATTGTTAATTTTTTCCCCCTCTTTCGTCTTGGTGGAAACTAGGACTTCTGAGTTTGCCCCCATAAAGGAATCTCTGCTATTAAAAATAGGGAAGAGGGCAGTCACAGGGCATGGGGCTACCCCAGGGGTGTCACATCTACTAAACTTATTGAAGACAAGGCGAAGGTTTTTTTTTTAAGGAATAGATAGGCTTGTCCTTGCTCCCAGGACTGTTGATCTTCTAAGTTGAGGTTTGCCAGCTTGAGTACCATGTTCTTTAAAACAGGCTTTACTTGAGGCAACAGGGGAGAAGCCTCTGTCCTTAAACTAAAGGGACTAGCTATATCCCTTCTTTTATTGACCATCTGTGCAATCTGATTTGTAACAGACTTCACTTTTTATAACCATCAATAACTTTAATATTGCTAAGAGGGTGTCTTGCATATGATCTGAGTTATTTATGGCTTTTTCCAAATGGGTTAGGATGGACGACAAGAGTCTATCCAGGCAATTAAGATACTCAGAGAATTGAACGTAATGACCAGGAAGGTTACATGAAGAGTTTCCAAGTAGCTCTAACTCAGGGATGGCCGATATCACTGGGGCAGCTAACGATAACTCGGAGGGAGTACTGCTAAAGCGCTTCAGGGCTGCTTCTTGCATACTGCAACGGGGTGTAACCAAGGGAGCTTGCACCGTTGAAACTTTGCTCATTAAGTCCAAGTCAACGCCAGGTAGAGTAAAGTCCCCATCAAGAAGTCTAAGATCCTCCCCAACACCAGACTGTGCAGACTTTTCGTGCATCCGTATCGGCCAGGGGATGAATCGACTTTGGTGGGCTCAAGGTGCCTGGGCAATCTTGGTGGGCTGATAAAGTCTCCTGAGTGGACAAATGCTGATTGCCACTACTAGTGCCAGTATCCTCATTTAGGAAAAAAGAAAAAGTAGGGTTATTCAAACGACTGGATTTATTCTGTAACGGGTTGAATTTGGTCTTTCTACAAGCCCTTGCGAGGATCACCCTTCCAGAATGGAGCTTTCTAGCGGTCATATTCCAATGAATAGGACAAAAATGCAAGAAAAGGGGGACCCACAAAAAAAGACAGTCTCAGCAGTAATTCTCCTCGCCACTCTGTGCCGTTCAATTAAGGTTTCACCTCTGCTTGCCATAGGCAAGTCTCGGCCACAAGCCGCACTGATGCTGCCTTCTCCCTATCGGGACACACTGCATCCTAACATTTGTAGGACCACACCCTCTGAATAGGTGTTGTAGACCAACAGGGGACGGGTTGGGGTGGCAGTTCCCTGGGCTCAACTTTGAGAACCGCTGGTCTAAAACGTATTCTGCAAGTGGATTTTAGCTATTCAAATCAGTATGTAAAATGGACCGATTAAAACAAAGTATTTTGAGAAATCAATTCCTTTGTCAATTAAAGGAACTATAAAGACCCTAGTGAATTAAATAAACATTTCTCTAGAAGGGAGTCAACCTTTTTACACATTAGTAGTGTATGCTTTTAAAGATCCGGGGCGCTCTTATAATAGATTACGTATATAAAAAAATACTACAAATAAGCTGCTTAAGTTGAATTGGCTTCAAATATTATTAAAAATGCTACTAACACACAACTGTTTTTGAATTTTTTTGTGGTCTTGCAGACTGCCAAATTCCACAATCATGAACCTTAGCCTCTAATTTACTCTGCAATTCCTCAACTGATCATCTGTATGCCTACCTCACCACCACACAAGAAGAGGGGCCCAACAACAAAACCTTGTTTTGCATCAAACTCTGGATTTCTGCGCAAAGGCTCACGATCTTCAGGGAGAAAAACCTCAGTGTGCGTAAACTGGGTGCCTGTCGAGTGTCCAGAAACTGAAGCTGTGGCTCTAAGAGTACCATAGCCAGAATAGGAAAGGATTTAAAGCCCTGCAGAGATTTCTGAGACTCTCAATGGACCTCTCCAGTCCCATCACCAGAGACCTAATACCGTTAAGGCCCTCTTCCATTTCCGAAAAAAGCCTCTGGTCCATGGTACCCACCATAGCTTCAGTGGAGACCTTCATTTCACTGTTGGTTGTAGTTTTGTGTAACTCGTGTAGAGTGGCCAGAAACAGGAACCTTCCGCTTGACAACCCTGTTTCATCTTGCTGAGAGTCTCTTTCCAAGCTCTATTTGCTATGGTAGCCTTGGGGCTATTCCTCTTACTCTTGACTTTTTCCTCCTCAGGAGGTTTGTGACATTCAGCATGCAGAAATTACAATGCGGTACCTTTACCATTATGTAATTGCAAAACATGGTATGTTTACAACATATTATTTTACAACTCGTCTTTAGTACACATATATAGGCAAATACAGGAAGGTGTATAGGTAAGTATATAAAATAAAGAATATCTCTATATATGATGGGTTTAAGGGGGGGTTTAAAAAGGCAGTTTGGGGAAAAGTAAAAAAACTAAATTATTTGATATAGGGTTTTGGGTGATGGGTTAGGGGGTAGGAAGGGGTTTGCAGGTTTTACCTCCTGCACCCAAAAACGATTAAAAAAAAATAAAAAATAAAAAAAGGGTGAGGGGTTCTTTCATATATGGTTTTTCAATATATGATTTTCATTAGATAGGAGAAGGATGGTGGGGTGCAGAACATTTTAAATTTGGGTATTTTTTTTTTTTTTTTAAATAAAAGCAGGGTTTATATTTTTTTGTCATTTGTGAAAACAAATTTATAGTAATTTTTTCAATAATTAATTAAATTAGTATTTTTTAAAACCCATGATTTTGTTTGTTTGGGAGCGGGATGTTAGGGGTTTAGGGGTCCAGAATAGAGAATATTTTGAATTTGGGAATTTATTTTTTATTTTTGAAGTTGAATTTTATTTAAAAAAAAAATACTCTAAGTACTCCAAGAAGTTTGTTTGGTTTAAATTATTTTGTATTATTAATTTATGATTATTTTTTAATAATTACAAAAAGTCTGTAGTTTAAAAATGTCTACGAATGTGTTTGTTTTGGAGTGGAGGCTAGGGATCCAATGCGGGGAATATTTTTAATTTAGGTGTTAATTTTTGGTTTGTGGGGTTGAGTTTTTTAATATTTTTTTAAATACTGGGGGGGGCTTTTGGTACTCAGGCAAGAGGAAAGGGCTAGAGCATGGGTACTCACAAACTTTCTCTCAGGGGCCAAATTTACAGTGTGGTTTGTGGCAGAGGGCCGCACCGGTGGGGGCGGGGTCAGTGAGAGAGGGGGCGGGGCTAGAGCAAAAAAAAAAACCTGTGACCATGAGGTTGAACACAGGCCCCTGCAGCGGGCGCCTTCGTCCACTGAGCCACCAGACCCGGCATACACACATCTCTCTCTCTCTATCTCTCTCTCCCTCTCCCTCTCTCCCTCTCCCTCTCTCTCTCTCTCTCCCTCTATCTCTCCCTCCCTCCCTCTCTCTGTCTCCCTCCCTCCCTCCCTCTCTCTCCCTCCCTCCCTCTCTGTCTCCCTCTGTCTCCCTCCCTCTGTCTCCCTCCCTCCCTCAGGCTCCCTCCCTCTCTCTCTGTGTCTCCCTCCCGCTCTCTCTCGGTCTCCCTCCCTCTCGCTCTGTCTCCCTCCCTCTCTGTCTCCCTCCCTCTCTGTCTCCCTCCCTCTCTGTCTCCCTCCCTCTGTCTCACTCACTCTGTCTCCCTCTCTCTCTCTCCCTCTGTCACCCCCCCCTCTCTCTCTGTCTCCCTCCCCCTCTCCCTCCGTCTCCCTCCCCCTCTCCCTCCCTCTGTCTCCCTCCCTCTGTCTCCCTCCCTCTGTCTCCCTCCCTCTGTCTCCCTCCCTCTGTCTGTCGCCCTCTGTCTGTCGCCCTCTGTCTGTCGCCCTCTGTCTGTCGCCCTCTGTCTGTCGCCCTCTGTCTCCCTCTCTCTGTCTCCCTCTCTCTCTCCCTCTCTTTGTCTCCCTCTCTTTGTCTCCCTCTCTTTGTCTCCCTCTCTTTGTCTCCCTCTCTTTGTCTCCCTCTCTTTGTCTCCCTCCCTTCGTCTCCCTCCCTCTGTCTCCCTCCCTCTGTCTCCCTCCCTCTGTCTCACTCACTCTGTCTCCCTCCCTCTCTCTCTCAGTCTCCCTCCTTCTCTCTCTCAGTCTCCCTCCCTCTCTCTCTCAGTCTCCCTCCCTCTCTCTCTGTCTCCCTCTCGCTCTGTCTCCCTCCCTCTCTGTCTCCCTCCCTCTCTGTCTCCCTCCCTCTCTGTCTCCCTCCCTCTCTGTCTCCCTCCCTCTGTCTCACTCACTCTGTCTCCCTCCCCCTCTCTCTCTGTCTCCCTCCCCCTCTCCCTCCGTCTCCCTCCCCCTCTCCCTCCCTCTCCCTCCCCCTCTCCCTCCCTCTGTCTCCCTCCCCCTCTCCCTCCCTCTGTCTCCCTCCCTCTGTCTCCCTCCCTCTGTCTCCCTCCCTCTGTCTGTCGCCCTCTGTCTCCCTCTCTCTGTCTCCCTCTCTCTCTCCCTCTCTCTGTCTCCCTCCCTCTGTCTCCCTCCCTCTGTCTCCCTCCCTCTGTCTCTCAGTCTCCCTCCCTCTCTCTCTCAGTCTCCCTCCCTCTCTCTCTCAGTCTCCCTCCCTCTCTCTCTCAGTCTCCCTCCTTCTCTCTCTCAGTCTCCCTCCCTCTCTCTCTGTCTCCCTCTCGCTCTGTCTCCCTCCCTCTCTGTCTCCCTCCCTCTCTGTCTCCCTCCCTCTCTGTCTCCCTCCCTCTCTGTCTCCCTCCCTCTGTCTCACTCACTCTGTCTCCCTCCCCCTCTCTCTCTGTCTCCCTCCCCCTCTCCCTCCGTCTCCCTCCCCCTCTCCCTCCCTCTGTCTCCCTCCCCCTCTCCCTCCCTCTGTCTCCCTCCCTCTGTCTCCCTCCCTCTGTCTCCCTCCCTCTGTCTGTCGCCCTCTGTCTCCCTCTCTCTGTCTCCCTCTCTCTCTCCCTCTCTTTGTCTCCCTCTTTGTCTCCCTCTCTTTGTCTCCCTCTCTTTGTCTCCCTCCCTTCGTCTCCCTCCCTCTGTCTCCCTCCCTTCGTCTCCCTCCCTCTGTCTCCCTCCCTCTGTCTCCCTCCCTCTGTCTCACTCACTCTGTCTCCCTCCCTCTCTCTCTCAGTCTCCCTCCTTCTCTCTCTCAGTCTCCCTCCCTCTCTCTCTGTCTCCCTCTCGCTCTGTCTCCCTCCCTCTCTGTCTCCCTCCCTCTCTGTCTCCCTCCCTCTCTCTCTCTCTGTCTCCCTCCCTCTCTCTCTCTCTGTCTCCCTCCCTCTCTCTCTGTCTCCCTCCCTCTCTCTGTCTCCCTCCCTCTCTCTCCCTCCCTCCCTGTCTCCATCCCTCTGTCTCCCTCCCGCTCTCTCTGTCTCCCTCCCTCTCTCCCTCCGTCTCCTCTGTCTCATTCACTCCGTCTCCCTCCCTCTCTCTCTCTCTCTCTCTCTCCCTCTCTCCCTCTCTCTCTCCCTCAGTCTCCCTCAGTCTCCCTCCCTCTCTCTGTCTCCCTCCCTCTCTGTCTCCCTCCCTCTCTCTGTCTCCCTCCCTCTCTCTCCCTGTCTCCATCCCTCTCCCTCTGTCTCCCTCCCTCTCTCTCTGTCTCCCTCCCTCTCTCTGTCTCCCTCTCTCTCTCTGTCTCCCTCCCTCTCTGTCTCCCTCCCTCTCTGTCTCCGTCTCCCTCTGTCTCACTCACTCTGTCTCATTCACTCTGTCTCCCTCCCTCTCTCTCCCTCCCTCGGTCTCACTCACTCTGTCTCACTCACTGTCTCCCTCCCTCTCTCTCTCTCCCTCCCTCCCACCGTCTCCCTCCCTCTCTCTCTCTCTCTGTCTCACTCACTGTCTCCCTCCCTCTCTCCCTCCCTCCGTCTCCCTCCCCCTCTCTCTCTCTCTGTCTCCCTCCCTCTCTCTCTCTCTGTCTCCCTCCCTCTCTCTCTGTCTCCCTCCCTCTCTCTGTCTGTCTCCCTCTCTCTCTCCGTCTCCCTCTCTCTCTCCGTCTCCCTCTCTCTCTCCGTCTCCCTCTCTCTCTCCGTCTCCCTCTCTCTCTCCGTCTCCCTCTCTCTCTCCGTCTCCCTCTCTCTCTCCGTCTCCCTCTCTCTCTCCGTCTCCCTCCCTCTCTCCGTCTCCCTCCCTCTCTCTCCGTCCCTCTCCGTCTCCCTCCCTCTCTCTCCGTCTCCCTCCCTCTCTCCATCCATCTCCCTCCCTCTCTCCGTCTCCCTCCCTCTCTCTCCGTCTCCCTCCCTCTCTCTCCGTCTCCCTCTGTCTCCCTCCCTCGGTCTGTCGCCATCCTCCCACTGTCTGTCTCCCTCCCACTGTCTGTCTCCCTCCCACTGTCTGTCTCCCTCCCTCTGTCTCCCTCCCTCTGTCTCCCTCCCTCTGTCTCCCTCCCTCTGTCTCCCTCCCTCTGTCTGTCGCCCTCTGTCTCCCTCCCTCTGTCTCCGTCCCTCTGTCTCCCTCCCTCTGTCTCCCTCCCTCTCTCCGTCTCCCTCCCTCTCTCCGTCTCCCTCCCTCTCTCTCCGTCTCCCTCCCTCTCTCTCCGTCTCCCTCCCTCTCTCTCCGTCTCCCTCCCTCTCTCTCCGTCTCCCTCCCTCTCTCTCCGTCTCCCTCCCTCTCTCTGTCTCCGTCCCTCTGTCTCCCTCCCTCTGTCTCCCTCCCTCTGTATCCCTCCCTCTGTATCCCTCCCTCTGTATCCCTCTCTTTGTATCCCTCCCTTCGTCTCCCTCCCTCTCCCTCCCTCGGTCTCCCTCTCCCTCCCTCTGTCTCCCTCTCCCTCCCTCTGTCTCCCTCTCCCTGCCTCTCTCTCTGTCTCCCTCCCTCTCTGTCTCCCTCCCTCGGTCTGTCTGTCTCCCTCGGTCTGTCTGTCTCCCTCGGTCTGTCTGTCTCCCTCGGTCTGTCTGTCTCCCTCGGTCTGTCTGTCTCCCTCGGTCTGTCTCTGTCTCCCTCCCTCTGTCTCCCTCCCTCTGTCTCCCTCCCTCTGTCTCCCTCCCTCTGTCTCCCTCCCTCTGTCTCCCTCCCTCTGTCTCCCTGTCTCCCTCCCTCCCTCGCCCTCCCTCTCCCTCCTTGTCCCTCCCTCTCTCTCCCCCCCTGTCCCTCCCTCTCTCTCCCTCTCCCTCCCCCCCTGTCCCTCCCTCTCTCTCCCTCTCCCTATCTCTGTCTAGGCGAGGTGTAATAATTCTATTAGAAATATCTCGAAAAGCAAGAGCTCTTTGCTGCACACATCGAACCACCTTCCCCAGCCTTCCCAAAATCTGCAGCACGTTATTAATGACACCCTAATGTAGAGGGTGCACGAGAGCTGGCTGGACCGCCACGGCAGAGATCAGGTGTAATCCGGAGGGCAGAGATTCCAAGTAAGGCTGGGCCTACTCAGACTTTCATCCCTTCAGTGTCGATAAAACAAATGCTACTCGGGGGAGCACGAGCTGCGCAGAGTGATCTTCGAGTTCACGCTCGGTTCAATCAGTCACGGGGTTTGTCTTAGAGTCCTGGTCACTGTAATTGTGCAACAATTCCCGGATTACAAGAGAGCAGAGAAAGAAGCGAAGTGGGAGGACTGCTCCCCGCAACCGCAGGGGTGGCCCCTGAGTCACAGAGCCAAAGGGGCTCCTGGTCAGATGCTTCCCAAGGCCCGGCTCCAGCCATGAGCTGGGTGTAAAGTGAAGTTTTGGACACTGTTATTAAGAGTAGGTTGTGAAGGACACCCTGCCGTCAGCCAGGGGCAAGCAAGCTTATGTATGTGACCACCATAAACCTGCGTGCCAGGCCAAAGCCCTGCAGGAAATATATGTGCCACATACAGGCGCACAACGCCCATTGAGTTCAAAGGGCTTCGCCACCCCCTCGTGTGTGTCAGCCGGGCTGAGACAGCTTCCCAGGTGCACACAGAGCCGCACCCGAGTACTTCACAGGTCTTTAAAAGACCATTTACTTGTTAATGAGGCTTTGTTGTATTTCACCTCTTCTTAGCGCCCCTGCATCTCCACTCTGACTATCGCTGGAATCGCCCGGCCCCCATAGAGCAGAGTCTCTTGGAGTCCGCACTGCTGCACCCGGCGGTGTTTGCTGACACTTTAAAAAAAAGCAAAAAGCAGGTACGATGTCTGCAAGGTCCGTGGGCCGCCAAGGAAGGCTTACTGGCCCGCTGGCAGCCCGTATTATGAGTACCTGTGGGCTAGAGTCTCAGTGTTTAAAAACATATGTAACACTGGATATGCCGGTTCAGAATAGAAGACTTTTATCCTATTTCCATTTGAATTTGTTTCCACAATTATTAGCAGGATGGCACAAGCCTTCTGATCTTCCGATTTGTTCATGTGATAGGACTACTGCACAAGATACTTTACATATTACATTTTTCTGCCCTAAGTGGGCGAGATTGCGGTATAAGTATATACGCCCTCTTCTTTAGCCTCTGAACTTTAAATCAGCAAGGCCAGCTTTATTGTATTTGCAGTTTTTAGAGAATCATAATGTATGCTGTTGTCCAGGGCTCGAGTCGGGGTACCACGCGGGTGGACGGCGTCCCCCCAATTATTTTACCGGGTTTTTACCGGGTGGACGCCGCCCCCCCTGCCCAAAAGATGGAGCCGGTACCAGAGTCTGCACCTGCGCGCGAATGACAGCCTTTCAAATGCACCCGAGGCTCAGACTAATCTCCCCTTCCACCTCGCGCCCTCCCCTTGCCAGCCTTTCTCAGAGCACAGCCGAGGCGCCAAGGTTTCAAGGAGCTGCGCTATCAACACGCCGAGCATGTCACTTCCAGGGACCCCGACAGATGCCCGTAGTGCCTACGGCCCGAGTCTGTAATAACCGTGTAATCCGAGGAATGGGTCCTGTGTATAGTGTGTTCTTGTGTTTTGAGTGACTGCCACTTATTGCAGTATTATACCTCTACTTGTATCTTGTATGTATTCACGCATTTCAGACGGAGACCGGCAAATTTCGTGACGTCACCTCCTGTCGTGACGTCACTTCCGGTGACACCACCTAACTTGGAGCGTCCCCCCACTTCTTTTTTTAGGACTTGTGCCCTGCTGTTTGTCATGGTTTTTATCAGAGGTGTTTCATGCTCATTCTTGAATATGATTGCGATCGTTAAAAATTTTTATGAAATGCTTTTAAAGAGGTTTCTGTTTTGTTTGATTGTACTTTTGTGATCTGCCCCTTTTGTGATTTGCTATGTCAAATCGAATAAAGTTATTTTGATGATGATACTTAGCTATTACTCTATGGGGCATTATTTTGAAGTATTTTAAAAATACTAATACTTTTTATATACTTAATGTAAAATATGTTTAATTAATGATATTTGAACTTTAAATAATCTATGAATATGTTTGTCTAAGATCAGAATGCAGAGGTATTAGGAGCCAAGGGTTGGGAGAATTTTAAGTTAGGGTATTATTTTTGATTAGTTTGATTTCTTTTTGGGTTTTTTACAATTATATTGTCAGATAAGTACTCTAGAAGTATTTTTTAATATATATTTCCAGGTACAGAAATGCACATTTAAACAAATATACAAACATATAACAACTATATAACATATCATTTCAATTTAATATTCATAATATTAAAATATAAATAGGCATTTTTGTTTTTATTGATCAGAAAAGTCAATATTAAATGTTTTTTCTTTAAATACATTAACATTCAAATTACATTTAATGATTTTTTTTAAAAATCATTTAACACTTACAAAACAATTTGATAAACATATTTTTCTCCACTTTCCCATTCATTACAATGGGTTGATCTGTTCTTTTTTACTTTTACGATGGCCTTTTTTTTTTTAAAACATATTTGTTGCTTTTACAGTTGTTTCTTTAGTTCATGGAGCACTGTGGTTGAGGTCACAAAGAAGCTGCTGTGCAGATCAGAGAGGAACTTCTTATTTTATACTTAAATAGATTAGTAAGGGTACATTTATAGTAGGGTAATTGTTAGAGAGGTTAGTTACAGTGTCGGCTGGTGATCTTTGAAATTGGTGAGGCGTAAGACATGCACTGAATGCCAGCCATCCAAGCAAAGTAGCACAAATTATTCTAGATTCTTCTTCTCACTCACGCTTATTATCACTCCCCATCACTCACCGCATTCATTTTCAATCAGTCACTGTCATTCTCACTCACTCAATGCTTACTGTCACTCTCTTGCTCTCACACATAAGCACCCACTCTCCTTACCTATGAACACAGCAGTTTCTTTTCCTTTGTGGCTGTCAATATTGTAACTGCTGTGTATTCCTCCTTTCCACTTCCACAGAAGGCAGTAATTACAATCGGCACAGAGGAAATACCAGGGAGTGGATGAGCATTTGCACACCCTTATGATCCACAGTCAGGCCCCAAGAGAATCTCAAACTAACTTCAGCCTCAATTCTTGAGATCTCAAATGTGTCCCATAATAAACAATTCCCCACAACCTGAACTCACCCAGCCACCACTAGAGATGGCTCAATCTACAGTAAGCACCATACAAGAGTCATATGCTGCATGAAAAAAACCTACAGACACACAACATATAGAAAAAACAAATACTCACTGAGCATCCTGGGCTGTAGTTTCACTTTCCCATCAGTGCTGCCGAGCCGAAAGTACTGTCAAAACACAGCATTAGCTGACGACTGTGTATGAGCAATAAATTGGCATGTAGGTTAACATTTCGGGAGGGCTGGCACAGGGTTTCATCCCTCTAAGATTCATATCAGTAATTCAGGTAAATATTGTGCCCTGATGCGAAGGAACATACATTGTTCTTTCAAACTAGGGAAATCAGTTCAATAATAAGTTTCTTTAGACAATGCGGTCTTTCAAACTATTCCAACCATATCATGTATAAAACAACCATAGTCCATATACTCCATTGGAAAGCTGTACATTTTAAGAGAAGCTTAAAAACGACCAAGACCATCCACCACATATGTAAATCATTAATCTACTAAATGTGTCATTGCAGATCATGAATGGGACAGGACATTAAATTGAACAAATACAGGAAGTCTAATCACGGCGTCAATGTGTGACCAGACTGTGCGATCCTGGTTAGACCCCTTCATCTCTTGCAGATCTGGAATGTTTAGAAACCAGCTGAATAGAACTATTAACGCCTCTTAAAAACTATTGCTTCCTCATTCCAGGACAAAGGTAAACGGACGCTGGAGGGAGGGGAAGCCCTCCAGTACTGCCTTACAATTGAAGATGCTGGTGACGGGGCCCGGCTTGTGCAGCCCTCTGAAGCTAAGCCCATGGCAGAGTGCTCTTTGGGACAGCAGGTAGAGGGCAAAAAGAAGGTTTGTCAATGGCATACACTTGCATTGGCAATCAATATCTACTTTGTTGATGTGGGTGGACGGGCTAGCTGTTTGGCAGCTCCCTCACTAACTCAGCGTGTCTCACTGACCAAGGTGTGCCATCGACCGTAGACACTTGCCAATTTTGGGCATGTCTGTGCTGCACAAAACAGCACTGAAGCAGGTTGTAAAATAAACTACACATTCATGTCCTTGTGACACTAGTTACTCAGTTTGTATCCCTCATAACCCAGGCCCAGCATGAAGCTGCTTGAGTGGGCAGAGTCTCAGAGGGATCAACTCTGCCCTTTCTTTCACGTGTTCCGTCCAGTCAGGTCTGGAAAGTGTTAACTGCGTGCCCTGAAAAACATGCAGTAACTTTCTCTTTGAACTATGTGGTCTCCTGCCCCAGGCTCCAGTCCACCTATCAACAAGCAACAACAGCAGTTGCTGAGTTGCATGAAGCAGGCAGAGTAGAGGTCAGTGACACCACACACACCCTAATACTCTACCTCTCAAACAGCTCCACCCCCGGCCCTTTTGCTTAATGCAATCGTGCAATCCCGCCCGGGGTGTATAAAGGGCCAGATCTTTAGGATTTGGCAGACTGCTGGTGGAGGAAAGAAGAATATCTAAAGGTGCTAGATATAATTAGTGCAAAGAGGCCAACCACAGATCCTGCAGGTGGTTGTCAGATATCACAGGTATCTAGTCTATAGTCAGGTCATTGTAATGTTCCACCTTGCATCCCATGGGCCCTTTTATAGGGGTTACGCCTGTTGCTTCGAAATTGTAACCACCACTGATCAGCCCAGTCAATATTTCCCCCCTTTATTCCTAGAGTCTCGTCAGCATCATCACTCATCCTGTAGCCAGAACCGCCCCTCTCCCCCCTGGAGTACCGAGTCCGCCTCGTACTTTCAGAAGCCCCCATCGCGTCACTCAGGTCTCCCACGCTAATGTTTCTCTGCAGCGGCTGGCATCGAGGAAGAGTGGGGGGGGGGCAGGCAAATGGGAGGCGGGTGGGTGCATGCAATGCAAATTGAGTGGCCACTGTAAATAAAAAGAAATAGCCACTTACCTTCCTTGCTGCACGACGTCCTCGCTCCTGTCCGTGTTCTGCTCGGTCTCCTCCAGGCACCGAGGGCTCCAGCAAACTCCCCTAACCAATCCTGGCGCTGCTCTCATGCTAGTAACCAGCATGAGAGAAGTGCTAGGATTGGAAGAAGCGGCCTCTCCCAGTGCTCTCAAGAGCACTGGAGCCCTGTGCTTTCTCTAACCCAGCTATCTAAGACAGCTGGGTTACAGAGGTTTAAAATGTGCATGTTTGACTGCCAGCCACAAGACGGCCGGCCAAAGAGATATGGGCACTTTTAAACTAGTGCACAGACAGCCCACCACTCCTCCCTGGTGTCACTCAGCAGGTCCCGCCTCGTCCTGGCACTTGGTTCGGGACAGGTTGACGAAAAATAAAAGGGCAATGAATTAACTTTACTACCATTTTATTTTTCGTCTCTGGGGCTTTCCGGGGGGCTTTTCGGGGGGCATTTCAGTGGGGCGATGCTCCTCCGCTATAATGGAGGAGCGGCCCCTGGTTAGTTATGTTAAATAACCAATATTTTGTGACTGTATTGTATGTATTTTGAAACTTTTGTCCCTAGTCAGGGAGCTGAAGCCAGTATTTGCTGGATCCGCCCCCCCCCCCCATTTTTATCCTTTTTTATAAAACTCCTTTAAAAACAAAAAGTATTAAATAAAGTTTCAACTTTTAGACTTTATTTGAAAGCACATTTTAAATAAACAGTTTTTTTCATTTTTTTATGGCTTAGAATGTTGGGAGGTGTCAGGTTTTAAATTCAACTTAAAAACCCGCCCCAGGCCTCGAAAAATCTACTCACCCACTCGCCATGGCGAGACAGATTTTATCAGTCAAGCTATTTTTAGGACTTACTGGTCCGTTCTGGGAAGTGAACTTGAGCTTTTGTAGGAACATGTGCTCTTCATTCAGAAAGTGAACGAGCAATAAAGATGCCTTTAAATCTTCTTTTATCTTGACACATTTGCCATCTGTTCAAGGACAGTTTGTCTTTTTTACTAATAGCTGCTTCTTTTATCCTGGAAATTTGTGTTTACTTTTCTTTCTCTTACTACAGTTAGAGGATTGTGACAAGTGAGCTGTCAGACAATCATGGTGAAACAAAAAGCTGTAGGATGTCCCCTGGACAGAATATAGAGGCCTGTGATGAGACTTGTGTGGAAAACCATGTTGTTTTTATGGGGTGTTCAGGGACGTACTCCAATGGGCTTTGCTGGGCTCCACGCATATTTTTTATTTCAGAAGTCCGGATAAAATGACCTGATAGTTGTCATGTATGATAAATGCTTTTAATGTATACTGTATAATGCATATGCCTGAAGCTTGTTTTGTTTAATAAAAAGAAATAAAAAAAATAAAAAAAATAAAAAGCTGTAGGATGTCAGTTTTTTTCTAACACGCCATTTAAATAGCTTGTAAATGAATAGTACACATTTTTCAAAATATATCAGGAATTACGAAAGCACTTTTTTTTTTCTAATTTGGAAGTGTGATGCGAACAAAGACTTAAAATGAAACAAAACAAATCAGAACACTTTACTTGGTGATGAGCAAATGACATATTTGCTGAAACTCTATTTCCAAACATTATTGTTTGTACACTGTATAGTGGGAAATGTTGTGGCTATTTCAATGGAAAATGTGATGCTTGCAAATGAAAGTGTGCTACCACTTCATGCTTTAGTTATGTATTTATTAAAACTGACAGTTTTTAAACATGATTTGAGAAACATTCCTGACCCTGCCCTGATGACAATGCTGTTAATAAACTAAGAGGCAAGTCAGGGGTCATGTGTATTTTATATGTGGCTAGATTTGTATTATATATGGAGAAAATGTTTAGTCTATTAAATCAAACAAAAGATGTTCTTTACTGTAGACATGCTGAACTTACATATATGAAGGTGCTCTCATATGTGATAATGAAGAAAATGGCAGCTCAGTGAATTAAAATATTTGCCCAGGATCACATAATTTAAAACCAGTTTATGGGTCAAGAGCATTACAGTTAGGTTGCGTAGATTATTTAAATCACTAGACCTGTAGGTCTGCTAAAATATTTTATGGTTTTTCGAGGCCTGCTCCTTATTTTCTTTCCCCCATTTTACTGAGATTGGCGTTTTCTATTTTTATACTTTTTTGGGTTGTTTAAGATATTCCTTTCGCTTTGGAGCATTTTTTTTTTTTTTTAAACATTTTGAAAACGTTTTACTTTTTTATGGTTTCTGTTATGGATTGTTGTTTTGGATTACCTTGGAGTAATGGTGGTAGGATTTAAAAATGCTTCTGTTACTTGAAAACAGGAGTAAACATTTTTAAAGTATCCAGTTTTAATTATTCTCAATTTAAGACAGGAAAGTAGCATTTCTTTTTTAGTAATATTGTAATAGCTTGCTGTTAGGTTTGTTAATAGTCTAGTGTGTAGGCTCTGTTCCTGACCAGTCTTTATCTCCAAACAACCCAACTTGTTGAACCATTTAAAAGTGTTGTTCATTCATTTCCTTTGGGGGTTTTTATGTTTCTGGGTTGCAGACTACCTGCAAACAATTGGTATTGTCACATTTCCTGGAAACTCAGCTACTTTTATCATAATTTCTAGGAAATTGTAAAAGTAGGGTGTCCTTTTCCTATGTAACTATTAAACTAATGATGCCAACACTCTACAGCATTGTTAATCTATGCTTCGCCCCCTAAACAAGTCAGGTTGCATTTCCACCCCTCAATTCGGAGTTTTGGAACCCTTTTGCAACCAGACCTGCTTAGATAGACGATCGCAGTTTCTCTGAAGTAATTTAGTAAAGGCCGTTCTTCATCTTGAGGAAAATACACTGACTTATAGTGGTGTAGAAATCATCAATGTATAAAGGAAGGACAAAAACTTACTGCCTGACATGTAGTCATTGATAAGGATATTTTTTTCATTTTTTTTCCAAATTGCATGAGAAAGGCGAAAACAAATCTTTGAATGCATGTCAGGGTAATTTTTCTTAAAAATGTTATCACTGCAATTTCAAAATCAATGCAGTGGCATAGTAGTGTTATATATTTTCAAGTGAATAGTTAGAATTTGAGCAAAAGTATGGGGTGTTGATTTAAATGTCCAAGCCATCATCCAAATTACAGTATTCTCAACAGTAACTACATTATGGAGAGTACCAAAGATTACTATTCTGTTCAGAGGGTTGTAATGTCATATAGATCGAAGGGTTCTTGGTTATATGTTTCTGTTAGAGGTTCAGGGATGTTTACGTTGCTAAATATTTTAGGTTGGGGAGGATGAACTTTGCTTGCCTATCATTAGGACTTATAATTCTTAGAAATTAGGTATGATAGGCCTAACTCCGGCAACATGATCATACCTCCCTTAGTACTGTACCAGAGGGCTCAATTTAGCTGGTGGCAAAGGCTTTCAATTACTGGTATTTTCTCAAATTTCAACCTCATGTGCAGAAGCAGAGCAGTTATGTTCCGAGGTATGTTTAGTATAGATCACCAGAGTAACTGCCAGCTCTGTCTCTGCAATGAGTAGAGAAACAGTTTACACACCTGCAATGAGCCCAAGCGTGTCTGTCCTTGCCGTAAACGTACCCATTAGGCTTCAGTAATTGGTTTCATTTTGATAATAAAAAATTAGCCATGTTCTCCATTTTATACAAATGAGTATGTGTGTGTGTATATATATATATATATATATATATGTGTGTGTGTGTGTGTGTGTGTGTGTGTGTGTGTGTGTGTGTGTGTGTGTGTGTGTGTGTGTGTGTGTGTGTGTGTGTGTGTGTGTGTGTGTGTGTGTGTGTATATATATATATATATATATATATATATATATATATATATATATATATATATATATATATATATATATATATATATATATATATATATATATATATATATATATATATATATATATATATATATATATATATATATATCCGTTCAGCAGTTTTGGCTGTAACCGTGTCTAAAGTTTCCCATGGGAAATTGATTTTTGACCTCTATTTTTTAATTTCTCAGGAACTACTGAACGGATTTACACCATTTAAAAAAGGGCGCTTTCTGAACCAAGGGCTACCTTTTGCCAAATTTGGTGTAATTCCGTTCAGCAGTTCGGGCTGTAGCCGTGTCTAAAGTTTCCTATGGGAAATAACATGGGGAAACGCGCTTTGGGACCCCCTTTTCTCGGCCTCCGCTTGACAAATCACCCCGAAACTTTCAGGATAGGAGCGCCCCACTAGTTTTGAAAATTTCCCGAAGATTCGTCATCCGGCGCCAAAGTTATTGGGAAAAGAAAAAACGCTTTTCCTATGGAAACTAGGCCCTAACTATAACTATCTACTGGCGTCCGCCAGTAGATATATATATATATATATCCAAAATCGCAGCTCAGTGCAAACGCACTGAAATCGCCTTTTCCCTTCCTCTCACAACAGCAGTCCGCGGCAAGGGGGCGAGCCTCATAACACCAAACATACGCGGTTACCTCGTAACTTTACAGCAGCCGCGGACACCAAACGACTTTAAAGCAGTTGTTTATTCAGCAGATACGAACAACTCGACGCGTTTCGGGACCCAGTCCCTTGTTCACGAGTGCTGTGACTTACTCTCTATTGCATTTAAATAAACATGTGACCACCACCATAATAGAGCCTAAAAAACAGACTTAACATAAAACGAGGAGTTAACTCACTCCTACCTCACCCAAATCTGCTTGCATGTTATTTTTACAAATATCGTTGTAATTACACCTTTTACACGAGCGACAAATCTATGTGGCAGTTCTAAACATTTAACACATTTAAGATACAAAATGACTTTTTAAAGTGCCTACTCATATGCTAGGACAGAAAGCATGAAAAAATACATGAAAAAGACTTCCACAGATAGCACTTCCTAAAATCTTTTTATCTCACTACTTTTTTAAAAATCATCTATTTCATTCCATTGTCTTTCTTGGATAGTGGAGCTGCTCGAAATTTACTATATTTCATCTTAGCCCAAGTGGGCATTAAACGTAATCTATAAAAATGGAATAGAAGCCACTTCTTCAAAATTCAGTACCTCCACTATAGTTATACTGTGGATTAATAATTCATGTTATTCTAATGTCCTAGCGTTCTTCTGCAAAATAGATTACTAATGTATCTCTCATCTTCAATCTAGTTGTCATGCCCTAGTGGGCCTACCAACTACAAGTAGATATTTTCGCTCTTTGGCATTTCTTCATTATAACAGCAACAACAGTACAGTGGAGAGTTTTGACAAAGAGAAAATAATGACCAAGAGGTTCCTTGAGAGAGGATATCCACAATCAGTGATCAACAAGGCTAGAATTGAAGTTGCAAAAAGAACAAGAGCTTCTCTAGTAGTTGAGAAAGAAAAGAGAAGGAAGAGGGTAAGTCTCAAGAAAAGATAAGGTTTATCACCACCTTTAATAGACAGGCCCGAGAGGTACGAAAAAGCTTAAACAAATTTTGGCCGGTGTTATTAACAGACAAAGACATAGCAGATAGTGTAGAAAACTTCCCTCAGATCACTTTTAAGAAAGCCAAATCCCTTAAGGACACTTTATGTAGAGCGGTAGAGCCCTATATCATAAAGAATGTAGGAATACAGGGATTTTTCACGTGTAGAAACTGCAAAGCTTGTAAGAATAGCAAAAACAGAAAGGAATGTAGACTATCCCCTGACTGTAAGCCATTTCGAATTTTGAAACATACGTCATGTAACACTGATTATGCAGTCTATGCCCTTTTTTGCCCCTGTCAGAAGGCATATATAGGCAGCACAATACACAAGGCGAAGAAAAGGGTGTTGGAACATCTTCGCGCAATAAAACATGGAGATAAACAGTACCCAGTTGCGCGACATTTTCAAAGTCACCATGATCAAAACAGCAACCTTTAAGCTTCTGCGTACTTGATACAGTTAAAATGAATGAGAGAGGAGGGAACAGAGTGCAAAATCTGCGACGTTTAGAATCTAAATTGATCATTCAATATAGAACACTTACGCCGATATGTCATAACTGTGATGAAGAACTAGCGGTACATCTAGGTTAGATGTAGATTTGATAGTGGTGGCTAAGGTAAGGAGCAGCGACTCTTTACTGATCTTTCACTGTTGAAGGAGTTTACCGTTTATTAATTATTTTATCTTTTGTTCCAGAGTGATGCATATTAGTGATCTGAAGTGGATTTAGTAAATCTGTTGTAAAATGATGAATTAACTCTGCCAATGCTGAAGAGATACTTGTGTTTTTAATGTCACTGTGGTGTTATGTTTATTGGTTATGAAGATGTGATATTTATTTAGTTTTGTTTTGTTTTTATTACAGATATTTGTTGTTGTTGTTGTTGATAATGAAGAAATGCCAAAGAGCGAAAATATCTACTTGTAGTTGGTAGGCCCACTAGGGCATGACAACTAGATTGAAGATGAGAGATACATTAGTAATCTATTTTGCAGAAGAACGCTAGGACATTAGAATAACATGAATTATTAATCCACAGTATAACTATAGTGGAGGTACTGAATTTTGAAGAAGTGGCTTCTATTCCATTTTTTTATAGATTATGTTTAATGCCCACTTGGGCTAAGATGAAATATAGTAAATTTCGAGCAGCTCCACTATCCAAGAAAGACAATGGAATGAAATAATGATTTTTTTAAAAAGTAGTGAGATAAAAAGATTTTAGGAAGTGCTATCTGTGGAAGTCTTTTTTCATGTATTATTTCATGCTTTCTGTCCTAGCATATGAGTAGGTACTTTAAAAAGTCATTTTTTATCTTAAACTTGTTAAATGTTTAGAACTGCCACATAGATTTGTCGCTCGTGTAAAAGGTGTAATTACAACGATATTTGTAAAAATAACATGCAAGCAGATTTGGGTGAGGTAGGAGTGAGTTAACTCCTCGTTTTATGTTAAGTCTGTTTTCAGGCTCTATTATGGTGGTGGTCACATGTTTATTTAAATGCAATAGAGAGTAAGTCACAGCACTCGTGAACAAGGGACTGGGTCCCGAAACGCGTCGAGTTGTTCGTATCTGCTGAATAAACAACTGCTTTAAAGTCATTTGGTGTCCGCGGCTGCTGTAAAGTTACGAGGTAACAGCGTATGTTTGATATATATATATATACATATATACACACATACACACACATACATCTATACATACACAGTGAATAAAATTACTACATTTGCATTTTACATTTTGCAGTAGTGTTGTATTTTCACTATTATGTTGAACTTCTTACCTTGCTAGGTCTTCTTTTTTAGATAGTTCAATTGTTTAAAGAGTGTTTATTCAATTATTCTGGCTTTTAATCTATTTAAAGAAATTTTGAAATTTTATTTTTTTCTTGTAATAAATTGGACTGTTTTCATTTTAACCTGAAAATGAAAATTTCATCAAGGTACTTGCGTAAGACTATTGTTGTAACTATGTGTTGTAAACTTCCACGAGGTAAAAGTTTGCATGGCAACGTTCAATAATCCTTCAGGAGGCATTAAGTAAATTTCTGTCCCCGACCGGGAGAAGACCGACCCTTATGCAGAGGAGAGCCACCTGCCACCCCACAGTGTAAAGTTTCAAAAGAGCTCCCAGCATACATTCATCTGCAGGGTCTGCCCATGAAGCTCACATGCAGTGCGACCTCCAATGTTCCTTGCATACTTCACTCTTCCAATTCTCTTCTGCACCACAGCCTAAAGGCCAATCATAGCACAGAAGGAGTTCCAGTTTGCATCAATTTTCTGTCTCTTCCTCTCTGCCACCTCTCTTCCCTCGGTGGAGACTCCAGGGCGCCTCTTCTCACCAGTGTCACCCACTCCAAGCTTTGCCTCACAATGCCCACAGCCCACCAGGCCAATTCCTTCCGCACATCTGCCTATGTGGCCCCGGATAACAAAACACCATGGAGACTTATCCTACCAGGTGCTAATCCACATCTCCAACCTCTTAGATCCACAAACTTAACCCACACTTATTGCTTAGACTAATAACACACACACACACACACACACACACACACACACACACATTACCCTTCCTTACAAAGTCTGTCGACCCTTCCTCAATCCAGTAAAAGCATTAACATATGCCTCCACACATTGTAAAATGGAATGACTTGGTGTGCAAATACTTATAACTCAATGTGGAGTTATGGCCAGAGCTGCTGACTTTAGAATGGGGGAGCCAGGTTCGAGTCTCTGAGTCGGCTAAATATCCTGTGAGTCTGGGCAAATCACTTAATCTCACCGTGTCTTTAAAAAAAACATATGACCTTCTCTAATGTAACTGGTGCTTAAGTAAAGCGCTTCAATACATTCAGGTCGAGTTTGCACCATATAAAACTTCAACAACAACAAAAACGTTGAATTGGTGCTAAGGCAAAGGAAATGCTGATGATAGCAGAGCTGCAATGTATGAGGGGGTTCTAAAGTGAGGTTTTATGAAAAGTAAGAAGGTTAACCCAAGATATCAACTCTGAATGTATAGTAAATGTCAGAAATACAATAAAAATTACATTACACCGAAAAAGGAGGGCTGGTTATTTCCAATGCATAAAACGAAGATGAACTTATGTAAGCCAAACTTTCCTCTAAAAGAGGAGCCAATTTTCATATCAAGGTATAGGTTCATGTGCAAATATCCTATAAAAATAGTAGACAGAATGGAAGAAATGGTGGTCTGGAATATGTTTCTAAACAAGCTCAGAATATGTGGGAAAGAGAAACACTCCTATCACAACTCTTTGGCTGTAGGATACATTTAATACATTCATTCTCTGTGTTTAAGACTGAGTTGGTTCTGTAATCTGTAATAAAGTCTCTATTCTCATTGCAAAAGGTGAGGTATCAGACTAGATACTTGACATATAAGAATGTTTCATAATCGCTACTTCCACCACCAAACATACTTTATTTCTCTGCATTGAATTAGTGCATCATTAAACCTCTTGTGTTAAAAAGATGTAAACTGCAGTAATCTTGAGAAACCGCCCTTGTCAAAAAGATCAAAGGCTGACCTGACACGATGCCAGCAACTTAACCATTTCCTAAAATAATAAAGCTTGAAATACTGGAAACAAGAGCAGGTTATCAGGAGCAGGTTATAGATTCATGGACTTGTTTTGTAACTAAATTCTGAAAGTAAGACCTTTTCTGGAGAATAAATGTAGTTTCTGACAGTCTTGTGAGACTTTCTACAATGGACTCTTGTTTGCTCCTAGGAAGAAACAGCTTTTCTTAGTATTATTTTGTATGACCAGATAAATGATAGCACCATCTTGGAAAACTAAAGAGCAGTCTGCGAACCTCCCAGATTCCTTCAGCTGGTGGAACTGCTATTTCTATCAGTTTTACCAGCATGTGATTAGCATTCCTCTAAGTGGAAGCTATTCAAATAGCATGGCCTTATGAATCTAGGCTGCCAGCTCATTGAGAGCTTTTGAAAATACCAAAAGAGACAGGAGACAACCATGTCTCAGTCACTTACCCAGTGCCAACATTAATGTATTTGTTAATGCTCACTTTTAAATTTGTTTCCTTTTCTGTGGAACAATATTCCCCTTCCTATGCAGTTTACTTTCTAGTAGTGAAACATAAGGAATGGATATGTAATCATGATTCTCAAAGTTTCAATTTAAGACGTTCAGGTCCCTAATCTTCACAAATATTTATTAACATCATTTAACATAGCTCCAGATATTTTATTGTCTGGAGTCTCAACTAGATTTTTCATAAGTCTCAACTCTTGTACTTTTAAATATGAACATTCTGAGAGTTAATAACATTTAAAGTTGCAGGCAGACTCTGACCCTTCATCCCAGCTCCTATTAATTGTGCATTTGTATCCTGTGGATGTCTCGTGTCTCATGTGTTCACACTCCAACAACATCATGGGCTGGCCAGTTCAGGAATATGGGTAGCTCGGCAATTGCATTGAGGTGCCTTCCCTATCTGACATCCAGCCTATCTTATCTGACTGCGAGACTAAGTTTCTTAACTGTTCTTACTTCTGAATGGAGCACTTTATGTTCCAAAGACCACCTTTTTCCAAAGGAATCTTTGACACCCACTTAACAGACTGTAGAACTCCCTGAAGGTCTATTAACTGGATGCAGCAACACAAGTGCCCACATGAGCTTTGGACAGATTGATCCCTTGTGGCTGAGGTGAGTGATGAGGGAGTAAACTCTGAGCCTTCCTCATGCTGAAAGCATTGCACAGACAGTGGGGGGGGATCAGGTGCCCGACCCATGACGTGTAGTTGAGCAAATCAGTGCTTAAATGAGCAGCCCTCTAGTTTTATATGAAAGGACCCTCAACATCAATCACGCTATCACAAGGTTGAATGGAAGAAGCCTGAAATTCACCCAACAAGCTGTGAGAGATAAGATTAGCTGAGCTTTCCATCGGACGTCCTGGGGATGATTCGTGCGCCATATAAATGAGTCAAATAAATAAAATTTAGAGAACACATCATAATTTCTAACTTTAAACAAAAAGGAAAATTAGTACAGGGAATTTGCTTTGATCAGCACTGGGGTTTCAAGGGAGTGAAAAAAGCATTTTGCATATAGCCCCAGAGTTAAAAGGTACTATATAGGAAAAAGTAAGTTCCAAAATCATGGGTCTAAATGTACTTGAAAGCTACATCTTACAATAAACATCCCTTCATTGGAAAGAAGGTATCCAACAAAATACGGCTAAACCAATTCCTCTGAAATAATTTGCCTTGGACAGGGAATTAACTCCCCTCTATTATTTGATGACTTTACTGCCTTTAGTAATACAAGGTAGACAGCCAATAAATAAATACTCTGAATAGCCTGTGAGCAAAACTCAAGAATGAAAATGGTACATGAGGACTCCAGGTCATGACACAGATTACTCAGATCCATTCCAAATAAATTCTTGTGAAATCAACCCTTCTTTACTTTGTTACCCTTCTTTCATTGCTTGTCGATGCTTATGACCTGTCTGAAATAAGATGGCATATTGAATAATGTTTAAACATATGCCAATAAACTATATGTATTTAGAGGGTGCTAAAGTCAACACTCTGAAATGAAGGCTGAAAAGGATGCAGTCAGGCATAAAGCAAGTGAATATATTCTCACATAACTCATGCAAATTGAACCAGTTGCATTGAAGCAGTTTGAGGGCAACATATTATTCTAAAGACCTAGATGGCCAGTTTAGACACTGCAGGCCAAGTAAACATTAACATGTTGAGCAGTACATGAAACGACTATACTTCTCCAGAAAGAGCCCTACACTTTAAAAGGCACTTACTTTTTAGACTAAGTAGTGTTCGATTTAAAAAAAAATATTTTGAAAGTCGAGTGCTGCAAAAACTGCAGGCCCCAACAGGTAATGTATACAAATTAACTATGGATGCCCACTGCTGAAAAAACAGTGATAATCTAAGAATGAACAAATTGCTTTACGTGGCAGAGGTATCTTAAAACACTCACTTGTTTACATCTTGAACAGGTCAACCAATTGACAGTCCCCCATAAACACCAGTAGACATCTCGCCAGGATTTTAGTTCTGCATACAAACTGGATAAATATTCATGAACTTCCCATGTTTTATCCCTGTAAAAAATGACAAGGCTCTGAGTTAGATGCTCTTGGACTAGTGTGTAGGAAGAGACCAATAACAATTTGGATTCTCTTAAAGTTACTGAGAACTTTAAAGTCATTTAAAGCTTTGAAAAGGTAAATTCATATAGGTTTGTTAAAGTGAATGTTAATGCACCCTAAATTTAATTAGCTAAACCAGCCTTATACTATTTTTAACTGAACTGTGGTGCTAAATGCAGCATAAGATGCTAAACGAGACCGAAAGACGTTAGAAAGGAATAGAGAGATTCTGGAGTAAGTTTCCCTTTTATTTCATTTGGGATATTTATATACTACTCAGCTAGATTTTAGCAGGAATGGAGCAATGTATTGAGAACAGGGTAACATAAAACAATATTAATAGATAGATAGTGGCACAAAATATAATTTACATCTATCTGCATTAGGTTCTAGAGAATTTTGTGTGGAGGTCCGAAGGGTCAGACGCCCATGAGTACTCCGACCTCTTTAGGTGTTTTCTAATAAGTTCAAATTTGAGCTCCTTCCTAAATTGAAGATGGGTTGAAACAAGGATTATTTGGAGCAAGAATCTGTTTCTGCTTAGTCTGGCATAGCTAAGATGTTTGTTTCATATTTCATAAGGTTTTATTTAGAGTTTGGCAGACAGGATTCCCCCTCACAAATTTGACAATTTCCATCTGCCGTATTACAGGTGCATTATAGCCTATGGCACTAGTAATACAACGGACAGGATATCCATCACAAATGTGATGGAATATCCAATCAGCCAAACTCTAGATAAGGCTTGGCATTACCATGGGTGCTTCTTCCACAGACTGCTACATTCTCAGTAGATCGGAGTGCTTAATTGACCAATATTGCTATGCAAGATAACACAGCAGTACTTACAAGCTTACATGGGTCAAGAGATGACAGAGGTATGCCAGTGTAGTGGGCCTAGGACAGCAGTCCAAAAAAGAACTTTCAATGAGGTATGCTTATATTTTGCACAGTAAGGGCAACTGATAAGAGACAGTCTGGTTACTATACATGTGAGCATCAAGGGAATTAGCACATTTGGGCAGGCGAAGGGAAAAAGCCTTCAAACATCATATCACAGCCCATAATCAAAAGTGTGTTTTTTGAGTCTGTGTAAATTATAAATCTGGCTTCTGTTGGAATCCTTTATAATGTAAGTCCTTGACATTAAGTTCTGGCCATGGCAAAGGCATGGTTTGAGGTATGGATTTCATCAACCAACAATACATTAAACCTTTAAATACCCTTAAAACGTCTTTATCATAAAAGGGTATTTACAATACGCCCTTATCGTGTGTATATTTATCATGGTCATATAGGTCATAGCCAGTGTACAAGGCAGCTTTGCACAAAGGCTATGCAAACATTAGAGAAAAGCCCCTGGAAAACCTCCAAGCACTGAAGGGCTTAAGATAAAAAAAATATACATTGGCTGCTTATTGCTGAGCTAGGCACAATGCCGTCACTCAGAGAAAGGACCTAAGGGTCAGGTGGGTTGACCCTTTTCCATATTGTATACAGTGGATGGTGGAAACAAAATATCTGATTGGCTGTTAAAAATGGATGAAGTGGAGTGCCTGAAAGCCCCTATATGTCTTTAAGTAGATAATATACAAGCTTGCAATCCCAGCATAAAAGTCAGTCTCTAATTTCCTTATTACAGGTGACTTGTGACACATCTAGTCACCTGTAATAAAGAAATGATGTTGCCACTCAACTTATTACAGTTGAGTTCTATTTTTCCAATGCCTACAGCCAGAGCTTGCAGTCAGGGTGGAAGGCAGATCATGGTGCATGCTTCAACACAGCATTTGTATAATTTGACTTGAAACTGATCCGAATATCTTTAAGCAAAAATTACTAACTGCTTTTGGGTGTGTTTTGCAGTGCAGATTCTGCTTTTATTCTTTGTGTCTGCAATGAAAATAAAGTCATAAAACACCAAACATTTAAGCATTTGATGGGAAAGGTGATGGTGTGACCATAAATTATATGGAATAAAATACCCTCTGCTGAACATTAAAATCAAAAGATCTTGGCTAACTCAAGACCTAAAATTAACAGAAAGTCCCATATTTGAAGCAAAAATGAAACACTATATACTTTACAGAAAATGTCTCGATCATAACTGCAATGTCCCCCTACTGATATTTTCAATAGGGCTTTCAATAAACTTTGGCAAAAGGGACTAGTTGCAGAAATTGGAAGACAATTAGAACATTGCATGATAATTATTTTTCAGGTCATTTTTGTATTTGAAAGGCTGAAAGGATACACTTTTACAAGTTCTTTTACATTGCTCGTTACCCCGCATCACCAGCTGACTATGGCCGGCTGCCAGGAAGTGGGCTTCAGGACGTACGCAACTGTGCTTCTGGCAGCCCAAGCACAAAATCAGTTTTAAAAACTTACTTATCAGGTCACAAACTAACTGAGGCAGTTCACAAACCGATTCATGACCCATTATAGAGAACGCTTTCTGAAGTGACCCTTGATTGCTTCTAGTGCTGCTCATCTTATCCTCACATGGCTCATCAAAATTTATTTCAGTGTCTACTTCATGAATTGGAGGGCTAGCTATTTTAATTGCAACGTTTTGAACCCCTTCCACTCAACCAACCACCCCCTCACAGATGCCCCCACTACATGCATTAATTTGAACAAAACTTGCCAGGACCATATTCAAAGGACATTTGATGCAAATTCGTTAAACTAGACTAAAGTTATTAGCCTTAAAAAACATCTATTTGGATGAAGCAACCAAATGCACAGAACAGACAAATAGATACCTGATATGATGATAAACAATATTGCCATGTTGATTTATGTTGATCTTTCCTGGAAGACAAGGAATCTTTTGTTCATTTTCTTTAGTCAAAAACTTCTTGCACAAACAGCATCTACAAGACAATGAAAAAGAAGTTCAAGTGTGCATCGTCTGCATATATGTGGCACAGAAAGATTGATGACCAACCCACCTATACAGTGTGGCAGCATTTCCTGGAGAGTCTGGGTTCTTATACGCAGGATCGAACAATCGCTCAATCTTCTTGCAAAATATTTTACTGTCAATCAAAATACAGAAACACTTTTAGGAGTGTGCTTGGAGCAACACAGAGTTAATATTTCATTTTTAAACATGCAGGCCTCATTCTGACTGCCAACAAAACATTTATACAGCCGTTATCCAGATTGAAATGAACAATTTTTAAAACACTTTACATTTTAAGCTTTTATTGTTCTTGGCCAATGCAATCTTACTGAGTCTGGTCCGACTGTAATCGTATCTATAAAGTACATTTAGTTGGATTAGCCCTAAACCAGCCTATATAATAATAGGTCTAGGGTGTATTAATGGTCCCACCCAGTCTACTGGTTCCATAATACCTAGGTCATCTCCCTTTATATCTAAAAGCCCTTGCAGCCTTTCAACAGAGTTTCTTAACAGCATTTTATATATTGATGAAATTGCTCCTGTACCAAATTCTGTCACCAGGACCTTTTACTTGAGTGGGGTGCCCTTGGCCATTTTTACCTTTCTAAGTCTTAGGCAACTGTCAGGCTTCAGAACGGGAGGTATTTTTATGCCTCGTTTGGACAGAACTCAAATTCAGTTTCCAGTTGAGCATATGATTCATGCCCCCCTCCCCACTAATATTCTCCAGTGTGGAGGTCCCAATGAGATCCCAACCCCGGAACCCGGCTAGGCACGCTATTTTTTCCTTCATATTTCCAACCTATACTGGGGTTCTCTCAGTTAGCTGTTGAAAGAACCACATTGTCGCTTGTAGGTGAAGTACAGTCTATTATCAGCTAGTGAGCAATTGGTGATCACTTCCTTATTCCCTGAAAAGAATAGGTCGGTATCAGGCATGCACCCCGGATTAGATCTGAAGCTTTGCGTTATTGCAGTTTTAATTTGTAAATGCTTGAGTTCCATCTGTTCCAACGCCTATGGTGCCTTTTCCATGTTCTTTATTTGCCTTTTCCGTTCTTTTAAAAAAATATCCTGTAATGGTTGGTTGGCTACTGCCACTAGGATTTCTTTGGTATTGGGCGTCCTCAAGAGAAGTTAAAGATAATGCTACTAGATTGACTGGCTCTGGTTCTAGATCTCCTGCAGGAATACTTAGACTGCTATGTAGGGTTATTTCTCCATTTTCTCCGCCACTTTATTTGGGGTCGAGGCAATGTCCCACGAAACTGGCCGGACCTCATTGCGCTGAGAGCTTGGAGGATTTTGTGGTTTTGGAAAGGTATTCCTACT
Source organism: Calotriton arnoldi (assembly GCA_963921515.1). Classification (NCBI taxonomy): domain Eukaryota; kingdom Metazoa; phylum Chordata; class Amphibia; order Caudata; family Salamandridae; genus Calotriton; species Calotriton arnoldi. The sequence goes on along the minus strand of CAWUFW010005832.1, from coordinate 794,823 downwards.
GGACCAATTTAGTCTAAGGGCGAATACAAATCCACTCCACTTCCTTCAGTTTGTAATTCCTCTCCTTTCCTTTTCTCCTCCGAACCTTCGGAACCGCAAATTATAGGGACCAACCTTTTATGGCTTGTAAACCACTACTCACCTGCCTGCTCTCTGGGCTGTAGCTGTAGAAATTACGACAACAATGGAGGCCAAAGAGCACCGGAGCTCCACAGAGCACGGCGCAGCGGGGCGCCAGCACCAAAGCAGTCAGGGCAATCAGGGCAGCGCAGCGCCACACACTGCACCCCCTCTGGGGGGGGGGGGTCGATCTCACCGGGGTACGGCATAGCCCCAGCGCCAAAAGCGGTCAGGGCAGCGCTGCACCCCCGTTGCACTCCCGAGGCTCCAAAACACCCCCGTGGGTCGATATCGCCGGGGCACGGCACCAGCACCAAAAGCGGTCAGGGCAGCGAGGCTTCGCTACAATCCAGAGGCTCCGAGGCGCCCCTCTCAGTTAGCTTTTCTTCCCAGCTTATTGTTGACATGGCAACCTTCCACATCTTTATCACGGCTGCCGTGAAATCTGGGAGGGGGGGTTCCTCTCTTGCCTCAATATAGGTAGTGCAAGTACATTTTGTCTCTCATTGCCAGTCTATCTAGCCTAATTGATGGTTCCATCACCAGTGCATGTGTCACTTCCTTAACCACAACCAGCTGAGAAGTACAGTAACAATGGCATTAGTGCTATGCCTCCGTTATAAACTTAACTGTATAGGGCTGTTAGTCTTATTCTAAGGTATTTCACATACCGTAACAGGGACCAGCTCTCTTGTTTAGTCCATTTAAAGGAGTCCACCACAAAAAATGGAGTATTTTGCAGCACGTATAGACGTTTGGGTAAAGATTTCATTTTAAAAACAGCTGCTCTCTACATTGAGAGTGGCAGCTTACGGCATCTTTTCATGTCCTCCAGGAGTCTGGCAAATGCCATATACAGGTTGCGTCTTAGAATTTTCGGCTGCCCGCTAACCACCTTGATTTCCAATACTTAAATGCGCCCCAGAAAACTGTCACACAGGACAACTGCAGCTGTCACACCTGGCAGGAGTTGATTGAGAGGAGTGTTATCCAAGTTTATTTTACACCCTGATCGCTTGCCATACTTTTGGAATATGTTCAATAATTTTGGGACCATTATCAACAGATTTGATGACTACAGGAGAACACCATCAGTATAAAGAAAGATTTTTCCTCAAGTTCTGTATCCCACCAGAACCCAATCAGCAAGGGATCCTCCTGAACAAACATGCCAATGGTTCTATGGATAATGTGAATAAGAGCGAGGAGAGGGGCACCCCAGCCACTTTCTCCTTCCCAATTGGAAGGCTGGCAAGAGGGCTCAGTTTACTCTCAATGCAGCGGTGTATTCAGTATATAAGAGCTTTACCCATACTCAGAACTTGGGGTTAAAGTCCATAGCACCTGTGCACCAGTTATGCAGTATTTGTTGATTCAGCTTAGAAGAGCGCCCAGGCATAAAAACAGACTAATCTGAATGGATCAGCATTGTGGCAACTGTGTCAGTCAGCCAACACTTTGGTCTCCATTTTAGGACAGAAATGGGGCAGTAAGATGAAAAGTCATGTGCCAGCGTGCTATCCTTCTGAATGACAGCTATGGTGGCATGATGAAATTCCCATGTCACTTTCCCTCTCTCTACTTCTAAAAACATTTTCAGCATGGGTATTCCCCATACAGGGACCTGAAGAATTTTAAACACTTCGGCAAGCATTGCGTGAGGCCTGAAAGGGCCAATGATATGTATTGTCTCCATCCCAGTCTCTGCCCATTAAATACTTTTCTTGTATGAGGACTAAGTCCAAGCCTTTTCTTGAGAGAAACTGGGACACGGCTCCTCTCTCAATGCTGCTTCCCAGACAGCAGACTTTCCAGAAGGGGATTTTAGTGAGACCCTCAGGTTATTACCTATTTGGTATCCCTTATAGGCATGCTATCTCCATGGCCTTACTACTCATCTTCCCTTCACCCTTCCACTGACGGAGGCTCGATTTCCTTCTTCTGTAGTGCTTTCACCTAGCTACATTTTCTGCTATTTTCCAATGGTGTAACCAAATTAAAGAACATAATGATAACCCTCACAATTCTCAACTCCCATCCTTATAACTGGGCCGTTCATGCCATTTCCACTCTTTTTTTTTTTTTAACTCTTTTTATTAATGACAGGACAAAAATTTCAAGCGGTGACAAGTTGAAGCATGATAAACATCTCCTCTTACATTGACATAATCGTGACCACAGTGCATTCAATACAGTAAGTTTGGCAGAAAGTTACGAGCAACCATTTCTCACCCACCTCCCTCAGTCAGAAGCCGTATCAGACACGGTCAGGGGCGGAGTACAGATATTCCCTCTATACGTGTTCCAGGCTCCCCATACTCTCTCCCACTTTTTGGGGCAACCGCGGCGTACATATGCCGCCTTCTCTGCCACCATGACCCCATCCATGTCTCTGCACCAGTGGTGGAGTGTCGGCGAGGATTGTGATCCCCAGAATTTAGCTACATTTCGTTTGGTGAACATCATCCCAAGCGTCGCCCAGTCCTGTGATGCGTGATTGAGATCAGTGGGCTCCCAAATGTTTAGGAGACATCTTTTGGGCTCTGGTAGAACTGAGACTCCACCCACTTGAGTAATAGTTCGTAGAACTGCTGCCCAGTAGGGCACTATTTGTGGGCACTGCCATATTGTGTGGTAAAACGTACCCTCTGCCCCACAGCTCCTCAGACAAAGTGAATTCTCGGCTCCCCCTATTCTGTGTAGGGTCACTCTAGTATAATACGTACGATGCAGTATTTTCAGTTGCACCAGTCTCAGTCTGGAGGATAATCGCTACTTCGCACGGGGATGAGAGCGCCTCCTGCCAGTCTGTGTCATCTAATTCCCCAAGTTCGTTGGACCATTTTTCACGTAGGGGTGTCATAGGATCTGGTAGATTGTTAATGAGTTTGCGGTAGGTGAGGGAAGTGGCCTTCCTGTCCATGTAATCTGTCAATAACCTATCCTCCAGGGGGGAGGCCTCCGGAAGTATGGTACCAGCTGGTATAGCTGCCCTGAGTGCATGCCTGATCTGTGTGTATCTAAATATTTCAGAGGGCGCCAGTTCATACTGTTCTTGGAGGTGGGGGAAGGTAGCCACCTCCCCCTTGATCCATAAATCACCCACCGTTGATATTCCGATGGAGTCCCAGTGGCGGAAACCCTTACTATTCCGAAGTCTTCCTAGTCGTTGTGTTTCCCAGAGTGGGGTGAGTTGGGTTATGACACCATCCCAGCCTAGTTTTTTAAGTGCCATGTACCAAATCTGGACTGTGTGTGTCGTGGGCCCAATCAGTGGGGTAGTTTGCTTTCTAGTGTATAGTGCCCGCATTATTCCTCCCTCCCCCAACCCATGTCTGTCCGCTCTAAACGCGGGATCTTTTTGCGGGGCGTGTATCCATTCATTGAGTACCATCAACTGTGACGCCCAATAATATAGTTGTATGTTTGGAAGTGCTATGCCCCCATCGTACCAGCCCCTGACCAATTTATTCATGGCGTTGCGTGCCGTTTTTTTCCCCCCCAGAGTAAATTAGAGACTTCCGCCGCTATCGCCTTAAAGTAGCTTGGTGGGACAAGAAACAGGGTATTCTGCAGGGCATAGAGAAACCTGGGAAGCGCCATCATCTTAAAAAGTGCCGCTTTCCCAAGCAGTGTCAACGGCAGGGACTGCCAGTGTGTCGCATCCCGTTTGAGTCGTTCAAGAAGTGGCATGAGTTTTTTTTTTATATAAATTCTTCCCCCAACGGCGTGATATGGATTCCTAAGTACTTAAAACTTCCCTTTGCTATCTGTAAATTACACCCCTTCGGGAGCTGTGGCAGTGGGCCATGAAGAACATATAGAATCGACTTGGTCCAATTGTTGGTGTACCCAGAAATCTGACCATATAAGTCACAGATATTCAGTAGCACAGGGATGGATCTTCTGGGGGATGCCATATGCAACAACACATCATCAGCATATAGGGATATGCGGTCCTCCCAGCCTTCCGCCCAATGGAGCCCTCGGATAGTCGGTGCCCACCTGATCCATGCGGCCAGTGGCTCCAGAGCCAGGGCGAACAGAAGCGGTGAGAGGGGGCACCCTTGACGCGTTCCCCGCCCCAGCGGGAAGTCCTCCGATATGGGACCGTTTGCCGTTACGTGAGCTAGGGGTTTTGAGTACAACAACTGCACCCAGGCACAGAATTTGGGGCCAAAACCGAAGTGCCTCAGGACTGCGAAGAGGAAGGGCCACTCTACCATATCAAAGGCCATACGAGCGTCTAAGGAGAGGATGACAGCTTCCTCCTGAATGAAGGGAATACGCACCATTACACCATGTAACCGTCTCAGATTAAGGGCCGTGTTCCTATTCGGCATGAAGCCGGATTGGTCCGGGTGTATTAAGGCGATGAGATGGGGGTTAATCGAGCTGCCAGAAGTTTAGCAAGGATTTTGGCCTCTGCATTAATTAACGATATAGGTCGGTATGAGGCACAGTCCTCGGCAGGCTTCCCTGGTTTATGAATCGTCACTATGGTGGCGGTACGGTGATCTCGCGGGAGTTCCCCTGCCTCTAGGCTGGCCACATACATAGTTAAGAGGTGCGGAGTGATAGTGGTGGATGTTTTTTTGTAGAGTTCAATGGGTATGCCGTTAGGTCCCACCGCTTTCCCCGACTGTACTGCCCCTATAGCTAGTTGCAGCTCATCTGTGGTGAGGTCAGCTTCGAGTGTTAGGGCTGCCTCCGGCGTTAGTGTGGGAATTTTAATATTTTTAAGGAAAGCTTGTGCTTCCTCGATCGTCATCGAGGATGTCGGTGTGTACACCTGTTGGTAGTGTTTTGCTAATTCATTCACTATGTCCTGGGGGTCGGTGATGGCTCCTTTATCATCTGTGCGTAGTTGTGCGATCCACCGACTGGCGCGCTCTCTCTTATCGAGCCAGGCCAGAAGTTTCCCCGCCTTATCCCAGACCTCGTATATTTTATGCTGCGTAGCCTGAAGCCTGGTCCTAATATCTTCCCCCAGGTATCCCCTATACTCCTGTTGTTTAAGATGAAGAGCTTGGGCCGTCACTCTCGTTGGGTTTTGGGCATGGAGCCCCTCCGCGTGGGCCAATTCTAGTTCTAAGGTCTCTATCTCTTTCTTCTTTTCGTTTTTGTGACCTACAATAGATGCGATGGCCTGGCCTCTGATGACTGTCTTATAGGCCTAGCAATAATCAATAGGAGCTAACTATATGAATAAGAGAACTCTTATGGTGTATGTCAGAGAAAACAATTCTGTTTTATATGAAGGCCCTCACCCACCAACCTAGTTGGTGGCATGCTTCATCATCGGGCCCCACCCGACGGCACCGAGTGTGCCTCGGGTGTGCTGCAACGTCTGCTTACAGCGGAGCGGATTGTGTGAGGTGAGTATGCAGTGATAGGTGTCGTGAATGTGAAAATAAAAAACTGTCCAATGAGTCCCAGGGTCCACAGGGGAGTTTTATTCATGGGCTCATGGCAGTATTTAAAAACAATGCTACGGATGTAGTCTGGGGGTAATTATCACCCCCTACATCCAGTGGGGTCAACTAGTTTCAGCCAGGCCTTATGGTAAAACTGGCTTTCATCAGGACCGTATGTGTGTAGTGAATTAAAAGGAGTCTACAGAGTATGTACAGGCTCCTATGTGACGCATACGCTAAGGTGCGAGAAATGGAAGAGGATGGTTTCCTCTATAGTCGTACTCTTATAGTCTAAGAGGCTGACTCCATGAGTCCCTGGAGGGGGTCCGGCTTACAGTCACACTTTCGTCACAGCTCAGAACCCGCAACTCCACCTACTTGGTCATAACAGGAACTCCGTCTTATAGGCCTCCCAGAGGGTTACAGGGGAAGCAACTGAGTGTTCATTATCGTGGAAATAGTGTTGCGTTGTGGTAATGAGGCCTTTAAGGATTTTGGGGTTCTGTAGGTACCCCGGGTATATGGGGTAAACACGACGTCGGGCCGCAGGCCGGCATGCGTATGTCAACACCACTGGGGAATGATCTGAGATACCTCTGGGTAGGGTAGTGATTTCCAATGTTCCTCAGACTGTCCGTTGACATTAAAATGTAGTCGATCCGTGAGAGGCTATTGTGTACCCCAAAATGAAAGGTAAACTGTCGAGTCAAGGGGTGGCGGAAACGCCAAGCATCTATGAGGCCGAGCGCCTCAAGGAACCCCGTGAATCGGGAGGCCCCACTACCCAGGTCTTTGCGGGGTTGGCGATCCAGAGCACCACAGACTATGGCATTAAAATCTCCACCCATCAAGATTTCTCCCTCTGGAAGGGCGAGCAAAAATGCGCTAAGGGCTGGGAAGGCCACTGAGTGAAGTGCTGGAGGGATATATACTGACACAATGTTATAGGCTCGTCCCTCCCACTGGCATGTGATGGCTGCGAATCTGCCTTGGTCATCCCTCCATGTCCGTTTAATTACAAGCGGGAATTGTTTCCGCACTAAGATACCAACCCCCGTGACCCTGAGGTAAACTCGGAGTGTACCACCATCTGGAATCCCCACCGGTCCAAAGCTTTACAGGCGGAGCCCACTAGGTGTGTTTCTTGAAGTAGGGCTACTGCCGGGGCGTGTCGTTTCAAGTATTGTAGAACCAGCCCCCTCTTAATCTTATCGCCGAGTCCGTGGACATTCCATGTGAGCAATGATAGGGGGGTACTCGGTGTGTGGGGAGGTGTTGGTGGATGCTGAACCTGCACTGTCGTTTCTGCATGTCTCGTATACTTGTCAACGAAGATGTAGTGGTATTGTGTCTGAGGCGCAATGTCTAAGTGGTGGTGTTCAGCCGCTGCCCCTAATAAACATATAAACAACAAAAAACATAAACCAAGTAACTGTCCCACCCTTCCCTCCCTCCTCCCTGCATGACGGAGTTAGAACTACCCGCCTCCCCAACTGCGCAGAGTGCTTAGTGCCCATCCCCAATACCGTAATGGGGGGGGGGGTGAGGGGGGGAAAGAGTCGTCCGCATCTCCTTATACCTCCCCTTGCTGCGTCGTGTATCTTAGTGGCATTGTCACGTTCGGTAGTCAGTGCAATAGCGATGCAGCCATGTTACACGGTAAATTGTCTCAAAAGTGTCTTATGGTCCCTCAATCTTCTGCAGAGAGACATCCGTCACAGTGTCACTCACTCGGCAAGAGAGTTCTGGGTCCGGCCTGCAGACCGGCATGTGTTTGAATTCAGTCGTCCCATCAGTGTCAGTGTTCATTAGTAGTATGGGCGTGTTCACTCTCCTCCGTTCGCTTGAGATGATCTGTCCGTTGCTCCGGTCTCTCCTGATCCTTCCAACGATTCTTCCCTCACACGTTGCCCATCACCTCTGCCAGTTCGATCAGGCCTCGAGATCCGTCACCATCCCTCCAGCCATTCCCGAGCTTCCTCGGGCGTTATAAAAAACCACGCTTTACCCTCTGCCTCTACCCTCAGTTTCGCTGGGAACAGCATTGAGTATTTGAGTCCACGGTCCCAAAGCTCTTTTTTTACATCGAGGAATCCACGGCGTTGCTTCGTTACTGCCGCTGTGTAGTCCGGAAAGATTGTGATAGTACTGTGTTCAAGACGCAGTGGAGGGGCGGTACGTGCCGTCTGTAGTATCACGTCTTGATCGCAGTAGTTAAAGATTCGAGCAAGAATGGGTCTTGGAGGTGCTCCCGGTCTCGGTTTTCCTCCCAGGACCCGGTGTGCCCTTTCCACTGAGAAGTAGTTGGAGAGACCTCGCGGCTGGAGGTGATTTGTAATAAGGTCTTCGACAAAGAGATCGAGGGCTGAACCACCTGTTCGTTCCGGCACGCCTATGATCCTGATGTTGTTCCGCCTCGAGCGGCCTTCTTGGTCTTCAAGTTTGGCGGCCCTCATTTTGTTGTCTGCCTCGAGTTGACGAACTTGCTTCTTAAGAGCGGTTGTATCGCTCATGAGGGTCATCGTAGTGGTTTCTACCTCTGACACTCTAGTGGACATTTTATTAAGATCAGCCCGGATCAATGAAAGGTCCGTCGAAAGTGACCCAATACATGAGTCTAGGGAGGCATGGACGTTATTTAATGTGGTCATAAAGTCTTGTAACGTGATCTCTTGCTTCTCTGTGGCCGTAGAGCTTGCCGTGGATGTGGTGCTCTGGTCCATGAGCTCCGTCTGTGTCTTGGTGTAGGCGTATTTCTCAAGTTTCGCTTGATTCGGGCCCCTTTGGCTTCTACTCCCCATCTCAGCCGTGATCAAAGTTACTCGCAATGCTCCGGTACTGGGGTGGTACTCACAGCTGCCTGCCAGTGCGCTATCGCAGCACACGCAGCCTTTCGGGTTTTCCACCCCCGACCTGTCGTCTTACTGGTGCGTCACCAGTGGATCAGGAAAGCGGTAGGGGTCGTGTGACTTATCGCTCCTTGCCGCTGCTCCGTAAGGCTGTGTGGCGAGCCCGCTGCGCGGACAGTGCGGTTAGTTGCGGAGTTTATGGACTCCTTTACTGCTCATCTGTATTGGGCCGGTGCATCTGTCACGCCTTAAATGCAGCTGTGTCCATGTGTTGTGGAGCGCTCCCCCGCAGTCTGGTCAGTAACGGGCGTCCTCAGCTTCGCCCCGGAGCTTCCAGAGTTAGCATCCACCCGGGGGGGGGAGGGGAGCGATCCACTGCGTCAGCGGCAGTGAGGGGGTGGGGATATGGCGTTGCAGTGTTCGCTCCACAGTCTAGCTGGGCTGCACCATTTTGTCCCAGGCTGGTCGCACCACTCCTGGCCGCCCTCAACCTCTTGCCGCGGCGCCCCACTGACCGTCCCTCAGCTCGATCTCGTGCAGCAGGACGCCCGCCGGCATTGCTATCGTCATGCGGTCGTGTTCGGGGCCCGCAATCCAGCTGCCATTCGGTCTCGTCCCTCTGCAAGCTCCGGTCGTGTTACGGAGCGCAATCTGCACCGCCTCACACCGCCTGTTGGATGCCGCCTCGGAGTCTGGCCGGGTCGCCGTCGTCGTTCGCACTGCACGCACTGCCCGCAGTGTCTACCCAATCGCCTAGACTGCCGCGGTCGGCTCCGGGCCAACTCCAGTCCCCGGCTTGAACTTCTGTGGTAGGCCACACTTCTTTCACTCGGCACCGTTTCGCCTGGGATCGTCCGATCGGTTCCGGACCAGGAGCATCAGGATTACGAGTCGTTCCGACACTCCATGCGCTGCTTAAAGATGCCAAACGTCGGCGGATTAATGTACGGATCTCTGGGGAAGGTAGTCGGGTGACGGAGACTCCCTAGGCTGCGGCCATTTTCTTCGGCTGCTAGCCACGCCACGCCATTTCCACTCATGACCCCACTCATCTTGCTGCAAACTCACAACTGTGTGCGTCCCCAATGTAGGAATTGTCTATTGTCCTACCCTGTTCCCTATCTATAGTATAATTTAAACTATATGCAGACCATTCTGTCCTCATTTTGGAAAAGTTGAAACTATGCAGTGGTTATTTGAGGTCACCCAGTCAAATGATGTTGATATGATGTTGATGATATCCTCTCTTCGTCAAAATGTCTTGCAATGGTGAAAGTCGCCTTCCACGGAACCATCACTCCCCTATCACTCCACTCCTCAATGGTCAGGAGGGCCCTCCACTTGGGAGGGGAGGCCGAACCACCAAAGATGGTGGCCACAAACTGATTCGGCTGTTGTGAGGATTCCCCTCTAAATAGGTCTATATCCTCCAGATATGGCCCCCCCAACCCAATACCTGCTGCTAATACAGTGGAGGATCGCTGGAGAAACAGACCCGGTGAGGCGGTGCCGCATTGACCCCGCTGTACAGCAATGAACGTCACGAGCACTGGGAGCTGTTCAGCCACCTAAGCACTTCTTGGCTGAAGGCTGTACTGGATCTGCCTTTCAGCTGCCCTGCTGCTACAGCCCCTTGCCGCCCCCCCCCGACCGAACAGGGGGAGAGCGACAAATCTCCCCTTTGAGACCTGAGAGAGCAGCGGGGGGGCCGCAGGGTCCCACAAGTCTGATTGTAGTAGCCCCCACCATGTGGTGGGTTTGATGCGCCTCGAAGAGGTGGTGCTGGAGCCCTGTGAGCTGTGCGAGTACCCGATTCGTGGACTACAGGCCGGCGGCTGCCACAGCAGTGCTGTCAACCCACAGCAGTCCGAATCTCACTCCAGGCCCTAACTCAAAGATAGGCAATACACTGAGCCCCACCTGGAGAGCCGATGACTGCCAACACCAGAGCAGCAAGAGGTGCCCCAGCGAGGTGAGACAAAGGATGGGGAGGCTGGAACCACTCGGAGTCGACCTAGCCAGGGGAGGTCTCTGGAATGGTCCCACGGCGACCGAGTACTCTTCTCAGAGGGTGCTCCTCCACAAAGCAAACCAGGGCCTCTAAGACCCGGGGAGGTGTCCATGTGCCAACTGTATGCAGCTCAAAAGCAGAATACAGAGGGCTGGTGGGTTGGCTGGACGGCTTTGGGATCTTTCAAGGGACATTCCCACATACATCACCATGGGGAAGGAGAAATCCCAAGGCCCAGGAAAACAAAGCACCATAGATAAATACATCCAGGTGGGCCCGCCGCCCAACCCAACTGCCTCCAGGGCCAGTCTGCCTGAACATGCAGTGGAAGGAAATATTAATCTGGACATGGCAATGATCCTGCCTGCAATAAATCTTACATACGACACCCTAGAAGCTAAAAATGTTGCAGTGGGGTCAGATGTCATGCTGGTACATCAGGATTTCCAGACTGCAGTGGAGAGAATCACTGAGGCTGAAGACAGGGTTATCAGGGCTAGAAGACAACGTGAAGACTGCAACAGAAGGTCTCCAGGCTAGATGCAACCATCAGAGACCTAGCGACAAGGGTGGAGGATGTGGAAGGACGAGCCCAAAGGAACAATATTAGATTTGTGGGCTTCCGGGAAGGATGCAAAACCCCTCCCCGGTGCATTTCCTGGAGAAATGACTGAGACACCTACTCCCATCAGACACGCTCTCCCCTTGTTTTATTGTGTTACGAGCCACAGCATGCTTGCACGTAAGCCGGCACCTGGAGCACCGGCTCGACCCATGATAGCTCAATTACTCAACTATCATGATATGGATACAATTATTCGTTTTGTTCACACTCAAGACTCCGTGATGTTTGAATCCCATAAGATCATGGTGTTCTGGATTATACATGATTGGATCATCGACATGGACAATAATTCATGGAAGTAAAAAAGAAGCTGCGCATTCTCAACATTCGCAATATGATCTCTTGCCGTCCAAACGGGAGCTCTGGACAAAGAGAGGGGTTCTGCCATGTTGGGATTGGGCAGAATAGTGCATCTTGGGATACCCAGATCCATCCTGGTCATCAGGAGGGAGGGAACCTGGTAGCCCATAGGCTCCCAACTGCATCCTACCCTGAGGGCATTTTCTGAGCATAAATAGGGCACCCCTGGCACCCAGAACTCCGATGTCATCTGTACTGGAAGAAGGACCGAAGAAGGACTGCCCTGCTGCACCATGGAACCAGTGTGAACTGCACTTGCTGACCAAGGTGGCTAGCAAAGGAGAGGGACTGTGCCTTCTGTGTCCTGCTTGTCGAGAAGTCGTCGCTAGAGCCCAGTCAAAGTCAAGAGAGTCTAAGGGCCAGTTAGCTGACCTCCTGTTCACAGCACAGGGCCACAACAGCTGAGAAGCCTGCTGGGGCAAGATGGTAGCCCAGACTCTTCAGATCGCCACCAACCACCACCATGCAGCACCAGAGACCAGGACCCAACACTCAAAGTTGCATCCGATTTGCTGAGCCCAGGAGAGTCATTGGAGTGCAGCTTGGTTGCCCAGAAGCAGAGTCATTGCCCAAGGAAGGATATGGCTGTGACCGCAATACCGGGCGACTGGTAGCCCAATGGAAAGAGGACTTCGACTCTGTGACCAGGACTGCCTCCCCCCTTTCGTGGACCGAGGAGTAGCCACAGGAAGGCCCTGTTGACCGCACTGCATCCACAGCATCCTTAAGCATTTTCTGCATCCTGCATCCCTTACATCAGGACCACTTCCATAGGAAACCAATGCAGTGGTTAAAAGTGCCTGGAACTGACTTTGAATTGCTTCTACCTTTGATGTAACTGTTTCTGAGGATCTTCCTGGTTCCCGTCACTGGCTCCCTACTAGAGTTGGCCACCTAAAGTTACTCTAAGTGACTGCATTACAACTAGTCCAACAGCTTTTCAGTGAAAAAGTTTCTAAGTGTCAAATTTGTTGAAATTGCCAATGCTTGTTTGCGGTTGGGTGAAATGATTTGATTTACTATACCTTGTAAATTCTATACCTCCAGAATTCTCCGGTGGATGTTTTTTGTTACGGTGTCAAAAAATACATATAAATGCAGTCTGTGTTTATAAATTGGTGTCGGATTTCCTTGGTGTCGTCAATTTCATCTTCAACTGTTTTGGTGCCATTTAAATGCATTACACACGTTCCTTTGTGTAAGGCTTTCTGCTCAGTGCCACAGCTACTCAGGGTTGGGCTGACGGTTTGACAAACAAAACCCTACTTGGCCTAAAAGGGTAGGTAAGTGTATTACACAGTGAAGTCGCACAACCACACCATATAATGCACCCCCTTTCCTCTCAGCATTACTTCTGCTCATGTTGGGAGGCTGCGGAACAACACACTGCTCTATTCTGGAAAAAGAGAGAAACCCACTACCACCAATAGCTCTATGTTTTAATAGACTCTGGCAACTCCTGGCAATAGAATTACTTACTCACAACTCAGACAGGGATCAAGTTTATTGTAAGATGGACACTGCTGATACAATATTTCTCAAATCTCCACCATTTTCGCTTTTCATTCCTTCAGCAGAGGGCCCTATGTGACAAATGCCAGAAGGGTTGCTCATGGACAGTGTTTCTCTCTTGTTCCAACACCATTTTATGTCCCACCTTCAAACATTTGGAGGTACCACAACCAAGGGAAACTAAAAGGTTTACTGTATTTCATGTGCCCCTTGTAATTATCCTTATTTTCCTTCTACAACACTGCATCTCTTCCCAACTGTGCCTCTATTCCTTTTATTTTTTTTGCTATGACGGAGGGCACATTGTGGGGGTTTACCCACTGGTTTGGACACGGTTACCTGTCTACTCACCTAAGATATGTCATATGAGGCCAATGGCCATTGTTATATTAGCCAACTTAAAATCAATGAGCTCTGCAGAGACTGTTGCCTGTCAGTTCTGAGTTCAAGTGTGGAGCGTTTCTAACTCATGAACACATTTTGAAAAGGTTTGTTCTTTCAACTGGGAGCTGAATGTGATCTAAGGGTGTGTCATTTGATTCGATTTCCTCACCCCAGTGGTTTGTCTGACCTCAGCATAAAGAGCTGATTGGTGCTTAGGTTGAGAGCTCAAGATACTGGTAGACCTATTAGGGTTCTAAAAAAACTGCAGAGACTGGTAGCAGAGCCTTATGCCTCCTTATTAAATAGACTCCTTTATTGTAAGGGAGAGGTAGCAGGGATTTTCTAGTTGGAAGAAAGCCGAGTGACCCATAGGGGCAGATTAACTTCAGCTGAAACGTTAGCAACAATAAATACTCTTGGATGTAGAAACCATTAAGTTTCAGGATACATCTAGATTCGGATTTTTAACAATGACATGGCTACCTGCTGAATAAAGAGAAATCTAGGGGCTATCCATAGTCGATTTTAACAGGAATCCTGCACTTGTCTAGAAGAATTACTTATCATGAGATCGCAATTTCTGTTTGGTTGAGCCCATCCGGGTGGTATTCAACTACCCAGGTGAGAGGAGGCACCTATGATGAATCATGGTGCCAAATGACGGGTGAGGCTCTGTTAGCTAAGAAACCTCTGTACGACATCTTGTTAGGCCTATTAGAGAGGACTAACTAATTGATGGGCTATCACATTATTTGTAATGTGAAATTATTGTGATAGGGAGAATGTACAATGGGCAAATAAAATTATCTTATTCTCTCTGGTGTGAAAGAGTTGACACCAAAGAAGAACATAAATGTAGAACTTTTCTACTAGTTACATTCAGAACTAATTACTGCGATAGAGCAAGTGGACAATTTCACTGCACCTGAATTTTAAGCATGTATGCCTTCAAGTCTAATTAACATATCATTTTTGATAAGTTCCAGCCCTAAGTTCTTAACCCAGTCCAAAATTACCCCTTGGTTTATAAGATTATCCTGTTAAATGTCTGCACCCAGTGTGACTGGTATAGTCTTGTAACAATCGTCTCTGAAGTTGTTGCTAAACTGCACTTTATGTGACTGAAATCTTTCTCCAGTCTATGCACTTCTACGTATTTCAAGTACTTTTTTGATTGAAAAGGAAAAACATAGAACATGTATTTATTCTCTGTGAAGTTCTTTAGTGTTTAATTAACCCCATTAGTTGTTTTCCTTCGTTCTTTTGACTTTAGATTTTTGAACAATGATGCTGAGATTCAATTCCCCATACCACAAAATGGTGCTAACTCTGACTTTCCCCTTAAACGTCGGGAATGTTTTACGTCCGTCGCACATTTCATGAACAGCAGCCTTTTGAAGTTGGGTGCAAATAAAAAAAAAAAGAATGGTCTGTTCCACAGATTCATCCTTAGACCTAGGCCTCTGCTTAATAGTCAATGACTCTTGGCCCACTCCCACCATCTGCCTCTATGATCAAAAATGTTGGTGTTACTATCAACCATGAATTGACCTTCTGCCCACATATACCAACAAGGTTACTGGTACAAGTTACTCTACTTTCAATAGATTAAGAAAAATTCTTCCTTGCCTCCTAGTCGAGTGGGGAAGGCTGTGATCCAGGTAACTATCTCTTGCGTTTTAGATTATAGGACTGCAGTCTTGCTTTGCACACCTAAATACTTTATCTGTCGCTTTCATATTGTGCAAAATTCAGCTGCTATGTCTGTTACTTTACTTCACAATTAGAAGAAAACCTGCACACTCATCAATGTACTCCAATTTATAAATAGTTTATCAAAATCCCACTGGCTAGTGTGCTCAAAAGGTATAACCATCCACTCATTGGTGATGCAAATTCATATAACATATGCACATATAAAAAAAAACTACACGCGTCCCCTTAAGCACTACTTCAGATACTGCAAGGAGTCTCCACTCTTAATCAATATTATCGTAGTTTAATTCCATATGTCTTAATAACCAAAAAGTTCAAATTTTCATGAATTAATAATTTTATTAACATTTCGTTTCCACAGTGTAACAAACTTTCAGTTGGATAACCACTTCATTCCTTAAATTCCATCATTAACAAATGGCTTTATAATTCTGTGCTCCCGATCCCTGTATGCATTATAGGCCTGGGAGGCCTTTCGTCAGGGAGAAAGTGTACTAAATCAGAAGAAAATAGTAACACAACTAAATATCTTGTATATGGTACATTCCTGCAAAAATTTCCAATCATAAGTTTAGACCTAAATGGCATATGGTGTTTGACATAATTTACCTCAGCATGCTTCTGTTAAATCCCAGTTGGATTTCTCCACAGGTTACCAGTGAAGAAACGGAGCTTGTTTAAGATACTCTCCATAGCGCACAAGAAACTTGCTTGCACTTGTCCCAAGTATCTCAGCTCTCTGCTTCAGTTCTATATGCCATCTGACATGCTTTGTTCATTTTCTCATGCACTCTTCATTGTGTCCATGCTCGTGTGCACCAGAGAAGACAGACACTTTTTCACGGGTCTCACTCACTCCTTTCCAGTTTAGCAGAGGTAAAAGACTCTGCCCAGGTGAGTGCAGGGTGAACACATTAAAGTCAGACCTATTGGCAATGGATATCCTGATTTTGTTTTATTGTCAACTGCATTTATTGCAGTAAAATCACTTACAGTATATTCAAAATCTACAAATGGAACAACTGTGTTAACAGACAGAATAAAGATATCTTGGGAATCTCAAAATGATTATTCGCATTAATCATTATTTGACATTTTGCTTCGAACTATGCAGCACTGTCATAAGCATGAGGACAATATAACCCCTCTTAAAGCAAAGTTTTGTAATCTACAAAATCTGCTCTATGAGGTGAAGCTGCAATTTAGGTAATGAGCAAATCTCAAAGCAACTGGTGCACTAACATTCTCCCAAGAAAGGCATGATTTAGCACCTAATTTCTTACCTCTTAAATTTATCTTTCTTGTCCTTCACTTCATCTGCTTCGTTGTGCGTGAAAAGGTCAGCTATTCGTGTAAGTAAATTTGCATTGATACAGTTCATGTTGCAAGGGGTGGCCACTATAGCACTTAGGTTTTTGTGGCAAAACTGAATACATTCTTCAACCTAAGGTAAGAAAACCAAAATGCATTAAAACTAAATAGATTATCGCTTCAGAATCTGCATAGAGCAAACACACAAATTTAGGGCCAGGTTAACTTAAGTTCTTGAAGAATTTACTTTGGAGGTTTGTTTCAAGAATGTGTATCTACAACTGCCACTTAGCAAAAAAGGTAAATCGATCTGCTTACCAGTTGCTATTGGCATAAGGGCAACAGTGATTACATTAGCTGGAGGTAGGACCAGTCTTCATCCCCGCTTCTATACGTTATTCTGCATGCCTTAGGGATGGCCTTGTCTGACTGGGAAGTACCCCTATGGGTTGCCATTAATAATATGGTGCATTTAGATTTTTCTTGTTTACAAAACCAAGACAAAATCTTTCAGTAACCTAGCATGAGCGCTCAATTTCAAGATCCTGTCCTGCAAATTACACCAATCTCGAGATCGAAATGGCTGTCATAATTTGGTTGCATTTCTCTACTTGCTCAAAACAGTACAAAAAATCCCATGTGTGCACTACTTAGCTGCTATGAACTTAAGGGTTAGTGCTAAGACCTTAAACAAAAAGCACATGAACAAGGGTTCTAGTACTGAAACAAAGACACAGAGCAATTATGTTTAATTTCTGCATCAAAAAATTAGGAATGAAATCTGTACAGTCCATATGGTCTATAGGCCCCCTATCCCACTAACATCATTACAGAAAGTATTTTCTAAACAGGATATCTTCTAATTTCCACAAAGGGAGATGATGATGATTCCAAATGCAAGGGTAAATATGCCTTATTGTGCCATGCATTTCTTTCAGCTGTAGGAAATATAAATACTCAAAAAGGGTGCTACCTAGTTATATTGCTTAACAGGCTTCTGGCATTGAAGACCATGGGCAGCCAGAATAATACCGAGCAGAACTGTATTTTAAGAAGCTCAATACTGGAAGTGATAGGGATGGTAGTGGTGATAAAAGCAAAGAAATAACAGCTGGCTGGAAGGAAAGAGACAATTAGTGACATATATAGAGTTCAATTTCAAACTGAATTGATTCCAGCTGTAAATATCTGTTACTGAAATAGAAGAGTTGTTAAAAATTAATCAGCAAAATAAGAGAAGCTAGAAAAAGAGACCCTAGATTTAGCCACTGCCTCTAATGCAGATGAATTCCTAAGACAGGCCATATAAAAGTAAAATGCCTTTTGATTACATGCCCCAGAGTAAACACCGGGAGCCATATTAGACAAAATTTGCACTGCTGCAAAAATAAATAAATTACAAATAAAAACCAGAGCAAATCCATTTCCATTATTTTTACTGTTTGTGACAAAATTTGCTGTGCTTATATAATTAAAAACTTTAGATAAAGAAATCTTACCAGCTTATAAAAATAAAGGAAGTAACTAAACTGGAGGCAAAAATAGTTCAATTTTTCTTACAAAAGTAGCAAACATAGCAAATAGTTAGTTCTATTATTTTACAAAAAGGTTATTTAAGGCCAATGGATTACATTGTTAAAAGTAAAGATAGTAAGTACAATTTAAAGAGTTTTGCAATGGTTCCACAAATAAGTTTATCTTCTGATGCAAAACTCCATCTACCGTATAGATTTGGGTAAAATGTGCTTGCTCCATTCCATATTACACAAGTAGTATAACGGGGCAAATTAATTTGCCCTATTTTTTTACCAGTGCAAACTTTCAATGCCACAGCCCTTGATGTGTAGTAGTAAACACTTACATAATACCACCTTAAAATACATTTGAAGAAGCCTCTACAAGCATGGGTCTATACTTTTGCAGAGGTATGAGTTTACAGCAACTTCAATTTGTTCAGTCAACCAAATTCTCATCTGCCTTGGTAGCCACGCTGCACCCCTCACTCAGTTCCAGTAAGGGGTTGGGTAACCGGGCTGGGGCCGGTAAGACTGAGACCTCGTGTATCCCCAGGTAGCCACTGGAATCTCAGATAATTATGGCATTTTGAAGGAGAGCAAGCAGCTGAACTGTATTGCCCTGAGAGTGGCTCATCTCCAGCAATTCATTTCTCTGATCTGTCCCTTTCCCCTCTACAACCCACTTGAGTTGGAAGTGAGATCTGCGTTTTACCAGCAGACTAAACTGAAGAGTAACTTGCAGTGGACAGATCACAAAGTAGCAACAATTTCGTAGCATGGTTGGAAGCTCATTCCTCCCCAAAAAATGTTCTTACATTTTGCAAAGGATCAATTACATTTTTAATTTCTTCTCTCTCTCCAAGTGTCCGTTGTGGAGTCCAGTGATGTTTTTGACGGGCCTGCAGTGTAGATTTTATCGTGTGTTTCAGGAATTTGGCAAGGTTTTATTCATTGAAGTTGAGGGACGAAGTGGAACGATATTTCAACAGGCTTGATAACTATTAAATACAATGTACTGATTACCGGTGAATAAAACAGTGTAAGGCAATAATCGTTGTACAGGAATGGTATAAAACAGAAAAACGTTATAGTTTGAGTAGGAGTGGCATCGAAAAATGTAGTACTCTAAATTTCAATCATAAAAATAGTGATTAGACTAGGTTCACTGATCTGGTGCAGAGACATAAGCAAAATGCCATTGTGGGGCCCTGAGGAAAATACACGGCAGATCTTCAAAGCAAAACAAAACCAATGTCTACCAGGGAATAAAATAAATATTATATTTAGGGCTCTCAGTTTTATGGTATTTATTTAACCATCTTATTGGCATTAATCCATATTTATTTTGTGTTTTGAGAACAGATGAGATTACAGGTATATTTCCGCATTTATTTAACAGATAAACGTGCACTCATACTTGGATGCCTGTTAGGTTTTAGCAAATTACGCAGCCAAAAATAATAAACCCACATTAAAATATTAGCATAATAGCACAAATACATATTGAGACATGCAGCAACTTAAGCAAATCTCATCGAGCTTTGTAACTTCCCATGCTGCCAATATGTACAGCTACTGGCCTGAACGTCATTAATCCCAGCATGGAGAGTCACTCAAAAGAAGCCTAATTATCTGTATTATTCCGTTTTTAAAAATAAATACATACAGGAAACACAATGTTTTCTGTCTGTATTTACCTGTAAAAACAGAAAACAGGGAGCCCTAATTATATTATACTAAAACAAAAATTTCTCTACAGAATTTAAGATTATGAACTTAAAAACAAACACACACAAAGGGCTAGCCCTACGCAAGTGCTTAGAAAGCTTTTAATCATCAGGAGTAAACAAACAAAAAATAGGCAATACTAGAGTAGGTGTAGGAAAGTAGGATCTTTTTGGCATAGATACCACCACTTTTTGCCTGGAGTCATTGTGTACTGACTGTAGTTCACTGGGATCCTGCTAATCAGGATCCCAGTGGCAGTGCTCGCTCCTCTAAATTCTCTGGTGATTACATTGTACACCCCACCATTGGCATACTGGGGTACCATTATAAGTCCCTAGTATATGGTACTAGGGACACCAGGGATCTACTATGGGCTGCAGCATAGATTATGCCACCCATAAGAGCCCATGCAAACTGTTTCTGCAGAGCTGCCATTACAGTCTGCGTGAAATGGTGCTTGCACCTTTCACTTTAAATATAAGGTTTCCCTTATATACCGGTCCCTGCACTTTTAACCTATACGTCACCCCACAGGTAAGCCCTTAGGTCCAAGGGCAGGGTGCCAGGTTTTAAGTGTGTGGGTACCCCTGCAACAGCAGAGGTACCCCTACAAACCTGGACACCATTTTCTGGGCTTTGTAAGTGCAGGACAGCCATTATAGAGTATGTAGTGGACACTGGCAAGTCGGGATGTCCAACTACACAATGGCTGCCCCGAATCTGGTCATGTTTGGTATCAAACATGTTGCATTCATGCAACTACACCGATTCCAGTGCTAGTTGCATGATACCATGTAATGGGGGCTCCTTAAGAGGACCCTTGCAATAGCTCCCTGTGTAGCCTTACAGGGTCTGCCTGCTAGCCCGCGCTGCTGCCGACCCTAGACAGTGTTCTGCCCCCTGATGATGAGCTTCACTCGGGCAGGGGAAGCTGAACAAAGGATTTCCTGTGAAGGAGAGGTGTGACCACCTCTCCTTTAGACTTAAGTAGGGTGGAGGTGCTTCCGAGCAACGCCATACTGCATTGAAGGGCACATTTGGTGCTCTCCATGCATAAACCAGATTTGCCCAGTTCAGAAGCCCTTGGCTCCCGCTCTAGTATGAAACCGCACAAAGGACAGGGGACTGTCCTCTCCCCTATCCAGCTGCTCCCTAGGAAGGTGCCCAGAGCTCCTCCAGGTGGCCACTTGATTCTGTCATGTTGAATCTTGGGAGCATCTGACTGGTTAGGACAGCTGGGTAGCGTCCCTGACCCCCCCCCCCTCTGATAGGTGGGTCACCAGAGAAGCAGTCCTTCCCCCCTTTTAAGGTTACTTAAGGGTCCCCTGAGGGTGAGTCCTGAGATTCGTTCTAACAACTTCTAGTTCCAACTGCCTGTCGTCTGAAGACTGACCCAAGACTCTTCTGCTGGTGGACACTGGAACTCTGTTGTTCTTCAAGCCAGGACCTACAACAAGACTGTTCCAGTGGGAAGATTCCTGCTGCATCTTCGTCCCTGTGCTTTTCCAAGCTCTGCAACTCTGTGGCTGTGCATCCTCAGAGTCGCCAAGGAATCAGCCTGCATCCCAGCCAGAAGGAATCTCCTTTGGAGTGAAGGAGTCACTTCCCTGGATCCGCATGCACCTCTACGACGATGACCGGGTTGCTGATCCTGTTGTCCCACGGACATCGCCTGGCTCTGCAACAAAGGTGGTGGTTTGTTGGTTCTCCATAGGCCTGACCAGTCTTCCCTGCAACTTTGGCGACTGTAATCCCTCTTCAGCCGACGTGAACCACCTTCTTGTGCACAGAGTCAGTTTGTCATTACCAAGGAATGTTGGCTCTTCTCACTAAAGATCGTCAAGCTCCAAGAAGTCCCAGCCTCCGGCACTGTGCAGCTCCAACTATGACTGCCTGCATCCTCTGCATCGTGGGCCTTCATCTCCTGCGTGTTGTGGAGGTTTCCCTACGACTCCCTGTGCCTGCTGCCAGAGGGTTCTCGAGGGGGCTCCATCGATTTCTGCTGGCTCTCCTGCGTGCTGAGGGCCGGCCCTCACTTACCCTTGTTGGGTTAGTCCCACATACCTTTCTGGTCTGCAACACAGAATCTTCTCCTGCAAACCGTTGTTTGCATTAGCCAAGGCTTGTTGGTAGCCCTGCCGGCCACTGACCTTCCTGCACGCGTCGACCGGCGTGGGACAGCTTGTGGATGGCTTCTGTGCTCCTGCATCATCACCTGGGCTCCACAGCTGCTGCTTCATCCTCACTGTGCTACAGCAAGAACCTCCAACCAGGGCTGGTATTGTGCTCCTGTGCCCTCATGGTCACCTCCGGGTGGTTTGGACTCCGTCCCCTCTGCTTTCAGGTTCTTCTCGCCTGGATTCCATGACCTGGTTCCACCGGCCTGATCCACAAGACGATGTAGCTGCTGTTCATCCACGAACCTCCATTGGCGTCTACGCCATTTCCAACTCAACTTCACCCCTATGCAAAAAGGGGGGGGGGCGAGAATAGAGACCTGGAAAAGAGAGTTAGAGAGTTAGAGAAGTGGGCAGGCGCAGAAAGTAGAATCCTACTAAGAGAAGCAGGCGAGGTATAGGGAACCTGGAAACTGCGAGGGCTTGGGGGAGACTGCTAGACGATATGCGAGCACCGGACCTCGATGATGCAGAGGAGGTTCAACCGAGCCCACCACCACAAAATAGGGATGGAGGATCTCAGCGATTAAGATGGGGAGAATAGCACGCGAACTTCCCTGCCCCACACATACCCCAAATGAGAGCAAGGACCAAAACAGAAGACGCGAACATACACTGCTAGAGACACTGATCTGTAAACAAGCGACTCGTCAGGGGGAGGGGGGGGGACGAGGGAGTTGATTTCTTGTTACAACAAAAAAGGAAGAACAGAACTGGAACCTGGGACTATACATCTATTTCTCGACGCTATGATAACGAGAATGTGTATAAGCAAAATGCCAATAAAGTCTGTTTTAAAAAAAAAAAAAACTTCACCCCTATGCACCTGGCTCCCTCGTGTAGGTATCCTGGTTTAACTACTGGTGGGGTAGCTCTCAACCTTCCTTGATCCAAGTGGTCCCTTCAGGATCGTTTAGGAAGTGTCCTAGAACTGTAAAATTCCAACCGCAACTTACCCTGTGTTAATCTATGGACGTTTGACCCGGTGTAACCACTCTGCACCCAGGCGCCTTGGGGTCCCTGGCTACTCACCTTGGGTGGTTCTGGGTTTCCTCTGGGGTCCTTCATCCTTCGGTACTAGTCCTGTTTTGGTACTTACCTCACATTCTACTATTTTAGTATATGGTTTGGCCTACCAGTTGGGCCCTATGTGTTTTTCTATGCTACCTACCTCTTTCTAAAGTATTTCTTGTGTGTAGTTGATATCTCCGGGTAGGATATATATCAAGTTAGTGTCTAGTGTATACTAATAAATACAAAGTATTTTTATACTCACCTGGTGTGGTTCTTTCTTGTGCGAAAAGCTTGCCGATTGACTATAGTAGTACATGCACTTGCTTTACATCCCTCCTGAATTAGCCTTAGCTGCTCTCCACAGTTACCCCTTGAGAGCTCAGGTTTTCAGGGGCCATCACTGAGGGTTGCCTGGACACAGTGCACAGTGCTTCACCATGGGTGGACACTATATACTGAGCCAGCCTCCTACAGGGGGTAGCTGCAGTTTAGTGTCTGCAGGGCAAGATATAAAAGGTAGAAAGAAACTACAACCCCTGGACTTGGTAGGTGACATTTGGAGCCATATTGTTTTAAAAAGTGCTCAGATCAGACAATCAAAATGTAGTTATCCAATCAATTTCCACTTAAAACCATTACATCTACCAATTTGTGTTGTATCACCAACTCATGTGCAAGACAGGAATAAAAGAACCACAGATTTGGGACATACTTCGGTATTAAGGATTTATTATTATTATTATTTGTTGTGCAAAGACACAGTACCCTTTTGTTCTTTACAATACAGTTATTTGCACTGTGAACAAAGAATAACTTATCAGCCTGTTCAAATAGATGTATGAAAAGTCCATGAAAACAAAAAATACTTACTAATGAATCCATCTTTAAGAACTCTGAAGATATGAGGATTGAGACGACATTGCCAGGTTCTATAAACAAACAAAAATTTAAATGTTCATATTTAATCAAGTATTACAAGTTTTCATTTAAAAGAACAAGAAACATTATTTTACCTTCCTGTCACTAAAAGTGAATCATTATATTTGTGCAATATTACATTTAAAAACTTTATTTTTTCACCAAACTTTCTTTAAAGTATGCAAAACAGTACTGCCCTTGTTTAGGAGATGTCCAACTGAGGCATTGTGCAATAAACTGTCTGTAGAGTCAACGTCTGGTGAGTTTTGTAAAGGTTAGAGCCTCTGTTGAAGTCAAGGGAATTGCCCAACAACTCCAGCCATGGTTACACTTGTGGCAGTGTATCCCAATTCACCTCCCACTACAACTACAAAGCTGCAAGAGCTGATTTACCAGGGCATGAAACATGCAAAGTATGTTACTGTGAGGAAATGGGGTGTTTTATATGTAGGGCTCCCGGTTTTATGGTATTTTTTTTTTTTAACATTTCTGTCTGTATTTATCCATATTTATTTTTGGGGCATTTTATCTGTATTTATCCATATTTATTCTGTGTTTTGCATATAAATGAAGTTGAAAAACTGTACATTTCCATATTTATTTAACTGATGGACGCGCACTCATACTTTGATGTCTGTCGTGTTTTAGCTATTTAGGCTGTCAAATATTACATAACAATACATCCACTGGTAAATATTAGCATTATACCATAAATGAATGTTGACATATGCCGTTATTTTAAGAACTTTTATCCCGATTTTTAATTTTCCATGCTGTCCATTTGCTCAGCTGCTTGCCTTTAATTCATGAAAGACAGCACGGAGAGTCACTTAAAAGAAGCATAATTTTCTGTATTTATCCACTTTAAAAAATTAATGCAGACAGAAAACACTGTTTGCTGTCTGTATTTATCTGTAAAAATCCGTAAAAACGGAAAACAGGGAGCCTTAATTATATGGTGTGGTTGTGTGACCTCAAAGTGTAATACAATACTGTAACAAAATGGGTTCTTCCCATGTAATCCGCAAGGATTTTTTGCTTTTTGATCACCTGGTTTCTTACCTTTTTAATGGTGACTCAACCACAGTAAACAGATGGCAAGTGTTTACCGCCAATGTCTGCCTTTTAAGAGAAGGCCACTGTGACGCAGCAAGGGTTAAGGGCACTTGGCTATTTACACGTAAAAATGTGTGCACACATGTGAGAGCGACATGTGTGAAACACTGTTGCACGCATCTCGGTAACTGTGCACTGATAGCCTGGCGCAGATGGGACTCTGCAGGGTTATATGTTGACCTGGGGTAGGCCTTATAATGACAGTGGACTCTTAGAGGGAAAGTGAGAATGGTTTACGGCCTTGTCTGCAGTGGCACTTCATTACACACATAGGGGGAAATCTGCCTTAGAGTGCAGTTTCATTTCCCTTTGGCCTACAAAGTCCTGTGACTTATCAAAGTGGGGTGAAACATGTGCGCCAAAATAAAATCTGCTAGTTCCAAGAAGGTATCTGTACATCTAACGGGTGATCCAGAATGGTCATAATCCTGTGGCTTAGGTCAGTATCAGAGCCCAGGGCCTATTGTCACCCTGCTGGGCCAAATTAATTACATTGCTCTCCAGAAGCAGGAACAATAGCCTCCCTACACAAAGGGAGCAATTAACAGTGCTTCATTCAGCTCCTGAGAATGAAGAGGTGGGGAAGAAAAATCTGTATCCATTAATTAGCTGTCACACTATACCAGGAATGGGACAGCTCAGACCTTTAGAGACAACACAGGAGGGGGCTCCTCTTTGAAGTTTTGATGAGAAACACACTGGCAGTGATGTCAGCGAGGGGTGGAGCTGAGGCTACCAGATGAGATGTGATCAGTGTCTCCTGGATGACGCCATCTTGAATTGTCCCAGCATGTTGTATAGGAGGATTGGGACAGGGATGGAGAGTTGATGTGGCACCCTAGGATTGGCATGGGGTGGCTGGATTCCTGAACATTCCACCCCCCATTTAAAAACTCTTTCACAAGAAAGAGAGGGAGCTTTTGTTGGAGCTGGACATTGCAACTGGAGGCAGCGATCTATGGACAACTGGAAGGAGGAACCACCTGATGCCCAACTGGACTAAGGACTCTGCCTACACTTGACCCCAGGACCAGTGAGTCTCTCCGTAGGACCATGGAAGCTGGTCCGCTTACATTCCGTAAGGACTAGTTGAGGGAAGAACTGGACTTCTGTGCAAAGGAGGATAGAAGCATCAGAGGAGAAAAAAGAGAAAGGCTGGCATGCGGAGGCAGTGCAACCAGCTCTCTGAAAAGTATTAGCGGTCACTAGGCCTAAGGAAAAGGCTCCAGGTGGCTAGGGCTTGCCACCAGGAACAAAACGAACCCAAGATTGTGCAAAACAGTCCATTGAGGCAAGAGATATGCGCAGAGAAAGGATTTTACTTTTGACCCTGCAGTGGAGGATGTGACCGCGTGGAGCTTTGCTGCATAGCCTTGGAACCCCTCACCCACCAAGGTGGGCTAGGGCACAGGGGGGTGGTTGGCGCAAGGGCTTAATAATTATTACTAAACCTTGGGAGGTGGAGTGCGTGGGGCACCTACCCCAGAGCTCTGTAGGCCTGTGGATACACACCCCTGAAAAATGGCTTTGACAACTGGTTACCCTTCTCTGTCCCTGGTGCCAGCCTGTCTATCTAAACAATAGAGCAGCCCCTCTCCAAAGTTTTTGCGATTTGCCCTTCATATGCAGCTTAATCTTTGAAGCTCGCATTTTGGGCCAACACCCATGTGGCTTCCTGCCAGGCAGTGGTAACAAATCTTACCCATGCAGGCTTCTTTTGTATCCTTTCCAGGGAGTCATTTGCATGTCTCCCCAGGAGGGCAGTAGGCTAACTCGGGAACAGACCCGGTGTGCAACAGTAAACGGGTATAGGAGACTTTAGGCACGGTGTGCAACAGTAAACAGGTACAGGAGACTTTAGGCAACAAAGTGGCAAATTTGAAAAAGTTGCACACTGCAACAAGGTACATTAATTTTGACTTGGGCATCAACGCGGGTTTACCGCAACAAGTTATTTGATACCTTACAGTATCAACTTTTGTAGTCCCTGGCAGACGTTAGCAAGGCTGAGGTGCCAGTTTGTAACTCTGCACTTGCCATTGGGGCCAATAGCCTTTTCCACAGTAAAAACGACAACTGCTGCTTTACTGTTGGAACATGTAAAAGTCCATGTTCCGCTTTGTAATATGCAGCACCTTGCCTTAGGACTCGTTAGACCTACCTTAGAGGTAACTTCAATATATTACAAAAGGGAGGATTGGGCTTGGTCACTGCTTTAAATAATAAAGTCGAGTTAGCAGTTTGAACCTGCCTTTCCAGTCTGCAGTGGCAGAGTGGGAGCCACGCTCTACTGTTGTCACACCCAGGGTGACTCAATCAGTGCTGCAGTCCCGGGAGTGACCCTCTAACTTACAAGCCCTGGGTACCAAGGGTACCAAATACTAAGGATTTACAAGTAAATTAGCCTATGCCAATTGGGTGTAAGCCAATCGAATATACACATTTTAAGGTCAGGGCACTGGGACGGAGGTCTGGTTAGCAGGCATCAGTGCATTCTCAGAGTAAGTAAAACAGTAGCATCAGTCCAAATCTTTGGGGGTGAGCATACAAAAAGAGGCATTTCCTTACAGTTACCCATCAGCCAAGAGCCATAGATTATGCCTCTTCACTTCTATCTGTTTACTTTTGGATCTCTGATTAAATACAGAACAGAATTTAGACTTTGCGCAGCAGAAGTTGGCTTTCTACACCAATAGTTCGGAATAGAAACCAGGTTTATAGGCTGCGCTGCTGACGAGAGGGATGATCTTTTACACATCCTTACCACTGGTGAGTACCTAATCACTTTTTATTGTCCCAATAAAAATAGTTCTAATTAAGCATGCACAAAGTTCAGTGAATGTTACAAGGCATGCTTCTGAGATGGGTGTGGTTAAGGCAAAAACATCAGCAAAACTTAAACCCATTTTAAGAGTCGGAGAAGAGCAAAACATACTGTTGTCTACATTTATATTACTTTTGACTTAATTAAACATAATGCCAACACTTGAGATTCCAATTTCTAGATGGCGTATGCTTATCACTTGTAGGGGGTCCATATTGGGTTCATCCTCCTAGAACAGTCCTCTATGTCTAATACAATGCTTAATTTTTTTATATTGGCTTCCAGTGGTTGATTTTGTTTCCCCATCATCAAACTATCCCAAAACATTACTACATTGGATGGCATGTGATGACATTGGTGAACAAATCTGGAAGTGAACATTCAAGAGTGCACTGCCACACCTACTATCATTACTGGTATCAGAATCCACACAATTGCACAGTGTGAATGTATGCTGGATACCAAGAAGTAGTAAGTAGTGCTTCTACAAAAATCTATTATGGAAATAAAAGTACAGGATATTCTGGTTATGGAAAAAGGAGACTCCAGGGCCTCAAGACATTGTTCTGTGATGCAATTGGAAAAGGCTATGCTGTAACCAAGCCATTAAGAAATATGATCAAATGTTATAGATTTTGAGAGCTTCTCCTATACGTGTAGAGCTCTGTGAATACAAGAGCAACACTCTTCAAAGAACCAGGTCATGCAGCAATAAGGCGTAGAGAAACAAATGGAAGAGTCTCAGATTGTATGATGTGGTTGTGGGTATTGGGATACACAGAAAGGCTAAGAAAGAGCAAAAGCGTTAAAGCAAATCTCAGAGTGTTTATATTCAACTGGCACCGCAAGGCTAAGCACCTATGGAAAATATAGTTTCTTGGAGACACTACAATAAGACAAAAAAGTACAAATCAGAAAAGGCAGAGGATCACTTTTTTTTTTAAGTAACAGTACTAAATAGTAAACTCAATGGTGATAACATGGATTACCAAATAAAACAGAAAAAGTAACATTTTCAATAATTGCCTCTCACTAATATTTAGCTAACTCCAATTACCCCGGTTTATATTTATCATTAGATTACTTTCCTTCCTAAATTCCTGCTCTACAAGAGAGTATTCTCTTATAAAATGCTTCCAGGAGGTTTTCAAAGGGTGTGTGTAAAATCTAATTTACACCATGCGCCACAAGAAAAGCTAGAGGATATTTTTTATTTACATGCATCAATTAAAGGACATCAGCAACATATTTTCTTTTACCTAGTTGGGGAATCTCAATCTTCTCACACTCCTTAGAGTTCCTTTTAACGTATCTGATCAACCAGTCAAAGATGTGAACGTCACAGTGAACGGAAATGTCTACCTCTTCCCAGCGCTGAGGATCCACAGATAAGTATTCAGCAAAATACTTCATTTCGGATATCAAAAGATCACGAGGACAAACAAAATCTTCTTTCAAATGTTTTGCTTCATCACAGACATGTATCACCATATTTGGCCTTAAAAGTCAAAGAAAGGAGCACATATTAGACACAAACAGGCTTAACATAAATAATTTTCGCACCAATGTTTTCGAACAATATAAACATTCATCACTAGATATACCATCTTATAGAGCTCTTACAGAGCAGATTTAAATATTGATTTGATTTAAATCTTTGTTAACAAAGTTGGGAGTTAAAAAATCTCAAGAAAGAACGATACATTTTGGAGATTTCACAAGCTGCTTCTTTGTACCGTTTGCTCAATGACCAGAACACATTTATGTGACTAGAAGGTAAACAATCTAGATTAATAACAATGCATAGCAATGATAAAAATCTGTCACTTTTGATACAATCAAAGAAGTTCAAAGACAACTGGGTTGTATTGGCAACACATTTATCACCCCAAGATTCTGGTTTTATTCTACATATTTGTGTGCTACAATGGAATGAGAAAACTTGGAAACATTTTCTCTTTAATGATTAGATTAAAAGTGGATGATGGAACTAGCTACTGGCATAAGCATCAACAGAGGAATTATCTTTCCATAATTGCTGTGGCAACGGCAGTGACTATAGTTGGACTCTGAGAGGAAGCTGCAGATGAGGTCCTCCATTACAAACTAATTGAGGTTTTGGTGATGAATGGGAGAGTGGAGAGGAGTACTCCTTCAGTGCCAGCAAGAACAGTGCACAGTTTAGGCATAAAGATGGATTCTAAGCCATCTCTCTGTTAAAATCTCTGCTTTGGTATCTATTTGTACTTTCCGTATGAGATCGCTAGGTAAATACCCCCGTTCTTCAATGAGGATATTAATAGATGGGCTCTATCTGCTATTATTTGGTCACAGCTGGACTGTGCCAATTCTGTTTATGCTGGTTTACCAGACATTCTGCAACAACGTGTTCAAGTGCTCCAAAACCAGGCTGCTCAGCTGTGCGTCCAGATTCTGTCATCCCTGCCCACTCTTATTTTCTTTGCACAGGCTGCTGGTGAAGAAACACGTTTTGTTCAATAGCTTATGTACTGCGCATAGTGCCATTTATGGCACAACCCACATCTGGGTCTATATACACCCCATCATTCTTGTTAAGCTTTACATTCATCATCTAACAACCGGACAGCACCCAAATATGCCAAGACAAGGATGAGTTGGCTGGGGCAGCATAGCTGTTCTGTTTTTGTATATTATTCCACATCTAAATTATTGGTGGCCCTCTCAAGAGTCACGAACAATGAATGAGTACTTCTTTTCAAAACTCATGTCAACCTCTGCTCCTATCAGCCCATTTCACACTTTAACTCAATGTAACTAAAGCATCATTACATTAAAATGCAAGATGAACGCCGGCCATTTGGACGTAAAATACTGGATCACTAACGGACCAGTCGTATAAAGGGAAAAGCTATCCTCTTACCAGGAAATATAGGAAGTGGGAAGCTTGGTAATAAAATAATATAACAAAGGTGTGCCTTCCACGAAAGGAGCGTGAGAGGATGCCATGACATACTCCTGTGGTTGACAAGAACGGATGATTATCGACTTAACCACCCCACTTTAAGAGGAAAAAAAAGACGAGTGGGTCCATCAAGTAACTACTGAATAACATGGCCAGTGAAACGAGTGGAGTAAGAAGAATGAGAATAATTGTATGAATTTTAATTTTAAGTTGTCCTGAAGAAGGTGGGGTGAACAATTTCAAGTACCACCGAAATGCTGCGTCAACAGAATCTTCTTAGATTAATTTTTAATGTACAAGGACAAAATGAGTCGTTAATGTATTTTAAATTTGTGTGTGTGTAATATAATATGAAATAGGTACCTTAATATGACTCAGGAGATCAAAAACATTCTTTGGAGGTGATGAATTTGGAGTGAATTAGAGATGCATTAGAAGAAAAGAAGCTGCAAAGATATTGCTTTTTAATCAAAGCTTATTGATATGTTTTTTAATCTGTGCATATTATGCGATATATGAATGATACACTTGATTGCTTTTAATAATATTGTGTGTTCATTAATAAATATGAGGTATTTTGTATTTTAAGGAGACAGAGCCAGTCAGTTATTGATAAAAGTTGGTGAATGTTTACCTATTTTTTAGTGCATGTCCATTGAGCCAAGATAGCACAGACTGGGGTCCTGGAGAAATGTATCCGCACAAAAGGGAATCTTTTCTGGTTTAAGCACTATAGCTTTATGGCCATTTCAGTTTTGGGATTTTCTTCCGTGCCTGGTCATATTTGGGCCCCCATCTTAAAAATGTGATTCTATGAACAGGTCTTTTGAAAACAAACAAGACGCTGCACTCTTAGTGCCATAAAATTTCTCAGAGTTTACCAATTGAGTCACCTTTCAAATATTCTGCAAGGATCAAATGATAGATTATATTTTAGAATAAACAACTTTTACCCTTGGCCATCATCTCCAGTTCTAACAGCTGCGCATTTTTCACCATCTGAAGAGGATATCCTTGGTGAAGCTACAGAGGGTCGCCCTAAAAAAAATTAATAAATAAAACATAAAATCATGGCACTGCACCACAGGCAGGCTCAGAAATAGTACACCAATAAAGAGTTACCAGTTATCTCCAGGTCACAGGGGACATTATATGCTAAACCTGCAACTTCATGTAAAAGTCTTATGCATTCTCAGTGTTTGCCCCCATTTATAATGGCTGGTAAAAGTAAGCTGAGCAATGAAATATGTTATCCCTGTGACATGGACTCATGATATATTCAGACTAATAAAAGCTAACAATGTAACATTTCGAAAACTTCACATGAATATTTATGAAGAGCTTGTTACCTTACCAGTAACTAATATTGTATTTTGACCAATCGGAGGTCCATCCAACTCTTCCTGGGTGTCGAGCAGCGAAGACTTAATGTATGTTGCTAGGGTCTCAATGGGGCTCCCTCCAGTTGCCATCAATGGATTACAGTGGTTGTCAACGGGTGACATGCCACTGCTTTTCATTTCATCAAATCGTTTAGCACACTATTGGTTAAAAAGAAGGGTGATGAAAATCCACAGTGCAGTTTCTATCTGCTTAATACTTTCATATGGATGACAAATGGTACCCTTTTCAGCTTTTAAACAAAAAAATCGTCATAACAGATTTTCACACAATAAAGTGCTGCACAATGTAAATAGAACAAGAAGCAGAAGTAACAGTAAACTTCCGAAGATTCACACAGAAAGAGCAAGGCTATTAAATTATAACAGCCATTACCAAGCGTGTAGTGCCTAACAAAAGAGAGATCAAAGATCAATAGATCCAACAATGTATTGATCTATACATGACACGTTACGCAGTAACACTGTTAATCTAAAAGCAACTGCGAGTCTTATAACTTACACAGATTCCAAATGTCTCTATTAGGAAGGCATAAAATGGAAAATGCAATATTTAAGAATTTTCAGTCACCAAGTTGCTCCAGTTCTACAGACTGTCCAACGTCAAATCTATCTTATTGCTGTTCTGTAGGTGTGTGCAGCTCCTCAAACTTCATCATACTGGACTAGCCCAATGGTCTTACTCCTTAATATTAATCAAATTAATTGCACCCTCCAATTCAGAATCATCGCAAAGCCAAATGTCAAGAAGGAGGGCCACTAGTAATGTATACAATATGTTTGTGGAAAGTAGTAAAAACAGGGAACGAAAGGGATCCAATTGAGTTATGTACTTCAAACCTGCTCAGGGGGGGGCTAGTGCTGAGCCTCATTACCCTTTCTGTATTAGTTCTGCAGACCTCAAATATACAAAAGTGGTTTCATAAATCAAACAGCATCTCATAACTACCACTGCCTTCAATTACAAGTAAATCCCATTGCTACCTTTTGTAGAGTTATCTCTAACATGCAATATCTGCCCCGACTAGAAAATTCGATTTTTAAATCATTAATAAAAGAGACAGGTTTTCGATTTCTCAAAATTTGCAAGCAATAAGGAAGGACAACATGATATTGCAATACCTAATTCAGGCTCAGTCTATGATCAAACAAGAGATGACAGCTAGAAAGAATCCATGCACCTGGGGCCAGACGTACTAAATGTTTTAGCTGTCGTCAACACTCCAATTCATAACATAAGGGTGTCTGCATCCACTAAAAGATATTTTTAATGTACTAAACCCAACTCCTAAAATAGGTTTGGGAAAGGACACCGAATTGTAGGTTGGGAAGGGCATGTTGTGGGTGTACATTTCTAATTGCAATTCGGATCACTATTCATCAATGGTTTGCAACTGGAATTCCTAACTCATTCACAAAAAAATATGGGTCCCCTTTCCCTTTGTGAATTGGGATGCTAGGTTCAGGGGGAGTAGGCAGTGGTCCCGGGAACCACTGTCAAAACTCAGTGAAGATTAAATAAAATTAAAAAAATTTAAAAAGGAGTCCTGTTTCCTTTAAGGAAAATCAGTCTACTTTACTTTTTGAAAAGTAATCACAGAGGTGGTGGTCTGCTACCCTTGCAGGCTAAACAACTGTAGCTAATCGCGAATTCCAACCTGCCTAATTAATATTCATTACGCGGGTCGGTCTGCTACTCATTAACATTCTGTATTTTGCTAACCAATTTATTACAAAATAGGTCGGTACACAAAAAGTTACTAACAACAAAAACAAGAGTCACAATTTGCAACCACTTTCCGCAAACAGTACCTTAGTACATCTGGCCCCTAGACATTTCCAAAGATAGCTCAGTAACACCAATAAAGAGTATTAGAGCAAAACTCCTTCAGTGCAGCAACTTCTAGACAAACACATGGGGTGAAGCGATTCTAGAAAAGGATTTAATAACAGGACACTTAAATGAACTGCAGGCCATATGTACGAACACATTTTCCCATAGACATTGAATGGGTAAACCCCTTTGATACATCTGGCCCTAAGATACTTATTTCAAAGAAGGAACTCAAAAATTGGTTGAGGTATATGTCCTGTTTGAATGAAGTTACACACAGGCAAACAACTGAGGTAAAAGCCCTATAAAAAGAACCAGAAGAAAAAAAAGCTTTGGCAAAAGACAGTGTAGGAGTTTGGCAAGTTCATATATGGTACAATTCTAGAAAGAAGAAACATAAACAGAAGGGGATCATGACCGGAAAATGTTTAAACTAAGACCTCACTTTTCAGCTCAATATGATCCTCTAGGTGAGGAGGATCCCCCCCGATACTGAAGTCATCATTACATCATGGAGACATGTCTAATTATGATCCATTCCATAACAGCAGTTCCTGTTCTAAGCCTAAAATATCACTGGGCTCTGCAGAGGCTTATTTCAGTAACGAGACTTGACCCAGCCAAGAGCACAGCAAAGTTGGGTATTTCCCACAAAGGTGGACAGAATTGTAATCCAGGACCTGGCAAATAAAATGGAAAATTATAGGCTGTTCCCTGTAAAACACTATCGCTCATAAGTAAAGGTAGCTTATCTGAAAATGTTGTGGATTATGCTGGAGACTCATTTTCTGGACTGCAGCAACAAAAGGAGAGGGGAAAAATAGACAGTTAATGATACCCAGAGTTTGTATAATCCACAGTAGTCACCAAAAAGTAAAAATCCCATACAATGAAAGTCCTCATACAAGAAATCCACAGTTCAAAGGTTAATCAGCCAGGTGCAATACAAAACAGTCCATAAAACCAGAGTTCAATACCAAAAAGGATAAAAGTTCATGTAAACAAAATAGTAGCGAAAATCCCACAGCGTTATAAAAGAGAAAATGCAGGTTCTTACCAAAAAAGCACAATCAAGTAGCAAAACAGCAAGAGAAATCCAAGACACTAACATATGTCAAAAGTAAGGGCATTATGAATTCACTAGTTTGGATTTAGTAGCATACAGCAGAAAGGAAGGAAAAACAAATAACTGAGTGTGTGCTATGCTGGTTTGTATTGAACAGAACAGTGCATACATTTTCATGATACATATGAATCATTTGGATGTCGAAATGTGCCAGAGAAACACAATACAGGTGGCCCTTTCAAGTTCTGCATGCAGCTTGTATTTCTGCAGTCTTAACACTGAACATACAGGAAAAGTGTAAACTTCAGTAGAGGGAGATTAGTTTACAATATCGTCCAATCCACAACGATGAACTAGTCCACAAAATCTCAATACACTTGATTTCTGAAAGGTTCGTTAGTCATTGGAGAACGGCATAATTTGTATGCATTTGTCAATACTAGGAGACCTTGCTGGGTGTAGAAGGCTGTCATGAATTTGTCTCTTTCACAAATGCACATTAGAATACAAGCACTTCGTAGACCTACTTTGGTTTATATGCCAGATGATTTCACCTCGACCAACAGAAATCACAAAAGAATTTGGAATGAGTGGTAGAGAATAAAGAATTTTTACAGTGGCAAAATGTATGGAACAGTAGTTGATACAACAATCATAGCTCTTTGCCTTTCTTTGGTACAAAGAAGAGCCACCGAAGAATTAAAAGGACTCAAAGTTATTTTTAAGGTTCTTTCAGTGTTGTTTTTCAGATGCTCATAGCTGCATCAGTTAAGGTGTGAATGTAACTACATTCACATTGACATCAGTCTGACAAAATAATTTTGTGTGGCAGTGCAGTCTGTCAGCCTACCTAATATTTATTTTTTTTAAACTCTGCAAAATCAGCATAATTTTCTGACAACATTACTTGAATGGCTCCACTCCGATATACAAAAGTAAACCGGCCAGACAGGACAAAAGCAATTTGATTCTTTATCAGACTGTGCTGGTCTTACAATCTTTAAGGAGATTATGTGTTTTTAACCAAGGGGTACACAAAATTATTCTAAATTGGGGAGCTTCAGTTACATAAAAGATAATACTTTCAGTATGTTCATTATGATGGGGCATATGCAGAGACATAGTATGAAATAGAAGGTGTACCGATATAACCTCATTGACGACAATGGCTTTGATTTTACCTTTTAAGGCAGAAACATGCAATGTTTTGGCCATGTACCAAGTCGATAAAATTACTGGTGGCCCATGAAACAGTCGGCAGAACCACAGCCATGGGTTCTTGATCAGGGACACAAAAGATTAGATACATGCTAATATGAGTCAATGTTATGGAACTCATAGCAGAGCTTCTAGTCTCAACAATTTAATCTAGAGGCAAGATTTCTCCTTTCCTGATGCACAGGCTATGCAATAAGGACAATTTTTTAATAAAGATGTAATCTTCCTGACAACGTAGACATAAATTACTGATACTGTGCCATTCTCTTTCCTATTTGGACCCATAACCATATCAAATCTGCATGGGTTCTAGTTCTTCTAAGAGGCAGAGCCTAATGGAGTGAGAAAAAGACATTCTTTGATGCATAGTTCTTCTGGTCATGTTTCCACTCATTAAACTTCTGTTCCATTTATTTAAAAGGCCAGGTAAGGCGAGTGGTTAAGTTTTAAAGCATGGAAGGCGAGTGGTTAAGTATTAAAGCATGAAAGAACAGTGTGAAGGGATCTTTCCGTTTTTTACTTTCGGTCGGTGGGAAACTGTCACTAGACGATTAAAGTGGGCTACGTATGTAAAATAATCTTTTGATATTTGTTTAAGTTCAAGGAATTCTAAATCTATTGTCTCTTTACAAAGTAGAGTGTAAAAGACACAAGCGTGTTCACCTATCAGGTTACCAAAATTAAATAATGATAGACCAATATTTTTCAACTTAGGATATCCCCAGATTGCAGTACTAACCACCACATGCGATAAATAGTGCCTTAGGAGAATCGTAGGGAAAAGCAGCAGGTGCTGCATAAAAATAAAACATGTAATGAATTTGAAATTAATAGAATTGCTTTGGATCCACGTAAAATAGTCTGGAAGGGAACAACAGGAATTGGGCATG
Source organism: Calotriton arnoldi (assembly GCA_963921515.1). Taxonomy (NCBI): domain Eukaryota; kingdom Metazoa; phylum Chordata; class Amphibia; order Caudata; family Salamandridae; genus Calotriton; species Calotriton arnoldi. Next base: position 757,872 of record CAWUFW010005832.1, on the reverse strand, counting down.
GCCAATTAAAGCAACGGGAGTCGCAGAAATGGGTCTCTCATGTCAGGATTAAAAATGGTATTTGATGGGCCTGGAATCTTAGGCGTACCAGGGAAGGAATTTTACTAATCTTGTATTTGTTGTCTTTGTCCTACTACAGTAGCATGGGAGGCGGTAACATCATCTTGAAGTCCCTGTAAGGTTTTGACAACATATATATGAAATCCCCTTCAATAATCAGTTGAATCCAAAGAGGCAGATTCCACCACCACCTCTACAACTAACCCCAAGCAAACAAGAACACACCAAATGTGGTTATTCACAAGAAAGGGAGTGGGTCACAAACCAAACCACCTTTGCACTGCAAAGTAAAAATTACAAATAACTGCTAGCATTACCCAAAGATATAACATTATTGATTGTAAATAAAGGTAAGGGAAAGGAAGGTGTTGCAGGATATCCTAGAAAACGAAATCCTGGAACATAGCAACTACTGGGAGAAGGAGCCAGGAAAAAGAATAAAAAGTTATCAGTTGTCAGAGAACAGAATAATTGTAGTCTGAAGGAGAGTTAACAAAAAGGAAAAAGTCCCAAATGCACAAGCCTTAAACCAAGAAAGCCTCTGAAGTCCAAGCATTTGTTGAAGATGTGACACCTAGTGCAGGAAACAACCCAGATTCAGTACAAAACAAAACAAAAAAAACAACAACAGGACAGCAGTTAAGCTAACCGAATAGCAGGGAAAGTCCAAGAGAAATCCAAAAACAAATTAAAAACCTATATCAAGGATGCAACAGGGTAAGCATCAAAATACCAAGGGCAATTCTTAAGCAATCTAAGGAGTTGTCCAGGATTGGGAAAATCAGAAATACACTGGTCAAGATAAGGAGCACCGAACAGCAGGAAGGGCTGTGAAGCAAAAAATGAAATGTGAGATGCGCTTTTGTAGTAACCGTAGCCTGACTTCCAAGCATGCTCTACATATATGTGTGTGTGATTCCAGAAATGTGGCTCAATACCAAGGTTTGACTGCTTGTCATACTCACTGTATATAGACACTGCAGGGAAATGTACCTTGCTACTTAAGGACGCCTGTTGTATTGTGCTGCTGCCTTCCCAGCAGCATGTGTGTTGCTGGCAAACCTAATGCCTACAACAGTGACCACGGGCTGCAAAACCTTTTTGCACATGAGGGGAAGATTTTGGATACGAATAGTCCCTGAAGCTTTGGACTGAACTCAACAATAGCAACCCCCTAGGGGAACGTATTGATATTTCCATCAGCCTCCACCATGCACTTGTGTGCCCCCCTTAAGTTGGCACATACTTCCATGTTCTACGCTCTGGCACTTTAGTGAGTTTGATACACCGGGGTAAATGTGTATTAAATTTTACATAAACCAACCCCCAAATTATTGGGTTTTCATTCTCGCTCAATTTCAGGTCAATTACCAAGTGGGTAAAAAGAGCACGTTTTCTTGCATTTCATCACGCTGTTTCTGATCCCGGCCTAAACTTTGTGGAATTATGCTCGGTATATAGGAGGGAAACCATTGCATACATCTGAAATTAATCATTTATTTTTTCCCCAAACAGGCACAAACTATTACATAATTTTTTTTGCTGTAAGGGAAATTATTTTACACAACTAAGCATTCAGCCCGTCAGACCAACTAGATGGCTAAACATGGCAAAAACGTGTCAAAGTTTAGATATACGACTCTTACCTCTTTGGAACTATATCCAGGTACAAGCCTTGAGACGCTGTCCCAGTTGATGGGCTGTGGGACTCCGAGCAAAGAGCACAGAATCATATCCAATACCATTTGGTTGTTATCATATGGAAAATTATTATTCTCTGAATGACCACGACTCATCTTTTGGCACAAGAACCTAGTAAATTAAAACAGTATTCATTTAAGACTGGAACAATATTTACATTTATGACTAGCACTATTGGCACTCAACAGACAATATTTTTGAAGAGGCTAAAATCAGGTTTCCGGGAAATATTCAAAAACTTTACCACATAAATTCTAGTCACTGGGTGTCTCAAGGTGTCTCAGGCACTTTCAACTGCAGGAGCCCTTCTCATCATTATCACGTACCTTTTATCTGTATGTCCACAGCGTTCTGGTTAGTGAGGTCTATCTTTCAGCATTCCATTTCAGCGCAGTCACTAATAGTCCTCAAGTCACTTCTTTACACTAGTGTTTTGACGCCTTTATTTAGCGTCAGAGTTTAGCCTCCAACTATTGGTATGATATATGTTGATCTTTTAGGGTAAATTATCTTAGTGTTAACACAATAAGAAAAAATCTAATATGACATTTTACAGATATAGTCGATCACTACCAGTGCGGTTTCTTGAATGATAGGGCTTCTTACTAATTTTTCTGGTTTTCCTTCACTCAGACAATCTCACCTATGAGCAAAAAACTGAACTGCACAGACCAGTAGTACTTAAGTCTTCCTTTCCAGGACCTCTGGTTTCGCCATATCCATATGTAACACAAATGGCACAGAATAAAATGAGAGCTTCACAGAATTGCAAAAACACTACGGGTCATAAGTAAAGGTAGCTTAGATGAAAGTTTTGTAGATTATGCTGGAGACCCTATTTTTGGAATGCAGTGACCACAGGGACAGAGGAAAAATAGAGTTTTTACAGTTATCAGAGTTTGCAGTTGATATCCATAGTAGTCACCCAAAATTAAAAATCCCCTGCAGTGAAAGTCTTAATCCAAGAAATCCATAGGAGTTTATGAGTTTATCAGACAGGCACAATACAAAGCAGTCCATTAAACCTGAATGCAGTACTAAAACGGATAAGAGTTCATCGTGACATTCATGAATTCACTAGTTTGGATATAGTAGCAGAAAGCAGAAAGGAAGGAAGAGCAAAGAATGGAGTTGTGCTGTGATTTTATTGAATAGAACAGTACATGCATTTTCATGATCCCTGTGAACCTCTTGGAAGACAAAATGTGCCAGAGAAACTCAATACAGGTGGCCTTTCAAGTTGTTCTGCATACAGGTATTTTATTGCAGTCCTAACACTGAATGTACATGAAAAGTGTAACCTTCTGTAGATGGAGATTAGTTTAAAATATCGTCCAATACCAACAATGAGCTAGTTCACAAAATCTGAATACACTTAATTTCTGAAATGTTCATTAGCCACCAGAGCATAGCATAATCAGTATTCATTCCTCGATAGTAGGTGACCTTGAAGGGTGTAAAAGGTTGTCATGAATTTGTCTCTTTCACAAAAGCACATTAAGGTTAGAGGCACCTCAGAGGCCTACTTTGGTTTATATGTCACGTGATTTCTCCTGGACCAACAGAAATTGCAACAGAATTTCCAATGAGTGGTAGAAGATCATTTTTATGGTGACAACATTTATTGCCCAATGGTTTATACAATTGACAAATTCTTGATAAATAGTGCAATGTTTTAAATTCTCCTGAAAGTAACACATTCTCACAATAGTTTAATAAACAGCAGAATACATATGTATACAAGCCTCGAGACATCTACTCATCCACTCGCTATAGAAAGTCAGATTTTATTAGGTCGAGCTATTTTAGGGCCTACTGGCTGGTCTGGCGTGAGACCTCAAGCTGGCAAAGAACAAGTGTTCTGTTCACACAGAAAATGAATTATCAATAAAGATGCCTTTAAATCTTGTTTTTATCTTGTCACATTAGGTCTGCATTCAATGACAGAGGCTAAATGCCACCTTATGTCTTCAAATTGCTGCTTAATTTATCCTGGAGAATGGTGTTTATTTTTCTTTCTCTGACTGCAAAGTTAGAGGATTTTGTAAAGTGAACTGTCTGACAATTGTGTTGGGCACACAACATTTAGATAGCTTGTAAATGAATTGTACAGCTATTTCAAAATATATTTCAGTAGTTAGGAAAACACTTTTTTGTAATTTGGAAAAGGTATGGAAACAAAGATGTTTCTAGGATCAAAACAAATCAAAACGTTTTACTTGATGGAGTAAAAACAATAAATATTAGCTGAAACCAAATTTTCACACATTATAATTTGTACATTGTATAATTTTATCAGCACAGCTGCGTGTGAGTGGAAATCTTTGTGGCCATTTCAATGGAAAATGTCTGTAAATGCTACTTCATCATGCTTTAGTAATATATTAATTGAGAGTGAGAGTTTTAAAAATGAACTGAGAAACATTTTGGCCCTTTCACTGATGACAGTGCTATTAGTGAACTGAGAGGTAAGTCAGGGGTCATGTGTATCCTATATGTGGGCTAGATTTTGATTATACATGTAGTAAAAGTTTAGTCTATTAAATCAATCAAGAGTTTTTTTGTCCAGCAGGCATGCTGAACTCACATATTTGAATATGCTCTTGTATGTGATAATGAAGAAAAAGGCGACTGTAAAATAAAAATGTTGCCTAGGATCACACAATTTGAGACACGTTTATGGTTTAAGCTCATCCTATCACAACTAGGTTACGCTAATGCCAAAGTTTTCAAAATTCAATTGTCTCTTATAACATTCAAATCTCTCTCAATATATCTACTCATTCTACTAACATACATGGGAATGTAACCCTTTCCCACTAATGACTCATATGTTACCCATGTTATTTACTTCTATCAATCTACTGCAATCATAAAACTGGAAGAAATACAAGAGATCTCAAAAGCACAAACTGTTGTAATGAAGTCCATTAGCCGAGAAATATTTTAAGTAGGTTTATTTAGTCATAGTTGTAGGTTAAGTTTGTATGGAGCAGCCCCACCAGGGGCAGCCTGTCTGCTGCTCAGCCCATACTCCACCTGTCACACCTCACCTTACCTTACAGACACCCAAACATTCCATTCAGCATCACCACTCCAACATTCCACGCAGCACATTCACACTGGCTGAGCAGCTAGGGAGAAAGCAACAGGCTAATTACATATACAGGATACTACACAAACATAATCCAATTGACCTATAACTAAAAAGCAAAAAACAGGAACAACGTAGTAGCAAACTACCTCTAACCTTAGTTTCAGAGTAGTGTACTACTTGCCCCAAAGCGCTTAAAGGCCTTCTTAGAAGTAGTAAGAGCTATATAAATGCAAATACATTAATAAAACAACAAAGTATCTGACATGTCTCTCATTGAGAGGGTACTCTACCAGGAGACTACAGACAAGCATCCTCAGCTCCATCAGTATACAATAAAGGGTACAGACATGTGTAGAGGCAACGGCTCCTTTGTACGCGCATGTTGCTGATTGCAGGGACTGAGGGTATAGGTCAAAGACTGATGCTGTTGGAAGCACAGGCTGTTGCGTCGGGGATATCACATTTTGTTCTATGGGAAGGCACAGAAAGATGCTGAATGTGGAGAAGCAAACTGCAGTTAAGGGGGAGATCACGATTGCTCTGAGGATGAATGTTGTGTAGACACAGGCTTGTGTGCGAGGAAGAAAGGTGGAAGACAATCTGCAGTACGCGAGACCGACTGCTAATTTGTGGGTGGCACAAGAATCTGTGGTGAAGAAAATAAAGGAGGGGGCATTAGGTCGTGCATTACCTACCGAGGAGGCTACGGATGCTCTGGCCTCCAGGCTCCGTCTCACCGGTTGTTGGAGTGGCTCTATGTGTATCTATTAGCCTTGGGTCCCCTCTAGCCTCATGGGACAAGTCCTCTTTCTGCTGCGATACGTATAGCCTGCATTCGACATTGAACCCATGCAACACCTGCTACCTAGCTCATACACCGGCAGCTCGAACGAATAGGGATCTCCAATCACCGTCAGTAACGAACGAAACACCCCCGCCTTCTAGGTTACGTATCCAATAGAACTGTGAGCGAGGCTGTAACAGCGCGCCCCCCTTGTTCTCATGCTTGCTGTCAGCCCCGCCCTTGCCGCAGTGCAGTGACGTTACGCGTTAGCGTCTCGTATCCCAGCAACGGCTTTGGGTGGTGGCCTAGTGTGGCAGAAGTTGCTCGAGCCAGTTACGGCGCCCCCGTGCGGCCATCTCAACCTCTTGGAGAGGAGAGTTGCTGCTGGTAGAAAAGCCAGGTGAGGCCACCCCACCTACAATGAGCCCACTCCCCTCTGTATCTGGGGGTCAGTAGAAATCTAGCCTTCGAGAAGTTGAAGGCGGGATGGGAGGTATTGGCTGCAAGGGACGAGGACCCGTGAGTGGGCGTGTCACTACGCACACTGACGACAAAAGAGTTTGAACTTACTGCAGTGATGGCGAACTGCAAAGTCAAAACAAAGGGCTTCTATCTGGATAACTCAGTAAACTATCCTTACATCTGAAACGCTTTATTGCTTAGTTTCGAATTAGAATTCTACAAAGCTGTTTGTGCTTTAAGGTTTGGCCACAGCCAAGATCTTTTGATTTTACTAAATGTATAGCTGTACTCAGTGCTTTAAATGGAAAAAAATAAGTGCAGGTACTCACCAGAGATGTGGACTAGGGGGCGGGGTTAGGGCTATGGGGGCGGGGCTACGGGCAGTGCTAAGGGACGGGGCCAGAGGCACACATTTCATTTGATTGAGGTTTAATTGGTGTGCAGATATGCACACAACACTCACTCATACAAGAACATGCACAGGGACATAGATACGCACTTGTGCACGCAGACAGGGTATTTAGTTCATGTGCTTTAGAAACGCATATTCTGATGTCCACATTACTACACCTTGATTCCCCGACCCCCACCCCCACTGCTGTGCTACAGGTCATCATCACCACCTTTCCCCTCGATCTGGCTCCAATCAAGTGCTGCCCTACTCTGCTATGCCAGCAGGATGCCTACTTTTAGATTTCCCAAGTCAGGAGATGTGCCTCTTAGCAGGCCCTTCTCACACACCTACAGTGAAATTGTCTCCACAGAGCCTGAGTGGACACTGTGTCAATCACAGTGTGACTCGGCGCCCTCCCAAACTCCCTGCCTGCTCTGATTGAATACATATGGGAGGTGCTCAATTAGTAGATTGTAAGGGAGATTAGCACTCGAGTGCTTCACTTCACGAAAACGCCGACTCATCTGTGTCACGCTTCTTTCTTTACAAGCCAAATTGCACTGAGTTGACTTGCTGCCCCATGAGTACCGGTACTCTCTTTGAGACAAGAAAAAGTTCCGGTACTCAAAGGCAGAAAATTTAGAAGTGCCGATACTTAGTACCGGTGAGTACCGGCCCATTTAAAGCACTGGCTGTACTGGAATTGGAAACCGTAAATTGGTAGTCCATGAATGGCAGCGGAAAGGGAGTGGCTTGGTGAGGGGAGGCGTCATGGAACGCAGAGTCTGACGTCCAGCTTATACCTTTATATACTCTGCTGCAAAGAAATTGGCAACAAGGAGAACGTGATAATAAATCTGTTGTGGCTTATTTACTTTGTTATAAAGATGCTGCATTTCAGAATATCCTAATGGGTTAAAGCACTTGCAGCAGAGATTGTGTGCCAACCATTTTTGAGAAGGAGCTAATGGTCAAATAACTTTGGTTATTAATACACTTGCTGGAGTCATCTGTGTTTGTCTTGTCACAGTTTTGACACATAAAGTAGGGTAGCAGGTTAATGCGTTTGCTGCTGTGCGCATTGTGTAACATGCAGATCACACATTTTATGTAGACAGGTGAGTGGGTTACTGCTTTTGACACAGATTCTTTTGTGACTTGCAGTTCATAAATTGCAAACTTTCTAATATGGTATAGTGAGCTGTGAACCAGCATCAAGGAGCAGGCATGGGTTTAGAAACATATTGTTTTTTTTCTCACTCTGCCATTATTCTAAGGTTGCTAAAAAGGATTCCTTTGGGTAGTTATAAAGTCCTTTTTAGTACAGACAATCCTACTAATGCATTATGTTTTGAAACCTGACTTTGTGATTCTCCCAACCTCACACTCTTAAAATATAATGCCTACCAGCAAGGATAATATGGGACTTCTACACCTTGTAACCCTCATTGTCTTATGTAACATTTCCTGCACATTGATTTATGCACTTGTATGATATATTATCTTTGTATAATGCGTTCATGTGATGTAACGCCCACTGACAACCTACCTTGCGATAAGTAGCACTATAAAAAAAAAATACAAAATGAGTGCGCTATTGGTGTAAACACTCGTAAGGACAGATGCATTTGATATTCTTCCAGTGCATGCATAGCTCTTATTTTCATGGGCTGAACAAAGTCAAAAACCTGCCTCAAAACATAGTTTCTTTTAAGTAATTGAAGTGATAACAAGCTGTGTGCCTTTGCTTGCCTCCATTGCACTGGCATATAATTGTTGGGCTCAAGATAGCTCCCAGCCAGGATGACAGCCTTTTAAAACAGGCAGCTGGAAAATAAAATCCCGTCACCGCCTGAAGGTTGCTGCTCCAAACAGAAAGCAGACAATGGGCAGGCTCTCGTGAATGTGTTCCAGTGTCAGCTAATTACACCGGAACAAATTCAGCATATTTCACTGGATTCCAGATCAGGCTCAAAACAGCTTCTGGATCTGGGGTATGTTGGGATCCCTATCAATTCTGCGCTGTCTATACTGTACCTATGGGGCTTTCAGCCAGCCCTCTTCATCCATTGGTCTTATCGTGTCATTCACATTCCCCCTACATAGAGCATGGAGAAGTGGGTCAGCCCAAATTGGCCATTGGCTATCTTCACTATGAGTAACGTCATGGAGCACTTTCACACTCAAAGAGGTTCCCTTAAGGGCCAGGTATAGCTATGGAAATATGTGCTGTTTGAGACGAAAAATATTTTTGCTTTTAGTCACTTTTTTGTGAGGGGCTGGCAGCTTAAGAAGAAATAGAGTTCTACAAAAACCATGACAAAACAACCATTCATAAAGCCAAAAGGCTGGATGCTAATGCAAGGCCAGTTGGATTTGCCAATACTTGTTTTCCTTTCTTGCTGAGTAGGCAGTTGAGGCCACAGAGCTTTGTACATTAGTTTTCTCTAAAACAGTAAATTTGTTAATGAGACTGTGCTTCAGTCCACAGTGGAACAAAAGGAACTCTAATAGAAAGCCTTTATAGCAGTTGTCCAAATAAGGGTTTTTGTAGCAGGAACCGAAAGTACCTCTGGGGTGTTAATACTTATGAGTTTACCAAGAGCTATGTGAACTAAAAAAGAGCTATTGCATTTATAAAGTGATATTCTTCTATTTGTGGCCCACAGCAATACCTTAGCCCATGCGTATAATGCTGGCAAGCAATGCCTTAGCATGACTGCACTAACCCAGGCCCTTGAACACTGCACCCATAAGCATTGGAAACCTACGTTGTTCATCTTTAAACTTAATTTAAAACACAGTCCTGGTGCGAGCAATTTGCATTTGCAAGAACTGAGAGAAATGTGTACATTAATCGTATGGTTAATGTTAGCACTCAACACCCTCATAAAACAAAGATGATACGATAGTGTACTTATAAAGAATTCCTTTATTTGAAGAGCAGTTTTAACTTGAAAGTTGCTTGTAGCCTGTATACAACTTTATTCTTGCAGCCAACGCATTTCGTTCCTTTAGAAACTCTTCGGGGCTACACATAGACATACATATAACACACAGTTTATTTACAAATTAAAAAATATGCAACATTACATATCAATCAAAAATGACCAATAATTTTACTGTGACTTCATCAAGGCTATAAGTGAATACATCACATTTCATTAAAAAATAAATTATTATACTAGATACTAATAATCCCTACGCCAATCCTAATAGTGCGTAACATATAGTAGCATGGTGGAAAGAAACACCATTTACAAAAATTATAATAACAAAATCATGCACAAGGGAGCCCAAAATACACAATAAAATCTTAATGTCACCCGTGTGAAACTCTGATATTACCTTGCAATGTGGTCATTTTTACAAATTCAGTACACTAACAATCTATGGTAAACCTCAACTTGTGTTCCCATCTACTCGTGCTTATAAGCATGAGGAATAGTGACAACACCCAAGTGTCGGACCACAGTATAGGAAATATATAAAAAGTATGCCGCAAGTTTCTCATTTCTTATCCAGTATGCATGTCAGATCTAAACTATTGAACAATTTACTTAATCCAAAGTTTTAACCAAGTGCACAGAATTATAGAGCAAAACCAAACGGAATAAAACACACTTACCTACTCCAAATGTAAGTATTAAATCGATATCCCCATTAAGTGTGGACTGGGAAGACATATCCCAACAGAACCTACATTTTTTAAATTATATTATCAAAAACCCATCCTTTATCCTACTGTGTCAGTAATCCCTAGTTGCGCAGTCCATAGTAGAATCAAAATCGTTAAACCCCCAGTCAAAGCACTCCGTAACTAACCGTGTAACACTAGAACCCAACACTATTGAATCCTTATTGATGGGGGTGCACTGTATAAAATTATTGAACAAACAAAACCAAATTCTAAAACCACTGTAATGTAGGTGCTGAAATAATGTATAACTACATGCCCTAGAATTACATTTCCGAAAGGGAGGTCACTTAGGAATATAATTAGTCCAAGTTATCCCACAACAATGGTACACAAGTCTTGGTTATCTAATTTATCGAAGGACTTTTTCAAATGTGGACACTCAATATGTGTAGATGGGGAGATGATAAAAGGAAGCAATTCTGTTATGGTGACTCTCAAGAATGTGTGGTACAAGTTATGTGGTGTATATATAATTTTGTGTAGATGCAATAAGATCTATGTAAGGAGCACTAGTAGGACATTGAAAAAGAGAATGACTGAACACTTCAGAGCATTGAATTGTGAATTGAAACTAAGACGATGTGAGGCTGTATGAATTATGAGATTAAAAGCTGTTAAAAAGGGTTTGAACGTGGACCATAATTTTCAATACTTTCTGGACAATTGATTACATGATCAAGAAGTATATAGTCATTTTAGAAATTATTTTATGTTGTTAAGACCCACCTCAATCTGCTGTCCCATCTACTTATTATTTTCGTACGCTCAGACAGTTATATTTTCATAGAGTAATTCTTGGGGGGAACTACTCCCTTACAGGAGTAAGGTGGGACAGCAATATGAATACATATCGAGTATGAGTTATTACTATATAATGTTGTGGTATCCTTAGCAATGAACTAGGGACTTTTTGGACATAATCAATCAATCAATCACAGAATTTGTAAAGCGCACTACTTACCCGCGACGGTCTCAAGGCGCTGGGGGAGAAAAAAGGGGGGGTGCTGCTACTGGTCGAACAACCAGGTCTTGAGTAGCCTCCTGAAGGTCAGCAGGTCTTGGGTCTTTCGTAGGCTTAGTGGAAGGGTGTTCCAGGTCTTGGCGGCGAGGTGGGAGAAGGATCTGCCGCCGGTGGTGGTTCTTCGAATGCGAGGGACGGTGGCGAGGAGAGGTCGGCGGAGTGGAGTTGGCGGTTGGGGACGTAGAAGAGGAGTCGTCTGTTGAGGTAGGCTGGGCCAGTCTTGTGGAGTGCCTTGTGTGCGTGGATGAGGAGTTTGAAGGAGATTCTCCTGTCGACGGGGAGCCAGTGCAGGTTCCTCAGGTGGGGGTGATGTGGCTGTGGCGTGGTACATCGAGGATCAGGCGTGCGGAGGCGTTTTGTATGCGTTGCAGTCGCTTGATGAGCTTGGCCGGGCTCCCGCGTAGAGGGCGTTCCCATAGTCGAGTCTGCTGCTGACGAGGGCCTGGGTGACTGTTCTTCTCGTGTCTGTCGGGATCCACCTGTAGATCTTGCGAAGCATGCGGAGGGTGTTGAAGCAGGAGGATGAGACTGCGTTGACTTGCTTGGCCATGGAGAGCGTTGAGTCGAGGATGACTCCCAGGTTGCGTGCGTGGTCGGTGGGTGTCGGGGCTGCTCCCAGCGTCGTTGGCCACCAGGAGTCGTCCCAGGCTGAGGGTTGGAGCCGAGGATGAGGACCTCTGTCTTCTCCGTGTTCAGTTTTAGTCGGCTGATCTTCATCCAATCGGCGACGGCCTTCATCCCTTCATGGAGGTTGGATTTGGCGGCGAGGGGTCCTTGGTGAGGGAGAGGATCAGTTGAGTGTCGTCGGCGTAGGAGATTATGTTGAGGTCGTGCTGTCTGGCGATGCGTGCGAGCGGGGCCATGTAGATGTTGAACAGTGTTGGGCTGAGGGACGATCCCTAGGGTACGCCGCAGATGATCTCGGAGGCTTCGGATCGGAATGGTGGGAGGCGGACTCTCTGGGTTCTGCCGGCGAGGAAGGAGGTGGCCCATTCCAGGGCCTTGTCTCGGATCCCTGCGTCGTGGAGGCGAGCGCATAGAGTGCGGTGGCAGACAGTGTCGAAGGCGGCGGAGAGGTCCAGCAGGATGAGGGCTGCGGTCTCACCGTTGTCCAGCAGGATCCTGATGTCGTCGGTGGCGGCGATGAGGGCAGTCTCAGTGCTGTGGTTGCTGCGGAACCCCGATTGGGATGGGTCCAGGATGCTGTTTTCTTCGAGGTATCGGGTTAGCTGCTTGTTGACGATCTTCTCGATGACCTTGGCTGGGAACGGAAGCAGGGAGATGGGCCGGAAGTTCTTGAGGTCTCTCAACATAAGGCTGGTCTTCCTATTATTATGGGATGAGGGGTAGATTAATGTAAACATGATATGGATGTATAGACTTCTTTATTGTAAAAGGCACTGGTAGCTTTATTATGATTTGAATACTAATAAATGGCTGCCACTTGTTGCAGATAGCAACAGTAGTTTGATATTAACAGTGGACTCTGCTAACCAGTATATGCCAAGTTGGCATCTGTGGATGCCTTCATATACAGATTGGAAACAGGAAAATGTAGTTGGGCCGAATAATGGTTAGTATATCAGTACTGATGAGATTAATAATGATTTACATTACATGTATTAAATTTGTAGGTTATTTATAATCTCAAAACTGTGGAATTTTTTAGTCATTCACTATGGCGAAGTATTCAAATGCTGAATGGGACATGTTAAGATGATTGCCTCGCTTTCACTTGCCCATACTCCCCGCAGCTACCGAAGCATAAGTGGAGGACACTCCTTCTCCCACATCGCAGCAAAGACCTGGAACAGCCTCCCCACGCACATCGGACCATCATCTCACTTCTGGAATTCTGAATGGCCCTCAAGACCTGGCTGTTCTAATAAGCCTCCAGGGCCTGCAAGCGCCTGGATACCCTATCGGGTGATTAGCCGTGCTTTATAAATCCTAATTTATTTATTGATTGATTGATTGACAAATACGTGGGTGAATCGGATGTCAGCTGACTTCTTGTCTATTGTACTCTTTGAATGTATTCTTATGATAGTTCCATTTCTATTGTACCATTTTTATATCGTAATTAATGGGCAGTCATATTCTACTTTAACTGAGTAGAGACCTGGTATTCGCCAACTATGGATTTTCAAATGACATACTAATATATTGAGCAGGTCCTTGAAAAACAAACTCACCTGAGTGAGTTTGTTTTTCAAGGACCTGCTCAATATATTAGTATGTCATGTTACAATATATCTGAATGCCCTTTTCCCCTTTCTTACATATGCCTATCAGCAGCTTTTGCATCCAGATTATTTCTAGTTTGCTCCCAAGAAACATTGCTATCAATACATTGGTGGATGAGTTTTATCCATTTAACTTAACATCACTCTCTAATAGTATACCTAGTGCAGGGAATTGGTCAGTGTGATCACGACCTTCATAGGTTACAATTTGTCATTTTTTAGGGAGATTTATCTCTTCTCTATTCAAGATGGCGCTTCCATGGATGTGGAGTTTTAGTCCTATATTTATTTCTGTCACAGTTCATTGGGTATAAGCAGGCTCTGTTGGTCTATATCAACTGTTCCAGCATGGTGCTCAGCTTGCATGCCAGGAGTCAGGTCTATTACGAATCGCCTTCCTTGTCAAATGTATGGACACAGGGTTTTTACAGCCTGTGTGTTATCACTAGCCATTTTTTATTCCATCTTGATACTTCTCTATGTTATATTGTGTGTGTGGGCAGAACCCGTCACTCTGAGGTTCTTAAGAGATATACTGATATTGCTATTTCATATACTGTTATTACTTATACTGATTCAGATTGTTACTTGCAACTTGATGTATTTGATTCATTATAAGAGAGCATAATCTCTCATATGAGCACTTGTGTTCTGACAAATATATCAGGAGCTTTTTAGGTCTCGCCTGAGCCAGCGCATGCGCTGCTCTGGCGAGAGTTTTAGTAAGCGGGTTTTGGAAATGCAAATGGTGGCTTTTGCTGGGGACCAGCTTGCGTTCGCGAGAGCGTGCACGCGCGCAGCTGCCATGCATTCCTCGCATCGCTGGCGAGGCGCCATCTGCCTTTCCTCCCCCTCACCCCTCCCTCACCACTCCTCCCCTCCCTCACCAGAGAGCGCGTTTCTTGGCCGCGCGTCTTTTTTTTTTTTTTTTTTACATCGCAGTGCGTTCTTATGTGCACAGGCAGCAGCATACACGAGCGGTCTCGATGACTGCACCGCATTCCTTCGCCTGCTGGGTTCCCATGTGATCCTTAATATGCTATTTCATTGTAAAACAAAAGTTGTGTGAACGCGCTGGCACACAACCCCTTTCCTGAATCGCAGCGCGTTTTATATTCCTTCCTGCGTATGTAATTTTGTTTTGGCTTACATACCCGAGCGGTCTTGATAGCACTTATCATGACCCGTGCATTCCTCCTACCGCTGGGTCCCCGTGCGATCCTTACTATATTATTTTTATTCTGCCACCTTTCCGAATTGAACTTAAAAAACAAACCTTTAAATTAGTCCTTTAATGAGTGGCAATGTTTCCATCAATCGGAGTCGAATGTGTGTCTGTTCTAACAGGGCGAACAAATACACAAAACACAGTGTCCATCTTCTATCTTTACCACTGCATCTGCATCCTCCTCTGTTGGTGTGCGTCATCAATGAGCTGGGTGAAGAGTCGTCCGCCTCTCACCACAAGATGCAGTCACTTATGCGAGGACTTACTGGGTAAGTGTTGACGTTTTTATTTTATACTTGGCACGTTCCTCTGTTGTCCCTTTATAGGCCTTTTCGTTTGTTTTATTTCCTTCTGCAGTCTGGCACTCTTATCTTATAGAAGGCCAGTAACTTCACCGAAGTGTCATGTAAAGTTCACTTAAAACTTAACCCAAGCACGTTCGCAAATTTCTTCACTGTAAATGCATTTTCCAGGGAGCATGTTATGTTTTTAAAGTTCTGCTAATAATTTCGTCCTCTTCGTGCAGCTAGTCAGTCTCAAGCACCTCCGTTGCTCCCTCACCCGCCGACTATCCATTGTTCCCCTCACCGTATCCTTTGTTGCTCTCCAACACCTAGTGGTACTTTAAAAAAAAAATTCATTTTGTATTCCGTAGGGTGGTCTTGCCAGCTGCCATTTGCCACTGGGCTGTTGATTATTACAACATGTGTATTTGTGTAAAAGAAAGAAATCTACTCACGTTTCTATTATTATTGCTGTTATGATTAGAACTGCTTATACAGTTAAAGTAAAGAAATAACTAATTTTCGCAGGAGAACAAACAGTCTACTGAAAAAATAGACAGTAAGAGATGTTGCCTGGATCATGTGCCCAGAAATGAATTGCAGGATAGAAAGGCATTATTCATTTTGTCATCTCATTTGTGGCCCATGTCTATACAGGGTGCCCACACAAAGACAACTACTCACATATTGCTCTGTCCTTTCGTGGCACTGAAATTATTCCCACCTCGAGGCTCAAGCATGCTCTTCGTTGTTACCTTTTACCATTCTGATTACACTGTAATCCAGAGTTTATGAAGAGGCCTGTTCTCGGTTGAAGCACGTATATTTTCCACCCAACCCCACTTCCCACCGTCTCCTTTTTTGATCTCCCACACCTAGTGGTACATTAAATAAAATGTTCATTTTGTTTTATGATGGGAGGTCTTGGCATCTGCAATTTGCCACTGGGCCTTTCCTCACTACAAGAAGTGTTTTGCGTAAGTGTATTTTCCTTTTTAAATGTATCAATCCAAGTGGTATACGCAATCTTAGATCAGTAAATATAACAAACACTTGCAACACAATAGGTCTCGCATTTGTGAGAGTTTAAGCTATTGGCAATATAAATGACAATGCCTTTTATTTGTATGTATTAAAAACATGCAAGTGGTGTGGAAACACGCACTTTGTACTTATAGTCCTTGCTTACCAGAAGTAAGGCTGTAAGAACAAGCATTGGCATAGCCAATAGGTCTCGCCTTTGGGACCTTATAAGTGTTTAGTTATCCAGCACAATATCCTTGGTGCAACAACATCAACTGTTGCATAGCTAAACACTTATAAGGTCCCAAAGGCGAGACCTATTGGCTATGCCAATGCTTGTTTGAAGATGTGACTATTACAAGTCTGCTATTTTCTGTAAGGTAACTCAACAGCGTTTTGGTAATGTTTGATCTAGAAAATCTCATATATATATATATATATATATATATATATGTATATGAAATCATGGAGAGCTGAATCAAGATGTATACTCTCCATGGGCACAGAATGTCCGTGGGGATTAAATACAGATGCAGAGCTATATGTACACCTTGATTGAACCATTGGGTGTTTACATGGAACATCATGTAATATGAGATTAGGAACCATGTCCACCCTTAATTCCATCCCTTTTCTCGCCCCCGCACAGTGTAAAATTGATAAACGGAAAAGGTTTTCTAACAGGTTTCTGATGAAACTATACTATGTTGATTTGTCACCCAGGTCCATAGGTGAGGAGTTTCTTTGATCCCTTCGAGAAATAAGATAGAAGCAATTAACTTTTTGAGCAATATGCTGGTTTTTTTAGAATTTTGGTATGATGCAAAGTCTCTTTTTTACTGTGTATCATGCTTCACATGTTTTATATTTTCATATGTCTCCCATGTTTTACTTTTTGCATATTGCACTTTGATGGATTCCAAAGGCTGTCATACCTTGCACTGTCTTCCTCTCTCAACTTTTGTTGGATATATATGGCACATAGCACTTTATTGATTTGGGATGTTGGTAAAATCTTATACTGACACTATAAGACAGTTATATCTGGTGCAATACATTGTGCAATGTAGAATGAAAGAACTCATGACTATTTCAGTATTTTTCTGGAATAGAGATGTGTATAACCTCTTTTGGTCATTTTCTGTACCAATGCACTCTAATAGGCTTTCAGAAGTATTCATATACTTTATTCTTCGTTACAATCTTAGAGAATATAAGAAAATACTTTTATTATACACCACTTTTTTGGATTGTATCGGTCATTTGTGACCCATAGTGGGTGTGGTAATTCATCGTTATATGAGCAATGTGCAATAATGTTTCATTGAGAAGTGTTTAATGAGACTTGTTCTAAGTATAAGTGAAAATCAGCTTGTTTGGGAATAAGTCTAATGCACTTGACTAAATTTTAAGAGCAGTTATTTTGTGGAGTAATATGTAGTTCAATCTGGGCAATGTGCACTGTTCCTACTGTGGGAAGTGAAATTGAAGATCTATATATGGTCTAGGCATCATGCACTTTATGTTTAGATTTCTTTTATTGGTTTTCAATTCAATTAAACGACATACAAAGAATAAACATGTGCCGTACTTATTGTTGTATAGTCCACCAAGAGGACTGCTGCAGTTGAAAGACAAGAAACTAAGAAACATGAAAAAAGCCCCCCCTCCTGTCAAAAGGCCAAAAGGCTCAAGCAAGTACAATGTTCTTTCAGTCTCTTCATTGGTCGATTATCCCTGGTGGATTTGGGCTTTATGTTGTGCATGTTCATCTAGCACTGCCTTTTGAGGTGGATCCGCCAGTCGTAGTAGTCTCAAGTATTTCGGGCAGGTAAGTTCCGTAAACTCCGAGGTCAACAGTTTTAAGAAAGGTTCCCACAAGTCTTGGAAGGAAGCACCAGGGTTCGTGAGTGCCAATGACATTTTCTCCATCCCAAGTATACCCCACAATATATGAAGCCATCCCAGGCGAGTCGGAATGGTTGTAGTACCCCAGTGGGAGACTATGTTTTGTAGGGCCCCCCCCCCAATGCTAGTGCCATTTGTCTGCCTCTCCGTGCCCTGAGTGGGAAGGTGAGTGGGTTGGAAAGACCCAGAAGACTGTAAACTGGGAAACGGGGAATTTGGGTGTCGAAATGAGAATCAATTTCATCTAGTATCTGCTTCCAATAGCCCGCCAAATGGGGACATTCCCATAACAGGTGGGTCCGAGTGCCCAGCGAGCCACATGCCCTCCAACATTGAGGACTTTGTGATGGGTTACCTCTGTGAAGTCGAGGGGGGAGTTTGTTACCAGTAGTTGGCTATTTTCGTGGCCATTTCAATGTTTGCTACATTACGCGCTGTGTCCCGGGCTCTATAATATATGTCTGACCATTCTTTCTGCGACAATGATCTGCCCAGTTCCCCTTCCCATCGCAGCTGACCGGGAGATTTCCCAGTGCCAGGGTCGCGCTTAATGAATTTGTACAAGTCTGACGTTAGGCGAGCGTCTGTGTGCCTCGTGAGTAGCCACTTCTTGAAAGGTATGGGGGGTCGTTCTGCACCTTCCCACACCTCTGGATGCATCACCCAATGCCGGATCTGTAAGTAGCGATAGCGTTCGGTCTCCGGGAGGCCATGCTCCCTACGAAAATCAGAGAAAGTCAGAAGGCCTGTAGTGTTGAAGAGATGTCCTATTGAGCGCTGGCCTTCCCTAGTCCAGTGTATGAACCCTGATGAGTCCAGCCCTGGTGTAAAGTCTGGATTGTTAACTATAGGTGTAATTGGGGATGGAAAGGTTGTGAGCCCCCGGGAGCCGGCCACCCTGTCCCAAGCTAGTAGGGTGGAGTTGGTCACCTTAGAAAGGTATAAGTTCTGGGGTCTGGCAGCTTTAGTAAGGAAGGGGACCCTCCACAGGGGCTGCCTGGCTAGAGCCCTGTCCATAAACAACCAGTGTTTCTTGAACTCTGGGCGAGACCACTCTACCAGCGGTCTCAGCTGAACCGCCCACCAATAGGCTTTCATATTGGGGACTCCCAGTCCTCCCTCAGCAGGGTCTCTGTAACTTAACTCCCTACGCAGTCTAGGCCGCTGGTCTCGCCATATAAAGCGCTCTAAGTCCCTCTGCAGTGAGTGTAGTACGCCCGGATGGGGAACTAGTGGGAGTGTCTGGTATAAGTATATTATCTTAGGGAGTATGGTCATTTTTATTGCCGCAATACGGCCCAACCACGACAGCGAATGGGGCCTCCACTTAGGAAGACAGTCTCTCACGTGCCGCTGCAGCATCGTGTAATTCAGCGAATTAGTTTTCTGGATACTGGCCATGAGCTGCAAACCCAGGTAGGAAATTGTGTCCTGCGCCCAGCGAATTTGATGTGACCGCTGAAGCACTCCCAGGGTATCAGGGCCGAGAGATAAGTTGAGGGCTTGGGACTTATGCACGTTGACTTTGAAGCCTGACGTTTGGGCGAAGCGTTCAAGCTCCGCCAGTAAGGCTGGAGATTCCCTAGGTTTCTCCAAGGTGGCCACCACGTCGTCGGCATAGAGGCAAATTTTATGCTCTTCGCCCCCGAATTGCACCCCTGAAATTAAGGGGTCGTCCCGTACCCGCTGAGCCATGGGCTCCATGTACAAGGCGAACAAGAGTGGCGACAGTGGGCACCCCTGTCTTGTTCCTTGTTGGATGGGGAAGGTGTTTGAATGAGACCGTTCACCCGCACCGAGGCGGAGGGATTAGTGTAGCTGCCTAGCACCCATTCGATAAAACGCTGTGGCAGGCCGAAGTGGAGTAGGGTTGCCTTGAGATACGGCCAGTGAACCCTGTTGTACGCTTTCTCAGCGTAAACAGAGAATATCATGCGCTCAACATTGAAGCGTTCATATTTGTCTACTAAGTGCAAGAGGCGTTTTGTGTTGTCGGAACACTGACGCCCAGGGACAAAACCCAACTGATCAGGGTCTATCAACCCTGGTAGGTGAGGGGAGAGCCTCTGTGCCAAAATCCCAGTGAAGATTTTGAGGTCTACATTGAGGAGGGAAATAGGGCGATATGATGCGTAATGTCGTTTGTCCTTACCTGCTTTAGGAATTACTGTCACCAATGCCTCCAACATCGATGGCGGAATGGGAGTGGACGCCCCAGTCAAGTTGTATACCCTCACCAGCAATGGGGCCAATGTAGCGCAAAATGTTTTAAAAAAGGTAGAAGAAAATCTGTCCGGACCCGGTGATTTATGCGGTTTTAATTTAGATATGGCAGAGATAAGTTCCTCCAGCCTGATTGGGGATTCGAAATCCTCAACTTGACTCAGGACTAGTTTGGCAGTGTTCGCCCCCTGTAAATATCGGACTGAGCCCTCCTCAGGTAAATTTTGAGACCTGTATAGGGACGCATAAAACTGCCTAAATGTCTCTGCAATGCCCTGATCAGTGGTCTGCTCCTGTCCTAGCTGGTCTATTACCATGGAGATGTTAAATGTCTGCCTCTGCGCCTGTAATCTATTGGCTAAGAGCCTCCCGCTTCTATCCCCCCCACGTAAAAGGCTTTTCGAAGTTGGAAAGCAGCATACTCTGCCCTATATATATCAAGGCCCGCCAACTGGGCTCTCGCTGCTTTGAGTTGTTTCCAGACCCTAGGTGCACCTGTTCTCTGGTGGATGCGCTCTAATTCTATGACTGCATTCAAGAGCTGCTCTCTTTTCTCTCTCCTGGTCTTATCGGCTGCGGATATCGCTAGAAACTCCCCCCTGACCACCGCCTTCAGGGCGTCCCACAGAATTGCAATCAGTGTATCTGGAGTGTCGTTGATGGCCAGGTAGTCAGTTATAGCTTTGGTGATGTGCTTAATTATGGAGGGAAGCTGCAACATCGTCTCTCTGTGGTGCTAAAGGCGGCGAGACGAGCCATAGTGGGGAAGAGACAGAGATATACACACCGCTGAGTGGTCAGACTGGGGGCATAGGAGGATCTCCACCTTTTGCATCTGTTGTGTCAGTGTGTCCGATGTTAGCATGTAATCTATTCTAGCGTACGTTTTGTGGGAGTGCAAGTAGAATGTGTACTCTCTGGAGGACTGGTGGTGTAACCGCCAAACATCTGTGAGCCCTGCCTCGGATAGTAGTTGCCTCCCTCTCTTAGTGAGGGCCCCAGTCTGCCCTGAGCGCTGACATGATCTATCCAGTTCATTGTCGAAGGCCAAATTAAAGTCCCCCCCACAAGTAATGATCTGTCAGGGGAGCCGGAGAGTTCGTGAATCGCGTCTTGGAGGAACCCCTCCTGTCCGGCATTGGGGACATAGACTGTAGCTATTGTGAAAGAAAGCTGCCCCAGTGTGAAGGTGTATGCTAAAAGTCTGCCCTTGATCTCGGCCTGTTTAAGTCCAGTTTTACCCTGGAACCTAGCAGAGACCAGAATAGCCACCCCTGCTGTCTTAGAGGAATGAGATGAAAACAACTGGTGAGGGAATGCCCTGGACCGTAATCTATGAGTGTCCTTTGCCAGGAGGTGCGTCTCCTGAAGGAGACAAATGTGGGGGTCTGAGGTTTCTAGGAACGACAGGACTGCTCGCCTCTTGATTGGGCTATTGAGGCCTTTTACATTAAGCGATAACATTTTAATGTCCACTGCCATAGTAGTGGATGTCGGAATGTGCATAAAGGAACCGTGAACCCAGACCCAATCCCAACCAGGGAATAGCCGTGTTCGTGTCCGCCCGGAGTACCCAAGGGTTGCCCTGGCATATGTATCTCCAAGCTCTTGCATATTTAGAAGGAGTAGGAGGGAACCCCATAACCGCAAGAACAGAACATACAAAACTTAACGGTAACTTACGAAGTCCGTGATTGTTCTGGGTTGCAAACCCCATGGTGAAACGTGAGATGTTCAGCAGGACCCATTACACCGCCCCCATCCCACCGAGCCTCAGTTTCAAAGACCCGGAGGTGCCACCACTTCTTCCCCTCGCCCCCAAAGTGTCAATTCGTTGCGGTCTTCACTCTGCGGCAGCTGAGTCCTCTTCCAGCGTTGCAAGGACAGCTTTCCTTTCTTTGGCCATTGTCTCGATGTCTGGTCGGAGGCGCAGCGGGTACCTTCCCACCTGTTGCCATCTCTCTGCTCCGGTGTGTCGTCCTCCGGTGTCGTCCTGCGTTGGAGCCCCCCCCCTGTTGTCTTAGAGCAGATTGATTAGTGTTTTGGCTTCCTGCAGTGAGCGAAGTTGACGGAGCTTGCCGTCCCACTTAAAAATTATCCAAAAGGGGTGCCCCCCAGGAATATGAAATGTCTTTAGAGCGCAAGAATGTTGTGATCGGCCTGAACTCTCTTCTTTTTTGCAGGGTGGATGCGGCTAGGTCCTGGTACAGGAGGGGCCTGACTGAGTGAAAGTCTATAGGGTGCTTGACGCGTGCTTCCCGGAGAATCCATTCTTTTAGCTGAAAGTCGTGGACGCACGTTAGAATGTCTGGGGGGGGAGCTGTTGCCGGTCTCTTAGGCCCCACTCGATGGGTCCGATCCAATTTGATCCGCTGCTCCGGGGGGGCTCCCAAGATAAATCGAAAGAGTTCTTCCACGAAGGCCTCTATGTCCTGCCCTTCCGCTCCCTGAGGGACCGCTCAAATTCTTATGTTGTTCCGTCGGGAGCGGTTCTCAAGGTCCTCTGCGTGGGCCTGAAGGTCCAGTTGCTGGTCTTGAAGACGAGGACTTCCTGTTGAAGCTGGTCAATCTCTTCATTCCTCATCGAGGCCTGTGTCTCCAGCGTGTCCACTCTTTCGCCAACTGAGTCTATGTCCCTGCGCAATTCCCAGAGTTCCAGGGATATCTCTTTCTTCAAGGCGTGGAATTCCTCTTACAGAGAGGCGAATAAGGATTCAAGGAAGGTGCGCGTGACAGGGCCTTCAGCGTCTCCCTGTTCGTGGTCTACTGAGTGTCCACTCGAGAACGGGGCTGCCTCGGCCCCTCCAGCGCTGGGTTTAAAGAGGAGATTCTTTACTGAACGCTCCTTCTTCGCTTTGTTGGGCGCCATGGCTGAGCGTCACTCCACCTCCTCTTATGTCCGTAATCTGGACTTTGGTTTCAGAGCTCAGGGTCAAGAGCAGCTGAGTTAAGAAAGGGAGAAATGGGGACCCCGCTCACCCTCTGAGTTCCTGAGAGCAATCCGTCACAGCACCATCCAACTCTGCACTTCACCGAAGCTAGGCCGCAAAAGTCTCAGGGTCTGCGTAGGCAGTCTTCCCCCCCTCTCTTGGAGGGGGCAATAGTTGCAGGCCGGCCCGCTTGCTCGCTCTGGTCTCCCGGTCGTTGCCCAACAGTCGGCCCGGCAAGCACACGGGAGACTACCCCCGACTATCTCGGGGCCTGCTGCGCCAGTCTTCCTGCTTCCGGGTGCTCCGGCACTTGTGAGCCCACGCGGCCCCGGGCTGTCTGCGCTATATCTCCCTAGGCTGTCAGTCTCTTCAGGGACAGCAGATGTGCTCTGGGGCCCTTCACGGGGCTATGTGTTGACTCACGCCCCCGAGGCTGGCCACTGGTGTCCTCCGGCCTACAAGGCCTTCCCTGCACTCCGCCGCCTCCCGCTGCGTATCTGGGGGGGGAAACGCGGTGCCGTAGCTCCGGGGAGTGGGCCCTGCAGCCCACTCCACGCCTGATGTTCACGTCACCCGCCCCGTGCGCCGGCTCTTGCCGCTATAAGCTGCCCCCTCAGGCTCCGCGGCCGGTGGTCGCAGGGCCGCGCGGCCCCCGGCCTCGCGTAGCTGCACTGGCTGGGGATCGGGGACGCCGAGGGAGAGGAGGGCCCCGCTCCCCCTCCCCATCCCCCGCTCGGCCCGGCTCACCTCTCCTTCAGGCCTCGCCCTCCTGCAGGCCGGACGCTGGTATCCCGGGGCTCAAGGGGCCCGCTTCTTTCCCCCCAGGGGGGCTACGGGTCTTCGGCAGTGCCGGCCCGCTTCTTCTGCTCTCCGGGCTCGATCTCGCCGCAGGGCTCGCTCCGCCTCACCAGGGTTCCCTGCACACTGCGGCCCGGGTCCGGCGCTACTCAGCACTCCCCAGTCTGAGTGCGCGAGCCCGCGCAGGCTCAAGCCAGATGATGTGCGCTAGCCTCCGGCCAATTGACCCGAAGGCCCAGCAACTCGAGAGCGGGAGGCGCTATCCCCCGAAGCCTGCACCTCGCCTCCTCACCGCCTCCCAGCCCAGACTGCCGCAGGGTTGTTCGCAGGGGGTGTCGGCGAAATTTCATCACCCCCCCCCGGGTCAGCTGTACGATGCTGTTGAGCTGGGGCCCAGGTGAAGGACCGGAGCGGCGAGCAGGCACGTCCTACTCGTCCGCCATCTTGGCCACGCCCCCGCATCATGCACTTTAGTGAGACAATGCATAATGCACCTTATAAACTCTAAGGGTAGCTATTCCAGAAATTGGTCACATTTAATTGCTTGAAAATTCATAAAAATAATCTGATAGTGGGGACTATTATCAAATGGAAATGTTTAAAAGCATCATGCACTTTAGTGAGATAATGCATTATGCACTTTATGAACTTTAGGGGCAGCTATTTCAGAAATGGGCAACAATTAATTGCTTGCAAATTCATGAAAATAATTTGACAGTGGGGACTGTTACCAAATAGAAATGTTTGAAAATACCTCCTTTGTTTACGCTCAATGACAATAGAGAGGGACTCTTTTGTGCTCCTCGTTGTGTGGAACTCAAAATTTAAAATACACCAAAAATTGGTGCATAAACATGCATGCACTTAGACTTGAGAAGAGAACATTAAAAATGTTGTAAAAATTGATAAAGTTTGAGAAATTATGAAAGAGCTGTACAGACTAGAATGATTTCTTTTGCTCTTTATAGAAATGGGTACTTCACCATTCCCTTTTTCTTTCTCTTCCTCTTTCTCATTTCTAAATCTTATTCTCTCTCTCTTGACTTGACCTTTACAAAAAAAAGAAATAGAATGTTGTAGAAATGAGTAAATACAGAAACAAGATATAGGTGCAATTTTTTGTATGAATCGATTGCCGTATTAGTTTTAGTGGATGGGTATTGGAGTTACAATGCTCGACTGTACATAATATTGGCTTATGTCTCAACTGTGTTAATAAAGTTTTTGTTGATGTGTGGGTAGGGGCTTCTGTCCCTTTAAAAGCTACACTCTACACAATTTCTCTATGGCCCTGTCGAAGGCTACGGCTGAAACGTGTAGGCCATTTTCACCCTGGTGCTGGTATGTTTAAATAAATCATAGCTACCTTAAATTACCTCCTTGGTGGTGCTGTGTCCTTCTGTGCGTGACAGAGTGGATATAGATATATATATTATCTACTGGCGGTCGCCAGTAGATAGTTATAGTTAGGACCTATTTTCCATAGGAAATCCGCGACATTCTATTTGAAATAACTCTTGCGTCGGTTGACGAATCTTCGCGAAATTTTCAAACTTTATGGCCCGCTCCGGTCCGCTCCTACCCTGAAAGTCTCAGGGTGATTTGTCAAGCGGGGGCCGAGAAAAAAGGGGGGTCCCAAAACGTGTTTTCCCCATTCATTTTCCCATAGGAAACTTTAGACACGGCTACAGCCCGAACTGCTGAACGGAATTACACCAAATTTGGCAAAGAGGTAGTTCTTGGTTCAGAAAGAACCCTTTTGTTAAATGGTGTAAATCCGTTCAGTAGTTCCTGTGAAAATCAAAATGAAAATCACATATATATCTATGGCCGCGTCGGATTCGCGCACCCTGAGCGCACCCTGCGCGCACCGTCCCGATCACGAGCTGCATGTTAATTGGCTTTCAAGTGGCTGTCAACACTCCAAATCAGGAAGTGTTGGCAGCCATTTTATCCCTCGGTAGAACCGAGGGACAGAAACAAGTGCGCAAAGCGCAAAAGGGGGCAGGGTAGAAACACCCTGACCCCTAGGTCTGCTCAGGGGGTCCCACAAGGACCCCTGGGCAGAAAAAAGCATTTTTTTTTTTTAAATCGGCAGGATGCGCTCAGGGTGCGCGGATCCTGCCGATTAAAAAAAACAGAAGAAACAAGTGCGCAAAACGCACAAAGGGGGCAGGGTAGAAACACCCTGACCCCTAGGTCTGCTCAGGGGTCCCACAAGGACCCCTGGGCAGAAAAAGCATTTTTTAAAAAAAATCGGCGGGATGCGCTCAGGGTGCGCGGATCCCGCCGAGAAAAACAAAACGAAGCGCGGTCTCCCGCGCTTCGTTATAATTGGCCCCGGGTGGGCCAAGTCCCGAGGGCATGCAGGGGTTTCTTTTTAATATGTGGGGGGCCTCTAAGGCCCCCAAAGCCCAGGGACCGTCTCCCCCAGGGCTTAAAAAAATAATGGTGCGGGAGGGCTCTTTGCCCTCCCGCTGCCCGAGGACCGCCACCTCCCCGGGGCTTCTTTTTTAAAATGTTTTAACCTGTGTGGGGGCTCCAGCCCCCACACGCCCGAGACCGCCACCTCCCCGGGGCACTAAGAAATCTAAAATGGGGGTCCGTTTTGGACCTCCGAAGCCCGGGGACCACCACCTCCCGGGGCTTTCTAGATGTGGGGAGGGGGCCGCCCGGCCCCCTCTTGGAGCCTGTGGTGGCCCTGGGGACCGCCACCCCCAGGGCCAGCTCCTGCAGTGTCCCGGGTGCCTACCCCGGGACACTGCTGTTTACAATGACAGGACGGGAGCCTCGCGGCTCCTGTCCTGTCATTGCAAACTGCTTTGGATATTGGAAGCGAGAGCAGAAACCTGCTCTGGCTTCCAATATCCAAAGCAAATTGCTTTCCACATGGGGAGCAGCATCTTAGCTGCTCCCCATGTGGAAAGCAATGCCGGCTCCCGTAGGACACGGGGAGCCGGCGGGACTGTGGGGGTTTGGGGACCCCCACAGTCCCTAGCGAGAGCCAGGCCCCGGGGGATGGGGTCCCCGGGGCCATAAGTGGCCAGGGAGGGGGCCACGCAGCCCCCTCCCCTAAAAAAAAATTTAAAAAAAAAATTTAAAGGCCGACCCCGGGGATGGGGTCCCCGGGCCTTAAATGGCCTGAGGAGGGGGCCACGCAGCCCCCTCCAAATTTTTAATAAAAAAAGAGGGCTTGCCCGGGGGATGGGGTCCCGGGGCCAATACAGGCCCAGGGAAGGGGGCCACGCGGCCCCTTCCCGTTTTTAAATTTTATTAAAAAAAAAAACTCCTCAGGCCCCGGGGGATGGGGTCCCCGGGGCAAAAAGTGGCTGAGGAAGGGGGGCCACGAAGCCCCCTCCCAATCAAAAAAAAAAGACCGGCATCGTGCCGGAGGCCCCGCCCCCTCCCTTCAGCAGTCTGCAAACGCGCCCCCTGGCGCGTTTTGAGAAGGGGAAGTAATTCCCCTTGAATACTGGGGTTCCTGGGGGCAAACTAGCCCACCAGGAACTCCAGTATGCGCAGGGGCTGCGTTGCAGAGAGGTGTACAGAGGCCACGCCCTTTTACACCTCTCTGCAACGCAGCTCTGTGGCGCTTTTTGGAAGTACATGGTGGGCTAGTTGGACTCCAGGGACCCTCAGGATTCAAGGGGACTTAATCCCCCAACTTAAAACGCACCACGGGCGCGTTTGCACAGTGGTGAAGGGAGGGGCGGGGCTTCAGGTGACATGTGTGCAAACAGGCCCCGTGGCGTGTTTTAAGATGGGGAATTAAATCCCCTTCAATCTTGAGGGTCCCTGGGGGCCAACTAGCCCAACAGGTACGTCCAGAAAGCGCCACAGAGCTGCGTTGCAGAGAGGTGTAAAAGGGGTGTGGCCTCTGTACACGTCTCTGCAACGCAGCCTCTAGCGCATACTGGAGGTTCCTGATGGGCTAGTTGGCCCCAGGGACCCTTATGATTCAAGGGGACTTAATCCCCCAACTTAAAACGCGCCACGGGGCGCGTTTGCACAGATGTCACCTCAGGCCCCGCCCCCTCCCTTCACCGTTGTGCAAATATTCCTCTAAAATCAGCCGAAATACGAATTCCGATTTACTCACCTGTTATCAGGAGAGACCTCAGTGCTGCATCTTTCAGCCCAGTACTGGTCCTGAAAAGTAATTCTAACCGTACTTACCAGTAACTTGAATTTCCTTCCATAGGCTAACATTGACTGGTTTCACTTGGAAATTCTTCTAAGTGTGCAGATTTGGAACTTTATAATATTCCTCTAAAATCAGCCGAAATACGGATTCCGATTCTCTCACCTGTTATCAGGAGAGACCTCAGTGCTGCATCTTTCAGCCCAGTACTGATCCTGAAAAGTAATTTTAACCGTACTTACCAGCAACTTGAATTTCCTTCCATAGGCTAACATTGACTGGTTTCACTTGGAAATTCTTCTAAGTGTGGAGTTTTGGAACTTTATAATATTCCTCTAAAATCAACCGAACTACGAATTCCGATTTACTCACCAGTTATCAGGAGAGAACCCAGTGCTGCATCTTTTAGCCCAGCACTGACCCTGAAAAGTAATTCTAACCGTACTTACCAGTAACTTATATTTCCTTCCATAGGAATCCATTGTCTGGTTTTCAGCAGAAAAGTTTCAAAGTGTCGATTTTCACAAATTACAAATATTCCTTAAAAATCGCCTGTATGACTTAAACGCATTCTTTCAACTGTTTACAGGAGATGCACCAGTGCTGGATCCAGGATCCAACACTGAGTAAGAAAAAGTAACGATAACACTACTTAGCTGCTAAGTGAATTTCCTCCCATAGGATAACATTGGTGATTCTATGTGAAAAAGTTTCTAAGTGTCAACTTTTAAAATACAATAATATTCCTTAAAAATCACTACTGTAACCAAAACGCTTTTACTCAACTGTTTACAGGAGATGTCCCAGGACTGAATCTAGGATCCAGTCCTGTGGTTAGAAAAGTAATCCATAAAGTAACTAATTGCATTTAACTAGAAATTCACATTGAGGTCAATGTTGCATTGTGTTTGAAATTGTGTTGCCCATTGCAACAACTGTAACTACTGTACTTAAAACTCTATTGCCTATTTGCAAACTATTTAAACTAAAGTAATTCATTCTGAGAAAGTATATTTTGTAATGTAATGTATAATGTAATTACAATGTAATTTAATAAATAAAATATCTAAAAATAAATAGTTTTAAAAAATGTAGTAAATCAGTATCAAAAAAATAAATATAGCAATTAATACATTTAAAAATTGTCATTTACAAAACCTTTGAAATTCACTGAAAAAACCATAGGTTTTAGGGGCGTTATAGTTAGAAATTAGCATTTAAAAAACCTTTGAAATTCACTGAAAAAACCATAGGTTTCAGGCACGTTATAGTTAGAAATTAGCATTTAAAAAACCTTTGAAATTCACAGAAAAAACCATAGGTTTCAGACACGTTATAGTTAGAAATTAGCATTTAAAAAACCTTTGAAATTCACTGAAAAAACCATAGGTTTTAGGGACAGTTATAGTTAGTTGGACATTTCACTCATACAAAACCCGTGAAATTCCCCCGTTATAGTTAGTTCAGCTAACTATAACTCGCGCCCCAGTAATGCACTGCTGATGACGTCACATATTACATCACTCATGACATGGTCAGTGACATCACTGATGACATCACTGATGACATCTCAAATGACATCACTGATGACATCATCCACGTGATAATCTGATGCGCCTCCTCACACCCTAATATAACCTTTGATACACCCACTCTAAATTACAGACTGCCATTCGCAAAACCATAGACACTCCAACACCAATAACTACATACCCACTCACTGATTCTTAGGTCTACACACACACATCCACTCACTCACCCGTACAGTCACTCATACTTATGGTCACTCAGTACAGGACTATCATATGCACTCTTACTCCTATATAGACACTCAAACACCGCCACTCATCCATAGAGGAACTCACACACCTAGTCAGTCATGCAAATAATTAAACACACTGCCATTTACTCACCTATACAGTTATACACACACCAGCTCACTTAATCATACAAATACTAGCACATTGTTACGCTCTTATACAATCACTCATCCATACAGCCACTATCACAATCACTCACTCTCGCTTATAGCTATTTATATACTCCAACACACATATATACTGCCTTTCACATATGTAGTTACTCACACATGTACCACTGGGACATACATTCACTCACTAACACACTCTTACACACACTTACCCACCCATACAGTCTATCACAGATGCACTCTTGAAACCATCCACCCAGTGAATCACCCACTCACACATCTATGCACAGAGTCGCACACACCCCTCCCACACAAACACTCAGGCACCCATACAGATACTCAGACAACCATTCAATAACTCATATACACACTCATGTAGCTATTCACAAACACATGCAGTCACTTACACAGCAACAGACAGAAGGATACAGACATTCACCCAGTTTAGTCACTAACCCATGCATTCAGTAAGATACGTTAAATCACTCACTTGTAGAGTCAGTCACGCACCTACTAAATCATCCATACAGACACTTATACACCCACTCATTCTTCAATACGTCTTTTCCGATATATATTAAAAATATTTAAACTTTAGAGAAACACACAGTCACTGCATGATGTCATCAGTGATGTCATTTGAGATGTCATCAGTGATGTCATCAGTGATGTCACTGACCATGTCATGAGTGATGTAATATGTGACGTCATCAGCAGTGCATTGCGGGCGCGAGTTATAGTTAGCTGAACTAACTATAACGGGGAATTTCACGGGTTTTGTACGAGTGAAATGTCCAACTAACTATAACTGTCCCTAAAACCTATGGTTTTTTCAGTGAATTTCAAAGGTTTTTAAATGCTAATTTCTAACTATAACGTGTCTGAAACCTATGGTTTTTTCAGTGAATTTCAAAGGTTTTTAAATGCTAATTTCTAACTATAACGTGCCTGAAACCTATGGTTTTTTCAGTGAATTTCAAAGGTTTTTAAATGCTAATTTCTAACTATAACGCCCTAAAACCTATGGTTTTTTCAGTGAATATATATATATATCTCCTACTGGCGGTCGCCAGTAGGTAGTTATAGTTACAACCTAGTTTCCATAGGAAAAGCATTTTTTGATTTGCTAATAACTTTGGCGTCATTTGACGAATCTTTATGAAATTTTGCAAAAAGTTGCACTTTTTAGGTTAGCTCCTATCTTGAAAGTTTGGGGGTGATTTGTCAAGCGGGGGCTGAGAAAAAAGGGGGGTCCCAAAGCGCATTTTCTCCATGTTAATTTCCATAGGAAATTTTGCGACGAGCTACAGCCCGAACTGCTGAACGGAATTACCTCAAATTTGGCAGAAAGGTAGAGCTTGGTTCAGAAAGCGACCTTTTTTTTAAATGGGGTAAATACGTTCAGTAGTTTTTGAGAAATACAAAAAATAAGAGTCAAAAAATCAATTTCCCATAGGAAACTTTGTGCAAGGCTACAGCCGAAACTACTGAACGGAATTACCCCAAATTTGGCAAAAAGGTAGTGCTTGGCTCAGAAAGCGATCTTTTGTAAAATGGTGTAAATCCGTTCAGTGGTTGCTGAGAAATAAGAAAAATAAAAGTTTCGATATCTGGGCGGAGCCTAAGTCCCGTGCACGAGCTTCACTGTGATTGGCTGCGAACACTCCAAACCAGGAAGTGTTAGCAGCCATCTTGTGGCTCGGTAGAAGTGAGTCACTAGAAAACAGAGAAACAAAGGTATAAAACAAGAAAAGGGGGCAGGGTAGAAACACCGTGACCCCCTAGGCCTGCTCAGGGGTCCCAGAAGGACCCCAGGGCCCAAAAAAGCATTCTTTATAAAAAAAAAAAAATCGGCGCAATTCGCGCTGGGGTCGCGGGTTCCCGCGTTTTATTTTAATGAGGTCCCCGGGTGGGCTAGCTCCCGCGGGCATTTCTTAAAAAATAATAGCTGGGGATCGCTGGGGTCCCCGCAGCCCCGGGGCTTCACTCATGTTGGGAGGGGGGTTGCGCGGCCCCTCTCCTGGAGCCCTCCATGTGCTTATAACTTTGGCGTCGTTTGACGAATCTTTACTAAAGTTTAAAAAAGTTTCTCTTTTTGATCAGCTCCTATCTTGAAAGTTTGGGGGTGTTTGGTCAAGGGGGCTGAGAAAAAGGGGAGTCCCAAAATGTGTTTTCTCAATGCATTTTCCATAGGAAACTTTAGACAAGGCTACAGGTCAAACTGCTGAACGGAATTACGCCAAATTTGTGAGGGAGAAAGGTTGTGGTCGAGAAAGCGCGCTTTTGTTGAAATGGTGTAAATCCGTTCAGTAGTTTTTGAGAAATATCAAATTTTACAGATATCGATATTTGAGAATTCAGACATCTGATTGGCTGAGGGTTACGAGCACGAGCTCGCGGCTCATTGGCTGTGAACGGTTGAAACTAGGAAGTGTTGGCAGCCATTTTGTGATTTAGTCCGTCAGCTCGCATCTCTCCATGTAGAAGCCATCAGGTGTGTAGTTTTACCTCTGCGAGGCAACACTGGCATCTGTGTCTGTGTAAGATACTCCTTTCATGCTGCCTCTCCTCACATCACGAGGTCGCGGTTATGCCTTTAGAAGCCAGTCCGTTGGCTCGGAGCTCTGTGAGTCAGTCTGTCGGCACGACCCTCTACACAACCCAAACACCACTGCACTACCTAACTAAACACTAAACCACTACTGCCAGCACGTCCCCCTACACTACAGAAACACCACTGCACTACCTTAAACCCTAAAACACTACCCCCAGCACGACCCCCTACACTACAGAAACACCACTGCACTACCCTAAACCCTAAAACATTACCCCAGCACGACCCCCTACACTACCCAAACACCACTGCGCTACGTAACTAAACACTAAACCACTACTGCCAGCACGACCCCCTACACTACAGAAACACCACTGCACTACCATAAACCCTAAAACACTACCCCCAGCACGACCCCCTACACTACAGAAACACCACTGCACTACCCTAAACCCTAAAACATTACCCCAGCACGACCCCCTACACTACCCAAACACCACTGCACTACGTAACTAAACACTAAACCACTACTGCCAGCATGACCCCCTACACTACAGAAACGCCACTGCACTACCTTAAACCCTAAAACACTACCCCCAGCACGACCCCTAAACTACAGAAACACCACTGCACTACCCTAAACCGTAAAACGTTACCCCCAGCACGACCCTCTACACTACCCAAACACCACTGCACTACCCTAAACCCTAAAACACTACTCACAGCAGGACCCCTACACTACGTAAAGACCACTGCCCTACCCTAAACCCTAAATGTACCCCCAGCACCACCCTCTACACTACACAAACACCACTGCACTACCGTAAACCCTAAAACACTACCCACAGCAGGACCCCCTACACTACACAAACACCACTGCACTACCCTAAACCATAAATCACTACCAGTCCATTGGCTCACAGCTCTGCGTTTGCGAGCCGACGGCCACGTAGCTCTCTCTGTGCGAGCCGAGCCCACGGGCCGTAGCTCTCCCTTTGCGAGGCTGCCCGACGGCCCGCAGGTCTCCCTGTGCTAGCCGGATCGCAGTTGTCAGTCTGCGAACCGATATTGGGAATATAAGACGGCTCTAAAAAGAGCCTTTGTGTTTATTAGTTGGAGCTACATATAAGTGCGGATGCACAGCTTCAGGTTATTCAGAAAAACTCTATTTCCCTGATCTGTGAAGTGTACTCCATCACTTCTGTAGATATCAGCCATATCATAACGTATGTTGTTGTTGTAGATCGACCCCATTCTATGGTCTCTGAGGTATGCAGACACAGCTTTGTTGACATTCTTTCTAGATTTTTCAATCTGAGGACAAAATTTGTTTGACCATTTCCACTTCTGTCTTTGGCATATATTGGAATATACAAAGACAGTTTGAGGCAAAAGCAACATCAATTGTCTAAAGGTGTCCTTCATTAGCATTTCCAAACCTACCCCAGTCAATGTGCCTAGGTCATTTCCACCACCGTGCACAATCATGAGGTCAGGGAGTTGGAGATGCAAACATGTTTTAACCAAAGGGAGTAATTGGTGCCACATCAATCCTCTCTGTCCAAACCATTTAATGTCCACATTTTGTAAACCTAGGTCTAAGTCAATACGTCTCTGTTCTGCATACCTCTTGCACCAGAAAACATAGCTATGTCCTACGATCCACACTAGCATTTTGAAGGTGTAGCTGGAAGATATGGATAGATGTCTGTAGCTCGTGCAGTCCGTTCGTAGAATAAGAGATATTTTTAAAGATGGGGAACTACTTTTTTTTCTCATACAAAACGATAACTGATTGGGAGATGAAAAACATTGTTTACTAAAAAGTAGGGTGCATATTAGGTTTTTTTTTTTTTTTTTTTAAAGTTTAATTTATGCTTATCATGAGACCGAATTAAACCGAATTATACAATTACAGAATTGTGATGGCAGTTTGGTCATTGCTCGACACCGTTCACATATAACGTAAATCTTACATCGAAGTGCATTCACAGTAAATGGCATTGAGAAACAAGAATCAGTAGCGTTAGCAGTGGGACATTCAAAACAGTAATCTGAAAAACTGGAATACCTTTTTATCTTATACTTAGAGTCCCATATATTCGCTGCACATACAGGGGAACACACCCTAAATTCTCCCATAGCAGTGTATGAAGTAGAATATGCAGTTAATTAGGCATCGTGTTGAGAGGGGGTTCTACAATAGTGTGTGGGGGAACCGTAATGACCGGTGATATATCTCTGGCTCGAAGCCAACTTATGAAGGGCTCCCAAATATTTTTGGGTCTGGAAGCCATAGGCATGAGGTCCCAGTAAAGTGATAGTTGCTCCTGGCAATAGGCAACGTCCTGTAGCCAATCCTTAACCCTTGGGCCTCTGGTGGCCCCCCAGTGCATAGCAAGACGACGTCTCGCAAGGACCAGCATCATGGCTGTTAAGCGGCGGATTTCTGGGCGTGTCTGTGCTACATACCCTAAAAGCATCACCAGTGGAGAGCGGTCAATGGGATAGCCCGTTACTGCACGTATAACATCAGAGACCTCATTCCAATAACCAAAAACTACAGGGCAGTCCCAGGCGATATGGAGGAAGGCAGCGCCTTCACGCCTACACTTCCAGCAATTTGAATTGTCTTTGAGTTTTATTTTAAATAGTTGTAGAGGAGTTCTATAAAATCTATGAAGAAACTTGAAGTGAATCAATCTCAATTTATAGTTTCGGGATAGATATTTTGTCTGGGAGCAACACTGGGCCCATTGGTCATCAGTTGGTTGGTCACCCAGGTCAAGGCGCCATAGTGCCAAAGCCCCTGGGTCTGACCAAGGAGAGTGCCGCTGTGTGGAGGTGTATAGTCTAATGACTAGTTTGCGCGGCGATGGCGTGGTTAACAAATTATCTAGGGACTGAAGTGTCGCTGGAGGGGTTGGGAATGTAGAATGCAGTGCCCGGCACGTCGTTTTGAGCTGGTGTAACAGGAACTGTTCAAATATAGGCATTGTTTCCTCCACCCGTTCAGTGGTGCCGGTTAGAAAGACACCGTCTGGGTAGAGATCCCCCATTGTATTAATACCCATGCCTCGTGCTCTGCCAATAGCTCCCTGATCATGAAGGAATGGGAATTGTGGGTGTTTGGCTAGTGGAATGGAGGGGGCATATAACAGTGGGATCTGAACGCGCTTCCTCAGGCCCTCCCAAGCCCATCTCACCGTTTCAATAGTGTTAATTTTATTGGGCGTGCGGCGGAAAGGATAATATACGGCCATATGTAGTGGGATAGGGTCTGCTACATCCCTTTCGGTTGCCACATGGGGTTGAAATGGGACAGGGTAGATCCAGTAATGGAGAAATTGGGCTTGAGCACTCAGGGCATATAATTCGAAGTCCGGGGCACCTAGACCTCCTTTATCAAGGGGGCGCGTCAGCAATTCCCAGTTTATCCTTGGCTGTTTACCAGCCCATACTATCGAAATGGCCGCCGATCGTAATGTTTTAAAAAAAGCTTGCGTCAAAGGAATCGGGATATTTACAAAGAAGTATAAGAGCTTAGGAAGAACGATCATTTTGAGGATGGCTATTCTTCCCGCCAATGACAGTGGAAGCGCCAACCAGAATTTAGTTTTCTCCACTAGCCAAGTATACAGTTTACAGAAATTTAGGTTCTATAGAAGTTGTATATCTCTACAGAGCCACACCCCCAGATATTTGACTTCCTCCTCTGCCCACAACAAGGGGAATTCAAGAGTTCTGAGCATAGTTGAAGTTGAAGTTAAATTTATTGTACAGTTAATTAAAACCATTACAATCATGCATAGTTCTGAGCATAGGTGCATTCGTCAGGGGCATAATGGATGATTTCTTCCAATTGACACTGACCCCGGACAGACCCCCAAATCGTAGTTGCTCTCTAAGCAATGGGTTCAAGTTCTCATCTGGATGTCTGACGTAGAGTGTCATATCATCAGCATACATTGAGATAGTAAGATTACGATCAGTAAAGATCAACCCGCGAGAAGAGTGATGTTGTCGGATTCGAGCTGCTAGGGGTTCCATTGCGATGGCAAATAGTAACGGAGAGAGGGGGCAACCCTGGCGGGTGCCCCAGGAGATCGGGAAGGCTTCTGATATGAGACCATTGGCTAGGAGTCTGGCTGTGGGCTTCGTATATAGCAATAGGATCAACTTGATAAAGTTGGTACTAAACCCTTGACGCGGCAGGATGGTGAAAAGGTAGGGCCACTCAAGAGAATCGAACGCTTTAGTTGCGTCTAAAAAAACTGCCACTGCCGGCAGCTTGGGGTCGATTTGGTGGATGACAGAGAAGAAAGTGCGTACGTTTTGGGCCGTTGACCTGCCCGGAATGAACCCGGATTGGTCAGGTCAGGCTATGAGGGGCAATAATGGCTGGAGTCTGTTCGCTATCAATTTAGCCAGGATTTTTGTATCAATGTTTATTAGCGATAAGGGTCTGTAAGAGTCGCAGAGTGTGGGTGGTTTGTCCGGTTTTAGCAGAGTGATAATTACAGCCTCCCGCATGGATTGGGGCAGCACTCCTGTTTCTAATGATTCCTGGTAGACATCCAGGAGTCTTGGGGCGAGGGTGTCAGGCTATGTTTTATAGAAAAGTGTTGTGAGCCCATCTAGCCCCGGAGCCTTGCCAGTGGGAAGGGCACCAATCACCCGGGTGATGTCCTCTATCGTAAAAGGGAGGTCTAGATATTCCCTATGTTCTGGGCTCAGCCATAATAATTCTAAGGAGTCTAAGTAGGTGACCAAATCAGGAGAGGCCTCGTGTTGCTTAGCCTCATAGAGGGAGTGGTAGAATTTAGTGAGATGCTCGTGCGTGGCCGTTTGGCCGCGGATGGAAGCAGAATCATCATCCTGTAATTCAGCTATAAATGTGGGTGCAGTGGATTGTCGCAACAGATGAGATAGGGTTTTGCCAGCCCTGTCCCCCTCACCGTAACCACGCGCCCTGGCCTCTCTGCCCAGGAACTTAGTCTCTTGCTCTGCCGTTGTAATCACACAGCTTTTTGCCTACAACCCTGGGGCCGGCAGCACAATAACAGCAATAGTGACACACAGCTTCATGGCCAACAACCCAAGGGGCAGGCAGCGTCAAATGTATCATGAAATACCATATATCACATACGAATCACGTCTTTGTTGCACACAAGACTAGTCAACCTTATTTGTCGTCTTCGCTTACCCCAGTCAGGAATCTGAACAGCGCATATTATTGCCCATCGGAGGTGGCAACAGGGAATCGCCACCCTAAGGAACTTCACTCCCTCCAGTGTTCTCTAGCGCTTCCGAGTAACCCCACATAACATAATCTTGGTGTCCCACTAATGAGAGGGGCTTAACGAGGCTACCGACATCCCTCTTTTTAGTGTATATTAGTGTTAACCTTCTTCCTCTGGTGCTACTGTCATGTCGTCCCCTGGTACCACAGTCCCCCGGAGATGATACGCTGCAAATAAACCCCAGAAATTCTTAGGCCTACTTCGAGGCGGGAGCATTTCACTAAAGTTCTCCGATTGTGTGCAGCAGTAGAGCATATCATGAGACCACTGTGCAACAGTAGGAACTGGACCTCTCATCCAACACATCGCCACCCTATGCTTAGCGATGAGGAGCCCCATGTCCACCAACCTACGAGTCGCTTTAGGCAGTGCTTTAGAGTACCCCAAGAGCGCCATTGCGGGATCCGGTGTAAGAGTCGCTTCTACCACCGTTCCCAGTTCTCGAAAGACGGCCTCCCAGAAAGTAAATACTCCCGGGCACTGCCACGCCAGGTGCATGAAATCCGCAGGTAGGGCGTGGCATCTATCACAGTATGCATCCTCCCGCAGCCCGTATCTGTGGAGCCTCTCAGGGGTGCAATAGACTCTATTGATGTATTTAAAGTGTACTAGTCTGTGCCTACCATTTAGTGAAACTCGTCTGGTGTTAGTGCAGCAATAACTCCACATCGAGTCGTCTATTGTGCCCTGTAGATCTCTCTGCCATGCGAGCCTGGCCATCGAGAATTGATTTGCCCTATGTGACATAGCCAGTTTGTATATGTTAGAAACCACTTTGCGGGGGGACGTAGTCTTTATAACGTAAGACAGCTCCGGGACCTCCGGAGGTTCGTTCATGTCTTCCCCCAACTGGTCACGCATAGCTCTGCGCACCCTGTGGAACTGAAAGCGATGCAGTAAAGTGAGGGCCACCGCCGCGCCTGCAATTTGTTCCCACGTCTTAACCACTACGTCCTGGAATAGTTCTCCAGCAGAGGTTACGTTCAATGTGTGAAGCGCCCGAATGACCCCACTATCCCTGCAGGGGGCTATCCACCAAGTCCATGCAATTGGCATAGCCGGAGAGTAGAGCAAAGCCCCCGCCTGTCTTTGCAATAGAGTGTGCCAGGCGTGGCGTGTCGAGTTAATGGAGTCCAAAATTCCCGTTCTCCGATCCGCAGGTTCGAATAGCGTAGCCCGTAGAGTGAGTGGCTCAGCGAACAGTCTTTCGATAAAAAGGAACGGCACGTCAGGTGCGCCGTGTATTCAATGGAATGCCAGTGCTCCCTGCGCTGCCCTACAATACAAATCGAAATCTGGAGCACCCAAGCCCCCCATTTGATAGGGTAACGTGAGTATATTCCATTTCACTCGCGCTTGTTTACCTGCCCAAGCTAGTTATAACATCAATTTCTGCAGTCGGTGAAAAAAGGAGCGTGGTAAAACTATGGGAATATTTGTAAATAGAAACAAAAATCTGGGCAAAACCACCATTTTCATAATGGATACACGGCCGATAAGAGACAGCGGCAAACGGATCCAGGCCTCAACATCGTCCTCCAGTTTATTTATGGCGAAACCATAATTCTCTCTGAATACTATCTCTGAGTCTGTGTGAAGCCTAATACCTAGGTACCGAATCGAGTCTGTGGTCCATTGTAAAGGGTATTCCATTTCGAAACATTCCGTGACCGGGGTGAGCGGGAAGACAAGGGATTTAGGCCAATTCACCCGCAGTCCCGATAGTGCACGGAAGTGCACTACTTCTCTAAGAACAGAGGCCAGGTGGCGTTCCGGGTCTCGCACATATATTAAAGTGTCGTCCGCGTATGTGGACAATACTATCCTATAGGTCCGGAACCGAATGCCCTTATGCCCATGATATTCTCTAAGAGCACAAGCCAAAGGTTCAGCAACCAGGGCGTATAAAATAGGAGACAGCGGGCACCCCTGCCTAGTCCCCCTTGTAATAGTAATTGAATCCGTGACCAGATTGCCAAGCCGGATCCGCGCTGTGGGCGCATTATACAAGACTCCGATCAGCCGAAGGAAGACTGAGCCCAGTCCCATCCTATTCAGCACCTGCCGCATAAAAGGCCATTCGACAGAGTCGAAGGCCTTTTCCATGTCCAGGAAAACCGCCACCGCCTCTGTATCTTGCCTAACATGTTGCATGATTCCAAACACTGTGCGCAAGTTGTATGTGAGGTTCCTATCCGGGACAAAACCCGCTTGCTCCGGCGCTACCAGCACCGACGAGAGAGGGGCTAGTCGGTTGGCCAAGATTTGAGCAAATATCTTGGTGTCCACGTTGAGCAATGAGAGGGGGCGGTAAGATCCGCAATCCTCCCGGGGTTTACCCGGTTTGGGGATGGCCACTATGACTGCCTCTCTCATAGTCTGGGGCATTGTGCCGGAGACACACATATCGTCAAAAAGGGCCGAAAGATGAGGGAGCAGCAAATCAAGGAACGTCTTATAGAAGCCGACTGTGAGGCCGTCCGTCCCTGGGGCGCTAGCAGTTTTCATTCCCGCCAAAGCTTCCGTAATCTCATCTTTTTCAATGGGATGCATAAGGAACTCACGATGTGAGTTGGTGAGAAATGGAAGCTTAATGTGTTCTAAATATTCTAATATTTCTTCGTCCGTGCCAGACGATTGCGAAGTATACAGTTCAGAGTAAAACTGTTTGAACCTATCTGCAATGTCCGATTCTTCCGTCAACATTGTTCCGTCAGCAGCCCTGATCTCATTAATCAGAGTTTTATCACGCTTAGCTTTCAGGATCCGCGCCAAGACCGAGCCTGGCCTTTCTCCCTCCCCGTACGTGCGGGCCGCAGCGTACTTGCCCAGATGTTTAACTTCGCTGTCTGCGGCCTCGTGAAATTCCCAGAGCGTGTCTTTAATGGCACGTGCGAGGTCCCCACCTTCACCCGCAGCTTGCCGGGATTCCAAATCCCTCAGCTTCTGTTCTAGGTCTGCCAGCCTCTGCGTATAGAACGGGGAACCCCCGAGTGCTTGGCCATGGCCACCCCGCGGATATACACTTTGAAAGCCTCCCAAACGGTCTGGAAATTATCCACCGAACCGATATTGATAGTGAAAAACGTTTCTATGGCGTCTGCCAGCTCCTCCTTGAAGAGGGGATCAAGCAGTGAATAGGGGGGAAAGCGCCATGTGAAAGGCGGAATGGTGTTCT
This sequence comes from Calotriton arnoldi, assembly GCA_963921515.1. Lineage (NCBI taxonomy): Eukaryota > Metazoa > Chordata > Amphibia > Caudata > Salamandridae > Calotriton > Calotriton arnoldi. The sequence goes on along the minus strand of CAWUFW010005832.1, from coordinate 716,907 downwards.
TAGGAGTGGCCACCACCAACAACAGCGGCGAATGATCCGACAGCGTACGTGGGAGTACCACACAACAACGCACCATCTCCAAAAGGAACTCAATGGCTAACCAGTAATCTATACGAGTATGCAAATTGTGGTAGGCCGAAAAGTGTGTGAACCCTCCCCTGTCGGGATGTCGACTCCGCCACACATCACAAAGGTCATAACTGACCATTACACTATCCAGCACCCGTGCCGCCGCAACAGGCCTCCTCTCCGATCCTGCGGATCTATCCAACGTAGGATTACGAACCAAGTTAAAATCCCCCCCCCCAGAGAAACTGCGCGCCCCGAAAACTGTACGCCATAGTCGCCAGCTTCGTGAAAAACTCAGGACAATCATAATTGGGGCCGTATACGTTCACTACGATTATATCCATGCCTCTGCCCCGACATCTAGAAATGACAAACCGTCCCTCCGAGTGTGAGTGTAGCAGTTCAAGTACATATTCAGAGCGTGGATTAACCCAGGTGAGGACCCCCCGCGCATGTGTCGTGAATCCCGAGGCATTGATATTTCCCAGAAGCCCCCTGCCGCGCAGCAGCGCGCTGGACTGTGGGAGATGTGTCTCCTGGAGTAAAGCTAAATCTATGTTCTGTCTGTTTAAGTAGTTCAGCACCTTGCGCAGTTTGCGGTAGTCATTCAGCCCCCGAATATTCCATGATAAAGCTCTTAGGGAATCGACACGCCTCGGAGCGCTAGCTTCGCTAGGTGTCGTCATTCTGTGGTTCCGTTAGCCTCTTGAATCCTGACCTGCGCATCGCGTATTCTGTGTGTGCAACATGTACAAAGGATAGCCAAACCGCAATTAACAAAAACAATCTAACATAGCCCCCCCTACACCCACTCCCCACCCACAGCAGACCACCCCCAACTTGGTCGCGCATTCCAAAGTACCCCTACCCAACCCCCCGCTGACCACCCCCCACCAACAATTAAGACCCTGGTGTATGACACTCGTGGGCGGAGGTTTTTCGGCAAAAAAGGAGAAGAATAAACTAAAACACTTCTGCTCTGCCTCACGTACCCCGCCAATAAATCTATACAGCCCCGGTCACCAGACCCCGTTCGAGAACGTACTACTGCACCAAGCATTCATCGCCAGCGCTCCCTCCCCATTTTGTACCTAGAGCCCTAGGACATCGTCGCTGCCTCTACCGTGTCCCACGGGCCTGTTAGCGCGTGTCAGCTGCTAGGCGCCAGCCTATCCCAGCAATGCAGACAATCCCATTTGATCCCCGGTGCAGTGCATACCGAGTGCCACAATGTTCCCGCCTTCCCAGTGTCACTAAACAGTCTTCCTTCCCCTCCACGGGGCCCACCCACCGCCCCCGTGCAGCACCCCCGTTATACTCATCAGGCAGTCGTTGCAGTTCCGTTTCAGTCCTGGTCATCCAGCGCTCCTCCGGCCGCTTCACCCAGCGAGTGCTGTTCAGGGCTCCCATGATGTTCTTTAGACCAACCCTTCAAGGCCTTCTGGAGAGCCTTCGGATCCGTGAAGATGTGGGACTTGCCTTGCCGGTTAACTCGCAACTTAGCAGGATACAGCATGGCATAATCCAAATTTAAGTCCCGCAGTTGCTTCTTCATAGGGGCAAATTGTCTGCGCGCCTCTTGCACTCGCATAGTGAAGTCCGGGTACAGGGATATTGAGGATCCTTCATAAGACAGTGTTTGCTTTTCACGCGCTAGGCGGAGCGCCACGTCTCTGTCCCGGTAATTGAGAGCTTAGCGATTATTGGGCGCGGTGGTGCACCCGGAGGCGGGCGCGGACCCAAGGAGCGATGGGCCCTCTCCACCACGAACATGTTAGAGAAAACTCCGTCCCCCAGTAGAGTGATCAATAGCTTTTCTATGAATTGTTCCATGTTGCCCGTGGACGTCGTCTCCGGCAAGCCAGTGATCCTCAAGTTGCAGCGCCGGGAACGGGCTTCTAAATCCTCCGTTTTGTCCTGAAGGACACGCATAACCCTCCCCAGTTGTTTGTGGTCCGTATCTAGCATGGTATGCGCCTCTTCTACCTCCGTGAGTCTCCTTTCAGACATATCAAGACGTTCCGCGTGCTTGTCCATACGTTCCACCATTCTATCCATTCTGTAAGAGAGCGCGTCCATTTTTGTGCCCAGGGAGGCTATGCCACTCTGCAAGCTTTTATCCATAGCTAAGATCATACTGCGAATGTCCGGGCCAGCATCATCTGCAGCCGCGGAGTGCTCCCTGGAGGCCTCTGCAGAGGTGGCGTCGTGCGATTTCGACCTCTTCTGCTCGAAGGAGAATTTAGGTTGGGCTTTGTCAACTCTCCCCATATTGAGACCAAGGGGTGAGAGACCACACGGAGCCCAGTCCCGTTTCGCGTCAAGCTCCCAACTGCACTCGGCCGGAGCCGTCTACTCTCAGGACCAGCAGGCTCCGTCCGCTCCTCCCCCGTCAGACCAGCCGTTAACCTGTAACGCCCAATGTGTCCGGCCTTGTCGCAAAGGAACGCTGCACGCGCAGACTCCGGCCGCCCGGGCCACAGGGCTGTGCACACACGTAGAAAGTCCCTCGGCGCCCGCCACAGGCACAGTATCAGCGTCCGCAGCCCCCCTGCCAGAGCAAAAGGCACTTGCCACACTATGTCCCGGGACCGGCAGTTCTCCAGGGGATCACACAAACAATCACAGGAGACAAGCAGCCCTATGTCCCCAGCCGGCGCAGCGCCGGCCCCAGTGGCACTTCTCAGTAGCTCCCGAAAACGCTCTTGTTACCGCGTCACTCTATTCCCATGAGCAACCGGTGAGCCTCCATCAGGTCGCACTCTTCCTTCCTATGGCCGCAGGGGCTACAGCTGGATCCAGGCCATGGGCAATATACCACGGTGGGGAAATAACTGCTTCACATTCGTGGAGCGCGATAACCAGCGCTGCCCTGCCAGGGGGCCCCGAAAGCCATCAATGTCCCGGGGTGCTTCAATCCAGCCGCACCCCCACTTAGGTGTGGGGCTCTCTTCCCAATTGTCCGCTCCCTACACGCCCCACTGCAGTCCAGCACTGACCCCCAGAGTAGAGAGGGCACCCCGCGCTCCGTAAGGCGTTGTAGACGGGCACCTACCTGGCGAAGCGGCTCCGATGTGGTCCAGGAGAGTTTTACAGCCACTGTGTCCACGTTCATGCAGAGAGGTTTGTCGGCGAAGACACCACCGCAAGACTCACTCACACCCCCAAGGCCTCCTTGCCTCGGCCGAGCCGGATAGTGCTTCACCTCAGGGCAGCACGCGATGGCAGCCCGTCTCCCGCAGCGATGATCCACCTCGTGTGCACTCTGTTCGGCACAGCAATGGCGGACAGGCTCTGCGTACGCGGCTCTGCCCACGCCGCGCTGCCAAAGCTATCCGCAGCTCAGGGGAGCCGACCACACTCGCTCCAGAGTCCCAAGCAGGAGTCAGGCAGCCAGCGCCATCGCGCACTCAAGGGGACCCCGGGACCCGCTGGGGGCACTCCGCTCGTCAGCTGACGCAGCTACGCACTCTGCTCCGCTCCAGTCTGGGGATCACAGGCCTGGTCAGCGTCCCGCAGGTCACCACGATTTCTCTGGCACAGCTATCCGGGGCAACACCGGAGGGCCACCCGTGGCAAACAGGTGAGCTCCGACGGCCAGCGCTGTGTCGGGGGGGGGGTCTGGGGGCCACGGGGCTGTCGGATATCTGCAGGATAATGAGGCGGTAGTACAGAGCTCGAGGCTCAAGCGGCCATCTCGGTCGCGATCAAGCTCCGCCCCTTCGAACTCTGTAATTAAAGTGCGTATAGGAGCTAATATTGTGACGTCATTCGTTGAAAAGAATTGGGCTTCTAGTTCTTTAATCTCCCGTTCCAGTCTAGCTAGTGTCGTGCGAATAGATTTTAGAACCCCCGATTGTTTGGAGATACAAGCCCCCCGTATGGCAACTTTAAAAGCTTCCCATAATGTGGACGGAGAGTCTACTGAACCCTCATTAGTAGAAAAATAATGTTCAATTTCTAGGGCTATTTCAGCCTTAAAGGCCTGATCTAGAAGGGCATGTGGGGGGAGTCTCCACGTGAATGCACGCGGTCGCGTGTCTGGAACCCGCCACTGAAACAGCACCGGGGCATGATCCGAGAGGGTGCGGGGGAGATGGTGTGTATCTATCGCCCAGGTGGTCATATTGGCAGATACCAGCCAGTAATCAAGTCGTGACCATGACTGATGAAACGAAGCGACGCATGTGCCCTCTCGTGTAAGTGGGTGGAAATGGCGCGAGGCATCTTGGAGGTTGTTCTCCGAGATGATGGAGTTCAGGAGTGTCGTGGCATTTCGATGGGGGTTGCGGGCCGTGCCTTCCCTATCCATTGTATTGTCCAAGACTGCATTGTAATCGCCTCCCCAAATTACCGTGTCACAGCCCATCGAAACAATCTTGGCCCAGACTGTCAAAAAGAATTGAGGGTCGTCTACGTTGGGTCCAGCCAGTGTGACGTGGGTGGATAACAGTTGGCCACGTAGTATAACAAAGCGCCTGTCAGGATCTACCACAGTGTGATGAGTGCACCAGCCCAGGCCCCGACTAATGAGTATTGAAACTCCCCTAGCATAATTTGAGAAGGTAGCAGAATGTACCTCACCCCACGATCTGCGGAATAGCCTTGAATCTTCAGGATTGCGAAGGTGTGTTTCCTGTAGAAAGCATATGTCAATATGATGCCTACGCAAATATGAGTGCACTAGCCTGGTTTTCTTGTGACCATTTAGGCCGCGTATGTTCCACGTGAGGAATTTCGTGTCAGTCATGGTGAGTGGTGGAGATGCAGACTAACCTAAATTGTAGAGTGACACGTATCAAATGTTTCCCAAAGTCTAGCCCAATGAGTATGACAATTCTGTCCAGTGAACGCACACAATCTGTATCAAACAATTTGACCAAAACCAACCGTCTCCAACAAGAATAGTAGCTGTCTCTTAAAACATGAACCCCATATATCCCCCCCCCTCCCACTCCCACCTCCCAAACAGGTGAAGAACAGATACCTCCCTCCCACCCTTGAAATCCCCTCGGATACCTTGTCGGGTACAAACCCATGGGAGATCTCCCTGTGGGGCACGGCTAGGCGGCGGTCACCTGCCATAAGACAGGGTGGCCGAGCCAGGGTCAACTGAACCGTATTTAGCTAACAGTACATAACTAAACTGGGGTTTCCAGGCCGCAGAGTAAGTACACACAATCTACGATTGGGAACTTGCCATCTGATCATATAACGTGAATATATCTAACACTGTCAAGAACAAACATCACCGTAGGAGCCAACGTGTAAGCGTATACCCAAGTGACTAAACACATGATAAGCTGGAGGAGCAAACCTCACTCAATGTCACTTAGATTTGTAGGTTGGGATGAGTTCTGGGAGGCTCTCGGAGGCGACTTACGCGGACATATATGTTTGGCATATTTCAATGCTGACTTGGCGTCAGTGAAGAAATGTGATTGGCTGTCGTAAGTGATTCTCAGCTTCGCAGGGTACAACATAACGAAAGGGATGGAGGCCGCGGACAGAAGCTTTTTAGCGGGAACAAACTCTCGACGCGCCGCTTGCACTGACGGGCTATAGTCCAGATAGAAAGAGAGGGTGTTGCCATCATGGGTTATGGGGCTCTTTGCCCGAGCTTCCCTCAAGATAGCGTCTCTGTCTGCATAATTGAGGAGGCGCGCTACAATAGGGCGTGGAGGAGCACCAGGGACGGGCCGGGGACCTAGAGAACGGTGGGCTCTCTCCACTGTCATCACTGAAGACAGCACCGAGCCAAAGAGGGTCCGCAGCAGATTGTCAATGTAGGGCTCCATTTTTGAGATTGCTGTAGACTCCGGAAGTCCAATAATGCGGAGGTTGTTCCTCCTAGAGCGCGCCTCCAAATCCTCATTTTTCATTGTAATTATCCCCAGTTCTTTTTCCAGGCTAAGTATTTGAGTTCTGGATTCCGTCTGATTGTCTTGGGTATCCGAGAGCCTGTTCTCAAGCGTGTCGAGGCGGGTTTCATGTGCTTCCACTTTCTTCTTGACCACTTCGAGGCCCGAGGTCAGGACATCAATTTTGCCATCAATTGTTTTGAGGCTGGACCTTACATCCAGTAGGATGGAGCGCATATCTTCTACGGGAGTATCTTCAGCCTCCATAGGGGATTGCGACGCGCCCTGGTCCGCGGACTGTTCCATGGTTCGAGTATGGCGCTTGCTCTCGAACGGGATTTTAGGCTGCTTAGGGTCCGCCTTGCCCATCCTGCAAGAACACGTTGGTACGCCTCAGATACAGCGGGCCGCACCTCCCACCCGACCGCAGACACCTGCAATGCTCTGCACAGGTGTAATGGCAATTAAATGTATTGTCCGGTCAAGCAATGAGCCACACAGCGGCAAGACAAGCAGGCCGCCAGGCCCCCCACCAACGGTAAAGTGCAGCACAGTAGGGCAGCGGAGAGTCAGGTGCGAACGCGGCCCCAGCGCCGTCTGGAGCTGCTCCGGTATTACAAGCACCCCTCCTGTGATAGAATCGGTGTTCTCAGGGTTGAAACAGCAGAGGGGCCATTTGAGCTCTCTGGTTCGGCCGGCTGTTCACTCACTCCTCATGCGTCTCAGTTGAAGTCCAAGCGCCCTGGGCCCGGCGCAGCCAGGCGGCATTAAAGTAAATCAGGGCTCAGCCAGGCTAGCAGATGGAGCGTGGGCCGAGGACTGGACCGCGCACGCGGGGACGTAGCCACCTACACAAGGAATAAGTGCGAGTCTTCCAGCGCCCCACCTCGAGCCGGCAGACACTCGACCCAAACCCCCGCCACCACTCCCGACAGTAAGCCTCCACGTTGGAGGGGCAGGTACACCCAACACCCCCTTGGACAAGGCGAACCGCTCCCGCTAGCGTTAGCCCGGCCTCAGCAGGCCCGTAGCCCGACAGAACCGCGGCCTCGCAGCGCAAGTCAATCCGGCCCGCACCAAAGGCGCCAGTCACCCGCTTACCTCGTTCTTGCTTGGAGATGGGCGAGGCGCGCTCCTCCCGTCTTCTTCGGCCTCACGAGCCGGCGCAGCCTACAGCCATCATCTGCCGCCGCACTGCGCCCCTCCGATCACGCCAGGCTCACCCGCTCTCCGCCTACACAGGGCCACAGTATGCAGTCTTCTCGGCGCATTAGATCACCGACGCCGGGCAAAGGAGGTCACTGTCTCTTCCCGCATCCACCTCCAAGACCATCGGTCGGGCACTCGGCAAGGCGGCCAAGAGTCACGCAGCGGGTGAGAGGCTAAAACTACGCCCTGCTCACCGCGCACATGGCCGCCATGACAGTCTCGGAGCTCGCCCGTTCACAGCCCATGAAACGGCCGGCTGCCAGCAGTGAATCGCGGCTCCAACACGGCATCGCAGTCCCGTCGGGTGCAGCTCCTGGAAACCCCTTCTTCTGGACTGAAAATTACGGCATATTGGTGATGTTATGCGAATGTATGAGGCTCGGCCGGCAGAGCCTCCACGTTAGGCGGCCATTCTGCAGCGCGCCGTAGCCACGCCCCCAGGGTGCATATTAGTTTGTCGAACAGCATCTTTGTGATTGGTTAATAAAAAGCAGTTTCAACGTAGAGTTCATATGATAGGATAAAATTTGCTCAGTTCAACCACACCTGCTACTTGCATTTGGAAGGCACTGTTCGAACTTAAAACAATGGTGAACATTTAACCTGCACGTGCCCTTAAATGTTCGAGAAAATGTTGCAAAAAATATCGTTAGGTTTGAAAAAATGATGAACTTTTAACCTGCACGTGTCGTAGAATGTTCTAGAAAGTTTGTTGATAGAATACGTTGAACTTCTCACCTGTATGTGTTCTTAAATTTTTTAAAACTGTTTATATGGAAAGTTCAAAAATAACCAATAGAGAGAAGTTTTGCAATTTGAAAAAATAAAGGAACTATTCTGATTTGTTCTTTACATGTATTTATGTGTGGAGCAACAGGGAAATTGTGCCATTACTGATTCCATTCTTGATGAGAGCGGTGCATTACATGTACTGTGTGACAAAGAAAGAATTGCAAATTTGGCAGGGAGAAAGGTCTTGGTGCAGAAAGCGCTGTTTTGTGGAAATGGTGTAAATCCGTTCAGTAGTTTTTGAGATATTAAAGGAAAAAAATATATATATATCTGGACTGTGCCTAACTCCCGAGCACGAGCTTGCCTCTGATTGGCTGCTAACAATTCAAACCAGGAAGTGTTAGCAGCCATCTTGTGCCTCGCATCGAGTGAAAATATAAAAGAAAGGTCCCGGGGGCAATTTAATATACCGGAGCTCTGTCTGTGCGAGATACCGCTTTCACGCTGCGTCTCCCTACATCAGCAGGTAACGCACCCTTTTCCACCATCAACAGCATACCTCCAACAATATACTTGGGCCCGCAAGTCTGCCTCTGCGAACCACTTGTCGGCTCACAGCTCTTCGGGTGCGAGTTCTCGGGCCCGCAGTTGTATCTGTGAAGCCAATACTGGAAATATACCGGAGGTGTCTCTCTGCGAGATACGCTCTTCACGCTCCCTCTCCCCACATCAGTGTTCCGCAGCTATCCCTTTGGAAGCCGATGGCCCGCACCTTTCCCTATACTAGTCGGCCCGCGGGTGTTCCTCTGCGAGCTGGCCCGCAGCTCTTCCTCTGCGAACTCACGGGCCGCGGTTCTCCCTCTATGAGCCTGCTAATCGGCTCGCAGTTCTTCATCTACGAGCCAGACCGCCGGCTCTTAAGTCTCTGAGAACAGATGTAATGGAGGCAACGATCATGCAGGTCGGACACCCAACACTGCTCCGACATCCCCCAGTAGGAGCTCCTTGTCCGCCATCTCCCTCACCCCCACCCCCACAAACAAATGTGACAGTCACGTTAGGTTGGAGAAATAAGAATCTTAGTCATGTATGGATTTACATATAAAACATTTTATTAAAACAAAACAACAACAAATAAAACTATGTACAGCCATGTCGTGTCATCGCTGGACCATTTGTGAATTACAGCCTGTAAGACAAAAAGAAAGATAAGATGGTTCGTCATGCGTCCAGCAAAGGAGAAAGAGAGAAAGAGTGAGGGAGAAAGAGAGAAACAAAGAAAGAGTGAGAGAGAGAGGAAGACAAAGAAATAGAGAAAGAGTGAGAGAGAGAAAGAGAGAAATAGTGTGAGAGAGGAAGAGAGAGAGAAAGAGTGAGAGAGAGGAAGAGAGAGCGAAAGAGAGGGAGAGAGGAAGAGAGAGGAAGAGTGAGAGAGAGGAGAGAAAGAGTGAGAGAGAGGAAGACAGACAAAGACAGAGAAAGAGTGAGAGAGAAAGAGTAAGATACAAGGAAAAGAGAGAGAGAGAAACAGTGTAAGAGAGAGGTAGAGAGAAAGAGAGAGAGAAAGAGTGAGAGAGAGGAAGAAAGAATGAGAGAGAGGAACAGACAGGGAAACAGAGAAAGTGTGAGAGAGAGAAAGGAAGAGATGGAGAGGGAGTGTTGACACTGGAGAAAATCTTCGCAGCTTACCTTTGTGCCTCCGGTGTGTCTCCAACCACGTGCCGGGACATAGTGCACCCTTAAGTTTAGTGATCTGAAAGATAGTATAGAATTAGTAATTGCAGAGTACATACAACTGCACACGCCTAATTATCTGTTTCGGCAATGCGCAATCAGGCTGCTGCAGCCCATCCACTCCCACTGCTCGGAGGTGTCTGTGCGCTCTTGTGCGCCCAGGCTGCTGCACACTATCCACTCCCACCGCCCAGAGGTTACTGCCCGCTGCTGCGGAAAGAAGTATCTCTGCTCACCTTCCGCCACCGGCGTGTGTGTAAGAGGGTGCACCACGTGCTGAAGCAACTTTGTCAGGCTTTGTCAGGATGGCCACGCATCATCGCAGTTTGTACACGCGTTCAGCTGTGGTGGTGTGGGGGGGGGACGTCGATTTGTGAATCACAGCCTGTTAGATAAAAAGCAAGATAGGATAGTGCGTCATTCGTCCATCAAAGGAGAGAGAAAGAGAGGGAGAGAAAAAGAAAGAAGGAGTGAGAGGAAGACAGAGAGAAAGAGAGAAACAGTGGGAGTGACAGGAAGAGAGAGAGAAAAAGAAAGAAAGAGTGAGAGGAAGACAGAGAGAAAGAGTGAGAGAGACGAAGAGAGAGAGAAACAGTGAGAGACAGAAAGAGAGAGAGAGGAAGAGAGAGAGAGGGAGAGAGAGAAAGAGTGAGAGAAAGGAAAAGAGAGAGAGAAAGAGTGAGAGTGAGGAAGAGAGAAAGTGTGAGAGAGAGGAAGACAGAGAAAGAGAGAGAGTGAGATACAAGGAAGAGAGAAAGAGAAACAGTGTGAGAGAGAGGAAGAGAGAGAGAAACAGTGTGAGAGAGAGGAAGAGAGAGAGAGAGAGTGAGAGAGGAAGAGAGAGAAAGAAAGAATGAGAGAGAGAGGAAGAGACAGAGAAAGAGAGAAAGAGTGTGAGAGAGAGAAAGGAAGAGATGGAGAGGGAGAGTGAGTGTTGACACTGTGGAGAAAATCCTCACAGCGCACCTTTCTGTCACCGGTGTGTCTCCAACCACGTGCCGGGATATAGGGCAGCCCTCAAGCTTAGTCATCTGAAACATAAAAATGGAATCAGTAATGGATGAGTACATACATCTGCGTATGCCTAAACCGCTGTCCCGCCTTTGTGTATCCAGGCTAGTGCACCCCATCCACTTCCACTGCCCAGAGGTGTCTACCCGCTGCTGTACACCCAGGCTGCTGCACTCCATCCACTCCCACTGCCCAGAGGTGTATGACAGCCGCTGCGCACCCAGGCTGCTGCACCCCATGCACTCCCACTGCCCGGAGGTGACTGCGTGCCGCTGCGCACCCAGGCTGCTGCACCCCATCTACTCCCACTGCCCGGAGGTGACTGCCCGCCGCTGCACAAACAAGCCTCTCTGCTCACCTTACACCACCTGCGTGTGTCGAAGAGGGTCCACCACGTGCCGAAGAAACCTCCTCACCCGTTGTGTACACGCGGAGAGCGGAGCTCACAATTCAGGTTGAGTGTTGATTGCAGGATGGCCACGCTTCATCGCAGGCCTGCAAGACAAAAAGCAAGATAAGATTGTGTGTCATGCGTCCATCAAAGGAGAGAGAAAGAGAGATAGAGAGAGAAAGAAAGAGTGAGAGGAAGACAGAGAGAAAATGAAAGAAGGAGTGAGAGGAAGACAGAGAGAAAGAGAGAAACAGTGGGAGTGACAGGAAGAGAGAGAGAAAAAGAAAGAAAGAGTGAGAGGAAGACAGAGAGAAAGAGTGAGAGAGTGAGAGAAGAAGAGAGAGAGAAAGAGTGTGAAGGAGAGAAAGGAAGAGATGAAGAGGGACAGTGAGTGCTGTGTCTCCAACCACGTACCGGGACCTAGTGGAGCCCTCAAGCTCCCACATCTAAACATAGTACAGAATTAGTAATGGGAGAGTATATACGATTGCGTACGCCTAAATAGCTGTGCCGCCTTTGTGTATCCACTCCCGCCGCCCAGACGTATTTGCCCACCGCTGCGCACCCAGGCCTCACTGCTCACCTTTTCGCGGACAGGGCACCCTCTGCATCATGCAGTCCCGCTCCGCAGGCCAACAGGTCTCACATTTAGTGCTGCGTCTTGATTTTGCCATGCCAGAGGACATACTAGTGCACCTATCCTCATCGCAGGTTGCACACCCGCTCAGTCCTTGCGGTGCCACTAACTCAGTGAACAGTGAGGCCACGCACGTGGTGGTAGGCCTCCCTGTTCGGTGGCTCAGGCCTACACTGCGGTCCAGCAGGGCACACAAAACCTGAGCTGTCCAGACCGCCGGGACGGGCCATCACCGCAGGCTGTACACCCGCTCAGCAGTTACGGTACCCGTACCTCAGTGGACCGAAAGTCACCGTCCCGTGCCGGTGTGCCTGTGCCGGCCGCAGTGCATCCGGTGCGAGCAACTGTGAAATGGCATCGAGCACGTGCGCCCGGTCTTTTTTATTGGCAGGGTCACGTGTCCTGTGACGCCTGTGCTGGATGGGTGTGGTGTGGGTGTATACTAGCCGTGAGGGAGTGGCTGTGGCGTACTGACAACTAGGGTGTGACCAGCAGATCACTGCAATGAAAATCTGGGCCATGTAGCGTTGTTGTCCTTCCCTGTAAGCGTAAGCGGAGTGGGCTGGCCTGCCGTATGCCAGTTCTGCGTGAGGCTGTGAAGAATGACTCCGGAGCTATGGGCGCGGCTCCATCGTGAGCTGTATGAGGAATCAACTGATGCGGCACTGTTGCCAGATTGGGCTAGATCACGCACAATTGGGCTATATTTTTCCCGGTTGTGCGGTAAAATTTAGGTTTGTGCTAGTTGCCAGATTATAAATATATATACAGCGCTCCAGCAAACTAGTATGTTAAAGCGCTTTATTAGACAAATATTTACTTGGCAGCCTGCTGCAACATCAATTCCAATCCATTCACCGCCTGCTTGACGATGTCCCTGCCCCTCCTTCCTTAAAGTAGCAATATCGGGCTAGTTTGGGCTACTTTTTGGTTGTCTTTGGGCTAGAGAATGCTTAAAAAATCTTTCAACACTGGCATGCCGGTGTTCTTGTTGTAGTGCTGCCGTCACCCGGGTCGCAAGCGTCAATGTGTCACTCTGTGAGCCAAGTCCCTGAACATGGCCAACATGGAAGGCACGGGGAATCACTGACCCTACATTCATCCATAGTTACACACAAGAAAGATGGTGGACATGACACATCTGTGTGGGTGTGAATGTTTATTGCACATTCAGTGGAGTATTGCAGCTGTAGCAATACTGGGCCATGCAAAATCCAAATTTCAGTTTTTGGGACATGGAGGGCAGCCAATTAGACAAGCTCGTTGTCGGAGTTAGGGTGCGCCAACATATGTACTTATACAATCACTCCGCCAATCCCCACGCACTTATAAATTCACTATACACTCTCCTTGCAGTACTCTAATCATCCAGTCTCTACGTACATACTTGTACAATGACCGAGACAAAGTTACATAACCAAAGTTTTCTCCCACTGTCAAAGGTAAGTTGGTTGCTTACGCTGTCCAGAGCACAATGTAATGTGGTAGGGCCCAGGGGCAGTATGTTGCATACATAATGAACACACGGACACAGATAGATAGTGGAACTGGGTACGAGCACGTGCACTCGACTCCTTTTTATTACCAGGGTCACATGTCCAGTGACGTCTGTGCTGGATGCGTGTGGGGTGAGTGTAAGCCAGCCCTCCGGGAATGGTTGGTGCTGGTAACAAGTACAACAGTAATCATCAGATCACACACAGAGATTCAATCATAAAGGGTCCATGACTTGTGCTACACTAAGTTAGGGGCACCAGATCTGAAATCATACACAAAATATTCTGTCATAAAGGGTCCATCAGTTGTGGTGGACTGAGGTAGGAGCATCAGAAGCATTCCGCGTGTGCACAGCTAGCGATGATGCGTGGTCCGGGCGGGCCGCACTGGGAGCAATGTGTCATGCCTACTGGACTCCGTCATCTGGAATCGCGACTCAATCTGAATTGTGAGCCCTGCTGTCCGCAGTGTAGATCGAAGGCAGTAGTCAGCACAGACATCGAGGAAAGCTTTTTGTCACTTCCTCTTGAGAAAATTCAACGACATAGAGTACAATTCTGTCTGCAATTAATAAATCAAGACTGAATTCAAATTGTGAGCTCTGCTGTCCGCAGTGTAGACTGCCATTCAGTGTTCCTTTGGACTTGCAAGATGAATTTGGTCATTGTACTAAAGCTATAATTGATATCAAAAAAGTTCTTGAAGCAAGGATACTAAAAGGATATTATGTAGGTTAAAGGGTACGTGGCGATGACTTATGGTGCAGTGAGCTAGTGGCACCTGAAGCACTCAGCGTGTGCGCATCGTGCTATGATGCGTGGTCCGTGTGGGCCGCACTGGTAGCAATGTCTTTTGTTTAATTAATTCTGCCTTAATAAGGCCACGTGGCGTTTACTTGTGGTGCACTGAGTTAGTGGTACCTCTGGCGCTCAGCGTGTACGCAGCCTGCGATGATGCGTGGTCCGGGCGGGCCGTACTGGGAGCAATGTGTCATGCCTACTGGACTCCGTCATCTGGAATCGCGACTCAATCTGAATTGTGAGCCCTGCTGTCTGCAGTGTAGATCGAAGGCAGTAGTCTGTACAGACATAACTGTGCAGTGCTGTGCCGCTGTGTTCGCAGGGGGCTTGTGTCGAGGAGGCCCACGGTCATGGCGGCAGCCACGTGGCAGGGTGAGGGTCGCCGCTCTGGCAGACGCGTTGGCTTTCACACAAGTGAACCACGCCCAGAACCCCGGCCTATTTATTCACACTTCTACGCTGGAGTGGCGTACGTTGGACCAGTCCACTGCGCTTCCGCTTACAGGGGGCGACGACACAGGTTCATGACCGAGATCTTCCCCACTGCCTGAGGTAACATGGTTGCGTCCACTGTCCATAACACTACAAGTACCAGCTTGATTTTGGATCGCACAGCAGATAGGTTTAATGAATATTATAATTAGAAATTAGAATTTAAAAAACCTTTGAATTCACTGAAAAAACCATAGGTTTCAGGGACGTTATAGTTACAAATTATCATGTTAAAAACCTTTGAAATTCACTGAAAAAACCATAGGTTTCAGGGACGTTATAGTTACTTGCACATTTCACTCGTACAAAACCATAGAAATTCGGCCGTTATAGTTAGTTGAGCTAACTATAACTCACGCCCCACAATGCACTGCTGATGACGTCACATATTACATCATTCATGACATGGTCAGTGACATCACTGATGACATCTCAAATGACATCACTGATGACATCATCCACGTGAAAATCTGATGCACCTCCTCATACCTTAATAAAACATTTGATACACCCATTCTAAAATACAGACTACCATTTTCGAAACAATACAGACACCAATACCAGTTACTACATACGCACGCACTGATTCCTAGGTCTACACACACATCCACTCATTCACCCATAAAGTCACTCATACATGCAGTGACTCATCAATACAACACTATTATAGGCACTCATACACCTATACAAACACTCACACACCGCCACTCATCCAGAGTTACTCACACATCTAGTCAGTCATGCAAAGAATCAATCACACTTCTATTTACTCAGCTATACAGTTATACACACACAACCTCACTTATTCATAGTGATATTAACATATACTTACTCTCTTATACAATCACTGATACAAGTACACACTCATCCATACAGCACTCTCACAATCACTGACTCTCACGTATAGTCATTTATATACTCCAACTCTCTCATGCACTGCGTTTTACATATGTAGTTACTTGGACATGTAGCACTGAGATATCCATTCACTCACTAACACACCCATACACACACTCACCCACCCATACAGCTGTTTCCACATGCACTCTTGAACCCATACACCCAGTGAATAAAGAACTCACACATCTATGCACAAAGTCACACACCTCCCACCCACTCACACACACACTCAGGCACCCATACAAATACTCAAGCAACCAATCAATAACCCATATAGACACTCCTGTAGCTACTCATCAACCAATGCAGCAGCTTACACAGCAATAGACAGACTGATACAGACATTCACACAGTTTAGTCACTAACCCATGAATTCAGTAAGAGACATTTAATCACTCACTTATACAGTCAGTCACACACCTACTAAATCCTCCATCCACACACTTATACAGCTACTCATTCTACAATATACCTTGGCCAATATATTTATAAAACATATTTAAACTTTACAGAAACACACAGTCACTGGATGATGTCATCAGTGATGTCATCAGTGATGTCATTTGAGATGTCATCAGTGATGTCATCAGTGATGTCACTGACCATGTCATGAATGATGTAATATGTGACGTCATCAGCAGTGCATTGTGGGGGCGTGAGTTATAGTTAGCTCAACTAACTATAACGGCCGAATTTCTATGGTTTTGTACGAGTGAAATGTGCAAGTAACTATAACGTCCCTGAAACCTATGGTTTCTTCAGTGAATATATATATATATATATATATATATATTTTATTTTTTTCTACTGGCGGTCGCCAGTAGATAGTTATAGTTAGGACCACGTTCCCATAGGAAAAGCGTTTTTTGATTTGCTTATAACTTTGGCGTCGTTTGACGAATCTTTACGAAATTTTCCAAAAAGTTCCTCTTTTCAAGTCAGCTCCTATCCTGAAAGTTTGGGGGGGATTCGTCAAGGGAGGGCTTAGAAAAAAAAAAGGGGGGGTCCCAAAACGTGTTTTCTCCATGCAATTTCCATAGGAAACTTTAGACAAGGCTACAGGTCAAACTGCTGAACGGAATTACGCCAAATTTGGCAGGGAGAAAGGTCTTGGTCCAGAAAGCACGCTTTTGTTTAAATGGGGTAAGTCCGTTCAGTAGTTTTAGAGAAATATCAAAATTTACAGATATCGATATTTGAGAATTCTGACATCTGATTGGCTGAGGCGTTACGAGCACGAGCATGCGGCTCATTGGCTGCGAACTGTTGAAACTAGGAAGTGTTGGCAGCCATTTTGTGACTGAGTTGAAAGGAGTAGGGGGAAAAATAAGAGAATAATTGTATAAGAGGGTATAGTAGGAACACTGTGGTCTTAGTTTAAGCAGTCTGTACGGTGCAGAGGCAGGGAGTTTGAATGTTGCGTAGGCCGTGGAAATCACGTCCGCAGAACAACGGTGCGCGGTATTGCGGCAAGGTTGCGTAGGTTCTGGAAATCCCGTCGGGAAAACAATGCGCCGTATTGCGGCAAGCAGTGTGTAGGGTGCACACACAGGTAGTGTGAATGTTGCGTAGGCTGTGGAAATCACGTCCGCAAAACAACAATGCGCGGTATTGCGGCAATGTTCAGTAGGCTGTGGAAATCATATCGGGAAAATAACAATGCGCCGTATTGCAGCCTTCCTTTACCTTCCTTTAATATAATGCGCAGTAATGTTTACTTATAATGCGGTGTTCACTTTTATCATGGACAGTGAACAAAATTAAAGTTTAATTGGCTGAGGTGTTCCAACAACGAGCTCAATGTTCATTGGCTGCGAACCATTAAAAGTAAAAGTGTTGCCAGCCATTCCCTCCCCCTGCGCGGAGTAGCAAGGACATCTGATTGGCTCACATGTTCCAAGCAGGAACTTCCAGAGGTTAATGTTCATTGGCTGCGAACCATTGAAAGTAGAAGTGTTGCCAGCCATTTCCTCCCCGTCCGCAGAGTAGCAGGGACATCTGATTGGTTGACGTGTTCCAAGCAGGACCTTCCCAAGCTTAATGTTCATTGGCTGTAAACCATTTAAAGTAGAAGTGTTGCCAGCCATTCCCTCCCCCTCCGCGGAGCATCAGGGACATCTGATTGGGTAATGTGTTCCAAGCAGGACCTTCCCAAGCTTAATGTTCATTGGCTGTGAAGTGTTGGCAGCGATTCCCTCCCCTCTGCGGAACACCATGGACATGTTATTGGCTAAAGTGTTCCGAGTACAAGTTTGCTCATTATTGGTTGGGAAGGTTTCACTGTTGTGAAGCGTTTTGTGACGCACTTCAATGGAGTACGGGAAAACAAAGTAGTAGCGGGGAGGGTAGGAACACTATTAACTCTGTAAAGTGGTCACAAGGTGGTGAACAGGGATTGTGAAGGTAAAAATTGTTTTTTATATATTTCAAGGGCCATTTATATAATTGGCGTGGGGTGTACAAATCACGGCGGGAAAATAACAGAGTGTGTTGCGGTCTTTTTTTTATTAAGTTTGCGGGTGGGATATTTCCCAGTAGCACTATTTACTTAGAATATGGTGTTTACTTTTCTGACGGGGAGGTGTGGTTGCGCAGCAAAAATTTCAGTCTAGGTTTGAAACAGTTTTTATTAAGCAATTGCAAATAAACTTTCTTCGAAAACTGAAGCTGTATATAACAAAGAGGTGACAAATAAAAACGCAATTCATAAAATATCCCTTAAGCGTGGCCACACCCTCCCTTTTTTTTCTGCTATACTTTGTAAAAGTGTTGCCCCATATTCTTGATAATATAAGAGGGCATGAGTTACTTTTAGATAAAGTAGAAAACAAGTGCTACAAGAAACACTCCCGCACTACATCATCTCAGGTCACAAGAACAATAACAAGTAAAAAACTGTTAAACACAAATGACTTTATATTACATAGAAATGTACGCTTCATCATTTTTTACAATTTCTATTCTGTAGAACTTTGGAAAGTTCAGTCGTAGTGCTTAGAGGTCGCTCACTGCTCCGCTAACAGATCACGGACTCCTTTAAGAACATAAAGGATAGTAGTAATATATACACTACTATTCCTATCAATTCTATAGGGAGAACGAGAATAGGAACCACAACAGGAAAAAGAGAAATACCAAAAAATCATTCAAAAATGTAGGGTTTATCAAAGGCATTCAGTAAGAAAGTGTCTATGCAAACAATCTTTTTTTAAACTGCAATTTCGAAAAATATTCTCACTGTAAAAATATCTGATCAAGTAAGTTATAAAGGTCAGTAAGCTGTATTTCAGATGGTTTACTCCTGGCAGCAACAAATCTCCAATTCCTGTTGTGTGAAAATATGACACTCTACTACAATATAGAGAGTGACACTGATGCCACACAAAAAGGAAAAGGAAAATAAAGTCATGAACACAAAACAAGATCAATAACGAAATACTTTCCAGCGGTGAATATGTTCAGAGCTTCTTTTATCCGGGACTTCGAAATCTTTCATCTTTGCGCCGACGGGTCATAAACTCCTCTGAGATCATAATGACTGTGAATATTACAATATACATACTCACACTATATGATCCCAAGGGGGAAACAGAGTAAGAACCAGAAGCTGCTGACGTTACATATAAATCTTTAGTCTTCACGCCGACGGGTCATAAACTCCTCTGAGATCACAATGACTGTTAATATTTTAATATACATATTCACAGTATATGATCCCAAGGGGGAAACAGAGTAAGAACCAGAAGCTGCTGACGTTACATATAAATCTTTAGTCTTCGCGCCAACGGGTCATAAACTTCTCTGAGATCATAATGGGTGGTTATTATAATATACATAATCACACTATATGATCCCAAGGGGGAAACAGAGTAACAACCAGAAGCTGCTCACGTTACATATAAATCTTTAGTCTTCGCGCCGACGGGTCACCAACACCTCTGAGGTCAAGTACACTGTCAATATTATAATATACAAAGTCACACTATATGATCTCAAAGGAGCCAGAAAAGGAGCAATGTTTGCTGTATTCTGTCTGTTTCTGAAAACAAGCTGCTGACGTTACATATGAATGGCAAAAACAACCAATAACACTTTTTTCTAAATACAAATGTATAAATATTTACAAATAGCTACGTATTATAAATATCTACTATGCCATAATCAAACAACTTACAACTCTGGAATATGTTTTGTTGCCGCAAAACAAGAATCTGACGCTAGAAAAGGGAACGTGCATCACAGGATGGACACGCGTAAATAAGTCGCATAAACGAAACTAATCAAAGAACGGGTGTGGTTTATATGCTTTTTAGTTATTGAGTAGTCTATGGAAGGAAGATGCGGCTCCGCCCTTTTAGATGTCACGTTTTACAGTTGACGCGTGCTCACGTTTTCACTGTTTAACTTGTGCACGTGTTGGGAAAAGTTACAAAATGTGAAGCGGTAAAGGTTTCGATTTCGATCCTAACACGTATAAGGTCCTTAATATGTACATACGTTGGAGAGCTTAAAAACTGTTACCCGGCAAAACCGTGTGATTTCTATTCTCATGACTACAAACATCTATTAATTGCCGTAATTCTAAATAGAAGACATAAAAAAAATATCGTTCAGAATAGAAAAAAAAATACGTGCTAATATTTCTCATCACTATGGTTTTAAAGTAAAAAAATGGCAGCATTTGTAAAGCGTACAGCTACCTCCAGAGAGGTGTCCCGGCGCTCGGGGCGTCGGGAAGATTAAGCAAGGTATTGCCCACAGTGACAAAATGGTGGGCTAATGTGCCTCCGGAGCTGGGAATCGAACTGTGAACGCTGTTGTTCTAAGTCAGGTATCATAGCTGCTGCGTCACACTTTTTCCACACTCATATGTTAATTAGTGCTAATTAAGTTTTAAACATTGTTAAATTATAACTTATAACAGACTACTGTTACAGTTAGTTTTTCACTACAAAAAGTATGCACGTCTTTTTAAAATTTACTTAAAAACAATGTAGGTTTCAGGGACATTGTAGTTACAAATTAGCATTTAAAAAACCATTGAAATTCACTGAAAAAACCATAGGTTTCAGGCACGTTATAGTTAGAAATTAGCATTTAAAAAATCTTAGAAATTCACTGAAAAAACCATAGGTTTCAGGCACGTTATAGTTAGTTGGACATTTCACTCGTACAAAACCATAGAAATTCCGCCGTTATAGTTAGTTCAGCTAACTATAACTCGCGCCCCCGCAATGCACTGTTGATGACGTCACATATTACATCATTCATGACATGGTCAGTGACATCACTGATGACATCTCAAATGACATCACTGATGACATCACTGATGACATCATCCAGTGACTGTGTGTTTCTTTAAAGTTTAAATATGTATTATATATATGCCAAGGTGTATTGAAGAATGAGTGGGTGTATAAGTGTCTGGATGGAGGATTTAGTAGGTGCGTGACTGACTGTTTAAGTGAGTGATTACATGTGTCTTACTGAATGCATGGGTTAGTGACTAAACTGTGTGAATGTCTGTATCAGTCTGTCTGTTGTTGTATAAGCTGCTGCATGGGTTGGTCAGTAGCTACATGAGTGTCTATATGGGTTATCGATTGGTTGCCTGAGTATTTGTATGGGTGCCTGAGTGTGTGTGTGGATGGGTGGGAGGTGTGTGACTTTGTGCATAGATGTTTGAGTGGTTGATTCACTGGGTGTATGGGTTCAAGAGTGCATGTGGAAACAGCTGTATGGGTGGGTGAGTGTGTGTATGGGTGTGTTGGTGAGTGAATGGATGTCTCAGTGGTACATGTCCAAGTAACTACATATGTAAAAGGCAGTGTATGTGAGACTTGGAGTATATAAATGACTATACGTGAGAGTGGCTGTATGGATGAGTGTGTACCTGTATCAGTGATTGTATAAGAGAGTAAGTATGCGTTTGTTTCTGTTTGAATAAGTGATATGGTGTGTGCATAACTATATAGGTCAGTAAATGGAAGTGTGATTGATTCTTTGCATGACTGACTAGGTGTGTGAGTAATTCTGGATGAGTGGTGGTGTGTGAGTGTCTGTATAGTTGTATGAGTGCATATGATAGTGTTGTATTGATGAGTGACTGCATGTATGAGTGATTGTAAGGGTGAATGAGTGGATGTGTGTGTAGACCTAGGATTCAGTGAGTGCGTATGTAGTAACTGGTATTGGTGTGTCGATGGTTTCGAAAATGGTAGCCTGTATTTTACAGTGGGCGTATCAAAGGTTATATTAGAGTGTGAGGAGGTGCATCAGATTTTCACGTGGATGATGTCATCAGTGATGTCATCAGTGATGTCATTTGAGATGTCATCAGTGATGTCATCATTGATGTCACTGACCATGTCATGAATGATGTAATATGTGACGTCATCAGCAGTGCATTGCGGGGGCGCGAGTTATAGTTAGCTGAACTAACTATAACGGCGGAATTTCTATGGTTTTGTACGAGTGAAATGTCCAACTAACTATAACGTGCCTGAAACCTATGGTTTTTGCAGTGAATTTCTAAGGTTTTTTAAATGCTAATTTCTAACTATAACGTGCCTGAAACCTATGCTTTGTTAAAAACGGGTCTGACACATGCTTGGGTTGCCCAACACAGGTTTAATGCCACCAAAATGCACCATAAAATCAACGCGATGTCCACACCATCAGCCCCTGGCAGACGCGTTTCGGCGGATGCCTTTCTCAATGCCGGGTATTCACTGAGTGTCCCAAACTGTAGGTTTTCGCGGGGCTTTCTTAAAAATCATGCCGAGGAATCCCATTGGCCGAAGAATGTAATAACAGAAAGAGGACTGGGAGAGTTCCTCAAGTAAGCACTTGCCTCTTTCTTGCCAAGGTTCCTCGTGCGTTGTGCAAAGGTCCCGCATAAGGAACAGGACAGTCCAAAATCCCGAGCCAGGTACAGTGACCCGCCCTTGCATACAATAATGCATTTGATTAGCCTGCTCCTTTTGATTTGCGGGATCATCATGGCGGATTCCATCGTTGCTGGGCAACCCACTCAGCAGTCAATCTGCTCCCTCTCCCCAATGCTTATACCACAGTCCAGGCCTGGGGGGCGCCGCGTTGTGCAGTCCATGCACAGAAACCACTGATTTGCCGGCAATACGCGGAGCTCCAGACCGAGGGGCGTGCCAGAATGCGGAGCCGACCTCCGCCACATATACACCTCCAATCCCGCTTTGTTAAAAACTGGTCTGACACATGCTTGGGTTGCCCAACACAGGTTTATTTATATATATATATATATATATATATATATATATATATATATATATATATATATATATATATATATATATATATATATATATATACACACACACACACACACATATATATTGGGAAAAAACTAAGTTTAAACCTAACCTATAGATATGAAAACTTTATTCTTTCTATACAAACTCAACTTAAATTATACACACTTTACTCTATATTATAACTGTAACTCGCCACTCAACCATGCACTGTGTTCTTCGAAATTATGTCATTTGAGATTAACATGGTATAAATTATATAATATGCAAAGGTATAGACCGTGCTTGGAGAAGGGTGAAGCTATAACTGGTGATGCACAAATATGAAATTTAAGTTAGAGTTATAACTCTAGCATTTCTGATGTTTGGATAGTTTAAGTTTGGTTTGTATAGAAAGAAAAAAAAAGTTTTCCTATCTATAAGTTAGCTTTAACCTTTATATTTTTTCATTAAAATTAAATGGTTTTTATTTTTTATAAAAATGTGTTTAAAATTGTAGTGTCAAGTGACATTCAGTTGAGTGCTAAGTGGAGTGTAGTAGAGCATAGTGGAGGACAGTGTCATACAGTGTAGTTTGGTAAAGTCTAGTGTTGTACAGTGGAATAGAGTGGAGTGGTGTTCAGTGGAGTATGGAATAATGTACATTGGAATAGCGTAGATTACAGTGGCTTATAGTTGAGTGGCGTAGAATAGAGTGGCATAGAGTCTAATGGTGTAGAGTGGAGCCGTGTACAGTGGAGTGGCGTAGAGTGGAACTGCATACAGTGGAGTGGCGTACAGTGGAATAGAGTGGAGTGGTGTTCAGTGGAGTATGGAATAATGTACATTGGAATAGCGTAGATTACAGTGGCTTACAGTTGAGTGGCGTAGAATAGAGTGGCATAGAGTCTAATGGTGTAGAGTGGAGCCGTGTACAGTGGAGTGGCGTAGAGTGGAACTGCATACAGCGGAGTGGCGTATAGTGGAATAGGGTACAGTAGAGTGGCATATAGTGGAGTGACGTACACTGGAGTGGCATAAAGTGAAGTAGCGTAGAGTGGAGTGGTCTACAGTTGAGTTGCTTACCGTGCAATAGCGTACAGTGGAGTGGGGTAGAGTGGAGTGTCCCACAGTGGAGTGGCATGCACTGGAGTGGCGAAGAGTGGAGAAGCGTAGAGTGCATTAGAGTAGAGTGGAATAGCATAGAATGGTGTGTTGTAGAGAGGGTGGGTTACAGTGGAGTATGGTAGAATGTAGTTCCATACAGTTTAATAGTGTAGGGTGGAGAGGTGCAGAGTGGAGTAGCGTAGAATGGAAAAGCGTTAGTGGCGTAGAGCGGAGTGTCATAGAGTGCAGCAGCATACAGTGGAGTAGTGTAGAGTGGAATAGCGTTCAGTGTAGTGCCGTACAGTGGAGTGCGTAGAGTGGAGTGTATACAGTGGAATAGCGTACAGTAGAGTAGCGTAGAGTAAAGTGCCACACAGTGCAGTGGTGTAGACTGCACTGTCTAACACTGTAGTGGCATACAGTGCAGTAGCGTAGAGTGGAGTGGGGGACACTGCAGTGGGGTAGAGTGTAGTTGTGTACAGTGTAATAGTGTAGAGTGGAGTAAAGCTTAGTTGAGTAGAGTGGAGTGGCATAGAGTGCAGAAGCATACAATGGAGTAGCGTAGAGTGGAGTGGCGTAGAGTGGAATAGCGCTGAGTTTAGTGGTGTAGCATGGAGTGGCATACAGTGAAATAGGGTAGAGTGGAGTGGTGTAGACTAGAGTGGCATATAGTGGAATAACGTATAGTGGATTGGCATAGAGCGGAGTGCTGGAGAGTGTAGTGGTGTACACTGGAATAATGTATAGCGGAGTAGCATAAACTGGAGTGGTGTAAAGTGGAGTGGCGTACAGTGGAATAGCGTAGAGAATAATGGCAGGCAGTGGAGTGGAGTGGTGTGGTGTGCACTAGAATAGTTTAGAGTGAAGTGGGATGAGATAGAGTGTTGTAAACTGGAGTGACGTACAGTGTAGTAGCGTACAGTTGAATGCCATACAGTGAAATAGCATACAGTGGTTTGACAAAAAGTGGAATAGTCTAGAGTGGAGTGGCATACAGTGTAGTGGTGTAGTCTGGAGTGGCATGCAGTGGAGTAGCGCAGAGTGGCATGTGGTAGAGTGGAAAAGCAAGGATTGGAGCGGTGTAAATAGAAGTGGTGTAGAATGTAGTAGTGTACAGTGCAGTGTCATACAGTGAATTACAGTAGAGCGAACTGGCGTAGAGTGGAGTGGCATACAGGAGAGTACTGTACCGTAGAGTGGCGTACAGTGTATTGGTGTAGAGTGGTGTGTAGTGTAGCAGAGTGGAGTGGCGTACAGTGCAGGAGCATACAGTAGAATACCATACAGAGAAGAGGCATACAGTGGAATAGCGTAAAGTTTAGTGGCATAGAATAAAGTGGCATATAGTGGAGTGGGGTAGACTGGAGTGGCGTACACTGAAGTGGCAAAGAGTGGTGGTGTAGAGTGTAGTTACATACAGTGGAATAGTAGACAGTGGAGTGGAGTAAACTGTAGTGGGGTACAATGGAGTGGCGTAGAGTGGAATTGCGTACAGTGGACTAAAGTGGAGTGGTGTAAAGGGGAGATGCATAATGTGGAATACCATACAGTAGAGTTCTGTATAATGGAATGGGGAGAGTGAGATATAGCCTAATGGTGTAGATTGCATATAGTGAAGTAGGGTAGAGTGGACTGTCGTAGAATGGAGTGTCATAGAGTAGAATAGCGCAGAGTGTAGTGTTGTAGAGTGGAGTTGTGTACAGTGGAATAGCGTAGAGTGGAGGGTTGTACACTGGAGAGGCATACAGTGGAATGTTGTAGAATGGAGTGGCGCAAAGTGGAGTGCCGTAGACCGTAATAGCATAGACTGTAGCAGTGTAGAGTGGAGTGACATACAGTGGAGTACAGTGGAGTGAAGTAGAGTAGAATAACATTGAGTGTAGTGGCGTACAGTGGAGTGGTGTGGAGTAGAATAACGTTGAATGTAGTTGCGTACAGTGGAGTGACGTAGACTGGAGTACTGTACTGTGACAGCATATCCTGCAGTAGCGTACAGTGGAGTGTCGTACATTGGAGTGGCATGGAGTGGAGTTGTGTAGGCTATAATGCCGTACAGAGGAGTGTCGCAGAATGGCATACAATGGAATAGCTTACAGTGCAGTGGTGTACACTGGATTTGCATAGACTGGAATAGCGTAGAGTACAGTGTCATAGAGTGGAGTAGACGGGCGTACAGTGTAGTGGCATACATTGCAGTGTTGTAGAATGGAGTGGCATTAAGTGTAATAGCATGCATTGGTGTGTGGAAGAGTAGAGTGGCGTAGAGTGCAGTGGCATATAGTTAGGTCTCCCGGTTTTATGGTACTTATTTTTTTCTCATTTCAGTCTGTATTTATCCATATTTATTTTTTGTCAACTTTATTTGTATTTATCCATATTTATTATGGGTTTTGTGAAAAAAGTAAAGCTGAAACTGGTATATTTCCACATTTATTTAACCAATAAATATGCAGTCATGCTTGAATGCCTGCTAGGTTTCAGTGTTATGAATACCCGCAGAAGACAAATCAATGCACTTATATGTAAATTTGCACATTTCAGTATCAGCCTTGTGCATAGCTACTGCTGTTTAAGCCTCTGTACTAAAATTCCTTTCTTTTTTAAGCCCCTTACCTATCAATCCACACAGTTTTTGGCCTGCCATTCTTGGCAAAGTGTATTTAGAACCACTCAAAAAGGACCTAATTTCCGTTTTTATCCACATTCAAAAATAAATACAGACAAGAAAATAAATAGTTTTCTGTCTGTATTTATCTGTAACAATCAGTAAAAACAGAAAAATGTGAGCCTTACATACAGTCTATTGATGTAGAGTGGAGTGGTGTGGTGTGGAGTGTAATAGTGTAGAGTGGAGTTTCATTTAGTGGAGTGACGTGAAAGTGGGTGAATGGATGTAGATCTAATGTGCCAGTAATATAGATTATGAGGTGCAATTGCTAATTTTTGCTAGTAGGTGCAAATAGTGTTAAAGTTATATGTTAAAATACTTAGTAATGTATTGTGCCATGTCTACCGTGGTAACTTCTTAGTATGCCGTGGTACATGCCAATAAGAAGGCCGTATCTGATTGGATAATGACTGTCTTTACAAAACATAAAAGACAACCATGTAGTTTTAAGTACACTTTCGCTGGATTCTGGGTTAGCTACTTATATATATGCAAGTATTAGGTTTTATATTTGTTCCATACCTATTACCACGTTATAAAAGTGATAATAATTAGAGAAATGCATTTAAGTATTTCTATATATATTTTCAGCAGTTCAGGAAGAACTGCGCTTTTAAAAAATATTGTTTTAAGAAGCGCTATAATTTTAAAATCTTACCGCAGTATTCCGTCTTTGTGAAGATTTCAAAATGTTAAAAATTGAGAAATACACTTTAGTACACTATATTTATAAAATATAGTGTAGTAAAGTGTATTTTGAATTTTTTAACATATTATTTTTTAGGACCACGGCGCTTTCAAGGCAGTACTGCAGTACTCTGTGCATCAAAACCTTAGAAATTCACTGAAAAAAACCAAACGTTACCGGGACGTTTTAGTTAGGTTCACATTTCACCTGTTCAAATCCATAGAAATTCAGCAGTTATTGTTACCTGAGCTAACTATAACTCATGCCCCCTCAAGGGACTGCTTATGACCTCACATATTATATCACTCATGACATGGTCAGTGACATCTCTGATGACATCACGAATGACATCACTGATGACCTCACCAACTCAGTGTAAGAGTTTTGAAAACGTTTCTGAGACTTAAAGATATATACTAAGCTACTGCATACGTTAAGTTACTATTTTTTTAGTACTACTAATAAGTGATATTATTTCTAACATATGTTATCTGAGTGGGCGTGTGAGTGTCTGAATGCATGTGTGAGTGACTGTCTGAGTGGCTGTATGGATGTGTGAGTGGCTTTATAGGTGAATAAGTGGGTGTGTGAGAGGCTGTATGGGCAAGTGTGTGGCAGTGGCTGCATGAGTGGGTGAGTGTGTGTGTGTGAGAGTGGCTGTATCAGTGAGTGGCTGTGTGAGTGGCTCTATGGATGGCTGAGTGGCTGTGTGAGTGGCTGTATTGGTGTGTGAGTATGTGAATGGGTGAGTGAGTGACTGTTTGAGGTTAAGTGAGATGGTGTGTGATTGGCTGCTTTTGAGAGTGAGCATGTCTGTGAGTGGCTGTATGGGTGAGTGACTTACTGTGTAAGTGGTTATATGGATGTGTGAATGAGTATGTAAGTGGTTGTGTGTGTGAGTTGGTGTGTGGGTAGTTGTATGGGTGAGTGACTGGCTGTGAGTGGCAATGTGGTTGAATAAGTGGGGGGTGTGAGCAGCTGCATGGGTGAGTGTGTGGTTGTGTGAGCGGCTGTAAAAGTATGTAAGTGGATGTGTGAGTGGTTCTATGGATAAGTGAGTGGTTATGTGAGAACTTGTATGGGTCTGTGAATGGGTATGTGAGTGGTTGTGTGAGTGGGTGTATAAGAGGTTGTATAGGGGTGTAAAGGGGTGTTTGAGTGGTCCTGTAGATGATGTCCTTAGTGATGTCATTTGAGATCTCATCAGTGATGCCACTGACCATGTCATGAGTGATGTAATATGTGAGGTCATAAGCAGTGAATTGCGGGGGCGTAAGTTATAATTAGCTACGGTAATTATAACTGCTTAATTTCTATGGTTTTATACGAGTGAAATGTGAGCCTAACTCAAACGTCCCTGTAACCTTTGTTTTTTTCCAGTGAATTTCTAAGGGTTATTTTAATGTTGTTTCCTAACTATAATGTCCCTGTAACCTTTGGGTTTTTTTAAGTGAATTTTTAAGTTTTTTAAACTGTTATTTTCTATCTGTAACCTGTAACCTTTGAGAGTGAGTGTATGAGTGAGTGCATGAGTGTCTCAGTGGGTGTGTGAGTGTCTCAACAGGTGTGTGTGTGTGTCTGTATGGGTCTGAGAGTGGCTGCATAAGTGTCTCACTGCATGTGTGAGTGGGTGCATGAGTGTCTGAGTGGGTCTGTGAGTAGGTGTGAGATTGTCTGAGTGGGTTTTCAAGTGCCTCCATGAGTGTGTGACTCAGTCTGTGAGTGAGTGCTTGAGTGTCTCTGGGTCTGTGAGTGGGTACATTAGTCTCTGAGTAGGTCTGTGAGTGGGTGTATGTGTCTGAGTGGGTCTGTGAGTTGCTGTGTGATTGGCTGTATGGGTCTGTAAGTAGGTGCATGAGTGCATGAGTGTCTGAGTGGATGTGTGAGTGCATCGGTGAGTGGGTATGTGAGTGTCTCAATGGGTTTGTCAGTGGGTGTGTGAGTGACTGAGTGTGAGTGGGTATCTAAGTGTCTGTGTGGGTGTGTTATTAACTGTGTGAGTGACTCAGCCACAAAGGAACCGCACCTGCCCTTTTATCCAACAAAATATCTACCCAAGTGGAGTTCTTCCGACTGGTTAATTACTAAGTGCTACCTCCTTGGGTAAATGTCCAGTACGTATTCTACACTATAGCTGCGTAATGGAGCATGAGGAAATGTCACTAGTGACCTTGTGTGCGTTTTGGCACTGGGACTGTTCCTGGTGTGTCTTTATCCAGAAATATATGATAACATGAATCCTTCTATAGAGAAGACAGCGAGACTACAAAGAGGGACATCTCTACCAAACAAGGGTCCTTCCAATTTAACTATATGAAGTGCTTCTTTGCTTGGTGGAAATATCCTCATATTCCTTGGCATCAATAAGTCCTCGCCAAAATCGGCGTGAAACACGCTGGGGGGGGGCACTTGTTAAGCTATCCATCATCCTGGCAAAAGGCAGGAAGACCTTTGAATACTACTAAGGTGGACGGGACCAAATCCAAGTGATTTTCACATTTGCATACTCCTAGCAATTTAAAGGAGACCCATGGACTCTGTTCTCATCAGGAGAGGACAAAATGGAACCCATTTGTCACAGTCACATACAGGTTGAGCTCCAATAGATCAGCGATGCAGTCTTCTCCACAATGGATTTCAGATCGTTTTTCAATGTGGAATTGCAGAGAAAACTCACTGGCCTTGCCTTCGCCAAGCCCAGGAGTTAGGATCATATGTCCTTTACAGAAATGGAGCTTCAATGGGGGCACCTGCTATGTTTATATGTGTAAGTGCTTATTGTTGAGGTTTAATTTTTGTGAAATGAGCATCAGAGCCAGAATGGCCGCAGGGACCCCATCCCCCGGGCGGGCCATGACTTAATAGGGGAGTGGGGGCTGCACGGCCCCCCTCCCTGGGCCGATTTCGACCCCAGAGGCCCTATCCCCTGGGCTGATTTCAGCCCCAGTGACCCCATCCCCTGGGGCCTGGCCATGTCTCCTCGGTGCCCTGGAGCCCACCCAGGGCAACCAGTGTGCAGGATGGGAACCGCGGGGGGAGACTCAAGGCCCCCGTGGTCCCAGCCGGCTCCCTGCCTCCTGCGGGAGCTGGCATTGCTGCTGCGCACAGAGAGCTGCTGGAAATGCAGCTCCCTGTGTGCAAGAGCAATCTTTCATCTCTTTCCCTGCCTGCCCACATGTCTTATACATATACTCACTCACCTATACAGTGACTGAGACAACCACTTACTCACCCATACAACCACTCAAACACCCATTCGCTAACACATACAGCCACTTACACAAGTATTGATGCACTGAGACAGCCAATCATGTACCCTGTCACTCGCCCATACAGACACTTATTTATCTGCTTAAACACCCATTCAGCCACTCATGCACCCTCTCATTCACCATTTACAACCACTGATACACCAACTCACTCAACTATACAGATACTCACACAGCCACTCACTCATACACACACTGACACACCCACTTGCTCACCTATACAAAAACGTACATACCTACTATCTCATGTATACAGTCTTTTTTATACCTAGTCCCTCTTCTATACACCACGTACACACCAATTCACTTACCCATACCGGCACTTCCACAGCGAGTTACCTTAGTATATATGTTTAACACTCAGTAACTTTTAGAAAACACTCACAATCACTGGAGGATTTCATCAGTGATGGCATTTGAGATGTCATCAGTGATGTCATTTGAGATGTCATCAGTGATGTCGCTGACCATGTCATGAGTGATGTAATATGTGAGGTCATAAGCAGTGCATTGTGGGGGCATGAGTTATAGTTAGCTCAGGACTATAACTGCTGAATTTCTCTGGTTTTGTACTAGGGAAATGTCAGCCTAACTATAACGTACCTGTAACCTTTGTTTTTTCAGTCAATATATATATATATATATATCTATATATAGATATATATATTCACAAAAAAACAAAGGCTACAGGGACGTTATAGTTAGGCTCAGGTTTCACTCGTACAAAACCAGAGAAATTCAGCAGAGCTAACTATAATATGTGAGGTCATAAGCAGTGCATTGCAGGGTCACGAGTTATAGTTAGCTCAGCTAACTATAACAGCAGAATTTTTCTGGTTTTGTACGAGTGAAAACTGAGCCTAACTATAACGTCCCTGTAACCTTTGGTTTTTTTTTGTGAATTTCTAAGGTTTTTTAAATTCTATTTGCTAACTATAGCGTCCCTGTAACCTTTGTTTTTTCCAGTGAATTTTAAAGTTTTTTTAAATGGTAATTCCTAACTATAATGTCGCTGTAACCTTTGTTTTTTTCAGTGAATTTCAAAGGTTTTTTAATTAGCAGTCGTGTTTGCAGAGTGGTGGAGAAAGGGGGCATGGCCACCGAAGACCTCTTAGCAATCCCGCTGTATGGGACTTACAGTAGATAACAGGAGGGGTAGTTGGCCCCCAAGGATGGCCTTGTGGGGCAACTACCCCTCCTGTTACCTCCAGTAAGTCCCACACAGTGGGTTTGCTGAGAGGTTTGTGGTGACCACGCAACCTTTCTCCATCACTCTGCAAACGCGCCTCCTGGCACATTACTAATTGGGGGATGAAGTCCCCTTGCCTCCTGAGGGTCTTTGGGGACCAACTAGCTCTTCTGTTTCCTCCAGGAAGACCCACACAGATGGATTGCTGAGAGGTCGTCAGAGGCCACTCCCCCTTTCTCCAGCAGGGTGCAAACACGCCTACTGGCACACTGCTGCTTGGGGGAAGAAGTCCACTTTAGTCCTGAGGCCCTCAGGAGGCAAGTTGACCTCATCTCCCCAACCAGCAGCGCGCCAGAAGGCGCATTTGCAGAGTGGTGGAGAAAGGGGGCAGGACCTGTAACCACCTCTCAGCAATCCCACTGCGTGGGGCTTACTAGAGGTAACAGGAGATCTTGTTGGCCCCTAAGGTCCGTCAGCAGCCAAGGGACTTCATCTCCCAACCAGCAGGAGAAAGGGTGCGGGGCCTCTGGCGAGTTGCCAGCTTTTTATTTTTATTTTTCTACTTTTGACGAAGGGGGGCTGCATGGCCCCCCTTCCCTGGACCAATTTGGGCCCCAGGGACCCTATCCCCGGGGCCTGAATGGGCCCCCTTCCCTTATAATTTAAAAAAAATTAAAAAAGCTACCGTCACGCCCCTTTCTGCACCACTATGCAGTCATGCCACCTGGCGCTGGTGGTGGGGGGATGAAGTCCCCTTGGCTACTGAGGGTCCTTGGGGGTGAACAACCCCTCCTGTTACCTCCAATAAGTCACACACAGGGGGATTGCTGAGAGATGGTCGAAGGCCACGCCCCCTTTCTCAACCACTCTGCAAACGTGCCTCTCGGCGCACTGCTGGTGGGGGGATGAAGTCCCTTTGGATGCTGAAGGTCCTTGGGGGCCAACAAGCCCTCCTTTTACCTCCAGTAAGTCCCACAGAGCACGAATGCTGAGAGGACTTTGGGGGCCACGCCCCTATTCTCCTCCACTCTGCAAATGGCCTCCTGGCTCACTGCTGGTTGGGGAATGAAGTCCTCTTGGATTTTGAGGGTTCTTGTGGGCCCAGAAGCCCTCCTGTTGCCTCCAGTAAGTCTGACCCAGCAGGATTCCTGAGAGCTGGTCTGAGGCCCGCCACCATTGTCCACCACTCTGCACATGTGACTACTACAGGGATGTTATAATTAGGAAATAGATTTTGAAAAACCTTAGAAATTCACTTCAAAAGCCAAAGGTTCCAGAGTTATTACAATTACCAAATACAATTTTTTAAAAACTTAGAAATTCACTGAAAAATCCAAAGGCTACAGAGATGTTAGTTAGGCTCAAATTTCACTCGTACAAAACCAGTGAAATTTGGCAGTTATAGTTGCCTGAGCTAAGTATAAGTTGCGCACCTGCAATGCACTGCTTATGACCTCACATATTACATCACTCATTACATGGTCAGTGACATCACTCATGACATCTCAAATGACATCACTGATGACATCATCCACAGAACCACTCACACCTATTCACACCCCCATACAACCTCTTCTACGCCCACTCACACACCCGCACAACCGATGACATACCCATACCAGTACTCACACACCCACTCACTCCTCCATAGAGTCACTCACACACCCACTCACTCACTCATACAGCCACTCACACAACCATTCACTCACCCATACATCTACTCATACAACCAGTTACTCACCCATACAGCCAATCACATAACCATACTTTCACCCATACAGCTATTCACCCACCCACTTATTTACCTACAAAGTCACTCATACACCCAATCAGCCTCTCAACATAGCCACTCACTCACCCATACAAGCCCTCACACACTCACTCACACAACCACTTTCATACCCATTCACACATTTATACAAGCATTCACACATTCCCATACTCACCCATACAGCCATTCACACAGACACTCACTCTCCAATGCAGCCTCTCACACACAAACTCACTTAACGAAAACACCCACTCAAACAGCCACTCACTCACCCATAAAGCCATTCAGACACCCACACATTCACCCATGCAGTCACTACACACCCACTTCTCACCCATGCAGCCACTTACACCACCACTCACCCACCCATACAACCACTAACACACCCACTCACTCACCAATACAGCCACTTACACATCATCTCACTCACCAACATAGCTACTCACATACCCACTTATACACCAATACAGCCACTCACACACCCATACGCACAAGGATACATACAGTCAAACAGCCACTCACATGATATATATTAAAAGTAGTGTCACTCATAGTACACCTAGTAGACTACTTTAACTTTTGTAGTTCCTTAGTATATATGTTTAACAATCATAAACTCGTACAAAATACTTACACTCACTGGATGGTGTCATCAGTGATGTCATTTGAGATGTCATATGTGATGTCACTGACCATGTCATGAGTGATGTAATATGTGAGGTCATAAGCAGTGCATTGTGGGGGGCATAAGTTATAGTTAGCTCAGGTAACTATAACTGCCGAATTTCACTGCTTTTGTATGAGTGAAATCTGAGCCTAACTATAACGTCCCTGTAAACTTTGTTTTTTCAGTGAATATATATATATATATATATTTTTTTTTTCACTGAAAAAAACAAAGGTTAATATATGAGAGAGATGCTTTTATGTATATTGATAGCACTAAACTATATGACATTGTGCAGAACACTATTGTATATTATTTGGCATATATATTCTGTGCATTAACTTAGAATTGTTGTATATTTGTCCCTCTGAAGAGGTCACCTCCTCTCATGTGGCCATCCATCCTTTATATGAATTGTTCCAATATAGTGCCCGACATGCATGCCAGGAGATTTTCTGTAGACGTGACTATCATTAGTCCGCAGTCTCTTTCGAGACAATCTTACAGAACTTGTGAGACATTAGATCGAGAATTACATTCTCTTGTATGTATAAAAGCCTTAATTTGGAATTGTTGTATCCCTTTGGCGAAGGACCACTGAAACAGATTTGATGCTGCGGAGAAGAATGTAGCGGGAGAAGACATAAAGTCAAGCCTACCGGCGATGCACCATGGGTGGATAGGTGAGCAGGTTGGACCTCGTGGTTCACAGAGCAGTTCTTAGCCAAAAATCTTTTACGTCCACTCTTTGGGATTTTGGCTATCTGGGCACCGTTAGCACCACTTTCAATGGCCCAGGACTGAAGGGGCGCCACTTGGATGGTCAGGACTCACTCAGGCTAAGTTCAGGTGCGGGTTCAAGAAGGGGGAAGTCTTTTGTGTCATTGTGGCACTGAACAGGAATCCAGCAAACTAGCCCCTGTGAGTCACTCTGGAGGTCTTGGGACAATTGAAGATCCAGTCCTTGTCCCCAGGCAGATGGGAGCAGGGCAGCAGGACAAACAGGGTAGCAATCCATCAGGTCAGCAGACTTGTAGAGCAGCAGTCCAGCAGAGTGGCAGTCCTTCCAGCTGCAAAGCAGTCCTTCTTTTTGGCAGAGTGTCAACAGGTCCAGAAGTATACTGAAGAGAGTTTGTATCTGAGTTCCTACATTTATACCTCAGTGCCCTGGTTCTGGAAGGTGGGAGAAGCTTCTAGGCAGTGGCTTTGAAGTGCATGGAGTTTCCTACCTGCGCCCTGGCTCCAACTTGTCAGCAGTAACAGTGTGGGGTTATTAGGCCCTTTGTATGAAGGCATAGCACAAGCTATTAAGTTGTAAGTGTGCTCAGTTCTTCCCCCCAACCATGATTGCTTCTGAAATATTGACACTGCATATTCTGGCATCAAGTACACTTTTCAAATGTGCCAAAGGATCATATTGCTTGACTACACATGGCCCGTCCTACATAGGTCATGACATGGTGATGCGCAGCTGCATGTGGGTAGTGATTCACTGCTGTAAGGGGTGCTATGCTGTCTAATGCAGGTGGTGATGTCACTGGTTGACTGAAAAGATTAGCAGCCAAGTAAAGCCTTAGCATGGCCAGCACTAGCATGGGTACATGCAGTAACTGATGTCAGCTTTAGTTTTCAGATCACTGTTTACTAAATGGTAGGGTCTCCAGTAACTGCATTTCTCACAAATGTTACATAAATGGGGAGATGTTTCGGTGAGGCGTAGACCTTTGCTTAGTAAACGGACTCCACAAACAGAAAAATCTTCTCAAGAAATACACCACAATCTGCTTTGTAAAAGGGATACAAGGGCCCTTTTGTATTTTTAAATCATTCTAATTTATATGTGCATCCGAGGGTGCTTCTTGGGCAGTCCTCAGTTTCCCTGTTTGGTTATACCCTTCCTATTATCTGCTTCTTTATAGATGTTTGCAATTGAATTGTGAAGCCTCATAATCTTTTTTTATATATATTTGCATCCATCTGACATGCTTTGGCATTACATCACTAAGCTCTGTGTTGAGGAAGATAGATGAGATAGTCATGAACTGTTTACTTTATATTGATTTTAATGATTCAGAATGTTGATCATCTTTGCCACAAACCTTGGTCCTCATCTGTCAGGGTCTGGCTTCAACTTCCATCTTAGCGCATTACTTTAAAAGACAAGAGTAACAGGAATCACACCAAACTGTCAATTGTGCAAAATTATGGCCATGAATAGCACACATCCAAACTGTATTTTATTAATGTTTTAGCCATAAAAGAAACACAGGAACTAATTCCATCTATCAGCACCACTGGTTTTCTTGCTGACGTGTGTCCCCAAATAAATTCAAGAACTTTCTCAAAACTGCCTCTGTGGCCATACTGGCTAGAGTCATCATTAATGAATCACCATTATCTGAAGAATTCCCATTTGAATCAAAATCATCCTATGTACGTTGCTCAAAAAAACAGCATTCCTTTAGATCTCTGATTTACCTGGGAAAAAACAACTCCCTCTTCATCCAAAAAACAGGTTTCTGTCCTGGAAGAGGAGTAGAATCAGCATTAATTGTAAGAACTCGGTCGAATCCAAAGGATTTGCTGTGCTCCTACTTGACTTATCAGCTGTGCTTGACACTGTGAACCATCAGTTACTGCTTAAAAAGCTAAATGGCACAAGAGCATAAAATGGATTCAGTCGTACCTCATAAATAGAACATAAATTGTGACACTCTTCGTTTCTATCAATGCCATTCTCTCAGAAGATAGGTGTTTCTTAACGCTCAAGGACTGCCCCTCTTTTTTTATTAATCATATACTTGTCTCCTCTCCCTGAATTTATCAACTCCTTTAAACTTACCTGTCACACTTAGGCCAGCCACACCCAGATTATGCTTAAATTGGAAATACCTTTAGACTAAGGAACATCTGAATTTACTGAATGACTGCAGGCAGTACAGTAATAGATTATACAAAATCATCTGAAAATAAATCTCAAAAACTGAGATTTTAACTTGTGGAATTTGGAAAAATGTACAACCCAACCATTGTCTGGCCTACAAAGATTTGAACACCCCTCACCCCATCAACAGAAGTAAAGAACTTGGGTGTAGTTATCAGTTCCAAACTCACACTCCAATGCCAGACAAACAGTGCTCCAAAAAGAGCCTTTGAAACTATGTGAACATTGCAACAGATCTTCCTCTACCTGAATGACTCATAGGTTTCAGGTCTCAAGAGCCCTGGTAATATCGCACCAAGATCATGCCAACAGGCTGTACTTTGGTCTTACTAAGTGCCTAGTCAACACATTTTAAAGAATCGGCATCTACCACCAGACAAGTTCGTAGCTTGAACTGACATGACCACATCACCCCTTCCCTTAAGGCCTTGTACGAAGAATCTCCTCAAGCTCTCTGCATAGACTACTAGACTACAGGGCAATCCATAGCACTGACCAGATTTTCAACAATCCAAATTCAAGCTCTACATCCAATAACATCCAATAAGGA
Source organism: Calotriton arnoldi (assembly GCA_963921515.1). Lineage (NCBI taxonomy): Eukaryota > Metazoa > Chordata > Amphibia > Caudata > Salamandridae > Calotriton > Calotriton arnoldi. The sequence continues at coordinate 679,453 of CAWUFW010005832.1, read as the reverse complement.
ATCATATATCAAGAATGGCAGTGCTCCTAATCACACCTCCTTTAAGAAGAACTCATTGGGTGAAAACACCTTCTTTTTCTAAATCTACAAACTATAAAACATGTTACCCAAGAAATTAAGGACAATCAACAGCCATCTAAAATTCTGTATTTTCTTTTTTTTCTCAGAGCAGGACACACTTCCTAAAGATCCTCCAAGTTGTGAAGTCGGGACATAGTCTAAAGTGATCCAAATGACACACCCCAGCAGGCTAGCAATGCCACCAGTGAAGCTGGGTGCTGCAACTCATTGTCACATCGATCCCATATATAAAAATGCTACTGGGTAGTTCATAAAGCCCTGGTGAGTTAAGCCAGCTGGGTGGACCCAAATGTAATAAAGCGGATCAATTTTGTCATTGCCTTTCCCAGTCTTTTGCAAATGAGCCATATTGTGAGGCATTCTTCCCAAATTTGACGAACAGAAAAATAACAGCCTCGCTGTTGGCTGTAGAGAAAGCATTAAATCATTTATAAGGGTATGCTTATCTTTGATCAGTGTGGACCAATGAAACTCTTGAAAGAATGCATATCTTACCTAATTGTGTGTGTGGAGGTATTAGTATAAAGATATTCATGATTTACAAAGAGGGCATCATCAGGCCTCAAAATCTACTTGTCCTCTCGCTATCGCATATCAGATTTTATCAGAGCAAGCTATGTTTGGGGAATACATACCTATTCTGGGAGAGAGCTCCAGCTAGCAAAGAACAAGTGTTCAGTCAGAAAATGAATGAGCAATAAAGATACCTTTAAATCTTGTTTTTATCTTGTCACATTTGCTGTAGTTCAAAGACAGAGGTCAAATGTCAGTTTATATCTTCCTACAAATATCTGTTTATTTTATCTTGGAGATTGGTGCTTACTTTTCTTTCTCTGACTGCAAAATTAGAGGATTTTGTAAAGTAAACTGTCTGTCAGTTGTGCTGGGGTACAGAGAGTGTGAAATGGAAGGCTGTACGTGGTCAGTTTGTTTTCTAACACACAACATTGATATAGCTTGTAAATGAACCGTACAAATATTTAAAACATAGCAATTAGGAAAGCACAATTTCTTGTAATTCCAGAGTGGGATGGAAACAAATACTTTAATAGGATCAAAACAACTCAGAACATTTTGCTTGGTGATGTGCAAATGATGAATATTTGCTGAAACCCGATTTCCACACATTATCATTTGTATGCTGCATAGTTTTATCAGTAAAACTGCACGTCAGTGGGAAAGTTTATGGCAGTTTCAATGGAAATGTGCTGTCTGTAAATGACACTGCGCTGCCACATCATTCTTTAGTAATATATTTATTAGAAGAGAGAGTATATAAACATGAACTGAGAAACATTCCTGCCCCTGCCCTTATGACAATGCTATTAATAAATTAAGAGGCAAGTCAGGGATCATGTGTACCCTATATGTAGGCTAGATTTTTATTTTACTTGGAGCAAAAGTTTAGTCTATTAAATCGAAACAAAAGAGTTTTTGTAGACATGCTGAGCTCACGTATTTGATGGTGCTCTCATATGGGACAATGAAGAAAAAGGCAACTTGGTGAATTAACATATTTGCCTAGGATCACACAATTTGAGACCAGTTTATGGGTCTAGTGCATTACAATTAGGTCGAGTAGGTTATTCAAGTCACGAGACCTGGAGGTCTGGAATTTTTTTTAATGATTTTTCATGGCCAGATCACATATATTTGCCACTCCTCTTTAAAATCATCTTTGTTTGTCTATTGTATTTGCCTGTTGTTGGTACTAAAGTAATTAATTATAAAAAAACATAAAAATAACAAGATCAAAAGACTCAGGAAATCTACGGTTTTCTATATATTGTATATTTGCATATTTGCAAAAGTGCACTATGGTATTCTTACTATATTTGAATGTGAGGAGGGGCAATGACTTACAAGAGGAGAAACCTCAAGTAGATCATGGCACCCTTCCCTCCCTCAACAATAGTAATAGCATATTACTTTCTGGGGATCTGCTTGTCTGGTTTCTGCCTTGCTGTTTGTTGTGTGTCGTAACTGTAAATAAAGATATTTGACCAGAACTAGGATAAAAGGAAATACAATTACACTAATTAAGCAGTGTGACAATCAGCAGAGTTGTTTTCCTCTATAAAATAGTTGCAATCTACATTCTGTCACAAGCATTTTCTCGTACGAACTGTATAGTGCTATAGCAACAAATGACAATTCATTCATATAGTCGCTCTAAATAAGGTGTTGTTCAGCCACATTTGTTTTATATATATATATATATTGCCTTTACACCTTCATGCACGCCGCCCTCCAATACTCCACGCGTCTCGAGGGCGAGCAGAAGAACAGCACCGACAAATCCTTCGTGTGAGGTAACTCGTTTATTTTTTCAAAGTTAAATCAGCCTCCATTCGTCACGGGGCCATAACCAGCAAAGTGCAGGGGTGCATACAGAGAAATGTGGCAGAAGTAAGTGATATGAATTCCTCTGATTTTTGCCCCTTAATAACTTTTTGGGATGAATCTCCACGAAAGTTTCTAGAACTGTTCCTTGTTGTACATTGGTGGATGCTAGAACGTTTTGCGGCATTTGGTCAAAGTGGTGCAGAGAAAAAAGGGGGGTTCCAAAAAAGATTTGGACCCAATGCATTTTACATAGACTTTTTGTAGTGAAAGTAGGGCACAAAATGGTCCGTCAGATTATCATGAAATTTGGTAGCATTGTAGATTATTGTGTGCTGATGTTCCTTTTTGGTGTTAAGGGTAAGATTTGTACGATTATATGGTATTTTAACTTAGCGATATCTGTTATTGCAGTAGTTTCGTGAAATTTCACAGAACTACCACGGTACATAGCGGTGACAAGTTATTATCTGCTTGGATGATGACTGACTTTACAAAAATGCCAGGTAGCCATCTTGTTCTATGCCCACTTTGCTAGTGTTCTGGTTTAGGGCCTTAAATATAGGTAAGTATTAGGTTTTAACTGTTTTCCTACCTATTACCACTTAGTTTAAGTGGTAATAGGTAGGGAAAAATAGTTATAAGTTTCTATATATTTTAAAAACTATTACAGAATACCATCTTTATAATTTTTTACATATTTATTTCTTTCCAAACAGTCAAACCAGTGCCTCGGTAATACCTACAAATTACTGGGTTGCTTAAAAAAATTACCCAAAAATGGTAACGTGCTAGGAGCTACCGCCATACTGTATGAACTAGTTTAAAAATATATAGAAAATTATTTTAAAAATCCCATACCTATTACCACTTTAACAAAATGGTAATAGGTAGGGAACAACAATAAAAATTACTACTTACCTATATTTAAGGCCCTAAGCCACAACACACCTAAAGTGTATAATAGCCAATTAGACACTGGCTTGTCTTCGTCATGTACCACGGTATACTGCTAACTTACCACAGTATACCAGGGCACAAAACCTCACTAGGGGTCAAATTTGGGATTCCTTTGCGTTAACGCGTGGTGTTGCGATGCCAACTCTATAATTATGTAAGATTTACTACACAATGCAAGACCACCATGCGTCACCCTGATTTGCTTGGTACATCTACAGAAACGCAATGCAGCACAAGTCGCTGGCTTGCATTACTCTGCACGCCATAATCTACAGTACTCCAAAATTTCAACTACATCCGTACGCCACTACACTCTATGGCACTACACTATACACCACTCCACTCTACGCTATTCCACTGTACGCCACAACAGTGTACACCACTCCACTGTATGCGACTTCACTATATGCTATTCCACTCTATGCCACTCCACTGTAATCCATGCCACTCTACGCTATTCCACTATATGCCACTCTACGATACTCCTCTCTAAGCTGTTCCACTGTATGCCACTTGTCTGTATGCTACTCCATTTTATGCTATTCTCATCGGATGCCACTCCACTATATGCTATTCCACTCTACCCCACTCCACTGTACGCCACTCCAGTATATGCCACTATAATCTATGCAACCTCCCTGTACGCTACTCCACTCTACGCTATTCCACTCTGCACAACTCCACTGTACGCCACGCCACTCTATGCTATTTCACTGTATGCTACTCCACTGTACACCACTCAAATCTACTCCAATAAACTCCACAATACTCCATTCTACACTCTTCCATTGTTCGCCACTCCACTGTACGTGCCTCGACTGTATGGTATTCCAATTTACCACACTGCACTGTACAGCACTCTAATCTACGCCACTCCACTGTACGGTATTCCACTGTACGCCACTCCACTGTACTCCATGCTATTACACTGTATGCCACTCAATTCTATAACACTAGACTCTGCGCTATTTCCCTGTATGCAACTCTACTGTACACCCGTCCACTGTATGATATTCTTCTCTACCCCCCTCCACTTTATGCCACTCCAGTCTACCCCACTCCATTGCACGTCCCTCCGCTCTGCACTATTCCACTTAATGCCACTGTAAAATACGCCACTTCACTGTACGCTATTCCACTGTATGCCACTCCATTCTACAACACTTCACTGTACACTATTCCACTGTATGCCGCTCCACTGTACGCTATTCCACTGTATGCCACTCCACTGTACACTACTCCAGCACAACATTCTATGGTATTCCTTTGGATGCCACTCCTCTATATACAGCTCCATGGTATGCTATTACACTGTACACAACTCCACTGTATGCCACTCCAGTGAACGCTACTCCACTGTGCGCTATTCCACTGTACTACACTCTGCCATATTCCACTGTGTGCCACTCCACTGTACTTCACTCTACGCTTTTCCACTGTACCCCACTCCACTTTATGCTATTACATTTTATGCTACTCCACTGTATGGTATTCCACTCTACCCCCACTCCACTGTACACCACTCCAATCTACACCACTACACTGTACGCCACTCACTGTACGCTAATCAACTATATGCTGTTCCTATGTATGCCACTCCACTGTACACCACTACATTCTACGCTATTCCATTGTATGGCACTCCACACTACGACACTCAAGTATGCACTATTCCACTTCATGCCACTCCACTGTACACTTCTCCACTCATAGCCTTTCCACTGTACTCTCCTCTACTTTATATAACTTCACTCTACAAAACTCTACTACACTCCATGCCACTCTACTCCACTGTACTCCACTCTATCCCTGTACACTCCACTGTCTAAATTTGTATTCAACTCTATGCCCACACACTCCATTGTACGACACTCTACTCCACTCTACGATACTATGAAACACTGTACGATAAAGCACTCCACTCTACTCTATGAGACGCCATACAAATTTATAGCAATTTAATCGACTCTATGCTTCGCCACTTCAATGTATGCCACTTCACTCTACGTTAATCCGATATACTCTACTCCACACGACTCTTCCCTATACAACACTTCACTGTACGCTATTCCACTCTATGCCAATCCACTCTTCTACACTACTCTGTATGCTATTACACTGCACGGTATTTCACTGTATTCTTTTCCACTGTCTGCTGCTCCACTATGAGGTACTCAGCTTCACGCCACTACAGTGTATGCCACCCCACTCTATGCAGCTCCACTGTACGACACTCTCCTCCACCCTGTATAACTCCACTCTGTAAAACTCTACTTCACTTTAATTCACTTTGCAAGAATCTACTTCACCCTATCCCTGTACGCTCCACTGTCAAACTCTAGACTACACGCTTTGCCTGTACACTCCAGTGTACAACACTCTATTCCCCTATACACACTTTTAATTTGCTCTGCAACACAGCACTCCTCTGTACGAGGAGCCACTCCCATTTAAAACAGTTTACTCAACTACATGCTACGCGCCTACACTATAATCGACTCTATGCCACTCTACTCTCCGACATGCTAATACACTGTATTATACTTTACTCCACACTACATGACAAGTCCACTCAACTCTACATCGCTCTACTCCACTGTACGAGACTTTACCTTACTCTACGCCACTGTCCAAACATCCACTCTACGCAGCTCCACTGTACATCACACTACCGTACTGTATGCAACTCCACTCTACAACACTCTACTACACTGTATCCCACTCAACCCCACCCCACTCTACTGCACTCTATTCCACTCTACAATACTCCACTCTACGACACTCAACTCTATTCTACTGTATGACAATCCAGTTAAGGACACCTTAATAAATAACTCTCGACTCTACGATTTGAAATACTTTTTTATTAAAAAATAAAAACCTTTTAAATTCAAATAAAAAAACAAAGGTTAGGGATAAGTTATAGTTAGAAGTTTTCTTTTATTATTTCCTTACAAACCCTACTTAAACAACACAAACAATTGAAATTCTAAAATTATAGTTGTAACTTAAATTTATAATTTGCCCAGCACCTTCAAATTACTATAAGCCGCCTCACCGCCATACTTAGTGTTCCTTATAACTTAAATTTTGAATGTATGCACCACCTTCAAATTACTATGTCAGGCACCTCTGCACACAGTGTTGTCACCTCACTCGCCATACTACATTAACTATAAATCGCCACTCTACCATGCACTTTGTCTGACAAATCATCTAATTTGAGATGTCATAAGTATTGTTATGAAAGCTATGATTTCACATGGTATAAGTGATGTAATATGGAAAGGTATAACCAGTGCATGGAGAAGGAGCAAGTACTACAGAGGAGACATACTCTTGTTTTTTAAATGCATTAGCAGGTGCTGGTTTACTCCCAGCATCCCCCACCACTGTTACTTCGCTACCCAGTGTCGTTTATGTATGCTGAGGAAAATGGGACAACTATTAATAAGTACCAGAATGAAATGTACACAGTGCTCCTGGAAGCTATCCCACTTTATGACGCAGACTGGTCCTTCACTGGGCAGCCAGGCAGGAGGTCAGTGGCAAGAGACTGGAGGGTTGTCCCCCGCATAAAAGGTGCAGAGGATTTGAATCACCCATGGACCACTGCTGCATATCCAGTCATTGACAACTACCATTTGGGAGGAGTGGTAATATGATAGCAGGTCTGCCATATCCACGTCTCAATTGTATGGGGTTTTCATGCATTTACTCATGACCAACTTGGGATTATGCCCATCTGTGTGTGTATTTAAACATGGCATTGAGGCTTGTACAGAAGTTACGGTGAAGCAGTAGGGATAATTTTGTAGTTGGTACAGCGATTGAGGGAGCGACACCATTTTGAATATGGAGCCTTGCTCCAATAAGGATAGCCACAGTGGAACCAGTATAAGAGGTCTTTCAGAAGACCATCCAGCAGAAGAGCTATGTTTCCCTACTACTTAGTCCTCTCATCCCTTGATACAAGCATTGGTCTCAACTTTAAGCCCTGAGGCTCAAGCATCCCTGAATTCGGTAGACCACTGAGTTTGCCATATCAGCGATGCAGCCACAAAATTTGCTGTATGTACTCATTGTTTGAAGGGCTGTTGGACAAGAGAAGGCAGGATTTTAGAGGAGATCACCAGCACAGAGGGACATACTACCTTCCTTGTCTCTGGTACAGTCAAATCCGACAATATGGGCAAGTCTGCGGAACCATTCCACCTTAGGCTCTGTAGCTGAGTGTCAATGTCAACCAGCTGAGCCATATATTTATTGTCAGTCAGTGTTAGACCTGGCATCTTTGGCTTGTTTTTCCCCTGTCTTTTTTTGCTTCTGACCTCCTGTTTTTTACTCTGTGCTGCTTTTTGGGTTTGCTGGTTGTAGAACTCTGGGCACTTTACCACTGCTGATCAGTGCTAAAGTGCAAGTGCTCTCTGTGTAAATTGTGATTGTGATTTGTTATCCATGATCGGCATATTTGATTTGCTGGTAAGCCCCTATTGCACTCTGTGTGCCCAGGGCCTGTAATTCAAATGCTACTAGTAGGCCTGCAGCTCTCATTGTGCCACCCACATGAGTAGCCCTGCAACCATGTCTCAGGCCTGCCACTGCAGTGTCTGTGAGTGCAGTTTTAAACTGCCATATCGACCTGGCAAGTGAACCCACTTGCCAGGCCTAAACCTTCCCTATTAGAAGCCCGAATACACAGGAGCGAAGCTGGACCCCCGATCTCCCAGGAGGTAGCACCCCACTGAGTATATATATATAAACTCAAACGCAGGTTACTCCTCCCCCCCCTTCCCCCCGGGAGAGAAGGAAAATGTGGAAGGAACCACCACAAGTAAGAGGAGACTGCAATATATCTTCTCTGCGAGGACGGGTAGCTACAGGGGACTGAACTCTGCGTAAACAGAAAAATAATAAAGGAAGAAAAAAGAACAAACACACAACGTTTAGTAAGTCACCAGCAGTCTATCTCTAAGAACTTACTCTCCTTCCTCCCCCTACACGTTTTCTGTGTAATACCAAATACTCACTAATCAGGCTTTTTCTCAGAAGCGGGCTGTATCCGGAGTTAATGTCACTCCCAACCATTTGTAGCATACCAAAGTTCAATAAAGCATTTAAACAAACTCGTCTCCTCCGAACGTTAAGTCCACTCTATTTCAGCAGAGTAAAATAGGAAAATAATATGTCTTCATCAGTGCACTGACCTGATACAAAATATCACTCCATAGGAGCACGAGGTGTAACTTCCCTCAATCACAACCGTGACTAAAAGGAACAAATAATAAACAAAAAAAACGAATGCTGTAGCTCCCAGACAACTCACTATTTCCTGAGCGTCCAACGTGCAGCGGGTTGCAAGTCAGCCGACTCGATGTAGGTAAACCAAGCGTTGGTAGGTTGATAGTAATGGGAGGGGAAGCGGTGAAGCGTTCGTCGGCACGGACGCCCAATCAAGAAAATTACATCACTCTGCACGGCATCTCGGGAAAGGAAAACAACTAGAAAGTACGCAGCACGTCCGGCCACCAGGATCGTAGGAAGGAAGAAGCGAATGTAGGGGCGAGGTTCCGTGCCCAAACAGGAACAGTAAGCCAAGCGTCAATATGCAGGTGAGACTGCCTTTTATACTCTTCTCTCCAAACAAGGGCAGGAAAGCCAAGTTTCAGCCGCCGGTAAAGGAGTTTCTGGCCATTGCACAAAGAAGGCGCTACCTGTACCCAGCGTTGTAGTATGCCTTATGGGGTTTGGTATGTGCGTGTGTTACGTGTATTCACTCCAGGCGACTGTACAAGCCGCTCGAGGTGTAACAGTAAAGCACCCCTAAGGTAGGCCCAAGGTAGCCCCATGGGCAGGGTGCAGTGTATGTGAAAGGTAGGACATGTATTGGCATGTTTTATATGTCCTGATAGTGAAATACTCCCAATTTAATTTTTTCACTATTGCAAGTACTATCTCTCCAATAGGTTATCATTGGAGGTGCCTTGTAACCTCTTACAAGTGTAACTTCCAATTATTTATTTATTTATTCTTTATTGTTTGATTAATTAAAATCTTACAATGAGACAACAAACACAACCAACTATAAAAATCCAGGTTAATAACTGCAGGACAGAGAGAAAAAATAAAAAAAATAGTAAAAGCAAGAATAAATAATGCGATATTTTTTTTAGATGAATTAAATTTGATAAAATCCATTTCATAGTGCTATTTACATTTTTAAGATATATCATACAGTACATGTAGATTTTAATTTTTGCTGATCTAATTTCGATCCTATTCTTACTAAAAACTTTGCAAAAGCGGAATTCATTATTATATCATCGGAGTGTAAACATATTATCAAAGCTTGCCTGCAAGTCCGTACTCCTCGAGCATTAAAATCTTTCTCTTTTTTTTTAACAACAATTTTTATTATGTCAATTTTCACAAACAATGCAGAGCCCTGTAATCCAGAGACAACCTGCCACATATTACACAAAACATGTTACGTTGACTTTTAGCATATACCTTATGCACAAACGAAAATAATAAAGAAACGAACCCCCCCCGCACTGTCTTTGCGCCACATCAATATTAACACACAGTCGCCCGCACATAAAGAGCATTATACGCAGGACCCTACAGATCCAAAACCACAACTCCTGCCCAGTTTAAACCTCAAGTGCGACATCCCTCACAACAGGGGGCTCCAGGTCCAAACCACGATATACCGCCCACCTCTTCCAGATCTTAAAATGCTTCAACGGGCACCCACGTGCCTGAAAAATGGGAGCCTCCAAACCCATGTTAAAATCCAAACCATTTTTCCACGCCGAGAGCAGAGGTGGAGCCCCAGCCTTCCACTTGCGTGCAATGTCCCGTTTAGCCAGCGTAAAGCCCAGTATCATCAAATGGCGCTTATAAATATTCCCCCCCACCCCCTCCATTATATGTAACAGCACCAATTTTGGGGAGTAACGGAGCTCCCACCCCAAGACCTCAGCAAGGCAGGCCAAAACTCCTCGCCAGAACCTTTCGAGCACCGCGCACTGCCAAATTGTGTGAAACAGGGTACCATCCTCCGAGCCGCACCGCAGGCACACCGGGGTCTCTATCAAGCCCGCCCTCCAAAGCCGGACACGAGTATAATACACATGGTGGAGATCATTAAAATGTTTCTTAAGTATGTTTTTTCTTTCAATTTCCAATTCTGGGCAGACACACAACAGGTGAGTAATGTTCTCCTCTCCTAATTTACATAGCCTACATAGTGTGTCTTCTTCTGACCTTAGCCACGGCGGTAGATGACATAAGCCCGGTAATGCACCAAAACGAGCTTTTGTGAAGATTTGTTTGTATTTCAAAGTCCACAGAGTTTCTAAGTATGCTTGAACTTCACTTTTGGGAAACCATTCATTATTGGCCAAGCGTGTTTTCTTTTTGCGAATAGGTCTTTATCCCTTATCAGCGATAGATGGTTTGTTATTTTATTAATAGCTTTTTTTAAATGATTCAGGGGTTATTGTAGTCCCCCAGATTGGGGTCACAGCATATTCTTCTAATGCAGCGTGTAAGTATTTCCAGGCATGTGATTTCCTATTTACGTTTATTTCTTGCCATAATAATTGAGACATTTGATTTTCATTGTCATTTTTTATTCTATTCCATACTTTTATAAATTGTTCTTTTCTTGCATATAATTGGTTAGTTAGTCCAAACTCCAGCCTTATTTGCGCCTGCGATGCATTATTAGGCAAGTAAAAGAGGGTTTTAAAAGTTTTTGTGACCGCATTATTAATGGTCACAGCATCTTTCCCACACAGGGCTTCGCTACCATATGTTACGGTAGGCAGCAATTTTGCCGATATAACTTTTAAGAATGGTTGGTAGCTCAGGTCACCTAATGATTTCTGCAAGATTCTAAATGCAGCTATCAAAGCATTTGCTTTCCTTTGGATATCCATTTTTTGCGGGAGAAAATTTCCATTATCATCGAATAATACTCCCAAGTATTTGTATGATTCTACTTGTTCGAGTTGCACTTTCTCCAGAAACCATTTGGATTTATATTTTATTCTTGAATTTTTGGTGATCACCATAACTTTGGTCTTTGTTTCGTTTATCACCATCCTGTTATCTTTTGAATATGATGATATTCGATCTATTAACCGTTGTAACCCCACTTTTGTTTGGCTTAGAAGGATGACATCATCTGAGTATAGTAAATTGGATATCTGCTTGTTGGCTAGTTTAGGCGGGTGTGCATTTACTTCATTGAGTGCATTAGTAAGATCTGCTAAAAACAAGTTAAAAAGTAAAGGGGCCAATGCACACCCTTGCTTTAACCCTGCCGTGGTTAAAATTTCCTTCGTTAGCGTCAAGCCATCCCCCATCCGTACTTTCACCCAAGCCATCCCCCATCCGTACTTTCACCCAAACTTCCAATTGGGAAGAGATAAAGATTTGGAGGCCCTGAACTCACAATTTAAAAATACATCTTTTAGTGAAGTTGGTTTTTAAATTGCGTGTTTAAAAATGCCACTTTTAGGAAGTGGGCATTTTCATGCTTTACCATTCTGTGCCTCTGCCTGCCTGTGGAATCCACATCTGGTTTGGACTGACAGTTGGGTTGTTTGTGCATTCACTCTAGACCAGAAGTCTTCAAACTTTGTTGCGCTGAGCCCCCCCTAAGCTAAATATTTTGAAGTCGGGCCCCCTCCAAAACTTTATGGCAAGGACTGGAGGAGCAGAACTGAGCACAGGGGTTTGAGCTTGTGAGACCATTTGAGGGGTACTTTTTTCTGTAGCTCAAAATCCACAGTAATATGAGACTTATAAAAGAGTAAATGCTTGAAACTGAAATTGATTAACAAATGCAAATCTTGACATTCTTTGGATAGTAAATCCCAGCGTTACATTTTGCGTTGGGTTTGCATTACAAAAGTAGCACAAACCTGTTGAAGAGCAAAGGGTTCCTTGAATGTTGGGGGCAGGGGGATGCTGGTTATGCTTGATCTGTCAGCGGCCTTCAATACGGTACCCCACTTCGTTCTGCTGGCCCTGTCCTCAACCCATTGGAATTAGGAGTAACAGAGCGCTTTATAAGTGACTGTTACATTACATTAGTAAATCTGGTCCCTACTGCAGCACTGCGCAGCTTTGCAGTATATTTGGGTACAGTCCAGTGCAAATCGTGATTTGCGCTGGATTGTTTATACCAACACACTTACATCAGGTTTGTGTTAAAAAAGTTACACAAACCTGACGCAGCCTTAATAAATCTGGGCCTAAATCATTTTGCTGTAGCCTGTCTTATGCTGTGTGTAATGACATTTTAAAATAATGACACATTCACAGTGCTTTCTGCCAAAGAAAGGGACCTTGTAGCATTATAAAAACAAAAGTCACTATTACCCACTGCACCGAGCAGGATTCTATTCTGTGACTCTCTCACACTTTGAGTTCCTTTCCCACTGATTAATTCGCAATTATCCAGTGTGTGTGTAATTTTATATGCAGTTAACATAAAGTAAAAAAAAAAAACATCAAATCAGCTACTGAATATTTTGTTCTTAGTGTGCCAGTAATTGACCCTGCCACCACACTGACTGACCTCTGCCCCATGGCACTTAAATCACAGTTCCCATGCTTTTTTTTAAAGCCCTTTGGCTGCATGTAAATGAAGTTAGCCTGGAAACAGGACAAATAAACAAGTTCGTGCTTACAGCCCATCTTCATTTACAAGATTTGCAAGTCTTTACTGAGACATTGGCGCCCCCCTGAGAATGCAGCCACGGACCCCCAGGGGGGCGCGCCCCACAGTTTGAAGACCTCTACTCTAGACAGTCACACAAAGGGAGCTGAGATGCGCCTTGCATATCCTGATGGGCCATCACCAGGCTGATGGGTCTTCTTGAGCTAGAGTGGTGGAAGGAGTTGTCACTGACACCTGAATAGGGCTGTGCCTGTCCTCACACAGAGCTGTCTCCGCCCCCCCACCCCCGCCCCCTCAGAGTGTGTCTGGAGCCAGGTCAGGGAAAGGCAGGGTCTTGTGCACTACAAAGACTTTCCTTTGACGTTTGCCTACTTCAAAGGCAAAAGCTGGTATAAGTACTGGAGCTGTGTCACCATAACTTCAGAACACTTCTGGACTAAGAGGAGATTCTGCCAAGAAGAAGGCTGGAGAAGCTGCAGGAGGGGAACTGCCAGTCTGCTTGTTGCTGTGTTGGGATTGCCTGCTGCTTGCTGCTTCTGTCTTGGACAGTGAAAGGACTGGACTTTGCTTTCTGTATCCTGTTTGCCAAGGTTCTCCAAGGGCTTGTGTGTGCTTGCCTCCTGTTAAGAAGTCTCAGGTCCATTAAAGACTTCACCTGCAGTCCCTGAACTCCTGCCAAGTGGTGCCAATTCCAATTCTGGGCCCTTGGAGGTGGTTTTGATGCAAAGAAACCTGAAAATTCAAGCATCGACCTTCAGCGCCTGTTTTTCCCACCGCAACCTTGCTGTGCAGTTAAAAAACCAATGCATCGCCATGGTGAGGCCGATGAATCGACTCATCGCCTGCCGTGACGCTGAAAAGATCACTGCAGCCAGAGTCCTAAGCACCGTGTCCTCGACGTCCGAGATACCCATTCCGACTCCGGCCCTGCTGTGCAGCTGAAGAAATTGACGCATCACCTGCTCGCAGCTGGGAAATCGACGCAGCGCCTTCCCTGGCAGTAAGGAATCGACCCATCACCTCCCCTGCAAGTAAGGAATCGACACATCGTTTTTTTTCTGGCACCTCATCTCCGCCTGTTTTCGTCTTTGATTTTGATGCATCCCAGGTACTTTGTCATAAAAGTGACACATCCATCGTTTCCTATGGACTGAACTATTTTGAACCTTTTAAAAGTGATATCTTTGCTTGTGTATGTTGGATTTTTGTCGTTTTGGTTTTGTTTTATTCAGATAAAGATTGGTTATTCTTCTAAACTGGTGTGGTGACTATTAGTAGTGTTTTCACTGTGTTATTTTGTGTTTATGTACAAATGCTTTACACATTGCCTCTGAGATAAGCCTGACTGCTCACACCTAGCTACCAAGGGGGTGACCAGGGGTTATCTTGGGTGTGTAACTCTCTTACCCTGAGTAGAATAAGGGTCCCTACCTGGACAGGGTGTAAGCCACTGCCAACTAAAGAACCCCATTTCTAACAGTCAGCGACCATGCGCTAAGTCTCCACACATTCTATTCCCTCTGCCCACCAGGGTCAAGCGTTAGTGCCGTTCGAGAATGATCCGATAGGCATCTGACAAGGATATTTGTCTTGGTGACAAGCCTAAGTTTGGACAGTGGCATTAAAAATACTGTATCCTAGAAAAGAGTGTTTGAGCCCCATAAACTTTTGTTAATTAGGGTGTAAAAGATGCCAAGGATCACCCAGACCCAAGGTTCTTGAAAAGTCCTCAAAAGGAGATGGACTTCTATGCATTGCATCGAGAGGTATGCGACCTGCGAAAGACTGATCTATAAGGCCGTTTAATTCTCCACCCACAACCAATTCACCCCTGATGGCTAAGGCCAGGACGTTCCCTATTCTTTCCAGGAAGGCCAATGACAAGCTGGGAGCGTGGATATATATTCAGTATAGATCACAGTTTTGCATATAGGAGACCGGAGATTGCAACAAATCTGCCTCACAGGTTGTGTTGTGTTTTGTTTGTAAGATTTGGGAGGGGAGGTGGCATTTAACCAGTATAGCTACCACCCTGTAACCTCAATCTCAGCAAATTGTTGCTGCATGCTGTTTGATTCACTTCTCTGCTGAGCCTCTGTGTTACATGAGCAGTAGCTTGATGTATTAGCTGGTGGTGAAAGGCTTGCAATTTGATATAAAGAAGTTGCTTCTACCAACACAGATAACAGGAAGGTCTCTGAGAAGCACCAGAGGTAGTTCCAAAGCATTGGGCATCTTCAGACGCACACTGTGCTCTCTAGCCTTCTCATGATGCAATCCAAGTGAGCATGTGACAAACCTTAGATCCTCTCTGTGGCAAGATAATAATACAGTGCTACTATATGCGTTGCTTTAAACACCATTTCTCTTCGCTTTAAAGTGCTCCTGTACCCAGCTCAGCAGTCTTCTCATCTGCATCAGCTAAGAAGGTAGACTTTATTTAAGACCACGTTGGGATTTTAAGGCCAAAAATATTTTTTGAAATTCCCAAATTAGCAGAGGAAGTGAAGGACGTCCATAGATTGCAAGTGCGAAAAGCGTCACATGCTGTTGTAAAATTACGTTCCCGAAGCCAGTGTAGCTCTTGTGAATCTCTGCCTGAGGTAGGATGAGGACCAGTCTACTAATGACACAGGCCGCTTGTAAACGGAGCATAATGCCTGACATTGATGTAACAACTGACAGCATTTGTCCACAATTTCAGCACTGTACCACTTCCTACTGAGAGCCAGTCCGAGTCACGTGATGTTAAACAGGAGGCTTGTGCAGCAGCCCTTTAAGAACTGGCCCTCATCTTCTATTTCAGAAACTGTTGCTTAGTATCGCCAGCGTGCGACCCAGTAGACCCACCTGGCCAGCTTGAGGGACAGCCTGTGATAGTCTATATGTGACAGAGACCTAAAGAAGATAAACAGTCAGGGAGAGTATGGTACACACAGCGTATGTCTGTGCAGCCACGATTTTGATTTCTAGAGACTGGTGAGTGAAGGTCTGCATCTGGGTAGGGTGGTTTGAAAGTAAATTGTGTTGCCTTTAATAACCTTTTCCTGCAGCCGATGTGCTCCTTTCAGCCTCTCCTTCATGTTCATTTCACCTGAAATGCTTTTTTCACCATTCATGAAGAACAAACTGTATTCTACACTTACTCTAAGAGGCTTTAGTTCACCCTCCTTCAGCTATTATCTTCTTTGTCTCTGGAATCTTCAGCCATTGACATTATACATTGTCAAACAGATCTTTGATTTGAGGATTTTAGCCTCGCCTTCTTTTTATTGACTATAGGTGTTGGTGTATGCACCACTTCCATTTGAATGCATGAGACACTATTTTACAACTAAAAAGTACACACTATCATTACACATTACATTCTTTATCTCATTCATACATTGTGTACATACAGCGATCCCATTTTAATTGTTTTAAACTGCAGCATGCTTAAATTCCTTTTAACTGCACTCAAGTGTGAGTGTCACGCCTACTGGCTTTGCCAGTACTTGTTTATGTTTTATTGTTCTGCATTCTGACCTGTCTTGTAGAAATTGACCTTGAAGCTTCTATCTGAGACAAAGTTTCTATCTAGCCTGGTGGAGGCAAGGGTAGAGCAGATAGCACTAAGAGGAGGTTTGCTGAAACATCCACATGTTTTGTCAGAAACAATCACAGAGAATCTCTGTTTCACACCACTTACTCAGCATGTCTTTGCCTCTTTGTATCTAGTAGTAATAGTGCCACACTGCCTATGAGCTGGAAGGCAACATTCATTTACAGAGCGCTGCTTCTGGTGCTATCATTTATGATAAGGTGGTAGATTCTTGTGACAACTGTCGTTTATGTTGGCTGTCAAATTTTGCTTACTGTGAATATGTTTGCTTGTTTTTCAATCTTTAAGTCTAATTGCATAGAAATATTTGCTCAATGGTGCTTTGTATTATACGTACCAAAAACAATAAACCAACTTTCATTTCTACTTGTGACAGTTGTCTATTTATTTACCTTTATATTATTGCTTGACCTACTCAGATGTGTCTGTAAAGGGACCCTTTGTCCTGAATTTTGAGACTTTGTTGTTAATTTTATGTCACTGCTCAGAATTTGCCTCCATGCCTGGTGGTTCCCCTACCCACCTCTCACTCAACAATGATAATAAATAACATACTCTGCACACGTGCATATATGCTTCATACCAAGGTACTTTTTCATGGGTACCCGTTTTAACAGAAGGGATTTAACCGAAACCAGAATGCAAGGGGCTAAATTTGTGTGGTATGGTAAAATCATACTGAAGTGACCCTGTGATAGTTAGGAGTGTTGTTGCCCTTTGTAAAATAATTGTTACATGGAATCTATGTGGCAGTAAAATGTGTTTTTCCAATGTCACCAATGATCTATTCGAATTTTACACTAAATTGTCTACTAGAGGGGAATATTGTCTCAAATAGGAGATGACCGCCAAACAGGGCCACTTCAGTACTATCTGTTGACTGAAAAAGAATCATGTCAAAGAAGGGTGTCCTTAATCAAAACATATTTCCGAGAATGCAATGTGAATTTAACTTGCCACTACTTATGGGGGGGATGTGTGTGTACACACACACACACTGCGTTTTAGGTTTGAGAAAGACCTTTTGCCTGAAATGCGTCACCTGTTTTTGATTGTTCAAAATGATGTCCTTTTTTTCCCCTACATATAGCATTACTAATTGGTTTGAGTATTTGTTATTTTTTGTTTTTATTGACAGTAAGAAATACAGAGGTTCAACAATATCATCAATGTGAAACAATAATATTCAGAATAAGTAAAGAAAACAGGAATACAGGGAAATATAGGAACGATAAGGGGAGTAGGAGGAGGGGGGAGGAGAAAAGATCTGCAGTAGGGATCGTAACATGACAGCTGGAAAGTAATAGTGTTCATTCAATTGCATAACTTAAAATGGCAAATGAGGCGAATCATAAAAGTGCATCATATTTCAGATTGCAGAACCGCCCACCAATACCAATCATCAGAGTGCGGGGAGCATGTAAAGAAATCAGGAGTCATGTAGCCAAAGGGTGCCTCAGCCCACCATGATCCGTAAATTAAAAGATATCAATTGACAAGTGGGCTAGGTATCTTGTCAGGTGAGTTCGCACGCTGGGAGTGGTACGATATGTCCCTGGTGCGTAAATAAACAAGCAGAGGTTCTCATATGTCTTTGGGGTGTGACCGCGGGCATTAATTCCCGGAAGTGGGAGAGTTGTTCGGTACAGTATATTGCATCCGGTAGCCAGACGTTCACTGTGGGCACCGGACGACTGCCCCAGTTCATGGCCACCCTACATTTAGCAAGGAGGAGTAGCATAACAGTGAGTCTACAGGCTTGTAGATGGGATATCTTTAACATAGCCCAATAATCCGATCAAAGGGATACATTGAGCACGTTGTCCAGTTATTGTCTGGATGGTTGAAAAAACTTCCTCCCAGAACTCTGCCACTTTAGGGTACATCCATGCCAGATGGAGGAAGGAGGCTTGTGTCACAGCACAACGGAGGCAGTTGGAGTCAGGGACAAGGCCTATCTTGAATAACTGAGCTGGGGTACGATATAAACGGTGCAAGAATTTTAAATGTATCAACCGCAGTCAATAGTTTGGTGAAAGAAGCTCCAGCTGCCCACAGCAGTATGACCAGTGAGAATCTGTTAGGGAAGCTTCTAACAAAATCAATTTCCCATTGCGTGCGGACCTTTCGAGTCGCAACCGGAGAGGTATGCTGCATAGTGTTATACAGATGGGTGATTAATTTGCGAGAGGAGGGTGTGATGAGAATGTGTTCGAGTGCATGGAGTGTTGGTTGCTGGGCCGGGAAGGTGTCCTGAATGGTGGGGCAAGTGGCCCTGGTTTGATAGTACAAGAAGATTTCCAGTGCAGTGGGCGGTGGTGAAGTGTCAGCGGCGAAGGATTGCAAGAAGGTGTTCCCCGGGTACAGATCTGAAAAGTAGGTGAGATTGTGTTGGCATGCCTGCAGTATAGCTCCCTTATCCTGCAACGGGGGGATCAGAGGGTTATGGCTTAAGGGTATTGGGGGTGCATGAAGGCAAGTCAGTTTAGCCCATCTCCTAAGGCCGTCCAAGGCCCAGCGGACCCATGCCATGGGTCAACTTCGGCCTGTGGTACCTGGTGGAGGGCATACAGTGCTGTGGATAGGGGCCATGGGGCTGCCCGATCTGTTTCAACTGCGACGTGGGGTTGAAATGGTGTTGGGTGGTGGATCGAGTAAAGTAAGAATTGTGCCTGGGCGCATAATGCGTATAGTAACATGTCAGGCGCGCCTAGGCTTCTCTGAGTGAGAGACAGGGTAAGTACATCCCAGGAGTTGTGGGGTTGTCTGCCAGTCCAGACTAATGTAACTAAATCAGATCATAAGCGACGCAGGAAATGGGCCGTGAGTGGGAGAGGGACATTTAGAAATAAATAAAGAAATTTGGGGAGGACCACCATTTTGGCACTGGCTATCCGGCCAGCCAAAGAGAGCAATTTTAACCAGATAGGGATTCTGTCCTCTAGCCACTCGATCGTGCAACCTTAGTTGGCTGTCCAGATCTCTGTCACCTCTCAACTAAGTCATATACCCAGATAGCGGACTGGGACAGTTTTCCACTGCAGGGGATAGTCTGTGCGGAAGGGGTGTGTATTGTCAGTGAGGGGAAAAAGTATAGATTTCATCCAGTTTATATGTATGCCTTAGAAGCTGCCAAAGCGAATCACATCCCATGTGATTGGTGCGAGGTTTTCACAAGGGTTGCAAATGTATAGTGTGATTTCATCAGCGTACATTGAAACTATCAGTCCCCTCGATGTGAAACCTAGGCCCCGATTTATGTGATGTTGCCTGAGTCTGGCAGGAAGGGGTTCCATAATAAATCCGGAATGATCTGGTCTCACTATGTCCGGTATTAGGGGCGAGAGGCGGTTCACCAGAATTTTGGCAAGGATTTTATTGTCTGCGTTAATCAGCGATAACAGTCTGTAGGAGTCAGACTTGGAAGCCGGCTTGTCCGATTTAAGGAGTGCATCGATGACTGCCTCTCGGAGCATAGGGGTAAATCCGACAAGCTTAGGTGTCTTGTCTCCTGGGAGTGAATTAATTGTCTGCACAATTTCTTCTACGGTGATGGGGAAGTCAAGGTATTTCCTAGTGTACTCTGTCGAGCCAGAGCAGCTGGATTGTATCCAAGTACTCTGTTATGGTAGTCTGATTGTGTACTGGGGTGGCAGTGTATAACTTAGCATAGAATGTGTACATCATAGTCAGGAGACCCATAGGGGTGTCCTGAAGTGTGGAATTTCATAGATTATTTATTGTTATTTAATGGCATTATGCTTTTAGGTGTTCTAACTTACTGATATAAATATAGTGAGGTCATGGTTTTCATGGCTGTTGTGCGAGATATGGATTGCGGAGCTTTCCATAACTGGTAAAGTTCTGTCGTTTTGTCTTACGGTTACTACTAATTAACTAACACTGTGCATTTGGGTAACATAAGCGTCAAAACTTTGGGGACTGAGTCCACTCACACCATCAGAATATGTTGACCTAATTCCAGGCAAGCTCACAGTTTGCCATCTGGACCTCCAAACCTTACAAGGTATCGGATGGTGTCAGCCAACTCAGAACATCATGACCCTTTTTCCCCAAGGACATCGTGGAAACAGATCTTCCCATTTCGTTAGTAACTCAGGCATGCCCAAAGAGATCTACAAGAAGTACACAAATTGGCATTTTAAATATTTATTGAAGCAATTGGGCTCTTGTGTAAAAGACTTGTGTGCCAATGATTAATGGAATTAAGCAAAATATTGTCAACAGCATTACAAGAATGGTGAACAGGTAAACAATTCAACCATTGTGCAGTTTGCATTGATTATTTGAATACATATAATTGTACTCCTACCTAGTGCTGCCTAGCCTAATATGCCTAGGGTGTGCAGGTCTGCCATACTTCTCAGGCTAGTGATGGAATTCAGCTGGGCTAGAATTCAGGCATGGGGTGACCACAACAATCCATCAAAATGCTCCTCTGCCTAAACATCTACACTATCGTACATAAATGCTGTAGCATTGCCTTCATTTGTTTTTCATCATTTTCACATTCAGTTTAAGACGATGTATTTGCCTATTTCCGGAGCAGTTTTTTACTTTGATACATTGTCTTTTTTTTGTAGGCCGCAGACTACTTTCGAGGTTTTAAACAAGATCAGTGAAGGATGGGTGTCCCTTTCCAAGTATTATCAGGGCTGCTACAGAAAAGCGTAATTCACCCTCTTGTAGTGAAATCCGCTGTCTGTTCTGGCTGCTAAAGATGGACAAAGTCTGTTGTACGCTTTCTGGATACTGCATATAGAGAATGTCGTTACAGCAGCACACAATTATGAGAATACGCGGAAGCACTGTGAAAATTATTGCACCTGTGAATCCTCATAACCCGGCATCATATCTGAGAAGATCGAGATCTGACGCTCTTCCTAGTATTGCTGGAGTACCTTTGGGGGTCCTAAACAGTAGGGCGTCCGACAGCATGCCTGCCAAGAAAACAACTACGAGTGTTCCCATCAGAAAGACTCGTATCAGTGTATCCACTCAGGTAAAACGTTCATTATAATCTTCACCTCTAACTTGTTCCTCCAATAGAAATGTTCGCTTTTGCCTTACTAGGTTCAAGCTGAAAACTTGTGGTGCATGTTTTAGAATTAGAATTTTTGTATGTGGGTTCCTGATTGGCTATCAGTTATATTGAATTCTTCATTTTAGCCTAAAGTTATTTTTTCTAAGGAAACTCCAAGAGAGACTTGGTTAGGCTCTGTTTATATTTGCTCCTTACAAATCCAGCTGCATTTTTGGGGGGCTTGAGTATTGCCGGCAAAAGCACTTAAAGCACTTAATGGCTAAATTCACCCCAATGGCTGCAATCAGCTTCTGCCCTTGATAAACCGATTGATGATTTGATTTTGAATTGTTTTTCTTTTTAAGACGCAAAATACATTACACCACATAATTGTGATTTACAATTTACATTATTGTGCACTCATCTTTTAACACCATTCAAATGTATTTTATTTTGAATACAGCTCGAACTGGTGAGTGTCTAGACATACCATAGAGATGCCAATGGAATAAAAGAGTAGGATAAAAGAGGGGGAGATGGAGAAACCAACATTGGGGAGACATTTTACTTCCACAGTGACATTCCTATGTTCATTTAATGTAAAAAACAAGGACCCCCTGCTACTAATGTAGATTCCTAGGGCAGGGAAAATGCAATAATTGAAGAAAAACCCCTAGGCAACTATCGGTCTAAACAATATATAAGACCTAGTAAAGCACAGACATGATGTTAGAGACTCAGTGTACACTTTAATTTAGTAAAAATTCATTTTATTAATACAAATTCTTTTAAGATAATCATAATAGATATTTAAATAATTCCATGAAAATTAAGTGCTAAACAATAACATCACAACATAACTCACAAAATAAACAGAAAAAAGAATACAATCAACAGACATGCATATCGACTGGACACAATAATGACAATAATAGTTAATCTTCAAAGTAAATTATTAAGAAAAACAGGATGGATCAGATGAACAATTATTCCTATGTTCATGTTCCTTTTGTCTCTCCAAACTATCCCTATAGCCATAATACCGTAAGAGGGATTGGGCTCCAAAGCAGTCCATGGTTCACTATCATCACCATCCCTCTGAACTGCATCATTTATCCAACATCAGATTTAATATTCTCCTGAAATGCCCTGGCCGATTTTGTTTGAGTAAATTTGCATCATGGGGCACTTTCAGCCAGGCTGGGTACCAAAGGAATGAAGCAATACCCAAATACAGTAACTCCTTTCTCACTCCTTGGAGTTGTTCCCTGCTTACCTGAGTATTGTCACTGATATGTTGTATGTCTCTGCCCTGCACTGTTGATTCAGCGCAGACTAAAATTGAGGCCAGACTGGAACAGACTGGGAGTTCGGTCCTGTAGGCAGGCAATTATTGCGGCTTTGAACCCAGAGAACACAGCCTTAAACATAAGTTTTACAATTTTTATTCACTATGTATATCGTAAATTTAACCAGCAAATTGTAGGCCCGGTAGAATTTTAAAGAGGGCTACAGGTGACTAAAACAAAACTGTAGACCCACAAAGCTTTACTTTGGTCTCCTCTGTGCTTTCTGTGCCTGCAACACAAGGGTATGTGAACACGATGATCCTTCACCGATATCGACATTTGAAGCTGTTTTAATGAAATGTTTACACTCTCTGGGTTTCTTTGTAATTCTGGGTCTTCTTTATAAACTCTGATAGTAACATTTACTCTCTTGTTACATTATCAACCCCTTTTAAAAATATTTCGCTGCTTCTTAGTTTTAAAACTCGTATTTTTATATCATCTTGGTCATTTTAACTTCTTATTCTGTATATGTATGGTATGTATGTCCTGCTTTTATGATTATATTTTTAATCAAATAAAGTACTTCTTCTTCTTGTCACTGATATCTAGTAGGATCTGCCTTCACTTGTGTCTACAGGTGTTGCTTTAATAATGCTGCTTTTTTGAAGACAGGATTGCTCAATTTTGACCGGCTGTTTCAAGCTGTGCCTCTCAGGGAGTAATTCCCTACAAACGCTCTCTTTCAACTGATCAGATCTGTCAGGCCAGTATATTCAGAATCAGACCTGGTTATATTGGTGTTCATGGAGCAGAATTGTCATTCTTTGCCTTGTCTCGGGAGAGCCCCAACACCATAGTCCCTCAGTAGACTATTTCTGTCATTGATGGACCAGGGCTCCGACCACATTCATCTGCACTGGCGCAATCCTGAGTCACCATGTGGAAAGGACATGTATCTGAATTTTTACTGTACAAGGTCAGTGGTGGAGGCAGAAACTGAGGATTCCATCGCTCTTGTTAGATCTAGAGTACAAAGTTAGTGCTTTCTGACAGCGTCATATGAGGCCTAGAGAAGAGTAGCTATTTTGACATCCACCAAGCACCACACCCTTAACCGACTACACCTAAAAATGGACTGAAATGGATTGTGTAAGTGTATCTTGAGTTATTGTAAAGATCTGATTTTGAATTTCAACAATGGGGTGATAGGCCTCCAAACTCAATGATGACTGCCCTTCTTTGACCTCTGACTGGTGGCTGCACCGCAGTGGCTGCTTTGGCCCCTTTTGATGCACACTGTAGGTGCCTTGGCAGTTTTAATTTTGTACATAGGGGAAGAGGTGCTTAGGGGTGGGTGCTAATATTGAGCTAATATAGACCCCAGTCAAGCTTACATTTCCCTTCCCCCTCTGATAATGCAAGGAGTCCAAGATGAAAACACTGTATGCGCAAGGCCCACTTGTCACTTGTCCTGACAGGGAGAGGGTTGCGGTGCAAAATATTTGAGCTGTGTATGATTGGTTCCAGACCCCATGGAGGGTGGTGCCCCCCCCCCCCCCCATTGAGAGAGAAAATTAGAGGCAGTGATTGACTGTAGCAAAACTCCAGCCTAGACCTTTGTGAAGTCTGTGGCCCCATGGAATGAAAGTGAAATGGATGAGGTATGCCTGAAACTGTATATTGGAAAATATTGATTCCTTCTACCTAAGTTGCAGTGAGAGGATATTGTAGAATTTTATTTTGAGAGTGGTGTTTGTTCAATTAGATAAGTCGTTTGGGACCTATACTATGCCAGCCATACAGCCAGGGTCTGAGACTCCGCCAATGTAAACTTTGCAAGATTTCTCAATGATAGGGCCCGTAATACCATTCTGCAGGATGCGAATCTGTGTTGCCCAACCCAACATGAAACTACCAGCATTTTTCTCTTTCTGACTTCATGGAGGCAGGACAAAAACAGCAGAAACATTTCAATATGGTCAAGAAGAAGCTCAGAGACCTGGAATTAAAATCCATGATATTATACCCAGACATACTTCGTATTTCTCTTCTCCCTAGGAAATGCTTGAATGGTTGTGTGGTGTGAGGACATCTACAGAGTCAAGTGCCCCTCAAAGAGGCCTTCCCTCCATGTGGATGTCTTGGAGAGAATCCCACAAGCTACTGTGGGTGATAGTACACACCGTAATGCACTGCTATGGCTTAATGCAAGTGTCAAGAGTGGTCAGAAAATGGTTAACTGTACAGTGTGGAACACCAGTGGGATCAAAACAATATGCAATCTTTATGAAGACTGACACATTCAAGTTATTTGACACATTATGTACTGAATACAGGATCCCACGCTCCCATAACTGGCAGTACTATCAAATAAAACACTGTCTGAGAGGCAGGTTTAGGTCGGACCCCACCTCCCTTCTAGAGTCACCGATTCAGAAATATCTGGCGACATGGGGAACGTCCTGGCACACAATCGCAAATCTCTACCAGATCTTATACTCATCACTCACGCGTTCCAAGATCAGGACAAATTGGCAGACAAGACTAACAATAGACTATACAGACGACGACTGGGCGACCCACCTGGAACAGCACAACCAAACTATGAGGAAAGCTAGACTTAAGCTCTCACAATTTAAGGTGGTAAACAACTGGTACTGGTGACCCTTTAAACTAAAAAAAGCCTGACTAACTCCAGATGATAAGTGCTGGAGATGTACAGAACAGGAATGCAACTTCTTGCATTTACTGTAATCTTACACACAACTGGCTTCTTACTGGGGAGATGTATGGCATACACTACATGACACCAACCTCTGTCACTTTGTGGAATCATGCTGATAGGCCATCCTGCATGACACATCTGACATTGATGATACCTCCTCTCATAGAGACATGGATGTTGACCGCCCTTATAGTGGCTGAAATCTGTAATACTGACACTGGTGCTCCCCAAACATACCCGCACACCAGGAGTGGATCAATTATTGTGACCTAACCTTTGGGGTAACTTCCTTTGTAGGACTAGTAAACAAAGAAAAGGGACATTGTATCTAAAGAAAGTATATACTATACAATGTACTTTATTTAAACAACATTCTTATTCAAAGGGTAGTTTCTAACTCACATCCTCTTCAATGTTGCAGCATAAATGTTGCCAATGCACTATCTTTCTCTCACAATGAAAAACACTGAAGATAACCATTGATAGCAAAGAGTTACAGTTACATTGTATATAGTGCTCAATCAACAAAAGTAGCAGAACAACTACTCATTAAACTCTCTGTGGAGACCTTTTGTGTAAACATAAAGCTCTTTATATGATTAGAAATAAATTGTAAGGCCCCAATGAGCAAAATAAATAAATCTTAAGGCCTCAGTGGGCAAAATCAATCCAAACTCAAAGCTATTCAAGAAACGAACTCAATCCCTTGGGAAGAGGATCCAGACGGTGAAGTATATTATTACAAGGCGAGGCACCAACTAGTAATCATACATTTACTTGTAATGTTTCTTAAGAGTTCATATGTTTCACAGAAATTTCTAGAGGCAATAGTCCTTATAGAAAATGTTCTTTATTCGAATAATGGAATCCTAAGCAACACAAAACAAACCGCTAACACTTTTCACTCTTTCAAC
The DNA here is from genome assembly GCA_963921515.1 of Calotriton arnoldi. Taxonomy (NCBI): domain Eukaryota; kingdom Metazoa; phylum Chordata; class Amphibia; order Caudata; family Salamandridae; genus Calotriton; species Calotriton arnoldi. The sequence continues at coordinate 652,796 of CAWUFW010005832.1, read as the reverse complement.
AAGAGCTACTTCAGGGCGGTAAATGACAAAAAAAGAAAGAACAATATATACAAAATTAATATATTCAATTAAAACAACAGCTGGCTCCCTATTTGACAGATCTTTTTAACACTTTTGTGAGACTGTGAGGGCGACTATCTCAATGAGTGAGGCTGATATTACCCTCATACATAAGACCAGGAAAGCTAAGGAACTGTGCTCTGCCTATAAGCTGATCTCCCTTCTTAATTCAGATCTCAAAATGTACATGCAATACTGATAAACAGATTGTACATATGTTTTCCTTACATGATTGACTCTGATCAGTCAGGATTTATTAGAAATCGTCAATCATTTGATAATATTCATAGGGTCCTACACCTGATTGAGAAAGCGATGCTCTATCCCACTGTTGACCCTTGTGATCAATGCCGATACAGCAGTTTACCATGTAGAGTCACCGTTCCTCCAACAGGTGTTGGACAAAGTGGGAATAGGACCTAGCATGCAAAAATATATATGGGCCGGCTACAAGCAACCGAAGGCAAGAATACTCCTTAACTGAAAAAAGACAGATTTCTTTATACTGTACTGTGAGACTAGACAGGGTGCCCTTATCTCCCCTCCTGTTCACCCACCCACAGAAAAGTCCCTCAGTACAAGGAATGAGCTTTTAGGTGGCCTACAACACCAGATTCCTCAATTTGCAGATGATGTATTACTGACACTGATAGACCCTGTCCAATCTACTAGGGTGGGCTTGCCTCTACTACAACAGTTTGGGAGTGTATTGGAACTTAAGATAAACTTTAGCAAATCAGACATTTTGGGGATCAACATTGATGGACGTGTCAGAGCTGAGATTGAAAGACTCTCCCCCTTGAAATGGGCAAAGAAATCCATTAGATACCTTGGAGTGCAGATTACTCCAGTTCTCCAAGAACTACATAAAGCAAACTATCCAACCCTTCTACTGGAATTGAGGAACGACCCGGGTAGATGGTGTCCACTATTTATATCATGGATGGGTAGGATGATTACCATCAAGATGAATATACTCCCTAGGCTGCTGTGTCTCTTCTAAGACCTAACAGTGTCGATCCCTGCACAATATTTACAACAATTGCAAAATTAATGAGACCCGTTTATCTGGCAAAAAGTACACCCAGAGTAGCCAAGAGCATTTTACAAAGCACTAATCGTTCTGGTGGAATGAGCCTACGTGACATAAATTCATTTTGCGTGAAAGAGAAAAACACTGGCCCATTGTGGAGATGCGTTTATTAGGCAAACCCCCTGTGACCTTTCATGGTCCCTAAACATGCAAGACCAAAAGTAGCCGATGTGTCAGACATACTAAGATCACTCATGGAATTATGGGATTCTACTTGTAAGTCCCCAGCGGTGGCGTCCTTCCCCTCCCCGTATACCCCGATTTTGAACAACCCACACTACTCACCGGCCCTGAACATTTCCCAGTTTTCTTCACGGGGAGACTGCACTGTGTTGAGAGACCTTTCTCAGAACAATACAGTTAAATATTTTACCCAATGCCGGGCAGTTTTCACACTGTCAGAAAACGATAGACATAGGTTTTTTCAAATGTGACACTGGGTGATGCACACAGTGAATAGAGTAGCATTAACAAAGGAATTTACATTTGAAAATTGTTCTATAGCTACGAAACTACTATGGTTCTAATATCAGCCGTATATACAGCATTGAAAACCTTACGGGTAAGTTACAAATCGTCCTTTATGCAGAAATGGGAGAGACTGCTGCCAAGGGGGGTATCGCAGGAAGAGTGGGCTAGATTGTGGAGGGATATACCACATTTAGCCGGTAGCGTCCAGGGGAGAGAGACGTGCTACAAAACCATGCATGACTGGTATCTAACATTAGAGAAGTAAAGGCAACTCTTCCCACAGACAGGACCCAGAAACTTCCTAACTCAATTGTAAGTGACTTTAGTTATCCAAAGAATATGTATGGTTTCGCACATCTGGTGTTTGCAGGCAGCATTGTATGGATGCTACGGGGAGGGTATAATAGGGGGCAATATGGGGTTATGGTCATTTAAAGCTAGTAATAAATTCTATTGTATTGTGGAAAAATATGGAAAATAATACAATTGTTAAAAAAAAGTAGAGGTGAGAGAGGTGAGCCATAGAGAACACACAAGGGAGCCACAATCATGGTTGATTGGAAATGTCCCTGTGAGGCTGTTTGTTTCAAAATGATCAGTCTTATGCACTATAGTTAATAAAGAAGATGTTGAGTCCTATTGCTCTTTAAAGCATGGTAGTCGAGTGATCAACTCCCTACTGGTTTCAAAGGAAGCCGTAAGGATCTAAACACATACCCAGAGAAGTTGTATAGTACAAAAATGAAGATTGCAATTACTCAATATTTTTGTCACCTATCAAAGGCAAAAGACAAAAATATATTTAAGGAATTTGACCACTTTGTTGTGCAGTACAACACATGCCAGCATGGTTCATGAAAGAATTCCCATAAAAATCTAGATCGAAATCCAAATTCTGTTTTTTTGGTTAATATCAAAACTATGCAAAATGACAGTATTTCATAAATGCAGAAATATAATGACACACTTTCTATCTTGTTATATCATCTAAGAAGCAGATTCATTGGAGACCTATCCTTATGATTAGGGTCCTCACATGATAAAAGCTAGGATCCCACATGCATGAGACGATGATCTGAGGGCGTATTTGTTGGGACGGGAATGTTTCCTGCATGGTGTACAGTGGTATTCTCCTGCCCTGATTGCCCGTCTGCGAGTATCGGGTGTCTTGGTTTTTGATGTTGGCCCTGACCTACCAGTAATCTTGTGTGTGCGCAGAGACCTGACCCTTGGTCTGCCCTGTGACTAGTAGAAGCGCACTAAGCATGCCCTCCTTTTACTGACATTAGACTCCTGTGTCTGTCATGAGTTCAGCATATAGAGCGATGGTGGCAGACCTCTTTATTAGTGTCACTGGAGTGGAGGCCAGCTGGCTTATTCGTGTAAAGTTCTGCTTCTTTGTGCTTGTACAGATCTAAGCGCTAACATCCCAGGTGCGTGTTATGCTTGTTTGTGGGGTACATGCATTGTGTGAAGGAGTGATAGGAGTAAGCCAGAATAATTGAGGCCATTGCTTTCCACTATGGAAGTCCTTGGCCTGCTCCTGTGCACAAGATGGAGGTGAGGTTATTTTTTCAGACCGTGGAAGTGTATTGCTGACATTCCTGAAGCTGGAGGGAGGAGACCTAGACACTAGAGTGGCGACATAGGAGACAAGGCTCCTTTAGAAATTAAGTCTTTTGCTGAGAGGATCTGCTTGTAGCACTGCCGTGGTAGCTGGTGGAGGAGAAGGGCAGGACAGCAGTCTCTTTAGTTCAAGATGTAAGGGACCATTCTAGGTGAGGCCAGTCTTTTGTCTCTTTCCCAATCACTGTTCAGAGTGGCTGTTGAAAGCAATGCACAGAAAGCTCACTCCTCTTTGTGCATCTTTTGTGGGTTGTCCAGGCTGGCGACTACCAGTTTTTGTGTAGACTGATGTTCCTAACAGAAAGTCAGTCTACACAAAAGCTGTACCTGGAGAGCTGCCAGGAAAGAACAACAACTCCAAACCAGTTCTGGAACAGCAGATATGGAATCAACATATCCTGTCTTCCTTAACTGTATATAAGTGAGAGACACTGACCCACTTGTTGTTTTAGTTTCATGTTCTCTGACAGCCAGCTTACTAGAGGTGAGGGGACATCACCTGAAGTCTTGCCTTACTGAAAAAAGCTGTTCCTCTGACCTGAGTGCTTGGAAGCCAGTCTGCCTGCTCAGAGAGGGAAGATGTCTGCCAGCCCTGCAGGAGATGCAACTGTCCAGGGAGTGTCAACAGCAGCTTGGTCAGGGTGGTGCGAGGGTCTGCCAGGAGAAAGAAGAATGTGGAGGTGGATCTGCAAACCTTGGGAGCGTGGGATACAGTTTCTTCGAGATCACACTTCTCATCAGGGATCGCAGAAAGCAGTCATTGCTATGGTGACCAAGAAGTGCATCTCAGGTGGACTATGCTGCTGTAACCTAAGTAGTGCTGAAGCAGACATCAGTGCTGTGTCCCAAGTGGTGCTGACATGGATGTTGCTGCTGTCACCAGAGTTGTGGTGAAGCAGATTGTGCTGCAGCAATCAAGAAGTGTGACAAGGCCACCACATTTGAAGAGTGTGCCCCTGGCTCCTTTGTGCCACTGTGGCTCCTGACCTTGTTGCCGTGCATCTGCTGCACTTCACTGCGATTCCCAGAAGCAGATGTGACTCCTACCTTGAGCATCTACCGACATGCAGTGCCTGTGCTTGCCTGCAGTGCCACTGGCAGGTGGCCCCTGCTGCTGTATTCTACTACGGGATCATGTGTCGAGTACACAGCCATTGCATCTTCTCTCAGCAGTGAGAAAAGAGAGATGCGTGCTAAATTTCTCTGCCGGCCGCCGACAGAAAACACAGAGAAATGCGCTGTGGTGAGATTGAACCAATGTAGACTTTATTGAACTGAGCTCTAACGTGCTGAACAGGGGTAATCTGCACCTGAGCCTTGATACATGCCTAATAGAAAATTTTAAACCTACTGAAACTGCCTAGATCCACAAGAGCAGCCGCAAGAGGTGGGACACCTGGGAAAGGGGACTGGGTGGGCATAATCTATTGTGCAGCAACCTAAGAGTCAGTGTTTTTTTATTGTATGTGCTATCAGTTCCTGTGTAGTATTGTGTTTTCAGTGTGTAGATTAAAGTACGTTTCCAAAGTAAAGCAGAGGTTTGGGCAATCAGTTATTGCACTGCTGGGGGAATCGTTGAGTTCTGAGATTGTGGGCCTCCACGCTACATCCCTGAAAAGCTTGTGATCTATAATCTTTCTGATCTGTAATATTGCCATTCACCATCTACTTTAAAACATAAAAATTCTCAATTTCTGCAACTCTGCTCGTACCCCTTGTACACTGTAAGGGCCTGATTCTCAAAGGTAAACTTACACTTTATATAAAGATTGCTAATTTTCTGTATTCACAAACTGCGTGCAGAGTTTTACGTCTCCACATCCTCTATACTTATGTGTGCGGAGTTCTCTACACCTGGAGACTCCGCAGTTGGGCGGAGAACTCCGCACACATAAGTATAGGGAGTGCTGAGTTGTAAAACTTGACATGTAGTGTGAACTGCATTTTTGTAGTACGTTTTGTAGTACTACAAAACGTACTACAAAGTGCAGTTTGAAGATCAGATCGTTGGTGTCTGTGTATTTAGATTGAGTTCAAAGTGGGGCCCTCCTCCCTTGATGTTGTATTCCAGCTATCTTTTTGGCCTTGTTTGGCCTACCACGCCCACACTTGGGTACTTGCTGCAAGGCTGAGTCCTCTCAGAATCTGATCCAAAGGTACATTACTTCTCGTGGTGGAGCTATGGTCACTTCATTTGTGCACAAGTACTAACCCCAAATCATGACCCTCCCTGAGCCCTAAGCGGCGCTGGGGACCCCACCCCCGGGGCCAAATACCTTACTATTTGAGGAGGAGGCCAAGTGGCCCGCCTTCCAAAGCACAAATGGCCCCCTGGGACCCCATCCCCCAAAGACATATTTTAATTAAGGGGGAGGGGGCGCGTGGCTCCCCTCCCTGATGCATAAAAGGCCTTGGGGACCCCTTCTCCCTGGGGCCAAATCCAACGTATTAGGGAAGGGGGTGCCCAGCCCACCTCACAAGCCTTAATAGGCCCTGTGGACTCCACCCCCCAGGGCTGAATCTAATTTATAAGGAGAAGGGGCGCACAGCCCCCTCCCTGAGCCTTATTAGTCCCCTTAAAATGTGGCCCCAGGGGATGGGGTCCCCGGGGCCAAAGAAGGCTCAGGGAGAGGGGCTGCAACCCCAACTCCCCTTAATTATGTAATTTGGACCCAGACATGGGGTCCCTGGAACCTTATCAGGATGGAGGAGGAGGGCCGTGTGGCCCCCTTCCATTTTTTTTATTGCATTTGGCCCAGAGGAATAGGGTCCCGGGGCCTAATAACGCTTTGGGGGCACACGCCCCGTCTTCCTAGAATTTGTTCCAGGTGGATGAGGTCTCAAGGCCCAAGAAGGCTTGGGGGGTGGTTCATATGCCCCCCTTCCATTAATTATGCAATTTGGCCCCAGGGAATAGGGTCCAAAGGTCCCCGTGGCCGAATAAGGCTCAGGGAGGGAGCTGTGTGCCCCCTCCCCTTATAAATTGGATTCGGCCCTGGGGGATGCGGTCCAGGGGGCCTATTAAGGCTTGGTGAGGGGGGCTGCGCGCTCGCCTACCCTTTTAAATGGGATTTGGCCCCAGGAGATGGGGTCCCCGGGACCTTTCAAGGCTCAGGGAGGGGGGGGCCACACCCCCTCCCTTTTAATTAAAATATGGCCGCAGGGGATGGGTTCCCTGGGGCCCAATTGGGCTAGGGGAGTTGGGCCACCTGCCCCCCCACCCCAAATAGTAATGTATTTGGCCCTGGTGGGCTAGAGTCTCCAGAGCCTCTTAAGGCTCAGGGAGGGAAGCCAAGCGCCCCCTACCCCTTAATTAAAGTATGCCCTCCCCTAATGTTCATGTACTTAGCCCTGGGGGATGGTTTCCCCGGTGCCTCTAAAGGCTTGGGAGGAGGACCACGCACCTCCTCCCCTAATAATGTTTTTTGACCATGGGAATGGGGTCCCCGTGGCCAATAGTGGCTAGGGGAGGAGGTCTGGGTGCATTACCATCTCTTTTTCAAAAACAAGGGGCCCAAAGCCAGTAGTGGCTTGGGGAGGGGGCCCTGGGGCCAACTCCACATGCTCATGGTCATGAGAGGAGTTGGCCGCAGGATCTGACAGCAGGCAATGCTGTGCAACCGACCGAGTTGGCTTTACGTATGGTAATAAAATATTACTTTACGTTTAAAAAAAATAGAAATTCACTAAAAAAACACAAATGTTAAAGTGGCGCTATAAGATGGTGGATGATCAGTGATATAAATGATGTCATAGAACATGTCATGAATGATGGAATATGTGAAGTCATAAGCAGTTCATGGTGGGGCGCAAGTTATAGTTAGCTTTGCTAACTATAGCTGGTCAATTTCTGTGTTTTTAAAGTTCAAAACGTTAATGTTGACACTGACAAATTCACTTAACTATAACCTTTGTTTTTTTCAGTGAATTTCTAAGGTTTTTTAAAATTAAAAACATCTCTTGTTATCACACCTAACTATGACGTTACTTTAACCTTTGTTTTTTCAGTGAATTTCTAAGGTTTTAAAAAAATTAAAAACAGATCTTTTTATCACACTTAACTATGACGTTACTTTAAGCTTTGTCTTTCCGTTGAGAAAAAAATTATATATATATATCAATATAGATCTATATATATATGTGTGTGTATATATATGTGTGTGTATGTGTATATATATATATATATATATATATATATATATATGTGTATATACATATGTATACACATACATACATACAGTGGTGTGACAACAGGCCCAGTAGAAGGCAGAAGCCGAAACGCATCGGCCTGGGAAATTAACTTGCTGTTTAAATTTTGCACTTTAAAGCTATTTCTACTTGATTGGAGTAATGAACTGGTGACATATTGAAAAATATAATAAAAAGAAATTGAGAATACAACTCACAAGCTGCGGTCTCTGAGGAATTTGTGCCGCCGTGCAACGGGTCAGGAGAAACGACCACGGAGTGGATGTATATATATATATATATATGTGTGTGTGTGTGTGTGTGTGTGTGTGAGTGTGTGTGTGTGTGTGTGTGTGTGTATATATATATATATATATATATATATACATATAATATAATCATCATTAATCTTTATTCGGTTTACACATGGAAAACCATAAAAGTACACAATAAAAACAGCACAGTTAATATATTAACAATACATTTAAAACCAAGTACACAATAAAAACAGCACAGTTAATATATTAACAATAAATTGAAAACAGAGGTCACATATCTCAGGACCCACTCCCCATGGCTAAACACGTTTGAATGTAGCAGCACAGGCTATCTAAACCTAAAAACAAAACCTACTTAATGGTCGGCCGTTTTAATGGTTATGATAACCTGGCGCTACCCTCACATATAACTAAGTCCAGGACATGTCAACGGTACAAGGAGAGGAAATACATGTTTAAAAAGTAATGCTATTGAACATCCACAATTAGCACATGGCTCTTAAGCATAAAGTAGCAAATATCAATAGGAGCATGATAAACACAATCTACTGGATATAGTCATAGAATAAAAATCAGGAGAATTCTTCCTAATGCTCACAGCAGTGGATACATAATTTACAATTGATGAGCATATCGGCTGATAAGAAACGGATTGTAAAAACAACAAGGCCTGCCTACACTGCCTAAAATTTAGACCATGGGTCCTTAAAAATCTCACTCTAATAGAGCAGTAAAAAGTGCAAAAGAAAACAAAGTGCATAGGGGCATATGTATGAAGCGTTTTTCCCGTTCGCAAAATCGGCCCGTTTGCGAACGGGAAAAAGCCTTTTGGGATGTATCATCCCAAAAGGCCATCGCAGAATAAGGAATCGCAAATTGCGATTCCTTAAATGCAATCCTGGAAGCACCCAAGTTGTGCGATTTTGCCTTAAGAAATCGCAAATTACCACCAACTTCAAGTTGGTGGTAATTTGCGATTTTCTAGAAAAATTCACTTTTTTACATTTTTCAAAGTGCCATGTGGCGCACAAACATGCCCTTAGGGCATGTATGTGCGCCACATGTGTACACATGCATATTTCAGGGGTGCAACAGGGTGTCCTTTTGGCACCCTTGAAATGGCATTCGCAATTTGCGAGTACCTATTGGGTACTCGCAAATTGCGAATGTCTTCCCATTCATTCCTATGGGCCTCTAGGCCCATAGGAATGAATGGGAAGGTATTCCTTAATTGCGAATCGCAATTTGAGATTCGCTATTAAGGAATATGTAGGAATCGCAATTATTATTGCGAAAGCTACATACATTGCATTTTGCAAGTCCTTAATAGCGATTCACTAAAATTCGCTAATAAGGACTCGCAAAACGCTTTTTTGATACATATGCCCCATAGTGTATTGAACAGACCAATCATCACAAGGATTGACACTCCTTGCTCTAGTCAGTCGACCTCTCAGTGGGTAAGCCACCATAAAAAGAACTAAATTGAGAGAGAACCTGGTTAAAATGTACCTATGTTGGGTAGATAGAATATCGCTCAAATACGACTGCATGTGCACACTGTGGGAATGGATAAGTATGAGACCACTGAACTCATTAAGAGGTCATGTCGATTCCTCGCAACCCTTGCCACCCCATGTAATCTGACCCTTAGTTCTACTTCTGGGCAGTCAAAGGTGAAACACCCTTCAGTCGGTATAAAAGGAATGTTCAGAGATAACAGAGATGAATGCAGCTCTGTGATATAACACAGCCAGGGTATCTTAAGCAAGTGGTCAAGGGAGAGGCAATCTGCTACAGTGTCCCTATTCAGTGCTGCTTCAGGCTTCGTCCAAATCGCGTGTCGCAGCAGGCTAGATGCTGCCTTTATAACATCCTCAATAAAAGGCAGGCCAAGTTCGCTGTTGCAGATGGAGGCAGAAATGGGCTGAGGGACCAAAAGCACACACCTCAAAATACCGTTCTCCGTAGTTTGCACTTTATCCACCCTTGAATACCCCCAAATACTTGCCCGATAGTTTGCAGCTGACACAGCTTTTGCACTATATAAAGTGCATATTTCTTTCAAGGGGTGTGAGCCTTGCCTGGTGGCAAACCTAGAGACCGCCCCAGAATTTGCAAATAAGTGCTGTGATTTAATGTTAATTGGGTAAGTCCCCTTTTCATCAAACAAAACACAATGGTGCCGAAAATAGGGACAACCGGAATACGGACCTTATTGATACTAAAAATCCCAAAATTGTGAAGGCTTTTTCCCAATAGTCACAACAAAAGTTTTCTGGATTTTTGTTATGAGGTCTAATTTTCCCATAAATTGAGTGAATGTATGTAGGAGAGACTGCAAAGCATAAGGCTTGGGGGCCATGAGAACAGTATCATCCGTGTACAATAGTACAGGAATGAACTTCTTGCCTATCTTGGATATATCCAGAGAGGGGTCAAGCAGGGCCTTCTCTAAACCGTTTATATACAGAGAGAAGAGAAAAGGGGCCAAGATGCAACCTTGCCTGACCTCCCGACTGACCGGAAAAGGTTTGGTACATTCTCCACTTGGGCCTTAATGGACCCTAGCAGATGCGTTTGAATAGATGTTGGACAATAGATGTATAATTCCATGGTCAAAGCCCATAGAAACCAATATAGTGCAAAGTTTACTGTGGTTGACGTAATCAAATGCACTGCTAAGGTCCATGAAGCCTAGGTAGAGAACCCCATGTTTGGCCCTGGTATATTTTCCTATGATCAATTCCAGGTTGAGGCATTGTTTAAGAGTACCAATGCCCTTACGAAACCCAGATTGTATATTAGAGAGGATTTAATTGTCTATGGTCCATGTTTCGAGTCTTTGTAAAAGCACCCTGTCTAAGATTTTAATAGACGAATAATCCGGGTTATTGACCGGTAGCATGCAGGGCTGGCCTCTTCCTAAATACGACAGCCATGTCCCATGACCTAGGTAGAGCTCCACCAGCAAAACATAGCAAGTTACGGACCCCAAACTAAAGGCTCAGCACACAAAAAAGGTCAGCCGTAACTCCGTCCAGACCTGGAGCTCTACCAGATCGACTGGCAATGAATGGCTGTTCTGTTTCATCTGCAGAAACATTCAAACACGAATTATCTGCCCCTACTGGCTCAATATTAGAGGAAGCATCTACAGCAAGATCTGAAGCAACATTTTTCCCGTAGTCAGCAACCCAATTCTCCTCAGACACCAGTGACGGTAACAATGGCAGATTGTTCTGACTAAGCAACGGAGAATTAATAGTGACCCTAAATAGGTGAGTGTTTTTAGTCTCACTACCTTGGAGCAAATTCTCCCATGCCTTTTCTCTCAGGGTATTTTTCCCATGTTTCAGAATCTGTTTATAGTTAGTACAACAACTGTAATTGGGTCCCTAGGACCCGAGTGGAGGGCCTGTTTTAAAGCTAGGTGAGCCTTAGTACAGGCTCCATCACACCATCTGTGGAGCAGATTAATTAATAACCTGCTGGTGCAGGGATCACCACTTCGCCACGGGTTCTTTAACAAGTAAGGAGGAAACGACACTGGAGCGAAGTCAAACCATAGGTTATTTATTAAGCATTCATGAATGGGTCTCCATTCGACAAGTACCATCAAGATACCCAAGGAGGGAACACACTGAACGATGGTTACATGAGTTTTTATAGTGAACATCATAGACAAGGAATGCCCAGAGGTAAATAGAGCTTTGGGAAGAACATACAAATGAGACAATCGGTAAGAATCAACAACCTTGGTGCCTTGTGTAACTGTCGCGTCCTGAAGCTGCACAACAAGATAGGCTATCTGAGCAAACTTTATCTAAGGCTTTACCATTGTTTAACAAACGCACGAAACCCAGTGCAGACATCAGCTGTTCTTTTGTGCTGACTTTGCATGTTTACGCAGCCTACAATGTCTCAATCTAGATTCTTTACCAATGTTGATGCAGGTGCGGTGTCAAGGATAGAGCCAGGCTGAAAACAGGACGGGTGAGAATGGATGAAGCACAGCTTTAATTAAAAAACGAGAGATTCAGATTTTACATTTTCACTGTCCTTCCTTTTCAGCTGTGCTGAATCTATTCTAAGGGGTACATGTATTAATCGTGTACATTAATATTAATTAATTCATGAATTTCAGTGTGCATAATCATTTCTCTATTTAATTCATGAACATTTATTGGGGTGGGTTTAATACTACTGCAAACATTTATACAAGTGGTGCATATCATAGGGGCACATTGAATACAACAGCAGCAAGTTAGAAAGATGGCTTCTATGATTACTATTCCCATTAATAATTTCCAACCCCAAGTGGAGATAAGTCCCTGTAACCATTCAGACCAGAACCAGGTTCCTTGGTCTTGATGTATTTCTGCAGCTATTTTATGTAATTTGGAAATGGCGTTATAGACAGAAGGGGCGTGGTCAGGTATGAACACGCAGCAGCTACTACCTCTGATGCAGCATGCTCCACCACGATCAGCGAGTACTACATCAAGCCCCATTCTATTTTGAAGAGTTACAATTCTTGTAATCTGGAGTTCTTCGGTAATGTTTCCTAGAGCCATTGCTGTCTGATTAGTTACTGCTTCTACTACTCGGGTCAGGCGTCTAATTTTTCTACTGTTTAGGGCTGCACCAACGAAGAAAAAGAGTCCCAAATTGAAATCTACATATTGCTGCAAGGCTGTATCGGTCTGATCTACTTCATCATTATTTATGGTCCGTTTGAATCTATTTAAAGAGATGTCATTAAATAATTTCAGGTTTTTGTGATAAGAGGCAGGTGCTAAAAACACACGAGGAAGTAAGAAAGACACATAACAGATGCCAGACCAACTGACTGGTAGATGATAGTAACCCTTGTTTCCACAGATAAAGTAAGTGTTATGGGAAGATAGAAAGGTGCTATTGTTCGTTCCAGTGATATTTAAAACAGTGGTACAGTCACTTTTTCCCACGGGAATACTTCCAATACTGCTCACACAAAGTTCTGGTCGGGCTCTGGTTACAGCGATAACAGGAGGCCCATTACCCTTGGCTGTTCGAGTGTTGGGGAAGACATATCTGGTGGAGGAATTCCCTCTGCGATTCTCCTCCATTTCCCATACAGTTCCTTTGGCTTGTGGATCTCCTTCCTCATCGGGGTAACATACCCTATTTAACTGGGCATTGAGTCTTCTTACATCAGCAAAAACTTTGTGACTTATTTCAGAGGCCCACAATAATGCAAACCAGGCTCTACAGGAGCCATTATGTGAGAATGGCAAGGGGATAAAAGGCGTTCCTCCCTTCTTCTGATGAGCTGGCATCATTCCACACACCCAGCAGTTGGTAGTGTTCGTAGCATTGTGGGTATGATGTAGCATTTGTATGAAAGTGTTATTGAGGTAGGACATGCAGTGTTTTTGTTCATGGTAGGGAAGAGTATAGTACACATGTTCTGTGGGGACAGGAGTAGTAGCGAGCAATAGGGTTCCGGCCGGAATCACTTTCTCCATTGTCCAAAATACTGCTGCCAAGATTATCAAGAGTATAATCAAAATCACCATACACAGCGGCTTGTCTTTGTTTAGCATCTGCAACTTAGATCCCAATTTCTGCATTTCTCCTTCTCAGTATCAATACAACCACAGGTTGGAGAGAGATCCAGGTACCACTGAACACGTATCACAATCCCCTCTGAACCTAGTTCAGCCGATTCTGTGATCCTACCGTGTCACATCCGAACCGTTCCACTAATTGAAATCGGTCCTCCGGTATCTCTATCTGCTCCTTCCCTTCCTTGGTCGTAAATCGTACCTTGTTGCTGAAGGCGTAGTTTGATCAGGAAACAAAGTATCTTCATTCAGAGGAGCAACACTTTTCTGAGTCTGTAAGATATCTTTCAGATCGCTTCTGCCTTCTGGCTGGAGAACAGTTGCTGGGATTCGCTTGCAGTGCCCTGCATTAATCCAGTGGCGTCTGTTGGTGACACGGACAGCAGTTCGAGTTGCAAGCAGGATCTGTTCCGGATTCTTCCAGCGAGGCTCCAAGTTTTTAGAACGCTGGAAATGTTTTATAAGGACATATTCTCCAGGTTGAAGACCATGGGCCGGACCGTCTGACTTGTCTGGAATAGCTTCATGCACCTGCTGATGAATCAGAGACAGTTTTTCAGTCAAGTTTTTAAGATAATCACTCAAAACAGGGTACTGTATTTCTTTTATCATATTTGGCCTTGGGGGTCCCCATACATTCATAGGCCTACCAAAGACTATCTCATAGGGAGAAAGTCCAATCTTACTATGTGGGATGGAACGAACAGATAATAAGGCTAAAGGCAAGGCATCTGGCCAATTAAGGCCCGTTGTTGCCTTTATTTTCGCTAGTTTTAACTTTAACGTGGCATTGTACCTTTCTACCAAACCCGCTGCCTGAGGATAATTAGCAGCATGAAACTTCTGCTTTACCCCTAAACCCTTCATTAGGTACTCTATTATCTGGCCAGTAAAGTGGGGGCCATTGTCTCATTGTGGAGAGGTGTGGTGCAGCGGCCAGGGCAGCTGACTTCGGAGCACAGGGCTCACGGTTCGATCCCCGGCTCCGGCGGCAGCTCAGCTCAGCACCATGTGACTCTGGGCAATAGCTCACTTAATTTCCACGACGGCCCCCAGCGCCTTGAGACCCGTAAGGGTGAGTAGTTCGCGCTTTACAAATACGGATTTAGATTTAGATTTTTTAGATTTTTATTGTCGCTCCATAGGACTCTACAAATCCCAAAACGGGGGAAGAACTCCTTTAACAAGATTTTGGCTGTTGTCAAGGCTGTGTTGTCTTTGGTGGGATAGGCTTCTACCCACTTACTAAAGGAACAAACCACAACTAGTACATATTTTAAATTGTTGCAGCGTTCTAGTTTAATTTAATCCATTTGGAGTGCTTCAAAGGAAACCTGAGGTGGAGAAAATCCACCAGTAGGGGTTGATACTCCCTTCCCAGGATTGTGCTGTAAGCAGATCATACAATTTTTGACCAAATGCTCAGCCGTTTTCCGAATGAGCGGACTATCCCAGACTGGATCTAATTGGGAAATGATGTTTTTGGCACTAACGTGAGCAGGTCCATGAGCCATAGTCACAAAAGGCAATACATAGGCAGAGGGCAATTTCCATTTTAACATATCTTTTGACCTCCAACATCCCTCATCATCTAACTCTCTTTTGCCATTTCCTGTTCAGTGGCTGACTGCTGTATGTCCTTAATCTCTGTATACATGTTCTCCCATCTTTCAGCTTGGGATCGTAACACATACATTTTACTTGCGAGTGCACTTGCGGTCTCTCGTGCAACTTTGTCAACAAAAGCATTTCCTTGTCCCACCTTGTCTGTAACTTTCTTGTGGGCACTACATTTGATAATGGCTACACTCTTTGGCAATGTCAAGGCCGTAAGAAGACTATTTACCAATTCACCATGTTGTATTTTAGAACCATGGGAGGTTAGGAATCCCCGTTCCTTCCAAAGCTTGCCAAAATTGTGTGCCACACCGAATGCATACTGACTATCTGTGTAAATATTCACTCTTAATCCTTCACTAAGTTCACAAGCCCTCAAAAGTGCAACGAGTTCAGCTGCTTGGGCAGATTTTTGTGGGATACGGGCTGTTTCTACCACAGTCTGTAAGGTGGTAATGGCATAGGATGCTGAAGTGGTGCCATCAGGTAGTCTTAAACAAGAACCGTCCACCCATAATTCTCCCTCAGGGTCTAACAAAGGTGTGTCCTTTAGATCAATTCTTCCCTTAGTCTGTTCTTCTGTTAAGAAAATGCAGTCCTGCAAATCATGCGCTTGTTCAGCTGGCAAAGGTAGCAATGTAGCTGGGTTCAATGTTAAACATCTCTTGAGTGTGATGTGAGGTGCCAAAAGTGTAAGTTCATAGCCTGTGAGTCTAGCTCTAGTCAAGTGTTGTGTCTTGGTCTGATTCAAGAGTGCATCTACAGAATGTGGTATCATAACCATAAGCTTGTTGCTCAACACTATCCCCTCAGATTGGCGTATAGAAATTGCTGTGGCGGCAACCGCTCTGAGACAACCTGGGAGTCCTCTGGCTACTGGGTCTAATACAGCTGAGAAATAAGCACATGGACGATGCTTATTACCATATGGTTGTGTCAAAACTGACAATGCACATCCTTCTCTCTCGTCTACATATAGTATGAAAGGCTTTGTATAGTCCGGAGTGCCTAACACTGGAGCAGAACAAAGGGATGCACGGAGCTGCTGATATGCTTCCTGACATTCAGATGTCCATGGTAGAGGAGAGAGAGTGTCTTTAGTAACAAGGGACAAAAGAGGTTTGATAATTAGTGAGAAGTTGGGGATCCACTGTCTACAGTAGGAAGTAATACCAATAAGTACCCTGACTTCTTTTTGAGTACTTGGAATAGGAATTTTTAGGATAGTTTGAATCCTGTCTTTGGTCAGAGTGCGGCCTTCCTTAGACAAGAGGTGACCTAAATAAGTGACCTCAGACTGACAATATTGTAGCTTATTCTTAGAGACCTTATGTCCCTTAACAGCAAGATGATGCAATAGAGAGAGAGTGGCTTCTTTACAATGCTCAACTGTGTCTGCGGCTAGCAGAATGTCATCGACATATTGCACAAGTGTAACTCCTGGTGGCAAAAGAAGTTCATCCAACTGTTGTTTAAGTGCCTGACTATAAATGCTAGGACTTTCTGTATATCCTTGTGGAGCCCTACAAAATCTGAATGAGCGGCCCCGTAATGAAAATCCAAATAGATATTGGCTCTCTTCATGTATAGGAATAGAGAAAAAGGCATTTTTGAGGTCGATAACAGAAAACACAGTGGCTGTAGGTGGGATTAATGTCAACAAAGTCGTAATATCAGAGACGACAGGATATTGAGGAATCACGATTTTGTTGACTTCTCTTAAGTCAATCACAAATCGATAAATCTTATCTCCTGTTCCATCGCCCCGTTTTAAAATGGGGAGAATGGGACTATTGCACACATCAGAGGAAACTTCCTCAACAACTCCTGTACGTATCATGTCATCAATGATAGATATCAGTGCATCCTCACCTTCTTTTGATATTTTATATTGCGGGACCCTTGGTAAGGAAGCACCCTCCCGAACCTGTATGTATACTGGGGAAATGTCCATTCTTCCCACATCTGTGTCAGCAGTAGCCCAAACACATGAAGGGACAGAATCAAGGTCCGAACATAAAGAAAAATTGTATTGTTTAGGCAATGTCTTTTTCCCAAAAATAACACGTACTCCAGATGGGGAACAATGTATAGTAGTAGCATGGAAGTATTTCAAAAGATCAAGTCCCATCAGATTATCTGGAGCATGTGGGGGAAGCAAAAAGGGGGCTGTAGTGATGAAATTCTCAACCTGTAAAGGTAATTTTTGGGACACAGGGCTAGGAGTTGGTGTTCCATCAAACCCTATCGATGTAATTACTTGGCCAGACAAGGGTGTCCCCGGGACCAGTTTCTGAGATATCGCACTACGTGTCGCCCCTGTATCCACTAAAAATTTCTGATCCTGCCCAAGTATGGTGGCTGTTATATAGGGTCCTTACTGGTCTACAGGTATCTCAACTGGTCCTCCTTGTCCTACGCTGTCCTAGGCAAAATGTGTTCCCACAGTTTCCTCTGATTCCCAATCCTCCATCGAATGCTGATTATTTCTTTGGTCAAAATAATTTCCTGACCTATTTCTCTCTGGAACTTGAACCTGCTGTGGCTGCTGTCGGGGAGCTAAAGTCCCTCGGCTACCATTCACTTGTCCTCTTCCTCTCCCACCAGCAGCTAAAACAGGACATTCTGAACGCCAATGTCCTTTCTCCTTGCAGTAAGCTCATTGATCTAGCCCTAGTGAAGTTTGTCTACACGGTGGCCCTACTGGAGGTGCTTGTCTATAATTCTGACCATAATTTTGGCCACGGCCTCGACCTTGGGGTCCATAGGCCTGAACCATCATTACTTTAGTTATCAATTCTTTTCATTTTCCTTCTTTTCGTTCTTGCTCAGTGGTCACCTGATTCTGATAATACTGAGCCATATCTAATATAGCTTTCGGGGTTACTGAAGCCCATGTGCTCTCTGAATTCTTTAAACGAACAGATATTTCTGGGAGTAAATTTCCCACAAATCGATCTACGAGTAAATGTGCACCCGTAGGTGTAGACGTATCTTGCCCACTAAAATCGTGGAACACTTCCTCAAAGCGAGTAAAGAAATCAGGGACGGCCTCTCCCTGCTTTTTGTAGTACAAGCAGTAAGGAGTGCCCAGTCTATTTTTCTAGCTGGAACCATCGTTTTTATATAAGTAAGTATGTTACCAGGAAGATCCAGTATAAGCTGACTAGGTTTCTGACCAGGTTTCCTATCCCTATCAGCTGCTATGGCAGCCCAATCTCCTCCCAAATCAACGGCATGATCCTGTTTCCGGGTAAGTCGCCACATATCTGGGGGCAGGATCATACCAAAAAACATATCAATATCTGCTAAGGTCATGATACAAGAATCAATGGCTGCCTGTACATCATCATAAAATCCTCTAGGATTTTTCCGTATGTCTGGTAAGGAGGCTTTTAAAGTGAGTACATCCGTCCTTTTCCAGGGCGTGTATATCCAATTATACAAAAAATGGGCTCCAGCATTAGCACTATTTGGGTCATCATTGTCTGCATTCCCTCTTCCAGGAATGAACTGAGGCGCAGCTTCCCTCATAGGTCTTATTCGGGGAGAGGAAGAGAGTTCATCACTATATCCAATTATTGTTACTATGGCAGTGTTAATTCTGCTTACAGGGAAGGCTCCTATCTGACACTGTCTATTAATAGCTCTAACATCATCTGGGCCATTTCGTCCTGTAATCATCTCCCTTTGAACCATAAGTTGATGAGAAAGCTTGTTTATAAGACAAAGAAGCTCGCCCTCAGAGAAACCCTGTATCTGATCTATCATTTCTTCTACTTCCATTTCTAGATCACTTAACCAATTTAATACCATTAACCTTATCGCATCCTGACGAAACTGAGGTACAGTAGAACGAAGAACTCGAGGGGTCAGGACAGATGCAGGAAGTACGGGATCATTAGTCATTTCAGGTGCAGTGGCCTGAGGTGGAGGCGCAGAGGCCTGGGATGGGGGCGCAATGGCCTGGGTTGGAGGGGGTAAGGAATGTACCGGTACTGGTTGGAAAATAGGGAGCTGGACAACCGCGGGCAAAGGAGGTGGAACCAGGGGTACAGGGGGAACAACATTCGGTGGTCCTGGGGGAAGAGGTGTTAAAGGTACATATGGGGGTGGGGGTCGTTCTATCAACAACCCATCAATATCTGAATCCACATCTTCTTGGTGGACCTGAACTGCTACAGTTGGTCTAACTATATATTCCTTAGATGTTAATAATCTTTGCTCTCTATCTAAACATTCCTTTTCTCTTGAACTTCCTTATCCTTCAATTCCTTATACTTCTGATACTCTGTCTTCCTTTCCTGTATCCTTTGTACCTTCTCTGCCTTGAGCTGCCGCTCCTTCACTTCTTTCCTCCACATACGCAAACTGTCAAACATAGCTGGCCTAACTTTCTTTAAAAACAATAGTTTCTCTAGATACTCGAGTTTGTGAGGGTCCATAGTTCCCTCTAATGGCCATTGTAACTGGGGATCCCCTTTTGTATATTTGTTCCACAATGCATTATACATGATGGGACAAATACCATATTTGATGTACATCTCAAAATTCGGCGTACCTTCTGGTGGCACCGGCTGACTTGCTTCCAAAATGCTCTGCTTATCGCAGCAGCAACAACAAAACTTCCAAAGCGTACTAAGTACAGGCATGTTATATAAGATATAAAAAAACTTATAAACAGAGAGAAATAAAAAATATTCTCACATTTACCTGTAAGAAAAAATGTTTAGTCAAAACAAAATAGCAAGTCTCAAAACAAAGCTTAGGTTTCAAAATACCAAACAGATCCTAGGTTTCAAAATTCCAAGCAGATTCCGAACGGATTACCAAACAAATACCAAGTCAAGACAAATACCAAGTCAAGCGAAGATCAAACAGATCCTAACCAAATGAACAAATGAACCGGTTCAATACAGATTTACCTCATGCGTAGTCTTCGACTCCCACCTGTCGATCCTCCCTGATCCAAAGAAAATCACCGACCGAAGACCCCAGTCAAGGCCAGCAGCCGCCAGGAAGATCAGAGTCGGAGAGCTGAAAAATCACCTTGGACCATGAGCAGCACTAGTCTCTTCAGGTGGGGCGCCCCTCAGCAAAGTTCGTCTCACCGACACGGCGCCAATTTGTGGAGCAGATTAATTAATAACCTGCTGGTGCAGGGATCACCACTTCGCCACGGATTCTTTAACAAGTAAGGAGGAAACGACACTGGAGCGAAGTCAAACCATAGGTTATTTATTAAGCATTCATGAATGGGTCTCCATCCGACAAGTACCATCAAGATACCCAAGGAGGGAACACACTGAATGATGGTTACATGAGTTTTTATAGTGAACATCATAGACAAGGAACGCCCAGAGGTAAATAGAGCTTTGGGAAGAACATACAAATGAGACAATCGGTAAGAATCAACAACCTTGGTGCCTTGTGTAACTGTCGTGTCCTGAAGCTGCACAACAAGATAGGGTATCTGAGCAAACTTTATCTAAGGCTTTACCATTGTTTAACAAACACGCGAAACCCAGTGCAGACATCAGCTGTTCTTTTGTGCTGACTTTGCATGTTTACGCAGCCTACAATGTCTCAATCTAGATTCTTTACCAATGTTGATGCAGGTGCGGTGTCAAGGATAGAGCCAGGCTGAAAACAGGACAGGGGTGAGAATGGATGAAGCACAGCTTTAATTAAAAAACGAGAGATTCAGATTTTACATTTTCACACATCCTCTAGGAGGTCTTGGTTTCAAGGGTCTGGCATGTGCACAGATTGTTTCAAATGACTCAACAACAGTAGTTGGTGCAGCATCCGGCGTTAAACAAATTTGGAAGAGCTCCAAGTTAGAATTAAACAATGATGGAAGCAGTCTAGTTGGATCAATCCCTGACCATCTTAGGTGCACTCCCTTACGGCGGGAAGCCTGAATATTTTTAAGGATAGAGCCAGAAAAAGCCAACTGGCCTTTTATCAACATCTCCATATTATGATCGCTATGGCAGAAAGGAATGACAGCATAGTAAGTTATATTAGAGAGAAGGGGCTCAGGCCCCACAGTATGATGAATAGTGGATAAACAACCCCTGCACGTAAAGGTAGGGAGAAAAGGATAATCACAATGCATCTTTTTGGCAGCACATGTTAGATTCAAAGTTATGATCAGATCGTTTAACTCTCTCCTGAATGGATCATGTATAAGATGCAAATATGGTTCTCCCCTGAAATCTTTCAGACCACAAACCTCTTTCCCAGACATGGGACACATAGTCGCATTAAAATCACCAGCCCAAATTAAACATACATTAGCATTGTAGAGAAGGGAATGGTTGTTCAAAACATCAAAAAGAAATTTCAACGAATAAAGAATAACTACTAGCTCAAAAGGAATTATTATAAAAATTAATATAAATGACTGACTTGCTAAAATCAAGGCGGAGAATTACAAAGTCGCAGTGGTTTCAGTAAGAGAGATTTTTGCTGTGACCATAGTAGATACAAGGACTGTGAGCCACCCTTAGCTCTCCTGCTGGCGATGGAATTGCGGGCAGCACATAGGATTGGTACCTATTCACAGTAAATGGCTCAGTAGCCCAGGTTTCTTGGAGACATAAAATCTGGCAATTGTTTATCAAAGAATGCCAGTCAGGATTATCAAGTTTAGCCTTGATCCCTGCCACATTACAAGTTGCCCATACTGACCTATTACATTCAATATCTTGGAGTAGGATGGGATGATTAACCCCAGTGGAGTGTAGGGTGGGCTAATTCCTTTGTGTGGATGACTGAACAACCACCCTAGCTACTTGCAGAGTAGGGCACTGGGTGACTGATGTGGCAGAAACCGGATCATTCGCAGCCAAGGAGTTACTACGTTTATCAGTCATCATAATAGAATAGGCTACCAAGCTAGTTCGACTAAAATTAAGGGGCCTGAGAAGAGATGCACCGTCTACCAGTCACCCTAAATTAGCAAAATCTGAGAATCTATTTCTGGTACAGCAAATAGTGAGGGATACCAGAGATCGGAATTCCTCCGATTTTTC
The DNA here is from genome assembly GCA_963921515.1 of Calotriton arnoldi. Classification (NCBI taxonomy): domain Eukaryota; kingdom Metazoa; phylum Chordata; class Amphibia; order Caudata; family Salamandridae; genus Calotriton; species Calotriton arnoldi. The sequence goes on along the minus strand of CAWUFW010005832.1, from coordinate 630,814 downwards.
ACCATTAATAACTGGTCCCGTTTGATGAATCTCCACAACACTCTGCAGACCTATTCTTCTTTCTACATTGGCAGATGATGCAGTTTTGCGGTGATTGGTCAAGAGAGTGCAGTGTTAAAAGGGGGTCCCAAAGCGCGTTTTGTCAACAGTGCATTTTCCATAGACTTTTGTACCTCCCGTAGTGCAAAAACAGCTGAACGGATTCACATGAAATTTGGTAGGATTAGACATTATGGTGTGCACTATTATGGGTAATACAGGTAAGCGGAGTAAGTATTGGTTAAGTTATAAGACATTTTAACTTAGTGATATCTGTTGTTACTGTATTTTGGCAAAGCTTCGCTTTATTTTGTGACAGTACTGAAGTGCATAGCAGTGACAAGTCATTATGTGATTTGCTAATGACTACCATTGCAAAAGTTAAATGCAGTCATGTTGTTTTTAAGTACACTTTGCCGGTGTTCTGCGCCCTTAGATGTAGGTAAGTATGAGGATTGATATTATCCCCTACCTATTACCACTTTACTAAAGTGGTAATAGGTAGGAAAAAATATTTATATGTTTCTATATATTTTACAAAAAAAGTATGGAGTACTGCGGTACTGCCTGGGGAGTACCGAAGTACTAAAAAAAAAAAAGAAATCTGATAAAAAAATAAAAATACACTGAAGTACCCTATATTTTAGAAATATAGTGTACCCTGGTGTATTTTCAATTTTTTACATATTTAAATCTTCATTAAAAAGTCTATGCACTAACAAGGTAATACCTAAAAATTGCAGTTCTACCTAAAATCAAATACAAAATAAATGTACAGTTCTCCCTAACTGCTGTAGAAATATATAGAGCATTATAAATACATTTCTCCACCTATTGACACTTTAATAAAGTGGTAATAGGTAAAGAACAACAATAAAACCTACTACTTACCTACATCTAAGACACTAGTCCAGAGCGCAGCAAAATACAGAACGCCCACAAAATGTGCTGAAAACTACATGGCTGCCTGTCACCTTTAGTAAACACAGCCACTAGCCAATCACATACTGCCTTACGTGCATGTACCGCGGTACACCCCAAACGTACCACAGTATACTGAGACACAATATATAACTAAGTATTATAAAAATCATAGCTTCACCTGTCTTATGGTTTGCAGCTGCTTTTTAAAGTTGTTCTGCAACCAGTCCTCTTCAGGTTTTTGTTCTCTTTTCTTTTGCATGTTGGCTGTTTCTCCCATGGTTCCTTTCTGTTTTCCCAATCCCTTGTGTTTCCTGTCATGTGTTGTTTTGATGTCATTTCCTTTTCCTGTTCATTTCCTATATAAAGACTTCAGTGTCGTTGAAGGGTGACAAAAATAAGGAATCACTAGATATTCGGTGTGATGCCATAGTTTAAGAAATATTCCTTTACTGAATTTTTGAAAATCAAAAACACTCTATTTAGTGGTCACTAATCAATTTGCAACTGGCTAGCGACTCGCGTTTTTGTTGTACATCTGGCCCCAGGTCTTGGGTATGGACAATTCTTTAAATGAATGGCCTTGTACACCAGTTTGTAGATCCTAAATTTAATTCTGTCTTTAGTTGGGAGCCAATGTGAGTCTTTTCGTATCAGTGAGATTTGTACAATTTTTTAGCTAATAAGGGGTTTTCAAAATTTCGTTTGGAATTCATTAATGGGTGAGCAGAAGTACTCAGGTTGCTGGTGTGTAAGCTTCTTGAGTTAATGAATAGCATAGTAACTTTGGTTAATATGTGGACCGAGCGAGAGAGAGGAATTGAAGCCCAATGATTCTGCTTATGGAAGGAGAAAATTCTTAATCTATAATTAGTCTGTTCATTTGTGGATTAAGCATTAGAAAGTTATGTTCTACTTGCACTACATGCAAAATATGGTTTATATGAAACTGACCAGCTCCTTAATAGCTTTATATTTAGGTCCAAAAAATGAATTGGAATGATTGACAACAACTACCAGATTTCCTTGAAGTTAATATATTTCAATGATCTAATAAGCTTCCTACAGAGACCCCATTTACACTCGTGAAATTTGCTAAAATTGCTTATTTTGGTGCAGAAATGGAAATACCCTGTTTTTGCATTTCTAATCCAAGTTTGTTTGTTGTTGTTCAATTTTTAACAGACATCCTCTGATGAAGACAATGCATACCTGGAGAAAATTAAGATGCTGCAGAAGGAAAACATGCAACTCAAAGCTAAAATAAAAGAACATGATGTTGCCATTTCGAACTTAAATCAATTAATTCAAGAAAAGGTATTCTACATGCTAATGAATTACCAGTCTTACCATAAGCTTGCTTGTAGAGGGGCACATTCAGAACAAGGCTAATTTAGGGCAGAACGATGACCCGGGAAAAGGTGGCATTGGATGAATGACTAGTGGAATTGGTGACAGATGTTCAAGGACTTTCTAGAAGGCTGATGGGTAGCCGTTCTGGTTAATAGGTGTGAAATGGTGTTCCGGAATTTGATATCCTGCACGGATATGCATATTCCACTGAACTGAACCTTTGTTTCTTTAGAGTGGGGCAAAGTGAAATTAGAAGTTGGAGAAGCCCACAAACACAAATTCAACTTACCTACTGGGAAATGAGTTACAATGTTATAGATCAAGAGGCATAAACATTTTGCATGTCCAGTTCCTAGTTAAATAACATATCTGATGCCTCTGTCAGTTTCCCATTCAAATACAGGAATTTCTGCAGATTTAAAACCTGGAGAGAACTGCTGCCAGCAATCTGAATTTAACCTAATCTTTGTGTGTTTTACTTATGCAAGGAAAAAATCTGAGCAGACAGTAGAGAAAATGTAGCATTGCTATGGAAGACAATGTACCCAATTGCTATTTGTTTATCTCTTTCTAAACCCCATCATTACTTGTCTGGCCTGTGATACTAATAACACAATGTAGCACTTGGTTTCAGTGGTAATAGCAGAAATGTGTGGTGTGCCCGTTACAGCACATTTCTGCCATTGCACCATATTTTGAGTGCTGTGGAAATAATTAATTTTAACCTAGGCGTTCATCACAGTAAAGGGCTGGTGATAAAAACATGCACGTACAAAGAGCAACATGAGAGGTGCTGTTGTTATTGCAAAATATTTTAAATTTTTCCAGTGAAATGCTCTAAATCCAGGAGTATGGTGTAATGTGGTATTATTAAACCATATAGGTATGATCCCTGGATTTAGACCTCGGAGATCTACATAAGTTGTGTATTGCACTGGAAATCCTGAAATTTCCAAAAAGATTTGTGCTAGTGAAAGGCTTGTAATTATGTGAAAAGTCACATATCAGGTCAGTGTCGAGAAAAATGTGTTGGGCTAGTGCAGCTGTTTTTAACTTGTGGTTCGGTAAACGCCTACTTTGGGGGTATTTAGAAAATTAAATAACATTGGCAGATTAATAACATATACATAAATAAAGTGATAAACTTGTAAAATTGAAAATTTTAAAACATTCTGTAAATGTGGAGGAATTTGAAATTGGAGGCTAAAAGTTAAGTTTGTATCAGTAGCTTAAATCCTGGGAGCAGCGCAAGTACAACAAACTGAGTATAGTATGGACAATGGTTGGCCTCCATTGAAGTATCAACAAAAAGAGAGTACATATTAGGAGGGAAAAAACACAAGGCAATATGCTGGGAGTCACAAATTAAAATACAAATTTAGAAAAGTCCAACAATCGCATTAAAACTACAATTTCGATTTCTTCATATTTGTTTCTATATTTGTTTGTGAATTCAATAAAATATTTAATCATGTGGGTTTTTGTTTGATATACAGTTGTTCCTATATTTATGCGAATTGTTTTAGATTTGAATGGTAGAAATTGCTTAGCTGGGGTCGCTGACTTCGAGTAATAGTTCAGTGAGTGTCCCAGGATTCCAGTAATGATTCAGTTGGGTTTCACAGAAGTGAAAAGGTTAAGAAAAGCTGGGCTAGTGCACAGTGAGTCAAGTGAGGATCACCTCTGACAGGGAAATATCACCTCTTAAAGATGAATAGGCCTAGGGCTGAGTCGGTGACAATTAAGAAAATTAACTTTCATGTGTCACATGGGTCTCCCTGAATAGGAAGATATTTAGGGCCAGATATACCAAGAGTATTGCTTTTTCTATGTGCTAATCCCATTTTAGGAGTCAAAATGTTTTCCAACTAACATGAATTACGAATGGATACTGATCTAATATCTGGAAGAGGTGTGTTGTAAGTGTCCCTTCCAAATACTGAATCTGTATCATGTTTTGTGACTGAAATCCTGTTGCAAAACATTGAAATTTTACTAGCCCCCAAGTTGTGGTGGTAATTCATTCGCAAAAAGAAAGGTGTACCCTTAGGACCACTTCCTCTTTGTGAATGTTAAAAAAGGAGGCAGTGATACAGAGGACCACTGTTTACTCTCAAACAAATTTTTAAAAGTTTTAATACAGCCCTTTTTCCTTTAAGGAAAACAGGCTGAGTGTAAAAATAAAATAATAAATCGTGAAAAAGACACAGTGACCCTAGCAAGCCATCATTCCTGTGATGACCGCCAATCATAGTGATTCACAATTTGCTACTTACCTCATGAATATTGCTGAGGTAGGTTGGATTGTGACCCAATACGATTCAGAATTTTGTGAACCGACCTATTAGTTCATAGGTCAGTTTTCAAATTTCACACTGCTCACAAAACACTGGTTGCAATTTGTGACCAGTATGTTGTGATCAGTGTTTCGTACATGTTATTTTATGTTACGTTATGTAGATTTGTAGAGTGCACTGTCACTTGGAAGGGTATCCTGGCTCTGAGCAGGTGCAAGCTTAGCCAATCTTAGGAGCTAGTGAGACTACTCGATAAGCCAACTCTTCAGCTTATTGCTGATTTCAAGAAGTGAGAAGGAGGTTCTTTTGTGCAGTGGCAGGTCGTTTCACGAATCAGGAGCCATGTGGGAGAAGGCTCGACCACTAGGTCTGTTTTTTTCGTATGTGCAGATTGTGTACAAGTAGAAGTCCAGACGAGCGGAGGTGTCTGGAAGGCTTGTGAATGCAGATTCAAATGTTGAGGTATGCTGGGACAGTATTATGTAGTGCCTTGAAAGTGTGGGTGAGGAGTTTGAATTGTACTCGTTTGTGAATGGGGAGCCAGTGAAGCTCCTTCATGTGTGGGGGGATATGAGCGTGGCGTGGGAGGTTGCGATTAACTCTGGCTGCGGAATTCTGAATGGTCTGCAGCCTTCTGGTGAGCTTTTGTTGATCTCGGCTTAGAAGGGTGTTCCTGTAGTCCAGCTTGCTTGTGTCCAGGGCATGTGTGTCGTTTTTCCAGGTGCTGACTGAGAGCCATTAAAAAAAATCTTCCTTGGCATTTTCTGGGTATGGAAGCCTGAGGCGGTGACGGCATTGACTTGGGCAGTCATGTTGAATTGAAATGTTCAGCGTTAAGCAGTTGGTCATCATCCAGTGGGCAATTTCAGTCATGCAGACATTGAACTTGATCCGGCTACTGGGCTTCTTGTCTATGAGGGAGAGAATGAGTTGCATGTCGTTGGTGTACAAGAGGACGTTGATGTTGTGAGAGCAGAGGATGCTGGCTAGAGGGATTATGTATGTTTTGAAAAGGATCAGATTCAGTGAGGATCCTTGCGGAACTCTGAAGATGAGGTTGCAGGTGTCTGACGTATATGTGCCAGGCTGACTGAGTGGGTCCTTCCAGTCAGGAAGGAGCTGATCTATTGGGTTGCTTGTCCTTGGATTCCAATGTTTTGTTGGCATTGGATGAGGTTGGAGTGGGAGACCGTGTAAATTGCTGCAAAGAGGTCCAGGAGGATGAGGGCCGCCATGTCTTGTCTGTTCATAGTCATGCGGATGTCATCCGTGGCAGCGGTGAGGGCAATTTCCATGCTGTAGTTGAGTCTGAAACCATACTGAGTAGTGTTGATGAACTGGTGGTCATTGAGGTATTCAGTGAGGCGCCTGTTGCTGATTCTCTCTAAGACCTTCGCCTGGAATGGTAGCAGGAAGATCAGTCTGTTGTTGGAGAGAGTTGAAGGGTCCGCTGAAGGTTTCTTTAGCAATGGGAGGCCAGTTGCATGTTTTCAAACGTCTGGGAAGGTCATGGAAGAGGTGGAGGCATTCAGAATGGGTGTGAGCATGGCACTGATGGGTTACAGTCCTCTAGAGTAGGCGTGGTGGATGCATGGGTCCCTGAGTGGATGGAGTTTACAGTGGCAGCGGTTTCTTCTGTGGTGATGATGGACCATGTGATTAGCATTAGTTCTTTGGATAACATTGGGAGGCGTTTGGCGAGGTCTGTCTGGGTTGGTTCTGGGTGAAGGGGCTGTAACTGGCAGTGATTTTGTTGCTGAAGAATTGAGAGAGATTGTTGCAGAGGTTCTACGAAGGGAGGATCAAGTTGGAGGATGCGACTGAAATCCTTCACAATGGCGAAGATTTATTTCTTTCTTTTGGTGCTGGCATCAATGCGTTCCGCTAGTGCCGCACGTTTGGTGGTCCCTATCATTTGGTAGTAGAATCTTTGGGCAGATTTGAACATGCTCCTGTGTGTATTGTCCTGGCTCAGCCTCCATTTGCTCTCGAGTTATTTGCAGTGGTGTTTCACCAGTCTGTGTTCCTCAATGTACCAACTGGCCTGGGGTCTAGATCTTGTTGTACTGCTGTGTTTGAGGAGGGCCAGGGAATTAGTGATCCAGTCGTTGAAATTCTAGATGGCTTTGGGAAGTCTGTTGCTGTGTTTGTGTCAGTGGGTGTTGAGAGCAGTGTTCCAGTCCTTTTCAGTGATGTTGTTACAGTTTTGGTGGGCTCATCTGGAAGTGGTGAGTGTGCCCTGGACCCGGACGAGGATGCTGAACTTGACGAGGGAGTGGTCTGTTCAGGAGATAGTATGGGCACATCAACTCTGAGGTTGTCGAAGGTGGTAAAAATAGGGTCCAAGAGGTGTCTGGCGACATGAGTAGGTCCATTTACTCGTTGGTTGAGGCCCAGGCTTCCAAGATCTTAATGAATGTTTTGAGTTGGGGTCGGCATGGTCTTCCAGGTGGAAGTTCAGGCCTCTGAGTAGAATGTAATTGCTAGCATTGAGGGCGAGTGATGCAACGAAGTCCGTAATGGCGTCAGTGAAGTTGGTGTGCGTCCAGGTGGCTTGCAGATGAGTGCTGCTCAGGGTGTAGTTGGCTGTGATTTGGAATCTAATTCGAAGTAGCAGGATGGAAAAATGAAGTGAAGAAAAATGCTGTATACATTATGATAAATAATACGTCATGTAAAAATTGCACAATCAAATTATTTTGTGCCTGTTTGTAGTACTTATTAGTATTTATTGTGCTTTGGCCGAATTTTAGGGAAACTGCTGATAAATCCACTGTTCTGCCACCATTTTCAAAGATATATTGGGAAGGGTAAGCCATAATAACTACTGGCGAGGATAAGGCATTGCCTTGCACACCACAACATTATTGGAATGTTTCATTAGTGCTCCTGAAGACCCTCTGGATTTCCCTTCCATGTATGTGAAACTTGTGCGTAAAATTCACCATTTCATACTCATGGCGTTCTAATTAAGACAAGTATTTATTTGGCACCACCTTAAATGTCATTGCTCACACGTGTTTCTAGTACTACTACCAACAACAAAGGGCAGTGCGTAGCACCAGTAAAGGATGCGGGCTGCCTCATCAGTGTAGATGTGCGGTTTGGGGATTGGTACTTATTTACTTGTTTGTTTATTTACAACTGAAGCACTGTTTTATGTAACTGCCTGCGTGCGTGCATCTCGCTTTAACTGAGGAGGTGGTGGGTAGAAGACTTTTCAGAAGAAGTGCTGTCTGTAAAACTTCATAACTCATCTGATAGATATAGGGAATCTCCTCCGCTGAGTAAGTGAATTATCTAGGTGAGTACCTGGTGATGCATTTTCTTGGCTAAGATATAGAAGCAAGATAAGACCTTAGGAATGAATGAATAATTGGATCTGAGCATTGTCATATGTCGATATGTCAATGAAAAGCGTAAGGCTCTTAGTGACACAGGTCCTGGCCCATCACTTAACTGGAGGAAAAGAGGCCTATAAGAATGGAAGCCTTCCACAAGAAAACCTTTGAAAGAGATTTCTGATGTTCGTAGAAGCAGGGTACAAGTTGGGGGTACATGCGGGTAGATGTAATCTCCCCACTTTTTTCACAGGGAGGAGGACGCCGTATACCCTGCCAAGAAGTTAGGACCCACATTCAACAGGGCCTGCACTTGTCTGCTTTCCATCCAGCAATGTGCAAGTGAGAAGGGGGCTTTGTTATTTTAAATTCCAGCAGGGCCCAAAACAAAGGCAGAATTTAAGGGCCCATCAGACAAGGACGTCGATTCATCTAAATGCCAGGGGTAACGGAAGTGACATCACATGCTATGTGACCTCCGCCTGCTGTCACAAGAAGTGACAGCACACAAACTTGAACCTGGTGAGATCTCAGGAAGTGACATCACCTGCCCTTTGACCCACCCCGATGATGTCACGGGATGTGACATGACAAGGCATTTGACCTGATGACATCACAGGAAGTGACATCACGCGACCTTTAGACTCAATTAAATCAAAGGAAGCGACATTGCATGACCTTTGGCTTGGTGTTATCACAGGAACTGATGCATCTACCTTTTGGTTACTTACATCACACACAGAGGCTGGAAAATCTCTACACATACAAAAGAAGAACCCTAACTGACATACATCAAATCCTATTGACAATTCAGCTGCATACATTGTTTCAGGTAGTATCTTCAGATATACAATTAAGATAATGTAGCATTGATGAATAACCTATCAAATAGTGTACAACAATGGAAAATATGCTAGTCAAGTTGAAATCAGCAATTAACAATATCAAATAACTTATTAAATGCGAAGGTTGATGCGCCTATATTGTTAAAATAAAAGTTCACTTTATCATTTGTTTTAGCAACTAAGAGTAACATGTAATTAAATCTAAGTCCTGGAACGTAGATAACAGTGCTGTTTAAAGCAGGTCAAGTTCTCCCAGCAACCTTCCTTTCCATGACATGGTATACATACCTTTAAACCTGTGGAGCTATTGAACCTTTCCAGGTTTACTGTCATTAATTTCATCTACAGAAAACATGCACATCACTGGTACAGTACTTGTATTGATCAGTAATGTGTTTGTTTAGCATACCTGACTGCAACAAACATCTTATCTAACAGCCAGAATGCCCAAAGGCATGAATGCTTGCTTTACAAATGCAGATGTTACAGTCTGCATTTGAAAATGACTCCATTAATCACTGCTCCTAAAGCAAAACTTTCCACATTTTCAAAATCCATCACTCATACAGAGACAATGAATCATATATGTGTACATCAGTGTATAGAAAATGTTACATAAGGCAAAGGAGACTACATTGTGTAGGATTCACATGTCATCCATACTGGTAGGCACTTTTTAAGAGTGCTTGGTCTAGCGAAATACAAACTCAGGATTCAGAACATAACGCAGTGGTTTGGATTAACTTTAATAATAAGAATTTATTTCTACCCAAACAAACCTTTCTTAGCAACATCAGCATAAAATGACTGGGGGAAAAACATAACTTTCTAACCGGTACGATGCAGGTTGCATGCAGCTCTTAGATGGTAGTTCATAGCTCACTGTGCTAGATTACGAATGTAACTTATGAACTGCACAGTAACAACAGAATATCTGTGACATAAGCAGTAACTCACTGAGTTATCCATATCAAATATTGTTCTTTGATATGCATGGTACACGTTCTTTGCAGCAGGCATATTAACCCTCTGTGCTACCTTAGATAGGTGAAAACTGCCACTAGACAAAATTCCCATCTCTCTCCAGCAAGTACATTAATCACCAGAGTTAACTTGACACTTTTATTGTTGTCCAAACACTGCTGAATACACAAGGACCTTTGCAGTGCTTTTAAAACTGCTGCACCACTACAAAACCGGCCCCACTAGCAAAACCTGCCCCCACCCTTCCAGCCTCCCGGGAAAACACCCGCCCGTCGCCAGATGCCTGGTACAGCCATTCCAGCCTTGGTGGTGTTCAAAACAGACAGTGTCTTGTTGGCCAGTCCACCAGCACTGACCAGTGTGCGCATGCTTTGGCTTCACTGATGCAGTGTGCGACATAAAACAATGGCAATTAATATGTTATTAACATTATCTAAATGATGGCTAAACTGCTAGAAGGATTAAACCTGAAATGTGTGCTCTTTAACAATAATTTCTGAAGTTTTGCAGGACATTTGAAAATCTTGTGTCAACTTCAAAAACAGACAATCTTATCTTACTTTACTTGTTGCTTCTGTTAGAGGTTTGCCCAGGTCCCGCTGCTCTCAGGAGTCACAACCACCGACATCACCACAAGAGGAGTCGGAGAGTTGAGATTCTACTTGAGTTGATGTGACGACAGTCAGTCTCACTCTCACACTACCTGCCCCGTGGCCCTCCCGAGGTCCGACTGTCCGACTCAGTCAGAGAGTGACAGTAAAGGGATGGCCCAGTCGGGACTGGAAGCCTGTTCCGGAACTTGTGTTTAAGTCAGCCACTCACTCTAGAGACTAGTGACACCCAGCAACCACGCCATGCAGCAGGCACGAGTCTGACTCTGACTCTGACTCAGAGGCCACGCTGTGTGTCACACATTCTTTGCAGCAGGCATATTAGCCATCTGCGCTACCTTAGGTAAGTGAAAACTGCCCTAGACAAAACTCCCCTCTCGTTCCATCAGGTACATTAATAAATTATCAGAGTTAATTTGACACTTATATTGTTGCCCGACAACTGCTGGACATACAAGGAACTTTGCAGTGCTTTTAAAACTGCTGCACTGCTACAAAACCGGCCCCACTAACAAAACCTGCCCCCCATCCTTCCAATCTCCCGGGGAAATGCCCACCCGATGCCCAGGATGGCCATTTCAGCTTTGATAGTGTTAAAAACAGACAATGTCTTGTTGGCCAGTCCACCAGCAGTGACCAGCGTGCGCATGCTTTGGCTACACTGATGCAGTGTTCGACATAAAACAATGGTAATTAATGTGTTATTCACATTACCTAAACAATGGCTAGACCGCTAGAAGGGTTGAACGTGAAATAAGTGCTCTTTAACTATAATTTCTGAAGTTTTGCAGGGCATTTGAAAATCTTGTGTCAACTTCAAAAACAGATAATCTTATCTTACTTTACTTGTTACTTCTGTTAGAGGTTTGCCCAGGGCCTGCAGCTCACAGGAATCACAACGACTGTCACCACCAGCAGGGGAGTTGGAGAGTTGAGTCTAGTTGATTCGATGTGATGACTCAATCAGTCTCACTCTCACACGACCTCACCTGCCCCGCAGCCCACCTGAGGTCCGACCGTCCGACTCAGTCACAGAATGACAATTAAGTGAGCAAGTCACTTACGGCTAGGTCCCGAACTTGTGTTGATTCTAGTCAGTCACTCTAAAGTCTTGACACCCAGCAACCACCCAGCAGGCACAAGTCCGACTCAACTCCGAAGCCACGCCGCGTCAGCATGGCTTTTACTGCCGCACAGGGGATGGACAATCATTTTTACCAGGACCGTCATCATTGGTAGCACTTGCGCGCTACCAGTCTGAAGGCCCTGGGGCCTGGTCAGCGGTCCCAAACACGGTGGTACACATTTGTCACAGGCACCATGGCCTCAGCTAGGGTAGGGTGCAGCAGGTGCACGCTTGCACTTACAAACATGTGCTACTAGCTGCAGCACGTGTAGTTAGTCACTGTCCAATCATGCCCAGCCATGCTGTGCGTGCTTCATGCTCATTGGCTGAGCTTCCTGGCCCAACCCCGCAGCAGATACATACAATGTATCAAATCAAGGACTGCACCGCCCCGCCCAGCGCAGGGTCACCATAGCAACGAGTGAGCCGAGTTCTTTCCCCCACCCAGGCCCAGCTTGCAGCCCATCATGATGTCTCTGGAGGCAGAGCTTCAGCACAGCAGTGCAATTAAGCTCTGCTTACACTGAGACTGATTTTATGCCCCCAGAGCGGTTGCTAAGGGGTGGGGTCGCAATGGGTGGCTTAAGGGTCACACTTGCAACCCCTAATTGATGTCCAATGCATCAGGCCTCCTTTTGGCCTCCTTTTATTCGAGTATCCTGGCTGGGAGCTATCTGAGCCTCACACCTAGATGCAAATGCAATGGAGGGGAAACAAAGGCACGCAGCTTGTTATCACTTCACAGGTACTTAAAAAAGGCTGTATACAACAGTAAGAATGTAAGATGTGTTGGTCTGTCCCAGTATTTACACAAATAACAATTGAAATGCTACTAGTTTGTTTTATTTCTTTTATAGCGCTACTCAATGCAAGGAGTCAGAACGCTTTACATTGCACGTCCACTTTATATGACAATAAATCATAAGTGTCTAAATCAACGTACAGGATGTGTTACATAAGTCAGTGAGGGTTACAAGGTGTAGGAGTCACATGTCCCTCATACCTCAATGTGCTATATTAGAAGGATTACAATTTATGAACTGCAAGCAACAAAAGGATCTCTGTGTTAAAAGCAGTAACCCACTTACTTATCTACATAAAATAAAAATCTGTCATAAGGATGTCACATGATGTGCTTTGCAGGAGACATAGTAACTCTCTATGCTACTTTGATTCAAAACTGGGACTAGACAAGACACAGATCTCTCCAGCAAATGCGTTAACCTTCAGAGTTTTCTTACCATTATTATTATTCCCTGAGATTTACTGGGCACACCTAGATCTCTGCAGCGGGTGCCTTAACACCATAAAATGTTTTAAATGCAGACTTTGCAACCAATTAAGCAGAACAGATTTACTGCCACGTTTCTCTTTGTTGGTAATTTCTTTGTGATAAAGTTAAAAAAATTAATGTATAAGTTAAGGCCCAGATTTTGCGTCCAGGTTGTGTCACTTTTTTGGTACAACCCTGGCACAAAATCTCATTTGTTAAACATTGTAATGCGCTTAATTGTACTCATGATAAGCCTGCTAAACATATGTTTGAGGTCTTAAGCTCGGATGTCACTTCTTGTGATGTCACTTCCTTGGTTTGTTCCCCCACTTCTATTTTTCAGGACTTTTGCCCTGCCTAGAAGATATACTTTTGAAAGGCTTCAAATATGTTACTAAGTATAGGTCCCACTGGAGGCACCCTCCTATCAGAATGAACATCTGAAACAGTCCGCCAAAATGGCATTTAACTGTTTTTTAAAGAGGGCAAAATGACCTTTGGGTTTGCTGTTTTAGGCCTGATGGTTACAAGAGTTCTTTGATATCTGTACATAGTCTTTGGGAAAGGGTCAATCCCTAATTGGTCAAACTGTCCCAAGACAGTGAGTGGTGATCCGTTTCTTTACAAACTTGCGTGGAAAGGGCAGTGTTTTTGGGTGGGGGTGGGGGGGAGAGTGTTAATGTAGCACGAACTCGACCAGAAGGTACCAAAGTGCTTTACATGAGCACCAGTTGCGTTACAGATGGACATATTCATTTTGTTAGGCACAGGGAGATTAAGTGATTTGCCCAGAATCACAGGATGATGAGGGTCCCTGCCGTGACTCGAACCCGGTTCCCCAGCTTCAAGGTCGACCGTTCTAGCCTTAGGCCATAATATCCTCCGCCCTAGGTTCACGAAGTGCTGATAATTTTGTATTGCGCAGCTGGTGTCTTTTTCGATAATACTGCCCTGATCTGAAAAAATATAGATATTATTGTGTGACAAAGATGTCTTAAGGATTGTGAATCAAGTGTGGGAAACAACCTCAAAGCTTGAATGGAGGTAATTATGCTAAGCTTTAGATTTTGTTTTGTTTTTTAGAAATTTGACAGTATCAGTTAGGGATACATGGAGGTATGCAGAGTGGTAGTTTAGGCCCTGACCCGATAGCTCTGGGCATTTTGTGTCATTGCCAAGGTGAAAGAGTGTCATACAGTGAGTACCTAACCACTAAAACACAGAAGACATTGGGGGACATGGTGGAGACTACAGAATTAGAATGTTTTCAGGCTACCCAAACCGGGTCCTAGAACTATTGCCATAAACTCCTTCATTTTAAATTTCTGCCCCAGGCATACATAACCCCAGCTAGACAACTCAGGAAACGACCCACCAACCTCCATTCTTACTTATCATGTAATGCAGAATACGCCAGGTCTTACCCGTTTATTCTTAACTACTGGTAAGACGTTATAGGGCTGGTTGCTGATATGACAGACCACCGGCTTGAACAACAACCTTTGATAATGCTACTGGGATATTCAGAGAGCATTTAAACAGGGGGCCTGCAGATGCATTGCATAGAAGCCCACAGTAACACGTTGTAAATAAGTGAGACACACGAATAAAGCTTGGTACTACAGGACAATCTTTAAAGTAAGAGGCATTGTATGATCCGAAACTCTTCTTTCAGGCTGCTGTTTCTGGGTGGTTTATATATATATTAAAAAAACACTACTCTTTATGATCCGCGGCACAATGAAAGTAAACAATGACAAACAAATAAATGTAATTGAATACTTCCATTTATTGCAATATGTAAACGACAAATGTAAACTGTTTAATTATTTTATATATATGTATGATTTAAGTTTAAAATAAAGATTAAAAATATAATGTTTCTGGCTGATGGTTAGTTGTTTAATTAGAAAAGGTCTCTTTCTTGGGAGATCTGATTCCATGTTCATTTGCTATGCTATTTTGATATTTTGTTTATGTTTGCATATTGGTACCATCTGTTATTTTTGCAGGACTTACACATTAATGCTGATTTTATTTCACTGCCCTTAAAATAGAATGCAGAGCATGCCAAATCCATGGAGACCGAAAAGAAGGGTCACAGGGCGACAAAAAAGCAATTGAAAGAATCCGAGAATTTAGTACAGGACAAAATACAACTTATTGAAAAAAACACGAAGCATTATGAACAATTGAATCAAGAATTAAAGAAGCAGGTTAGTTTTGTGAAATATATGCTTTTTGTTAAGGTAAGCTCCCTTTCCAGTTGTCATCTGATCTTTTGGCTTTCTTCTGCAGCATGAAGAGGCACTGGCAGCTGTAAAGAAACAGAATCAAGCTGATTTGAGCCGGAAAGATGAAGCTATTGCCAAACTGAAGAGCCAGATTTCAGATATATTTAAAGAAAATTCATGGTACTATTGAGACACAAACTTGTGAATGTTGCACAGCTTTTACATTGTGAGAATGTTGTGCCACTGTGTAAAAGGGCCAAGAGCCTACCTATTGCAAATTTTCTGAGCACAGATGACGCGGGGACAGGTACCGTTCCTATTCTGTTCTTTTTCTTAGGTGCCTCATTTGATTAATTAATTCCTCTATTTCTGTGGGAACTTGTCTCCCACCGTGTTGTCCTTCTCTGTCCTGGACTTGAGTTCCTTTCTCAACCCTGCACTTCCTGTCCAGTCCCTCAGACAGGAAGTGTTGTTCTTTATCCCTGCCTTAGAACTGGGAGAGTTTAGCTTTGCTGGATCCTGGTGTCCTTTGCCCATCACCAGCCCATGCTGATCTCGGAAGGATTGTGTTTCCTCTGGCTCATTGTGAGGCATTGATAGGAATTATCTAACGAGAGCGACTAAAAAAGCTAAGAGAACATGTTTTCAGTTTTTATGATTGAAACTATATTCTTATACAAAAAAAACATATTTAGCAGAGGGTGTCGAACATAGGGGTTAGGCAGGCTGGATCCATGTCACATTTTTGGGATAACCACTGTCTATGTAAATTAGTTCCATTAAATTGTAGTTGTATCGTATAGGGAAACCCTGAAAATCTGGCCTGGAATTAGCCCACGTGAACGCATATCAGACAGCTATGTTTTAAGAGAATAGCCATAATCACCATCCTCTTCTAACAACAACTTGTCCTGTGAAATGTATTTCCTGAATCCCTCTGATTTCTCCGGCAGGAGAAAGAACAAAGAAACAATGTCTAAGTCATAAGCTCTTTGCATACTTGTGTCTCACCTGGAGGACAGATGGTAAAGAGATTACATGATCTCGGAGCTTGACAGGTGTTACTTGAACATGAAATACCTTGAAAAAACAAGAAACAAGGGCGTTTTGCAAAACAGGAACGGTTTGTTTAATTTAACATAGTGGCCAGGAGAACATTTACAGGGTCTGAGGACTGTCTCAATTTATAATCGGTCTGTGGCTTTTTTTAAATACATTTAATAGTAGGTAATAAAGATTTTCGAGGTTCCATAAATGGTTAGGAATGTAAGTTGCTGTCTTTGGAGTCATAAATTAATTGTCTAATGGAAAATACAGGTGGGCCTCCACCTTGCATGGACATAGCGTGGCAAGTAGGTAACGTGTCCAGATGTCCGGCATGGAGAGCGTGTGATCACTGCGTGTGCTGTGTCCTGATTGGCTATATGTTCCTAACTCATGTGGTATTTGAATTTATGGTGTTTTAGGAGCGTGCGTACCCCCTCCGGCCATGTGTGCTTTATTGGGGCCAATCGCT
Source organism: Calotriton arnoldi (assembly GCA_963921515.1). Taxonomy (NCBI): domain Eukaryota; kingdom Metazoa; phylum Chordata; class Amphibia; order Caudata; family Salamandridae; genus Calotriton; species Calotriton arnoldi. Next base: position 614,274 of record CAWUFW010005832.1, on the reverse strand, counting down.
GCGCCTATCTGTGGGATGGATCTAAGGTTTCCTGTTTGTGTGTTTGTCTGCAGGCTATGGTTGTATGAAATTACCATGCATGGAAATACATTGCAGTACTTTACCACACATATATTACCCCGCATTGTTTTGCTACGCATATACATTTACATTGCATACCTTTACCACGAAATTGGCAGTCTTTTTAAGGTAAGTATCAGTAAGGTAAGATTTTATATATATATATATATATATATATATATCAAACAAAATCCCAACTTCACCCACGAAAAAGGGAGCACGCACTCGAGGATTCACTAATTGGCTGCTTTAATGAAGTGTTGTCATCTCGAGGGCCAGCAAAATATATATATATATATTTTTTTTTTTTATATATATATTGCCTTTTTGGGGGGACCCCCAAACCCCCTACTTTTATTTATCCTTCCAACTCAATATCCCTACCCACTCCTAATCCCTAAAAAATACCCTTACTACCCAATCCCTTTACCATCCCTAAAACCCCTAAAAATACCCTTACCACCCAATACCTCTACCCACCCCTAAACCCTAAAAAATACCCCTATCACCCTTTACCCCTACCCATCCCTAAAAGCCCTACCCAACCCTAAACTTTAAACCCTGACTCAACACCAAACCATATATATATATATATATATATATGTTGGGTTAAACCTGCATCGCAGGTATCTCCACAGCACTCCCGCAGGTACGGACCACTTGCTCCTTTCTGATGTAGACAAAAACTATTCCAGGAAACGTCAGGTTAACAGCACCATAGCTTTATTTGATATTTCACCAAAGTCATGTGGACAAATGTCCGCCCCAGACGCGTTTCGATCGCAAAGCGATCTTGATCACGTGACACGCTGGTGACGGGCTTCATTTTTATTAAAGAGTGCAACCAATCAATTTCAAACACCATTAAAATGAACATAGAAAAATACTTAGATGAATTAAAAACAAATGCACCAAAAAATGAAATGAGAAATTACATGTCTAATAGACCTAAGAGTGTTGCGAATTGTGTCAATCATTATTTCAATCAAAATGTTTCTTTTTACTGATGTAAAAAAATCATTGTAAGGTATTGAATATAACAACCTCTTAAAAGTCATTTACTTTTGTTATCATTGCCAACTGATACTTCAGCAAACTATATTAAAACCAACATAGTATAATATCACTACTGTCAACATCAAAATACCCAAAAGGGTCACTAAAACTTCATAATTATAGATTAAAAGAAATTTTACAGATAAGTGGAACAATGGAATATAAAACGAACAAGAATCCAGGGCAAGTGCTCCTTTTGGAAACAGCTATCAATCCTTAAGCTGTTATTCTCCATAATTCCACCATAGCTTTTATCTAATGACATTAGTTGACACAGTGATATGGTAAATAAAGTGCAAATGCATATTAAAACCATTGCATAATATGATTGTAATTAGTTAGCTATATATCTGGCATTTATTATTCAGTGACTTTAAATCTATCTATGAGATGATTCACTACAATGTTCGCCGACATAGTACATTATCATGGAATGGTGCATAGTAATATAAAAAAGTGCAAAGTGAAAAATAAAAACAACACTCCCAAAGATGACACTAGAGCAGAGAGCTACTCTTGAAATTTAGAGTGAGATCATTCAACATTCCAAATATTAGTTGTGCGGGTTCTGTTGATAATGATACGACCCAACTGTTCACGCATTATGCAACCATTATATACATAAGGGATTTATATAAACCAGCAAAAGGGCAGTAACTCAGAGATCTTAAACTGGGTGACACTATAAAAAATTGAATAAGTCCTCACTAGTGTTCAACCCGCTCGGGATACGAGTATCAAGCATTAATATGAATGAGGACTCGAGCTGCCTCAATTTTTTCTCCCTGTTGCCGCCACGAAAATCGGCGGAGACTGCTCCTATCACAGAGTAAGTCAAGTCACCCAGATTGTTTTTATGTACGGCTTTAAAGTGCCGTGCCAGAGGGTAACTTTCATCTGAATTAACTATGGCGCGTAAGTGTTGTAAAATACGCTGGAACACAGGAAGTTTTGTACTGCCAATATATTTCAAATGACAAGTGCACTCTAATTGATAAACTGCAAAATCCGTTCTACACGTGTAATGATCTTTAATAAGTATGGGACTGTCACTGAAAGCAGTGTAATATTCCGACAGATTGAGACCAAACTTACATGCCCTGCATGACAAACACTTAAAAAGCCGGATTTTGATAACCAATTGGTTTTCATGACCACCTCGGGACAACTTTTAACTAAGGCATCCCTCATAGAGGGTGCCCTTCTGAAGGTTATTTCAGGACGTTTGGGCAACAAGAACTGTAATGTCAAATCTGTCAATATCACTGACCAATGTTTATATATAATTTTTCTGATGTTACTCTCTTGTTTGCTGTAGGTGGTGATAAACCTTATTGTTTGCGGATCTTCTACTGTGGAGAGATTAAGAGAGATATTAGGGAGACTTGTTTTAGATACAAGACACAGATCCCGTGATCGGGAATTAGCCTTATCCAAGGCTGTCCTAAGTGTGGACTGGTTATATCCCCGAACCAAAAATCGTGCAAAGGCCTCATTTTGATATCTATATAAATCAGAATCCAAACTGCAAATACGCCGTATCCGGAGAAATTCTCCGTACGGTATGCTGTTAATCAAATGACGCGGATGTGCACTGCTGGCATGTAGTGTGGAATTGCCAGCAGTGCTCTTCCTATGCAGGCATGTTTGGATCTGATTGTTAGTAATAAATATATATATATATATCCAAAAACACAAAGTTGCCCTCTTGGAGATGCCACACGCATCGGGGTATCTGCACAAACACCACAGGCAGCAGTCAGGTCAGCAGGCTACAAGCGTTCCAATGCCATACGCGTTTCGAGCTCTTACAGCTCTTGATCACTGGCGGTAATGAGGAAAACAGCGGGATTGTAAGAACGACTGTTTTATTCAAATAAGAGTCCCGCCCCAGTGGGCGTCAACCAAATGGCATGCTGGTTCTGGTAGTTCCCGTTACTGCCAATGGAGACTCAAAGTTCTTTAACCAAGTGGACTCCGCTGTTGCCTCATATGAAATAAATTCCAGTTAGGTGGAGAGCAATGTCAGCATCCGCATCACTCTGCCAATAAAACCCTGTAGTAAAGGCCCCCTCTGCCCATGAAGCACTCGCGGTATCAAGTGCTTCAGAACCGCTTCACCAGCGTCGGGGCAACTCCGCAGCCGGACTAGCCGCTACAAATCCAAAAACACAAGGTTGCCCTCTTGGAGATGCCACACGCATCGGGGTATCTGCACAAACACCACAGGCAGCAGTCAGGTCAGCAGGATACAAGCGTTCCAATGCCATACGCGTTTCGAGCTCTTACAGCTCTTGATCACTGGCGGTAATGAGGAAAACAGCGGGATTGTAAGAACGACTGTTTTATTCAAATAAGATTCCCGCCCCAGTGGGCGTCAACCAAATGGCATGCTGGTTCTGGTAGTTCCTGTTACTGCCAATGGAGATATGAGGCAACAGCGGAGTCCACTTGGTTAAAGAACTTTGAGTCTCCATTGGCAGTAACGACTGCTGCCTGTGGTGTTTGTGCAGATACCCCGATGCGTGTGGCATCTCCAAGAGGGCAACCTTGTGTTTTTGGATATATATATATATATATATATATCTCACAGCTGCTGTGTTGAAAGTTTCGGGGTGATCTGTGTAGCGGGGGCCGATAAAGAAGGGGGGTCCCAAAACATGTTTTCCCCATGTTATGTCTATGGAGATTTTTTCATTTTTTGAACACGACTACAGCCCAAACTGCTGAACGGAAGTACACCAAATTTGGCAGAAAGCTAGATGTTGGTCCAGAAAGCGTGTTTTTTGTGATTTTGTGTAAATCCGTTCAGTAGTTTCAAAGATATTAAAGTTTAAAAAATATAGATATCTGGGAGCCCAACAGCCTACTGAAACCCTACTGAAATTTGATTGGCTGCCAACACTTCAACCAGTAAGTGTTGGCAGCCATCTTGGGTCTCGGTTGAACCGAGTCCCACAAAAAAAGTGAAAAAAAAAGAAAAGGGAGCAGTAAAAGAAATGTGGGAGGGCCCGCTAGGCCCACCCGCAGCCCCGGGGACTGCCACCTCTCTGGGGTACAAATAATGTATATACAAGGGGTCCATCTGGGTCCCCTTGGCTGCTGAGGGTCCTTGGGGTCGAACAACCCCTCCTGTTACCTCCAGTAAGTCCCACACAGAAGGATTGCAAAGAGGTCTTCGGAGGCCTCGTCCCCTTTCTCCACCACTCTTCAAACACGTCTCCTGGTGCACTAATGGTTGGGGAATGAAGCGCTCTTGGATGGTGGGGGACCTTGAAGCCCTACTGGTACTTTCTGTAAGTCCTTCACAGCAGGATTCCTGAGAGCTGGTCAGAGCCACACCCCCTTTCTCCACCACTCTGCAAACACCATTACTACTTAAAAAAACATAGAAATTCACTGAAAGAACCAAAGGTTACAGGGACGTTATAGTTAGGCTCAGGTTTAACTCGTACAAAACCAGTGAAATTCAGCAGTTTTAGTTAGCTGAGCTAACTATAACTCGCGTCCCAGCAGTGCACTGCTTATGACCTCACATATTACATCACTCATGACATGGTCAGTGACATCACTGATGGCATCATTCATGACATCACTGATGACATCATCCACAAAATCACTAACACACCCACTCACACCCCCATAGAACGTTTTATACACCCACTCACACAAAACCATTCACAAATCCATTCGCAGACCTATAGCAGTACTTACACACCCACTCGCTGATTCATAGATCTACACACAAATCCACTCACTCACCCATACAGCCACTCATACATCCACTCACTCACTAATACAGCCACTGACATATCCACTCATACACCCATACAGCCACTCACATACTGAGTCAGTCACTCATGGAGCTACTCACACAACCAATAACTCACCCAGACAGTCAGTCACACAGCCACTTACTCACCCATACAGTTACACACAGACACCCACTTACTTACTCATACATATACTAATGTACTCACCTATACAGTCACTGACACAAGCACACACTCACCCATACAGCCACTCTCACATTTACTCACTCACCCATAGTCTCTCATATACCCCATCACTCACCTACACTGCCTTTCACATACCCCGTTACCAACCCATATACCACTGACACATCCACTCACTCACCTGTAGGCATACACACACTCACTCACCCATACAGCTCCTCACACATACACTCACTAACCCATACAGCCACTGACTCACCCACTCACTCTTCCATACAGGCAGTCACACACACCCTCACCCACCCACACAGACACTCATACAGGTACTCAACCAATCAATCAGACAACCAATCAGTCACCCATACAGCCACTCACATATCCACTCACACACCCTTATAGCCACTTAGACACCAACTGACAGACTGATACAAACATTCACACAACCAGTCACTCACCCATACATTCACTGAGACACCTAATCACTCACTTATACAATCAGTCACGCACCCACTGAATCATCTATACAGGCACTCCTACACCCACTGATTCACCAATACGACTTGATATATATATTTAACACTCATAAACATTTTAAAAATACTCACAGGGCCTGATTCACAGAACTAACTTACGTCAAAAACGTAAAGTTAGTACTTTTTGGTATTCACAGAATACACTTACTCATTTTGGTATTCACAGAATGAACTTACTCATTTCGGTATTAACTTTAGGACTCCTAAATGCCTTCTGTGAATACCGAAAGTCTTAAAGTTAGGATTTATCTCAGTTTAGGAGTAGTAAAGTTAGGACTTTACTACTCCTAAACTGAGAAAAATCCTAACTTTAAGACTTTCGGTATTCACAGAAGGCATTTAGGAGTCCTAAAGTTAGGGCTACTAACTTCTGTGAATACCGAAATGAGTAAGTTCATTCTGTGAATACCAAAATGAGTAAGTGTATTCTGTGAATACTAAAAAGTACTAACTTTACGTTTTTGACGTAAGTTAGTTCTGTGAATCAGGCCCACAGTCTCTGGATGATGTCATCAGTGATGTTATTTGAGGTGTCAAACAGTGATGACACTGACCATGTCATGAGAGTTGTAATATGTGAGGTCATAAGCAGTGCATTGCGGGGGCGCGAGTTATAGTTAGCTCAGCTAACTATAACTGCTGAATTTCACTGGTCCTGTAACCTTTGTTTTTTTTCAGTGAATATATATATATATATATATATCTCCAAGATCCCAATGCATGACCGCCGTGGGCCAAACAAGGGCACAGACACCAGTTGGAGCTGAAATAAATCAGTTTATTGCTTAACAAGTCAGGATAACGCGTTTCGACCACAAGCCTGTGGTCTTGATCACATGGCGCACTAAGGAAATGTGCAGAGTATTTATAGTGACTGTAAGTGACTTTACTATGTTCATTGTGACATGGCAAAAACGAGGCCCTTTTACAGCAAGCAGTAAAATCTACTAGTCATCAGCTGATGACTAGGGGCAATGACCAACATAATGTGGTGGCAAACATAGACAACAGACTCTTCTGCTATAAAACATGGTTCATGACATTGCAGTCTGTAACTCCATTCCTGCGCGGTGTGCTTATGAGGTAAGGTGTGTTATGGCTGGGAGGAGTACTAAGCCAATGTGTCGTGGCTCATACTAACAATCTGTAAGCAACCTAGATATCCTAACATCTGTATGCAAAAAGCAGTTTCAAATATAGAATGTGATAACTCTGTTGCATGTGAAATAGACTCAAACATGGCAGTGCTTGAAGTCCAACTGTGTTGATGCCTGAACCAATCACCTGTAAGAGCGAGCGCGCTTGTGGAGTCCTGTAATGATGTACGCTAAGTGCGAGTACTCGAGAATGGGCCAAGGTGTCATGTTGGACCTATGTTCCATGTCGTGGTCTGCCAAAGGTGTCTGTGCGTCACTGTGAGGCCTCAAAATGCGGAAGAAAAACGGTGTTTCTCAGTGTGAACAAGTCACTGACGTGAAAAAATTAGAAAAAAGTGAAGTGGGGAAGGGAAAGCTGTGATAGTGTCGTGTTATGTGCTCCAGAGAACCCTGGGCTCGCTCTGTGTTCAGCCGAAACTGGAGTAGTGGATACAAACCATGTCTAGAGGTGTAAGATCATGTGGTGCAGTGGGTTAAAATACTGGACAACCAACTGAAAGTTAGCCGACTTTCGGAAGTCAAATGGGCGAAAATTTCTGAAAGCAACTGGAGTGACTGCTTTAAAGGAAGTGGTAAAGATCCTCACTAAGATTTAGTCCTGTCGGTGCCTTGGTGTTGAGTTCAATAATATATTTGGACTCCAGTTGTCTTAACAATTTATCTCTATTACCCCCACGTTTGAGTGGTGGGATGCAGTCAACTACACAATATTTCAAGTGAATCAGGTTGTTGTGATGTGTTACTTTGAAGTGTCTGGCAACTGGGTATGCCGGGTCACTGTTAACAATAGCCCTGATATGTTGCAGAATGCGAAGGTGCACTTGGAGCTTAGTGCTCCCCACGTATCTGAGCCCACAACTACAGGTGAGAATGTAGACTGCGTATTCTGTTCTACAGGTGAGTTTTTGTTGGATCACTATCGGTTTGTTCCTGAACTCTGCCGTGATTTGGGTGGTGTTAACTCCAAACTTGCATGCCCTACAGCTACTGCATTTAAAAAACCCTTTGACCCCTGATAGCCAGTTCTTGGTGATGGTTATTTCGGGGCTGTTTCTGACTACAGCATCATGCATGGAGACAGCTCTCCTGTAGGTGATCTCCGGCCTGGGGGCCACCATTGGTCCTAGTGTGGAGTCAGTTTTGATAATGCCCCAGTGTTTATTAAAAATGGATTTTAATACCCGTGCCTCGGTGTTGTGGGTGATGATAAGGCGCGTGGTTACCTTGCTGTCCGTGGTCAGCTCTGGGGCAGTGTCAATACTGTTGCTGGTGTCAGTGTGTGTGCCTGGTATGAGATGTTCTCTGGGAAATGAGTTGGCTTTGGTGGTCGCTGCTGTGATCATCTTATCTGTGTAGCCTCTGGCCCTGAATCTCATGTGAGACTCCAATTGGCATTTGCCAGGTCTTTGCTGTTGCTGCATATTCTGCGCAGGCGCAGCATTTCCCCGTAAGGAATGCTTGCTATCAGGTGTTTTGGGTGAAAACTGCTGGCGTGTAGGGTGGAGTTTCCTGCAGTGGTTTTTCTGTGGAGAGTGGTGTGAAGTGTGCTGTTGGTGACATATACTTTGACATCAAGGAATTCCACTGATTCTGTGCTTATGGTGGCATTAAACTCTAAATTCAAATCATTACAATTGATCTCATCAATAAACGTTTTTGCACTGTCAATGGAGCCTTTCCAGACCACAAAAATGTCATCAATATATCGCAGCCAACAAAGGATATGGTTAGACTAAGCTTCCGAGTGAGTGACCCTGAGGATCCGTCTCCTCCCACCAGCCAACATGAAGGCAGGCATAGCTGGGGGAGAAGCAAGCCCCCATTGCCACGCCCTCAGTTGCTGGTATGTCTTGTTGTTAAACATAAAGAAGTTATGTTCCAGGCACCATTCTATGAGATGCATAATAAGTTCGTTATGTTTGTAACAGTGAATATGTCTCTTGGCCAAGAATTCATGGCATGCATTGAGTCCATCAGAGTGCCGTATGCTGGTGTATAGTGAAGTGATGTCAAGAGACATCAGGACACAGTCCGGGTACCATGAGATGTTGCTGATTTTTGAGAGGAAGTCGCTAGTGTCTCTTAGGTAGGTCGGGAGGTTGATGACATGCTCTTGTAGAAAGAAATCAACATATTTGGATATGTTTTCGCAGAGGCTTTTGCGTGCTGAGATGATCGGTCTTCCTGGAATTGGAGATGTGCCTTTGTGTACCTTTGGAAGAAAGAACAAGATCGGAAGTACAGGAAATTCATTGTTGAGAAAACTAAACTCCTCTTTGCTGATGGTGCCTTGCCTCCTATGATAGTTGAGGCTTATTTTGAGTTCTTGCCCACAGGTTGCTATTTCCTTCATTGTGGTAGGTTTGTAGCAAGTGGCATCATCCAGATGTCGGTGTGCTTCTTCCATGTACAAGTCTCTAGGCCATAGGACGATATTGCCTCCTTTGTCCGATTTGTTGATAATGATATCAGTCCTTCCTTTTAATTTGGTCATGAGGTCCGTGTATTCTTTGTGTTTGAATGATTTTTTGTGTTTGGCCCAGGATTTTCTTTTGTGTAACTTTTTAACTTCTTCCACAATAACATCGTTGTAAATGTCAATGGCGTCTCTGGGCATGGTTGGCGTGAACGTGGACGGAGGCTTAAATGGACTCTTGATTTTGGTAGAGATGTCTATGCTAGCATTCTGCAAGAGTTGTTGTGTTGGGGCAATGTTCGTTGGCGATTCAAGCTCTGTCATGCATGCATACACTCACCCACTGGTCTTGAGGTGATGGACGGGTCCTCCGACTCGACGCTCAGCTCAACCGGCGGCAAGATATCGGCAGCGTTTTCAGGGCTTGGCAGGGGGCAGTGATTGTTCGGTTCTCCTCCAGGAGAAAAGGTCCTTCATTTGACTGAAGAGAATCACTGTAGCCCTTAACGACAAAGAGGGGGTCTGTGGTGCGGAGCCAGTCACACTCCGCTTAAACACGAAACCAGGATCCCAATGCACGACCGCCGTGGGCCAAACAAGGGTACAGACACCAGTTGGAGATGAAATAAATCCGTTTATTGCTTAACAAGTAAGGATAATGCGTTTCGACCACAAGCCTGTGGTCTTGATCACATGGCGCGCTAAGGAAATGTGCAGAGTATTTATAGTGACTGTAAGTGACTTTACTATGTTCATTGTGACATGGCAAAAACATATATATATATACACACACACACAAACCTTTATACTTACCTTAAATGCGTGGTAAAGGCATGCGTTGTAAATCTATATGCAATGTAAAAAGTTGCATTGTAAAAAATGCGTGGTAATGGTACTGCGTGGTAAACAAACTCAATGTAAAGACTGTTTCCCCCGGCTACGTGCCACCACACCTGTGACCTATCAATCAGTGACCTCGGTCCTAGGTCTCAGAGCTTGCCTGACTACTTATTTGCGAGTCGGGTTTGATTTGGAGTTCACAACGGGCAAATTCGTTAATAAAGACGCAATTTCTTTCTCATAAATAAATGAATCGTTTTCCGTATTAGCATCTACTTTTTCCATATTAACACAGGCATGGAAAAGCTAGAAAACCACAAATTCAAAGAGACATCAAGCAGTACACCCCGTTATGTAGAATGAGCCTTCATTAAAGTAAGAGAAATGAACGATGCATGAAGCTTCGCCCATGGGCAAAATTTAATTTTGGCTTTTCCCACTGGCCTTCTCCCCATTAAAAAATCTGAAGGTCCTGGCTGCAGTCTGGTCCTTTCTGCAGCCTCTTGTTGGTAGTACCATAGACTCACCTCACAGTAGTGCCAGCACTGGTCAGAAAGACAGACCAAAATATTCTGACAGACTGAAACCTGTCTGGGGTTGACCATTAAATGCCTGGACCTCACCAAATCCCCTGGGAATCATTCACCAGTAAAACTGTAAAGCAACATATGTTGGGACTGGTCCCTCCCATCTAAATGGATTGGGACTCTCTGCCAACATTGAAGAGGCTTGTTAAACAGTAGAGGCATTGACACGCATCACACGTTCCTGAGTGACTTTGCATTTTAATTGAGGGACCAAGAGTCAGAAGCGGTCAAGAAAGGAAGAAGGTAGAATAACATGTATTACCTGAACATCTTGAGTAGAGCCTGTGAGAGGAGAGTCCCGGATTCACATCAATGTTCTGCCTATCCCAAAGAGTCCAAGCAAGTTTAATTGCAGACTCAGTCTATATCGTGCTAAATGCTAGCTTTGCCTCTGGATCTGGTTTATTTGCAAATGAGATGCTTTACAGAGAAAGTTACAACTAAATTAAAGATAGGTTTGACGGAAATAGAGTAGGTAGCCACATACTGTCTAACTACAGAAGGGTTAGAACTGATAAACAGCACTCATAATATTTTTCAACCCTTGCTTAGGAGCCCTGATTAAATGGTGATCAAGAGATCAACATCATCTAAAAAAGGGATGAAGGGGAAAATCAGATTGATGTGGGAGGCAGGAAGGAGATGCAGTACCAGAGGAAGTAAAAGTCTGAAAAATAACTTTGAGACGATTTCATCTACTATAAGAATCTTGGAAGCAGCCAGCAAAATTGAATTGAAGAGACTAAAGCAAATAATGATAAAACACTGGGGCGAAAGGGGGACTGAATCTACAAATTTCTCAAAGAAATGTAAAAGATGCCCCATTTTAAGATTTAATATGTAAAAAAAGAATGAAAACAAACTGAGTCTCTCTTTAGTCGAAAACTCGTGGTTGAGGTTTGAGGGAAGTTTCATGAGGTGCAATGAAGTCACAAAGATCCCTCAGTGTTTGGCTTTTTTGTTTAAGGCATTTTCCAAATAGGGGATTCATTTGTGGGCATCCATATGAAGGATGAAAGGGCTTCTGTGTTTCCATTCACATTTCAGTAAGCAACAATGAGATCAAATATATGTACACCTTTTTTGCTTGCTGCAAAATGCGTTCAGAATATTAGCCTCTAAGTTGCCATGTCTCCCAGAATTTTTAAATATCACTCCTCCATCCTTTTGATCATTAATTATAGCCATACTGCTTCAGGCACATAAATGTTGTGGATTTTGAGATTGTAAAGTAATTAGAACACCTCAAACATTAACATATCTAGTTTCATCTATTGCCTGCACTAGATGCTTTATATGCCACCTTGTCTGTTCGGTATTAGTGTCCGTAGTATGGACCTTATTAACCTCATCTATAACTTATCAAGTCTGTCCATCCTATGTAAATGGCCTTTGTTTTGTTCTCGCTCTGTGTTATACAGGGAACATCAACACCAGCTGGAAGAACTAAGAAAACAATTAAACCAATTATCTGATGAAGCACAATTATTAAGAATTAAATTAAAAAGAGAAGAAATCTACAAGCGAGTGAGTGTTCTAATACATGTACTCATGGTGATATTTTATGTGTAGAATCTCTTTGATGTTGTGGTTCTTCTCATCCTTTGGACAAAGCCCAAGTGATCAAAACCATCCTTTAGCAAATCATTATGTGGGTGGGTCATGTAATACTGGATCTTTGATTCGCAAATATGTGACCTAGACTACTCTAATGAACAGTGAAAGAGGTCCCTCATGCCACAATATTGAATCCCTGTAAGCAGGCTTGTTTATTGATGATAGACAGTCATTCTCACTTAAGAGTCACTGGAATAAGTGACTCTTAGATGAGGGAGTTCCTGGCACACCCCCCTCAGTTATTCCCGTAGTGGTCTTACTGATTAAAACAACCTTAATCAACCATGTCCCCAGCATGCTTGTGAGCAAGAAAGACTTCTCTGTAAGAGTGTGCATAGTTTTTTTTATGATGCAGTCAAGGTCTTGCAAAAATTCCTTATTATGGCGGCCTCTGTGTAGTTTGTGGAGTTTTATGCATTTCCTTCACCTTTCTCTGTACAAATAGTTTTATCCTGCACTTACTGGTATGACATTACATTTTCTCACAGGTTGTACTAAAGTGATGCACTTTTTTCTTGCAGTTGTCAATGAGCATCTATTTACTTCTACTCCAGAAAACTAGAAAAAGTCCTGTCTTTGTAAATATTCAAATGCCAATTCTAATTTAAGCCCAAATATGCATTAAACAATACTTGGGGTTGGAGAATCTTGCAGGCTGTAACAGATGCGGGACATCTGGCATAAATCAGCAGGTGCCCCCATCTGCCTCATTCACAGTTCCTATGCCTCTTTTAAAGGCCAGAGAACAGTTTTGTCTCTGATAGCAGAGTCTCTAGAGGCTCCTCAATTGGGAACAACCTGTTGACGGCCCAATCACAACTGTGCTACCAACGTGAGAACATCTGAAGATCCACCCTATTTAGGACGGCCTTCAGACGCTGGTGTTTCCAAAACCGGCCAGCCATCTGGGCCATCAATGAACCCCATATAATGGAAGAAAGCTCCCAGCACATCAGGATCTATGCTGTTCTGCTTCACAGAAATAAATGCAACTTTTTTTTCTTTGAAACAAAATGACTGCCAGATGAGTGACATTGCAGCCCTTCTGGGGTAATATTTTTGTATTTCTACTATGCAAATAGATTTGTGCTAGAAATTGCTTCTTTCTTTACTGATAAATTTGGGTTTTTGTATGTTAATTTGTGCCATAAGTGGCAATATACCATGGCAATTTGCAAGCTCTCAAGATCGAAGCTTTTCTGTTATCGATGATTCATTTGTGAAGGATCATGATTTTTTTTTTTTTTATTCTTAAATTTGTGATCTAGGACCTTCCAGAGAGTGATCATCAGCTGCAATGTACAGTAATTGAATTTCCCAGCTGTTCCACTAACAATACAATAGACTAAGGACCTGATTTAGATCTTGGCGGATGCGTTACTCCGTCACAACGGTGACGGATATCCGGTCCGCCGAAATAATAAATCCCATAGGATATAATGGGATTTATATTTCGGCGGACGGGATATTTGTCACCGTTGTGATGGAGTAACGCGTCCGCCAAGATCTAAATCAGGCCCCAAGTAACATAACTATCTACCGATACCAGCGCAAGTGGAAAAAGCAATGTTTAATTTGTGCTGGTGTTTCCACATGTTGAGCACAGCAAAAAGGTTTTTAGCTTGAGACTCTTCCTGCCAGTGTGCAACAGTTGCCCCTCCTAAAAATATTTTGGGGCCAGGTGCCTATTTTTTCTTATAAATTAAGCACTGTTTGACAATCTTGCTAACCAAGCTCTTTCAGTGAAGGTACTTGGCAACAGAAAGAAGGCGGAATTTAATTATGGTGTTGCTAATCTTAGCTTCAGCCATTGGAAAGAATGAGGAGATTACAGAAACGTCCTAGAAATATAATATAGGGCAAATCTATGCGTGAAAAGAATTAGGGTTTGCCTAACAGAATCAGGAGGCTTTTAATTCTGGAAGTAGAGGTTGAACAGTAGGATCCCAGAAGTTACGTTATTGTTCTACTTACACAGGCATTTCCTCTTGGGAGGGGCATTTTGAAGGTGAAAAGCAAAGAGCCATCTTTATCCTCTACACAAATACTAAAATGGAGGAGTATTTCAAGCTTTTGTGATCAGAATATTCTGCTTCTGGAAAAACTGTATGCAGCAACTACTCTTCTTTTCTTTAACTGGCTTTATTTTATTTTTCAGCTTTTCAGTTTGTGTGGGGTGTTTCTCCCCTAACATGACATCCACCTCATACGATCTGTGTTGTCCTTTATGTGCGTTTCACCCACATGCCAATATCCCTGTACTAAGCAACGCACAAACGTGTGATACAGTTATATGATGACAGTTGGGGAAAGGAGGGGGGTTTCATATTACATTTGCATTGCTCTGTATCTTTCCCGAGGTGGGAGGTTCTCAATTTTTGTCATAGTTATCAGCCTGTTGGATATTTGTTACATACACCATTACATTAATTGTGGTAACAGTATGTTTTTTTGTCTCCCACACTAGTGGGTGCCTCTACCCTTATAAAAGACTTAGGGGCATATTAGCAAGGAGTTGCGATATTTATCGCTAACCGCGCTTAGCGCGTATTTTTCTAACGCTGCCTATCACTGGAAATTATCGCTGAGATAACACCCTATAAGCAAGGTTTATCTCCATTGCGATAAAATTTCCAGCGATAGCGGCGAAATGCGAGAATATCGCTGGAAATCCAGCGATATTCTCGCATTAACGCTATGGTGGATTTAGCCTTACAATCCACCTCCTATACCACAAACAGGTAAGTCATGTCCTGTAGCAGGTGTTAATTTCTAGCGATAAACGCGCTTAGCGCGATTTATTTTATCGCTTCGCCTGCCTTGCTAATAGGGGGAAATAGTGTTAGCGACTGTTTTCAGTCGCTTTTAGTTGGGAACGCCTACCTTGCATGTCATTAGCGATAATTATCGCTGGCATGCAAGGCGATGGGAAAACCGGCCGCTATCGCCTGAAAACTGTCGCTAACGCCTGTTAGCGACAGCTTGCTGATAGGGCGATAAAAATATCGCCGCTTTAGCGGCAAAAAGTGCCGCTAAAGCGGCGATAAAGCCCTTGATAATATGCCCCAATATTCCGACACACAATCTAGTCTCTTGCCTGAAACATGCATATGCTATTATTGAATGTATTCCTTTCTGTAGTCTTGATAAAATGCAATAAAGTTTGTGTTAAAAAAAAAAAGTAAAGTCAAGTGACTAGGCTTTCCCAAGGCAAAGGATCTCCTTTGTTTTGCCATTTGAGAGTCACCTTTATAAAAAAAGAGATGGTGGGTAACACCAGGAGAGTAGAAAAGAATTCCAATTCTCACCAGTGGAATAGCACAGCTTCTAAAAGTATGTGCCTAGAACGTTAACGGTTTACTGAACAAAATTAAAAGATTTTAGAGCATATTAAGCTTTTTGTATGCAGTGCGGTCTTTGTCAAGGAGTCTCACTTGAGGACAAAAGAGCTAAAGCTGTATGAACAGAGTTGGGTATCAGAACAGATTGAAAGTTTCCATTTTTATACTTATGTGTTCAATATTTTGATCTCATCTACTTTCAAGACGGGGATTATTGAGATGGCTCTGCATTCACGGGCTCCTACACTAGTTCAGACAAAAAGTTCTTATTTTTTTTTTTTTTTAAACTCTGTTTATTGGCATTTTCAACACTACATTACCATTGTTGCAGAGTGTTACATACATTACAAATGCAGTCCACAGTTCCATCTTAGCGATACTTTGCAAACTTGAACGTCCATTAATATCCAGCTTAACACAACCTTTATAGACATGGATAGTTTGTGACCCATTACAACCACCGTCGGCCCCATCTCCCCACAACTCTTGCGTTCCATCCCTATCAGTGTTTTGTGCAATTCATGGAACCATATCTTCTGCCGTCGCTTCCACTGCCGTCGTTCTAAGTAAATACCTGGTAAGTGGGTCCCATAAATCAAGGGGGCGGGAAACCAGCGGCAACAACTCCACGTAAATATTATATTGCTCTTGGCTATAAATGAGATCCTTTAACCAATCCTTAAATTTGGGGGCTCTGCCCCTCCCCCATCGGCATGCTATCCTACGTTTGGCCATGAGGAAGCATAACGCCAGGAACCTCTTAACATTACCCCTATATGTAGGGAGATATCCCAATAGACCCATTTCGGGAGTGATAGTGAGTGGTGTCTCAATCATTTCTCCTATGGCTTTCCCTACCTCTGTCCAATATTGTACTATAGGCCCACATTCCCACGCCAGATGTAGAAAACCTGCCCTTTCCTGTCTGCATCTGTCGCATCTGTCATTCTCTCGGAGTTTGAATCTGTGTAACTTGACAGGCGTATAGTAAATTCTGTGTAAGAACTTAAAGTGAATGATACGAAACCTGCTGCAAGCAGTGATGCGTTCTGTCTGCTGACAGCAGAACTCCCAAACATCCTCCGTAAGTGGGTGCCCCAGTTCCTCCTCCCATCCCAGTCGCGCCCTCGTTGTGTTATGTGTCCCTGCCCCTATGGACCCCTTGTAGATGCGGGAGACAGCGTGTGAAGCCCCTGCAGGTATTATGTGATGCAGCGGAAGTAATGTGGGGGGTTCTTCCGGGAAGGCGGGGGTAGCCGCCCTCACGGCGTGCCTCAAACGGACATACAAGACAAAAAGTTCTTAAATTTGTTTTAGAGTGTTCTGGGCCAAATGATGATGAGGTTATGTCCATTGTGAAGTTTCAAGCAACCTTATTGAATTACAATTTTGGTCTCATGTATTTTAGATGACAATGCTAATCATCCTCTTGAATGTGACCTGGGCAAATCAATGTTAAAATCTCAAGTAGCTACTCTTAGAAACGTTTCACTGGATCAAACTAGGGGTGGTGTAAAAAAAGATGAGGCGACTGCTGGATCTTAAGGACATTTGGCGATTGAGTAGCTTGGCTTCTCTTGGTTTTCCCTTGTAATTTCACGGGCATCAACAGCACTCTAGATTGGGTTAAATTTTTTCTACATCCGTTAATATTCATATGGTTACAGCTTAGGCTAATCATTAGATTGTTTTGCTGACTTTAAATCATAGTCATGGACCACAGTTGTAGGGGTGCCTTTTGGGACTTTGAAGGATTTTCTTTAGATGACCTGAGGGTATTCAGTATCTTAAACTTGTTTGTCATTGTTATGGCTGCCAAAAGAGATCTCATAGATATTTGAATGCTTTAGGATTCTAGTAAATCTTTCTGAAAGTGGGTCATGCAACAGACCAGAACTCTTCATCTAAAAATCTAATCTGGGAGATAGACTTTATAGGGGACTAGACATTGAGTGCACAATCAATCATTTGGTGGTTGCTTTGAAGGATTTATTGTCTTAAAAGATTATCTCATTAAGAAGAAGCAGGTGAGTAATAATGTAGCCAAATTAGAATCGACAAACCGTAATGCAGAGTTAATCTGGATAAGACTTTTATATATGTAAATAACATCTTGAGAGTTCAAAGAGAGGCCTAGTCCAGCCCATAACATTAGCCGTGTTTAAGACGACAATTTAAAAACTAGCTTTATATAAAGCTTTTAACTGCCTCACAAATTTTTCTACTAGATATTGTGTACTTGCTTTTGTGTACTTTTCAGTTTTTTTGCCTAAACAAATGTACCCCAGATCCTACTACGGAAGTTGATATTTCATTGTTCCCATGTAAGTAAAGAATCATGTTAAAAGCAAGTGATTTCACACCATTTTTCTTTTAAATGTTGATTTGAAAAAACAAATCTGAAGATTTTATTGACTGTCTTGCTGTGAATCTGCCTCGTCTTACAAATATCAACCAGCATAGATTCCTAACAGGTGGAAGACAAGCAATTCAAAATCATTATTATTGATCAATACATTAGGCATTGTACTTCAGGGGCCGTAATATTGAAAGTGCCCTGGGGGTGGCAGACGCTTGAACTGCCCTTCTCTAAAGCAAATCACAAAGGTGCACTCTCGAGAGTACCTCATTTACGTTCGGGTGTGGCCCCATGCAAATGAGTGAATCCTTTGCACCTGTGCCGTTTTAGAATCGTTCAATCGTGGATGCACAGGCAAAGAGGATGTCAGGAGGTGCACTGACTGTTTGCCACGTAGAGATGCTTCAAGCCTTCACTGATGTGCTAATGTGCAGACACCAGTTTTGCGCTTTCCCAGGGAACAGAGCATTTGCTGGGATACTGCTCACTGTCCCACAATGCACCCGGCGCACACACCGGAACAGTGCACTGCAGCTGTAATTTGGCCCCAAGAGTCAATGCCCTTAACAATATTTAGAATTGATGCAGAGAAGGCATTTGATTGTTTCCCCACTAGTTTAGTCACTTATAAACAGCAAGAGAATGGACTGTTGTGATTGGTCATAAAATGCTGTTAATTAACAATAGCACCTAATTTTATGGTACCTGTGCAGTATTAAAAAGGGTAGGAAATAATAATAACTATTTCAAGGCGAGGGGAGTGAAAAAGGAGATAGAGGTGAAAGGACAAACAGGATAGGGAAAATGAGTGGGGAAACTGCAACTCTGTTAGTTAGACAACCTTATACATAGTAGAATGTCAGAACCCCTTGCAGAGGGCCACAGGGCCTACTGGGCCCAACCGTGGTGGTTGATGCCTTTTACTCCTGATGTCCTGGACCCTGCCTACCATGGGTCCTGAGCAACTGGGCCAAGTACACCTTCATTTAACTCTCAGCGGTAGCTATGGTCGGACAGTCAACGCTCCCTTTGGGAGGGGATGTAGATATAGGTTGGTGAACATGACTCATAACTCAAAATGCAAACAGTACAAACAATAAATCAATGTCCAGCCAAATACTTGTTTTTATAAGAAAAAGTTGTATTTTATTTCTAACTGTACACATGCAAAGGGAATATGACATTCAGAAGCAACAACACAATTTCCCTTGAGGTCGCGGCTCTAGTCGTTGTCATGCAGATCCCTGTCCCTCCCTACTTCGTGTAACATTTTCAGGGTTATTCCGCATTCACTGGTAGCCGCATAAGGGAATCTAAACTAATGGGCAGTACTCAAGAGTTCTCCTTTCTGATCTTTTAGGAACTTAGTTAAAAGTGTCTATGTTGCTGCAGCACCATTAGCAGCAAGTCCCTCTGGGCCTCAAAGGCCCGGTTTCAGTCTTACCCGCTCTGGCGTTATGGCAGTGTTCAGCAGTGCAGCGAGTGCCCTCTCCTCGGGCACTCCCCAGTTTGAATGCTTTACTGCGAAGTTGGGCTGCACGCAATGGACGTGGCAGCACCCAGTGGTGCAGACTCTTCCTGTTGAGCCTTGCTGCCGGTCGGGTCCGTGATCAGAGCTGCTCCTGCTCGGCGGACGCTAAAGGAAAGTTGCTCTTACCCCCTAGAAGGTGGGGGAGTTGCTGGTGTGATCCTCTGGTTCCTGACTGGAGCTCCAGTGAGAGTGCGGTGTCCTCGTGGTGTCTCTTTGAACCTTCAGGACTTCATCAAGAGCAGATCATGGGGTGCGGGCTCATCCCGCTGGTCACAGCAGTTCTCCTTCGGTCCAGGCAAGTATTACCGACAGTCCCTCCTGGCATACGGGGTTGCCACAGTACTCACAATCAGGACACAGACTTCCTTAGGCAATTTCTCTCACTCTGGCGGCCTCTCCTGGCATACAGGATCGCCAATCTCAGTAGACACAGGTCCTGTGCACATGGCCCAAACTCAGTTCACCGGTGACCCCCTGTGGCATATGGGGTCAGAGCTGTGTTGGTGCTTCCCGCCCAGTACTTCAGATACAGCTCAGAACAATGCGGCCCTCTCCTGGCATACGAAGGACTCAGAGCAGATAGTGCACACTGGCAACGGCCCAATCGATGCACAGCCTTTCACCTCGCTCTGAATCGTCGTGCAGTGCTCCCCACTGGTTCTCGCTCCTCTCAACGCTCTCCTCTTCTTCATAGGGCACTCTGGTCTTTGCAAGCAGGCAGGTGATGGTGCTTCAGGCTCCAGAGCAGGTGCTCTTGGTGTCTTGGGTGATACCCCCTCACTCAATAGGGACACTAGCAGGCCTTTGCTCCCAGTCCTGGTCACAGGCAGAAGTCTTCTAGAGCTTCCCCTTCTCACACCCGTCAGACTGCTTGGTAGATGACAATTGTTCGGGGACTCAACCTACCCTTCTTATAGTTCTTTACTAGGTACCAAATGTGATTAAGGGTCTGAGTCTTTGAAGTTTTATGTAGAGGTTCTGCTTCTTTTGAAGTGGGCACTTCTCCTATTCATCTTCCTTTATGAAAGAGGTCTGTCACAGCAGGCACGGCTCTGAAGCTGATTGTCCACAACATAATTCATGGGAGTGACCAAAGTTCAGACCGGGATGTCAACCACAGTGATATGTGCATCAAAGGGTTAATCCCAGAACCCCATCCAACTCTTTATGATTCTCTTATCAGCCCCAACCCCCTTCTTGAAATGTGTCCAGGCCCCTTCCTTGTGATCTATCACTGAATCAAAGAGCAGTCTTTTGAAATGTAGAGGGAGTCTGTTCCTTTTCTCTAGTGTGTCCCC
Organism: Calotriton arnoldi; assembly: GCA_963921515.1. Classification (NCBI taxonomy): domain Eukaryota; kingdom Metazoa; phylum Chordata; class Amphibia; order Caudata; family Salamandridae; genus Calotriton; species Calotriton arnoldi. Next base: position 593,523 of record CAWUFW010005832.1, on the reverse strand, counting down.
ACCCAGCTCACATGAACGCAGCATTACACAAATCTGTCTGGGGGATTCCTCTCCTCCTCATGTCTTCACCAGGCAGGCCTGGGCTTCCCAAAATGGAACCCAGGGTCCTCCATACAATGTACCCTTGCAGGCACATTTACTCAGTGTACATTCATAGCACACTTTCTGTTCAGTACTAGTACCTCCATGCATTGTACATTTACCTGTACACATGCATTCAGTATGCACACTCAATCTGCACACATTTCTATATTCAACCAAGGTAAGATTATTTTCAAACACATGCACTACCAGCACACACACTCACTATGTGCGTGCTGCACATCTCTTCACCCTTCATGTATTGTATGTCACAGAAATACACATACACCCAACATATGTGGTCCCTGCGTACACACTGCACAGCACTCCATCTCTCATGTAATTTGTTCCTCTCAGGAATACATAAACCCAGCACATGTACTAACCACACATGTACTGCACAGTACTGCTCCATTCTTGTATCATGCTTTCCCCGGGCACATTTACAATTAACGCAGTCACTACTCCTGCGCTGTGCAGCACTCAACATCTACCTGATGTTAGCCAAGGGTGAGTTAAGAACACAGCAGCTGAACTTCTAAAAAGGTGAGTGAGCCTTTATTTGGACTGGGTTGAGTTCTTTAGTCCAAACTATGTCACCCTCTTGCATAATGTGCTTGAAGAGTTTGCAATGTCGAATAAGTTCTATTTTTCAATAATGGGGCTGATTCAATTGGTAAAGGCCATTGTGATTCCCTAGACAATCTTTTGTTATGCATTTTGCCGCCATGTGTCTCAATAGAATTGAAATAAAAATAGGGAATTGAAAAAATGAATTAATTTGGGCTATTGAACTAAACATATGTGTTTTGGTGTTCATTAGCTAGAAAGTGTTATTGTAACGACCTTGCATTATGTCATTCAATTGCTTAATTTGCCACGTTGTTTAAGGAATGCTGGCCAATTTACTTTTTCCAATGGTTCAATAAGACAAATTTCGTGAAGGATTAACTTTTATTTCCCAAAATACTTTACCTTATCTCTTCTGGGGCAACTGTGGCTAGGTTTGTTAAGATTTTACATACTCGTACAAAGCATGTGGCTACTCTTGCTGTCACATCGGCGTTTATCTAACACATTTTTGCCTCAACACTTTATTTAACCAAATAATAACCTAATTTCAATTGATGTGAACGTGAGGCTCCTGTGTCGCCAGGGAGATCTGAAATAAAAAGTTTGAAAAGGATTGACCCTACCTAACTCATCAGATCAGGGAGTAAGGCTTTACTAAAGGACTTTCTTTTATGACGTTCCCAGACTTTTCAGTTGTGAATGAAAAATTGCGAAATGCTGTTTCACTCGTGCTACGTATGACACGATTATATTTCTATCTGTAAAAAGTGGAAGACATTGCCTTTGTCAGATAATGTGTTCCTTCTGTCTGTCTCCTTTCCTCCGCTCCAGGACATCCAGGGAGTATGAGTGTACCCTGTAAATTAAATTCAGTGCAAATGTAATAAGATCATATTTAGTGGAAGAATATATAAGAAGTAAACTTCTGCATTTTTTCACACTTCAGTCACATTGTTCAAGAAATGGTTCATGTTTTAAAATAAGAGCAAGTATAACCACAACCAGATTTCATTTTAACCCATCTGTTTTTTTAATAGGTATGTGTGAATTGCAAGACGCTTACAGAAAATCTAGAAGATGCAATTGTACAATTAAGAAGGAAAGACAAAACAATTGAGGAACTTCAGTCTGTTTGCAAGAAGTTTGAAAGTCAACTATTGGCACAGGTAAATACCACCAAACAATTACTTTTGTTCTCTTGCTTTGCCACAAAACAAGCATTTTGTTTAGTTTTAGTTTGGCATTATCTTACTTTAAAACATGTAAGCTACAAATTGCAAACGACTGTTAAAAACAGCACAGAATCCATGCAAAGACAGTTTCATGTGTTGTTGTGGGGCATCTTCAGGCCACAATCTGGGGATTTTGCCAGGCAGGGGCGTCGTGAACACCTCGCTTTAGCAGCTACCAGGAGCGGCTCATGCCGGGTAAAAGAGGTGGACGGGGGACGGGGTCAGGGAGGGGGGAATGGGGGACCACGGAGACAAATGGAAAAACAATTAAAAAGAACTTACCTGGGCCCTCCATGATCGCGTTGCTCTCTTCTGCTGACGTCTCATTTTCACTGCCAGGTGGGTACAGGTTCCCAGCCTGCCCTGCGGCTAATCCTGAAGCTGCTCTCATCATGAGAGCAGCTACACGATTGGCCTGAGCGCCGATGATTTGCGCTCCAGGACAGACTGGGAGCCTGTGCCTGCTCTCTCTACCACCTGCAATGCAGCTGGGATTGGAGAGAGCGTCACTGCGCATGTAGGTTTGGCCGGCCTGAGGCTGCTGGCTGAACCCACATGCCCAGTGAAGACAGTGCCCAGCACTCCCCACCTAGCCTATTACCACCCTGGCCCCGCCCCCAAGCCTGGGCACAAGGAAAAATAATACAATAAACGATCCTCCATAGCGGAGGAGCCACCGCTGGCAGCTACAGCCTGGGTGGGGTCCTTCACGGGCCTCTTCTGTCTCAACTCGACAAACAATGGCTCATCATTATTTATGCGTTTTTATATAGTGCATACTTTACCTGAAGGTGTCAGAGCGCTTTACAATAGAACCAGTTACATTACATAAGGACTTCAGAGTACATTAATTACATAAAAGATACGTAACAGATAAACTCTAAACTCAAAAAGAACGGTAGTAAGTGACAATACATATGTCTACTACAGTTACTCGTGGTTAGAGTTACAGATATACAAGTTGCAAATTCACTCAAGATTACATATTAACAAAAGTTGAAGCTATTAGGGTTGGACGAATATATATTACATATTTACAGAGCACGATCTTCTCGCCATTGCTGGGGTTCTTGTGGTGATCATTCAGCCAGGCCTTCAGGGTGCTGTTGCTCTCACGGGTGGTATTCTTGGGCATAGTGGAATCTCCAAACTAGTACTGGCCATAGGGGTAGAAAGCAGGGTGGTGGTGGGCGAAAGCGACGTGCTGGACCCGGGACTGTTCTTGAGCTCGTACTGGGCGCCAGCTATGGGAAGAGGGGTAGCTCTGCGATGTAGGGTATGAAAGCTCCATAGCCGGCGTAGGGCAGTTCGTATATGGAGGAGAGCTAGTCATTGGTTTGCAGGACTACGATGCTGTGGGAGAGAGACTGGGGTAGTGGGAACTGGCCAGTCTGCGGTGCGCCGCTTGATGGCTTTGATGCAGAGAGACTTGGGCAGCGCAAACAGGCGGAGCAGGCAGCCAGTCAGTAGTATTAGTGGCATGAGGCAGGAGAGACAGCCCTGATAAACTAGCCCGACTATAGATGAGTTGCAGGATCACCATGAGGATCAATGTTGGATCCTTCATTTGAGATGCATCAGTCTTCAAGATGGAGGAGGGCAGGGTCAGGCCTTGATCCTCCACCCCTCCCGCTTTTCCACTTACTCAACACCTTGCTGATCCGAGCGCTCTGAATGGGGTCAGATGTTCTCCATGCTTGTTGTCCCGGTTGCCTCAATGCTCCTGGGACATTGAGAACGGTTTACGGCACCAAGGGCCCACTCAGCGCCACAGGAGGCTGGTAGCTGAGGAGTGTGGTGGTGGAAACATCATGGCTGCCTCATTCTCTTTATCCCCCACTCTGGCAAGTCATAGGCGGGCAGGGGAGCAACTGGCGCAGCATCAGGGAAGCCCTGCCATAGGTCAAGGATTCAGGCTCAGGTTGCTGTTCCTCCGAGAGGGAACGGGTTGCATCGGGACAGCAGGGCGGCTGTCCGCAGGCACCCAGCGGGGAAAATCTCCTGGGCTTTTTCCCCACAGCTCGGTCATGACTCCGATACTTGCTATGTTACTGTGTCGCCCTGGATGCCGTTTTGGGCTCTGTCCACAGCTGCTTTTTCTGTTCCAGGGGTGCAGTGGCTCGATGTGGGTCGGGGGCATCTTCAGGGATTTATGCCGAACGTAGATCCCTTGCTCAGGAACTCTCACTGGAGCTCCTTAACCTTTGGCCATTCTGGTATATCATTAATGCTGGAATAGAGCATCAATACAAGAGCAAGCAGGAGCAAGGAAAACGATAGCTGGGTAATAGAATAGGGAAATAAAGAAGCAATATTGGATGGTAGGGTGAAAAGAAGTAAGTATGGCCAAATGAGTAGGCGAATGAGTGGGTGAAAGAATGTGTGAATGATAGGTGGATGGCTAGGTCAAAGGATGGCACAGTAAAGGGATGGGTGGATGGATGAGTGGGTGAATGGATAGGTGGATGGACAGGTGAAAGGATGGCACAGTAAAGGGATGGATGGATGAGTAAATGGATAGGTGGATGAACCGTTGAAAGGATGGCGCAGTAAAGGGGTGGATGGACAGGTGGATGGACAGGTAAAGGGATGGATGGATAGGTGGATGGACAGGTAAAGGGATGGATGGTGGATGGACAGGTGAAAGGATGGCAGAGTAAAAGAATGGATGGACAAGTGTTTGTTCCTTCAAGCATGTCTCCCAAAGTCCTCTGTGTGATCCTTTAAAGGCTTGGAGAGGCTCGCTAATTCAGAGACATGACCCCTCCACCTTCATCACTCTGCCCACCACATTGTGTAGATCTTGCCTCAGCAGCACCACACCCACTCTAACTTCATCAATCTTTGTCACCAGCATAGACTGTATGTTATTTATTGCTTGACATCTGGAGACGTAGAAGAGACCACCTGTTGGTTTCTCCCTGCAGAAGTATGGGATCTCTTGGGCACTTGGTGAGCAGCCAGCAGGCTGTGTTTTGCAAATGTGTCCAGTTCCCCTGGTTGGGAGCTAGACCCCCCGTTGTCCTTCTCAATTTTTATAATTTAGACGCACAGTGGAACTAAATCTGACAGCCATCTGGAAAGAACAAATGATGGTTAGCTGGAATGCCATATGTCCGTAGAAATGACCAGAACAGATTAGTATTCATACAGACATATGTGGTTGTCTTATGTGTTCTCTCTTTTTGTGATTCAGTGTGAGTTATGTCATGTTATGTTATGTCAATGTATGTTATGTCATGTTATGTTAATTAGTTTTCTAGAGCGCTCGATTACCCGGGGGTGTTTTGATGCTAACTTTAATGGCAGAGCAGAAGAAAAGGAAGTAAAGCCAAGGAGGCTACACAGTGTTAAATAACCAGGTTTTCAGAGCTTTCCAGAATGCTAGTAAGTTGGACAACTCCTTGATGTGCAGCGGCAGTGCATTCCAAGCCTTTGTGGCTCCCAGCACAAAGCTTCTACCTCCCCAGGCAGCCCACTTGTACCATTTATGAGTATGTGTTTTTATATCTGCTGTTTTATAAAATATTGTTTTCGTACTGTTTTTAAATATAACCTGCATGGTTTTTAAATTGTTACTATACACCAAAAATGAGTTTGTTGTTTGGATCAACTGTGATACAATAACTGTCATTTACATCAGATGTGATTTTGTAAATTGTGACATTAAAGATCTTATTTTTTGGAGATTAGTGTGTCATTGAGCTTTGGGTGGATTGAGGTTCAGAAACTAAGGGCCTCATTACGATGTCTGTCGGAAAGGCTCGAAGCGGCATTCGGATTTTTCTAAGCCGAGTCGGAAGCCATGTTTCCGACCGACTCGGAAACATTTCTGACCAATCGATTACGATGGAAGGTAACCATTCGGTCAGTCCAACTCGGTTCCGACCGGCATTCTGAGACTCCGAGTCTGTCGGAGCCGAATCGTACAGCTCTATGGACTGCGTTTCCGACCAGCTTATTACGATGTCGGATTCCGACAGCCTTTCCGAATCAGTTTGGCCAACACGGAACGGCTGTCGGAAACTGACTTTGGGGGCCTGTAGCAGGCCCCCCTTCACCCAGATCCCTCTGGTTGGGGCCTGTGGGGGTACCCATGGGACCCCTCTTTGCAACCATGCACAGTGTGGCAGGCACCATGGGGTGCCCGCCACAGGGTGCAAGGTTTTCCACAACCACCCCTTTCTTCAATGGGCGCCTGTGTTGTCGGTTGGAACACAGGCTCCCATTGAAGTCAATGGGAGTCCGACCAAACGGTGTTCGGAACCATCGTAATCAGTCGGTCGGACTCCCCGAACACGAGTCGGTCGGAAACGATTCCGACAAGGAGTCGGTCGGAATGCTTTCCGACCGACATCGTAATGAGGCCCTAAGTGTTAAATGAAGTTGGAAATGCAAGAGTTTGAATGAATTGATGTACTTCTGATTGAACTCAAGGGGAGAATTTTTGACTTGATAGTCTTGTCAATTTTTATGAGATCTCCCAGCAGGCAGTGTCATGTACCCGGGGGCCTTTGGGTCACGACCGGAAAATGTTCTGAAACTTTAAAGAAAGTATGAAATTTTTAGAGGAAAGAAAAACTGGCAGGTGTCTTTCACGCCTCCCAATGCAGTATAAGCATATGAAGTAAGGGTGTTGAGAGACAGACATATCTGTCAAAAAATATCTTACATCTGCAGGTGATATAGCAGAGCTCCACCTTGAACTCCAGTGTTTGTGTACACAAAACGTTTGCTATTTTATAATGTATTAGAGAATATTTTATGCATTTCTCAGATAAATCAGGTGAATTAGAATTAATATCATAATAAATATCTAAGCAATCTAACATAAAATAAGGGATAAATAATGCTTCTTTGAGTGTTTTTCAGCCTGTCTGCTGGCTTTACATGGCAAAGTACTCTCCTCTGGGCACATCACGGCAAGGAGAAATCCCTACTACTCTGCTTCCACCGAGTTACAGATGACACATGGCATTCTAAGGGGGAAGCATTGACCCCTGGCCCCAAGGAGACCCCTTGTGCTATCTGAAGCTAATAGTGCTGCTCATCATCAGAATTTTGACTGGTTGGGATGTTTCAAGGAGCTTCAACAGGCATATCCACCATTTTGTCCCGCAAGGCTGCACCCCCAGCAAATGCATAATTTTAACAGCACTTGCAAAGATAATCCACAGCTAACACCTGTCTCTGAAAGAAGAGAAATATATGGGCTCTCTAGGCATCAAGTTTTATCATACACTGCCTTAGCCGCAATATAGTCAAACTGCCAGGCGAACTTGACTATGTGTGCTTACTAGATTTGAGAAGTGTTTAAATAATTTCTGATGCTCCTCACTGAACATACAAATGAAAAATGTTCTTAAAGATTTGGAAAAAATTGTGAGTTACCGTTTCAAAATTTCAGTACCACCTGTAACCAGGTCAAATTTGGCTGTGTCTGATATAGTCTCACATTCAATGTTGCTGCACTGTCTCTGAGCAATTGGTATTTAAGGTACAACCCTGAATTGATTTTCATCCTTTATGACTGACTGGAGCTAGTCTGTCACTCTTTCTTCTTACCAATCACAGTTTAAAGCCATTTGCTCATCCTTAAGCCCAGCTCTATTTATCATTTATTTCTCTCCTCTACCTTGTCTAATTAAATCCTTCAGTTAACATCCTAATACCCAGATTCTACTCAGACTGGACAGTGACAATTTTCATCTCAGTGACAATTTCAGATTTTGTCTCTCCACTGTAGCCATCTTAGTCACTGCCAACTGGCTCAAACGTAATAATTCTTATATGACAAAAGGGCTCTTATTTGCCTGTCCCCATTCCATCTGGTCACCAAACAGGTGACTATCGAATTTGAGCCTCACACTTCCTCTCACTGACCAGGCCCTCAATCTGGAAGTCATCTTTGAACCTCCTCCTTCTTTCTCCTCTCATATCAGTCACATCTTAGCCACCTCCTTCTATTACAAGCACCTTCCCAGAATGATTCTTCACTTTCTGCCCCCCAGTCTAAGAAAGACTGTTGTTCAAACCATGATATTACCCCACCATGATTATGTCAACTCTCTCCTTAATGGACTCCCTCAGAATCTTATCTCCAAACTTCAAAGGATCCAGAATGCCATTGTGCGCCTTATCTTCAACACCTCCCACTAATCTTGCACTTACCACCTTTGAATTGAACTCCACTGGCTGCCATATGTGAGGCGTGCGAAAACTCTTTGCCTCTGCCATAGAGCATTTTATGGCACTAGCCCCAAATTTCCTTCAGGACAAAATCTACCTCTGCATTCCTACTCATTCTCTACATTCAGCTTCTTCACTTCTACTGACTGTCCCCAGAATCTGCCACTCCATAGTTGGAGGTCGAGACTTTTTTTTTATGGTCCTAATACAGGAACTCTATCCCTCCTCATCTTCACACACAAAATAACCACCATCACGAAATTTCTGAAGATTTTTTTTATTACATCCTAAATTCCTCCCTTCTCTTATTTCTCGCTGCTGGGCTAGCGCCAGGACATTCCAGGGGTAGTTGTGCGCTTTACAAAACCCCTTCATCATCATCATCAAAGCTCAGGATAAAGCCCTAGACCTATCATTTGATGTTCGTAGAACCCTGTACTGTCCTTTCAAAAATAAAGTTGTGAGTAAGTGGAAGACAGGTGGGATCATAGATAAATGTTTAGCCATCATTTCTAGCAAACCAGTCAACTCTCCCTCTCTCTCTCTCTCTCCTTCCTATTGTTATGAAACACTGAAAAGGCAGTTTCTAATCAGTTAGAACTTAAAATGCCATCTCACATACCTAAAATGCTTGTTGTATGTCAATCCGGGTCACCCATACCGCTTGACACTGGATGATGTCCATCACATGTGGTGGTCTCTGGAGTCTATAAGGTGATCTGATATAATTGGGGACAGACCACCCTGGCAGTAAAGGGAATCAATGTCCATAACCAATACAACATAAAACAGGACCCCGAGGTACACTCACCCTTCTTGGCGGTCCTGGGTGAAAGGCCGGAGATGCAGGACAGGAAGCTCCCTACAGCTAGAGATGGGGTAGAAGGATAGCGGAGCTGGCTACACCTGTGGCAGAAACCCTTGAGGAATAGATGCTATACCAACCTGAATGTTGTCAAGTTGGACGGAGTTCACTTTTTAAAGGGGGCCGACGCCCCAGAAAGCATATGTCAATGGACTATCACAGGGGAGAAAAGGGATAGGACTGAGACTGCCACAAGCCAGTCACAGCCCTATGGAAAGCGAATCAGAGGAGGGAGGCCCTGGCCTTCCCCTAAATGACAGAGGCACTTCTCAGCTAGGAGAGCCATTCTGATCCCACTGACTTCTTCCTTCAAATGTGCACCTGACCAATCAAAACCCCAAATCTTGTGAATCAATAAATGAAGAAGGGAACATCCTTGCATTGTGAGGGAAAGAAAAAGACCGAGAGACCCAGTGGGAAAAGTCTTACCTATTGGGAGAAGAAAGAATACTGTGGAGACAAACTGCTTTCCCTGTCAAATTTGCAGAACATATTAAAATCTTTTTGGGTATGTAGCCTTTGTGCCGTGCATATCCTGCTGACAGGCATTTCGCCGCCTGCAGTGCACCACATAAATCAACAGTGTGGCAGATGCAGGCAAAAAAACGCTTGTCCGCAAGGAGGGAAAGAGGAGGCATGGGGAGGATACCATCTGTGAATAAAAAAAATAATATGGGTCAATTACCGCAGGACAAACATCCAGGCCTAGAGTGCGTTGGTGTTTGCCCCAGGGAGAAATATCTGCAAGTCAACTTTTTCACCTCAGACATATATGGTACTGAATCAAAAACACAAATTATAATTGTTAAGCCTGTTAAAAATTGTCCTCTGCTTCAGTTTGTGAAATTGCAGAGACAAGTATTTCAAACCAACTTAATGACTGGAAACAATTCTCATAAGAATCATGTTTTTTCTGTGGTAAGCCATTGATTTTTGACTTCCCTTCCTTATGTCCTATATAATTCTCTCCTAATGACCTAATTCATTCTGACATCATGGAGCAAGTCCTATTAGTGGAGAAAGGAACCGTCTACTCTCCAGAATTTCCACACTTGAGAGCAAGTCAGGAGGCATCCAAATCTGTACAGCCCCAAAAACTGTTCCTGCTAGATCATCTCAAGATGATGATGCTGGCACAAATCCTGGATCTTCAGTACGAGAAGGAAATTGGCATTCTGCTTTAGGTCTTCAGGGTGTTTATTTACACCCTCCAATCTAGACTTCTCACAGCAAATATCTCTGCTTTGTACTGGAAGGTCTCCATTACCAGTTCTGTCTAGATTTGTCGCCAAAAGAATTCACAGTAGTCATTTCAGAAGTGATGGGACCTTTTTACAAACAACAAGTACACATCTATCCCTTTCCTCGAAGACTCACTCATTTTAGTATCATCACTGCATGAGTCAATTGCTCATCTGATCGTCCACAGATGTTTCCCCATCTCGTAGCTGCAAGTGAGCTTTTTTTCAAATCTGGTTTCCACAGAGTTATTCCATTTCATGGGAGCAACCCTGGCACAAAAGCAAAGTTTTTTCTCTGCCTGATTAGATCAACAATATTTATTAAGGGGTGTAATAAAACGAAAACAGAGCACAGCACCACAAAAAGTACCAACTGACCATCAAAAGTCAGTAATGTATTTTAATTGCCCAAGTACATCGTAAATGAAATCAGTCCATATGGCAAGAACATGAACAAAAGTAGGTTATTTTTCAGAAAAGGTTGACACGTAGTTGCAGTACATCCACAGCCGACACGTGTTTCGTCGATGAACGACTTTCTCAAGGCTTAAAGGTTAGAACTAGGTGTCGTAGGGTCCATCAAAACAGACTATTTAGTCTATGATCGAGATTTTTTCAAAAGTGTTCAAGTGTCTCTGCAGATTTGTATGTGCAAAGACCTTCAGAAAATGTCGGTAAGTCGGGAATTCCACAAAAGCACCCCTTGTTCTCTGATTACGGTATCCCAGAAGTATTAAAGATATCTGTATAGATTTGGCTAGTTAAAGTAAGTTCCAAGATCACTGTTATGGTAGACGGTTAAGAAGCCAACGTCAAGGGCTCTTCGGCAGATTATCGGTCCTTCCCCGACATCCGTAATATGTGCCAACCGGTTCCCGACGTAATCGATAGGTGCTTTTGTGGAATTCCCGACTTAACAACATTTTCTGAAGGTCTTTGCACATACGGATCTGCAGAGACACTTGAACACTTTTGAAAAAATCTCGATCATAGACTAAATAGTCTGTTTTGATGGACCCTACGACACCTAGTTCTAACCTTTAAGCCTTGAGAAAGTCGTTCATCGACGAAACGCGTGTCGGCTGTGGATGTACTGCAACTACGTGTCAACCTTTTCTGAAAAATAACCTACTTTTGTTCATGTTCTTGCCATATGGACTGATTTCATTTACGATGTACTTGGGCAATTAAAATACATTACTGACTTTTGATGGTCAGTTGGTACTTTTTGTGGTGCTGTGCTCTGTTTTCGTTTTATTAGATTTGACGTGCATGGAGGAAGCCTTCTCTCTGCACTGAGTGACACTGTGGATGGCACAGTGTTGACATTGAGCACGCCATATTACATATTGTTATATACCTGTGCAAAACTCCAACAGAGGTGCTGACTGTCTTCTTAGCAACCACTGCCATCACCCATATATATTACAATATTTATTAAGGGGTGACCCATTTTAAGAGAAGAGATTATCCCACCACTCAGTGATTGTAAAGGATATTGACCTCATGCCCTGTTTTACCTTGTTAGCTCCCATAGCTATATGAAATGAACAACTTCATCTGGTGGGTCATCGGGAGCAAGACACGACCTTCACACCTCAGGACTTACAGATTTACAGAAACAGGAGCTCAAATAGAGGAACCAGATATTCCATACCTTATTATAACAGAATCACTTTCCCATATCCACGACCGGCCTTAAGATCCAATAAAGCACGGATAATGTGTTATTTAAGAAGATTTTCATTACGTGGTCCTTGTTTCCGATAGGATACCGCTTCCCGCATAAATTATTTTTTTCCAAGCCTTTTGACAATGAAGAGCCACAGAGTGCTCATCTCTTTCAACAATTCCAAGTGATATTTTACACCGACAACTAGGGGATACTCATTTGAAAGAACTTCACTAGTTTTTAGTATACCTATGGAGTTAAGAAATTCAGAAGGACACTTATCTGCAACTCACCTCAACCAGAAGGTGAACAGGCTCAACAGTTGTTCTTGGCACCTCACAAGTGGTTGTTGCAGCTGGACATGACAAGCAAAATATGAACCGTCTCTCGAATAGATGCTTTGTTCTATGGATGGGGAAGGGTGAGTCATTTTTTTGGTACTCTTTTCTCCTGTACTGGAGACATAGACATGGACTTCACTGCTTTCCTCTGGTGTCATTGATTCTGAAGCTCTTGTTTTGCCTAAGCAGATTTGCTGCTCGGGCCTACTAATGCAAGCCAGAACTTCTTCACTCTTTGTCTTAAGGAAAATCTTTTGCTATGGAGTTGGTGACAGGAGGAAGAGGAGAGTGTGGTGCTCACTACCCCTCTCAATCTCTAAAGTGGAATGCATTGTTCCTAAAGGCTTGTGGTCACTGAAATCAATCTTTTTTTACATACAACTATTACTTTGTTCAACCAGCGGTAAACAATTTGACCAGGGCACAATACAAAAACAATTGGATGTGCTTCTGTTATTGTGATCAGGACGAAGAAGTAATATTTCTGACACACACCATAGATTCAGTTTTGTTTTTGTGACCTTGTAGTCCAACTCGGTCAATTTGACTTGTACAGTTTGCAAAATCCATCTGGCAGCTATTGGCGTTTACAGAAACTTTTCAGACTCATTGAATAATTTTGGTAGTAGCATTTGAAAGCCTTCTTTTTACCTCCACTAGAAAAACATATCCATGTTGGAGCTGAACATTGTCCAGCATGCTCTGGCTCATTAACCCTGCTTCTGTCAAGGAAGTAACATGGAAGAATGCATTTTTGGTAGTGCTCAAGTCAGCTCGGAGACTGAGTTATTTGAAGGCTATCACATTTAAGAGCCACATACATTCTTCATAAAGTTCAATATTGTTCAAATTACTATTGAACACCATGGTCCCCAAGGTAATATATGAGGTAATTAGCAGTACATGATGAGGGTGCAAGTTATAGCTAATTGACTAAGCTATAACTGGCATATTTCAGTGGCTTTTGGTTCTTTTCACATTAGTTCAACGACGACTGACTGCACTTAAAAAATGAAACTAAAACATTTCATTTTCTTTTTTCAAACGCATCCCATTTTCCTTTAAAGAAAACAGGCAGCATTTCAAATGGAAACATTTGCTTTATTTAAAAGCAATCACTGACATGGTGTTCTGCCGACCCCAGCAGGCCACCATCCCTGTGATGGCTGCAATTCCCAAAGGTGCACAAATTGTGAACCACCTCATTAATAATCATGAGGTAGGTCGATTTACGACCATCTAGGAATCGCTAATTGGAAATAAAAAGTTTCATACATAAGGAGTACTCATTTTCTAATTGCGATTTGGAGACAACCTCAATTAGGAAATCAGTATTTCTAATGTTGGTACATCTGGCCCTTAATTTCCTATTATTGACTCTCACAGGGGCTCACACACGTTATCACCACAGAGAATTGTGTCTAGAGGTTTTTCCTGAAGTCAAACCCTGAAGTACGAGTTCTGTGGTGAGAATATTCACCACTGTATTCCCATGTGCTTCACTCTGTGGTCAGTGCAATGTTTATAATGGCCATTTCAATTTTATTGTTTAAATATTTATTGAGTTTCGCATTTGTAACATCAACATTTAACAAACACTCCATAATTGCATCTCTATAACTCGGCTTATACGTAGGCAAGCACACTAACATTTCATATACATAGCTGTTAACAATATAATACTGTGTAGCAAATTGTGCTTATCTAGGTACATATTGTCTCTGTGGGACCCAATGTTATTTGTACGGGGTGGTGAGTTGTAGGTGGACACACCAGGTCTCTCCCAGTTCTTTCCAGGTAACCAAGCCTTCTGGTAGTTTCCCATCAGTTCTTGTCAACTGCGTTCTTATTTCTTGTGCCCGTGTTGAGTTGCGTACATCTTTGATCCAGTCTTGGAGACTTTAACTTTTTGGGCGTAACCTGTGTATTGCCCTACACCTCCTGGTTAGAGAAAGTGTAAACTGTGACGAACTATTCAAGTTCTTAGTATTCAATGCACAATGTTATCAACAGTCACAAGGCCTCTTCTTGAGTCTTAATGGTGAAATGGTAAATGATACAGTGATTGCCTAAGTTCTCTTTCACATGCAAAAATCATTTATTCCAACGCATAACTGTCACAGAAATGGGCACTAATTATCCCTGTTTCAACAACGACTGCAAATGTGTTCCTAGCTCTGCTGCTGCTTTCCACCCTTTAATTAATGCTGCTGTCCTGCCACTGAACTTCTGCTTTTTCCAATGTGAAGAAGCGATAGTGGTATTAGGTGGGGCTTCTTTTCGACCATTGTCGAAACAGCTTGTTGAACTGATGCAGCGCAGCAAATTCAATAGCGGTAGACAAGAATGACTTCACAGAGAGTTAAGGATTGATCAAGTACACAGTGGCGGCTGGCACGGATCAGGGGCAGTGAGGCGGGGGGGTAGGGGTGAGGGGGATAAAGAAAAACAAAATAACTTACCTCCTCGCCGTGTCTTGTCTCTCCTCCATCGTCTTTCCGCATTGTCCCTCCACTCAGCTGGAATAGGAAGCATCCAGGCTCCCCTGACCAATTGGTCTGAGTGCAGTGGATCGGCGCTCAGCTAGGAAATGGGAGCCTGGGCATGTTCTCCACCCAGGCTGTAATGCAGCCTGGGCAGAGAACATACAAAGTGCGCGTGATTGTTTGGCCGGGCTGAGAGGGCCGGCCAAATAGTCATTGCGCACTTACAGAGTGCCTACCACTCCCACTCCCCCTGCTCTGAGAGTAGAGCAGCCCCACCCCACCCCGCACCGCAAAGACGCCACAGTAGGAACAAATCAAATGTTTATAACAACGAGTTATTACCATTTTATTTTTCCTTTATTTACATTGCTGAAAACAGTGGGGCGACGCTCCTCTGCCTTAGCGGAGGAGCCGCCACTGCAAGTACATGCTGGGCACCACCCTAAATAGTCACAACATGTAACATAATCACAAACCATGCAAGCAGTGGATGTGCACCCTAAATAGTCACAACATGTAGCATAATCACAAACTACGCAAGCAGTGGGTGTTTCTGTGCGTGAATAGTAGTAAGTTGGAAAAACAAAAAACTGATGAGTTGAATGCTTAAATTAATCTTAGTCACTAGTAATTACACAGTCCATTGTTTTTTGCTCACTATGCCACTCTAGACAACGACCAGTCAAACATAAATCTGTCCTGGTGCTGTTCCAGTAGGAATTGCTCACTCTGAACTGCCTGGCTAATGTCCACTACAGATGAGCACAAAGGCAAACCAAAACCTGTTTACACCAGTAAGTGGACCACCTTCTATGTACCCGAATGCCCCCATTGTGGGCATACCTCTTTATGATTCTATGACGCTCATGATTGAAAGTGCCAGGTTTTCCGTGTCCATGTGGTATATGCACCTGCCACCGGCCTACGTCATTTGTGGACAAAATTAATTTATCTACCAAAAACAAAGACCGAAATTTGGGAAACAAGAGTATGTTTCTAGAAACAGAAAAGCTTAATTTTGAATACAAAAATATGTGCATTGATTGGGGAAACAAGAGCGCTTAATGTAAGTGGCCTCTTTGGTGACACAGCTGGTGAATTCACAAATACTTAACCCTGTATTTGAGTGATAGCCCTTTAATCCTGCTATGCTGATAATTTAGTAGCTTAAGTAATGGAATATTTCATGGTTGCCCATTCAAAACTAGGTGTAGCACCTTAGCCCCATTTCGTTGGAAATTTGTACTGTAAAATGTATTATTTGACCCCATTAGTTTAAAACGTTTCTTGTAGGGAGGGCTCCTCCCAAAGATAATAATGTGTTGGTGGGGGAGAGGGAAGGGATGGTAATGATTGGACTTGCTCCCTTTGTTTACCTGTTGTGTGCCCCTCTATGAACGTCTTTTTGTCGCATCAGTTTGAAAGGTCACCAACCACCACTGACCGTGGCCTGAAAGACAAAGTAAACGTAGATAGAACTCACAACCAGCTATGAGTTATAAAAGGTGCTTTTCATTTTCATAGGAACAACTACTGAAAACCGATCTCAATAAGAAGACCAAGAAAACCAGTACATGACTGCAGTGCCTCATTCTGAAGTCTGGTATTTTCCTCACTTATCCAAGGGTCATACTAGAGAAGCATTCAAGGCTGGCGAGAAAGAGAAAGCTTTCAAGAGCGGGCACTGCTGATCAAGTCAGCACGTCACAGAACATTAGCAGTCACAAAAAATGAGTAGTGACTTCAAGCCATGGGTTTGAAAGAATTTTTGGAGCACTGTCTGGGACTCGATGCCTAAAGAATTATTCCAAGTGCCAATTTAGTGTGTGCGGAGGGCTTAAGTGTTAAACATTTGTATATCCGTTTTCAGTATTTTCTGCTGTATTATTTACAAACTATTTGTCAGTAAAGTACAAATATTTACCACTTTCTGTTTTACTTGAATTAAAAAATTGTGAAATAAGTTCATTATAGTTGTATGTGCGTGTTTTTTCAATAGCGGATGTGCACGGGCCATAAAATGTTTTTTTTAACCGTTCAGAAATGGTTCTGAAATGATTTGTCTGTCATCTCTTGCGGGTTGCAAGATGTTGTTTGCATTATAAACTGCAGTCGCCTTTTGCTTACTCACAGACAGCAATCAATCAATCAATCAGGGGTTTGTATAGCGCACTACTCACCCGTGAGGGTCTCAAGGCGCTAGGGGGGGGGGGGGCAGCTCCGGATCAGTCGAAGAGCCAGGTCTTGAGGTCCTTCCTGAAGGTGTGCAGGGTTGGGGAGCGTCTGATGTTCACGGGGAGCTCGTTCCAGGTCTTGGCTGCGATGTAGGAGAAGGCTCTCCCGCCTGTTCTGTTTCTGCGGATGCGGGGGACCTCTGCCAGGGCGAGGTCGGCGGAGTGGAGGTTCCTCTTGGGTACGTGGAAGGCTACTCTCTCGTTGAGGTATTTGGGTCCGATGTTGTTGAGGGATTTGTAGGCGTGGGTGAGGAGTTTGAAAGTGTCCCTTTTCTCGACGGGGAGCCAGTGGAGGTCGCGCAGGTGTTGGGTCATGTGTTCGTGACGCGGAGTTCCGAGGACGAGTCTGGCGGCGGCGTTCTGGATGGTCTGGAGTCTGTGTAGTAGGGTTCTGTTGATTCCGGCGTATAGGGCATTGCCGTAGTCCAGTCTGCTGGTTATGAGCGCGTGGGTGACGGTCTTTCTGCAGTCGGGGGGGGATCCATTTGAAGGTCTTGCGGAGGATGTGCAGGCAGTTGAAGCTAGTGGAGGCGACGGCGTTGATCTGGCGGTTCATGGAGAGGGAAGACTCGAGAATGATTCCGAGGCTTCGCGCGTGGTCAGTAGGAGGGGGTGGAATCCCGAGGGCGGAGGGCCACCAGGTGTTGTCCCAGGCGGAGTTGCAGGATCCGAGGATGAGGACCTCGGGCTTCTCTGAGTTGAGCTTCAGGCAGCTGTCTTTCATCCAGGCTGCCACGTTCTTCATTCCTTCCTGGAAGCAGAGTCTGGTGTCTTCGGGATTCTTCGTGAGTGAGAGGATGAGCTGGGTGTCGTCGGCGTAGGATACAATGCTGAGCACATGCTGTCTGACGATGGCGGCGAGGGGAGCCATGTAGATGTTGAAAAGCGTGGGGCTGAGTGATGAGCCTTGGGGTACTCCGCAGTTGATATCGGTGGGTTCGGAGAGAAAGGGAGGGAGTCTGATCCTCTGGGTTCTGCCGGAGAGAGGGGATCGGATCCAGCCGAGGGCGGCTCCTTGTATCCCTGCGTAGTGAAGTCTGGCTGCAAGGGTGCGATGAGAAACGGTGTCGAAGGCTGCGGAGAGGTCTAGAAGAATGAGGGCCCTAGTCCGACTGAGCGAGACTTAATGCTACGGGTGGCAGGCAAACTTAACAGAGGCTAGAAACCATTCTCCCTAGGAAAGCAAATGAAAGAAAGAATTAAAAACCCATTGCAATACTCTTGATACAGCAGGAATAGAAAAGCAAAAACATTAGTATTTCTTTGCTATAAGCAATCACATTATTATCAGTAATTGTACCGAAAGGCAGGGTGAAGTACAGAAGGCAGCCAGGACAACAAATAAGGCGAAATCTTTAGGTTTCATTTTAATCGGCAGGCTACATCGGAACAAACATAAAAAAACACTGAGGAGTGACCAATACTTGCCCTATGTATGTATTATCAGAGAGTAATGAAGAATATAATGCTAAATGTGAAGGGTCCCCCCTTTATCATTTAAGTATGGTTTTTCTGTACTAAGGATTCTGTATGGCACCACATTCTTTTTCATCACTGTATCTTGCTAATTAGAGTACATTTCTTTGCCTGCTTCACGCCTTAGGCTCTCTCCTATGGGTATTCTGGCACCTCACAAAGGGACCATAAATAGCTTTATAAAGGTGTGCTCTCATGCCCATTCTCACTTTTGAAATGAAGCCAATCGCAGAGGCGGCTGCTGACTTTGAAAGAGGTGGGGCATAAATGTGAACACTATAAAGAGACTTACCTTGATGATCTTCTTATACTACAAGCCCTCCGAGTCCTGAAGTTAATTCTCCCACCTCGCGCAGCCTGCTTGAAAAGATGTTTCCAATCCTGGCCGGGAAAAATAGCCCAAGCTCCCTAGCCAATCCAAGCACTGCTCTTATGCTGCATATGATACTAAGCAGCATAAGAGCAGTGCTAGGATTGGCTAGGGCATGCAAGCACAATGCACCATTGAAGACCATTGGGGCTGCGTCTTTGCTCACACAGCTCCATGGTAGCCTTCAGCGTGAAAGCCTGAACTGAGCATGTCAGGTTGACCACAGTAAAAATACCGGCCAATCTGACATGCACAGCTCAGTTAACTGCCTCAGTTGCTTGTACCTCCCACTGAGAGCTCTGTATCCCTGCCCCATTAGTAAATAAAATGAATGGAGGTACGGCTGTATGGGGCTAATTTCATTTGTCAAAATAAGCCTGGGACGTAGTGGCGCACATCAGTAAGTGGTCAACGCCCATTGCCCCTGTAAATAAACCGCCGCTGGCCAATCAGTGTGATGATTTTGACTGATGGCAGCAAGATAAGAGGCAGAGTTTAGGAATAGGAAAGGCCCTACCGAATATTAGGAGTAGCAGAGTCACCATGTTTACCTTACTCCTGCGCATTCCATACCTCCTATTCCCAACTAGTTGGCGGATTCTACTGTATGATAAACTGAATGGAAGGAAGATGGAAATGCAAAATGAAGCAGTTTTATTGAGTACGAAGGAGGACTAAGAGAACCACAGTGCGACAAGCAGTTAAGAGATAGCTGCCAAAATCGATTCCAGGAAATGTCATTGCGACAAAAAAGACAACAGTAAGGGCCAGATGTATCAACATAACATTTTGCGAGTCTATAATAGCGAATTTTACCGATTCGCTATTATAGACTCGCAAAATGCAATGTATGTAGGAATCTGCTAATATTTTGCGATTCCTACACATTCCTTATTTGCGAGTCGCAAATTGCGAGTCGCAAATAAGGAATGGCTTCCCATTCATTTCTATGGGTCAAGAAGCCCATTGGAATGAATGGGAATTGCGTGAGCAATTTGCGAGTACCCAATAGGTACTCGCAAATTGCGCACGCAATTTCAGAGGTGCAAGGGTTCCTAAAGGACACCCTGTTGCACCCCTGAAATGTGCATGTGTGCACATGTGGAGCACATACATGCCCTAAGGGCATGTATGTGTGCCACATGGCACTTTGAAAAATGCTAAAAAGTGCATTTTTCAAGGTAATCGCAAATTACCACCAACTTGAAGTTGGTGGTAATTTGCGAGTCCTTACAGCAATATCGCAATTTGTGATGGCTACTAGAATAGCATTTAGTGAATCGCAAATTGCGATCCTCTAAATGCGTGCGCAAAATAGGGACTTGCAAATTTTGCGATTCCTTATTTTGCGAGTGGGTTTTTTCCTACCTACATTGCACAAAGCGTTTTTGCGATCGCAAACGCTAAAATTCTGCGAATTTCTACGTTTGCGATCGCAATTTTGCTTGATACATCTGGCCCTAAGCAACATGTATTTACATTTTGGCATTTGACAGACCAGAGTTGCCTTCATGTCTTGAAATACATGGATCAGCTGTGCAGGGGAAGAGGAGTCATGGAGCAGCCAAGCCGAACATGGCATCATCTCCGTCATGTCGCGCTATTGTATTTAGAAAAAAACATGCAACTGGTGTCTCACCTCTACACTCCCTCTAGCTATTTTTCCCACTGCCTACTTGTTTATTAAAATCTTGGTTTACTGCATCCCCCATTCCTTCAAATACAAAAAAACTGGTTCCTGCCACCACCCCCTAACTTCGATACACATCACAACCTAATATTTATAAAGAACAAATACTTTGCGTCCCCCACACCACCTTCAGTAACTTGCTCCTCCCCCCAATGTTAAAAAAAAATCTGTGTGCCTCCTGAATATTGAATCAACAATATCGATTGGACAGAATATCGAGGACAGTATATTGAAAATAAAATATGGACTGGCAAGTAAATCTAGATTATCTGTACCTAACTCTACATATATGTATCTCCGCGGTACAAATATCTTCAAAGTACATAGATGTGGAGTTTATAGTAAATTTATACTTTCCTATATGCAGTTACCTTTCGATATTTTGTCCCTCGTTATTCTGTCCTCAATATTAGTATACCACAATATTGTTGGTGTTGATATTCAGTAGTTCAATCAAAAGTATTAATATCCGGGCCCAGATTTACTAACACTTTGTGCAGGTGCAAACCATCACTGAGTGTTGAATTCGGAGACCTAATTTAGCCTTTCAGTAGAGCAAAGTAGTGCTATGTGATACTTTGCACTACTTAGTGTCAAGAGGGCCTACCATGGGTGGTATCTGGTTGTTCTCATACAACCGCCGATGGGCTTTGACTCATAGCCCTATCTTCTAAAAAAAAACAACAAAAAAACTAGCCTTTGTGTCACAACTTTACGCCTTTTCGAGCATAGTGCAAGGGTGTGCATACCCCAAGGCAGCCTAAAGTGTGCCAATGCTGGGAGAGATATATACAGTTCCATATCTTAGTGTATATGGTGGTGTCCTGCTCTCTCCCTTTCAAGCAACGTTGCACAGCAACTTTAGTTGCTGCGCAGCCTTCCTCTGCATCTACCCTCCCCTTTTTCTCCAGAGCTGCTCTCCTTTCTCACTCAGAGAGCAGAGTGGGATTGCTGATTAGAGGGGCTCTGTGAGAGAGCCATTGTCATCATGGCTTCAAGCCCCCTGTCAGAAGTGAGTCTGCACAGGCCCACACTTCATAGGGTAGCCGGGGCCATTTCTGGACCCATCACTGGTCTGCTGGACCAGAGTGACACAGGTCTATAGAGGTCCAGGGGATTCAGCATGTTAGCAGATGCCAGAGCAACCGCCTCGGAGCCTGGAGTTTCTCTGCTCTGATGTCAGGGCAGTAAATAACCCTGTTTCGAGTATATATTCATGATGTGGTCCACAGGGCAAAAAATGTGGGAGGTTCTAGTTGATTTGAAGATCCTGGACAAATTGCTGAATATCATGCATTTGCCTGAGGGAACTTACGCCAGGATCCGGTGGGGCTCAAATGGGGAACTAATGGATAAGACTGACATAGCCAAAGGAGTGCGCCAAGACTGTGTCTTGGCCTGCACTCTTTTCTTTTCTAAATAAACAAATGTATTGAAGGGGGTGTGGCCTGCAGCCGATGGAGACGGACGCGAGCTGAGGAGCTCCGTCCGCCGTCTCCCCGTTTCCAGCTATCCTAATCCCCTAACTCAGCGGGGGGAGCCACAACCCGCACCACAGCACTGCAGAACACGTCTGCCGAACTCGACGGAGTTCTGCGCGGACATTCCAGCCGTCCCCGGGGGTGAATTGCCGCTGCCGCATCGATGGACCTGGAGCTAAGATGGCGGCCGCGACTTGATTGCTGCCGCGGCTCCTGACCTGAGAGGCGGACAGGCATCCCGAGGCGGGGGGTCGTGCCGGAGCTGTGTGTCGGACGGCGACAATCTCCCGAGGAGGTGAGGAGGGGGTGAAGCGCTCCCATTGGGACCCACTGGCCTGCAGCGCGACCTCCCGA
Source organism: Calotriton arnoldi (assembly GCA_963921515.1). Taxonomy (NCBI): domain Eukaryota; kingdom Metazoa; phylum Chordata; class Amphibia; order Caudata; family Salamandridae; genus Calotriton; species Calotriton arnoldi. Next base: position 571,238 of record CAWUFW010005832.1, on the reverse strand, counting down.
TCAGCTCAGATCTGCGGCACAAAATGGCGACCGGGCAGTGAGAGCCCCCGTGATGCTCACAGTATTGGGCGGCCGCCTGCTTGGGGTGCCCCCGCTGGTGTCCCTCCTTTAGCTGCTGTGCCGAGACGACCGCGATCAGGCACGGAGTAGTGTGGTGGCGGCCGGAGATCCTGCGGCTGGCGGCAGAGAGGGCCTTTCACAACCACGATCGGCTTGGCGGTGAGCGCCCATTAGATACACCGGCTCACCCTTCCATGGCATGATAATCGGGGCGGAGGACATCGTAGCCCTAAACGGAAGAGCTCCTGCACACCCCGCGCACCAACAAAGCCCGGTGCATCGTTTTGCCCGACTTCACTTGGATGCTGAACGCAGGGAAGACTGCTGCGGAAGGGTTGGCGTACATCCCACGAAGTAAGATTTCCCCCATTGAAGCGCACTTAACACAGCGTAAAGCTCTGTGAGCCATAACTGTGCTATGGGTTCCAGGCTGGAAAATCTGTACACGCCATATCGAACCCCCACCGGGTGCAGGGCACGTCCAGCGATAGCCATCCTGCGTGGGTACGCCATGTATTAGCGCCTCTGCCACGAATACAGAACCAATCCCAGAGGCGGACTTGCCGGCTCTCTGTGGGGCATTGCTGAATCCGAGGGAGGAACGGTGGCGCACTAACGGAGGAGGCCGCTTACATGGGAAATCGGGCCTGACGCAGGCTATAGAGAGGGCGAGGAAGGGAGCAGCTGGGAGAGGCTGTGGTGTGCGGGCACAGAGGAGGGTCGGTGAGACCTGTGGATTACTGGGTGACGACCTGTCTCCGCAAAACCCCTCGGTTCGCGGCGGCAGCAGTGGGAGAAGTTACCTGTGACGAGGACGATGAGTGCACTTCGAAGCGCGGGGGTCCCACGGCCTAGGGGCCGCCTGGCGACCTTGAGAGTGTTCAGGCTCGGAGCTCCCGGAGGTCATTGAGTTCTCCCGGGCGTCAATCCCGCACATCAGCGCTTTGAGATGGGGAGGCCACAAAAGAAGCGAGGTTTCACTGCCCTCAGTGTGGATGTCTCTGGGCCACACTCCGACGAAGACGAGGAATCGCCCGCAACAAGTGGGGACCTACCCTCTCGGAAACCTACATTAGCGGACATAATGCAGGCCATAACGGCCTCCAGGGAGGCCCTGGAGGGTAAGATAGATGCCATCGGCACAGACCTCAGCTTACTCAAGGATGATCACCGTAAGCTTAAAGACAGGGTGTCTAGCACTGAGAAGGAACTGTGCGGCCTACCGGATGAAGTGCATGAGATGCGCAGATCTCTGACTGCCCTTGAAACTAAGTTGAAAGTCCTGGAAGTGCGAGCAGAGGACAGTGAAGGGAGGTCGCGGCGGAATAACATCCGTGTCTTCGGAATACCGGAAAAAGCAGAAGGAACTGATATGGTCCGACACTTGGAGGACTGGCTCCGCGCTGAGTTGGCTCCAACAGGCCTGTCCCCCTTCTACGCACTGGAGCGGGCCCACAGGGTACCAGCTAGGCCACCAAAACCAGGAGCTCCCCCCCCCCGGCCTGTGGTGGCTAGACTCCTACACTTTCGGGACAGAGACCACATATTGCATTGTGCCCGCCAAAAACAAACTCTTCGCATCGATAATAGCAACGTCCTGATTTTCCCAGACTTTACGAGGGAAGTTCAACGAAGCAGGGCATCCTTCGCTGCAGTTAAGTCCAAACTGCGCAAACTGAACCTGCCCTATGCCATGCTGTTTCCCGCCCGCCTCCGAGTGGCAGATCCGGCGGGAGCACGCTTCTTCAATTCGCCACAAGAAGCTTGGGACTGGCTCGAAGCCTGCAGCTCCATGGATCGCCCGCCTTCGGTTGCCGGGACCCCGCAACAGAGTCCTCATGGCCACAGAACGGGCTCCAGAGCTCCTTCACCCAGGGAACTTAACCTTGAACGACGTAAGGTGCTGCAGGCGGTGATGTCGCACAGCCAAACCAGCCCGGCCCCCTCACCGGGCGACAGCGGACGCCGTGATGGGGAGTCGGATACCTCGCCGGGCCGCAGCGACAGCTTGGGAACAGATCTGCCAGTGGTTACGCCTCAGACAGCCGATGATATAATGTTAAGTGCGAGCCCTGCCACTCACATGCTGATCTTCCCGGGGCCTCCCATCCCTACTCCGTAGGTGAAGCTTCCATGACCTTGTGGCTCCCCCACCTGGAATTATAGGTAACATCCACCTGAACTGGGGCGCATTGTTTGGAACAATTCACGGGGAGGCGACACTTTGCGAAACGTTTTGCGGATGACCGCCCCTTCCTTTGTCTCTAGACATTGTACTTACATGGTTTGGATAGGGATGCCTCGTTGGGTACCTGTCCTAGGGAGGGGGAGTTGGGGTTGTTTTCTTAGTTGGGATTTTTTATGGGGACCCAGGCGTGTCACGGAGGGGAAATTCTTTAGGAGCTTTAGATGTAAGTTTCAGCAATGGGACCCCCATTAGGCTTGACTGGTCTCTCGTGGAACGTGAGGGGCATGCACTCTATGGTCAGGCGTCACAAGATCCACTCCTATCTGATTCGCAGAGGCATTCAGATCGCATTCCTTCAAGAAACCCACCTCCTGGAGAAGGTGGGGAAGGCGTTACAACGCCGCTGGAGGGGTCAGGCTTATTACACGGCATCTAGTGGCATCATTCTTTTCATTCTGTGAATGTGTCCCCACTACTTTACCATTGCCTCTGGTTTCTGAGGAGTACTTGATATTTGATTTTTAATTGTCTGTGAGTATGCAGAATGTACGGGAGTGACTGTTGATGCAGAATGTACTTGCTAAAGTGTTACTTTTATTGTATTGTTTCATGTTGGGAGTATGGTGGGTAGATTGTGTGTTTAACTTTGAACAATCTTTTGGCATTATCTGTATATATTTATGTCAGTGTATTGTTATTTGATTCTCTATTAGAAGTGACAAAATTATTTTTCTTTATGTCTCAAATTATTTAAGAATAATAAAAAAACTTTATATTTCATGTAGTGGTATGTGTTGATGTTTAGATTTGTATTTGTCTATATTTGACATGCTATCCATCTGGTAGCGCTTCTCCCCTGGACACTTCATACCGACTATATTATCCAGAGACGCTTCACGTCCTTTCATTACTCTTAGGCAGGTGACACCTCTCTCCCTGTGGAGTTGTTTTGTTTTCTATTTTTATTACACGGCATACTCTGCCTATGCGAGAGGTGTATTGATATGGATACGGGCGGCAGTCCCATTCCAATGCACATCACAGGTGATTGACCCGGAGGGCAGTTTTGTGGTAATAACTGGGAGGCTAGACGGGAGGGACCTCACCCTGGATAGTATATACGCGCCTAATGTAGACCAGTCGGCCTTCTTCTCCTTGCTATCCAGAAGGCTGGCGAACATCCTTACAGGGTCACTGATACTGGGGGGCGATTTTAATTGCACCACTGATGTCGCCCTGGATCGCTCTCACTCCCCACTCCCGAATGCACCAGCACACAAATTAGCGGAATCCCGCCGTAACTGGCAACAGAAATGGGGTTTAATTGATACCTGGCGAGTGCAGCATCCCTTGACCCGGGATTACTCCTACTTCTCAGCCCTTCATGAATTACATGTTCGACTTGATGCCATCCTGTGTTCTCCCGATGTTCATGAGGGAATTAGTAGCAGTGAATACCTTACCAGGACGCTTTCAGACCACAACCCTGTCCTGGCACAGTTACAATGGTCGCGAGCACGCCCCAAAATCCCCACCTGGCGCTTGCGTCCAGAGGCCTTAGATGACCAGGTTTTCCGTACAGCTATTGGGACAGCTATCACTGACTATTTCCAGGTGAATGTGGGCACAGCTACGTCCACGATTGTGGAATGGGACGCCTGAAAGGCAGTACTTAGAGGGAGGTGTATATCTGAGTTGGCTGGGGTTCGGAAGGTTCTCCTTCAGGATATTCAGCGGGAGGATGAACGCCTACGGGCCCTAGAGGTGGTCAGGCCTGAAAACCCGGGCATGCACCAGGAGTTACTTGAGGGTAGGGAGGCAGTGGCCGCTCAAGTGGAGCGTCTGCGCTGCTTTGACTATAAGACTTACATCACTCGGGCACACTCGGAAAGGGACAAATCGGGAGCCCTTCTGGCTTGGTTGGAGAATCCGGCTAGGCGGGGATCCGTTATACTCGAGCTTAGAGACCAGTTAGGGGTGGCTAGACATGACCAGCAGGGGACCAACGACCTGTTTTTATAATACTACACTGAGCTCTATCAGAGCCAGCTGACTCCAACAGAGGATGAGCTACAGGAATTCACACAGGAAGTTGACCTTCCTACACTAGATGAGGATGAGGCAGCTCAGTTGGAACGTGAGATTGAGGTGCGGGAGGTGCGTGGAGCCATCAAAAGTATGGCCCGTAATAAAACTCCAGGCACTGACGGCCTCCCGATAGAATTTTACCTCGCTTTTATTGACCTTCTAGCTCCCCAACTCGCACGATTATATAACGAGGCCAGGAGGATTGGCAAACTACCAGCCTCCACCAGAGAGGCGCTCATCATTCCTCTGTTAAAACCGGGCAAGCAGGGATGGGATAGAACTGCATACCACCCTTTATCTATGCTTAATCTAGATTATAAAATATTAAGTAAGATCCTGGCCTCCCAATTGCTCCCTCACATGACCACCCTCATACACACTGACCAAGCTGGGTTCATCCCCACCAGAAACACAGCGCTAAATATCAGAAGGCTCATGCGCATATTAGAAGCAGATTCTTACAACGCCGCTACCGCTGTGATCTTTGCAGTAGATATAGAAAAGGCCTTCGACAGTTTGGAATGGTCTTTCCTATTTCATGTGATGCAGAGAATGGGGCTAGGCCCCGACTTCGTGTGTTGGACAGCTCTCTTGTACACTGATTCCACCGCCAGAGTTAGGACTGGGGGAATAATCTCGGACGTGTGCAAGGTGGGGAGGGGTATGCGGCAGGGGTGCCCCCTCTCTCCTTTGTTGTTTGCTCTGGCGATGGAACCATTAGCGGCGCATGCGAGATCGGGTCGGGCGTATAGAGGGCTTGACGTGCACGGACTAGTCCATCACATTGCACTTTATGCGGACGATCTTCTACTTTTCCTTGCTGACTCAGGGGAGGCCTTATTGGGGGCAAAAAGGCTGCTCCACGCTCTTAGCAGAGTGTCAGGATTAAAAGTGAACTGGTCAAAATCATGTCTTTTCCCGGCGCGTAGAGACCGAATGGAACAGCAGTGCACGGAGGGAGTGAACTGGGAGAACAGATGCCTACCCTACCTGGGCACTCTTATCTACCACAACCAGGGGGACACTCTTGAGGGTAACGTTGGAAAGGCCATCAGAGGGGCAAAAGCTAACTTCTGGAGCTCCTTGCCGTTGTCAGTCGCAGGCTGGGTGGCTCTACTCAAAATGGTAACCCTCCCGCGGCTCCTCTATCTTTTCGGGACCCTGCCGATCTGGATCCCGGCAACCTATTTCAAGCAGCTCCGTACCATGATCACAGCTTTCCTACGGGGTAAGGGGTAAGGGCAGGCGCAGGGTGGCCCTCAGAACCCTTATGCGGCCAAGGGCGGAGGGTGGCCTAGCGGTCCCGGACTATGAGACTTATTACTTAGCAGCCCAATTTCAATGGCTCACGCAATGGGTGGCGAGGGTCACTAGAGGGGAAGACGGACTCGAGGAGGATTTGGGGCCCCTGTTGCTGTTGCCCCGCATAGTACTGTGTCTCCCAATCAGCGCCACATCCCTCACCCTAGAAATTGCCACAGCACGGAAATGCTGGAAAAGGTATTTGCGGAGGGCTTCTATTAAGAGACCCTATGCACGGAAATACCATTGTTGATGTGCAGGGCATTGCCGCACGGGGCGAACTGGCAGAGGTTAGAGACTTGGGCGCCACGGGGTCTGGCCACCATAGGAGACCTTTATGAGGAGGGTGCAATGATCCCGTTAAATGATCTGCAGGCCCGATACGACTTGCCCGGGGGAGATTTCTTACAATACACGGCCCTCACGGCGGCAATCAAGAAGCACTGGGGAGGAGGCCTCTCAGAACCACCAACTTCCATGGGATGCCAGTATGTGGTGATGGCAGCGGGCACCTTTAAGGCTGTGACGTGTCTCTATAGACGCATGACTACAGAATCCTTATCCCCCTGTCTGCCCTGAAACTCAAATGGGAAACCGATATAGGGGAGGCTATCCCAGACAAGGCATGGGGTGAGATTGTGGAGAGAGCCTGGAAGAGCACGAGGAATGCGAGATTTCAGCTAGTACATTTCCACATTCTACACAGGGCATAACTTACCCCAGCAAAGCTGCACGCATATTTCCCGGCCCAGCCACCCTCCTGCCCGAGATGTCATGCAGATAGCGCAGATTTTAAACACATGCTATGGGACTGTGCTTTACTTGACAGTTACTGGGAGGAGATATCCACGTTACTGTCGGACCTCACTGATAGGGATCTTGACCCTTCTATGGCACACTGTATCCTACACTGGTTTCCACACACCTCCAAGAACAAAATCACTAGTAAATTTCTAGACTTGGGCTTGCTACTCGCCAAGCGGAACATCACCACACATTGGAAAGCGAAGCAGTGCTCTAGCTTCGCTAAATGGAAAGCAGAATTCCTAAAGTGGGCTGAGTGTGAAGGAGTGATTCGGTTGCAAATCGCGCACCGCACGGGGAGCGAGAAGGCGCTGGAAAGGGCGAGAGCCTGGGAACTGCTGGTTGTAGCTCTCAAATCTCCTGAAGATGATGTAGAGACTGCACCCGTGGAGGACCCTGTGGTAGCAATAGTTTAAAGTATAACCAGCTTGGAGCCCTCCCTACTCTGTACCTTTGCGATTAGTGGAGGCGCTCGACCTGCCAGCCTGATTTCACTTAGCTTCCCCGCGACCCAATAGGACGCCCCACTGGGCTATTAGCTCTACTGTCCTCTTTGCATCCAGCACTTAAGTGACACGCCTGTGGGGGGTGGAGTGGGAGGGGGGGTTTCATTGAGGGTGGGAAATTTCAATAGTTGAGCAGTGCCTATTGCAAAGAACATACTCATAGGTGGTTCCTGACTACCAGGAATGGGACCTCACAGAGCCATAGATGTGCCTTCAATACTCTGACTTGCCATGTATCTTTGCTTAACACTGGGGGCATGTAACCGACCCCCTATGGGCTGTTTCATTTCATTGCTTTACTTCTTGGTTGTATTGAAACTCAATAAAAATTGTTTAAAAAAATAAATAAATAAATAAACAAATGTATTGACTGCTTGTCAAACTGGGGTAATAATTCCCCTCTGTTAGCGTCCCAAAAGGTACAGGTCTTGTTATTTGCAGACGACACACTGCTGTTCTCTAAAAACACCCTGGCACCTTATATCTGCTTGTTCTTAATAAACAGATGTTAAACAAAAAACACCCTGGCCTACGGATCCTTATTGACAGGTTCCAGCTATTCTGTGATGCACATGAGCTAGAGATAAATGTCCAAACGACAAAGACCATGGTTTATTCTAACAAGAAGAGGCTGGGTGGTAACATCAGATTAGGGGGCACCATACTTGAGAAAGTCCAGGAATTTCACTGTCTCTGGATTAGACTATCAAATAAGTCATGGTGCCCTCAAATCCAAAAGAGTCACTCTTTAATCAACCATAGAGCTTCAGCTGTTGTGAGGTTTTCCAGAACGTCCCCCTCTCGCCCAATTTCCCGGAGATCCAGATTTACAACACCCAGATAAAGAGTGCTGCTTTGTGTGGAGCTGAGTTATGATGTCATTGCATTCCTCCTCACTTGGCGTGGGCGAAAACAACTTCATAATGGCGATTGCCAGAATCCCCTCTTGCCTCCCAGGCTGGACTTTCCCTCAAGCCCATCATAGAGGAGGCAAGATTACTCCCTCTGTTGAATTGGATTCGGTTATGCACTACTGAGGCCTTAGAACCTTACAGAGAAGCCCTACGTGAGATTCTAGCTTTGCAGAACACACACAAAATTCCCTCGCTAATGTATATTAAAGAGACCTTAACTAGCTTGGGGTTGGGAAGGTTATGGAAGAACCCTTTAGATACTGATAGCAATGCCAAAGGTTTCACTAAACAAGTTTATTGGGCAAATTTTATCGCACATAGCGAGACGGCTGATTCTTTAGGCATTAAGACTTAAGCTTTTCTCATGTACAAAGACACATTTAAATTTGAGGAAGCCCTCAATTATATTCATCTGATTCAGGCATGCTCCCTTTTTTTGCAGTTTCGATATGGTGTTCTTCCCTTTACAATTTATACGTTATCTTGGCATAGGTCGACTGATAAGTCAAAACTTTGTCTGGTGTGCCACTCAATGGATGAATCAGAAGAGCATTTTTTGTTTTTCTGCAAGGAATACTCTAGACCGAGATCCAGATGGATTGCACCAATTTGCTGATCCTTGGGGTTGTCTGATTGCATCAAGTTGAGAATATGTTAAAGTGATACAAGGGCAGCCATGGTGTTTGCAGCAGCTAAATTCATTATGGCAGCGTGGGTGATGTGGCAGAAGTTTATGGGCTTATCCAAGACTCTTGGTGCCAGGCAGTATCGAATGCTGGATATGTTTCGCCCCGCCTACCGACAATTTACACTTTATGATTCATGACTGATGCTTGATGTTCATTGCTGTTTGTAATATTTTATCATTTTATTGTTATAAATTTCACACTTTTATACAGTTACCAATGGATGCCATCTAACTATGGTTTTGCCTTTTAAAATTGATTTTCTTTTATTTATTTTATCTAATATTTTTATCTTTGTATTTGTTGATGAATTATCATATTCAAACTGATGATAGATTGATTGATAGAGGGGACTGCTCTCGACTGGATCACATCCTACCTTCAAAACAGAGCAAATGTCATCCATTCTCCCCATTTCTCATCCAAACCGTACTTCACAAAAGCAGGGGTCCCGCAAGGCTCTATCATCTCACCCATGCTTTTCAACATCTACATGAAGTCATTACCGGCAATGATAAAGGAATTTCAGCTCACATGGTATAACTATGCAGATGACATACAAATACTCCTTAAACTAGAGTGCCCCAAAGACATTGGAAACTCACAAGTCTTCAGTTGCCTCAGAACCGTTGATCAGTGGATAATATGGAGCCATCTCAAATTGAATGCTTCCAAAACTGAAATACCCACATGTGGTGATTGGAAAAATGATGACTCACTACACGCCTGGCCTGATGATCTGGGACCACCTCCTAAAGTATCCAAGGAAGTAAGAAACCTTGGCATTACCATGGACTCCAAGTTATCAGTGAATTCCCAAGTGGACAAATTAGCAAGATCAAGCTTCATTAGCATGAAAATTCTGCAACGCATCTTCCCCACATGGTATTTCCACATTAGGTCCAGGCTACTATTTTTCTTGGAGCAGAGCACAGAACCGCACTCTTGCAGGTCTGTGTTTACATCAAAGGTATTTTAGATGTAGGGGGAAAGGTGGTGCTGATTATGCTAGATTATCAGCAGCCTTTGATACGGTCCCCCATTCTAGCCTCCTGGGACGTCAGCAATAAATTAGAAGAGTGGGTCAGGCCCTGAACTGGCTCTACTCCTTTCTGGAAGGAAGAAATCAACAGGTATGGATCCCTTCTTTCTCCTCGGAGCCCTGTGAGTTGACAGTGGGGTGCCCCAGGGCTCGGCTATGAGACCTACATTATTTAATGTATATCTTCATCCTCTTGCTCAGTTAGCGGAGTCTCTAGGTGCCAAAATCATATCTTATGCTGATGATACTCAGCTACTGAGAAGAGTTTCCAGGGAGCCTGATTATAACCTGTCTGATGGCTGTTTTTTATTGGAAGGAGATACACCAGCTTAAATGTAATGCAGAAAAGACACATTCTTTTCTTTGGCAATAGCTCTTCAGATAGCTGGCAGCTTTCAGGCCCATTAATGCCCCACCTCTGGGTCTTCAGGAAGGCATTAAGAACCTATGAGTTGAATTTAAATATTGCCTGTCATTTAAGCCACAAATTAAATCAGTGGTGGGCAGACGCGGTTGCTCCCGCGAATTGGTAGTGGGGCGGCTCCCGCGAATTGGTAGTGGGGAGGGGGGGCAGGGGCGGGGAAGGGGGGAGAAAATACAACAACAACAAAAAACACTTACCTGCCAGCCGGCCGCCGCCTCTCTTCCGTCCTCCTCCTGGCTTCTGTCAGAGCAGGAAGCAGGATAGGCTTCCCTAAGCCAATCACAATGGTGCAATGCAGATTTGTGATTGGTCTGAACACCATGGTTCGGCGCTCAGATGGGGAATGGAAGCTTGGGCATGTTCTTCACCCAGGCTGTAATGCAGCCTGGGTGGACAACATGCGAAGTGCGCATGAATGTTTGCCCAGTCCCAGAGGACCAGCCAAATATTCATGCGCAATTAGGAGGGTACCACCACTCCTTCCCCCTGCTCAGCCTAACCCCGCCCCACAAAACTGCCCCAGCACAGAAAAATAAAATGATAAGAACATCTCGTTATTATCATTTAATTTTTCCGGTTTTGCTGTGCTTGAAGGCAGTGGGGCGACGCTCCTTCACCTTAGCGGAGGAGCCGCCCCTGGTGGTGGGCACCTGTTTCGGTGTTTGCACTCGCTGAAAACGTTTCTACATTTTCTGGGTTTTTTTCCTGCTAAAAAAAAAGTCATTCAGGCCCTGGCCACTTCAAGGCTGGTTTATGGCAATGCACTATATCTGAGTTTGCCAGAGTACCTGCTGGAGAAACTGCAGGTGGTCCAAAACGCTACAGCTTTTCTTCTTCCGAAATTGCCTGTAAGAGCACATGTATCACCTCATCTGCACACTCAACACTGGCTTCCAATTAGGAGGAGAATTAGGTTCAAGGTTCTTGTGTTAGTGCATGGGGCATTGTACTTATCAGGCGCAGAATATCTTAAAGCAAGGTTTAGTTTTCATGTTCCAGCTACAAACCTGAGGTCTGACAACAAACTACTGGCAGTGACACCCAGAATTCAAAAGGTCAGATCTAAAGCCAGATCTTTGGCTCATCTGGGTGCTACAGCTTGGAACAAGCTCTCTCTGGAACTTTGCGCTATTAGTCACCCAGCAGCATTTAAAAAAGGCTGACAACATGTTTTTTTATTCAGGATTAAACAACAAACTGGCCTTTCTTTTCTTTTCTCTGACCTGTGCACATGCGCTGGGACACTCTGCGGAGTAGCCGTGCGCAATATAAGTCACATTGATCATCCTCTTCATCTTGTACTGCCTATACTTGATTACGCCACTGGCCTCTACTATGGTTCATCTTCATCAACCATGAGAAGACTACAATGGATTCAGAACTCTGCTGCCAGATTACTCCTTCATGTAAAGCCACAAGCCCACATCTCCCCTGCCTTGAGGGCCCTACATTGTTTACTGGTTGCCAGAAGATCAACCTTCAAGCTGCTTTGTATCACCCACAAAGCAATACATGGAACAGGACCGTTTTCATCAGGAATAAAATCACCAAATACATTCAACAAAGGAACCTCTGCTCAAGATTTGCATCTCGCCTCAAAACCCCACCATACAAGAAAAAAACTATTGGTGGTGCATCTTTCTCTGTTCAAGCAGCCAAACTATGGCATTCATTACCCCTAAACATTAGATCCACGGATAACTATCTTATCTTCAGAAGACTACTCAAGAGTTTGCTCTTTCCCACATAACCACCACACTCAAACTTAATGTACAGCATATCCCTGTGTATGTAAACATTTATAATTTGATTGTATGTATCTAGATATGTGTATTCCTTTGTACAAATATGCACAATAACTATGGTTTTAAAATATATAGATATTCTTTAGTACTGCTTAAGAAATGTATATATTACTTATAGTTAAATATATATTTATTTTTCTATGCTTAACATGTTTATAGATCACTGCATAGTTTTCATATAAGTTGTTTAATTAGATGATTATGGATCCCTGTTTTATTCATCTATCACAATATGTAAGTAATATCATAACTATTTAATCTATAAGTGCTTCACTATTAAAATACTGAGGAAAAGATAAAGTTAAAAAAAATTAGCTTCAAGTACAGCAACACTTTAAAGTCTGAGTTTGTACAATACAACTTTAAATCTCGATATATTATCTTCCTTGTACATGTATACCCTTTCTATGTAGTTACTTATGAATAGATTTCTTACTTGACTCCTACTGTAGAAGAAAAAGAAAAAAACGTTAACTCTCTCCAATGCACTACTCTGTCTCACCCTGTACCTCTCTCAATATATCCTCTACCTCCTCTCTGACTCATCTCAAACCTCATTCTACTACTGTGATCTCCAAATAAACCTTTCTAGACTCTTCCCTCACGTATCCCTCCTTTGACTCATCCCAAGCCTCATCTTACTACTATGATCTTCCAAATAACACTTTCTAGACTCTTCCCTTGTCTATCCATCCATTATCCTATTCAATCCAACTAACAGACTATGCTAATGCACCACTAATCCTTTTTGGGTTCAAAAGTAGCGTGCTACTCGCCGAAAAGCTCTTCGACACCTCATCAGGGGTAGTAAGCGGCGCTATATAAATACAATTGCAATAAATTCATGATAATGGCCTTCCTTTGGCAGCTATACAAAACAAAAAATTCTGCAGAGAAATTCTCTTTTAATTACAAGTTCTGCTGTGTGAGGGCGACTGGAAGACAAAAGAAGGAATATTTTTTCACAGAAAGGATGGTGAGCCCACAGAACGGCTAGAATAAGTGATAAATATGAAGATAGTAAAGAATTTCAAAAAGGCCTACAGTTTATTGAAAGATCCAGAAGTACAACCAAAGCAAGGGTAGCACTGGAAACGCAAGGCCATTAGTGCTTGTGTGTAAAATGTTGGTAGAGAAAAGTGCCTCCTAGGTGAGTCTGGTGGGTCTTTTATTGTTTTCAAGTTCAAATTCTGTGAAAATATGGCAGACCTTTCCAAACAAAGAAATTATGCCACGCAGACACGGCGGCCTCTCTGTGCTGGTAGAACCTGAGTTTTGTATGGCTTTTTTTTTATAGCTCTTTTATCTCTGTGGTACCAGTACCCAACCCTGATTCAGTTGCTTCCACCTAGTGCAAAGAAGTCTTATATGTCTGTCTTAGCTTCATGAAACAAGCATTTGCAATGCAATAGGTCTCGCATTTACGAGAGTTTGAGCTATTGGCATTGTAAATAACATTGCCTTTTATTTATGCGTTCTTTTTAAAACAGATAAATAAAAGGCATTGTCATGTACAATGCCAATAGCTTAAACTCTCGCAAATGCGAGACCTATTGAATTGCAAATGCGTGCTATAAATTTTTTTAAAAAGCCTTAGGAGAGAGCATGTCCTGCAGGCAGGACAAAGCTATTTGAGAAAATAGTGCTCGAAGACTGTAATTAAAGCCTACTGAGTAACAACACAGGTAACAGGGAGTGTCGCCATGGGAGGTTACAAAATGAGACAAGGCGGTACTGAGGAGGGGCTACTGAGCCTTTTGACCAATGAACAGCCACAGTTTACAGTGGACAATCACACAAGCTAACGAAAAATACGGGTGGAGCTTCAATTTGCTACCTGAATACAGCATGCCTCGCAGAGCAGCGCATGCTCTGCCCAGGCTCCACCTAAAAAGAAAGGAAACACTACAATTGAAAATCGGGTTTTATCTTCAAGATTGGATACCCGCTCTTCAACCTCATTCGGACGTTCTGGGATTTTCCCCAAAGATTCTTTTATTTGAGAGAGCCTGGCATGCAGTGAGCCAATTTCCACTGCTTGTGTGACTCGAAGTTCCTTAATTTCTGAAAGGATCACTTCGAACATATTTTGAATTGCGGGGTCTGTTTCTTTCCCAACCTCTGGATTTTGGGAGGCCGTGCTATTGCTGAGTGGAATCGTATTTGCCGATAGGAGGTGAGCTGAAGGCCTTTCAGTTTCATCCAGTTGTAATGTGCGTGGGAGCAAGGAAGCAGGAGCTTGTGGTGTAGCAGCTTGCGATAACGGTGATGCCAAAGGCAGACTAGAGGCGGTTGCGGCCGTTGTTGAAAAGTGGGACTTGGAAAACCGCAGGAATTGTTTACAACATGCAGGGGTAGAGAAGGTCTCTGACACTGGCGTTTTTTGAGGGGGGGCTAAACTGGTGACTACTTCTTCTGTCCTTGGCTCGGAGGGGCTCTGTCTTTGAGACTGACCGATTTCTGACAATGCCTGATTACCGCTCGGGCCCATCTTAAACATGCCAGCTTGAGTCTCTGAGGACTGTACTTTCTCCTGAGCAAGCAGGTGTTGGACTTTCAGGCCCATTCTTTGATGTGCGTTACGCAAAACACGAGAACTGCGTGCAGCCTTATCCGTGCCTAGTTTAGCACGGACCTTTCTTTGTGTCTCTGCTGGCTGATTCCCAGTTTTAATGCCAGTAATAGGGCTTGTGGTTAGATTCTTCTGTTTGATCGTGCGCATGCTTCTGGACCCCCCTCAATGATTCCACTTATCGACCAGCCGTCCACTCATTCACCTCCACCTAAACCTGCTTTCGGTAACAGGCCAAATAGATCATTGCCGCCTTGTAATTCTGTCTTTTGATGTTATGTTCAGGTCCTTTTTTTTCCCCCCTTCTTTATAGTTTTCTTTACCAGTCCTGAAAGTTGCAACTATTGCACTTTCCTGGGCCGTTGTTACCGCTCTGTTGTGTTACCCCCTATCAAAGTTAGAACTGGGGGGGCCACGTCACTACGATCAGGAATTTCCCAAATTTAAACATATTTCAGAAGGCCTTGAATCCAAATTGCAGGACATGGAAAATTTTAACAGAAGGTCCAATTTACGGGTGGTAGGAGTCCCAGAGGCTGTCGAAGGTCCACAGGTCCGCGAGTGGGCTGAGACTTTACTGAAGACAGCAATTCCAGAACTCAAGGGGGACCTAACCATCACCAGAGCCCACAGAGTCCCCTTTCAGCGGATCCCAAATGCAAAATTCCCTCGTACGATTCTGTTAAACTTCGCCGATTTTCGAATAAAGGAGAAGATCCTTTCTAAAGCCATTGAAAGAAGAACATTGTCCACACAAGAAGTACCGAACTTTAGAATCTTCTCAGACATGTCTGCTGTGGCGGCAAATAGGTGCCGGGAATTTGTAAAAATGATAGACATGTTTAAATCAAAAGGCGCACAGGCATCTATTGCCCAACAATCAAAATTGAAGGTTCTGGCAAAAGGAAAACTTTATATGTGTGACAATGTAATGAGAGCACAAGGACTTCTACAGCAGCTTTCAACTCTAGGATAAGGCTGTTATAAAGGAGTAAGCCACAATAAATGGAGGTCGGGATTATTAGGAAAAGCAGGGCCCTCTAAATAATGAAGTTTACATAGTATTGAATTGTTGGGGCTGGGGTCGCCAGGGGAAAGGAGGCCTCACAGCATCCAGTAGCGGAAGCGCACAAGGTAGTGGGTGCAGTAACATGGCACCCAGCAACCAAAGGGGGGGGTGGGAGGAGATGTGGGTCACTCTTCCACACACACATGGAACACAGGGGAGGGCTCCTGTGAAGGATGGGGGGGGATGCACAGGGGAAGCATTGGCAGAAAAATAGGAGATAGCTCTTTTAAATCTGGAGAAAATCACAATAGGACGAGGAAAGTAAAATACAATAATCAAACTAGAGTTCAAGGCAGTTCTGTAACTTGTTTATGCACAACAGGCGCTATTTGCACATTAAGGTCATGTATCTTGGACTGTCTAGGCACTGGCACTTTAAAATTATCAATATTGTAATGTATGCTTGTCACTTGTCACTTTTTAGGCGTTTGCCATTGCCAAGAGCGGTAATTCGATTTTTACCGGCGCTGGCACTTTTGCAAAATCAGATTCCTGGCTCAGCTATATGCCTATTTTTTCTTATTAAGCACTTTATTAGCACTGTCACTTTATTTTTATATGATTCATAGTTTAAGCATCTCGTTATGGCACTCTCCATCTCGGTACCAGTCAAAGACAGTTGAGTATCAAGAGTTAACGTTACTCCAGGGAGTCATGCATTATAAGTCAGAATTTGGACTTTTCATGCACGTGTACTTTTCCGGTCTTTCTGGCTTCATCATTAGTACTGTGATATATGTTTCCTATTATGAAAGCGATTCCCTAGGCCTGTTTTCAAAAAAGGAAAAGCACTTTAATTATGATGATATCATGTTTTCCAACTGTCTGCAAATTATATGCGCTGCCCAGTGGTTTGTAACCTCCTTTTGGAGAAGGATACATTGTTTACTTGTGTTAAGCACTTTATTTGCACTGTCACTTTAAATTTATATAGGCCAAGAGTGTGTCAGCTTTCAGGGAATATCGAAATTGCTTTTAATGATTGTTTATTTCAAATGCATTGCAATTTTGGAGGTAGACTGTCTTCTAATCAGGTTGCATGGTTCTGAGTATTGCCTAATATTTTTAAGGGCTTTATTCAAAATAATGTTTTACACTCAACGAAGATTTATTCTACAGATATGCCAGAGAATCCACAGGTTCACTTTAGACCAACTTCTTCATAATACCAGCAATGGCACTTAACCAACAGGTAGCAAGCAACGGGGTAAGAATTCTCTCCTTTAATGCCAATGGTCTGAATAATAAAATTGAAGCGTGAGCCGTGGAAGAATGGCTAAAAGGTTGCTCCCCAGATATTGTCCTTTTGCAAGAGACCCACTATGTAGCTTGTAGAAAACTTTCATTTAATATGTTTCAGAAGTGGGCAGGCAGTTGCTATCTCTCTTCAACGGGCACGGCGCAAAGAGGGGTAGCAATTTTCTTTAGCAAATTCTTCCCTTTTCAGGCCTCATACTCGCAGATTGACAAGGACGGTAGATGGGGACTGGTTAGTGGGACAGTTAACAATACTAAGATAACTATAGCAACGATCTATGCCCCAGTAGAGGATAATCCCGCTCCCTTGACGGATCTTTACCAAGCATTGCTGCTAATTTCTGGTCCGATTATTCTGGGAGGGGATTTTAATTATCTACAGAATCCAGGTTTAGATTCTTCGTCAGGGGTGAGAAACAAAAAAAAACACGGGTAGGAGAAGCATTAAAGGACTGTATGATAAACTTAAATTTGATAGATCCCTGGCGGTCGAGATATCCAAAGAAAAAAGAATATTCTTGTTACTCAGCTAAATACAACTCGGCCGCTAGATTGGATTACTTTTTGATTTCCAGAGAATTAACACAAGTTAATTGTGAATATATACAAAATAGTTTCTCAGACCACGCAAAACTAGAATTAGCTGGTATTAGCAGAAATTCAAATATCCCGAAATGGACATTTAATAGAATTCTTTTGGAAGATGAAGATTGGTGTCAAAGTATCCATAGGGAGATAGAGGGTTTCTTTCAGACCAATAGAGGTACAGCCTCGCTGGAGAACGTTTGGGATGCTTTAAAAGCAACAATTTGCGGGGTCATATCATCTAAGCAGATTGCCAC
The DNA here is from genome assembly GCA_963921515.1 of Calotriton arnoldi. Classification (NCBI taxonomy): domain Eukaryota; kingdom Metazoa; phylum Chordata; class Amphibia; order Caudata; family Salamandridae; genus Calotriton; species Calotriton arnoldi. The sequence continues at coordinate 553,679 of CAWUFW010005832.1, read as the reverse complement.
AAGCAAGGCACATATTATAGAGAGAAACCAGCTTGAGGCCATACAAATGAGCTATACTTAAGGGACAAAAACAATAGGAATAAACTGGCATTGAGACAGGCGCGCCAGGAGATGCAAGACTATTATTATTTTAAAGTATATACCGCTAACTCCGCCTATTTGCAGAAAGTATATGAAGAGAGCGAGTTTACAGGCAGGTTTTTAGCCAGGCAAACAAAAGCTAAACAAGCTCAGAACAGAGTCCTTGCATTAAGTAATAAGCTCACTAAGAGCCGAATTACAGATGAAAACTTAATACAAAGCGAGTTTATCAGGCATTATGAGTCTATTTATTCCTTTAGACACGAAGTGGATATTACGAAATTGGATTCTTTTTTTAATGGATTAAAAATGCCAAATTTAACTACAGATCCATCTTCAAGCTTATTGGCCAATGTCTCAATACAAGAAATAGGAGTGGTTAAAACAATGGCCAATGGCAAAGCATGTGGGGAAGACGGTATTCCAATTGAGGTTTTAAAAAAATGTAGAATCTGAATAAGTAACTTGTGCTACTGGCTAATCATATTTTACGTGGCGGGGAAATACCATCTTTTAGAACAGCTGTGGTAGTCAGTTTAAAAAAAAAAGATAACGATAGGGAAGATATAAATTCTTATAGAACCATCAGTTTGCTGAATTCTGATTACAAGATTATAGCCAAATTATTGGCTAATAGAATTAGCAACTGGACAGGGTCTATAATCAATGTGGCTTTGTTGCAGGGGGACAACTATCTTTTAATACCACTTTTTTAATTGAAGCCCTGGATTATTTTAAACTAAATAAAATACCGTCTCAGATCATGCTTTTAGACGCAGAAAAGGCCTTTGACCTTGTGTGTTGGGAAAGCCTTTTTTACTCACTTGCTAAATTTGGTTTTCCCTCGGAACTGATTGCAGTTATTTCAAAAAATCTACGCATGAGCGACGGCCCAAATAATAGTGAACGCCAAGAGGGTAGGTACTTGCAGAGTAGTTAGGGGGACAAGACAAGGTTGCCCGCTTTCCCCCCTGCTCTTTGCCTGTTTTATCGAGCCCCTTGCAATAGCCGTTCGTTCGTTATGCAGTACAACCTCTCCAATGCCTGGCATGACTAATATTAAATTATACGCGGACAACATTGCGCTTTTTTTTAAAACCTGAAAGGGAAGTGCAATTCCAAATCTTTAACTTGTTTCACGAATTCCCATCCGTTGTGGGCTATAAAATTAATACATCCAAGACAGAGATTACGCTATGTAATTGCACAGCCGAATCACTACTAACAGATTTTGATTCATTAGTTAATATACAACCTAAGAGGTATTTAGGGTTATACGTAACGGAGAACATTAATGATATCTACGCCCTAAATGACATCCCTCTTATTAATAAAATAAAGAGTAAATTGCTAAAATGGAAAGAATTCTAGTTTCGTTATTAGGATGCGTAGCTTTAATCCGTATGATGATTCTTCCACTGTGCAATTTTCTGTTTTTAGCCATCCCTAATGCAGTTCAAATTAATTTTTTTTAGGGAAGTCCAAGGCCTCTTTTCTACATTCATATAGGCAAATAAGGCGGCAAGACTGTCAATGGAAACGCTCTTCAGGCCAATATCAGAAAGGGGACTAGCACTTCCTAATCTGAAAGAGTATTATTATGCCAATTTTGCACACACCCTATATAGATCCACGAAGGTTTTAAACATCAATAGGTACGATAATTTCTTTTTAGATCTGATTTACAAGGAATATTTAATCCGAGATTTTATGCGCCTTATAAAAATCTCCAAAAAAGCAAAATATTTAACCCTTTAATGGAGCATTAAACGGAAAAAACAGCTGCTTAGGCACTTCGCGATCCCCATACTAAATACAGAAACCTATCTCTCGGATATTTACGAAGGTCAAGATTTACTTCTAGATCCTGCAATTACGACGAATTGGAGAAGCCAGGGCTTTAGTAAAATAGCAGACTTCATGCAGGGAGAGTTGAAAACCTGGCCCGAAATAGAACAGTCACTTAAGCATAGTAAAATCATTTTACAATGGTCATTCGCTAGGATTAAAAGCTTTTGTCGGGACTTAATCCCATACATATCGGTGATGTTAGTGATGTTGCAGGGCGTTTAGTAAACCACTCTCACTGCATTTCGATAAGCGGGTGGGTCTCCTTATTTCAGAAACAAGGAGAAAATAAACTATGTCAGAAGGCACAGAGGAAATGGGAAAATCACGAAGGGCTACACATCTCTAGTATAGATTGGCATCAGGTCAATAAGTTGAATAGCTGCTTGTTGAAAGCAGCTAATTTTAAACGGATGCAATTTTATACTAAATGGCTACCGTACACCAGATTTTTTGCAGAATATTAACCCCCAGATCTCATCAAATTGTTTCTGGTGCAACTTAGAGGGAGGGGGGAACTGGACTCATATTATCTGTGGCTGCCCCAAATTAGATGGATTCTGGGAAAATATTATTAAATATTGCCAGGACACATTGAAGGTCCCACAGACTTTGGCTACCCAGACAATGGTTTTAGGATACTCGACAGACTTAACAGCAACTATCCTTAAAAAACAACAGATATTCATCCTGGTCCTGGCCGCTCGGTCGCTGATTCTGCAGCGATGGAGGTCGGCGGATATTCCAACTTTTACACAGTTATTAAGTAAATTGTGCAGGATTAAAGAACACGAAAGAAAGCACGCTCTGAGAGCAGGCTCTTATAAAAAGTTTACGGCTCTGTGGGAGAACTCAACTTAAAAGTAGCTTGGGGAGGCTGCAAAGTTGGAATCGGATATATGCGGAAAATATTACTAAATCAGATTGCACAATTAAGGATGTGAATTATTGCACTTTAGTATCATCGTTGTTTTTATTGTGTATTGTTTTAAACATGGATTTTTATCGTCATGTGGATGTATTGCTTATGGCACAAATGTATTTCCTCCTCTTAGTGTCTTTTGTATTCATGATTTATGAACTATCTTCAAATAAAAAAATATTTAAAAAAAATTTAAAAAAAGAAGAAAATCGGGTTTTCAGGTTTTGGATAGTTTCATGCAATTTAGTTCTCTGCTGGAAGGCAACCAGAGACCCCGCTGTGACGCATTGATTCATTATTTCCTGTCAAAGCAGAATCTGCCGAAAATTCAACTCAGTGAGAATATGAGTGCGAGACAGTATGCAGGAGAGAAATATGTAGGGATTGAATATGAATTCTAGAAAAATATAGATGTAGCCAGGCAGTTATTTATTTCTAGCGGTAAAAAGAGACCATAAATGTGGAAAGTATGAGTGAATTACATGTAAATATCTGCTTTTTCCAATGTAGGAAAAGGGGCGAGTTTATCAATGAATGCAAAGGACCTAATTCACAAAGAAAGTCTTAAGTTCCATCTTGCATGGCATACGCCTACCTATGCACGATCGTAGTAGCTCAATTACAAATCTTCCTGGGGAGCCATGTCTAACTTATAAATATTGAAAAATATACATGCAATATTGTAACTTACACATTCCAAACACAAACCTGTTTTTCGTAATCTTAGTGGTGCATTGCGTACATTATCCATGCAGAGGATAAAGATAATATTGATATCTCAAAAAATCCTTTTATTTCCTTTTTATGTTTGAGCTTTATGGCGATTTTGCCATTCATGGCAAACATACTGTAGTCTATTCATAAGAGACTTTGGGTCAGCCTTCTTCGGACAGTGTTTTTTTTTTGTCTTGGAACCTTTAACCATTGGCTTTGGACAGTCTTAATCACATCTTAGATCAACACACAGAAGTATTTTAGTGCAACTGTATTTAGGTTGGCTGTGTAGGTGTGTCTTTCCACCTCCATTGGAATGCATGAGGAACTATTGACAGTCTGCTGGTGGCACGGTAGCACTGGAAAGCGACTGCTCACAAAAGCAGCTGAAAACTGGTACCCAAAAAAGGCTACTTTATCTTCTGTAGCATCCATTTGTAAGATGCTTTTGTCAGTGGTAGCCCCCGTGCTGCTAAGCAACTTGTGATTAATTGTAAACATAGCGGCCATTTGGCATTGTGTATGTCAAACCCATTACAATATTCTCCAAAGATAATAAGGTTTTTATATGGGCCTGCATTTACCTTTACTGCCCAATGTTGACTACCTTGTTTAGCAAACAACACTGTCTCAACAGGTATTAATAGAGGACAATTTCACTTTGAAGAAAGCATGCACATAAAAGTTGCAAAGGGAGGGAGACACGGCGACAAAAATAGTTATAGCAGTTAAATGCAAGAACTAGTCTGTATTAAGCACGGACAAAATGGCGGCACTCAGTTACATTAAATGTACATGTAACCTGTACAGACTTGTGCACATTAGTGCTCGTGAAAAATAAAGTGGACGGCACAAGTGAAAAAATATATACAGCGATAAAACGGCGCAGGAAAAAGACAAACACAATTGTCAATATCAAAACATAAAAGGGTGACAATGGCCAATGAGAAATGCTGGCACATACACAGTCTTCAAGGCAAAAGTAAACAAGTATACATAGTAGATGTGTGCCCAATGAGACAAATAACACTATGTCACCCCACTAGTGTAAAGTATATGAGAAAACAAATCCCCATTATATACGATTGTCAATATATACAGGAGACTTTGGGTGGTTCCCATACATTAGTACATAGTTTAGGAGTACAGTTAGTTTCATTGAACCATGGAAGTAGCGCCAAGAGTTGTGCTGAAGGGTCAACGGCGTTTCAACCTGTACAGAATTCAGGTAATCTTCAGGAGCAGGTTAGGCATTTGTAGGAGTGCGGTGTATCTGCCAGGGACACAAATCCGGCAGGGACAAGGCGCGAGGTCACGAGGAACGGGGGAGTAGAATGATACCGAATGAAAGGTAGTAACCAGGGGCAGATTAGTTTGAGTAAAGGTACGTCAGGTCAATTACGTAAATTAACCATGGTTGAGACATCCGGTAGAGGAGTTGTTAGCAAATTATGCAATTCCGACAATTGAAGGCGCGGAAAACACCTGTGGAAGAGAAGCGGAGGTCTGGTGAACTGTTTGAAGATCCTCAAGGGACCGCAGGCTGACCGGCATGAGTCCTTGAGGATCTACAAACAGTTTACCAGACCTCCGCTTCTATTCCACCGGCGTTTTCCGTACATGTCATGTGGCCCATGCAGATAGAGGCAATAATGGCATGAGGAGATAGTATCTAGCGGAATGGTAGGTGAAGCCATCCTTATTCTAACGGTACTCTTGTCAATGTCTAATATCACACAAACATCAGACAAATGAATATCTAAAGATTTCAGTCTTCAGGAATTGTCTGAATAGGAGGAGGTTAGGCTCTTCTCTTAGGAAGGGGAAATGGCTTTTTCTAGTTTGAGGACCTGGACACCCAAGGATCTCCCTCCATCTTTTTGTCATTTGAAGACTCTATAAGGTACTGATATGTCAATCAAAGGTTCCTAGCTGGAAATTAATGTAGGGTTAAACTTTGAAGGGCATGGGTCTATTGTTCCAATAGGGTTTGTAGATGGTGCAGAAGATTTTGGGCCTATTCACAAAAGTGAATTTACATGTGCTGATTTTCTCACAAGTAAACTTACTACTGCACCTAGTAGTATCTGTCACTTTTATGCTATTCACCATTTCCGAGTGTAAATTTACTCGTAGGTACCGAGTTACATGTCTCTGGGGTAGAGCCTGCTAGAGCAGGATTTATAAGTGTAAAGTTACTACTAGTAACTGTTCACACAACGGCAGAGGTCTCCGTCACTGGGGCAAAGATCTGTCTTTGGTAAAGTATAGGGGCAAATAATAAAGTTTAATAATTATTAATAAAATATAAAAAAATATTTAATGGAAAATAAAAATGGATAATAATGATTATTAATGAGAACTAAAAAAATGTTGTAATACATTAACACTTCAAATTATATTTTTAATAAAAAATGAAATACATAAAATATATTTTAATTTATCATTATTATTCATTTTATTTTATATTTAAAATGTACACGTTTTATGTATTATTTTTAAACAAAGTAAATATTAATTTATTCAATTAAAAAATAATTTTAAATTCAATATAACATTTAACACTTATAAATATATATATGTATATGTAATTTAAAATTCAAAATAATATATTTTATATAAAAAAACTTAGAGTGTTATTTTGAGCCCCTGCCTCCATTGTCTATGGGAGTGTGTTGAAGTACGAGTGAGTGACCATGTGGGGTGCTGGACGTACCCCAAGGCTGGGCTGGAGTACATTTACAACTGTTTTGGATCCTTTTTGCTGAAGTAATTTTAGAAGTGCAGTTTGTGAATAGCAATGGACTTCCTATTTTTGGGGTGGGTGTTTATATTTGTATGCCCCTCCCTATTACCTTCATTATCCCTCTCTAAGCCCCTCCTATTTAGGAATAAGTATTCCCATTTTTCCAGTCACTTCTCCTGGTTCCCCCCACATGTACTACTGAAACGTACATCTACATGTGCAAGATCTCAACATAGAAAAGATACGAGAGGAGGTCACCACACAGGTTTGTGAGTAGCATTTTGTAGTATGTGATTAGTACTTTTGTAGTACTACTAAACATACTACAAATTGTGGTTTGTGAATAGGCCCCTCTGAAATTAATCCTCGGTTCTACTCTAAAACATTCCAGTACATTCAAGGCCAGCTTTGCAAGGTCACGTTTATTGAGGTTGAGGTAGACTTTGACTTGTGGGTCTCTCTTCCTTGTTAAACGTGATCATTGGTTTGCATAAGTGGTAGGATTGGTAGGGTCTTTCTGACCAAGGACAATGGTAGGTTAGCACCACTAACTACAGCTAACACATGTGGAGAGAATAAAAGCTTTAAATTGAAGATTATCCCTGGGTTTCTTACTTTATGAGTGGATGTTGGGCGTTGAAGCTATGAACAATGCACAAGACTATCAGGAACAATACTCATCATCCCAGGAGAATGTGAATTTCAAATACAGTTAGCATTCGCCTGCACAGAACAGAAGGCAAAGCATTCAAGCAACAGCTGAAGAAACTAGAGAATAAAGAAAGGGAAAAAAGGAGCGAAGGAGTAAAATAAAGGTGAGGGTATGAAAAAACTGGAGCAAAACGTGCAGCCATGCAACAATGAAACGTTGCTAGGCAAAGTGAAGTCATCAGGCTGTTCTATTGTACTGAATGTGCTAGTAATCTTGAAGTGACTGGCTGATAATGTTTCTTGTGAACAACTAGATCGTTGAGCACTCCCTTGTGCATCTTCCATTTCTCAGTCTGCCAGAGCCACCATGTTGTTTTCTACAGTGAAAGGAAAGGCTCCCGATGAATACTGGGATGTGCTTGGGGAATGAGCAGTGTGCCTACAGTCTTCTAATGCCATTTGTCGGGGGTCCAGAGCATTGGAGTTGACACTGGTGTTGTTGTGGCCCACAATAACACCAGTGTCAACTCCAATGCGGCCAAATTCTTGCCACTCCACCCAGATACTAGTATGCTTCTGGGTACAGCCTCTAGATCTATATATAGGAATTTTCAGGGTGCTATATTGATTCGCTCCCCTTGCCCATTCCTCTATTTAGGATTCTAGGAGTCTCTCTTTCACGTCTGAATTTTGCACGCCCAGATAGTATGTCAGAGACCCACCACCTGCGTTCCACATCTCCAGCAGTTCAAGGATACCACCTGGCCAAAATTCTATAGCTTGCATTGTGTGATGTATGTCCTGCGTAAATATTTTAACTGAATTATTCAGAATTGGATAGCTATAAATGTTTCACATGGGACCATCCTAGCTTCCTAACATTCCTCATCTGTAAGATTGCCAATGTCATCCTCTCACAGCTCCTGTAATGTGTGGAACATATCTGGTAAATAGATCACCAGTGATTTGTAGACACTGGGCCCGATTCACAGAGGTAAACTGAGATGACTTTCAGTATTTACAAAGGGCATTTACGAGCAGTAAAGTTAGACTTTTGTCCCAGTTTAACTTAAGTTTTGGTCTTAAGTTATATATATGTGTGTGTGTATATATATGTGTGTGTGTGTATATATATATATATGTGTGTCTATATATATATATATATATGTGTGTTGAAAAAAGAGTTGCTCCTCCTGGGAACTCCGCCCGTAGTACGGTGGCGCGATGAAGCCGGTAGAGCAATGCCGGCATAAATATGAGTCCACAATTGCAAATAAGCACGCGCTCTCAGATTCCTATTAAAGGTTTTTTAATGTTCAAGGTTACGCGTTTCGGGAGCAAGCTCCCTTGATCACACACTGAACCAAGTGTACACCAAGTGAATACATAGACTCAGTACAGGGGAAATGAAATCGACATAGGACTGCACGATACCCAGCTACCTACGTAAAAGTGGCGGCCATATTGGAGTGACTAAATTCAGATTAAAAAGGCAATAATTCCTTAAAGAATAACAGCAGATATGTTATACCAAAAACGAAAATCCATTTCAATACATGGTAAATCAATATCAAATTAAGATGAATAAACATAAATCCACATCATGCTGAAATACAGCTAGCTCAAGACCGGAGGGCATACCGACAGAGCGTGTGAATTACATTGTTTCTGGTCGCCAAGTGGCAAGAAAATTTCAAGTACCATGCAGTTACAATAGACCAATACTAACGTCAAGTGACATAGTCATACAAATCCTTATACTGTACAATAGTCAAATAGCAAGCGTGACTATAAGTGAAAAAGTAAGAAATTCCCAAGCAGGAAATAGAAAGGCAGAGAGAAAGAGAAAGGATAAATGTTATAAATCGTCTTATCTTTAAAACATTAGTGCTCTAGTCGTGGAGACGAAGAAAAGGTTAGGAGGCCCGTGAAGTGTCCGCAGAATATCGGTGGGACCCTTCCTTTCCTCCTGTGTAGAAAAATAGAAAACACAAGAATATAAAAAACACAAGATTAAAAATGTGCAAACATTTTAAACAAATTGCTAGACTGTTCATTAGTTGCTTATATTAACCAAGTTACTTTAAATCGCATGCAAAAATTGCTTATACAGTCTAACTTATGCAGCTTGCTGATCCGGGAAAACAATCTCATAAAAACCTATGTTGGTGTAAGCCAGTTATTCTTCCATAAGGTGCGTTGCTAATTCCTCGTCCAAATTGTGCCCATTCGGGTACCTCGTCTCGAGCTCAAGTATCCATTTAGATTCTTTTTTCCTCAATCTGAGCTCCCTGTTCCCCCTCTAAAGCTAGTTGTCACTTGTTCAATAACAAAGTAGCTGAGAAGTGAGCTGTTAGCGAGGTGAAAATCGGCAAAGTGTCTTGCGATAGGATAATGCGGATCCCTATTGTTTATGGCCCTGAGAAGTTCTAGGACCCTTTTCTTAGCCATATGTGTCGTGCTGCCAATATATCTTTTGTTACATGGACACACTAAAATATAAATGACATGTGTGGTACTGCATGTTAAAAATTGTGAAATGGTATTTTTCTTCATAGAGTGTGGCACACTGTATTCTTTCACCATATGGCTATTTTTTACAGGCTTTACAGTGTCCACAAGGGTGAAACCCTTTGAGATTGTGTGTGGAAGTCTTAGGAGGTATGGTGATATCCCCATGCATAAGCAAGTCCTTCAGGCTACGACCTTTGCGATAACTAATACTCGGTCTGTCGCTAAGGGTGGGGCCCACAATGCTATCACTTTTGAGGATATTCCAATTATCTTGGAGAATTTTTTGTATTTTCCTTGACTTGTTGTTATAAGTAAGGATAACACGTGTTACTTGGGGCTCAGTTTCCTTGTTTTTCTCCTCTAGTGTACTGGGTCTGTCGATGTCTTTAAGTTTGGAAACTGCTCTCTGGAGTACCCACTCGGGGTAACCACGTTCCCTGAAGCGTTCTAACATAATTTCCTGTTCTGCCAGATAGTTCTCATCCGTATTGCAATTCCTTCTTGCTCTCAGCATCTCTCCATAAGGGATACTCCATTTCAGAGCATCCGGGTGATGACTGAGAGCATGAAGAACGCTATTGCCAGCTGTGTCTTTACGGAACAGTTTAGTTTCAAGGGTGCCATTGACCACCTTAATTTTGACATCCAAAAATTCTATCTCTTCTCTGTTTATATTCTGAGTGAGAGTTATGTTGTACCTATTGTCATTTAGTTTGTCAATGAATTCAAGAGCTTCTTCCTCACTGCCTTCCCATATGAGAAAAAGGTCATCAATGTACCTCAACCAAGCCTTAACTTTATCAAGATACATAGAGAGACTAGTATCCCTCATAATTTCTTCCTCCCACTGTCCCAAGAACAGGCATGCAAAACTAGGGGCAAAGCAAGTACCCATAGAAGTTCCGAGTATCTGTTTAAAAAGTTCCCCATTAAACAAAAAGATGTTATTACGTAAACAGAGACCCATCATTTCAATCAACATATTAGTATGATCAAAGTACATGATATTTCTGTCATTAAGGTAATTCATGCATGCTCGAATGCCTTGGTCATGGTCTATGATGGTATAAAGACTGGAAACATCCATAGTGATAAACATAAAGTTAGTCTGCCATTCTATTTCATCTATTTTTTTCAAAAAATCTTTCGTATCCCTCACATACGATGGAAGGGAAATGACATACCCCTGCAAGAAAAAATCCACATATTTTGACACATTTTCAAAGACACTCCCCATAGAAGAAACAATTGGTCTCCCTGGTGGATTCGTGGGGTCCTTGTGCACTTTGGGTAAAAAGTAAATAATAGGTAATTTGGGATAGTCCCTTTTCAAAAACAGGTACTCCTCCCATGTTATAATACCATCCTCCTGCCATTTGTGCAGTTTATCCCAAGTCATCAGGATACTGTCATTGTATGTTTTGGTGTCGGTTTTCATATAGAACATGTTGTTCTCAAGTTGTCTGTACGCTTCAGTCATGTACATATTTCTGCTAAGTAACACAACGCTCCCTCCTTTATCAGCGGGACGGATTACAATCTCGCTATCAGTAGCCAAAGATGTAATGATAGATCTTTGTGCCCTGGTCAGGTTACTACCTTCAAAATTTGATCTAGTCTTCTGATGTTTACAGTCCATGAGGGCTTTCGTAACTACTTCATGAAAAGTATCAACATTGTCATGCGAGAGGTTAGGGTAGAAAACAGATCTAGGTTTAAAGGGGGTTTTGGCAGCCCTATCAGTGGTTATATCAGAGTTTTCAATTGTCGCAAGAGAATTTTCTACATTGCTGATGTTATCTAGATCCTGTAATGTACGAAACATAGTCATATCCCCTACTGTAAGACTGGTAGGATCGACATCTACCCCTACATGATGTCCTCGTGTGATGTCACCCTTTAGAGTATGCCATTTGGTGAGTTTAAGTTTTCTTATGAATTTAAAAATATCTATTCTGGTGTTAGGATAGTCAAAGGTTTCGGTGGGGCAAAAAGATAAGCCTAGGCATAGTGTTTTCTTTTCCAGTGCAGAAAGAGTTCGGCTTGTAAGATTAATAACAGTTTTATTTACCATATTGTCGTCCATCATGTTTATTTCCTGTTCCTTAAGCCACCACGTCTGGTTCCCATTGGCTTTGTTGCATTTTGTTTTTTGTGCCCTGTGTTTCCGTCGGCTGCGTCGTTGTTTGCTCCGCCCCTGCCTCTTCCTTTTCCTCTTCCTCTTCCCCGATGTCCTCTCCCCCTCGGAGTTGGTTGAGGGGTCGTGATTGATGTTTTCTGTCTTCTCATTGTCCGGTACTCGTCTAAAAAAGTAGCTGGTCTTGTAATGATTTCTACTTCAGACGCAGTACTCGAGGTATGCGCCGAGACATCTGTGTCCGAATCACTAGTCACTGTAGTCAACGGGGTGCCTGTCCCACTGACAGTATGATTGGTAGCAGAGTCGTGGGGCTGGAAATTATATAAATGGTCATACTTTCTGCTATATGTAAGGATTCTCCCAGTCTCGTAATCCGTACAGTCGCGATGAAGCTTATGTTGTTTTCTAAGCTTAATGTCCTCTTCGTAGACTGTCATTCTTTTCTTTAATTCTTCCTTGAAGTTGTTAATAGTTGTCTGATCGGTATCATTTTTAAAATCTTCTTCTAGATCAGCAATTTCTTTCATTATGATCTCTCTGTCCTCCCATGCGTATTTGATAAGAATACAAAGCATGTTTTTAGAGCTGGAAGCAGAATTATTTGCCCACTCCTCTAACATACGCGGGTTCGGTGATTCATAAGATGGTGTTGTGTATATACGTAGCCCTCGCGGGACCATATTTTTATCGACATAATCTTGAAGGGAAACTGCCTCCCACCATTTAGATGTTTCCGTTTTTTTCAATTTCTCAAACGTTCGCAGTTTTTGACTTAAAATATTGTCTCTGTTGGCTGGAATTAGCGTTGCATTGGCTTGTGTTTTTCCTGGTGCTCTTGCAAGTAATGTTTGGGCAGCCAGGCGTCTCCCGGATTCTTCATCCATGCTGCTGCCAATAGACAGAATAAGTGATCTGGATACAGTTGCCTTACGCAACTGAAGTTAATGCCTCTCCACGGGACCTCGTTGATAAGTTACCTCAATGTAACAGTACTTTTCCTTTGTCCTTCCATAACAGGAATCCCCTCCAACATGGAGGTTCCGTATGCCGCTCTTCAAGTAGAAATATCAAACCACGTACAAGTACAGGTGTCAGGACCAGGTGAGCAGATTACGCTCAAATTGCAAAGTGCCAATAAGACAAGGTCAATATGCCTGTTCGATAATCATGACCAGGTCCGTTCGAGACGTGCAAATAGGAAACAAACCCCTAACACGCCAACCAGAGCCGCCCCCAAACCCGGAGCAAAACCCGAGACGGGATCGTGTGTTAGACCACACTTCCCCGTGGGAAAAACAGCGGTATGAGGCTTACCTCTGGGACGCGTATCAGCGGTGTTTCCTATAATTGGTACTTGAAGTCCTCAGCGGTACTTGGAGTTCGTAGTAATCCACCATGCAAATTGAATAAAAGTCAGCGGCCGGCAGAGATCCCTCGATAAAGTTTTGAAAAAGAGTTGCTCCTCCTGGGAACTCCGCCCGTAGTACGGTGGCGCGATGAAGCCGGTAGAGCAATGCCGGCATAAATATGAGTCCACAATTGCAAATAAGCACGCGCTCTCAGATTCCTATTAAAGGTTTTTAATGTTCAAGGTTACGCGTTTGAGAGCAAGCTCCTTGATCACACACTGAACCAAGTGTACACCAAGTGAATACATAGACTCAGTACAGGGGAAATGAAATCGACATAGGACTGCACGATACCCAGCTACCTACGTAAAAGTGGCGGCCATATTGGAGTGACTAAATTCAGATTAAAAAGGCAATAATTCCTTAAAGAATAACAGCAGATATGTTATATGTTATACCAAAAACGAAAATCCATTTCAATACATGGTAAATCAATATCAAATTAAGATGAATAAACATAAATCCACATCATGCTGAAATACAGCTAGCTCAAGACCGGAGGGCATACCGACAGAGCGTGTGAATTACATTGTTTCTGGTCGCCAAGTGGCAAGAAAATTTCAAGTACCATGCAGTTACAATAGACAATAATCTGAATTTAGTCACTCCAATATGGCCGCCACTTTTACGTAGGTAGCTGGGTATCGTGCAGTCCTATGTCGATTTCATTTCCCCTGTACTGAGTCTATGTATTCACTTGGTGTACACTTGGTTCAGTGTGTGATCAAGGGAGCTTGCTCCCGAAACGCGTAACCTTGAACATTAAAAACCTTTAATAGGAATCTGAGAGCGCGTGCTTATTTGCAATTGTGGACTCATATATATGTATATATATAAATATATATATATGTATAATCAGGGCCACTGGAATTATGCAATTGTGCGGCCGCTGCGTTTTTCGCATAACTATAGAGTTGCCACATAATCCATCATCTGCTGCATAATCTACAGGGTTTAACAATTTTGTTTCTAGCTCAAATGGTTAAAAAGTGACTAAAAATGCAGCAACACGTGTTGCCACACAGTGAAAGGCCCTTTGCAAAGCTGGACTGCTCACCTTTCTGTTGCTTTTTGTTATATATGGGTATTAAACTGGTACAAATGTGGTGCAACCAATGCCCAGACAGTGTTACCAAGTTTAAAAATGAAGAAAAAATGAAGTAATACGATTACAAAATGTGCTGTGATATGCCACATAATTTGGCTTTTTTGCTGCATAATTTACTCAACCGTGCCACATAATTTGGCCATCTCCTGCCACTTAATTCCAGTGGTCCCATGTAATATATATATATTTGTTTCCAAGATTCCACCAGAGCTGCCGAACTCTATTAACACGGTTGCTCAATTCGTGAGGGTGGACTCACATACAAATGCAATGACTTCTTCCAGGAAGAGGATGGGCACTCATGGAGTCAATTTCAAAAGATTTATTGCTCCTGCAAACAGACCGGTTTCAGCAAAACTGCCTTTCTCAATGTTTGCTTAGATTAGAAAAACATCCCATCGGCAATGAAGTTTAAATGCACCCAATTAAGCTCCCATTTGAGAATGAAGACGAGACATAGAGAAAAGGGCTAAGCCGTCCAAGTTGAATCCTCTGTTTTCGGCAGCCATCTTTACATGTCTCTTGTTTAATACAAACCAAATGGCAGTATTCATGTTTAAATGCAGATTTCAAAAAGATATACTCATATCCACAGTCTCACCATAAATAGGTATATGTCAAAGAACACAAATACTTGCAGTTTATTTATCGACATGTAAAATGAAGAATATTAAATTCTCTCTCAATTGATGCCCAAAATGGGCTGCCACTTATTTGTCGAGGGAGCAGTCCATAACAGTTGTTGGGGCGCCGCATTTACTTCTGTGCGCCCATTACAGTCCTTACATGCCTCTTCTCCGGAATGTACTTTTAAAATCTCAAGTTTCTCCTCGCCTGCCGCAAACGTTCTAACCTTGACATCCTTGCCTTGGCACAGTAACGTTATAGTTAGGCTATTTGACTCCTACAAAACCAGTTAAATTCAGCAGTTATAATTACCTGAGCTAACTATAACTTACGTTCCTGCACTACACTGCTTATGACCTCACATATTACATCACTCATAACATGGTCAGTGACATCACTGATGACATCTCAAATGACATCACTGATGACATCATCAAGTGAGTGTAAGTGTTTTTAAGAGTTTATGGGAGTTAAACATATATACTAACCTACAAAAGTTAAATTAGTATACTAGGTGCACTACTACTGAGTGATACTACTGCTAACGTGTGGGGAGTAGCTGTGTGACTCTGTATCCTTATGTGTATGGGTGTGTAAGTGGCTGAATGGGTATATACGTGGGTGTGTGAGTAGCTGTATGGATGAGTGAGATGCTGTGTGAGTGGCTGTACTGGTGAGTGTGTGGGTGTGTCAGTGGCTGTATGGGTGAGTGAGTGGCGGTGTGAGTTGCTCTATGGGTGGGTAAGTGGGTGTGTAGTGACTATGGGTGAGTGAGTGTGTGTGACTGAATGTCTGTATGAGTGAGTGACTTGGTGTATAAGTGGCTGTATGGGTGAGTGAGTCGCTGTTTGAATTGGTGTTTGGTTAAGTGAGTTGGTGTGTGAATGGCTGTATTAGAGAGTAAGTGTCTGTGTGAATGGCAGTATGGGTGAGAGAGGATGTGTGAGTGCTTGTATGGGTGTGTGAATGGGTCTGAAAGTGGTTGTGTGGGTGTGTGAGTGCTTGTATGTGTGAGAGTGGCTGTGTTGAGAGGCTGCATGGGTAAGTGAGTAGGTATGTGAGTGACTGTGTTGGTAAATAAGTGGGTGTGTGAGTAGCTGTATGGGTGAGTGTGTGGCAATGTGAATGGCTGTATGGGTGAGTGACTGGTTGTAGGAGTGGCTGTATGGGTGAGTGAATGGTTGTGTGAGTGGCTGTATGAGTGAGTGGGTGTGTGAATGCCTCTATGGAGGAGTGAGTGGGTGTGTGAGTACTGGTATGGGAGTGGTTGTGTGAGTGGGCATACAAGAGGTATGGGGGTGTGAGTGGGTATGTGAGTGGTTCTGTGGATGATGTCATCAGTGATCTCATCAGTGATGTCACTGACCATGTCATGTGTGATGTAATATGTGAGGTCATAAGCAGTGCATTGCGGGGGCGTAAGTTATAGTTAGCTCAGGTAACTATAACTGCTTAATTTCACTGGTTTTGTATGAATGAAATCTGAGCCTAACTATAACGTCCCTGTAACCTTTGTTTTTTCAGTGAATTTCTAAGGTTTTTTTATTCTATTTTCCTAACTATAATGTCCCTGTAACCTTAGTTTTTTTTAAGTGAATTTCTGAAGTTTTTCAAATTCAGAGTGGTGGAGAAAGGGGGCGGGGCCTGCAACCAGCTCTCAGGAATCCCGCTGTATGGAAATACTGGAGGTAACAGGAGGGCTTCTTGGCCCCCAAGGTCCCTCAGCATCCAAGAGGACTTCATCCCTCAACCAGTAGTGCGCCAGGGGGCACGTTTGCAGAGTGGTGGAGAATGGGGGCGGGCCTCGGATGAGCTCTCAGCAATCCTGCTGTGTGGGACTTACTGGACATAACAGGAGGGGAAGTCGGCCCCCAAGAACCTTTAGCAGACAAGGGAACTTTATCCCCGACTAGTAGTGTGCCAGGAGGCGCGTTTACAGAGTGGTGGAAAGAGGTGGCATGGCCTCCAACAACCTCTCAGCAATCCCGCTGTGTGGGACTTACTGAAGGTAACAGGAGAGGTATTTGGCCCCAAAGGACCCTCAGGAGTCAAGGAGATTGCATTCCCCCAACTAGTAGTGCGCCAGGAGGCACGTTTGCAGAGTGGTAGTGAAAGGGGGCGGGGCCTCTGGCGACTTGCCGGTCCAGCTTTATTGAGTTTGTTTTCTTCTATTATGGAAGTGGGGCCACATGGCTCCCCTTCCCTTTGTCGATTTGGGTTCCAGTGACCCCATGCCCTGGGGCCCAGCTTTTAGAAACTTTCTGTATACTTTTAGGGGCGGGGGCCACACGGCCCGCGACCCCATCACCCGAGGCCCAGCCTACATGTAATAGGGGTGGTGGGCCGCACGTCCCCCCTCCCTGGGCCGATTCTGGCCCCAGGGACCGCATCCCCGGGACCCGCCCTTTGTTGTATAGTGGAGGGGGGCCGTGTGGCCCCCCTCCACAAGCAGAATTTGGCCCCGGAGACCCCATTCCCCAGGGCCAGGCCTCTATTTTGTTGGTGCCCTCGTCCCACCCAGCAAACACAAGGAGATGATGGACGGAGCGCTGAAACGTTTCAGACACTCACCCCCAGTCACAGATTTGGGTTGAATCCATCATCATTCTTTAGCTCAATTCGCCACCCCAGTTCAGACACAGCTATATGCAAATCAGTCTTGACCCTGTGCCTCATGGGAACAGTCCAGCCTGAACTGCCAAGCCATGTCTTCCCTGGACCGGAAACAAGCATCATGGGACCGGTTTCGGGCTAACAGCCCTCATCAGCCAGGCTAGCTTGAATTCAGTGGCAAAGTGAGCAAGGGAACCACGTCTGGGCATAACCTGCCAACTTAGGGCGAACAAAGCAAATACAAGGAGATGATGGACGGACCGCTGAAACGTTTCAGACACTCACCCCCAGTCACAGATCTGGGTTGAATCCATCTTCGTTCTTTAGCTCACTTTGCCAGCCCAGTTCAGACACAGCTATATGCAAATCAGTCTTGACCCTGTGCCTCATGGGAACAGTCCACCCGAACTGCCAAGCCATGTCTTCCCTGGACCGAAACAAGCATCCTGGAACCAGTTTCGGGCTAACAGCCCTCATCAGCCAGGCTAGCTTGAATCCAGTGGCAAAGTGAGCAAGGGACCCACGTCTGGGCATACCCTGCCAACTTAGGGCGAACAAAGCAAACACAAGGAGATGATGGACGGAGAGCTGAAACCACCCAGGGCACGTCTCACATCTGTTGGGGACCGCGGGGGGAGCCGCAAGGCCCCCGCGGTCCTTGCCGGCTCCCTGCCTCCTGCGGGAGTGGCATTGCTTTTAGACCTAGGTGGCTGCTAAACATGCAGCTCCCTCTGTCTAAAAGCAATTCTGTCAAAATCAAGAAGAACTAGTTCCCACAAGGAAGCTAGATGTTCATGTGTCAGGAAAAAACATTAATTTTTAATGAAAACCCTCACCCACCAACCTAGTTGGTGGCATGCTTCATCATCGGGTCCCACCCAAGGTGCCGAGTGCTGTGGGGGGGGGGGGTCCTAGAGGCCCCCCATTTATTAGTAAACAAACCCCGGGAAGGTGTTGGTCCCCCGGGCATTAATAAGCCCCAGGATGGGGGCCCTTGTACCCCCCTCCTTTATTATGAAAATGCCTCCGGCATCTGGCCCACCTAGTGGCCGATTACTAACAAAGCGAGGGAGCCCGCACTTTTTTTAAAATTTTCGGCAACAGTCGCGGATCCAGCGAGACTCCCGCCTGTTTTTGTTGTTGTTTTTTTTAATGCTCATGTTGAGTCCTAAGATGGCTGCCAACACGTCCTCGTTTGATGTGTTGGCAGCCAATCACATTTGAGCACAGGGACTGTCAGATCCTCAGAGGATCCGCATCCCTATATATACAAATTTGTTTTTTATTTAATATCTCCGCAACTACTGGGGTGGAGCCAATATAGCTGACTAAGCGGAAGATCTTGATCGCAGCCCTGGCAACCGGCATACCATGGCAACCCCCCCCTTTATCGGGCCCATAGACTGCTGTCTGCTACTGCGGAGCCAGAATATGATGACCACCACCCACTGAACCTGCTAGCGGGGGCTGAGGGCTATTGTGGTCACTTCCTCAGGCGGTGCTGGGGTGAGGCCTCCCGGGGCCTGCTCAGCCGGGGCTTGCGGTGCAGGGTTCTGCCCGCTGGTGCGATCCTGGCAACTGCAGGGAGGCAAGACGGGCTGGTTTGCAGAGCACCCAGGAGCAGCTTGAGTCATTGCCAGAGACTGAGGGAAGCGCGCGGCCCTTTCTACAGACTCAACCGACAGCGCGGTGTGCAGCGAGTGAGCCCCCCCCCCCAGGGCTGCAGGACTGTACGGGCTGTGCCTGAGGTTGAAAAGACATTGGTTGGACTTTGGGGTGGGGGGGGATAAGTTAACGACACCTCCCCCCCACAACAGTATTTACTGACTGCCCCAGTCGCCCGGTGAGGGACAAGCATCCATATAATAGAAGGCCCCTGTGAGAGGAGAATCAGCGGTAGGGTGAAGGACGGGTGGGCTCGCATTTGATGTGGAGCACGATGTCCCGTTCTGACTAATCAGAGTGCAGGCCCAAAACAAACAAAAAAAGGACATTTACTAAAAGACTCATTAAGATAAGAAGCTCTATGGGACCCAGTAGATTGTAGCAGCTTTGTGCCAATCAGCTTAAACTACTGGAGTGAGACCGGACTCTGCAACCTTTCCCCCCTATCTCTTACTCACTGAATTATATTGCTGCTTTCACATTGAATTTGGAAGATATTTTATGACTTAAATAGCGCACTGGGGACCTGCACTGTGTATTGCTCAGAAGGACCTAGTGTGCAATACAAACCCAGACTCTGGCCCCTGGTTTGACTGGTGTGGTGGAGGGCGAAGTTCATCTCAGCTTCGGACTGTCCATTGGAGAGAGATTGGTGGGGGCCACCTCCTACTCGCATGCCACAAAAATGCAAGGGAGGCTCGGGCCTCGAAGTCCTGCAACACTATCGAAGACAGTATTGGTAGAATGGCACAGAGTGGGGCTACAAATGGTGCTGGCATGGAGGGAAAAGCTGCTTCGCCATCTAACCAGGATATTAAAAATCTAATATTAGATAGAAATAAAGCAATTACTGAAAAGATTGGTGGGGTGGCAATAACAGTGACACTGCTGAATCAGGCTATGGATGAACTGAGAGAATGGGTTAAAGACTTGGGTACGAGAGCAGAGGGTGTGGGGGAAACTCTGAATGCACAATCTAATCAGCTAAGGGACCAGGAACACTGTCTGCAGCAGCAGGAGGCAAACTTGCTGATTTGGAGCACCGGTCACGCCGTAATAACGTGCGCATTCTTGGTTTGCTGAAGGACACTGAGACAGCGCCAGTGGAACTGTTTCTAGAGAGCTGGCTACCCAGGATTGAATGTGGAGGGCGAGCTTCATGTAGGCAGAGCTCACAGAACCCCTGGGGGAAGGCCTAAGCCTGGTGCGCCACAACGCATGTTGATCCCATGTATGTTAAGATACAGAGATAAAGCAGGTATCTTGGCCATGGCTCGTACACACGAAGAGGTGGAATATAATGGTAATAAAATATGTTTTTACCCAGATTATGGTGTGGCAACCCAAAAAACATAATCCTTTGTAGAAGTCAAACTGAAACTCAGAGACAATGGATGCGATTATGCCCTGCTACCTCCGGCGTGTTTGAGGTTTCATTAGCAAGGAAAGAGACATTTCTTTGACCCACCGGAAGAAGCCATGCAATTTATAGAGTCAATAATGTTCATATAATGGTACATGTTATTTTGGCTGCCTGGCATAATGATGCATATGGGTAGGTGGGTGAACTGGCCTTATATTATGTAACCGAGGGGGGGCACGTTGCAAATAACAGAGAATAATACATACTGCCCGTAGCAGGGACGAGAGAGGTATATGCTCTTTTTTTTTGTTGGCACGCCTGCTGACAATAGCGATATCGAACCTGGGGGAACCTATTCCAGGGACCCCCGGGGAGCACTGCGCTGTAATGGGAAGTCTGATGCTGTTGTTGTTAATGGGGGGAATGACAGCAATTGTAGAGGCCAGGTTGGG
Organism: Calotriton arnoldi; assembly: GCA_963921515.1. NCBI lineage: Eukaryota > Metazoa > Chordata > Amphibia > Caudata > Salamandridae > Calotriton > Calotriton arnoldi. Next base: position 532,826 of record CAWUFW010005832.1, on the reverse strand, counting down.
GCAGGCCACATGGGAGGGTGGGGTGGGGTAATGTTTCTTACATGCTTCTTGAGAAGGAGCGAATACAATCAGAACAGTGTTTATTAGCAGTACACGTGTTATGTGTAGGTGAGATGACCTACAAGTACACACATGCAGGCGACTATTCTATCATGGACTGTTAAGGGCATCCTGTTAAGCGTCAAAGGATATGGTCTTACGCTCATAGACAGAAAGCTATGATAGTTATGCTGCAGGAGACGCATTTATTACCCCGCGAATATGAGAAGTTACGGGCTAAATGGGGGGCAGGCTCTGATATATACGCTTTACTTCATAGGCAAGAGGAGTGCTGTTGTGGGTGGATACCAGTGTTCCACTAGGAGTAATCGCAGAATTGAAGGGAACAGATGGCACTGGAAGACCGCGCATTAGTCTGAGAGTGTTGCAGTTACCCTGGGATGCCAGGGGGTACGGACCCCACATTTCTGAAGTTATTATCAAGCCTCCCATTTACAATATGAGATTGACTGGTGTATGGAGCAGTATACAGACCCAGTGACAAATATACCAGCCTGACTGGCGAAACCCCTGACTGGCGAAACCACGCGGTCTCCTGCCCTTACCATTGGTACACAGGAAGAAAAGAGGGCTCCTACCGCTGCAGAACTGGACATTACTAGATATATGGCAGCAGGTTTTGAAAGATAACACTGAGGAGTATATATATTACCCACATTTTTTACCTTGATTAATGGGACTTAGCCCTCTATCACTGGCATCCTTGAGACGAGGGGGTGGAGGTGGTTCTCCACGCACACTAGAAGGCTTGTATGAGGATGGACGATTGATGAGCTATGACAATTTTTGTGCTAAATGGTAATCCATACGAGAATGCTTATTGGCTTATGCAGGGTTGACAGCAGCAATTCGTGAGGCTTGGATGGGATTCCCACAGGAACCGTATACACACATCATTAATCAAAGATTACCGGGCATGGTGGGAGAGGGTAGACTGATTACTAGATTATATACTCTGATCTTACCAAAAGATGCACCACGTATGGGTGCATTAGGAGTACAATGGGAAACTAATCTGAGTGAAGAACTGCAAGATCGAGACTGGGCATGTGCACTAGGCAATTGTAAGAAAGTATCATGCAGTGCCAGACTCGAACAAATCCATTATAAATGTATTCACAGAGATTATGTCTCACTGAGCTGGCTACATAAGATAGAACCCTCTAAATCAGAAAATTGCCCCAAATTTGATTGGGGGTAGGGAGAGGAAATTGGGGAACTGTTGTGATGTAACTGTGTTTATTGAAAAATCATAATAAACATATATATATTTTTTTTTTAAAGATTCCCTCGTAATTCCTACCTTTACTTCGTATTTTCATAAAAGGTTCCTGCTTCCACATTGGGTCTTGAACAGCTGATTTTATACTAGTGCAATGCTTATTCTTCACCATCACTTGGTGCTTGTGTGCTCTGAGAAGGTCTCTGGCTACTTCCTAGATTAATTAACAGCTACTGCAGAGCATCAGGTGTTTTACAGAGGATTGGGTATTGTTTTGCGCTGTTGTACAAATGTACCCATTCTGTAAATTTGTCATTATAGTTAGATTACATGATCCGTTGATCTGTGCTGTTGCTTGATCATGAGAGAGAGAGAGCGAAATGTACCAACATGAACTGCTTTGAGACGATTCACTAACCTCCAGTGTGTTTTTCTTCTCCTTCCTATCCCTAGTTCCCTCTCACAAGAACCTGTAGACTTGAGTTCAACAACATCTTATCCCACAGCTCTTATTTGGTAGAGAGTGGTGGATTTGTAATTGGAGTCCTTACCTTTCACCTGTCCCTGGTCATGACAGTAAGTAGGCATTCCATCTAGCCCCAAAGTTGTAGCCATTTGACAGCAGATCCTCTCATCCAATCCTTACACATTTAGCCCTCCTTCTTGATCACAAGATGAACGGCTGCCTATGACGCCTGGTTTCCACATCCCTCCATCCACCCAACCCGAACACTAAACCATCCACCCAACCCGAACACTAAACCAATGTCAGCTAATAGAGAAGCAATAGACCAGGTACATGGTGGAGAACTGAAACACCTTAAGTGCATCAGTAAGCCTGCACTTGTGGCTAGTCTACTTCATCTCTGCACCCCCAGGCTAATTAATTTTACTTTTGTCAACTACACTAACATGTCTCCAACCTACAGAATGGAGTACATTGTTCACATAAGTATGTAATTATATCGTCATGTGCATCTTATAGCCTCAAATCAGTCTCTCTCTCTCTTTTCTGCGGCTATGTCCTCATTTCCATCTCACTAAAAGAAGGTTTAAAGAATGTGGTTCATCTTGTTGAGTTTCAGCAGGGCAAGATTTGCCAGTTCTGAAAGTAATTTTCTCTACTCATTAAGTCTAATTGTGTGGATCTTAGAATTCACATGAAACAGCAGTGCAAAGGGGAACACCCATCTACACCTGATCTGCCCTTTCCTGAGATAACTTGCCACCTCCCAGAGAGCTCTTCTTTTGTTCAGGGTACTTTGAGACAGGTGCTGGAATTATATTGTCCTCAAATTCTATGGCATCTGACTGTCTCACATCCTGTAATGTTCTGTCTTTCAATGATGATGAGGATTACCTTGCTAGGATATCTTTCGGTGCATCCCTGGGGCAGTCCTCGGTGCACCAACCCTGTGAGCTCTCACAATGTGTATCTTTTCTTGTAAAACGTGTCGAAACATGGATGCATAGAAGACTTCAATGTCATCTCCCTCTAAGGATTTCTTGACATTCCTTATTCTTATATTATCACTTTCTGGCCTATCCACAGGATCATGGCATTTGTCTTTGAGCGCCTTCAGCTCATCCAATATCAAGGAGAGTGAAGAATGTGTATCCTCCAATGTCATGGTCATAGTCAAGATAGCACATTCATTTGTTTGGGCTCACTCATTCGCCTGTTGCTTGAATATCTTAGAAAGTGCACTCATTGTGGATAACATCTCCGCTTTGACTACTTGTAAGTGATTAGTGACATTTTTGCTTGGCTTATTCTGAAGGTCTGACAGATTAGCAAATCTTCTTTGGTGAAGGGTGGCGCTTAGCTTTTCTTAAATGCCATTGTTGTATACTGGTCTCCTAAAGTTTGGTCTTCAATGTTGTGTTGGGAATCTATTCTTATTCCGAGTCTGTTCCTCCAACATCCTTTCACATTCTATTTTCTTCGTGGATTTAGTCGGCTTAGATGAGATTGTGGCAACATAGGTCGCATTCAGGATATGTCTATTTTGTTGGGGCAGGCATGTCAGAAGGATCTGACGGTTTGTTGTGGACAGGCTGCGGTTTCTTTCCAACCATGTGCATCTTTGCTGTTAACCTTGTAATTGTACTGCTTCTAAACTGCCATCTCATTTTTGTGTAAATTGCCTTCTCATTTTCTAAAAGATGTTGTTTCATGGAATTCCTTTTATGTAGACTTGGACAATAACACTCGCTGCTTTGTTTTTCCTCCTATGCTGTTTGGATAGTTCTTTGTTTTAACATACTTAAAGTGCACACAGCGATTCTCGGTGTACAGTGCAGATTGTTTCCTTTTATTGTTGTTGTATACGCTTTTTTTCGACAGCTTGTGTCATAAAAGCTATATTAAAAAGATAAAAGGTAAACGCTTCGTACAGCATCATTTTAAGAATAAATATATATAAACAGTCCATCCTGGTGCGCAACTGCAACCAGGGTACAAAGTGCAGTTTCACCAATCAGCGGTAAAACAATTAATACACGTAGAGCAATAAGAGCATACATTTAACACATTATGGATAAGAGGGAGGGAGCATTGCAATACTTCCTAGTGAGGTACCCCAACTGTTAGACTCTGATTGCAATCCCCTGCAAACCTATTTAAAATTTTCAGCCCTCCTTGGGGCAACATCTTAGGGAGGCTAAGAACAATAAAGTGCTCGTGCATAACATATCTGTAAAACATAAATAGCCAGCCTATGAGCCCTACTGCAGTTGCGTGCGATCATCATGCTGCTGAGTGCTGTAGCATTCTTGTCTGGGTCTTTCGTCTAATAAGCCATGCATGACTTAAGAACTTTGCCACGCATCACGCATAAAGTGGTCTGGAGTCTGATCTAAGAATGCGCAGGGCAACCCGATAGACCCGTGTGACCAATTGCTTACAAATCGGTTTTAACCATTTCACCCTCGGGTGTTATATGCCTGGCAAGCAAACATAACATGGGCAACACTTTCGATCGGGGCCGTGCAACATGGGCAGTCATTTGGTGTTTGATTGCATGGGTGCCATTTTGCTGTTGCCTCGCAGACAGGGAGCGTACCAAACCTAAAATGGATGTATAACATCCTGTCCCGAGGGACCTGAATTATATCTAAAAAGGGCTCTAAATGTCTGGTCTGTTTGTGGAGATAAAATTCTGCAGTTAGTCTCCCCAAATTTGGTTTGCTGGATTCTTGCTGTTCCACCCATTCCCAATATACACGTTTGAGCTCTTCTTTCCTAGGTGGATCCTGTTGTCCCAATGCGCTTGAAGCCCCAATGCGGACATCATTTTCCTAACATTGGAGATCCAACCTATTTTGCTGCTGGTGTCTAACCGTATAACCTCAGAGAGGGCTTCCGCATAGGGTAGGAGCTCTGGGGTCCGCCTAATGCATGCCCAAAAGAGCAGCGGGCGAAGCCTTGCTATGTCGCCAATCGATCGCCTACCCATATCTAGCATAAGGGGAGTAATGGGAATGTGTTGAGGCAACATCACTAAATCCCTAAAAAACGTATGCTCAGATCTGCAAAGATCGTGGGCCTTGTCTAATCCCCAAAGCTCTGCTCCGTACAGCGATGTACTGACTGCTCTGGCGTCATAAACCTGGAGGGCTGGGGCTACCGGTCTGCTATGTGAGGAACGGTGTTCCCTCCCAAGTGATCCCGCTACTCGCTTGTGGCCCATCAACATCTTTGCTAGGTGGGGCTTCCATGACATCTTATCAGAGAGTCGGACACCAAGATAGTCAAAAGTGCCAACTCTTTCCAAGGGGGTCCCACCTAGCAAGGGGCTACCTTTATAGGACTAATGGGGGTTAAAGGCCATATATTTGGTTTTTGAGGTGTTAATAACCAGCCCCTGGATGTCCCAGAAAAGTTGGAACCTACTGAATAGTCACTGCAACCCCGCTGGAGTCTTTGACACCAGCAGGGTGTCATCTGCAAACAGGAGGGTCGGTACCTTTTCACCCCCCAGGGTTGGTGGGTCTGCTGGGTCTTCTAGCAAGAAGCTAACCACTCCATTCATATAAAGTGAGAATAGAGTGGGAGCCAAAACACAGCCCTGTCGAACTCCCCGGTTGACAGGAATACGCTCAGTCAGCTGTCCTTGCGTCCCCCACCTAATCTGAGCGTAATTCTCTTCATGTAGCCGGACCACCAATGTAAGAATAAATGAAAGGATGCCCATGTCTTTGAGTGCCAGCCATAATTTACTCCTAGGGACTAAATCAATGGCAGTCTTTAAATCAATGAATGCTAGGTAAAGGCTGCCCTTGCTGATCACCACCACTTTCCAATAGATGAGTAGGAGCCGAAACGCCTGGTCAATTGTTCCCGTCCTTGCCCTAAAGCCGGCCTGATACTGTGAAAGAATGGCATTGTCGTCTGCCCATAGCTGGATCCTCTGCAGCGGGACTCTGCTAAAGACCTTCTGCAGGGCGTCAATCAGGCTTATGGGCCTATAGTTTCAGGGGTCGTCTCTAGCTCCTTTTTTTTTTTTTTTATAAATCGGGACCACCTCTGCTCCTTTCCAAGACCCATTTGTATGCCTTGTACTCCTCTGGCTTACTGTGCTGCACACAGACCGCAGACCCCACACCATATCAGCGGGTTGTCGCAGCTTGCCCCTTGTGCAGCACTCTGCTTTTTCACAATATATAGGCCACTGGCATCATCCAACTCCGTACCTTTCCCTGGACCCACAATGGAAGTCCCTCTCCAGCACAGTGGCGTGGTCCTCTTGGTCATTCACTTGTCGATCACCACACAGTTCCTGAATTTCTCCTGTTCTGGTACGCTTATCCTCCAGTTCCTCACTCATTAGCATATTGCCACAGTCAGTGTGAATTAGGCTGTATCGTGGGGTTTGAGAAGAGCTCAACACCCAAGGATCCACATTGCTCTTGTTCTGGCATGCCACATCCTTTGGGCAGTTGTTAAAGGAGCCTTAATGAAAAACATTTGTAACACTGCAACCTTGGCGGCATCACATGATTTTATAATGCATTAGCAGCTTAAAGTTGGTGGAGGTTTAAGATTTGAATTTGGTTATCTTGTCCTTGACTAAGTAATTGCTGAATGGTCAGAATTATGCCATTTAAAGTCACTGGGTGTTGCAGTATTTCTGTGTAGCAGAAGTACTGTTTTTTCCTTGGGGCGTTTTCTGATTGTCGTGTTTCCTTCCGTTTGGGAATGTCCTTATAAAGTAAAAACAGGGATTAGGAATTTGGACAAGAAAGTAATGGCTTGGTTCCATAGCTGTTGTCTTCTTACTTCGAGTCCTGGTCTTCCTCATCAAAGTTCTGTTTTCCCGCCTTCCCATCGTAGATTTGGTGGGGTTCCCAATAGCCCAACAAGACTTGGCATTGCAGGAAATTTGTGAGGTGGCTTCTTTCTTTAGTTTCTAGTAAGGTACGAGTCTAGATGTGACAGGATGGAAGCCATATTGGAGTGGTGTTAAGTTTAACGTGGATAGGTTAACAATGACTGTTGTCATAACATACAGACTGTGATGAGGAAGACAATAACTCAGAGTAAAGAAGATGACCAGTAATTAACTAGGTCATTAAATTAATGCAGTTTAAAATTGGTGTTGTTGACAGATTATTTTTGTGGTAAAAGTGGCATTCCTGTAACCTTTCAATTTGCCCCAGATAGGCTAGGTGGCCTAAGAGAGGAGGTTTCATAATAAGACCCTGTATTATTTGCATCTATCGGAGCTGAATCTATATTAGGATTGGTATCAATAATTTCAAAAACAGATTTAAAGGACAAATCATTGATATAGGGGAAGAAGAAACGACTTCTTATTGACACCAACCCAACATGCCCCATTTAGCAAGAAACCATTTTCAATTGAATTCTGATGCAAACTGCTAACCTCCACTTCTCAATAATTCTGCAGTATTTAACAAAGTTCTAACTGAAACCACCAAAGGTGGAGTATTTGCAAAGTCTCCTTTACTGATTATAAAAGGTAAAGACCTCTTTTGGTAAACACTACTTTCTTAATTTTTCTCAATTTAGGATTCATGCAATCACTTTATTCTTTGCTCTGAAATAATATTTGGTTGGTTGTTCAAATATCTCACTGAAAACGGCCACAGGTTGTACCCTTTATCCTCCCACAGTGAGCAATATTCTTGGCATGTGTACTGATGCATCGCTAGTTGTCCATATCAGGCAGGGGCTCCAGGGTGTAGCCCTGCCCCCTGTGAGCCCCTTGAGCCACTGCTAGATTAAAATATTACACCTGTAATCATTTTATATAGCAGTGTTCATGCAAACATGACTTTCGTGTTTACGTGAACTCTGCAGTGCCCAGGTCAGTCTTCTAAGCCACTCTACAAGGCTCCTGATGACAGGAGGAGGAGGGGCCTGGGGAGGCTGAGAGACGATCCGGCTACAAAGTGTTGTTTAAAAACATAGCACTCTGTAGATGAATATCTAGATTGCGCATATGAGCGGCTTAGTTCAATTTCGATCCCTTAACACAGGCACAATCCTTTTTATTTAGCAGACATACTGCACATGCCTCAGGCATCACAGTGTATCTGCTAAAATGGGGCTATCAGGGTGCACAAAAGTGTATCCCTGAGGCCAATGAGGAGCCACACAGAACAGCATGGGCAGGACCCACATCTTCCGATATGGCTGCATTTCCAGTCCTATGAAGAATCAGGGAGAGGGCTTGATGTGGGTCTTCCTCTGAAACCTGGCCCTGCTGCTCTGTCTGGCTCCTCATTAGGAATCATGGCTTGCTGGTTCCAAAGTCCAGTGCCAGATTCCTGCTCTGCTGGTGCCTTGGAGCCTTTGAGTTGCCAGCAAGGGAGAAAGGTTAGTAAAAAAAGAAAATTCATTATTGTTTCTCTGTGCATGTGTGAGTGAATGTGTGTTTGTGAGTGCTTGAGAGAGAATGGGATTGAGTGAGAGTGTATGTTAGCTGAATGTGTTTGAGTGTCAATGTGAATGAAAGAGTGAGAATCAATGAGTGAATAAGGACAAGCGAGGTAGTGAGTAAAGCAATGTGAGTGAGTTAGAATGGGTGAGGGAGCAAGTGTGAGGGAATGGTAGTGAGTCAGGGGTGCTTCTCTCAATGGTGTTGCAGTTGCACCAGGGCACAGACTACCTATTTGAACTGCACCATCTCCACTATTAAAACAGAACACCTGCACCTCAGGAGTTCAAATCAGAGCCGCTCTACACCAGTAGCTGTGAGTGAGGGCCACTGGTTGCGAAAGTGCAAGTGTGTGCAAGTCCATTTGTGTGTGAGAAACAGGGAGTATGAGTACATTTGTGTGTGAGGGCACCCAAGGCAAATTTTGAAAATAATGAGGTGAACATGTGGCAGTTTTATTATGCCCCAACACTATCAGAGATCACAAGCCGTCACTGATGTCAGCTCTTGCACTTAAAAAGAGCTACGGCCCAAGAGGCAAAGAAGTCAGAGAGCAGATGGGCGAGCAAGATTTCAAAATCTTGGAGACACCCACTCAGGCTTTACGTTCTCATTGCTGATATACCCCTAATCCTCCTTTGGGTGATCTGAGCGCCAAGCCTAAAAAGTGTGTTGTGCTTCCAATCTGAAAGAGACACGTTAGTGACAGATTCCTTACCTTAGAATATCCCCAGGCGTCAGGCTGGATCCGGAAAGTTTTGCGTAGCAGTACCCCTGCGCGTCGGTAGGCGTCGTCGTGCGGCTCCGCGTCCGTCGTCGGCGTCGTGATCGCCGGGATGATGTCGCGGCTAGTACTTAGACGCCGCCCATGCGCGCTGGCATCGGTTCTTTCTTTTTCCGCGCCAGTAAGCGCAGTTCCGGATTGAGCAGTGCCCCAGTCATTTTTTGACTGAGTATTTTTTGAGACTTTTTTGTCCAAGATTTCGAGTCGCTTCGACTCCAAGGTGTCAGTAGGGATGCCCGGCTTCAAGCCATGCGAGATCTGTAATCGCATGATGTCGATTACGGATCCGCACCGAGAGTGTCTCTTCTGCCTGGGGCGCGGCCACGACCCCAAGTCGTGCCCCGAGTGTCGGTCCCTCGCCCCGAAGGCTTTGCGAGAGTGGTCTCGAAAGCTCCTCGAGGCCCGGCACTCGGCTCCGCGCCGCTCGAGGTCCCGGGAGAGGTCGAGGGGCCGGTCGCGGAGCCATCGTCATTCGTCGGGGTCAAAGTCTTCGTCTTCAGGTAAGGCGAAGCACAAGAGGTCTAAGAAGCGTCGCTCTAAGACCTCCCCTCGCCGGTCTCACGACCCGGCCGAGGGTCCAGATGGTACCGCCCCCGCGGCTCCGGGGGTACCCGAACAGCCGACGCCGGCCTACACGCCTGTCCCGGCTCCGACGTCGACTCCGGCCGAGATACAGGACTTCCTGTCGGCCATGGCTCGCATCTTCGGGCCTAAGGGTTACCCCGGTGCGCTTTCGGGCCCCGCGGGCCCCAGTGGGAGTCCTCCTTCGGCACCACCACCGGCTCCAGCCCCGGTGTCTCCGGCGGCTCAGGCCCCGGCGCCGCAGGACCCCCTCGGATCCAGGCCTGGATCCCGGTCGACGCCGGTTGACCTAATAACACCTACACCGGCGCCGACCTCACCGGTACCGTTCACGGCGCCGTCCGAGGCCCCGGGCGGCGCCGTCCCCAGGTTCTCCCCAGAACCGGAACCGGACACGGATCGACGTCGCTCGACGCCGATGGGACCTTTCTTCCCTCATGTCCCTCCTCCATACTTTTCACCTGTTTTGGAGGACGAGGAGGACTGGGAGGGGTCGGAAGACCCTCTCACAGCTCAAAGTGAGCCTTATCAGGACTGGGCTGAGGAACTAGGTGATGCCAGTGGTCTGGACACCTCTCCTGACCTTGGCATGCTGTCTCCTCCTTCCGTGGCTACGGAGGAGGGAGCAAGTTATGCAACGGTGTTGCGTAGGGCGGCCGCGGCCTTGCGCCTCGAGCTCCCTACAGTGGCTGTCAGGACTAACCTCCTGACGGAAGTGCTTCAGCCGGCGGCTACCTCTTCGGAGCCACTGCTGCCGTTCAACGACTCACTTTCTGACGTTCTTTTGGGCACCTGGTCCAGGCCCACCACAGGGGCTCCTGTGGACAGGAACGTAGCCCAACGCCATCGCCTGGCCCCGGGCAACACCCCACCCCGAGAGCTTGGTTGTCCAAGCCTCTACCTCTCAAACCGCCTTCCCTACGGCTCCGCCGGATAGGGAATCCAAAAAACTGGAACAATTTGGGAAGAAGATTTTTTCTTCCTCCAGTGCTGGCTTGCGGTCCGTGAACACCGCTTGCCTTTTGGGCCGTTACTCCCACTCTCTGTGGGATTCGGTGGCGCAGGTGCTGCCCAAGTGTCCTGAGGAGGTCCAGGCACAGAGACGCAGCGAAGTTCACTATCCGATGTGGCCTAGATACCGCTGAGGCAGATCGCTTGCTACGACAGTGGCACTGCGCCGTCACGCCTGGCTGAGGACCACTGGTTTTTCGGGCGATGTCCAAAACACCCTTATGGACATGCCCTTTGATGGTATCCGCCTTTTTGGCAATAAGGCAGACAGCGCGCTGGAGCGCTTTAAGGACTCGCGGGCTACGGCCAAGTCCTTGGGCCTCTCCGCCCCGCGCCCTCCGCAGCAGTCAGCAGTCTGCTTTTCGCCCCTGTGGGGCGCCCAGTCACGTCCACTGCCCAGCCACCGGCCCGCGCGGCCGAGGCTCCCGCCGGGTAACCAGCGTGCGGGTCAGGCCACCACCTCCGCCCCGTCCGCGGCCTCCAAACCCTCCTAGTCCTTCCTTTCCAGTCCACAGCACGCCAGTGGGGGGCAGGGTTCGCCATCACCTTCCCCACTGGCGCACCATCACATCGGACAGGTGGGTTTTGGACATTGTCCGAAGGGGCTACTCCCTCATCTTCGAGACTACCCCCCCAGCCATGCCACCTCAGTACCACCACATGTCGGGGACCATTTGGTTCTTCTTCGACAGGAAGTTGCGGCCCTCTTGGCCAAGGGGGCCATCGAGCGCGTTCCGACCCCAGAAGTAGGGCGTGGTTGCTATTCCCACTACTTTCTGGTGCCCAAAAAGGACAAGGAGGACATGCGTCCTATCTTGGACCTCCAGAACGTCAATCGCTTCCTCCGGAAGGAGAAGTTCAAGATGCTCACCCTAGCTCAGGTCTTGACTGCCCTCGACCCTGGAGACTGGATGGTAGCGTTGGACTTGCAGGACGCATATTTTCACATCCCCGTCCTGCCGGCCCACCGGCGTTACCTGCGGTTCACGGTAGGCCTCGAGCACTTTCAGTTCACTGTGCTTCCCTTTGGCCTTACCAGCGCCCCTCGGGTGTTCACGAAAGTGATGGCGGTGGTCGCAGCTCATCTGCGCCGGGCAGGGGTTCCAGTCTTCCACTACCTCGACGACTGGCTGCTGAAGGCGGGCTCGTCCCAGGCAGTCGTCTCCCACCTCCAGACTACGGCCGGACTCCTGCACTCGCTGGGGTTCTCCATCAACGTGCCGAAGCCGCACCTGATTCCTTCTCCACAGCTCCTTTTCATCGGAGCAGTTCTGGACACAACGCAGTTTCGGGTCTATCCTCCCGAACGGCGAGTCCAGGATATTCAGGCTATGATTCCGATCTTTAGCCTCTATCCTGGGTTTCGGTACGGATGACCCTGAGGCTGCTGGGCCTCATGGCCTCCTGCATCCTGCTGGTCGATTATGCCAGATGGCATATGCGGGCTCTGCAGTGGGACCTGAAGTTCCAGTGGGCGCAGCATCAGGGGAACCTGTCCGATTACGTCCAGATCTCGGAGGGGACTGCACGACAGTTGCAGTGGTGGCTTTCGAACCGGCAATGGGTCACGGGCAGATCCCTCTCCCTTCCCCAGCCAGAGCACACAGTTGTGACGGATGCGTCCCTTCTGGGATGGGGCGGTCACATGGGAGAGGCGGAGATCAGAGGCCTCTGGTCTCCGGCAGAGTCCCGGCTCCATATCAACCTTCTGGAGCTCCGGGCGATCCGACTTGCACTGAAGGCATTCCTTCCCTCTGTCAAGGGGAAGGTGGTGCAGGTGTTCACAGACAACACCACCGCCATGTGGTACTGCAACAAACAAGGCGGGGTGGGGTCGTGGACCCTATGTCAGGAGGCTCTGCGTCTCTGGACATGGCTGGAACATCAGGGCATTTTCCTGATGGTTCAACACCTGGCAGGTTCCCTGAATGCCAGGGCGGACGAACTCAGCCGCAGGTGCATGATGGATCACGAATGGAGTCTTCACTCGGAGGTGGCGCAAGGACTCTTTCTACAGTGGGGAGAGCCTTGGTTAGATCTATTCGCCACCGAAGAGAACGCGCAATGTCATCAGTTCTGCGCGTTGGAATTTCCAAGGTGGCACTCGCTCGGCGACGCTTTTCGTCGCGAGTGGAGTTGCGGTCTGTTGTACGCCTTTCCGCCTATACCACTTCTACCCAGAGTGTTGAAGAAGATTCGGCGCCACCGGGCCCAAGTCATTCTTGTGGCTCCGGACTGGGCTCGAAGAGTTTGGTATCCCGAGCTACTCAGTATGAGCATCGATCCCCCGATCCGTCTACCTCTTCGGGAGGATCTTCTGTCGCAGCAGCAGGGGACGGTCCTCCACCCGAACCTGTCCAGTCTCCACCTCCTTGCATGGAGATTGAGCGGCGGCAGTTGATTCCTTTCGACTTGCCTCCCGAAGTTTGTGATGTGATTCTGGCAGCCAGGCGTCCCTCCACTAAGGTGGTATACGCCTGCAGGTGGAACAAGTTTGTGGCATGGTGCACAGCAAAGACTGTGAATCCCCTTTCTGCCCCTCTTTCTGAGGTTCTTCTGTTCCTTCTTTCTCTGGCCCAACAGGGTTCTGCCCTGGGTACCATCAAGGGCTACCTTTGTGCAATCTCAGCCCTCCCTTTTCAAGTCCCCTGTTGTTAACAGGTTTCTTAAAGGCATTACACACCTCTTCCCTCCTGTTCCGTTTGTGATGCCTCAGTGGGACTTGAACATGGTTCTTACCTTTTTAATGTGCGCTCCCTTTGAGCCTCTCCATAACTGTCCTCTTCGTCTTCTCACTCTGAAGACAGCCTATCTGGTGGCTATCACCTCCGCTCGGCGGGTGAGTGAGCTCCAGGCTCTTTCTTGCAAACCTCCCTTTCTGTCTGTTCATCCAGACAAGGTTGTTCTTAGGACGCGTCCGTCCTTCTTGCCAAAGGTGGTTACTGCCTTCCACATTGGGCAGACCATCACTTTGCCCACCTTCTTTCCGCCTCCGCATCCTTCCAGAGAGGAAGAGAGGCTCCACCGTCTGGACCCAAAACGTGCGATTTCCTTCTATCTGAACCGCACACAACAGTTCCGGGTGGACGACCAGCTCTTTGTTGGCTACGTGGGTGCCAAAAAAGGTCGGGCGGTACACAAGCGGACCATCTCCCGCTGGGTTGTCTCGAGTATCAAAGCCTGCTATTCTTTGGCTAAGAAAGAGCCCCCTGTTGGGCTACGTGCCCATTCCACCAGGGCGACAGCCGCCACCACGGCTTTGGGACGTGGTGTCCCATTGCAGGACATTTGTCAGGCAGCTACGTGGGCCTCGCTGCACACGTTTACCAAGCATTACTGCCTTGACAGCCAAGTCCGGAGAGACGGCTTCTTTGGCCGTTCTGTTCTCCGAGACTTCCTCGTCTGATCTTTGTTCGCAGACCCACCACCGGGGTTGGTATTGCTGGGGTATCTATTCTAAGGTAAGGAATCTGTCACTAACGTGTCTCTTTCAGATGCACAAGTTACTATCTTGTGTAACGATATATCTGTAAGAGACAGTAGTTAGTGACAGATTCCTTAAAGCCCCACCCACCCATGCGAACTGATTTCTAGGGTTAAGGTCATCCCTTTCAGGGCCCTAGTTTTCAGACACCAGTGTCAGTTTCTTGCATGGCTCTGCGTTTCTGGCGCGGAAAGTCGTGTACAGAACTGACGCCAGCGCGCATGGGCGGCGTCTAAGTACTAGACGCGACGTCATCCCGGCGATCACGACGCCGACGACGGACACGGAGCCGCACGACGCCGCCTACCGATGCGCAGGGGTACTGCTACGCAAAACTTTCCGGATCCAGCCTGACGCCTGGGGATATTCTAAGGTAAGGAATCTGTCACTAACTACTGTCTTACAGATATATCGTTACACAAGTTAGTAACTTGTGCAATAAGAACATCCTCGAAATTGTAGGGTCTAAACAGTCTTTTGCAATGACCTGTATCAGCTGTTGCACTTAAAAAGAGCTGATATGTCGAAGGGAAACGAGAGGGGAGGCAGGAAGCCAATCAGAGTAGTGGGAAGGGAGGATTTCAAAATCTTGGGGTAACCCACTCAGGCACCACCCTCACCCCGCTGATACACTTCTAATCTTCTTTTGGGAGATTTCAGGTCCAAGACTAAAACGGTATTGTGCTTCCAAGCAAAAACAAGCTCAAAAGTGCAATGTCAGAATAGTCTTTGAAGAAAATGTATATCAACATCACAGAAAAATTCTGTGATGTTGATATATATATATATATATGTGTGTCACATGAGTCAAAGTGGGTGTTGGTCTTGCCTTTTAGTAATTTATTTTTTCCTTTTCTAACTATCTAGCTGTCTTGAGTGTGCGTTATTTCACTCAGCACTGGAGGAACTATATTTCCAATTTGTTGTCCTTCTGTGAGGATGATATATTGACTAAGAAGAGGTAGGCTCACGAGGTCGTATACTCCTGGCTTCAACATTTAGATGCGACCCACTCCAAACGCTGAGCTCAAAACCACTTCCTATCATAGTTCTGCCATGGGAAACGGCATTTACAACAGTGCGAACTACGTGCTGCCGTTACAATGCAGGCGTTAAAACGAAGGAGTCTTTACCACGCATTCATTTATCACGCATATCGTTACAACGACATGTCTTAGGAAAAGCGGCATTTCTACTTTAAAGTCCAACGCTTTTCCTACTGTTGAGCAGACTGGTGTTGGAATAGTAAATTATACCGCTCCAAAGTCCAGCGTTTTCCCTAAGGCATATCGTTGTAATGATATGCGTGGTAAAGGAATGCGTGGTAAAGACTCATTCGTTGTAAAGACTGCGGAGTAATGGTATGCGTGGTAAAGGCATACGTTGTTCTGACATACAACCTTCTGCCATTTCTATGACCCTAATGCAAAGACACAGGTTGGAGGGGACTTGTAGTGTACCGGCCACTGCACACATCACACTCACACATGCACACAGTCACTTATGTCACCTCATACCACCCTCTCGGCACACAGGAACTAATAAAAGGGACCTTAAGTGCACAGACTCAGTTCCACAACTACCAATATGTGTCATTGGTGCATTTGCAAGAAATTCACAAATAAACTGAAGACCTGGCTCTTCAACTGATGACCCTGACCTTTCGCACCTACTCAGTGCCTGGAGACCCTCATGGGCGATTAGTCCACGCTCTACAAATCCTTTTACATTACATTTGTCAACGTTCCTGCCGTGTCTCATCTTAGGCCTCATTGGAGGCACCACACTGGCAACGAGGGCCGGAAGACGTGCCTGCACTGGTGGATGCTGGGAGCTCACAGGGCCTGAAGAAAAGGCACATGAAGCGAGTGGGAGGCTTTGCTGTTGGAGCTGCTGAGGTGTGGAGAAAACGACTGTGTGTGCGGCCTCTGGCTGCTCTGGGCCCACGTAGTGCAGAAGAGATAGAAGACTGTGAGGGGGTGCTGCCTGTGCTCTAGAGACTTTTCCTGCCGCAGGGCCATGAGTTTGTGGGGCATATTTACAAGCGAATGGCGGTGCGCTGCATTAAGCCAAAATTGCTAACGCTGCCCTCCACCATTCTGAAAAAGCAGGGATGCGCTGTATTTACAAGAATGCGACGCACCCCAGCGTTTCCCCTAGCGCTGGCTCTAACTTTAGCTGCCTAACGCCAACGCAGGCACCCTTGCACCATAGTGCAGGGGTGCCTACATTGCGGGGAATGATTGTTCATGTGCAGGATGGTGCCCCTTCCTGCACATAAACAATCAGTAATGGCGAATTGTAACTTCTATGTGTGCTGCTTTATGCAGCACACATAGAAGTTGAAACTCATTTTTTAATGATTGTTTATGTGCAGGAAGGGACACCTTCCTGCACATGAACAATCACTAGTGGTGATTTGCTGTTTCTATGTGTGCCTTAGAATGCAGCACACATTGAAACAGCAAAAACGAGGAGAAATTAATAATTTCTCCTTGTTTCGCCAGGTTAAGACCAGGTTTTCCCTGGTCTTATTTTTGGCGCTGCCTCCTATTTACGCCACCCTTGTAAATAGGGGGCAGTGTCAAAAAGCAATGAGTTTTGTGGCGGAATCCCCACCACATCACCCATTGCCGCCCCTTTCACGCTAAGTGCTGCATGAAAGGGGGCCTTATTCACAAGGCGACGTTAAGATATGTTGAGTGGCTTAATGCCACCTTGTAAATAGGGCGAAGGGCTTATCGCCACCAGAATGTCACAAAAAGTGACGTTCTGGTGGCGATAAGCTCTTGTAAATATGCCCCTGTATGTCTTCAGTCAGTTGTGGACTCATCCAATAGAACCTGGTTACGTGTGATGGCCCGATTTCCAGTACGGGAACTTGTCTAATGGCACTCTTCAAGTGGTGAAGAAGGTATTGCTGAGGGGCAAAAAAGAAGGAAATAAAACTGAAGGGGGCATCACCATTCACATTGTGGCTGCACTCCTGAAAAACTGTCTCAACAGGTGCAAGAACACAAGACCGCGCTTACCACATGTAACATTGGACCGGTTATTGCAATGCCAGACGTAATGGTACGGCTTGGAATCGCAATAGAAATACAAACTCATGTCTGAATAGCTCCCACCCGACAATCATAACAACTGCAAACTTGTTGCACTACTCTTGCTGAATAGATACGTCTCAAAGAATCTTTTCTCACTAGCGCCTCAAAAGGTGTGAACAATGGGAGCCACATTAAGCAGGTTTTGTTGTACATGTCCCTGTTCTGTGAGTAGGAGTCAGTGATGTTTCAAGCCAAGAGCAATGGGCTAGACTGTAACAGACACAGTCTAAAGCATGGGTGATGATGAACAAGGCGGTAATGCTAACCAGGTGGTAGACCCTGGTCTGGTAGCTCCACAAGTCCTTGCAATGGCAGCAGCTACTGTTCAACCAGCACAACATGGTGGTGCAGTCTTAAAACCGCTCCCGTGTTTTAGTGATTTGGCTGTGCTCACCACAGTAGCCCCAAGGTACTGCATTTAGATGGGGCACTTGAACAATTATGTCAATGCAGCAAGAGGAATGGACAGTTCAGTCAAACACGCCCTACTTATTTATGCAGGAAAAGAGATATTTAAACTGTTCCAGAATTTCGGCAGTATGGAGAGTCCATCATGAACTGAGCATGTCAGAGGAAGGTCTTGATCTCAGGAGCTGCAAAACTGTTATTCCACAAGAATTGTGAGATGTGATTGTTACCGTTGTCGTCAGTTGACTTCTTGACTGTAGTACAGCAATGCCTCTACCACTAATCCTAAACAGATTATTTGAACAATTATGATTTGACTTCATATGGTGATATAAGAACTGAGGAAATAAATAACAAGTTTGCCTCCTCGTGTACTTTAATGTATTCACCCTGGTAGAGCTTTCATTCATAGTTCATTTTCCAACTCTGGATATCTGGTCACAACGGACCAGGACAAAGTTACAAGTTCAGGCCTACCACGATGTAGCGCGGGCCTACTAGAGGGAGCCAGTTACTCCCGCTGAGCAGTTTAACTTACATCTTGGGTTGTGGAGTGTTGCGTGGATCTACAAATTGTGTCAAGCAGCCGAGGCGCTGCACTGGTTCCAAAATGCAACGAAGATGCGGTGTGAGGTCCTGTTGCGTGAACGTCAAGGATCCAGTCGAGAGAGCTTTTGATGCGAAGTCCAGTGTCGGGAATGTGGCACGCAGGCTGGGAGATGCGTCAATTCTGAAGAGCTGCAAGGCTGAGATGCGGAGTTCATAGTCATCGTTGAGGCTGCCGTCGACAAGAGATGCGAGGGCCTGCGCAGAGGATGCATCATGCAGTGGCGGTTCCGAAGGCGACGCGGGCTGCGCCGGCAATGCAAGTCTTAGCAATGGGTCAAATCCATGCAGCAGTGGAGATGAGTCAGTTCTGCCTGGGGTTGAGCTGCGCAGCAGAAGTGATGCGTCACTTCTGCTGGACCCACAGAGTCCGGCAAAGAACCTTAAGCCCACTTCCAAAGGTCCAGGACTGGGGTGACACCACTTGGCAGGGTAGACTCACAGATCGCAGAGTCCATGTGCAGATGCAAGGTTGTTGGAAGCCTGTAATGTTCCTCAGGCTTCAGATCAGGAGGCCAGCAAACAGCCCTTAGAGTTGTTCTAGGTTCAAGAGATGCAGGTCCAGTCCTTCTCACCCAGGCAAGATGACAGCAAGCAGGCAGTCAGCACACCAAAGCAGGAGTCTATCGGGGTGTAGTACAGCAAAATGGCATTCCTTCAGCAGCACAGAAGTCCTTCTCCCTGGCAGAGTATCCACAGGTCCAAAAGTGTACTGAAGTGGTGGTGTCTGAGGTCCAGAACTGTTGTGCCTTTGAAGTGGGGAGAAGCTTCTAGAGGCATGCCTTTGAAGTGCACAGAAGCCCTGCCTTCATGGCCCTAGCTGCAGACTAACTACAGGTGGTTTGAGGCCCTTTGTGTGGAGAGAGGACACAGCCTATTCGGGTGTAAATGAGGCTTGGCCCAGCTCCTCCTTCCCATCCTGCCAGTGATGGTGCATCCAGTCACACCTAACCTCCCATTGTGTAGCTGTCTAGGAGGCCAACTACGCCCAGTCATGTGGCCAGAGACAGGCTGCAGGCACCAAATGGCTAAGACAAGAAACTGCCAATTTTCTAAAAGTGGTGTTTTCAGAATTACCATTTAAAATCTGACCACCATAAGTTAGGATTTTAAATTGTGATTTCAGAGACACCAAACATGAACTGGTTATCCCATTTGGAAATTACACTTATAAAATGTAATAATCAACTCCAATGTTATCCTATGGGAAAGATAGGCCTTGCAGTAGAGAAAAACGAATTTAAGAGTTTTTCACTACCAGGACATGCAGAACTTAAAAGTACATGTCCAGTTTTTAGATCGAATACACCCTGCCCTCTGGGCAGTTCAGGGCCTACCCTAGGGTGACATATGTATTAAAAAGGAGGGGTGAGTCAGGTAAAAATCTTATTTTGCCAGGTCGAAATGGCAGTTTAAAACTGCACACACAGGCTCTGCAATGGCAGGCCTGAGATATGTTTAAAGGGCTACTTAAGTGGGTGATACAACAAGTGCTGCAGGCCCTCTAGTAAACTGGAATGGCATGGGGAGCAAAACAACAATGGATTTATGCCCAGATCTCTGTACTGGGGTGAATGTTTGGCATTGTTCAACATTCTGTCCATCAATTGTTCTTTTTGCATTTGTCACCCCGAGTGGGAGGGGTATGCCCAGACGTTGGTCCATGCCACTGGAGTCAAGCTAGCCTGGCTGATGAGCGATGCAACCTTGAAACCGGTCCCAGGATGCTTGTTTCCGGTCCAGGGAGGACCTGGCCCGGCAGTTCGGGCTGACTGCTCCCATGGGGAAAAGGGTCAAGACTGATTTGCACATGACTGGGTTTGAACTGGAATGGCGTGGGGAGCAAAAAAAGAGGGATTTAGGCCCAGATCTCTGAACTGAGGTGAATGTTTGATATTTCTTCAACATTCTGTCCATCAATTGTTCTTTTTGCATTTGTCACCCCAAATGGGACTGGTATGCCCAGACGTGGGTCCCGTGCTCTCCATGCCACTGGAGTCAAGCTAGCCTGTGACGAGGGGTGAAACCCCGAAACCAGTCCCAGGATGCGTGTTTCCGGTCCACGGAGGACCTGACATGGCAGTTCGGGCTGGACTGCTCCCATGGGGGAACAGGGTCAAGTCTGATTTGCATACGGCTGGGTATAAACTGGAATGGCATGGGGAGCAAATAGAATGATGGATTTAGGCCCAGATCCTTGGACTTGGGTGAATGTTTGACATTGTTCAACATTCTGTCCATCAATTGTTCTCTTTGCAGGTCCTCTAGTAGCATTTAATTTAAGGCCCTGGGTACATGTAGTATAACTTTACTATGGACTTATAAGTAAATTAAATATGCCAATTGAGCCAACAGCCTCACTTAGATATGTACACAAATCTAGCCAAAATGAAGAGCCAAGAGGCTGATTTGAGATGGAAATTGTTTTTTTTTTTTTTTAAACCAGTATCCTTTCATCATCTCCAAACAAGAACTTTGAAGAGGAGGATTGCCCATTAAGAGTAAACGTGGCACACGGAAATCTTGAAATATACTCGGTGGGTTGAACACTAAACACCTCATGGCTCAGGTGTATCCCTGGACAAGAGTACAAGCTAGTCAAAGCATGACACCAGTGGCAGTATCCAAATGTCAAGAACAATATACCATATAGGAATCCCACTGTACCATGACAGTCACTGGGAAACTCTTCAAAGTGCCTATAGGGGGAAAGAATATTCATGCACGTTGGGACATCTGTGAGAATTTTAAGCCTTGGCAATGTACGTACACTAATGGATATTTCACTCCCAAAAAAACCCATAAAGACAGAGAAAGGAACAAATCAGTCCTGTTGGGGAAATACTAACAAGACCTTCGCACAATAACAGTTTTTCCGATAGAGACCTGCATCTTGTAATAGAGATAGAAAAGCTGAAAAGAGCAGAACCGCTGAGAGCCACCAAAGTTTTGAATACTCTTAACATATCACAATATTCTTGTTAAATGCATGTACTTGGTTTCTGGCATGTCTGGAAAACTTTTGTTTTAATTTTTTAGACCAATCAACCCTTGTCCCAATCACCACTCTTTTCATGGTCCAGCAGATAATTAACACTTAAGTGGCACTTAGGAACACTGAGCAACTTTCTTGGAAATAACACAATAAAACTGATGTTCTTTCATTGATTTCCTGCAACAGCCTAAGTATTTATCAAGCATAGCGCCTGGTGCAATGCCTATTCTCACTACACCCTTCCCTTAACTCTTCTTCTGAGGTATGTAGATGTGGAGTCATTCCCGATTTCAACATGAGTGTGCCAGATTTTAGCAGTTCATGGGAAGGGGGGGGGGGGGGCCAGGAAGGGCTCTATCACTGCACTGCATCGGTTTGCCTCATAAGTCCATGCCTGTTTGTCAGCCCACAAATAGTTGATACAACCTTGCATCCAAACAAGTTGACCAACAGAAAACAGGGGTTGTTTTTGTTTTTTCAGGAGAAGCCTCATGGTTACAATCACATTAGAGACACCTACTGAGCCCCTTAGAATAACTATAGATGGGAATCTTGTTACCAGTAGCCTTAGTGAGAATTCCAGCATATGTTTTGTAGTTTAGAGTAAGAGCACTCCACATATTTTCAGAAACTGCTGAACTGGACTCCGATCTCTGTTCATCATTAAGTCATTGCAAGGATGCTGATGGCAGGTCCTCTTTTACCACAGTGTCTTTACAACGCATGCCATTACCATGCAGATGCCTTGACCAAGCATGCCTTTACCGCGCATGGTATTAGCCAGGGCTGCTTGCCACTGGGGAGTCATAGTTAAGTCTGCGTTTCCATAAGAAAAGTTTTTTTTCCGTCTGCTTATACCTTTGGCTCCGTTTAACAAATCTTCATGAGACTTACCCTCCCCCCCCAAAAAAAGTCTCATCCACCTCAGCGCCTTCCTGGAAGTTTCGGGGTGATCAGTCAAGTGAGAGCTGAAAAAAGGTGTGCATGAATATGATAAATAAGAATAAAGTTACTGAGAGGTACACCAGAGACATTACTGAGGTCTCCTCATGGTAAGGTTAACAAAAAATAAAGAGTTTTTTAAAAATGAATTCCTTTGTATAAGACCAACATGTTTCAGCCTACTTAACTGCGAACAGAGGGTCAGGGGCTTACTCAGAATCAAAGAAATCCCTCTTTAGTCTGCCTAATGGGACTACAGATGATGTGTATTTGTAGCGTTAGTGTAATGCTGATTTGAAGAGAAAAGTATACAAAACCAAGTAATCAGTAATGGAAATAAGAAGACATTTCTTCCAGAGTCAAGTGACTCTTGTTGAAGGCAAAACCCTCATTTGCGAAAGGAGGGATGTGTTTTGACAATCAAATTTGGCACACCAGCGATTTGGCTAAACCAATACAACCCTATTACGGACTACATGTCTATTGTCCTTCCGGTCACTAGAAAATACACTTTTAATAGCAGTTACAAACATGATTAGATCACCACCCGCAATTTGTCATCGGATACCACTGGGCTTACGGATACAAAAGCTCTGGAGTCACTTCCATTGTATTTTTGTTTTGATTTTCGTATGATTAGAGATATTTATGTTGTAGGAAGCAGTAAAAGAGGGTTGGAGAAGGAAGTGATTACAAAATTTACAGACACACACCATTAAATAAAGAGGGAAAAGAATGAAAATGAAGTATACATTGTGGGGGTATCAAATTGTTTAGTCAGGAGAATCACGATGCAAAGAATGCCCCTTTATGCAAAGAATGCTATAATCTTTGTTTTTAGTATTTAATTTACCAAAGTTCAGCAAACAAAGGGGGAAGAACAACAAAACACAACAGAATCGTGCAGAATATTATAATACATTTATTTTTACAATATTACAAATTATATTTTCAGTAAAATACCATTATCTTCTCACTTTTATCCTATTCATTCAATACAAGCTGGCATGGAAAGTATCTCAGCGTCATTCATGTTGTGACAATCATATGCTAAATTGCATGAACAAGGATTTACTCAACTGACAAAGTTCCAAAGAATAAGACAATATTGGCCGTTGCCAGTATGCTTTGAAGATCACAAAAGGATTATTGCCAGTAAGTGATATGATCGAATTGGCAGACATGCTAAATAAAGACTCCTCATTTATCAGGAGGGGAGAGGGTGCACAAAATATGTTGACATAGTCCACAAAGAGGCAAAAAGAGATCATGAGTGATGTGCAACTTTGTAGGTGTAAACTACCACTGTTTGTCCATTTAACTCCTTTCCATTACAGTAAACATACGTGCGAGTTTAGCCGGGGAGAATAAATAATAGGCATAGTAGCTACATATTCACACACAGTATTGTTTATCCTGTTTTTGCTGTGCATATAAGGACGACTGGTGTAGAAAAAAAGAAATGGTGCAAGTTATAGGTATCACCAACAGATCTCTTGTTAAAATAATTACGACAGTTCACCATAGTGCTCCCATGAACAATTTTGAACATGCATCAGGCAGTTAATCTCTTCAAATTGTTAATAAGAGAGTGATCTTAAAAGCACACTGGGAGAGATAATGAGCTAAATTAACACTCTACATAACATCTGTAATGCTATCTCAGTGACCCTTTGCAATGAGATGTCCTGTGTTTATGAGCAAAAAGGTCGCCAGATGCTTCACATAATAATCCATAGAAATCAAGAAAATGCTGAATTGCAATCCCAGGTTATGTCCAGGCACTTTTATAAAATATTATAGCTCGAAAAGTAGTTTTTAAAAAACAATACAGTGCATTTTGTTCTCAAAAAGGGAAGAAACTGAGCAAAGCCAATCTGTTACCTCGATTGAATGGACTGAGCAACTTATTTTCAATTTAACAGCTTTTTTTTCGAAAACAAAGAGCAAGTGATCTGTTAGCTGCATATGTAGGTGTCAAACTCAGCGGTGATCACGTGACCTCAAATCATTTACCTATGGTAATGCACAAATTAAACAGAAGGAACAGCACACAAAACCAGCAAGAAAAGGCATGGTTTACTGTTTTTGTTCAAAGGTCCTAAAAATCAGTTAAATTGATTGGTTATAACCAAAAGAATATAATACTCAACTGTAGTGCGGTTCCTCTAACATGGGTATCTTCTACCTGGGTGTATTTTTAGTACAACAACTGCTCAACCAGAAGAACAGGAGTTCTCCGGACACCGTTATTTCAGTTTTCATTTGATAGCAGTTAGAGGAAGGCACAAGGTTTGTTTAGAAGAGAAAGGAACTTGAAAGTCAAACAGCCCTGGTGAACCACTTGCATAAAAAGCTTGCACCAATAGCTGATGCTTTCTGGAGTAGACCGAAACAGATGGACATCTCAGGTGTGCGCAAACAACCCAGAAGAGAATGGTCTATCACCGCTTCCACTGTGTGATCTGGTTCCATGAAAAGCGCCCATTTAAAGATGACTTTTCAGGGTGCACAACTTGAAGAGGCAATCTGATGAGATGATGTCATCAGATTCTCTCAAATGTTCATATTCCATGGCAGAGAAGTGCAGCATTGGGAGACTGTTCTTGGGAGGGGCCTATCTTGAGGAAGATTGTAAAGGGTGCTATTTTACGAACACTTGAAGCTGGAAATTAACTTTGTACATGAACTGACAGTAAAAAGCCAAGAACGTGGGTAGAGAAATCAAAAGTGTGCTTTAGCGTGTGATCTACAAAAGGATAAGCACAATAAAGGAGGTGGCAGAAGATGAGGATAGGGTCGCGTTTTTGAGAAAATGTGGAATTCCTTTAGTGATCTAACGAGAAATCCATGAAATGCAGAAGTATTTTTAGATTTAGATGGTTTATAATGGGGTTGTTCAAACTGTTGAGTGGTTACTCTAGTCGGATACAGAGTTGAATGTGCTGACAAATATTTTCAGTATAGAAGTCTATTTTAATTGCTACACTACTGCACAATATTTGTACGTACAGTTTGTACATTTTTTTTGTAAGAGTCATGACTGAGGATTTGAAATGTGTGGATGTATGTTTGAGAAACCGGTCAAAAAAAAAAAAAGCCTATTTCAGAAGAGATGCGGTCACACAAATCAGATACACTTTGGGGCTAAGTCTAGACTGTATGTCATCTTTGGCAAAATCAAATTCTTCATAGTATTCAGGTGAAAGTTTTGAGAGGTTGCTAAGATTGGGCATCAAGTCATGGGAAAAAAACATTTGGCGAGTGGCTTTAACCAACAGATCACCAAAGATCAGATCAGGTTTCATCTCCAAAGCCTTGCACAGATTCCAACACTAAATTAAAGGAGGCGAGGAAAGATTCCAATTTGAATACTACCATCTTAGAAACAGTAGTAAGTATTCCTTCTCCAATCGCCTCTATATTTCAGCAATGCAGACCCCCATTGTTTATGAGCTGCTTGAAAAATTTAGCATTGTACAGTTCTCCAAAAGTCACTAAACGGGTATATAGTAGACACATACAAAGAAATTACATTGTAGAAGAAAAAGAGTCCACTGTAAAAAGGAAATTGTTCTAGTTGTGAAAAAGAAAATTACAGTGGGGGATAAAGAAAAACAAAAGTCGTCCTTGAGCAACATAAAAATAAAGAAGGTTTTAAAGTGAAAATCTTCTGAAGCTGATGCATTAAAACACTTTGTAGACTTTCAACTACAGCAGCTGTTTTCAGAAGGATGACTGATGGAAAAAAGGAAACTCAAATTGCACTAATGAGACTGGAATTTGCAGACCAATGAATGCCATGCAGCACACTCTTAAGGTGTGTTCCTTGAAGTCTGTAGACTGTGATATAACTACTCTTCCTATATGATGGGAGAGTAAACTATACAGATAAGCTTGTGACTGAAAGTACATGGCTGTTGAAATATTGATCGAATCCATTTGTTCACCTAGCATGATTACATTTGACCCTGGTCGAATATTACAACTGTAGCTAATAGTCTAGTGCTCCTGAAAGTATTAATTTTCTTTGAAATATGCACATGATGAATTATGCATGTTAACATTTCCTGCTGATCCACTGAAGTTACTTAGTAAAAAGAAACCTATAAGGTTCATTCTTGGCAAAATATTACATCTTAGAGCGAATTCAGAAACTCTGGAAAGGAGATTTATTCCAGACTTTAGCCAGGTTAACGTGCCGATGATTTGCAGGGTGGAAATCGAACTTATGAATGCCAACAAAACTCACGAGGTAGTGGTCGCTCACAAACTCTCGATACAACCCCTGCACTGATCTGCCCACTCCTCAACCCCTGCATGGTGTTTACTACTGCATAATCGTACACAGTAGTGGGTGGCGTACATTATAGCAGTAGTAAAGTCCAAGAAAAGCCATTTACAAACACAGGGTATCATTTTGTGAATAGATCCTTAATGGCTTTGTGAATTGGGCCATCGAATAGGTAATACCAAGTAAGTAGACACAGGTGTGAGTCATACTCTAAGGAATCCTATTATTTGAGAATCTTAGAGGACTTCTGGATACACTATATAAATAAAAGTACCCTATGTCCTTATAGAAGCTATACAAAATAATTCAGGAAACCAGGACCTCAGACCTATGTGAGATGCTGCTCTTGGAGAACATGGAGCCCACTTGACATGGTGAACACTATTCACAATCAGGGATGTCTTAAGAATAGTACACACTAAATCTACTTGATAGGCAATGAATCATACTGTTCTGTTAGCACACAGTAATGCAATCACAAATAATGAAGTCCTACTGCACAGAAATATAATCCTACAGGTAAATGTATGGAGGACAAATAGCTCTTTAAAGAAGAAAGCAAGATGTGCACTAAAATATAAAGAATACCGCTTGAAACCTTTCAACACGTCACCGTATTAGAATTAAGACCTCAATCCACCAGTATTGAGTACATATTTAGAAATATGTGGAGAATAAGAAGCAACACATACATAAACAATCTAAAACGTTCCTGGGGAAAATGCCTGGCAGAGTTCTACACACGTTCTTGACCAACAACAGGACTGTGGCAATAACAGGAAAACAAACAATGAGGCTTGAAAGGAACAACTGCAATGAGGTGAAATCCGAAATTATTGGAATACTATGATCTATAAAACCACCTTACTTTTAAACTTGAAGGAAATGGTCATAGGGAACGTCTTTATTCAGTGCCAAGTATTTAAAGTGAAACAGGATTCGAAATAAGACGGGGCTACCTGGAGAATGTAAAATCGCGCCTCAGGGAAAATAGAGAGAAGCATCCAATCAACCTAATCCAGACCTAGATCTGGTAGAAAAATGTGCAACTGGGAAAACTGCTGTTTGCAACCAACTATTCTGTAGGAAAACGAATAGGCATTCTGAAACAAACAAGCGACAGACTGGAAGTGTTTTACGAGGAGCAAAAAAAAAAAAACACTTTGAAAATGCACTTTTGTGGAGGCACTAGAAATAAAAGATTAGGTAGATTGCTACATGCTTTGATTTTTCTACAGAAATGAAAGAGTCAAAGATGTCCAGGAAAATGGTAATGAAAACGCAGTGTCAACATATGATTATCACTTGCAGACAAGAGACAAACGTCGCCATGAACCTAATAGTACCAAGGAGGAAGCCCGTGCAAAATACAATTTTAAGTAGACTTGAAAATACTCAGGTTTTTTTCCATGATGAGAAAACAGGAAAATCATCACGAGTGCACACAATTCGATTAACCATTCTTTGCAGCTACTTGTCAGATATATGTCTCTATACATTGTCTGGTATTCTAGGTTAACAAGTGCTGTATTAAAAGAAAGAGGCAGCCAATATCCGTGGAGGCAGGGGCACGCAAATCAATAAAAATGCAAACATATTTGTATAGAAATAAATTAAGCTAATCCTGCTTCTTGCAGTAGACACTACCTCCATGTTAAATTTAAATGTCTGGCTGTTCTAGTTCAGCAAGTATTGATGTTTGCTTACATCCATGTGCTTGCAAAATCATGTTGACATCAATAAAGTAATTTCAATCATAAAATACATCAAATACACTGGACTAAAGAAATTATTCAAACTTGACCCAGCTGACACCACAGAAGCTTTATAGTGTTGCCCAGCTCAAAGGAATTCAGATCTGTGACAGCCTTACCGGAGAACTCTCCCTGTTCTAAAATGGCGGCAGTTTCGTCATTATTTTCATGGTAATCTACCATATTGTTGTTGATGTGAAATAAAACCAAACTGGCTTGACAAAAACGTGCCTACTTCCCCTGACAACGCGAATCTTTTAATGTTTTACAGTCTGCTAGTGCTGCTCAAAGGTCGATTCGGTCTCCTCTCGTGGCTGGGAAGTCCCGGGGGCATGGCACCTTGCCGGTCTCCACAAACACAGATTCGAAGGCAGCCTCTTGCTCCTCGGGGGTCGCAGGTGCAGTGGCTCCCAAGGCTGGTGTCCTGTCGGTGAATGGTGGTTGCTGCTCTGCAATACTTGACAGCGCTGTCGCTTTCGTTCCTCTTCGTTTTCCCAGGATTTTAATGTAATTTGCGGGCACCAGTCCCGTTGCTTGACCATCTCGACTTGCCAGCAGCCAGCCACGTACCTTGGGTTGTTGCTCTGATAATAAACAAACAGTCTGTTATTAAGCAACACAAACAATGAACACAACGAGAAGCATACCAGTCCCAACTTTTTTCAATCAGCGTTATTTTGCAATCTAGGCAGAACATCTATCCATTAAAATATATAAAACCAAGGAAAACATCTGTGGTTATGATGACCCAACATGCTTAGGCAAATATATAAACTACAAATACAGGAAAGGCCAGCTAAGTCGGCCATTGCTTCCATCTTTCACTACGTACTAAGCAGCATGTGCAGAATAAATAAGGCAATGCAGAACGCTGGATGTTGCTAAATTCTACAAAGTGCTGGGCTGGCAGCCCAAAGTGAATCATAGCTTGCAAACAAGTCACAAAAGTGTTGCACAATAAGAGACTCAGGGCCACATGTATCATTATTTCAAATAGCAATTACCTAAATGCGATTCTCTGCAAATCGCATTTAGGTAATCGCTATTTGAATGTATGAAACTCCATGATTTTCAATTAGCGTTTCCTAATGGGTCGCAAATGGTCCTACATCTTTAATATTAATAAGGCAGGTCGCAATTTGCGACCAATTAGGAATTGCTAAAATCACGGGGATGGTGGCCTGCTGGGGTCAGCAGACCACCATGTCTGTGATTGCTTTTAAATAAAGCAATTTTTTTTTAAATGCAGCCTGTATTCCTTAGAGGAAAAACAGATTGCGTTTAAAAAGAAAAATGAAGTGTTCTTTTAATTTTTAAAAGCAGGCAGTGGCCTGTACGACCATTGCCTGCTCTTAAAAATCATTTTTACAAACATTCACAAAGGGGAAGTAGGTGGTAAAATGCGAATGTTTTGTGACCGCATTTTGGTCGCAAAACATTCCTAAATACTGCTGCGATTCGCTATTAGGAAGGGACGCCCTAAACACACCCCTTCCTAACACCAAATACGGTATGCATCCACAATTCTAAATTGCGATTCGGTAACATGTTACCGAATCGCAAATTGGAATTCATACATACCAAAATGCATTTTACCAGTTGCAAATTGTTTGCGACCAGCAAAATGCATAATACAGGTGGCCATCATTCTTTTGCAATTCAACAGTGTGTATCACATTACCTTGACCCAGACAGCGGCACTTTAGAGTGACATTATGATGTTGGTGCAACGTTATGGACACCTTTGCCTTATGGCAAAAAATGTTCATCTTCTGCGGTTACGAACCCATGATACAAGCTTGTAGGCAAACTGTTAGTGTGTCAGGATGGAACAACTTTGGTAATGATACTGGACTGATTCAGAGAGGCA
This sequence comes from Calotriton arnoldi, assembly GCA_963921515.1. Classification (NCBI taxonomy): domain Eukaryota; kingdom Metazoa; phylum Chordata; class Amphibia; order Caudata; family Salamandridae; genus Calotriton; species Calotriton arnoldi. The sequence goes on along the minus strand of CAWUFW010005832.1, from coordinate 502,802 downwards.
AGCAGACAACTTTGCAGGAGATCGTGTTTGGGGCCAAGAGGCAGTACTTCAGATTTCAAACTGTTCAAACTCAGCCAATTATGGTCCCTCCAGCTCTACAAGATACAACTGAGCTGTGTGGAAATTAAACAGTCTTCAGTGGTACGGAAAGAGCTGGAAGACGACCTCGAAGTAATGAAAGCCAAATCCTGAGTGAAGTACAAGATTGTGGAAAGGTAAGAATTGAATGTTAACTTAGAGGGACAAGAGTGCTGACCCTACAGAAACCATGCAAGGTAGCATTGAATGTGATATAGGAGATTCAGCTGACAAAGCAAGCCTATAGCACAGGAAGGCGAACAAGCAGATAACTGGAGTCAAGCACAACATACATTTTTTTATTTAATAATAAAAAAAAATTAAATAATGTGTTGAAGCCCTTAGAAACATTGGCAAAGCAAAAGAAATTTGGTAAAATAGTCATGAGCGAAGTATGAGCAGGAACATAGAGCAGGCGTACCTTCAGAATTCTGTGCCACTAAAATACAGAGGTCCATAAAACAACTCTTTCATCGAAACAAAGTCCTCAGAAACCTGGAATGTCCTGTTTAACTCCTCCAAGGGAATCTGTGAAAACTGAGAGGCAAGCTACAACACCAACCACCACCCCACAGACACATACAGGTTGCACAGCACACACCAAAGACTTCACCTGACCAACACACTTGAAAGACAGTGGCAACCCCAAGAAGGAAATAATGCAGGTTTGTAAGGCCCCACATAGCTCCACACACTCACCTCAGCTAAAAACTCAATGGACCAAACTAAATTCACGTACAAAGAGACCTCCCTTTGAATTTGAGTGGCTATTGCTCACTGAGGTGTCTGAAAAGACAATGAGCTTAACTGAAACAGTCCCTCTGAGAGACAATAGATGGCACAACATTCCTAGGATGGAGATGTCAAGCTAAAAGTGGAAGCGGACTGTGAAGCCGAAGTGAATCAAGGCAGGGTCCAGAGATAAGGTGTCAGACTGGTAGGCCAGGAGAAACACACCTTAAATAATATTGATAAACACAAGCGGAAATGAGTTGTACGTGGGACAAAAGACTGAGTCCGCAAGCGCTCTGAGCAAATCAAGAATCAAGGGGACAAGAAGAACTTATGATCATCCCCAAAATGAACCTTTATGCCCTGGAAAATTGTAGACAAAAGGTATGTGCCCCACTGCAATGTATGGCCTCCAATCATTGGGACAGGAGTGGCTGAGGCAATGAGTGAACCAACCAGAAACAACAATATAAATGGCAGGGAAACTAAGAAAGGTCAACGAAAGATCTCCCACCAGTTTACCAGAAGTCCTCCCAAGAATTGGTGATTATCAATGTAAAAGAACTTACTTGGCAGACAGGAAGGCATCCAAGAATAAGACTGGAGGACAGACATACAGCTTTTAGGAACTACAGCATTCAACAATACCTGTAGACTATCTTGAGCTATGGTAGATATAATAGGTTTCGTTCAGCATGGAGCACAAAGGGAAGGGCACGGGGACAAAGCCACACTGGCAAGTATGTGGCAGTGGTTCAAGGAAAAGGAAAATAAAACCAGGCTACCCAAAGGTGAGCCAACAAGGCGAGATAGTGACTTGGAAAAAAGAGGCAACAATGCTTTAATCAAAGGTGACCTCAAGCCATGCCTCATCCCACTAAAATAAAGTAGAAATTGAAACTATAAAAAAAGGATATGTCAAACAATAACAGGGCTACAGATAAATAAAGACCGGCTAGGCAAGAAGTTTTGAGAATGAAGAAGACCTAATTAGAAGTGACTAGCAGGGATTAAGGGGAACTTGCCACCTTGTTGGCAAACAATTCTTAAGTAAAATCACTACTTGCATTACAAAACAATGTTACGATGAAAAGGGAATAGAAGTGTACTGATAGCTAGCAAGGAGTCTGACATCTTATTGCAATGTCAATAGGCAAAGAAGGCACGCCAATGAATAAAGAATATCGGAAGGTAGATTCACAGAAAAGAGTAACTTAGAGGGACTAAAAGTTCGAGGACAGCAACACATCTGAGTGGAATTATTCTACTGATAATTTCGGAAGAGCCGCATCAATGGCTTGATAGGGATATTGATAAGGAGCAATTAGAGAAAGGAATAAAAAGGGGCATGACGGTTCACATGAATTTTAGAAGACCTTTATCCATGCATTGAGTGTCCCACTTACCAACCACTTGAACTCATGTAGGAAACTAAGGTGGTAATACCTACCATGACTGGAGCATGTGTACACAAACAAGATAAAAATAATCAATTATGTGCCTCATAGACATAGCGCTATTAAGGATCAATGACAAGGATGGCGCGGAGGGGTGTGACTTCCTTCGGGGAGTTCCACTACCGCGGCTCTCAGATGACCAACAGGAGGAGTTCGAGGCAGAGCTACAACTGGAGGACCTTCGGGTAGCCCCGAGTGGAATGGCCAGATGTAAAGCGCCTGGCCCCGATGGTCTTCCAGTTGAATTTTATCAGGCGTATGCCGATGTAATTCTTCCACGCCTATTGGAGACGTTACAGGAGGCTAAACAGACTGGAGTCCTACCCCGCTCTATGCGTGAGGCACAAATTGTTATGCTCCCCAAACCCGACAGGGACTCGAAGATCCCTCCGCATATAGGCCTCTGTCTATGTTGGGAGTGGACGCTAAGTTAGTGGCCAAGGTTCTGGCTCTTAGACTGTGAAGGGTGGTGAACTCTGTGGTGCATGAGGACCAATGCGGGTTCATGCCTGGGAGGGGAACGCATATGAACTTGCGTAGACTGTCGCATGTTCTCCACTCGGTCGCGGATACTGATATCAGGGCGGCAGTAGTCGCACTAGATATTGAAAAAGCTTTCGATACCCTTTGGTGGGATTACCTCTGGGAAGTACTGCGGAGAATGGGGTTTGGAAGGGAGTACATAGCGTGGGTCAAGCTGCTGTACCATGGGCCGATGGCCAGAGTGCGGACCGGGAGACACGTGTCGGAAACTATTGAAATTGGAAGGGGCACACGGCAGGGGTGCCCATTGTCCACGTTGCTATTCGCCCTGGCCATGGAGCCTTTGGCGATAAGATTGCGTAGGGATATGACGCCATGGGGTATTGAGGTAGACGGTCATACTCACGTTGTCTCTCTGTGTGCTGATGATGCTCTCCTCTATCTGCGAGAGCCGGAGGGGGCGATCCCTGCGGCTCGGGAGATGTTGGACTCCTTTGGGATGTCTTCGGGCCTCCGTATTAACTGCCAGAAAACCATCTTGTTCCCGCTTGCTGCATTGGCGCGGGGCACAGTTCAAGATCTTCCTGTGGTCGGCATGGATTGGAAGTGTGATCGCTTCCGATATCTCAGAATGCAGATTGCCCATCATCCGGAGGCCCTGTATGATTTGAACATGGGGAGGGTCCTTGATGGTCTGCGGGCTTCGATAGTGTTCTGGAACAAGTTACCATTGTCGGTTATGGGGAGGGTAGCTATATCGAAAATGGTACTGCTGCCTGTACGTGCTCCAGAACTCCTTTTGCAAAATTCCAAAGTCAACATTCAACACACTAAACAGTCTTCTGACCTCCCTGGTCTGGGCTGGAAAACGGAGCAAAGTCAAATTGGATATATTAAAATTGGAAATGGATGAGGGCGGTCTAGGGCTGCCAGACCTACGGCTATACTATATGGCTGGCCTGCTGCATTACGCCGCTCAGTGGTGCATGGGGGAGCGTACGGTTGAGACAGACTTACTGGGGAGCTGGAATGAGGGGATACAATTGCAGCAGCTCCTAATGATGGGCTCTAGAGTCCCTAAAGCGTGCCCACATATAATCCGTAGGGTTACAGAGGTCTGGGGGCAAGCTGTGACTTTGGTGGTTAGAAAGGCCCCATATGCTAGCGCATTACCCTTGCGCTGGTTAAAGGGCTTTCAGAATATCCAGAGGGTTATGGATCTCTCGAAGTGGTACGAAGGAGGATGTGAGATGGCGGGGGACTTATATCAAAATGGTACAATTATGACTTTTCAGGAAGCACAGGACTTGTTCCAGGTGTCTCCGGGGCAATTCCTGCAGTACGCCAAAATATCACGTACCGTGCGTCAGATGGTGACAACATTTCCTGATGAACCAAGTGAGTCCAGCACGCTGGTTACATTGCTGGACCCAGGTTCTAGTCGGGGGCTCATCTCCCGAATCTACACGACACTAAAGTCGGACAGGGGGTCGAACTTAGACAAGATCAGGGCGAGATGGGACGATGACCTGCCAGTCCCGTTGACAGATGGTGAGTGGAGGAGAGCACTAGCCCAAGTAGCAGAAGCCACTAGTAACGCATGGTTCAAATTAATTCAGTTCTATTACCTACACTGCACATACCTGACCCTCCCCCCCCCCCCCAACGACGAGCACGGTTCACACCTGGGTGGTCTTCCGCATGTCCACGATGTGGCACAGATCCCGCCACACTTCTGCATATGGTCTGAAATTGTCTGCGTCTGCAGCTGTACTGGTACCGGGTGGTGTTATCTCTTGGCACGGCTACAGCGGTGCGTATTGATACATCTATAAAACACTGTCTTCTGGGAGTGCTTCCGATGCCCAAGAAAGGGACTAAGATGCGCTATAAGTTTGCACTCCTAGGACTGGTGCTGGCGAAACGGAGGATAGCAATCCACTGGATACATTCTGGACCACCTGTGTGGAAGAAATGGAGAGATGACCTGCGGGAGTGGGGGGTAGCTGAGGAATGTCGCCTCAAAGCAGTACGGATAGATGAGAATGCGGAAGGCGATCTCCTTGAATGGGGGCAAATGTTGACTGAAGTGTCCACAACAGTGTATGAGGGTGAGACTGTGAGTACACATAGCTCCCCGAGCGCCGGGTCCACTTTAACACCTCCCGACGCAAAACTGTCAAATGCATCCTCTCACACCACGAATACATGACTCTTGAACAAGTTATGAGTGTACTGCTAGCTTCTTACCTAGGTCAGAGGTATTGTGCCACCTGTCTGTCGCTGCCACAGGGGAGGGGGGGGGGGGGGGGTAGCGATTGGATTCAAAAGTAGAATCTGTATTCCCTGTTGTGATTGTTGTTATTATTAGGGATGTTGGTCCAATTGTTTGGAGAGAAAACCCCCCCCCAAAAAACAATTGTACTGCTGATATAAGCGAGAGTAACTCGTCCTTACGAGTAATGAGCCTATATATAATCATGGGATATTTTGTTAACAATATTGGATGTATATTGATTGTAGACCCCGGAAATGTACATGTACGTCCTTATCCTGGATATAATGGAAGCAGTGCTTAATAAAAATAAGTTAAAAAAATAAATTTAAAAAAAAGGATCAATGACAAACAGCGTAAGGAATTAGCAGCATAATAAACCAGCATTGGAAAATGCATTAGATTTCGCCTATATGATTAATAATAAGCTGTTTTTTGTTGTAAGTTGTAGCTTGCCGAGTAGTTGTACAATATAAGTTACAGAAAGTCTGTTAAAGTGTTATGACTTGTTTATGTACAAAAAGGAAATATATTGTGCTTTTACTAGTGGTATACTGTGGGTAATAGCACATTTTTGAAAAATGAAAAGAAAGAGGGAAATAATAGAATTAATTGATGTAACAGCAATATTATGTGTTTAGAGGTGTTTTGACAACTTTTGGGCCCTGTGCCAGTGCACCTGCTGCACCATTCAAATCATGATCCCATTGCCTGTAAGGTAACTACACTTGTGAATGCCTGTTTAGTAGTAAAACATTGCAATATTTGGTGATTAGAGGGGTTCCTAGAGCTTTGGGCCCCGGTGTCACTGCACCTGCTGCACCATTCAAATCATGACCATAGTGCATGCAAGGTAACTACACTTCGGACTGCTTATTTAGTAGTAAGATATAGCAATATTTGGTGTTTAGTGGAGTTATGACAACATTTGGGCCCAGTGACACTGCTCCTGCTGCACCATTCAAATAATGACCCTATTGCCTGCAAGATAATTGCACTTGTGACTGCCTGTTTATTAGTAAGATATAGCAATATTTGGTGTTTAGTGGAGTTATGACAACTTTTGGCCACTGCACCTGCTGCACCATTTAAAATCAAGCCCCTTTCAACTGCAAGGTAACTGCAATTGTGACAGCCTGTTTAGTAGTAAAGTATAACAATATTATGTGCATAGAGGAGTTCTGACAACTTTTGGGGCAGGTACCACTGCACCTGCTGCACCATTTAAATTATGACCATGTTGTCTGCAAGTTAACTGCACTTGTGACTGCCTGTTTAGTAGTGAAATATAGCAATTTTAGGTGTTTAATGGGGTGCCTACAGCTTTTGGTCCTGGTGTAACTGCACCTGCTGCACCATTGAAATCATGACCCTGTTGTCTGCAAGGTAACTGCACTTGCGGCTGTTGTTTAGTAGTAAACTATAGCATAGCCTTTGTATATTAACTTTATTTTTAACGTGCAATGTTTATTACACAACTAAGTGATAACAAGCATTTGCAATGCAATAGGTCTCACATTTGCGAGACTTTCAACTATTGTACTTGTAAATATAAAAGGCGAGCGCCATGCTGCAACATGAAGCATGGCGCCCGTGTTGTTAATATGAAAGCGGGTGCTGTGCTGAAACCTAAAGCACGGCGCCTGTGCATATTTAAGTTAGTGTAGGGGGGCAGGACGGGGATGGGGGGCTGCGACATGGGAGAGGAGGAATAAGATCGAGAGGCGCGGCCGCCATTGTTCAAGCTGAAGCGCGGCTACGGGGTGCTGCGTTGTGTGCAGTGTGAAGATTGATTTGGGAGAGCCGCACATAGGAAAAGAAAGGCGCGGCCACCAATGTTGAAAATGAAGCATGCCACGCTGGTGAAATAAAAAAAAACAATACACGTCTTTAAGAAAAACATAAAAAAAGAGCGCGGCGTGCCACATTGTGTTAAAAAAAGTATATTAGAGTGTGTGCAGCGTTAATGGCGCGGCTTACATTGTTGAAGCAAAAACATAAGCTAAGATAAAAAAACTTCAGAGTGGGAGTTAGTTAGAATAACATGGAAATAGGATGTAAAAGCCAAAAGGAAAAAATCTTGGCAGTGTGTATATTTCTCAAAAAAGGTGTGTCCACAAAAACCCCTAAGCAGGATGTCCCCTCTTCAATTTGTAAAGGCCATAGAAATAAAAGTGGCAGAAATTAAGCAATAACATAGATATTTAAAGACATAACATTTGTAGTAAAACATCAATTTTACCGAACAAAATTATTTGTTTCATTATCAGAACCGATTTCCTTCTTTCTTACAGTGGTACGAGAGACAGAAGGTTTTGGCAAGGTCTTCGGCTTTAAGCTGACTGGGTATAAATGACAGATAATGAACATTACCATCCAGGGACAGTCTCAGAGAGTTGAAGAGGGTTTACCTCTGAGAAAGCAGAAACAAAGTGAAATAAATACTCGGTCATCCAGACAACTGACCTAGTGAGCCCCCCCCTATCAAGAAAATTACTCAAGAGGTATCCTGTAAGTGCTGAGGGATCTTTGTAGATGGCAAAATCTGTACATCTGCAGCTTAGGCAGGACAGCAGCTGTCAAACTGAATATTGCCCCTCAACTACATGTTGTAGCCTCCACCACTTGGTTAACCACACCAGCGCTAAGCACTTGCAACTATGTTGACAACATTCATCCAAAGAAGGGGAAAAGCAAGACGTTCACCCAACTAAAACTTTGGGTCCATGTGGACTAAGCCTTGGTGCGAAGTGCGCTCATGGATGTTTTATGAATGCCTTAGGAAGATAGGCCAAAGAACCTAAAGCACTATACCACCCACGTGGAAACGTTTGAATAATATAAATACAGTAACCAATATTACAACAAAATATCGAGCACCATGATCACGAGTGACTATTGAAACTAAAAGGTAATACTTGCCTGCCCCACAAACACCCATTCACTTTAACCCTGCATTTTAACAACCTGCCAATGACTCGAACAGAGTGTTGGGGAAAGGTGACTGCAGGATAATAGCCAACTTATTTAAATGGGATAGGTGAAATCTGTCAAAGTCTGCAAAAAAAAAAAAAAAACTTCACATAGGGGAAAGTGAAAAAGACAGGCACTATTTGATTGGTCAGTAGGTGATGCCCCCTAATATCAAAAAGTCTTCTCCCCAGACGTTCCCTTCACCTTTCATAGATCCCGGTCTTTAACACATCCTGCACCAGTACTATGGGGCCGATCACAGCATAATATACTATACTATCATTCCACAAGCCAAACGTGGGCTATCCAAAGAAGATGAAAAAATATGTGGGGCATGATAGGGTTGACCAATGGGCAGATTTATACATTAAAGGCACTGATCAGAGCACAAAGCAGAGAAATAGGTTTTAAAATAAAAACGGGCTGGTGGTACATAGCACCAGAGTGTCACATATGATTTATGTGAATGTCTTGGAGACGTTAGAAAACCTGTGTGGCACGTGGTGGACCTGTCTGAAATTACACAACTAATAGACAGAAGCACTAGAAGCTATACAAATATAATAGGCTAACACACCATATTTAAACCTGGGACTCAGGTCAGATTATATTAAGGCCATAGGAGGGACAACTGAAAATTGATAATGTAGCTAATCCAAACATCTAAAGTGGTGATAGCGCTACATCAGAAGTGCATCAAGTCTCAGAGATGAAGGTGTGGTATTTAATAACTAAGGCTACATTGATTTGATTTATGCATTTATAACGCGCACGAATGTCCGGGGTCGTCTAGGCGCTGAGGTCGGGTGGACCAGGTAAGGTTGCCGAGGTGGTGTGTAGAACATGTTAGTTGGTGAAAAGCCACGTTTTTAGCACCTTCCTGAAGGATAGCAGCGTAGGGCTGTTCTTTACGGCAACAGGTAGAAGGTTCCATGTTTTGACAGTCCCTAACAGAAAGCTTCTTCCACACAAGCGTGCTTTCTTGAACCTGGGGACTTGTAGGAGTTTACTATGTGCAGATCTTAAACTTCCTCAAGAACAGAGGCCAGGCACCGTGTAGTGCTTTAAAGGCTAAGCATTGGGATTTGAACTTAATCCTTTTGTCCACTGGGAGCCAGTGAAGGGCTCTTAGGCCGTGGGAAACAGGTTGGAACGTAGGGATATCCAATAATCTGGCTGCCGCGTTTTGAAGACGCTGCAACCTTAGTAAGTGCTGTGTTTGGATCCCCATGTACAGGGCATTAGAGTGCATTGGCTATGAGAAAAAATGAAGGCCCATAGCAGCAAAGTGACACTAAATTCCTACATGACTGGCAACCACTAATCTTATATCTGCCGAAGGTAACATACACTATTGATGTTCACCGAGTTGAAGGTCCCTGTTGCTCTTTGTCTAAAGTATTATAAGAAAAGGGTTAACATATGAATACTGGTTAAATCTGTGTACATTCCCACAAACACTGTTCTGCCACTGACCACACAGTTCAGCTGGTAAAGAGGAATAGGGGGACAGAGATGGAGGAGGTTCTGCAAGATGACGTAGCAGTGACAGCGCAGGACGTAGGCACAAACCTAGTAACATATGGGAAAGCTTCTCAAAGCTAATTGTCAAACAGAACCAAAGTAAATGTGATTTGTGTGCCCTTTTGCTACAGAGCTTTGCTATAAAGAAGATTTCTAAAAATCACTACGGAAAGTTCTTGAGTAATTAATTCACAAATATCACCACATAATAATCCTGTTCAACCACAAGACACATAGGGTTCTAAAGCTCACATTGATGATCTGGAACTTTTTCGAAAGGAACTCAATCATGCTGCTGATATTTATAATGTATATGTGATTGTGGGCCCTGTTAGCTATGTCACCAAGTATTTTTACAATTTTAAACTGCTAGAAACAACATGGAGTACGTGCATATCACTGGAGTTATAAATAAGGATAAAAAGGAAGTACAATTCATAAGGCAAATTGTTTAGATACTAGATTGCCAGTACATAGTATATTTTTCACATTGCAATAAAGAGAAAACAAGCATTGGCATAGCCAATAGGTCTCACCTTTGGGACCTTATAAGTATTTAGTTATGCAGCACAATATCCTTGGTGCAACAACATCAACTGTTGCATGGCTAAACACTTATAAGGTCCCAAATGAGAGACCTATTGGCTATGCCAATGCTTGTTTTCATTCGCACGAGCTGCAAAATCGAAATTGAGTGGGAGAGCCATTTCTCTTTTTTATTGAAGACATCAAAAAGAACGACTGAACTTCAGGATGGGAGCTGATGAGAAATTTAGTGATGTCGACATGGGATTAAAACCAATAGAGATGATGTCACCCTGGCTGAGAAGGGAAAAAAAGGTGAATGATGCATCCCCTGAAGAAATGGATTGACCCCACGTCACTTTTGGCTCTGGTATAAAAGTCTTCCTGCAGTTTTCATGGCTGTCTGCAATCAGATCACTCCTAAAAGACTGGGCAACAAAAAAGTTCCTTCTGATGAACACAAGGGTGAGGCGTCCTTTTCGTCTGCTTGTCTCTTTCAGACTGAGGGACAGTTCACAGCATCAAACAGCAACAAGCCGCATTTCTAGACTAAGCAACAGGGTTCCCACCTGCAGTTTTTGGAACAGAGCAGCTCTGGAAGGTTTGAGCAGGCTGAGCGTTTCAAAGATGCTGACAGAATTCGCCACAGTTGTCCTGTGGATCAGGTTTGATCTGGGAGTGCATGCTGCTGCTTGCGAAGCTATTCGGATCCCGATGTGCAGGAACATGCCATGGAACATCACCCGGATGCCCAACCACCTGCATCACAGCACGCAGGAGAATGCCATCCTGGCTATTGAGCAGTACGAAGAGCTGGTGAACATCAACTGTAGCCCAGTGCTCGGTTTCTTCCTCTGTGCAATGTATTCACCCATCTGGACCCTGGAGTTCCTGCACGACCCTATCAAGCCCTGTAAATCCTTATGCCAGAGGGCAAGGGATGGGTGTGAGCCCCTCATGAAAAGATACAACCACGTGTGGCCTGAGAGCTTGGCTTGTGATGATCTACCGGTTTTTGACCGGGGTGTATGCATATCACCGGAAGCCATAGTGACCGACCTCCCTGAAGGTAAGTGAATGCAAAGAGTGTTCATCAGTAGGTCTTATTTATTATAAGGGGCATGTGATGGCGCTCTGTACAAGTGTCATAGTCTTTATACTTAATTGCAGTCAGTAGAATAAGAATTGTTTTTGCAGAAGTCATTGATATGTCTCAGGAGTGCACTTCAAGGAGTTGCACTATTTCAAAGCAAAACGAGTTCCTTAAAAGAGCACAGTTACTCCTCAAAGTCTAAATACAAACAGATCAAAATTTCTAAAGTACCCAAGGATGTGCTGATTTATTTTTTAGTCATTTTGAAAATCTCACACGAGTACATTCAAGTGAGGGGGGTTAATGTAAAGAGGAGCCAAAAAAATGACTTTTTTCCGATGATAAATTAAGAAATAGATGTTTGAGAATCTCCAACATGCATATTTCTGCCACCTGTTCTTCGGCAGTAAAAGCAACCAAGGTTGTATTTTCCAGCCAGGCATTAGTTCCAAAGTGAAGCATCAAACGATATACTTGCAAAAATCGTTTTGTGCCACAGCAGGTAAGCTGCACTCCTGAATCAGTGTGACATGCTGACTACAATGCATGATGTTCTGATGCCATCATGTGGCCACTTTTGATATTGCAAGCATCGTTATAAACACACTGGCATGTTAATGCTTGCACTCGTGCTTGTGCTGGCATCCACGACAGCGAGCAGCGGCGCGCAGGCCATATGTTTTCAATTAGCACGCGCCGCTGCTCGCTCCCGCAAGTTGGATGCCAGCACAAGCACGAGTGTGCTTGAAAAGGAGCAGACCAATTTCTAAAGGTCATCTCCTAGAGCAGCGCATGCACACTGCCTAGGCGAGACCTAAAAAAAAAAAAAGAGGGTTACATGAAAGTAATTTTCTTCTTTACTAAACTGCTCACAACAGTTCCTTGAAACCTTCTGAAGCAAGCAAAACATGCAGACCAACGTACCTCTGGGAGCTAAATTAAGCATGTCTCCAGCATAGAATGATAACTCTTCTTCGGAAGCAGCAGTAAAATCATATTCAGCTTTTCCAACTACATGGTCATCCTCTCCATTCGCCCAGTTAGTGGTAACTTAAATTAAAGGAAGTAGATTTAATAATTAGATACGTTCCAACATGAAAACAACACAAAAGAGCGTCCTACTGAATATTATGTGTCAAACATATTTCCTTGCTTCCTCTTAGATTTACTTCCCAAATCAAGGTTCTGCTTAAGGATTTGAAATCCCAGGGTCAATAAGGGAAATGGGCATGCAACGCTTCATTTATTTATTTATTTGAGAAGTTTTATATAGCGCTGGCTAGACCCGGAGGTATCAGAGCGCTTTACATGAGGAACATTAAGTTACAAGTTACAAATTACATCCGTTACAAGAGCATAGCAAAACACAGGCAAAAAAACGAACAAAAAAAACAATGTTGGCTGCTGAGGGAAGGAAACATAACGGGGAGACGAGGAAAAGCAATGTCCACTGTCCGGCTGGGTAGGTGACGGCCGAGGGGGTGACCCAGAGCCAAACTCCTCTATAGCTGCCTAAACAGCTCCACCGGGCAAAGGCCATGTTGTTCAGTCTCCACGGTAAGTAAAGTGTTCAAGGTTTCAGCCCAAGGGGTATTGTCATAGATCGATTGGCAGCATCCCTCCCAGTATTGCTGGGAAGCGCCATCCACTTCACTCTGCGGCTTGCCCTCACCTCATTTAGGCCCTGTGCCAAGGCATCCGCCTCTGTCTTCGTGATCATGACCTTTGTTTAGGTGGGGAATTGCAGCAGGGCACTCCTGATTGCGTGAAATAGGAATTAAATGAGGGAGCTTCGGACTCAAACAGTCCGGCCCGCCCGGCAGCTGCATACCAGCGCCGACCCAGCCAGGCTCGAAGTGGTAGTAGTAGATGTTGAAGATTTTGTTGGATACCTTATAGGTGGGATGGGGGCTGCGGCGGGAAATGGTCCAATTAAGAGCACAATTGTCCTTTCGAATTCGCAGGCCCCTTATGCCAGAAGAAAAAAAAACAGTCAAAGACTTGCTGTTGGGTTGCTAAGTACTCGCCAGTAAAGCTTCCAGAGATTAGGTCAGGACAGCCATCTTAAGGTCAGGCAGACAGAATGTGTATTCATGCGGTCCCTGTCCACCTCCCCCCCCTTTCAAAATATGAATAATTATAGACCAGAAAGATGGGAGGACTGAAGAGCTAGATACTAGGTTTAAAACTCATGTGATTAAAGGTGGACATAAATCTTCATTAAATTTGAGTAAGCCATGGGGATGCCATCATGGCCTGGGGTTTTATGGGTAGTGCTAGAGTCTAAAGCTTTTAAAACTATATCCAGTAAGATGGGAAGAGGGTCATTTTGCCTAAAAGATCTGGAGGGTAGATCGCATCTAGAACAGCATCATGTTGTGGCGGGGGGGGGAGTGGAGGGTGGTTTGCAGATTCAGAGGAGTAAGTTTAGATTACTAAGCAACCCTGGGCTTTGGTGATATTATGACATCTAGGTTTTGAGATAACCTCGGCCTCTGCCGTTAATTTCCAAAAAGTCACAGAATGTCCAGGCTCACAAGCAATAGCTATAGAAGTCCACACTATGGATTCATGTTTTTGACAATAATCACATGTATAAACACCTAACTGCTTATTTTTCGACTACTGCAGTACTAAAGGAAGGATCTTTTAGTGGCTTTTAAAATTCCTTTTTAAAACAGCACACCCCACACTAAATCAACCATTTGAGGTAATATGTCAAAGGTTTTTGAGGGTTAGAGCCCATCTACGGTATTCTAAAAAACGTCGAAAGGGGTCTCAAATGACACAAGAACTTGGGTGCTTGAACCATCCTCACCAAGCTATCAAAAACTGAACCATATCATTTATTTGTTGGCGCTCTACAAAGGGTACCAATATACAGTGCATGACAATAACAATTGGGATGCAGGGCATCTGATACAGAAATATTCTAGCATCCAACCAACCGGGGCCTATTGAAACAGGGAAAAATGTGGTTAGTCTGGAAGCAAAGTGAAGTACATCTTTGATTAGGGTTAACTTTGCGCCTTAAGATGGCATTCCTACAATCAATCCAGGGAGACACCAGAACCTGCAATATACAGCGAAACACATCTGGTTGCAGAAAGGGTTTACCCTTTTTACAGTGTGGAGTGGGATCTTTCATTTTTTTGCTTTACATACTAATCCTCGAGTGCATCGATAATTTGTAGGAAAAAGCATTCCCAATTTAGCCATCTCTAGTCATTCAATGACTATGTAACCCAAACTAATATGCACAGTGGATAGCTGCGTACCATCTATCGGGAGACTTCGAGTACAGTGAAGGTGTTTTAATCACTTTAACCCTTTCGAGGCACACAGAGAACAATATTCTGTCAAAAAAGGAGCCAACACTAGCACGAAATCAGCTGTGCTGCTAAGTCCGCGCTTCAAGTGGGGCGTGCAAGAATGTCACCAATAAAGAGGACACTGCCATACCACAGATTATGAGCTTCCATAAGTCCAAAAGCAATTGGTTTTCGATATCAAACATAGTGCCTCAAACTTGGATAGCTGATTCTGACTAGATAGTGCCCTCATTTGAATTAGGAGGGTAGCCAGAGCAGGCCTTCTTTGCATTAAAATCACCCTGCACTACATGAACCACACCTTTTGTTGTGAAAGCATACCTAAACCTGGTCGAACACTCTAGAAAATTAAATATTGCAAGTGAGATGATGAAGTATTTTTGAAGAAATTGATATAAAAACGTACAGTTAAAAACTCCCGGAGAAAATGACAATTCCAGTGCTTGAATATTATTACATTTAGAAGAAATGGGTGCAGCTTTATAGGGGATGTCTAGTGAGTCGCATTTGGTTATACAACTCACAAGGTCTCTGTAAGTAAGGCCCGACAGCAGCATGTTTCTAACTCCGATTTACAGACCATGCCCCCTGAAACAATATTAACTATTATCTCGGACAGAATCCATGGCTTAGCTACAAGTCGATTAGCCAGACCCACTATACTCAATGACAATATGGAAAGTTCAAGGCGAAGGTCCCTCATTTTTGTTAAGATGCAACAAGATCCTTTATTTTGCGAGCTTCGTCCATGATCATAATAAACAAATACAGGCTTCCTCTGCAGATCTACGGCAACAAAACATTAGAGGTAGTATTTTTCCCCTCTTGTTTAAATTCTAAGAGGTTATCATATAGAGAATAAAAAGTGGAAGGGGGCCAAAAAGCAGAGAAAATGGTACTAAATTACCTGCATGTTAGTCATTCTTACAAAAATATCATCATCGACTTCAATGGTTAGCCTTTACGGGTGAAAAAACCCAAATCGGGTAGAGATGTAAATAGGAATATGAGGAAATATACAGCACATAAGATTTGACATCAGAGGTGGTTGCAATTTTTTCAGTTTTGTTTTAAATTTGCTTTAATTAGTTTTTGTGTGGAAAAAATAATAGAACAAGCAAGGTGATGTTCAGATAAATCAATAGCTTGTCTCTCTCATAGGTGAGGTCGCAGCACTCCATAGTCAAGTGCAAGGCAGTGTTACAGTCCTTGAAGTTTAACAAACAGGCAGTTAAAGGCAGGCCAGTGCACCCAGTGGGAGGCATGGTCCCAGTTATCTGTGTGCGTGCTCAACAGAGAACATGGGGGTAAAGGTGCTTAAAGACATTTTCCAGCATTTGTTTTCAATACAGTCTTCCATTCAGCCCATGGCAGTGGATTTGGTGATGGCAAGAATCTGCAAAATGTTGTGGGATGGGTGTGCCTCCAAGTCTTCAATTTCATCCTTGATTACCTCCACAACGCGTTCCACAGCAGATTCCTGCTGCACCGCCTTCTGCAGTTGACATCCTCTGCTGGGTATTGTCAATCTTATTGTCATGTTTATCAATGTACTCCTTCCTTCAGTTTAACTTGTATGTCAAGGTATCAATTTTCTAGTCAATCATGAATAAACTTTGTTTCATGTCAGTCAGAAGATTGCAGACCCAGCCCAGGCAAGCATCACTAATGTACGATCCGCAGGGGTTGGGTGTGGGGAGTTGGGTGGGTGTTTCAGATGCCCCACACTCTCTAGTCCAGGGTTCAGTTGTTTTTATTCTTAAACTCCACAGGGGGTCACAGCACAATACATGGCCCGGCCACCCCAGTCACAATTACGCCAACTTTGCTAGGTAACGACTCCAGTCTACATACTCAAGCCTAATGGAAGTCAATCTTGCTCATTTATCTCTCACTACAAAAGAAATTAAGACACTTTCATTTTTGTACCCGCATTAGCCATCGCAAGGGAAGGGGCAGGAGGATGCCCTTGGTATCAGCGCCCAAGCCCAAGTTTATGGGACAAAATTTGGACTAAAATTCATAAATCTACCAGAGCTGCCAACACTTTACAATCCCTTTTTTTATGTCTCGGCTCCAAGAAGGGGAGAATGCGCTGTCTTGAACCGAGACATGGTGTATCTACATCGTGGGCTTCTGCCAGTCCATAGGCTTGCCATTGGCTGTAACCATTGTCGCTCCATCCTTATCACCATTTGACAAGGGATTGCATAGGTCATGCCTCTTCCAGTAATAAACCTTCCCCGAGAGCGCCGGTCTATTACTGTAAACCTACCAGCAGCCACTTTTTAGGTCTCGCCTAGGCAGCGCGCATGCGCTGCTCTAGGAGATGACCTTTAGAAATTGGTCAGCTCTTTTCAAGCGCTTGTGCTGGCATCCAGCTTGCGGGAGCGAGCAGCGGCGCGCCTGCTAATTGAAAACACATGGCCTGCGCGCCGCTGCTCGCGTGGATACAAGCACGAGTGTGAGCATTAACATGCCAGTGTGTTTATACCGATGCTTGCAATATCAAAAGTGGCCACATGATGGCATCAGAACATCATGCATTGTATGTTATGAAGCTGAAAATGACCAAGCTCGACATAATGGGAAGAGGCTAGCAGATTTCTTTCCGCGATATAGAGAACACCAACAAATTCTTTATAAAATGACAAGAACTATGATTATCTAATGCTTAAATGATATTTGCAAAGTCACTGGTAGCGGTGGAAAACAGAAGTTAGTAGTTTACTGTATTTTTCCCATGCTATTACAGCATACAGACATAGAAGTGCCAAGAGAGAGATGGACCAAAAAATCTCAACCCTACCCATCACATCCTACTCAAGACTTTTGCTGTGTCTACGCCCTCTAGGCAGTTTTATTGCATCTCCAAGCTGCACAATCGCAAGCACGCGCTGAGACGACCTGAGCAGGTACATACTTCAGACACCGCTTCAGACCCACTATTGCCTGAGAAATAGGAGTCAGTGAAAATCTATACGTGCACAGGTATGTTTGTTCTGTTGACTCATTCCAAGTACATGTTGGACAGACTCCCTCAAGATCAGACTCTTGATAGGGCCTTCTGTCACTGAAATCTCCCATAACAACAATTAGACCTTTAATTGAGCTTTTTTTTTACTACAATCAAAGACGTTAATGGGGCCCTCTCATAACGTTTGTCTTCTGACCCTAATCTCAAAATCTCTATTAACGTATAACCTCAATTTAAATTTCTATTTTAATAGTGACATAGCTAACGCACTTTTAATTTGTCTAAAAAGTATGTTCCTTATATCATGAAATATTCATGAACTGTATATATACATTCTTGTACAATCGCCCATTCCAGTTATCATCTTATAATGCCATTGCTTCGACTTCAAATAAGACAACATAATCAACATCTACCCAGTCTGCAATGGGATCATAAGTAGATGAAACCCACCAGCAACATCATTTTGGGATAGGCTACCAATTAGTTACCCTAAAACACTGTGCTAACAGTCCCAATATCTGTCTTAATTGTGTGGCATATACCTTCGGCAATTCAGAATTTGAAGTAGATACTAGATACTGGACAGAAAGGACACTCCCGCCCACACACGGCTGGCTTTATCAAAGAAGCGATAGCAATGCCATCTGGTCCTGACCTTGAAAGGTGTTAAGAGGCCTTTTGGCTTTGCCTGTGCTGCTCATCACCAGCAAAAAGACAAATAGAAGGTTGTTATTTATGCGGATTAGCATCAGCAAAAAGCCTTGACAAAAACAGAAAAAAACAAAATGAAAAAGACTGGCCTGTCTACAGGTGCATGCGTAATCATGCATGCGCGACTATTCATCATGATGCTGAGGTGGCTATCACAGGTTTGGCGTTAGCCAAGACCTTTTGATTTTACAAACATTATGTATAATTTACTTACAAATAGTGGCTTTCAATCACCCCTTTTCATTCATTGGTCTGTTTGTTGCATCAGTCACCGTTTTATTTCATCCGCTACATCATACAGCATGGGGCAATTAGTCAGCCTAATTCAGCCATTGGCTAACTTCACTCTCAGTAACAACATTCTACTCTTTTACAAGGAACACATCCGCAAAGAAAGTAGTTCATTTAATGCTAGAGGCTACTATGGAAATGCCTACCTTAGGAGAGTAAAAAGTTATTTTTGCTTTTATAGCTTTTTTTTTTTTTTTTTTTTAGTACCATGAGGACCTAGCATCTCCTCAAACGAGGAAGTTTTGAAAAAGCATAACGAGACAAAACAAGCATTGGCAAAGGCGAAAGGTTAACAACAACTCTGGGCCTATTGACTTTGCCAATGTATGTTTTTACTGTATGCCTAGCCTACCCATGATGATGTATAAGCAGTCACGCATGCATCATCAGACATGCTTACATAACAGCAAGACACTACAGTGGCTAGTTTTTTTTTTTAGTTTGTCACTGGAAGATACCAGACGCCCATCTTGGAGCAGTAAATAAAATGTTCTCAAGAACACTATATATATAGTGTTCTTGAAACATTTTATTTACTGCTCCAAGATGGAAATATTGGTTTAAAAGAAAAATGGGTCCAGATAATATTTTTACAGAATCGTGTTTTGACTGCATGTCTTCATGTGGTAGATATTATTCCAGCGATGAAGGAGTACCTGGCAATGTTAGGTGTCAATTACTATGATCAATGCAGGAGTGGACTCCTTCTTACGGACACCTGGCCAAACTTACAGAATGTATTGATATGGTTTATGTTTCCTGCATATATTGAAGATGTTAGCTTACCACATGTACCACAAATAACACCAGAGTAGACACTGGTGGTCAGCACAAGGAAATGGAATACTGGATTACTTTTTAGGTCTTCTCAATACAGATATGAGAAGGCTGACGTGCACCATATAAAGTCACGGGTGGGATTACCAGAGACTACACGTGACCTCTGCACCAGTAAATACAGAGGCAAATTCAGATTCTCAAAGAATAGGATTTTGAGACAGGCTCTGCTCCATGGGGTGTATGCCAGAATAAGGTGAAAATCTAGGGCAACAAATTTGGGGGTACAGCATGCAAAACATGGTAATTTCCCACAACAGGTTTCCCACGCCTAATTCCCCCAGCGGGCGCAGGAACACGGGACCTATGTTAATGTATGAACGTGTGTTAATGCATCAGAATGTTTCTGTGTACATGTGTAACAAAGCGTATGTTCATCTGTTTCTACGTGTGTCTGAATGTATTTGTGTATTGGAGTACATGCATGATATGTATGCAGGACTAAATGTGTATGTAAATAAGTAACCATTTATGCGTCTCCTAGCATAATTGTATTGCACATCTGCATATGCACCTTTATTCGTGTGCAAGTGTTTATGCATCTGGGTGCCTATTTGCATGTGTCTTCTTGCATCTGCGTCTATGTGCATGAGTGTTTGTGTCTCTCTATGCACGAACCTGTGCCTATTTCTGTGTCTGCATGCGTGCACCTCTGAATGTCTCTGTATGTGTCTGACTGCACGATTGAGGAGTTTCTGCATGATTTATGCACTAGTCTCCTTGATGCATGTTTGCCTATCTGACTGTCTGCATTCATAACTGTGTATTTTTGTCTCTGTATATACACAACTTTAAGTCCTTGCGCTTATTCTGCTGACCCCGTGTACTTGTAACCGTTCTTGTCCTGTGAGTTCTATTTTGATATGTGATTCTGTCTGTATTCCTATTTGACACATGTACTGCAACTGTTACCTTCCTTTCCCCACAATTGTAAAGCGCTCTGATATCCCTCGGGATCATGTTCGCGCTATATAAAACTTTATAAATAAATAAAAGACACAAACTGGTTATGGTGTCCATTAAAATCCAAAACAAGCCCAGGCTCGTCACAATCCTCCCAGGATAATTTATGTGGTTCTTAACAAGGCACAGGAGGAAGGGACCCTTAGTAAAGAAAGTGATGGTCTGTATCTTGCTAATGAGACGGTGGGCAAGCCACCCAGAGCTTTGTGAATTAACTACGAGAAGGGAGCAGTTAAATCCATAAAGGGGTAGGAACACCTCTTCCAGAGCCCGATTATTATTAGAAAAAACAATTTACTCCTTTTGGTTTTCCATTACGTTCGGAGTAAATTTTCGGATTTATGGAATGCAGAATGTATTCCAGGCTTACACCTGGGAACCTGTGGCTGCTGCTGCCGTTTCCAACACAGTGCAACATCTACAGTGAAATATGCAATAGGGCCATTACTGGTGCAAGCATGAGTTAAGAAACAACTTTGCAAATCATAACAATGTAGCATGAAACTCATCAAATGAATTCTGCATGATATTCCAATAAAGCGGAACTCAAAATTCTGATAGCTGAACCCATCGCATCAGGGCAGGATTGTAAGGGTCTCCTGTCCCTTTTCAAGTCAAATGTCTCCAGCATCTAAGAGACAGCCATCAAGGTTGCCTAGTCAGACAAGCATTGGCATAGCCAATAGGTCTCGCCTTTGGGACCTTATAAGTATTTAGTTATGCAGCACAATATCCTTGGTGCAACAACATCAACTGTTGCATGGCTAAACACTTATAAGGTCCCAAAGGCGAGACCTATTGGCTATGCCAATGCTTGTTAGCTTTTGTTCCGGGACTATTTTTTTTTTTAATGAATGGATGACCGTCCCGTCACACATTAGGAGCGCTGCAGCTCTCTCTCCAGGCTCTTTTTGTTTCATTCTTGGTTATAAATTTCTATATAGCGCGAACTCAACCCGAAGGTAGTGCAGCGCTTTTGACAGTCCCGCCACACATTAGCAGAGCTGTAGCTCGCTCTGCAGGCTCTTTTTGTTTAATTTTTTGTTACAATATTTTATACAGCCTGAACTCAACCTGAAGATATTGCAGCAGTTTTGACCGTCCCGCCACATATTAGGAGTGCTGCAGCTCTCTCTGCTGGCTCTTTTTGTTTAATTTTTTAAAAGATTTTATATAGCGCAAACTGAACCCGAAGTTATTGCAGCGATTTACACGAGCACCAGTTACCTTACACAATGACACATTTATATTTTTTGTAGACATTGGGAAATTAAGTGATTTGCCC
Organism: Calotriton arnoldi; assembly: GCA_963921515.1. NCBI lineage: Eukaryota > Metazoa > Chordata > Amphibia > Caudata > Salamandridae > Calotriton > Calotriton arnoldi. The sequence continues at coordinate 481,263 of CAWUFW010005832.1, read as the reverse complement.
ACAATCACTGGATATTGAGCCCACACCGAGACTTGTGTTTAAGTACTTCATCTCAGTGCTTGTGTTTACATGCTTGGCCATAGAGCAAACAAATTACAGTGGATTGAAGGGTGATGGTGGTTCTCTTGAACCACTCTAAACTGCCCATTGAAAGGTCTGGAGGTGCAGTGCGCACTAGCGCCTTAACTCTTCCACCACCATATCCTCGAGCACAATTCTGCTCTTCGCTGCCACAAGAGAGCTTGGTGAAAGTAAGCTGGGAGTGTGGGCAGCGACATTGTCTTTTGTGGCTCAAGCCCTAACTGCAGTGACCATCTGTGGGTGAGGGAGGATTTTCTCCTTTCTATTCTCTACTGCACAGCTTAATGGGCCACGCCACGAGGTTTAGCGCTTTTTCTGTGCTCTGCCGCTGTGTCCCTGAGCACAGAAGCAATATCATACGGGAGTGACAGGCCTCACATGTTTTAATGGCTCTTTCCCCATTATCCTTAATAGCCCAATTAGCGCCACTTCCTTGCAGTATGTAAAATGGCTAACTCCGCTATGCTCCCTAAATTAGAGACACAGACATTGGGAATTCCGTCAAGGCTAGGGCAGGTTCATGGAAAGGTGCGGTTATTGGCGCAATCAGGAAGAAAAGCTTGTTTCTGCCACAGCGCAATATAAAACGTGTTTCAATACAGCAGCTGTCCCCGAATGCTTTAAACCAGATTGGTTTCAGCATGAAACTGACCATTTTCTACCTGAAGATGATGTGCACACCTTCCCAATTCAGCCACTCTACAAGTATCTGGTATGCTTGTTTTGAACAGTCACCTGGAGCACTCCATGAAGGGACGGTATTAGGTATATGTTGTTTAATTGTCCGTCATTTATACAGCAGCCAAACACCCCTCAAAGGAAGAAAATAATGTTCATGCCTAGAACCCGGCACGTTTTTTATAGTTGTCATTTTTGAAAACACAATCCTCTCCAGCTGAGCGTCAAGTCAGAGTGCTACTGACGGCATCATCAAATAATGCACTTTCCAACTTTTCGATGTGTCCTTTTGTTACAATGCTGCTTGTAGTAACACCTCCCTGGAAATTAGGAAAAAAACTTCACCTGATGTGAACACGCCTGTTTTAGGGTTCATTTCTACTACCTCATCTGCACCATTCACGATTGCGCTCAGAAGTAGCACCACAACGGAACCCTTTTGCTAATGGTCATCTAGAAGCTTAGGATCTCTTTAAAAACAGGCATTTGCAATGCAATAGGTCTTGCATTACTAAAAGTTTGAGCTATTGCCGTTGCAAATATTAATGCAACACCAATAGCTCAAACTTTTAAGTAATGCGAAACCTATTGCATTTCAAATGCTAGTTTCATTTACCATCGTTAATTGGTAACTCCCGCTCATCTACACCGACTGTCTTCAGAATCAAGCCCATCTTGCTGGTCCTGCAACTTCCCGCACGTTGATTTAAAACACGTGCTCTTTGAATGTCCTAATATTAATGTGTTTTGGAAACGCGTATGGAACCAGATTAATACGATTTTTAAAATCAACTAACCATTTTCGTTTTCAACAATGTTTCTAGGTAGCGTTGCTCCAGCTTGGTCTCAGCATACTCAAGGTCATAAACTGGTGGACCTACTATTTGCTGTTGCCTTTCACTTAGTTACTTCCAACTGGAAAAATGCGCAAACTGTTACTTTTAACTCCTGGTGGTACGCTATATGCTTCAACCATAGGCTTGATAGTAACTATGTTACACCTATTTCCTTAGCTATAAAAAAGATTTACTATGGGTCCCAATTACTGTTTTTACCTCGATCCAGTTAACTTACCAGTAAGAATATCTTAACACCTGATGAGACCCAGAAACCCCCTTAAGATATTTGCACATTATCTTTCTGTCTTTAATTGCATGTTTATTATTCCAAATTTATAACCATGAAATGTCTACCGGTTTTTAAAATGAATTATATGAATGTCCAGTTAACATGTATGTATTACTTTTTACCTCCTTCCCTTCTTTTCCCTCCCCCACATTATTCTTTATTATTGTATTTCAAGTACAATTTCATACAGCAAAACTGTAATTCTTAGTGTATTTCCATTTTATCATATCTGTAAATATTGTCCTCACTATATTATTGTTTCCCTTACTCTTCCACTGTTTTGCTGTTTATCAATTTTAAATCAAATCAAACTTAAAAAAAGAAAGTAAAATCTGTATTTGTAAATTTCATAACAAACATTACAAAAAAGATATCAATTACTAAAACAAGTTTCAGATCTCACATACAGAAACTGAAATGTTCTGAAGAAGTTATGTTTCTTTCCTGAATAGGTCTTTTACGAAGTCTCTTCACCTCTGCCTAAAAAGATACCTTGTCTTTATGGATGATTTCAACTAAAGAGTATGGAGCCTATTCACAAAGGTAGTGAAAAACAAGTGTAAATTATGAGAGGCAGAGTTTACACAAAGTTGCAGTTTACAAGCACTTAAGGTGTTCCTTAACATTACTATCCTAGGCATGAGTGAAGTATGCATGCTCTACTGTATGCCAAGGGCCAAAGTCCTGCAAAACTCCTACAGTATTAATCTACGTTGTAGAGAATTGTTCAAAAGTATATTATTTTCTAGCCGACCGGTTTGACATGTTTTTTTTTCCTGTAAAAGAAAGGTATCATGGGTGTTTAACTTTGCAAAATTCTCAATCCACCATAGATTTTTCCTTAAAATACAAGCCCTCTAAAAAAGAGAAATTAGATCCCCGGTCTACTCATCTCCATGCAATCCAAGTTTCTGACTCAATGGAGGGCTTGCTAAATGATATACATTTTATCTGAAATAGGAATTAATGTAAAGACAGTCACTGTAACAAATAAAACTTTTTAAGGAAAATTAATTGTTTTATATTGTACATAGTGTCAGCAGAGATTTGACGCATTTGCTACCAACGGAAACTTAAAAAAGAGGAACGGCTGCACTAAAGAGAAGACAATACATGAATTGATGCAAGCATTATCTACTCTCTAATAACTTTTTCTGAACATACATTATAATTTGAATGCTATTTAAATGGAACAAAAATATGCAACCAATATATAAGGAGCATTTATGGGTTACGCAGTTTCAGTCAATGAATTCTGCTTTATCGCCACCTCTTCAAATACTTGCAAAATTTCAGGTATCCAACAATTTGTTTGACGATTAAAACAAATCCCACATGTCTTCCTATTGGCTTACCGTTCTCTTCACCAGTACATGTGGACAGCAACTTCCAGATGAGGTAAGGTCCTCCGAGAATAACAGCAAAGAACAGGAAAATAGGCCATGATTTAGCAGAACTGGAGACTCCATGCTCCTGTCCAAGGACCGCTACTGAACCAGCACTTTCTGTCCAGAGATCCTCATTTTCACTGTCCTTCCTTAGACCCAGGAGTCGCTGCAGTCGTCTGTAAAAATACTGCAGAGTTCTAACCAAAGCAAAAACTGAAAACACTTTAGAAAAGTGTATTTTTAGCCTGGAGAAATGGTTGGCTACATCCAGAACGGCCCTGAAGCTGTTATAGACAGCAGAAAATGTTGCATCCATCATCATACTTACGGAGGAAAAAGCATGCACAATGCTTTCGATGGACTGAAAAGCACCTCTACTGCTTTCTTCAGCCTGACGGACAAACTGGCTTGGCTGAATATCATCAGTTCGGAACCGGTTATAGTTCATCCCACTCATGCCACCATAGCCATAGCTGAATGGACTGTAGCCTCCATAAAATGAGCTGCCGCCATATGAACCATAGCTGGGAGAAAAGGAGTTGTAAGATGGTCTGAACCCACTGAGGCTGCTGTTTCCAATCTGTTGTGTTGGTCTTGGCATGACAGGTGGCGGCACACGGGTTAGTACAGGTTGTGAAGGTCTGGTCAGAACAGGAGCATTTGTTCGCAGGTCTGCAGATCTAGAGTGCAAGAGAACCACTTGTCAGTATTACTGGTACATCAAAAACAAGCTATGTACAAACCATACATGCCCAATCTCTTCAGCTACCTGAAGTTAATGCTACTTTCAAAAAACAATGCTAAGCAAATCTAGGACCTATCTCTGCAACAAAAAGTTATTACAAGTCTGCATGACGAACTAATGAAAATAGGAAGATGCAACAGTATTGGAAATCGCATTTGGAAGAAGAAACCATGAAGTCACAATTGTTACCGAATTTACTACAGGATTACTTCAAGGTGGAGTTGGGGGGAGGGTCACACCTGACTATTCTGCATAATGCATTTGACAGTTTTCAGAGAGATGTACACTTGAATTACAGCATAGCCTTTGCAAGGTTGCACAAACAGTGACATACTATAAAGGCCAGTAGGTATGTCTAGTCAACTTCAATAATGTACTGGGTCCCTATATGTAGCCACATATAATATTTGTGATGAAACTAAGCCCTCCTTGGCAACAAAAGGATGCAAGCATTGATATCACTCAGCAAGCTTAGCAGGACTATTTGGCAATGGCTCAAATGGAGCAAGCTCCTAAGCCATCGTGTAAAAGACATGAAAAGCTCTCTCAAAATTGAAAGTCTGTTAAAAAAAGTGATACTGAAAAAAGGTGACGGAGCAAATAAACAAGGCAGATGCCCGGGCTTTTGGACTGATGGCATGAATTGTGCTCCACATTCTGCTACAGATGGAAAAACAAACATTTAACTGCCCACATTAGTATTACTGTTTTGCATCACAGTAGACTGTTAAACAAAATTATACAAAATTCTCATGTTTTGCAGTGTCCAGGAAACTATCCATCTTTTCGTAATGATCTTTTAACTGCTATGACACAGGACGAAATGCCAGCTTAGAAGGAATCTTGCTGAGTCAGCACCGGTTTCGCTCAGGACGAGAACGTTTAGACAGAGGACAACAGGGACAAGATTAGTGGGTGAATGAAGTCTCCCTCATCCTTTCAAGGCCTCTGAATTCCTCCAAGATTTTATTCCCACCGCCTACTTCCCGAGGGTTACTGCCTGCTTGCATACTCCCTCCTGTGTCAGATTGCTTCTCTCTCTTTCCACACAGACTCCTGCTTCACATATGTCCTATTTCCCTCTACCCCACCACCCTGCAGTAATAGGTCTGAATTAAATTATGTGGCAGTTGCACTCGAGATACTCTCCCTGGGTAGGTAGGTTGATCCCAGAAAACATACAACAATGATGACCAGTAATACATTTAGGTACATTTGTATGTTAGGATTTCATGTAGTTTATTTCTCTCGCCTATCAAACACTGAATGGTTGCCACCTTGAATCCATATACTCCTAGATAAACAAGGAGACAACACATTTAAGGGCGTGGAGGTATTGAGGAAAGATAATGAAGCAGCATCAGAGGTACATTATGATACAATGGTAATATGAATGCAATTCTGTCACGTCTCTGTATGATGGTTGCAGTATTATAAGTAAAACAATAAAACCATGCCTTAAACTAATTTAACGTGCATTCCGATTTCAATTAACCCATCCCCTAGCTCTACTCAATGTCCTTGGACCACCTCCCAGGCCATAATCATCTAAAAGATGGAGCCTACACAGCACTGTCATACCAGATTAATGACCTGTTAAGCATTAATACCAAGCAATGTTTGTCACTTCTTCACTGGACAAGCTTGAGGTTCTAGCTGGTTGCAACACGCAGTGGCACATTCAGCCATTTTTGTCTCAATGGGATGCATTTTTCTGGTGGAGTAAAATTCCCTTACAACTCCAGAAAATATGGTAGATGATTAGCTTGAGGTGATAAAGGGAGGCGATCAATAGTGCAGCTTTTTTATGTCTTAGAATCATCATTAGATATAAAACAATATGCTGCTTGGGAGGATTGTAAAGGGTACCCTGTTTTTTAGGTCTCGCCTGAGCCAGCGCATGCGCTGGTCTGGCGAGACGTTTTGTAGTGTGGGCTTGCAGAAATGCGACCACAGCTTTTTGGCTGGCATCGAGTGTGCGGTTACGCGCACAATGACGAGCAGAGGCGCCATATGGCTTTCCTCTCTCGTCATGGTGCGCGCACATCGCACACCATTTGCCAGCCTGCTTTCACTTTTGCCTTGTAGCCGTGCACGTGCACAGCTGCTGCTCGCACTCCCTCCTCCCTTCTCCCTTCTCCCCCTCCCTTCTCGCCCAGCCCTTCTTGTCAGCTCGGCTTGCACTCACCCCTCCTTTCTCCCCTTTCGGCCGCTTTGATGTTCTCAGTGAGCCGCGCGGCCAATGCTTGGTTGTTGTAGCCTTGGCTCGCTTTCTCGGTCTTCATGGAATTGCACCATGAGCACACAGCGCGCGCCACAGGTCCTCAGTGTATACATGCACTATTGTGACACTCTCAGAGCTGCACTCCCATCACATCGTCCACGCGCTGCTCTTTCTTTATGGTTTTCCCTCAGCTCCACTATCCAGTCCATCCACGTAAAATCGGCACTACTTCATTTTTGTTCCTGACGGGAAATAATTAAATTGTGGGTTTAACCTAATCGAGAGGTCAGAGGCAAGCCATACTGGCAGAGGCTCTATGCTGCCGGGAACAGCAGAGTTCTTGCACACCGATTGCTGTGATAGATGCCGTCACCACACGCCACATGCCGAAAAAGATGTCACTTATAAACGTAGTGGGCTTTCACATCTGCACTCGGCCAGCTGAAGAGCTTCAGCCCGCGCCGCTCTCCTTTCAGAAACTTAAGCCAACTCCGGGATGCTGGTTTTAATGTTCATATAGACTGAGTATCGTTTTTTGGGAAATCCTCATTGAGAAAGACGAGTTTCCTCAATCAATATTGTCTGCATACTGACTACTTCCATTGTTGCTCTTGCCATGTTTGAAATGGCAAGCACTACAGTGTTAGTACACTCTGCTGTGTACAGTGGAAACTGAGCTTTGATTTCTGATCCTTCACAAGCCGGTACAGCACACGCCTAAGAAGATACGTCAGTTCACAACTTTATGCCCATTTCCATATCTGTGCACGCTTTAACATTCCAGAAAGTGACCGTGCCCTTTACCCCAATAATTTTCCTAGCATTTTGTTTTATCAGGGAAAGTGCATGTAGTAAATTGTTATGTTTTGTGCAGTGTGGTAATATTGTGCAACCGTGCATTCAAGAACAGCAATGCTTTTGAGGCCTCACATTTTTAACATTTCTACAGCGCACGCTCTTACATCAGAACCAACTGTCATTTTTTTTCTGGGTCACAGAGCCGTTTTTGGTGGCTTGGCGTACACCTGGGCTACAGTTTTTGCAACAAATGTGAGTTTTACAGTGAGATTCGGACTGTGTGAATGAAGGATGCCAGTTGGATATTATACGTACTCTTAGATGTGCAGCTAATGAAAACAAGCATTTGCAATGCAATAGGTCTTGCAATTGCGAGATTTTGAGCTATTGGCATTGTAAATGACAATGCCTTTTATTTATGTGTTTAAAAAACCTGCAATAATTAAAGGCATTGTAATTTACAATACCAATAGGTCAAATTTTCGAAAATGCGAGACCTATTGCATTGCAAATGCTTGTTTATATGTGTTTTTCTAATAACCGCTTCAGTAGAGAGATGATTGTGGCTCCTTTCAAAACAGTGAAGCTCTCAGAGGTAGTAGGCATGAGCTAAATAATTTGTAGCTTCACACTGGTTTAATTTGTTTTAAACAACTGGCAAAAGCTGCGTAAAGTAAACTCACAAAGCTATTCAGTGATCTCCACATGACTTGAAAAGAGGCCATTACTTTTCCAGAATTTAAGGAGACTTTACTTACATTATGAAGTGGCGGTAGCTACTATCGAGTGCAAGCAAAACTAACTACTAGATGTCGGAATATACAATAGAAATCTCTCTACAGCTTACAATGATGCACCTTGTTCAAATGTTATTAGCAGTGTACTGGGCTTTTTTAGTGCGACCATCCTACAACTGGCCTTTTATCTGCTTGATTTAAATTGGGGAACAACAAAAGGAGAGACAAAAGTATTTGGCCAGAAAATCGCATGGGCATTACGAAACCTCCTCTAGCTAGCAGAATTAGTGTACAATTGCTCATGTCGAGGCATTGGTTAGTGAAAGAGTGGGAACCATCTCCAACCGAAAGGTAACCTGTTTTAGAAAAGAAGACCAGGCTCTAGCAACAAAATCAATACTTGCACAGGAATATCCAGCTCCTTTCATTGCCAAACATGTCGGGCCCACAACAATGAACTGTGAAAATGGAAACACCACTTTACGGTTATATTTTAGCAGACCTCTTAAATAAGACAACTCATCCAAATGTTCTTAACATTCTTTCTTTGGTGCCACAGAAGCACCAACTGAATCCTGAATAAACAAATGTGTTTACTTAAATAAACAGACGGCTACTTACAAGGATAATGCATATGATGCGACATCCGAGGATTAGGGAGACCAAGTGCAACAGTCCCAATATTCACAATGAACGTGGCAACGAAATGCTAGTAAGTATTTCATCGGACGAAAACAAAATAAATGTTAGAATTAGTGCTTGCAAGCAATGCATCATGGGTAAGCTGACTTTGCCAATGCTCGTTTTCCATGTCCTCACTCAGTCATTTTATATAGACTACAGACTGCAATTCTACTGTCTGCCAACAGAGGTCCTCGTGTGGGTTAGACTGTGAACTGGGCTATGGGTCTGCTGTCATGAGTAGAGTTGTATTAGACTCTAGTAGTACATTAAAGAAAGGATGCGGAGTTTTGGTTTCACTTCTCAGACAGAATGTACTTTAAAGGAAAAGCAGGGTTTCACTTCAAAGGACTGGTGACAGTGAGAAATTGTATTGTATTGTAATTGCATAGCGCTTACTACCCCTGACGAGGCGTCGAAGCGCTTTTTCGGCGAGTAGCACGCTACTCCGGGACCCATAGAGGATTAGTGTTGAATTAGTATAGTGAAACATGCAAGTAAATTTTAAGTGGTGGATATGTTAGTCAGTTATTTGGATTCGGAAGGATAGCAGAAGGATAGAAGAGGAAAGAAGGTTTGTATTTATATAGCGCTTCTAACCCCTGATGGGGTGTTGAATCGCTTTTTTTGGCGAGTAGCACGCTACTCCGGAAACCCATAAAGGATTAGTGGTGAATTAGTATGGTGAAATATGAAAGTAATTTGAGTGGTGGATATTAGTCAGTTATTTGGAGTGAGAAGGATAGCGGAGGGATAGAAGGGAAAGAAAGGTTTGCATTCATATAGCGCCTGTTACCCCTGATGGGGTGTTGAAGCGCTTTTCTGGCGAGTAGCAGGCTACTCCGGAACCCATAAAGGATTAGTGTTGAAAATTAGTATAGTGAAATATGAAGTAATTTGAGTGGTGGATATGTTAGTCAGTTATTTGGATTGAGAAGGGTTAGGGAGGGGTAAAAAAGGAAAAAAGGTTTGCATTTATATAGCGCTTGTAACCCTGATGAGGTGTTGAAACGCTGTGTTGGCGAGTAGCACACTACTCTGGAACCCATAAAGGATTAGTGGTGAATTAGTATAGTGGAATATGGAATTAGAGAAGTGAACATGCTAGTCTGTTATTTTGATTGAAAAGGATAGTGGAGGGATAGAAGAGTGAAGGATTTCTTTTTTTAGGTCATAGCAGTAGGAGGAGGCTTTTGGATGAGTAAAAAGGGCTTTTGGAGGGGAAGAGTCAGAGGGAAGAGTTTAGAAAGGTTTGTTTTGGGGGATCGGTACAGTAAAGGAGGTGTCAGAAGATGCAAGGAGGGGTAGAGTAGGAGAGAGTCAAGAAAGGGTTGTTTGGGGAACATAGTAGTGGTATGGCGTTTGCGATAAATGAGAGAGTGGGTGTAGAGGATATAATGATAGATGTATAGGGTGAGATAGGGTAGTGAATTGGAAAGAGTAGTAGAAAGAAGTTTGAGATGAGTCAGAAAGTTGGGCTAGAAGATATATTGAGGGAAGTATAGGCTGAGAAATAGGGTAGTGCATTGGAAATGCTAAATTGGAAGAAAGTGATAAATATATAGATCCATAAGTACATTGAAAGTATATAGATGCATAAAGGAGGTAAGTATATGCAGATTAAAGATATTGATAGAGGTATCGGATGAGAAATAGGGTAGTGCATTGGATATGCTTTTTCAGGAGAAAAGTAACAGACACACAGATCCAAGTACATGGAGGTAAATAGATGCCCAATGGAAGCAAGTACATGTAGACAAAAGAAGATTTTTTTGTTGTTGTTTTTTTTGTTTTTATACCAACATAATTATTGTACATGTTTATACAAAGCGATACACGAAGATAGGCACATATCTATAGTGAAAATCAATGCTTATGTACAGAGGGACAAATACATAGGGTGGGTATTAATGAATGGCAAAATGGGCAGCATTCCTGGCCCTGGTCCCGACCAGGCACTCACCCTTGTCCTCTCCACCCTTAGCCTCGAAGCCCGGGCTGAGACGCCCTAAGCCTTGGCCGTTTATAGCCCTAGTAGTCAGGTGACCCGTTCAGCCAGTGGGAACCCTAGCCCTAACAATATCCAATCACAGCACTAGCCCTAAAATCTAGAACCTATAGGAGATGAGGACCTTACAGCCAATCTTAGCCCTCGTCCAAGCACCCAATCAGTTTCAAAAACCTTTGATCTCTGCGTCCAATAGAGGCCCTAGCCCTACCAGTAGTCTCAACCCTAGTCCAAGCAACCAATGGCACAGGAAGCCCTAGTCCCTACTTCCAATAGAAAGCCTAACCCTACTCTTAGTCCCACACCTAGTCCAGCAACCAATAACACCAGAAGCCCTAATCGCTACTTCCAATTAAAGGCCTAACCCTAGCCCTAGTCCCACCCTAGTCCCATCAACCATTAACAATGGAAGCCCTAGTCCCTACTTCCAATAGAAATATTAACCCTAGCCCTAGTCCCCACCCTACATTGATTGAATCACAGACTCAGAAACCAATCAGAACCCTCAAATACCCAATCAATGAGGACACTAACCCTAATCCAATAGAAACATCAGATACAACCACCAATCAGTGTACACATGTACCAAACAATATCAGACTATATAAGGTCCCAGCTACCTCAGACAAGGTTTGCTGGCCAGGGAGTTGGAAGCTGCTTCTCTATTCAAAAATCTCCTAGGAGACAGACCGGCTCAATCCACACCTTGGACTTCTGCAGGTAAGGCCCCAACAAACTTGTCCTGTAACAACACTATTTGTATAAAACTTTACTCCCTCTCCTGGCCAAAAAACGAAGTGCACAGTCCCTATTAAACACAGTTTAAACAGCTTACAGCACATTACTGCTGTCTCAGGAGGGAAGGGGGGGGGCTGGTTTCACTGACTTGTTAACACAAGATGGTCGCTGGGGGTGCACTGCTTAACATACAGATCTCAGCAGAGAGCAAAGGAGACATTTGGAGGGAAAAAACTGATAGTCACAGGGAATGAGAGGGAAAAACTACAGAGTTTGGACTGCAAATCCCACAATTCAACAGGTTAAATGGAAGCAGTCACAGGCAGGAAAAAACACAAGTTTAAACACAAAAACATGGGATAAATTTTGCAATCACTGGCAGGTTAAAACTACAATTTTAAACTGTAACAACCACTGGCAAAGACAGTTAAAGAAATTTAAAAAGAAAAAATAAGATGATGCAATCACAGGTAGGGAAAATCGTTTTTTAAAACTTTTTTAGGAAAGAGACAGCACTAGTCTCTTACCACTTCCTGGACTCTGCTCACTGCAATCTGGGGCACAGGTAGGCTGCAACTCACAGCATGGAGGAGAATGATTTGGGGTGCACCCAGCAAAGCCTTCAGGGGCCTGGGCAGGTGTGAGGGGAGGGCTTAGAGTTGCCTGGAGCTGAATAGCCAATCCCCAGTCCTAGGTCTGCTGGCCTGGGGGTGGGGACTGGGACTGGGGAGCTGCTCTATTCACAGATCTCCTAGGAGACAGACAGGCTCAATCCACACTTTGGTAAGGCCCCAACAAACTTGTCCTCTAACAACACTATTTGTATAAAACTTTACTCCCTCTCCTGGCCAAAAAACGAAGTGCACAGTCCCTATTAAACACAGTTTAAACATTAACTTAACTGGCACAATCGACTTAGAAATTGCATTATTCTCTGTATCTTGAAATTACTGCATGTGGAAATTTGGCACCAGCTTTCAGCAGTTATATTATTCCCTTAGAAGCATACCTTCGTCTTTAAAATAAATCCTTTGTCCTCCATTAGCTGTTTTGCAGTGGGGAAAATACTACACTGCGCATATATCCTACAGCTTGAGGAAAACTGTATGGAAATGTGTGCTTTGTTCAAGACATTAGCCCTCCCGCCCTGTTTATTGTTTGTTGAATGGTGTCATTCCATATTGTGTGAAGTGTGAATTTATTCACAAAAAGACATTGGTTTACTAGTCATTACAGTGACATGGCTGTTACACACTGCAGGTTTCCAAAAACGATTCTGTCATGAATACCAGAACCTGAAAATAATGTAAAGCAAATTAGGTATTTGGGCCACTTGTGCATTATATTCGAAGAGCTCTGAATATAAAAATCAGGAATTAGCATAATAAACCCCACAAATCGTACAAAGTGCTACCCTCACACAGGAAGTGGAGTCATGGCATGTTTACGTCTTGCCTAGAGCTGTTGTTGAAGACCTGTTGTCGACATTACCGATACTTACATTACTGTGCCAATCTCATTTGCTTGCTTCTTACAAGATGGTTTTACTTCGTCTTCTAGTGTTTGGCTCTCTGTTGCTCCTGTCATTTGGTGGCGATAACTTCCAAACCCGCTCTTCCCCTTCTCTCCCTGATGTGTTTTTTCTAAAAAAAAAATTATTTATTTTAACGGGCCCAGCAGCTGCAATTTGCTACTGAGCAGCCCCTTACACTTTGATGCGCTTTCAAGCATTTTTAATTTACGGACTGGTGTTCCGAATCTCCAAACTAGGATTATTCCTTTGCCAATACAGAACAGAATCTGCAAAAAGCATTACCAAAGTCAAAAGGCTTGCATAACATCAATGAAAGGTGAGACCTAATGGCTAAGAAAGGAATCAAAACCCTTGTATTCTGGCTGAGAAACTTCCTGTCTTGGAACATGTAACAGGAAATTCGGAGCAGCAAGAATGTTCCCATTGTAGTCTGTAAGTGTGGCGTGAGAAGGAACACAGGAAAGAGCCGTTCTTGAAATAAATATATGTAAATTAAATATATGTAATCTGGGTGGGACATAACGGAAAAGCAGGAAGCTTTTTCTATTGTTAACATTGTATTAGAGTTATGGAAGGTAGCCAAAATTAGTATTATAAGAGTAGACTCGAAGTGTATGCAAGTTGAGACTGACTTGTGCTTTTCTTATAGCACATCACTCTCCCAGCTGAACTAGCCTGGCATATGCAATAAACCTGTTTATACTCCTTTTGTTGCATTGTGGTGAGCCAGATAGGAGATCCCATTTGCTCCGGCCTGCCGCTGGGGAGGTTCCCCTTCGGACAACTAATTTAGTCGTGCACAATTTGAGGAGGATGACAGACGCCCGTTAAGACGAAAGATCTGTTTTTTGGATGACAGGGGTACCGGTCTGGGGGACGTCTGCAGCGGCCAGATAAGGTAGGAAAAAAGGGCGATCGTCAAATCCTTGTGTATTGATCCACAACTGTTACAAACGGAGATGTGTATTTAGTTAATCCTGGCAGACCTATGTTTAGGAATCGTCAGAGAGGAAGAGAGAGAATTAAATGTGTTTTGTTGATCCTGACAGACCTTTGTTTAGGACTCGTTAGAGAAATAGATGTTTATTTAGTTAAACTTGGCAGACTGTTTTTCTTTCCCTTGGGGAATTATTATAGAAATAGGAATTATATAAAACGTTTATCCTGACAGTTTGAATTAGGAAAACGTCAGAGAAAGAGAGAAAAAGTAGATATTTTGTATTATGATATGTGAGTTGCTTTTTTAAACACAAAATATATATATATATATATATATATATATATATATATAATGTAGATTTGTGATTGTTATATCATGTGTAATAGATCATGAGTTCTCTTGCATTATCAGAGGTACCAACTGTTTTTTTTTTTTAGTGTTAACTGCTTTAGGACAGGAGCCTTTAAGAATTGTAAAAGTTGGGTCTACTAGGATACCAGGTAGATTTATTCCGTGTAATATAGATCCATCTGATTTGAGTGTAGGTGTGTCGTGTGAAACTCTTGTAAGTATCCCACAACTTGCTTATTTAGGGATAACTGAAGACGAGGCTAAACAAAAGGGAGTAGTCTGTGTTATAGTCCATGAGTTTTCCCCCCACGAACAGGAATAGTAAAAGTTTTTGGTAGATTACAAGAAAATTTGTGAGGTCATGCCTTTCTTTAAGAAATCTTCCCCGGGGAGGCAGGGAGAGAAAGGGACTCCTTTAGGCCATATGATTTCCACATTTCCAGGAGACTCTGTTAGAATAAAAAGACATTGTCAGGAATGGGCAGAAGGCACAAAGGCTTCCCTGGTTCCATGGCCACCAGATGGCTCTTTTGATAATACAGCGATAGCCCATGTAATATCGCACAAGTTACTAACTTGTGTAACGATATATCTGTAAGAGACAGTACTTAGTGACAGATTCCTTACCTTAGAATATCCCCAGGCGTCAGGCTGGATCCGGAAAGGTTTTGCGTAGCAGTACCCTTGCGCGTCGGTAGGCGGCGTCGTGCGGCTCCTCGTCCGTCGTCGGGATCGCCGGGATGACGTCGCGGGCAGTACTTAGACGCCGCCCCTGCGCGCTGACGTCAGTTCTGTACACGACTTTCCGCGCCTGGAACGCAGAGCCATGCAAGAAGCTGACATAGGTGTCTGAAAAATACTAGGGCCTGAAAGAGATGTCCTTAACCCTAGAAATCAGTTCGCAGAACGGGGAGGATGGGTGGGCGGTAAGGAATCTGTCACTAACTACTGTCTCTTACAGATATATCGTTAAACAAGTTAGTAACTTGTGCATCTGAAAGAGACACGTTAGTGACAGATTCCTTACCTTAGAATAGATACCCCAGCAATACCAACCCCGGTGGTGGGTCTGCGAACAGATTCAGACAAGGAAGTCCCGGAGGACAGAACGGCCAAAGAAGCCGTCCCTCCGGACCTGGCTGTCAAGGCAGTAATGTTTGGTAAACGTGTGCAGCGAGGCCCACGTAGCTGCCTGACATATATCCTGTAACGGAACACTGCGGCCTAAAGCCGTGGTAGCAGCCGTTGCCCTGGTGGAATGGGCACGCAACCCAACAGGAGGCTCCTTCTTAGCCAAAGAATATCAGGCCTTGATACACAAGATGACCCAGCGGGAGATGGTCCTCTTGTGTACCGCCCGACCTTTTTTGGCGCCCACGTAGCCAAGAGCTTGTCATCCACCCGGAACTGTTGTGTGCGGTTGATGTAAAAGGAAAGCGCACGTTTTGGGTCCAGACGGTGGAGCCTCTCTTTCTCTCTGGAAGGATGCGGAGGCGGAAAGAAGGTAGGCAAAGTGATGGTCTGCCCAATGTGGAAGGCAGTAACCACCTTTGGCAAGAAGGACGGACGCGTCCTAAGAACAACCTTGTCTGGATGAACAGACAGAAAGGGGGTTTGCATGAAAGAGCCTGGAGCTCACTCACCCGCCGAGCGGAGGTGATGGCCACCAGAAAGGCTGTCTTCAGAGTAAGAAGACGAAGAGGACAGTTATGCAGAGGCTCAAAGGAGCGCACATTAAGAAAGTAAGAACCAAATTTAAGTCCCACTGAGGCATTATAAACGGAACAGGAGGAAAGAGGTGTGTAATGCCTTTAAGAAACCTGTTAACAACAGGGGACTTAAAAAGAGAGGGCTGATCAGGAAGCCTGAGGAAGGCCGAGATTGCACAAAGATAGCCCTTGATGGTACCCAGGGCAGAACCCTGTTGGGCCAGAGAAAGAAGGAACAGAAGAACCTCAGAAAGAGGGGCAGAAAGGGGGTTCACAGCCTTTGCTGTGCACCATGCCACAAACTTGTTCCACCTGGAGGCGTATACCACCTTAGTGGAGGGACGCCTGGCTGCCAGAATCACATCACAAACTTCGGGAGGCAAGTCGAAAGGAATCAACTGCCGCCGCTCAATCTCCACGCAAGCAGGTGTAGACTGGACAGGTTCGGGTGGAGGACCGTCCCCTGCTGCTGCGACAGAAGATCCTCCCGAAGAGGCAGACGGATCGGGGATCGACGCTCATACTGAGTAGCTCGGGATACCAAACTCTTCGAGCCCAGTCCGGAGCCACAAGGATGACTTGGGCCCGGTCGCGCCGAATCTTCTTCAACACTCTGGGTAGAAGTGGTATAGGCGGAAAGCGTCGCCGAGCGAGTGCCGCCTTGAAATTCCAACGCGCAGAACTGCTGACATTGCGCGTTCTCTTCGGTGGCGAATAGATCTAACCAAGGCTTTCCCCACTGTGAAAGAGTCCTTGCGCCACTTCAGAGTGAAGACGCCATTCGTGATCCATCATGCACCTGCGGCTGAGTTCGTCCGCCCTGGCGTTCAGGGAACCTGCCAGGTGTTGAACCATCAGGAATATGCCCTGATGTTCCAGCCATGTCCAGAGGCGCAGAGCCTCCTGACATAGTGTCCACGACCCCACCCCGCCCTGTTTGTTGCAGTACCACATGGCGGTGGTGTTGTCTGTGAACACCTGCACTACCTTCCCTTTGACAGAGGGAAGGAATGCCTGGAGTGCAAGTCGGATCGCCCGGAGCTCCAGAAGGTTGATATGGAGCCGGGACTCCGCCGGAGACCAGAGGCCTCTGATCTCCGCCTCTCCCATGTGACCGCCCCATCCCAGAAGGGACGCGTCCGTCACAACTGTGTGCTCTGGCTGGGGAAGGGAGAGGGATCTGCCCATGACCCATTGCCAGTTCGAGAGCCACCACTGCAACTGTTTTGCAGTCCCCTCCGAGATCTGGACGTGATCGGACAGGTTGCCCTGGTGCTGCGCCCACTGGAACTTCAGGTCCCACTGCAGAGCCCGCATATGCCATCTGGCATGATCGACCAGCAGGATGCAGGAGGCCATGAGGCCCAGCAGCCTCAGGGTCATCCGTACCGAAACCCAGGATAGAGGCCGAAAGATCGGAATCATAGCCTGAATATCCCGGACTCGCCGTTCGGGAGGATAGACCCGAAACTGCGTCGTGTCCAGAACTGCTCCGATGAAAAGGAGCTGTGGAGAAGGAATCAGGTGCGACTTCGGCACATTGATGGAGAACCCCAGCGAGTGCAGGAGTTCGGCCGTAGTCTGGAGGTGGGAGACGACTGCCTGGGACGAGCCCGCCTTCAGCAGCCAGTCGTCGAGGTAGGGGAAGACTGGAACCCCTGCCCGGCGCAGATGAGCTGCGACCACCGCCATCACTTTCGTGAACACCCGAGGGGCGCTGGTAAGGCCAAAAGGGAGCACAGTGAACTGAAAATGCTCGAGGCCTACCGTGAACCGCAGGTAACGCCGGTGGGCCGGCAGGACGAGGATGTGGAAATATGCGTCCTGCAAGTCCAACGCTACCATCCAGTCTCCAGGGTCGAGAGCAGTCAAGACCTGAGCTAGGGTGAGCATCTTGAACTTCTCCTTCCGGAGGAAGCGATTGACGTTCCGGAGGTCCAAGATAGGACGCATGTCCTCCTTGTCCTTTTGGGGACCAGAAAGTAGTGGGAGTAGCAACCACGTCCTACTTCTGGGGTCAGAACGCGCTCGATGGCCCTCTTGGCCAAGAGGGCCGCGACTTCCTTCTGAAGAAGCACCAAGTGATCCCCTGACATGCGGTGGAATTGAGGTGGCATGGCTGGGGGATGGTCTCGAAGGGGAGGAGTAGCCCCTTCGGACAATGTCCAAGACCCACCTGTCCGAGGTGATGGCACGCCAGTGGTGAAGGTGATGGCGGACCCTGCCCCCTACTGGCATGCTGTGCACCTGAAAGGAAGGACTAGGAGGGCTTGGAGGCCGCGGACGGGGCGGGGTTGGTGGCCTGACCCGCACGCTGGTTGCCTGACCCGCCACGTCGGGAGCCACGTCCTCGGCCACGCGAAGACGCTTGCAGCGCGGGCCGGTGGCTGGGCAGCGGACGTGACTGGGCGCCCCTTCCGTGGCCACGAAAGGGGCGAAAAGCAGATGGCTGCGGAGGGCGTACAGCAGAAAGGCCCAGGGACTTGGCCGTAGCCCGCGAGTCCTTAAAACGCTCCAGCGCATGGTCTGCCTTGTTCCCAAAAAGACCGACCCCATCAAAGGGCATGTCCATAAGAGTGTTTTGGACATCACCCGAGAAACCAGTGGTTCTCAGCCAGGCGTGACGGCGCAGCGCCACTGTCGTCGCAAGCGATCTGCCTAGCGAGTCGGCGGTATCAAGGCCACATCTGATGGTGTACTTTGCCGCATCTCTTCCCTCCGCAATGGTGCGGGTAAGCAGTGTCTGGACCTCCTCAGAACACTGGGGCAGAACTTGCGCCACAGAGACCCACAAGGAGTGGGAATATCGGCCCAAGAGGCAAGTGGTATTGACGGACCGCAAGCCAGCACTGGATGAAGAAAAGACTTTCTTCCCAAATTGATCCAGGCGTTTGGATTCCCTATCCGGGGAGCGGTAGGGAAGGCGCTTTGGGAAGCAGAGGCTTGGACCAACAAGCTCTCAGGGGTGGGGTGTTGGGAGAGGAACAGGGGTCGCCCGGAGCAGGGCGATGGCGTCGGGCCACGTTCCTATCCACAGGAGCCCCTGTGGTGGGCTTGGACCAGGTGCCCAAAAGAACGTCTGAAAGCGCCTCGTTAAACGGCAGCAGTGGCTCCGAGGAGGTAGCCGCCAGCTGAAGCACTTCCGTCAGGATGTTAGTCCTGACAGCCACGGTAGGCAACTGGAGGTGTAAGGCCCCAGCTGCTCTACGCAACACCGTTGCAAAGTTTGCTCCCTCCTCCGTTGCCACGGAAGGAGGAGACAGCATGCCAGAGTCAGGGAGGTGTCCAGACCACTGGCATCCCCAAGCTCCTCAGCCCAGTCCTGATCAAACTCACACTGCTGTGTGAGAGGGTCATCAGACCCCTCCCAGTTCTCCTCGTCCTCCAATTCTGGTTCAAAATAATGAGGAGGGACATGCGGGACCCAAGGTCTCATCGGCGCCGGCGCCGAGCGACGCCGGTCCGGCGCCGTGTCCGGATCCGGAGAGAACCGGGGAACGACGCCGCCCGGAGCCCCGGGCGGCGTCGGGAACGGCACCGGAGAGATCGGCGCCGGTGGAGGTGTCGTCAGGTCAACCGGCGTCGATCGGGGTTGTGGCAGCACCGGAGCCGGGGTCGAGGCCGGAGTCGGGGCCGGGACCGAGGCTGGTGTGACAGGCGGCGCCGGAACCGGAGTTGCCGGCGGTGCCGGAGAAACCCCATCAGGGCCCGCGGGGCCCGAAGGCGCACCGGGGGGACCCTTCAGGCCCGAAGCGGCGGGCCATGGCCGACAGGAACTTCTGTATCTCGGCCGGAGTCGCCCCCGAACCAGGGAAGGACGGGTAATGCGGGGGCGGCTCCGCAGGCACTCCCGGAGCCGCGGGGACGGTGCCGACAGGACCCTCAGCCGAGTCGCGAGACCGGCGAGGGGAAGTCGTCGAGCGATGACGCTTCTTCGACTTCTTATGCTTCGACTTACCGGAGGAGTGCGAAGACTTGGACCCCGACGACCGATGAGGTCTCAGCGACCGGCACCTCGACCTCTCGCGTGACCGTGGCGGGAACCGACTGCCGGACCTCGAGGAGCTTTCGAGACCGCTCTCGCAAAGCCTTCGGATGCAAGGCCCGGCAGTCTGGGCACGACTTCGTGTCGTGGTCGCGGCCGAGGCAGAAGAGACATTCCTAATGCGGGTCTGTGATCGACATCATTCGACCACAGGCGTCGCATGGCTTGAAGCCGGGCATCTCTACCGACACCTTCAGAGTCGAGAGACTCGAGAAAACAGTGAAAAAAATCACCCAAAAACGACTAGGACACTGCTCTTCCCGGATCTGCACTTACTGGCGCGGAAAAAAAAGAACTGACGTCAGCGCGCAGGGGCGGCGTCTAAGTACTGCCCGCGACGTCATCCCGGCGATCCCGACGCCGACGACGGACGCGGAGCCGCACGACGCCGCCTACCGACGCGCAAGGGTACTGCTACGCAAAAACTTTCCGGATCCGGCCTGACGCCTGGGGATATTCTAAGGTAAGGAATCTGTCACTAACGTGTCTCTTTCAGATATATATCTTAGGAGCATATAAAGGAGATAAAAGAACTAAAAGATTAGCATCATTGGACATGTGGAAGATATTCAGTCAGGATTCCCATGTAGAAGCCACAGCACCACCCCAGACATATTCTGAGATAATTAAAGGGCCCTTATGCCGTCAGGGTATGTATCCATCATTGTCAGTGGAAGACAAGGAATCCACTACCTCAATAGACTCAGAGGACACTGATGTTCCAGCTTTAGGCTATAAAGATCCGATATTAATACCCCTGACTGACATAAACAAAGTTACACCAAAGGTTGATGACTTATTAAAAATGGGGGAGGTTGATCTTGCTCAAACAATTAATAAAGATTCTCTTAAACCTGAAAAAGTATACGAGGGAACAGTGTCCCTAACAGGAGATATTTCAGTAAAATTAAGAAAAGACAATAATGGAAAATTGCTGGAACAAAAGTCAAAAGACATATTAGAATGGGCTAGCAAGATTCCTCAAAACTCAAGTGAGGGAAATGGATATTATACTAGCACCCCACAGGTGAAGTTTGATTTAGAGGCACGATCAAAAATACATCAGGAAGAGGATAAGGGTTATCGTGACATGACCACCAGTGTAAAGGGAATACATAATACAATTAAGAGATTAAGCCTTATTGCTGATGACTGTTCGAATATATGTAATTCCATATAATTTAAACCAGATGAAAAGCCAGTTGTAAGGGATATAGGATATGATATAGAAATCAAGAATGTGACAGGAAAGGATAAGATAGATGAGGAAGAAATAAACTCAGTGGGGAGTGAAATTAGAAGGGTTCTTGACCGGGAACGCATGGAATTGTGGCAAGAGGCTGAGAACAGAAATGCTGAAATAAATAGAAGAAGATTAGAGGAACAAAGTGACTTTAGAGAACAAATAAGAGGAGAGCAGGTGTTTCCCAGTAGTATAACAAGGTCTGGGCGTCCATTTCGAGCAGAGGGTATGATAGAGTTAGGACAAAGTTCCCCTCCGGCTGAAGTAAGATCCCTTCATGTACGAAATATGCAGGGAATGACAAGTTTTATACAGAGAAAGGAAAGGAAACAGTGACTTGACACCCAATGAAATAGTAGCAAAGGGAGAAAATAGTTGGTATAATGTTGTCCCATTTACTAATAACCTTGCAGGATGGACAGCAGGTATGGTGCCACAGATGAAAGTGTGGCCAAGAGCAGGATCCTTTGACCCTGAATTGATAAATATGGCTGATTTATGTATTTTGTCAAGGTTATGGGGACCCAGAGTGGGATTATGATTACATGCAACAAAGTGTGTGTGTGGAAGAAAAATGCTTTAAGGTCTGAGACACCTTATGAGGGACATGGTGGCAGGAATACCGCTGTAATGCAGATGCCACTGGTGTATAAGACACAGGGAGCACAGCCTGTCTATGTTCCATGGCAACACATGGATAAAGAAAATCTAAAAAAAGCCTGCCTCCATTACACGAAGGAGCAGGGAAATGGATAAAAGCATTCGAAAATGCAAAAGCTGGGATACCTTTAGCTCTTGGGGATGTAAAGAGCCTGTTGAGCTCCATAGTAGGGGATGAGGTGGACAGTATAACGAGAAGTGCAGGGATACAAGGAGTAACTATTACTAAAGGAAACCATGATGGGTCTGCTTTTGGAGTAGTGCGCTCTAGGGTGTGGACTGAATTAAGGAATAGGTACCCAGACCGACCAGATATTGGGACGTTGATGACACAAACTATGTCTCCAGGACAGTCCTGTGCAGACTACATAACAATGATGAAGAAAAAGTGGGAAGCAGATGTAGGACCTGTAGACATGGGAGGTAGTTGTAGATTATTCTACAATGTTTTAAAACAGGGGCTACCAGGAGACATACAAGACCATTTAGATCCGGTTGTGGCTTTAGATGTAAAACCCTGGGCAGAAATACAAGCACATATTATACATTTTTGTAGAAAAAAGGAAGAAAAGGAGAGGAGAAATAAAGACCAAAGTGACAAAGCCCAAGCCAAATTGGTGACACAAAAAATACAGAAAAATGAGAAGGAAAAGACAGGAAAAGAAATGACTGTGCAGGTTCCTGTTGCAAACAGGGAGCAAGAAAGGGGTCAAAGAGAGGGGAGGCAGATGCAAGGAAGAAGAAATTTTAAATGCCATTACTGCGGTAACATTGGACATTTTATTGCTGAATGCCGCTTCAAGGCGAATGATGAAGCGCAGGGAGTGATAGGAATAGGGAGAGGAAGGGGAAGACAAAATGTGAACACGTCGGGGCCAGCGCCTCAATATGGTCCTTATCAGTATGTCCCCTATCCTCAACAACAAATAACTCCACTACCACAGGTTGATATGCCACAACAGCAATTTGCTAATGTACCTGTTCAAGGGGCACCAGCACCTGTTGTACAGACAGGAGGCCAGCATCAGGTGCAGACTACTGTATTGGTGAGCAAAGGGAGTCAAGGACAAGGGGGAGTGATTGTTCAAGGCGGAAACCCCTTTTATCATAGAGCCTGATGGGATGCACCAGGGAATCCCAATTGTTCTGTGGTAGCTAGGACTCTAGACCCAGAGGAAGAACCAATGGTAGAAATGATTATAATGGGTAGGAGGTATGCTTTCTTGGTTGATACAGGGGCAACAAAATCTTGCCTCTCAGAAGGAAATGTTCCATTGTCCTCTGCCACCATGGATAAGCAGGGCTTCTCTGGTGAAGTACAGCGCATTCCATACACAACACATGTGCCCATAGAGGTGGCAGGAGTGCGAACGCAGGAGCGTCTCCTTTATTCACCAAATTCACCAGCAAATTTATTAGGAAGGGATATCATGTCTAAATTAAACATGATAATAAGGTTTTCCTCTGATGGGTCCATGACATGTGACATACCAGGGCAAGCGAAATGTGGGATACATCTGCTAAGAATACCAGAGGAAAATGTGGTTGGAAGGGCAGAGCCAGTGCATTATAAATTGCTAGCAGATGCAGTACTTACGGTTCTGAAGACAGAGGAAATACTTTTAGGGAGATGGATGGAATTGCCACCTAGACTAATTTTCAGGAGACAAGCTGGTGGTGATGAACTGGGACAGGTGAATACCATTAACCTTGAGTGCATGGAAATATCCAGTAGGTGGGGAGCTCTGGTGGCATCAGATAATGATGGAGGAATTTGGAAGGTCCTGATTTTTCTTATGCCTGGTCTGAGACCACGGGACATTTCTGATTCAGAACTCTTTTCAGACGATCCCACCAGGACTGAGATAGTTTATACACACACTGCACCCTTGTTAGTGAGTGTTTACCGTGCACAGACCCCGTTACCAGTTGTGCCATCTGCCTCCAGTGATATTGAAGCACTTCCAGCAGTCCCGCCTTGTCTCTGGACATCAGCTCCAGATGAGGTAGGACTGATACTATCTGCAGAACCATTTAAGATAAAGTTGAAGCCAGGTGCACAATTGCCACGTGTAAAACAGTATCCACTGTCTAAAGAAGCAAAAGAAGGTATTAGAGGGACAATACAAAGACTGAAGGATCAGGGAGTCCTGTATTCCTGTCCATCACCTTGTAACACCGCAATTTATCCTGTAAAAAAATCTACAGGTAATACTTGGAGGATGGTTTAGGATTTTCGCCCCTTAATGCCATAGTATTAGCAGAGTACCCCATAGTGCCAGACCCATCTGTGATATTGACTAATATACCAAGTGACAGCAAATGGTTTTCTGTAGTGGATTTAAAGAATGCTTCTTTTAGCATACCTTTACATCCTGACAGTCATTATTTGACAGCCTTCAGTTTTGATGGTGAACAAATCCAGTATTCTAGACTCCCACAAGGCTATTGTGAGTCTCCATCTGTGTTTAATAGAGTATTGAGATATGATTTGCTAAATTTCCAGTCAGACAGTACAGTCTTGCAATATGTCGATGATTTACTAATATGTAGTAAAACAGAATCTGAATGTGTTTTGGACACTGTCAATCTCCTAACGCTACTTGCTACTAAGGGATACAAAGTGGACAGGAAAAAATTACAGTTTGTGCAAAAAGAAGTGCTGTATTTGGGCCAAGTGTCTGCAGAAAGCAAAAAGATAGCAGGTTCTAGAATACAAACTATACGTGATCAGCCTCAGCCCAAGACAGTAAAAGACTAACAGAAATTTCTAGGCCTTTGTAATTTTGTACGTCAGTGGGTATTTGATTATGCTACCATCATACAACCACTATTATATGCAATTAAGAAAGCTAAAACTGACAACACATGCATACAGTGGATTGATGACAGTGTAAGTGCATTTCAGACATTGAAAGAAGCAATTGCTTCAGCCCCAGTGCTAGCAAATCCAGACTATACAAAGAGATTTTTTCTGTTTTCCGCTGCCACAGAGGATTCCATGATATCAGTCCTTACTCAAAAATACCCGAAGGGTCACAAACCCGTCGCCTATTTTAGTGGACTATTAGATCCAGTAATGAGAGGTCACTTTCCTTGTGAGCGAGCGCTTGCAGCAGCAGCTTTTTCTGTAGAAAAGAGTAGTACTATTACGGCAGGATGCCTAGTAATGCTGTACGTTGAGCACTCTCCATTCGCTGTGCTGCAGAAAAGTAAAAGTACATTGACCACTCAAAGAGCGACAGGTTATGAAGTAATACTGTCAAACCCTTCTATCTGCATTGAGAGAGTACACTCAGTCAATCCTGCAACTTTTTTAGTGCACCCACTAGAGCCCACTGATCATGACTTTAGTGTAACATTGGAGGAGGACGATCACCTGGCACAGGAGGACCCCTTGTCTGATGGCCGACAATTGTTTATTGATGGTTCCTCATGAATAGACCAGGAGACAGGTAAAAGACATACAGGTGCAGCTGTTGTTGAGGCTATTGGTACACCTACTGATTATACCTTACACACATTGCACCTCTTACCCTTGCCATCCCAAGACTCAGCCCAAGTGGCTGAATTAAAAGCATTGATTACCGCCCTACAAGCTTGTCAGGGTCAGCCAGTAACAATATATACTGATTCAGCATATGTAGCTTCCACAGTTCACTCAGGGCTGAAGAGATGGGAATCGGATGGGACACCAGTAGCGCACCAACATCTTTTAGCTGACCTTATTGCTGCATTGCAAATACCATGTCAAGTAGCAGTGGTTAAGTGCCAGGCACATACAAAAGGAACAGATTTGGTGTCTAAGGGAAATGAAGCTGCTGATACAGCAGCAAAGGAAGCTAGTTTATATGCAATGAAAACATGCAGATGATGAGGTTGAGATACAACACTATGAGAATATTTCTACAGAGGCATTATTAGACATTCAAAATGCAGCACCACAACATGAGAAAGATCTCTGGAAATCAAGTGGGGGAGTGACTGGATTTCCAGATCTCCTTTATAGATCAGCAACTTCAGGTAAAGTTATAATGCCTCAGTCACTACTTATAACAGCCCTTCGACAACTTCATTTACCAACACACAATTCTAAAAGAGTAATGATGGATGAATTAAATAAAAGCTGGTTTATCCCTAATCTAGGACCATTAGTTGATGTATTCCTAGCTTCATGTCATGTGTGTTATCAGTACTCTAATAAGAGGTCACCAAAAATGCCTTCATCCTCCATACTAAGACCAATAGGTCCTTTCATAGAGTTACACATAGACTTTGTAGATATGATACAAAATGTAATGGATATAGGTATTTGTTAGTAGTGGTGTGTCCATTTTCACGATGGATTGAAGCAGGACCCTGCTCCAGGTGTGATGCTGACCAGGCAGCCAAATTCCTGGTGAGAGAGGTCATACCGAGGTGGGGGGGTTCCGGTGGCAATACGCAGCGATAATGGCAAACACTTTCTAACACAGTATTTCAGCAAATTACTACACTATTAGGAGTGGAACACCAGTTTACCTCAGTTTACCACCCAGAGAGTAATGGAATTGTTGAGAGGATGAATGGCTTATTGAAAAGCAAAGTGTCAAAAATTTGTGAGACACTGAAAAAGAATTGGCTTTACTGCCTTCCCCTTGCTCTGTATGCATTGAGAAATGCCCCTTCAAAGGATCATCATTTGACCCCTCACCAAGTCGTAACAGGTAGGCATTCTAATTTTTCCTTTAAACAAAATCAAATGATTCGTTCTGATATTAAGTCTGCATCAGAAAGTGTTTGGCAAGAAATGAATGCATACATGTCTGCCTTAACAAAAGCTATACAGGTTTATTCTAAACAGGTTCAGCTGCAACAGGCCGACAGTACTGCACCACCCCTGCCCTTGTCTACAGCCATCAGCATCGGTTCCTGGGTCTTCGTGCGCAACTTTGTGAGAACATGGAAAGACCCCAAGTTTCTAGGCCCCTACCAAGTAACACAGAGCACACCAACAGCAGTCAAAGTGGAGGGGATACGGAACTGGGTGCACGTAACGGACCTTATTCCATTTTTGGCCTCACTCCCGCAGAGAGGGGAGGAGGCAATGGTCCAAGAATAAATGATACAATGAAGAGACTGTTAAATGATAGTTTTCATAGTATAATAATGAGTTGTGGTTATGATTATTACTCTGATAATTTGCTATTGTATTATGTGTTATGTAGATGCAAAAGATCCCACCCATAGGGAAGAAGTATTACGCTTTCGTGGAGCTGTTTTCAATGAAACAGATATACATACTCTGCATGATTCTTTACTTGATAATTTGTGGTATAAAAGCATGCATGATATA
Organism: Calotriton arnoldi; assembly: GCA_963921515.1. Classification (NCBI taxonomy): domain Eukaryota; kingdom Metazoa; phylum Chordata; class Amphibia; order Caudata; family Salamandridae; genus Calotriton; species Calotriton arnoldi. The sequence goes on along the minus strand of CAWUFW010005832.1, from coordinate 454,240 downwards.
GGTACCAATACACAAAATGATAGTTGTTATGTAGGTTCTCTTATTCCCCATGCCATAGAAACACCATCTTTAGTGTATCCTAAAGAAGTGCCTGTTAATATGACAAAGTGTTTATTGCATCTTTTCTTGTGTAGGATAAAAGCAGTTACAGCCAACGCATGTTAGTCCTATGACTGCCAGAATTAATACAACTAGATTTGATACAACCCCTGAAATTTTGCAAATTTTGACAGATAAAACAGAGATAATGAAAGATATCCAGAATGAAGGGAGCAGGGCAGAAATATAGTTATGTAAATTGGGAGGAAGCAGTATTGCAACGAGGTATTCTAGGGAGATCTAATCCACCAGCCACCTGTAATAATTATTCTGCCAAACCACTGCCCCCAGATTGCGCAGCCAGGCCAGTATTAAGTATTGAAGCATCAGTATTTGCCAATAATAAATGGTTTACTGGAGCTAGGTTTTCATGTAGGGCCATATCTTTATGGAATGGCACAGAAACAAAAAATCATTTGAGATTTGATGATATAAAAGCATCATGTCAGCAAATATGGGATGAAAACATACAGAGATATACATGGACTGGAACTAAACGTCATCCTAAGCTGGCTGTGAAACTAATGAGATTTTCTCTTTGCCTTCAGGGAAATGGGATTGTTAAAGTGGGACGGAATCTCAATTGCAGCTCAACTATTTACAATGCCGATATGCAGGGCGGTACCTCCAGCCTTATGGATTTTTTCTGGCAGTGTGGAGCTCGAATATACACTCAATTACCCCCCGACTGGAGCGGAATCTGCTCTCTGGTGACTTTGCATACTCCATCTATGGTAATACCAGCAAAAGAAATAAAAGATTTGCATTTGCATTCCATGAGTAAAACATCAACTTTGCTGCATCATCACAGAAGAAAAAGGATGGCCGAGTACTTTGGAACTTCAGTGTGGCAGGATGTGCCCAAAGAGTATAGGTTGTTCAATGATGCCCAAACATTTTTTGGGAGTCTGATACCTATGTTTCAAGCAAAAGCAACTGCTCGCTGGGTTCAGATCACCTGGTGGGAATTAATGAAAGCAATAAATGCTACTGAAGATGGCTTTAATGCAATTAAAGAAGAGTTGCGTTCAATCAGACTTATGGTGATGGAAAACAGATATGTTTTGGACTTAATGACAGCAATCGAAGGAGGAGTATGTAAAAAACGTAATTCGGTATGCTGTACTTTCATACCGGCAAATGATGAAGATGAAGGAAATCTAACTCAGGCCATATTGACTTTGCATAATTTGCATACACAGATGAAGAAAGAAGGGGGTGCTCCAGATGAGTGGCTCACTGGCTGGTTTGATTGGGTGCCGTCCTGGATGTCGGGGTTGTCTAAGGCCTTGTTGCTTATAATAGTTCTGTTGCTATTGATGCGCCTAGTATTTCAGGTTATCTTAGCATGTTGCAAGAGGGTTACAGCTAAAGTGGGAGGTATGTTCCCTATAATAAGAAATATAGGGCCAGATGTATCAAGCTAAATTGCGATCGCAAACTCTGAAATTCGCAGAATTTCAGCGTTTCATCGTCACTTAGCTGTGTGCAATGTAGGAAAGAAAAACCTACTCGCAAAATAAAGAATCGCAAAATTTGCGATTCCCTATTTTGTGCATGCCTTTAGAGACTCGCAATTTGCGAGTCCCTAAATGCTATGCTAGTAGCCATCGCAAATTGCAATATTGCTGGAAGGAATCGCAAATTACCACCAACTTCTAGTTGGTGGTAATTAGCGATTTCCTCGAAAAAAGCAGTTTTTTGCTTTTTTCAAAGTGCCATGTGGCACACATACATGCCATTAGGGCATGTATGTGCACCACATGTGCACACATGCACATTTCAGGGGTGCAACAGGGTGTCCTTTTGGAACCTTTGCACCCTTGAAATTGCATGCGCAATTTGCGAGTACCTATTGGGTACTCGCAAATTGCGCATGCAATTCTCATTCATTCCTATGGGCCTCTTGGCCCACAGAAATTAATGGGAAGGGATTCCTCAATTGCGAAACGCGATTTGCAATTAAGGAATGGGTAGGAATCGCAATTATTATTGCGATTTCTACCTACATTGCATTTTGTGAGTCCTTAATAGCGATTCGCTAAAAATCGCTATTAGGGACTCGCAAACTGCTACAATGATACATCTGCCCCAAAGAGATGCAAAATACAGAATTGGAAGAAATGCACAGGGGTAGTGAGGAAGTAGTCGAAGAATCTACTAGAGAGGGAATGAAAGGAATCAAAACCCTAATTTAGATTTAGGCCCTAATTATTCTGTTTTACCTGTCACTTGCCCACAAACTAAGAATCTTTTTCATGTAAAGAAAGAAAAACAGTATAATGTGGTTTAAACGTGTGGTTAAACGTGCATGTTAAGTTGCACATTTGTATCTGGAAATAACCTACAGCCTGCTTTCATAAAAAGGTCTAAATGCGGTCTGGCTTAAGTGTTTTTTCCTTACTATTGTATTCTGGCTGAGAAACGTCCTGTATTGGAATATGTAACAGGAAATTCGGAGCAGCAAGAATGTTCCCATTGTAGTCTGTAAGTGTGGCGTTGAGAAGTCACACAGGAAAGAGCTGTTCTTTAAATAAATGTATGTAATCTGGGTGGGACATAACGGAAAAGCAGGGAGCTTTTTCTATTGTTAACATTGTATTAGAGTTATGGAAGGTAGCCAAAATTAGTATTATAAGAGTAGACTCGAAGTGTATGTAAGTTGAGACTGACTTGTGCTTTTCTTATAGCACATCACTCTCCCAGCTGAAATAGTCTGGCATATGCAATAAACCTGTTTATACTCCTTTTGTTGCAGATGTGGTGATTAAATGATTTGCACTGCTTAAAGGATTTTTTCCTGACAGCTATGCCAATGCTGGTTTTAAGAGGCAGATCATAGGAGATCTAAATGAACAAATATATCTGACATCAAATTTATAAAATAAGAAGGCACGGTAAGTCGGGCTAAATCAGTCTCCATAAAATGAACTAGTACTAAAACATCTAATATAAGCTGGTAAAAGGAAGTACTTTAATAATTCTATATGCATATGTACCCTTTTGTTCTCTTTTCTACTATTAATGTTTATTCACTTTATTACCTATCCCAAAAACAATTTCTTTACTTATTCTTAACTTGGAATGAAAGGTGTGCTTTGGATCCAATATATTGCAGGTTATTCAGCAATGTATGGAATCCAGGATCTACCAAAGAGATTGGATTTAGGACAGTTAGAATGTAACATAGAAACACTACCTAGATGCATAGTGAAAACCTGCCTCAGAGTAAATTGGGAAGAACCTAGCTGAAAGGGCAAAAACGGCCCGTGAGATAGCTTGTTTCCACTGAATCAGATTACTGCTATAAAGCGTAATATTGTGAATTTACTGTGTGTAGATAGTAAAGATCTCTCTGTACACAAATGTCAGTACAGGTACTAAAGGATGAACAGTAACAATTCCATATTGGTATAGGGTGCTGGTATCAATAATAAGACAAGTTTCCTTGATGAAAATGGTTAGGCTGCTGCACTTCTATCGCTTTCTAAATATTCGGGTGGTTCTGAACCAGAGAACTGAACTCCTTTGCTTCACACCACCTCTGGCCTCATCTTGAATGATAGCAGAGGGAGAGTTGCAGTTGATAAGCTTCAATTGCATTTGACGTATGGCACACATTGGGTTCCCGATTTTGAGCTCTAACAACTGCACAGCCTTACTGAGATTGATGGCAGCTGAACAAACACACAAGACATCAGTTCTGGAACGGGATCTGTAACCTCAGTCACTGATGGAGGCTCTGCTGGGGGACTTCCACCTTGACCAACCCCAACCCATATTGGTCGAGATACAATGTCACTGCTGGTCTTGGTGACTGAAGAGAATTGAAATGCCCTTAGCATATGCACCCAGCATTTCCTTGTGATGAGCATATTGATCCATGGGTGGCACATAATGGAAAATATGTACCAAGGTTGGTGTATTTAGTGTTGGCGATCTGTGTTATTCAGGGATCCATCACACATTTGGTTAATTTACACAAATGTACAGAATTCCCACAGAACATTATAAGACGTGGGGTGGGCTGATATTAGGCAACTGGACTTGTGATAAAGAAATGCATGGAGTGCTGCAGACACTGTTGATCCTGGATTGGTAGAAAGGTGATATCACTCTACTACATCACTCTGTATTATACGCGCCTCTAACAGACCTCCTGGTCTTTGTTTTGCTTAATCAAACATGCAGTGTGTGATTACAGGGGCATGTGCTCTCTCCATCTCCTAAGAGGCCATTCGTCACTAATGTGGGGTGAGTTATAAGAAACCAGACATGAAGAATATTCTTTACACCTACCTTTTCACCGGAGTGTAGTGCCACCACTAAGTTTGCAGAGTAACACCAATCACTTTTTTATGTTGAAATAAAGTGTGACTTGGATGTTTCTCCATTTTTAATGTGTGTTCGTGGTTACTCTATAGGAATAACCTCGCTACCAGATACTAAGCGAGAATCTTGCATGGTTTTTGTTTGTTTACATCAATTTATGTTATGTGTGTTGACTTGAAATCAAAAAACAAAGCTAGCGACATAAAAACAACTAGGGGGGTCATACAGTTCTTGATGAAAGCCTTGTGACCTTTTGGGCATCAAGGGAGGCTGAAACATGCTGACTGAATACAATGGTGGGATAATTTCCCTGGGAAAATCGAAAAGCAAAAAAAATTAGTGGTTTTTTTCCAAGCCACTTACTTAGATAAACTACCCCGAACCCCTATCCTGAGCCTTAAAACCCTAGCCCCTACAAACTACTCCGACCTCTGCACCCCCACCCTGAGCACTTAAAACTGCCCCCAGCCCTGAACACTGCCCCTTTCTTGCCTGCCCTGATTGCTAAAAACTGCCCCCTAGGCCTGAAAACTGCCCATTTCCTGCCCGAGCTGTAAAACTCAGCCCTCTAAAAACTACCCTGACCCCAGCCTCCCACCCTGAGCCCTAAAACCAGACTCCCACCCCATAAAACCAGCCACAACCTCCTGCTGGCTCCAGCCCAACTGCCCCCTAGGCCTGAAAACTGCCCCTTTCCTGTAACCTGCCCTGAGCCCTAAAACTCAACCCCCTAAAAACTACCCCGACCCCAGGCCCCCTCCCTGAGCCCTAAACCAGCCCCCACCCTCTAAAACCTACCCCCACCTCCCCTCGGCCCCAGCCCAACTTACCCACCACGTCTCTGTCCGTCCTTCCTGCTGCATGCCTTCCGGTTCCTCTCCCATTCGCTGAGACAGCTAGAACGCCGACTACCTTAACCATGCCTATGCGTGGTTAAGGCAAGTGTTGTCCTGCTTGCGGGGAAACGGCACGCGTGCTTAAGCCTGCGTTAAGGCAGTTTCCCTACATTTGTTCATAATCATTAGCTGTTTATATTACTGCACGATCCTGCATTATGCCACCTGTACTATTTTTATTGAGTAGTATGATTTGCAGAATGTACAGCACCAATGTTGATGTCAAAATGGCAAGAAAAATATATATGTGTGTGTGTGTGCATTCACTATATAATGTAGGTCACTACACTGACACGAAAAAAATTTGGATAAACATTGTAAACCTTCAGGTGGTAATAGGAATGGGGCTGGGTGGAATACAGGCTATGATATAGAAATCATTTACAGGAGTGTTGCTGGCAGTACCCTAAATAAAGAATATAGGTGTCGGGAAAGGTGGTTCAGCATCCCAAAGACCATGTGCAATAACTCGATAGCTGTCATATTCCACAACCACGAGTTGTCCGCTTAATCAGCCTGATATTGGGGTGAACATAAATAAAAATCACATATAAAAGAAAAGGATTATGAAAGTTAAAGACTCTAGATCTAGGCTTGGAAAGAGAGAAAATCACTCATAACCTCCATCCGGCCCCTTGAAGACCCTTTTCTAACATTTCCACACACAAAACTTGTGAACAAGTTACAATGCCTTGGATGAACGTCAGATTTTTTATGTAAATTATGAAGCGGCTCAGTGACAGGTAGCTGAGAGTTATTAGGACATGAAGTGCCCACTGTGACTGATTTTTGACCACATCGTTTTCAATACATTCACAAATGACATTGCAGATCTGAAAAGTATACCAATATGCAGAGGATATGAAGGTATGTAAAATCGTATAGATGAAAAGCAAGGTATGATTTAGAGAAACTTAACATGAGCAAGGAGCTTACAGCTACTTTTCAATGGAGGCAAGAGCACAGCCCCCAGTCGGAGAACAGAAACTCAAAGAAATTGCTCTGGGCAGGAGATTTCAAAACTCGCCAAACAGGATTGAGATTTTCAGATTCTGAAATCACTGGAGCTCAAAGCAACGTAAACAATAATTTAAGAAAAGTGTTGGTATGCATATGAAAAGTTTATCAGCTGAAAAGGAGATGCCATTGTACAATTGGTGCCAGGTAATTAACTATTGCATATGGCTCACCCATCACCAAGGGAAAAGACTCTAAATTATTGGAGTTATTGTTAATTATGGCTTGCAAGTCCTTCTTTGGTATTCCTAAATCAATTGGCCAAGCAGAAATCTGCTTGGAGCTTGTTCTTCGAAGACAGCCCTTGGTGGCGCAATGGTCATTTTTGAAATGCATACATTCACTGTCCATATCTGAACCTGGCTCCTTAGCAGATAACTCTTGGTATGAAATAAATCATTCTGAATACTCTGGGGCTTGGAGATCCTACATTTTAATGCGTTTTCAAAGCTTTGATCTGCAGCCAGGGTGCCTGAAATTGAATAAGCTCAGTTTTAAACAGAAAGATAAAAATGTATTCATTTATTGCGGATAAAGAGGCTTTATCTGCAAAGAAGCAAACCTGGACTGTGATAAATTTGTATCAGAGCATGGTAATTCAGCTTTATCTGACTACTTACTTTTCATCACATATGAGGGATAAATATTTAAAAGTAAATCTTGGCAGGTATCCCAGTAAGGATGGCACGCCGAAATGGATCCAGCAAATGTCAACTAGCGATTGTAGACTGTGTGGGCTTTCGCAAGAAACTCTATTGCACGAAACTCTATTACACATTGTTTGTATCTGTCCAATCCTGCTAATGCAAGCCAAATATTTTTTTTTTTTAAACTTTCTTAATGTAGGGGTGAGATCCGCTCGTCAGGCCCTTATTTATTTCTATCTGGTGCTTCAATCTCACCAACTTGTCAGTTGATAAAGTTTTTGACCATTGCAGAAAGAATGCGTGCATCAGCAGTTTAAACAGTTTTTTTTCCCCCAGCAATGAGCGTTTATTGTTTTATTACTGGGTTTAAACTTCTTTTACTCTTTTAACTCTATGCACTAGGCACTTTCCTGACTACTGCCTGAATAAATTATAAGACCAGATATTTACGGTTCTATATTGTACCAAGGCACATGGCACTTTTTTAGGACTAATAGTATTCCTATGCCCAAAGTTGTAGTATTTTTTACGACTACATGTTTTATTTTTATTGCATATGCCCTTTTGTTTGTAATGCAAAACGTCAACTTGTGATGTTTTATTGATCCAAGATTAAGTAGACTATCTGTCCTTAAGTATGTGGCACTTTGAATGAAGTATTGTAAAATGTTACTTTATGGAATTTATATTGACCAAATAAGCACGCGGCACTTTAAAGTCTTGTATGGTTCTTGCCGGTAGCATTAATTTTAATGTGGCTGAATATCTTTGTAAAGAACAAGTTACTTACCTTCGGTAACGATATATCTGTAAGAAACATTAGTTAGTTATAGATTCCTTACCTTAGAATTACCCCCAGGCGTCAGACTGGATCCGGAAAGTTTTTTTGTCAGCAGTACCTCTGCGCATCGGAAGGTGGCGTCGGTCGGCTCAGTCTTCGGCGTCGCCGGGATGACGTAGCGGCAGCTACTTAGACGCAGCCCTCGCGCGCGGACATCAGTTCTGTACACGACTTTCCGCGCCAGAAAACGCAGAGCCATGCCAGACACTGACTACTGGTGCACAAAACTAGGGCCCTGAAAGGATGTCCTTAACCCTAGAAATCCGTTCGCAGAACGAGGAGGATGGGTGGGGCGGTAAGGAATCTATAACTAACTAATGTTTCTTACAGATATATCGCTACCGAAGGTAAGTAACTTGTTCATCTGAAAGAAACACATAGTGATAGATTCCTTACCTTAGAATAGATACCCCAGCAATACCAACCCCGGAGGTGGGTCTGCAAACTAAGATCACACCAGAAAGTCCGGGAGAACAGAACGGCCAAAGAAGCCATCTCTCCGGACTTGACTGTAAAGACAGTAGTGCTTCATAAAAGTGTGCAACGAAGCCTACATAGCCGCCTGACAGATGTCATTCGGAAGAACGTCTCGTCCCAGAGCAGTGGTAGCTGCCGTCGCCCTGGTGGAATGGGCACACAGCCCCACTGGAGGCTCCTTCTTTGCCAAAGATAACAGGCTTTGATACACAAAACGACCCAACGGGAGATAGTTCGTTTGTGTACGCCTGACCCTTCTTGGCACCCACGTACCCAACAAAGAGCTGGTCATCCACCCGGAACTGTCTGGTGCGATCCAAATAAAAGGAAAGCGCACGTTTTGGGTCCAGACGGTGGAGCCTCTCTTCCTCCTTCGAAGGATGCGGAGGCGGAAAGAAGGTGGGCAAAGTGATGGTCTGCCCGATGTGAAAGGCAGTGACTACCTTAGGCAGGAAAGAATGGACGAGCCCTGAGGACAACTTTGTACGGATGCACAGATCGAAAAGGAGGCTTAGAAGAAAGCGCCTGGAGCTCACTCACCCGTCTGGCAGAGGTGATGGCCACCAGGAATGCAGTTTTGAGAGTTAAGAGCCTCAGAGGACAGTTATGAAGCGGCTCAAAGGGAGCGCACATTAAATAAGTTAAAAATAGGTTCAAGTCCCACTGAGGCATAACAAAAGGAATAGGAGGAAAGAGATGAGTTATGCCTTTCAAGAAACGATTTACCACCAGGGACTTGAAAAGGGAAGGCCTGATCTGGGAGCCGAAGGAAGGCAGAAATGGCCGAGAGATAGCCCTTGATAGTGCCCAGAGCAGAGCCCTGCTGGGCCAAAGAAAGAAGGAACAAAAGAACCTCAGAAAGAGGGGCAGAGAGGGGATCCACAGCCTTTGCTGTGCACCATGCCAAAAATGTGTTCCACCGGCAGGCGTATAGCGTCTTAGTGGAGGGACGCCTGGCTGCCAGAATTACATCGCAGACTTCAGGAGGCAGGTCGAATGACGTCAACTGCCGCCGCTCAAACCCCACGCAAGGAGGTGGAGGCTGGACAGGTTCGGGTGGAGGACCGTCCCCTGTTGCTGCGACAGAAGATCCTCCCGAAGAGGCAGACGGGTCGGAGGATCGATGGCCATGTTGAGCAGCTCGGGATACCAGACTCTCCGTGCCCAATCCGGAGCCACCAGAATGACTTGGGCCCGGTCCCGCCTGATCTTCAGCACTCTGGGCAGAAGTGGTATAGGCTGAAAGGCGTACAACAGACCGCAACTCCACTTGCGACGAAAAGCATCGAATAGCGAGTGGCGCCTTGGAAATTCCAACGCACAGAATTGCTGACATTGCGCGTTCTCGTTGGTGGCGAATGATCTAACCAAGGCTCTCCCCACTGTTGAAAGAGACCCTGCACCAACTCAGAGTGAAGACGCAATTCGTGATCCATCATGCACCTGCGGCTGAGTTCGTTGGCCCTGGCGTTCAGTGAACCTGCCAGGTGTTGAACCACCAGGGATATGCCCTGATGTTCCAGCCATGTCCAGAGGCGGAGGGCCTCCTGACATAGGGTCCACGACCCCACCCCGCCCTGTTTGTTGCAGTACCACATGGCGGTGGTGTTGTCCGTGAACACCTGCACTACTCTTCCCCGGACAGAGGGAAGGAATGCTTTGAGTGCAATACGAATCCCCCGAAGCGCCAGAAGGTTGATGTGGAGCCCAGACTCCGCCGGAGACCAGAGGCCTCTGATCACCGCCTCTCCCATGTGGCCGCCCCATCCCAGAAGGGATGCATCTGTCACCACTGTGTGTTCTGGTTGGGGAAGGGAGAGGGATCTGCCGTTGACCCAATCCTGGTTCGTGAGCCACCACTGCAATTGGCGTGCAGTGCCCTCCGAGATCTGGACGCAATCGGACAGATTCCCCTGATGCTGTGCCCACTGGAACTTCAGGTCCCACTGCAGAGCCCACATATGCCACCTGGCATGATCGACCAGCAGGATGCAGGAGGCCATGAGGCCCAGCAGCCTCCGGGTCATTCTGACTGAAACCCGGGATAGAGGCTGAAAGATCGGAATCATAGCCTGAATATCCCGGACTCGCTGTTCGGGAGGATAGACCCGAAACCGCGTCGTGTCCAGAACCGCCTCGATGAAGAGGAGCTTTTGAGAGGGAATCAGGTGTGACTTCGGCACATTGATGGAGAACCCCAGCGAATGCAGGAGGTCGGCCGTAATCTGGAGGTGGGAGACGACTGCCTGGGGCGAGCCCGCCTTCAACAGCCAGTCGTAGAGATAGGGGAAGACTGAAACCCCTGATCTGCGCAGATACGCTCCGACCACCGCCATCACTTTCGTGAACACCCAAGGGGCGCTGGTAAGGCCAAAGGGGAGCACGGTAAACTAAAAATGCTCGTGGCCTACCGCGAACCGCAGGTAACGCCGGTGGGCCGGCAGCACGGGAATGTGAAAATAAGCGTCCTGCAGGTCCAACGCTACCATCCAGTCTTCCGGGTCAAGGGCAGACAAGACCTGAGCGAGCGTCAACATCTTGAACTTCTCCTTCCGGATGAAGCAGTTGACGTTCCTGAGATCCAAGATAGGACGCAGGCCCTTGTCCTTCTTGGGGACCAGAAAGTAGTGGGAATAACAACCACGACCTACTTCTGATACAGAAGAGCCGTAACTTCCTGCTGGAGAAGGGCCAGGTGATCCCCCGACATGCGGTGGTATTGCGGTGGCATGGCTGGAGGGGTAGCCTCGAAGGGGAGGGAGTAGCCCCTACGGACTATTTGCAAAACCGACCTGTCCGACGTGATGGTGCGCCATTGGGGGAGGTGATGGCGAATCCTGCCACCCACTGGCGTATGATGGGCTTGAAAAGTCGGACTAGGAAGGTTTGGAGGCTGCTGCAGAGGGGGGGGGGTTGGTGGCCTTGCCCCCCGCTGGCCCCGACGGTTGTTCTCACGTCCTCGGCCGCGCGAAGGTTGGGTAACTTGCTGCGGCCTGTGGCTCTGGGCGGGATGTAGCGGAGCACCCCTTCCGTAGCCACGAAAGGGGCGAAAAGGAGACTGCGCAGGGCGGGTGGAGAGGCCCAAGGACTTGGCCGTAGCCCGTGAGTCCTTGAAACGCTCTAGAGCGTTGTCTGCTTTGTCGCCAAAAAGGCGACGGCCATCAAAGGGCATGTCCATCAAGGAGTTCTGGACATCCCCCGAAAAGCCAGTCGATCTCATCCAGGGGTAGCGGCTAAGTGCTACGGACGTTGAAATGGTCCTGCCCAGAGAGTCGGCGGTGTCCAGCCCACAACAGATGGTAAACTTGGCTGCATCCCTCCCGGCGGCGACAGCCTGGCAGAGCACTGCCCGGGCCTCCTCCGGACACTGAGGCAGCACCTGTGCAACCGTATCCCACACAGAGTGGGAATAACGGCCCAAGAGACATGCAGTGTTTACCGACCGCAGTCCAAAGCTGGCAGAAGAGAAAATTTTCTTTCCAAGATGGTCCAGCTTCTTGGATTCCCTTTCCGGGGGAGCGGTAGGGAATGTACTCTTGGAAGTGGAGGCTTGCACCACCAACCTCTCTGGGGTAGGGTGTTGGGAGAGGAAAGTGGGGTCGCCCGGAGCCGGGCGGTGGAGTCGGCCAATCATCCTGTCCACGGGAGCCCCCGTGTTGGGCCTGGACCACGTGCCCAAAAGGACGTCGGTGAGGGCCTCATTAAACGGCAGCAAGGGCTCCGAAGAGCTCGCAGCCGGTTGAAGCACCTCTGTCAGGAGGTTAGTCCTGACCGTCACCATAGGAAGCTCGAGGTTGAGAGCCTCGGCCGCCCTACGCAACACCACTGCATACGACGCTCCCTCCTCCGTAGCCACAGTAGGAGGAGACAACATGCCAAGGTCAGGGGAGGTGGCGAGACCACTGGCATCCCCCAGTTCCTCTCGCCAGTCCTGTTCATCTAACTGGTCTGTCAGAGGGTCACCTGACCCCTCCCAGTCCTCCTCCTCTGGGTGCTATTCTGGTCAAAAAGGTACCCCAGGAGTGAACAGGGGCAAAAAAACTCCACTCGGCGCCGGATCCAGCGTCAGGCGACGCCGGTCCGGCTCCGGGTGCATGTCGGGATGGAGGCCGGGGTCGACGCCGGCCGGGGGGCCGACCGGCGTTGAATGCGGTAGTGGTGCCAGAGGAAGCGGCACCGGTGGAGGTGTAATCAGGTCAACTGGCGCCGATCCGGATCCAGGCCTGGATCCAGGGGGGGCCTGCGGCGCCGAGGCCGGAGCCGCCGGCAGAGAAGGCCTAGGCCCCCCAACCGAATTTGCTGGGCCCGAAGGCTCGCCGGCGGGTTCGGGCCGCCCAAAGATGGCATGCATCACCTCGTAGAACGCACAAAGCTGGGCGGGAGTCGCTCCGGGTCCCGGGAAGGGAGGGAAACGCGGAGTCGACGCTTCAGTCTCCGCGCGTGGAGCCGCGGGAGGGGCACCACCCGCATCCCTCGCCGCGTCGGCCGACCGACTAGGAGAAGACGAAGAGCGACGATGCTTCTTCGACTTACCCGACCCCGAGTGCGAAGACTTCGATGACTTGGACGAACGGTGGTGGCTCTGCGACCGGTCCCTCGACCTCTCTCGCGACCGGGAGCTCGAACGCCGCGGGCCGACTGCCGGCGCTCAAGCAGCTTTCGGGACCGCTCCCGCAAAGCCTTCGGCGCCATCGACCGGCAGTCGGAGCACGACTTGGGGTCGTGGTCGCGCTCCAGGCAAAAGAGGCACATGCGGTGCGGATCCGTCACCAACATCAGTTGGTTACAGGAACCGCATGCCTTGAAGCCGGGCATCCCTCGGGCACCAGGAGTCGAAGACTCGAAAAAGAAGTCGACAAAAGTCGAGAAAAAAGTCTGTCAAAAAGTGACTGGAGGTACCGCTCTTTCCGGATCTGCGCTGGCTGGCGCGGAAAAAGAAAGAACTGACAGCGCGCGAGGGCGGCGTCTAAGTAGCTGCCGCGACGTCATCCCGGCGACGAGCGCGGAGCAGACTGACGCCACCTTCCGACACGCAGTTACTGCTGACGAAAAAACTTTCAGGATCCAGTCTGACGCCTGGGGGTAATTCTAAGGTAAGGAATCTAAAACGAACGTGTTTCTTTCAGATATGTATGAATAATTGTGTGTTCTGTTTCAAGCACTCTGCATTTTTATGGCTTAGGTTTGTTTCTTTTTTGCGTTAGGGTAAATGAACTTTTATGTTTAATTGAGTTACTTTGTGTATTCAAGTCTGTAAATTGTTTATGTGTACTGTAAAACATCATTGTGTGATGATTTTTATTAATCAGACAATAAATATATTACCTAACCATTGTACAATTAAAGGCCTCCAAGTTATTATTTTCATCCCAGAAGTTCTTATCTCTAAATCTCGCCACAATGTAGAAATGGTAGGCAAGCCGCCAAATGATTAACTATATTACCCTGAATACTACAAGATGTTTGAGACTTGGGAATGAAGTAAATAGGTCATAAATAACCATTTCAAACCTAAACGTTTACAACAAACCTTTGCAGGAAATACAGAAGGCATCTAACAACATTGTTTCTCTTGAAATTCTGCTTGTTCAAAATCGCAGCAGCAGTACTGCTATTACAGTTGGCATTAAGAGTAGACGTCGGTAAAATTAACAATACTCAGTAACAATAGTGGCAGAGTAAAGGACCCAGAACTCCCTTTCAGCATACTTTGCAAACTTTCCGTTGCAATCGATTTGTCTCCAAAAATGTATCACACAATCACTTCACAAGGAACCCAAAAATAAACGTGCATGCATAAGGAGGAAGGCAAAGACCGGGGCTATGATGAAGACATGAAAATCTGTAGATGACATAAAGCACTTCAGGAGGCATGCTTGTTTGCAGCAGAAAATTGTACCTAAATATAGGAGCCTATATGAAAAAACAGCTGGGGCACCCGCCACCCATTTGTAATTATATCAAAAGTTGCCCCATCAAAGTCCACCAGGGTAGTTTGTCTGAAGTAGTTATGCCCCTTTATAGATTTTCAGTCAAAGGCGAGGTACTGGCTCCTACTACGCTCTCGTACTCTACTTGCCAATCTTTTGCATTATTAGGAGGTGTCTGTAGAGGGTTGTAACTACACACCGGTCTTGAAATGTCTGTTTCAAACCAATATGCTTCTTTCAACGGCATGACAAGTCACATAGACTATACAAGATAACATAAGCAAGATCCAGGGCACAGATTTGATGGATTCATGAATATTGTCATGCTTAAGCCTGTCAGATAGAAGTCATACATTAGAAGGGGAGTAATCCGATTTACACCTTTTCATTTACTGTTATGCAAGTCTGATAGCATAATGCACTCAGACTTACCTAGTTAACGCATAACAAAATGTACAATTAATCTGTATTCACATTTCGTTATGAACATTAACACAAATAATCACTAACAGAACAAATGTATCACGTTAGTGAAATTGCAAATTGATGGTTGAAAATATAGAGGGGTGGTTCGGATTTTAGGAATACCCAGTTTTTGATGAGGCTGTTTCTTACCAAAAATGTCAAGAAGCACACCAAAGTTATAATTCTGTGGCACGGAAGACAACTGGCAAGAAGGTCTGGCATGGTTTTCTAGTCTGGGAGCCATCCTAGAGCCAATAGGTGAAGAGAATACATGCAAGGCCATCATCCCTGAAACATTCTTGAGGCCTGACTGGGGGAGAAGTAAAGGAGGTGACATGCAAATTGGCAGTATGCGCTTCTGTGTGCACATACTTTGCTGGAATAGCGTTCTTGGATACAGCGGTGCACAGTACAGACGCCAATGGGGGCCCCCATCCTTAGGCAGAGTTCTTGTACTTTTGGAGCAAGAAAAGCTGGGCAATGAATGGAAGCCAATGGGGAAATTGATGCGATCAAGAAAAAAATTGGACGCCACCCAGGATTAACCTGCTTTAATGAAGATATAACCTGGATGGCAGCGAGAGAGTGGAAGTACTATCTGGGTGCCCTGTGCATAAAATCATTGGCCTGTTGGCAGCTTGGTATAACTAAGGTTTTGCCAGGGAGAAGAGGTGAAAGGGGACTTCAACTCTAACACAATGAATTTTAGAAAAGTAAGTGCACTACGATGAGGGGCATCACCTTCAGGAATTCTCCAATAGAGGTTGTGCAACGGTGAAGTGCAGGGGCTGAATTCCCCTTGAAATGAAACTGTATCAGGGGTATATCAGCAATATTTGAGAGGGCTTCTTGGCCCAAAACGGATACAGAAGTCATGCTGGGAAGCCCTCCTCCTTGGAAGAAATTAAAGGCATTTAAAAAGAAGGACAAAGTTATAAGAGGGTGTAGAAATACGGTACTGATAAATCAGAAATGCGCAACATTAAGTTCCATAGCATTTAGGCAACTTTAACAGAGAAGGAAAGAAGCTGTACAGCTCAATAAGAACAAAGGGCAAGACAAATGAGGAAGTTCAAGAGGGAGGTGCAGTCAAAAGTCCTCTCTCAAAGTGGCCTCACCAGCAAAACGGAAAGCAATTACTGACCTCAGGCAAGGTTTCTAAAACTGTATGTTTTCTTAGATAATGCAAACTGGTAATTTTTTCAAATAAAAAAGGCTGTAGTATTTCTTCTATGTGTACTATGACCAGGCATTGAGGAAAATCAAGACAATAGAGAGGAAGAAAGGAGAACCCAACACAGGTAAGAATACACAGGGGGTGTGAAATGAGAATGTGAAGAATGGGAGGGATAGTAAGGGGAGAGGATGTGGCCCAAGAGCGGTTGACTTCAAAGCTGGAGAACCAGGTTTGAGTCTAGGTAGGGACGCTCAACATCCTGGGATTCTGGGCAAATCACTTAATCTCCCTGTGCCTAACAAAATGAATGTGTCCATCTGTAACGCAACTGGTGCTCATGTAAAGCGCACTGATACGTTCGGGTTGAGTTTGTGCTATTTAAAACTCCCTCCCCCCCACAAAAAAATGGGATTAGTTGTATGTGTTAGAAAAACAAATTGGGGGATGTGGAAGAAATGAAATAGGGGAAGTAAGAGGCGGGGTTAAGAAGGAGGAACCCCTGTCCAAAAGTAGTAAAAATTGCAGAGAAACCCCCCTTTAAATAGAGGAATTGTATTTTCTACAAGAAAGACCTTCACCAGATTGTTTTGTAAACACTAAGAAAGCCATTCTTGAAGAAAGGTTTGTCAGAAATAGTTTGATGAAAAAAATTGTCAGAACTAGTTTCTTATGGTTCCTGTTGATAAAACATACAACTGATTAGTTTTGGAAAATAGGATTCATCAGGCGTTCAACCATGGCTTTGCAGTTCAATAGTATGAAAGAGACTGACTTAAAAGCTCATTTGGGGGCTTAAGACGTATAACTATTGACATTACTGGTAAAGGAGATGCTTTAAGCAGATGTGTAGACCATTTCCGCTAAATCTCATTCTCTCTTCCATCCCCAGGCCACAGTTTTAGACACAATATTTAAAGAGGAGGCAGCAACTGTTTTTTTTTTATTTCTTAGAAAGTAATTTCATTAAAACAGTGTGCAGAAAGGGGATAAGCTAAGCGCAAGGAATATGTAGCTAGTGTTCAACGTTATAAACACATTTGTATCTTGTTCTCAGAAGATAGACACATTGGCAAATAGAAATAGATCTGGGCTACTTTAGGTGTGTGTGTTCTTTGCTGTAATAACTGTATGTAGTGTTAAGTGTGAGTGTTTCACTGGTGGTGTACAGATACCACCAGCAGCAAGGATTTGGACAGGGGGTCGGTAAATAACAAAAGAATGGGCAGAGGGTTTCAAGTTAACTACACATTTTATTTTATTGCGGATTCCTTTCTGCACCAGCCTAGTGTCTGCATCTGTGTGTGTCAAAGTGTAAAAAAGAGGCAGAGTGTGTGCATGTAAGCCGGGTGTTTCTATGTTTCGAGTGTCTACAGTTGTGTGTGTTTGCCAGCAGTGTGTGGTACATGTCAGGGGCAGCATTTCCTTAATGAGTGCTGGGGACTTTTTAGGACAGAGAATGTAAATGATTATTTAGGAGTGGGGCATCACTGCTTTGGCCCGAACTATAAATCAAAAAACCTTATTGAAAGCCAGAATTATTGTGTACTAGTTAAATCTGTAATCACTTGCATTTCGAATTTACTACATTTGTGTGTTATCTTGGTGTTGGGTTTAGGCAAAAACATGACTGGATTCAGATAAAGCCAGGACAACAAAGGATGAGTGCTAGCCAGAGAGGTGGGAGCCTGAGGAGGATAGAGTTGGAGAGGGCAAGTGTGAGGGAGTAAGAGAAAGACAGGGAGAGTTAGTGAGAGAGAGGAGAGTGCTATACTGTGAGCGACTCCAGCACTGGACATAATCCACACTGGGGCAACTGTTCACCAGCATATTGTGTGGAGTTTACACCGTGCACAAAACAAGACATTTTAAAATTTGATAAATATTTTGTAAATGTACCCCAATGTTTTATTCCCTTCCATTTGCCTATGTTTGAGCTAGGTTTGTCTCATAGCAGCTCGTACAGCAACCTCTTCCTGACACTTTGTGATTTATTCACTTGCAATTGTTCTGTTAATGAAGATATTGTTTTACCAGTGGCTTTTTATTGAGGTTTGAGAAATCTTATAAAATAGAAATTGAAACAGGCAGAGGTCTCACTACAGTAAGTAGTTACATCATCAGTGAATGGTATAGCACATTATATCGAAGCCTGCTTTTGACAGTATTCCGACATTCAGTTCTCCACATTAACAATTAGAAACAGTAGTACAGAATTCAATGGGTAACAAGTCACAAAAGGATGCCACGTAACTCTTACAGTATCCACATTTATGAACTGAGATAAACTAAAAGAAGCGGTAAAAGCCCAACTGGGGATATACATGTATAAAATAGTACAATGTGTTCCCTATTCCGCTGCAATGCATCACAAAGTACCTCCCAGACATTGTAGTCTCAAAGAAGGGAGAGATGCAGGTTTTCATGGCAGACGCTGTTGTAGGGATTCTGCACATACACAGAGCTATGCACAGGATAATAGGACCTCGGAGTATAGTGGTGAACCAACCATACACCTTAGTACCCACAATCCCAATCCGACTAGCTTTAGCGTCTCATTAGCAGCGATGCTACCGATGATTAGACAACCCAGAACACGGTATCGCTCTCTCAGGACTCGCGGGAGCAAGAACACCCTTTTATAACTCACTCATACCTGTCCACAACGTGCGTAATAAGAGACACAGTATAGTTTAAAATGTTTATTTCAACTATCGTGCTCTAAGATACAGTACACGTGCCAGTACTATCAGCATAATGCATAAGGAGAAAATAATAAGCATAGTTACAATTCCATAGAATACAAACGGGGAAAGCATTTCATAAAGCAGTGGATATAGGGCTAAATGACCATACCACCCTCCCCGTGCTATTAGCTAGTTTATTATAAAAACAGAAGACCTCTGGGCATGGTCAGGCGAACCCCCATACCTCGATATCTAGATGCAAGGTTTACATCATCAGACAAGCACAGCTCTTCTCTCTGGAAAGGTTTTTCTCCAAGTGTCTCTAACAGTGAAAATCACAATATTAAAAGCACACAAATTTCTCCAGTGCAGCTGCATTCAGTGTTATGTCTAAGTGCGAGGGGCTGACCAGATCAGCAAGAACAAGGGACATTGTTTTTCGACCTTGTACATGATGTGCAGACGAAACCCAAAGGGAACATGAGGAAAGGTGAAAGGCAAAAAGGCAGACAGTTCTAAAATAGCCGGGCACAAGCAGAGGCTGGAAAAACAAAGTAACGTGCGCAGAAAAGGCATCATGGCAGCCAGGCCTAAGCCAACGTAGCAAGGCAGACCATGAGGCCACAAACCACACGACACCCTCCCCTGGTCAGTCCATTGGCGAAGACATAGGACGATGACAGAGTTCAAATAGATGGAGCAGAACAGAAACGTCTGTTTCGGTATAGTCCCCAATGAAGGACAATGAATGGGAGAGGAAAAAAAAAGTGCAGAACAAAAAAAAGCCAGTGAGGCAGGTCGCTGAAAGCGGAGGCCCCCTTAATCCAATAGAGTGTAAGTGCAGAAAAACGCCACACCTTCCAAGAGGACATCGTTGGAATCGTCAGAAAAAAGAGACGCCATCCAGTCCAATAAATCAAAACTGCAGTCATGTTCCTCGCAAGAGGGAGCAGCGAACAGCATTGCGGGACAACTTGCGTGATACTCAATATAACTTTGTTGTAGGAGATGCTGAGCAGCCGCACAGACATCCCATTGTGCCAAAATTCCAAGTGCAGCCGCACGCGCCATGTAGCCAGCACCGGA
Source organism: Calotriton arnoldi (assembly GCA_963921515.1). Lineage (NCBI taxonomy): Eukaryota > Metazoa > Chordata > Amphibia > Caudata > Salamandridae > Calotriton > Calotriton arnoldi. Next base: position 434,589 of record CAWUFW010005832.1, on the reverse strand, counting down.
ACAGTCCCGCTCATGGGCCTCTAAGGGACCCACCAACTGGACAAAATCCGGGCGAGACAGGGACGTATTGGAGAGGCAATAATCCAAAGACCATGAGAAAGGACATCGGATGCAGGACATCACAGGTTGCACGCAAGTGAAATACGCAAAGCGAAAAGAAAGTCTATAGGACACACTGAGTGTCGCCAATGGCAGAATGCCGAAGCCGGCGAGGATGCGCTCACGGAGCATCCAGAGTCGACCTGGGTCGAGGAGGCCCCCAGGAAGTGCAGCCATTGCGTAGCAAACAGACCAAAAGCAATATACCAGCCGCTAAGGCGAGGATCAAAGGAAAGCCGCCAAAGACGCTGGAAAAAATGGAAGGAATAAAAGCCGGTATTACACCAAAGATAGTTTGAAAGGAGGTAACAAGGCCAGAGCCCACAACTTTAAAAAAGTGCACAAGACCTTTGGTGCGCGATGCATTAAAAACACGGTGAATCAGTTCACCGAAATGCTTTGGGAGGTTTGTGTTCAAAAGGGCCTGTATTTCACTGTGGGTACTCGCCACCTGGAGAATGAATGTCTCCCGGGCGGATGTGAGCATAACCTCCTGGTTCAATAATAGCGCCTTTATTCTGCTCAATTTATTGAAATCCGCCTTCAAAGTCGGAATGGAATGCCAAATGGAACTATCTATGATGTCGTGCGGGGGAGGAAAAAGCACATTTTTGCAGCAGACAACCCTGTGGGAAACTGTTACAATATAGGGTATGCCGGCTAGCATGCCACAGCAGTCCCGATTATTCAGAAGGAGATAGCTACCATTTGCAAGCACAGTGAAAGTAGGAGATATAGCAGGAGCAGGAATGCCCTTCAAAACAAAAGCAAGATTTGGAGCCGAAACATTACAAGCTCCGTGCAATTTAATGTTTTTGCAAATAAGGGAATGACCCACAGTAGAATCGCATGACTCCATGAGAAAAACCTCCTTTCCGTCCCTAAGGCATTTATACATGAAAGGCAGGGACCAAAGTTCATGCAGGAAGTAACTGCCCAGGGGCTGAAAACGGCCCACAGGATAATGTTTCATGCATGAACTGAATTCAAATAAAGAAAAAGGCAAGGCGATAACCCCATGAACTAGCCACACTGCAGAATCCAATTCCGCCACAGAGAATGGTAAGGGCTCTATTTTTTCAATATGTAACAGAGTGTATGTTGCATCTTTCATGGACATGAATTGCTGTTTTTCAGTTAAATTAAAAGGCAAGAATAAGGCAGAGGTGTTCAAAAAATGCCAAGGAACTTTACCCATTTTAAGTGTTTGCAAAGTCCATGCAAACTGCATCACTGAACGCAATTGATTCTGACCATGATATAACACAGTAACATCATCCTGTACTATATCAACAACAGAGGAAACAATATTCTCTAATGTGTAAATGTGGGAAGACAGGGTATTAATACTATTGTCAACAACAGCAAGCACCTTTTCTAAATTTGCTTGATCTATTTCCCCGAAGACGGGAAGCAGCTTCAATTTGCGAAAGCTTCCAGAGTTCATTGTAAGTTTCATAAATGAATCTCTTAGGTCGAGGCCACGAGGCCCCAGAACAAAATCGGACAGATCAATGTTGCCTGATAGGAGGGATAAATGTTGTTTAACAGAATCTAAGGAAGAGTGCTGCAACCACTGTTTACACAATTTACCAACAGAATATGTTGTAACAGTACGAGAGTCAGAAAACCTTGGATCCGGTCGATCCTGTTTATAACCAGGATCCGTGTCATGAAAACGTAGCTGGCAGGCATTAGATGCTGTGGGCCAAGCCAACCAGGGTGACTGAACAAAAGTAGAGACATTAAACGAATTGTTCTGAAACAAAGCTTGCAAAATTGTAAGGGAAATATTGAAGTGCAAGCTCTCGTTGGGAGTGGAAGACAATACAGGAATGGAAGGTGCATTTAATTGTTTGGAAGTAGCCAAACCCCAACATGTTGTTTGATAGATGGTATGATTCAAAAATACAATTTGGGCCGGGATGAGGCAAGCACGGTGCAAGGCTTCTGTGCCTTGTACCTGCCATGATTTGGAGCCCCAAATAGATTTCCAGTCAGTCAATGGTGTCCCGCCAATGTTCATACCCACCCACAGCTAAGGCGTTCAAAAAGGAACCCGAATACAGTAACTTGGTGTTGGTCAACATGATTTTCTGTGTGGATGAAGTGTTTAATTTAAAATAATAGGACCCAGGGTTTGATCTATCAAAGGCTGTAAAATAAGTAAACTTATTTCTAAGAGTCTGGAAGCTACCTGGCAAAGGGGTCGGACAATGCTCCCATTGGGTGTAATTAACAGGACCCCGATGGGTACTTGGTTTATGGAGAAAATGGTTGCCCCAATGCTGGTAACAATATAAATCGGCATAACTTGCAGAATTCATGTCCAAATCTTCAGCATTAAAAGCAGCATAATATTTCAAATCAGTAAATAACGATTCAACTGCATGCACATCCCAATCGTCAGTATGAATATTACTTTTAACGACATCACCCATTGAAACACGAAGGACATTTGGTACATTAATAATCTCGGTAGGTCCATGAATTTGGAAATTTACCGCATCCCATACGATGCCATCAGCGACTGGGAAAGCTGAAATGTTCACAAATGTGTGGTCACGCTTCATGATGTGAGATGAAGAATGTGGAGCCAAAGTTCCAGCAACACAGTTCACTGCAGAGCGTTCTGGTAAATAGTGACCATTAATGAGCAGGAAAAAAACTGTGACAAAGCCAATGGACATGAACAGAAAAATCAGGAATAGTACCAACCAGATGTATGTCCATGGAGGGATCAAAAAATTGTCTCTGAACCAGGATACAAAAATACTGAATCTCGACGGGATAAGTGCTGAGGTGGAATCCGAGTCAAAGGAATAACGTGTTGGGCTCAGTGGCGTTGTTGGTAGGTGAGCCACCGACTTGGTGGCGGGGTAGGTATACTCAGTCTCCTCGTTGCAGGGGTAATCCAGGTAGTCGAGTAAGCGATCAGGCAAATCTACCATCTCGATAGCAACATCAGTGACCGTGTGGGCTGGAGGGCCACAAACATTTGTCCGGGAAATGACTGGACAAGAGACCGCTGGTGTTACACTATTCAGGATCGGCCAGATGTTGTAGCTTGACATTGTCCACTGAGATGTATCTGTTGTCCTTGCAACCAGGAAGCGGTGGTAAGATGACTGTACGAGTACCCTTCAAGCCAAGGACTGGAACCGGTGCACGATAAGAGGGGCCAAATTCTTTTTTGTTCTCCACCTTCTCTCGGACCAGGTCTCCAACCTTCGGAAGCCAGCCGGCAACCGGAATCTGCAGCGCAGCGCCTGTGGCTGAAGGTAAATGTTCGATTGCAAGTTTGTCTCGGGCTTCTTGTAAGTCCTGTAACATAGTAGAATGGTTATCTACATCAAAGATTGCGCATTGCGCCGCCATGTCTAGACCATCAAGGTCGGGCACAAACATTCGTATGCCAAAGAGCATTTCGTATGGGGTCCGCCCACCCAGAGGTCTTCTAGGGAGATTATTAAGTGCACGTTGTACGGTATACAAGTGGGCCAGCCAGTTCCTGCCAGTACCTAAGACTCTAGCTGTCAAGGATTGCTTTAAGTCACGGTTCATTCGTTCAACAATCGAATTGCCCTCAGGCCGATATGGAGACGAAAATTTCACCCGCACCCCCAGTGACCCCATTGCGTCCTTGTACGCCTTAGAGGCGAACGCCGGACCTTGGTCAGAATGGAAGGTGCCACAGGCAAAAATTCCCACAAAGACACGCAAATCCCTTATGACATTTCGAGCGTCAGCACTCCGTTGTGGCCAAACCCAGATGAAACGTGTGCACGAATCCACTGCAACCAAGATGTACTTATATGCAGTGTCAGAAGAAAATGGACCGCAGTGATCCAGGTAAACACACCCAAAAGGTCTGTTAGAAATGCAGAGCGGTGTCTGTGGTGGCCGAGTAACCGTGGAAGGCTTAATTTGCTGACAAACGTCACAAGAAAGCACATAAGTACGGGTCTGTTTATATAAACCACGCCACCAGTAACGCTGCTGCAAGATGGAGACCGTCGCAGACACGCCAGCATGAGCCGAAGCCATGCCTTCGTGTGCGGCCGTTATCAAGGAAAGTCTGCGGTCCGCGTTGGGAATAAGCCGATCACCAACGTCTGGAATTCTTACGTAAGGAGCCTGTTCGGGACCTAATTGATAAGAGTATTTGGAAGAGAAACCCCATGGGTAATTAGCACCTTCCTTTGTCGCAGCTATAGCTGCCAAAATATCATTATCTATTTTAGTCATGGATCTTGTAACTGCCGCTACTGAGCACGTGGCTACTGCTGATTTGGCAGCTTCGTCTGCCAAACCGTTACCGACAGCGTGTGCGCCCACACGCTGGTGGCCAAGAGTGTGAATCACCTGTGTGAGAGGCAGACGTTGTTTCAGATCTGCCACTCGAACCCAAAGCATTTTATGCTTAATTGTGCTGCCCTTTGCATCCCTATAGTCGTTTTGCGACCAAAAGAATAGATTGTCATTGAAAGACTGAACACAGTAGTAAGAATCGCACACAATAAGAGTGGTCACGTCCGGATTAGCGAACTCAAGTGCGAGCACCAAAGCACGCAGCTCGGCCAATTGTGCAGTACTGTCTCCCAGTGCCTGAGTGTGCACTACAGTCGATTTGAACTTACCGTTCACCATTGTACCTGCAACAATAGCACATGCTGCTGAATAAGCATGCTTGGAACCAGTGGCCGGTTGTGCCGAACCATCGGTATAGATAATACATTCGTACTCCTCAAGCGGTAGCAAAGACAGAGGAGGAGGATGAACGAATTCATACTGTAAGAACTCCTGTGTCTGAAGAGAAGAATCAAAGATAAAAGTGACATCCGGGGACGTCAAAGATGTTGCCCATTGTATCCAACGGGGGTGCAAAGCCTTAGAGTTCGGTACACTTGCTTTCGTCACTGTCTCAAGGGCAGGATATGGTGTTACCACCAAAAAGTCAACAAGAATTTAGATTCAAGTAGATCTGACTGCAAAGAGTGCAGTATAGAGGAATGCTCAGGAAGCCTGCATGACTTCGAAAAGTTAGGTTGTATCAAGGCATAAAGTGGCTTGATACGCTTGGCATATTCGGGAATGTAAGTACGCCCGAAGTTTAGAAAGCCCAGTAAAGACTGAAGCTTCTTCAGAGTGGTTGAAGGGCACAAGAGTGCGCATTTCTCCAAAAAATGGGGAGCTAAGCCCTTACCTTCATTGTTGAGCTCATAGCCCAAAAACAAAACGGTAAATTCAGCAATGTGAGATTTGGCAAAGTTAAATTTGTAACCTAAAACCGCAAATTCAAGAATAATGCGGTCCACTCGGGAAAGATGCGGCCATAATTCGTCGTCTGTCAGATAGATATCGTCGACGTACGAACACGCATCTTGGTCTATGCTGTCCAACAGAGAGACAACATGGGCGGCGAATACACCCGGACTGTTCTTGTAGCCCATGGGTAAACGCCGGAATTTAAATTGTTTACCACCGGAAGTGAAAGCGCTCCATTGGCTGCACTCCGGGGACAAGTTGTGCGTGTAAAATCCATTGGATAGGTCAAGTGTCGTTTTATATTTTTTACGAACAAGACTGTCTACAAGCGCAGAACTGTGTGTATTTTGCACCGCAAAGGTCCGACAATGAGAGTTCAAATGTCGGTAATCCAAAACTAGGTGGTACGATCCATCGGGTTTAGAAACCGCGAAAAGGGGATTATTCATGGGTGATACGCATGTTTCAATTACTCCTTAATATTCCAACTGTGTCAGAATTTCGGAAACGGGACCTTTAGCTTCCCGCTTGATGGGATATTGGGGTTGTGGCTGTGGCAGCGACCGCAAAGGAATATCATGGGGGGGAGAGTCTTCATCCCAGCCCACGTGGTTGCGGTATAACGCCGGAGCCAGGGACACAGCCCACTCAGCTGCGAGAGCCTCCGCTTTGTCCTTGGGGACAGGACGAGAAAAGCTCTGAAGGATTACCTCCTCCCCTCTACGCGCAGCAAGTACGAATGGGGGTGGCCAATCCGCCTCGGCCAACAAAATGTCGTAAGACGAGGTCAGATTCTCTCAAAAAATCCCTTTAATAACACGCTGTATGTCACCTTCAATTTGAATGACAATATGATATAGTCTGTCAGGGGGTGCCACTCTGGTGTCTGCTGTCTCGACAGTAATGAATGTGTCAGTTGCTGTCGCCTCCAAATGAGGACGTAGTGCCTCCCGCACTATGGTAACTTCCGCGGCACTGTATAGGAGCGTCACTGCCCACGTCCAATTCAGGAGTCTCGTTCTCACCGTCTGTGGCATACCTCGCTGTTACAGCTGCAACTTTCTTCTTCTGAAACTGTGGGCGAGAACGTTGAAATTCTTCTGGTTTCCCTCTGACTTGTTGTCGAGGTTGGTCTCGTCCCTGTGGAGCCTCACGACCCCTGCCTCTATCCTGGCGATCTCCTCCACCAGTCTGGGAGGTCGTTGGTGCCTGTGAAGAACGAGGAGAACGCGAATCAGGGACTTGAAATCTCTGGAGATTTAATTCTCGCCCTATCGCGCAAATCATAAGTGCTTTCAGAAGAGACGGAAACCGAGGATGCGCCTCGCGACCCTGGCTTCTTCTGTTGCTTACCCTGTTTTTCCAACCTCCAGCTCTCTTTTAGTAAAGAACGGTTTCTCATCTTTCTCAGATTGAGTTTTTGGTTGTGGTTGCGATTGTGTTTGCGTTTTAGCAAAAGGCTTAACTCCCTGGCTATTGCGGCCAATGGTTTTGTAAGCCTGTGCAATAATTTTCGGTAATTCGCGCGGCTTGTCCGGTTCTGGGATCAAAGCATTAGCTACTTGAAAGTTAACTGCATCGCCCTTGACATTCGCAAGGATCAAATCAGCTACCGTGGAAGGAGTGCCGAAACACTTCACATATACTGCTGCGAATACCTTACCCCAGTTGTTGCATTCTGCCAACTCGGGGATCAAGTCTTTGGCAAACTAATCGTCAAAATCCTGTGTTTTTCCACAGGAGAAGTATTTGGAAAAACTGCCTCCAGCTGGTCAAATTTTTCTGCAAGCCAATAAGGCAAATCGTCCTTATTTTGTGGGCGCTTGCCCATCACCGAATTAACCATGACGGGACTTATGGTTACACCGCCCGGTCCAGCTGGATGCGCTGCAACTCCAGGCGGGGCTCCCTGGATGTTGCCTGTAACATACTGTACTAAAGCTCTGTGCACACGTATCAAAGACTTATGCAATTCACGCAGTTCAGCAACCGCAAGCGTCATATAACGCGGAAGTAAGGTATACTCGGCCAAAACTGGCCAAGTGGCCCCTTCAATCGATAAGGGGCCTAAACGAATCGGGGAAACCGGTTGGGGGAGGGCGCCATTAAACCAAACAAGGTGTTGCCATGCCGTGAGCGGTACTTCAAGATTCCGATAAGGCCTATAAATTATAGGCAGAGCGGTGGCTGTATATTCATGGAACACATCATCAGTCCCATCCACCGCCGGGAAGGTGACCCAAGAGTAAAACACCTCAAAGTGGTAAGCAGGTTCTGCTTGTACCACAAAGATCAGATCGACACCCGCGTCAGGCACTCCATACGCTGTCAAGTGAGCCCGGAGCGCTGCGCGGCTATGTGCCGCAATCTGGACAGCCATTTAAGGCTAAAAATATTCGACAACCTAGTATGAGGCAGCACAATATGGGGTTTTATTTAAACACCTTTTAACAACTAAAAGCTTGAAAGAACCTATAAAAACGTCAATATAGGAGGTATCACCCTCACACACGCTTCCGGAAGCGTCTGCGAAGGGGGTTGTGGACAAGCACAAGTACTACTCAAGCGTCTCGCAGATAAGCAGCCCACTACATTGGTGGCGCCATGTTGTAGGGATTCTGCACATACACAGAGCTATGCACAAGATAATAGGACCTCGGAGTATAGTGGTGAACCAACCATACACCTTAGTACCCACAATCCCAATCCGACTAGCTTTAGCGTCTCATTAGCAGCGATGCTACCGATGATTAGACAACCCAGAACACGGTATCTCTCTCTCAGGACTCGCGGGAGCAAGAACACCCTTTCATACCTGTCCACAACATGCGTAATAAGAGACACAGTATAGTTTAAAATGTTTATTTCAACTATCGTGCTCTAAGATACAGTACACGTGCCAGTACTATCAGCATAATGCATAAGGAGAAAATAATTAGCATAGTTACAATTCCATAGAATACAAACGGGGAAAGCATTTCATAAAGCAGTGGATATAGGGCTAAATGACCATACCACCCTCCCCGTGCTATTAGCTAGTTTATTATAAAAACAGAAGACCTCTGGGCATTGTCAGGCGAACCCCCATACCTCAATATCTAGATGCAAGGTTTACATCATCAGACAAGCACAGCTCTTCTCTCTGGAAAGGTTTTTCTCCAAGTGTCTCTAACAGTGAAAATCACAATATTAAAAGCACACAAATTTCTCCAGTGCAGCTGCATTCAGTGTTATGTCTAAGTGCGAGGGGCTGACCAGATCAGAAGAACAAGGGACATTGTTTTTCGACCTTGTACATGATGTGCAGACGAAACCCAAAGGGAACAGGAGGAAAGGTGAAAGGCAAAAAGGCAGACCGTTCTAAAATAGCCGGGCACAGGCTGGAAAAACAAAGTCACAAAGTAACGTGCGCAGAAAAGGCATCATGGCAGCCAGGCCTAAGCCAACGTAGCAAGGCAGACCATGAGGCCACAAACCACACGACAACGCTAATCAGAATGAACTGCTAATCACTCCAAGTATGTATCCCATGCATCCCTCTGTGGGACTTCTCCTGTCAGGTTGGCAGCGATCGCCAGGTCGTGATCTCAGCAGCAGCCCAGTAGTCCCGGTCACATAACCGGAGCAAAATTGAAGGGGCATCCGGAGACTTCCAACGCATCGCTATCCGATGTTTCAACAGAACATAAGCTAGGTCTTTAAATTTGCTGGTGTTTTTGTTCTTGCATGTGCACAGCCTAACTCCCAGCAGGCAGGGCAAGGGATCTACAACTATGTTTGGCCTGTAATTTCAACCAGTAGCGACACTGCCCCAGCCCAAAATCGCTCTATCTTCGGACAGGCCCATTCCATATGATAAAAATTTGCCTCCCAGTGGGAGCATTGTGGGCACCTGGGGGCAACCCCAGGGAACATATGATGGCTACGTGCAGGGGTGAGATATCTCTGATGTAAGTAATTAAATTGTGTATACTTCAGACGGGGATTTCTAGACACCTTCTGGACATACTCCAATGCGAGGGACCATTGTTTAGCGGTAAGTTCTTGATCAATAGAAAGGGCCCATTTGTCCTTCAGGGAGGGGGGCCCCCACAACACAGGAGTCCAAGAGTGCCCCATATAGCACTGTAATTGCCTTCCTGTCATTCCCATGACTAACCCAGATCTGGAGGAGAGGAGTCGACACAGACTCAACACTGTCCGACTCACACAGGTTCCCAATCATGGCCACCACTGCATTGTAAATTAGGATCTACCTCAAAACTTATTGCAAGATAGAGTCCCCCGTTCCACTCAGCTCCTAGATATAGGGTGCTACAATAGCATAAGAAGACTTTATTAATGTCAGTCTGTGTATTGAGTATCACCCCATTCTGGGACCTAATAGCAGTCATGGAGGTCTAGGGACCTCTGATCTGAGAAGCCATGCCAGCACTCAAACCGCCTCGTCTCCTACTGGGTGTTGCCCCACCACATACTCCACATAATCCAGTTTCGCCAAGCCTTTATACCAGGGCCCTGTGATCCCCCCTAGGTGGTGCAATATCACACTCATCACTTATATCCTCTCCCACCCGTATCTCGGCCACCCTCACAGCACTTTCCGCATCCAAGATTGCCTGCGCAATGAGTTTCACATCAAACGTTGTTTTAATACATAGGCCTCGTACGACTGCCTTAAAAGCGTCAACTCTATCCCCCATTCAAAGGCGGTCTCATCATTGTCCTCGAAAAAGTCGCTGATGTGTGTGCCAAATTTTTCACAAAACATTGTATCGTGTAGTGCTTGGGTGTGTAGTCTCCAAGGGGGTAACTGTGTGCACCGCCTGCCCCAATGGAGCTTCACCTTGAGGGGGTTGTGGTCGGAGAGCGTACGAACCAGGTACTCCGATGTCGAGACATACGGTATAATGTCCAGGATACAAAGAAGGAGGTCTATCCTGGTATGTAACTGATGGACCACTGAGAAGAAAGAGTATTCTCTTGTATCTGGGTGTGAGAAGCGCCATGCATCAAATAGGTTTGTGTGCTCAAGCCATTCTTTGAAAGTGTGCGCAGTCCAAGCCGCTAACCAACCTGCAACGGAGGGGGCGCAACCTATCTAAAGTGATGGCATATACACTGTTAAAATCCTCACCTCATAGGCTTGGCGCTGTCAGGTTATGTATTATTGAGGGGGGGTTAGATTTGCTAGGAATTGTTGCTGGTTACTGTTGGGGGCATATATTGCCATAACAACGATTGGTGCCTCATCCAGTACTCCCTCCAACATTGCATAAAACCTCTCCGGATCTACTCTTGTGTGGCATTGAAGGAAGTGACCCGAAAAGGGCCACCCGGGTCACCCATGACCACCTTCTCTGCCTTCTTACAAATGAAGAGTCGGTCAGACAGTAGAGAATACAAACCAGATATTTAATGAGATTACACTGCAGTGGAGCCCAGCCTGACCAGCCTCTTGGGATGGCTGTCGCAGGACTGAAACCCGTAAGCATACAATTACATTATGTACGTTTGCAAAGTCCACAAAGGCACGCCTACTATGGAAAACCACTAGCAGGTGTCGTAATACAATGGGGGTACAGAGCATAAGTTTTGATTCTGCAGCTGGGCACAGGCTATCTACTGCTCAAGGTCATCTGGCCTATCCTACCTACCAGACGGGTGGGAGAAAGGCTCCATCTAACAAAAAAGGTATGTACTAACGAGGATACTTGCAATTATAATAGAAAAAGCTCAACCTTGGTAAACAAAACTTACCAAGTACAGTTTCTCGAAAATAACTAAGCAGCAGTTTCGATTATCATACAAAATGGCGTCCAGATTGCAAGATGGTGTCGCGAATGCTAAAATATACGGACAGAAGGGCTTCCCAATATTAACAAACCCTCCTGTTAGCATGAGCTAACCATCTACAATCGAAAAGACAAACAAAGGAATAATGAAGCACATAGCTTGGTTTTGCAAGTTATGCTGTCAATAGTGGGAGTATATTCCAAGAGAAGAGAAGATGTTTCGAAGACACCCTCATCTATGGCCATAATGTCATCTACTTCTTTCTGTAACATTATTGCTGCATTAGTGTCATGAATCGATATCTTCCTCCCCGGAGCCGATACAGTACGTGCAGCACACTGGGAGACACTGAATAAAAACACAGCAAAGTATCAATATAACAATTAAATATATTGCTTTTTAGGTCTCGCCTACGCAGCGCGCAAGCGCTGCTTTGGAGTGACCTCTTGGAATCACTCCGGACTTTTTCGGAAACTCGTGCATGTACTGCACTGTTTCCAATGAGCACTCGTGCATGTACGGCGTTTACCTTGCGGGAGCGAGCAGCGGTGCCATCTGTTTGCAATTATCGCGCCCGCGCTTTGGAAACAGATGGCGCCGCTGCTCGCTCCCGCAAGGTAAATGCTGTACATGGACTGAGCCTCGAAGCTGCGCCCCCGTTCCCCACCGTGGCGTTGCCGGCCCGCTCCACTCAAACCCCCTTGAGTGGTACCCTCAGCGTCCACAGGCCTCTAGACCCCTCCACTCCCTTTGTTACTGCGGCCACAGGCTGGTGAGTTTTTCTCTTATAATATGCACAGTGCTTCCCTCGTCTTTGCGGCGTAATTCTCCCTCCCACCCACAACACCCCTGCAGCCATCATACCCAATTTATCCTGAAATTTCTCACCATAATCTGTAACAGTTTACAGGTTCTGCCCATCCAAACCCAGCGTTGACTCAACATTTCCCAAACTCTCCCTTCCGGCACACACCCCACCATTCATCAGAAAGTACCAGCCAATCAGTGAAGAAACACTCTGGCAGGTAATCATAGACATAAACATAAACGAAGGACACGCTCGTTTGTGTCATTGGGGCTTGGCTGAAAGCACCGTAAAACGAACATCTTCCTTAAATTGTATGCATGGTCCGAACAGATGAACATCGTGTATTTCATGAAACAGACCTACAGTAAAATTCGAGATTAAGGGTTGCAAATGCGAGTTATTTCAGCAGTGTTTCGGAGTAAGTACATATTTGATTTTAATTACTACTTACCCCATTATCTGTTACTTCTTAATGCATATTAATTATTTTGGTTCATTGCTGACTTTTTCGCTGCCAGCTTTCTCAGTATACTTGGAATACTAGTTTGTGTTTTAAAGAACGCAATATACGCGGTGCCAAGATGGCGTCCTGAGCTGCGTTTCTTTTCATAATTTTTCTATATCTATATATGGCAGATGCCAGCGGCGGGTTGAAGTTTGAACGGTTTGTCCTCGTCCTTGGCACAGGAGAAGGCAACAGGGCATAGTCGGCCATGGAGGAGCGACCCGGGAGAGTATTGAGAAACGGACGGCGTGCTCACCCAGTTGAGCCACAGGTAATGGAGACCCTCTCGTGATTTTTCTGACGCGGCAGAGCACACTCTGTGCCGGTAGTATTACTTTCTCGGTGTTTCAGCTGCCGGTTCCATGTCAGCATCATTACTCAAAACAACATGCCCCTTCCACAGAGCAGCATTTCTTATTTCTACACAACTTTATTTGCAGGGTGTCTTTCTAACATACTCAAGAGAGAACACTCCTTTTCTCCTGAAAACTTACCTCGTTCACCTTCTTTCAGTATTTTTTTATTTTTTTATCTCAATTGGTTCAGTGGATCACCCTCGAAAGCCACACAGTCTCACCCTCCTTGGAGCCTGAAAAGATTGAGTTATGGAATCCCCTATGATTTGTATCGCGATTCCCCGTCCAAAGAATCATTTGTTACCAGAGTTTGAAGTGCAGGGACTGTGATTCTGAGTGCAATGGAGGTGGGGCCAGATCCCTGGTAAAAAAAGAACACAATATTCTGCAACTATTTTGTTGGCCTTTCACCTTAAAGTAAATAAATATCAAATGTAACGCGTATGCGTAAATTAAAAATAAATGCTAGCAAAAGTAACTGGTGGGAAACGCACTTTTTTGTGCAGTGAAGGCTCAATTGGTTAATGCGATCACCGTAGAGGTCTGGTGTGACCAGTGCTGGAATTGGAAAAACTTTAATCCTCCACGATAAATAGGAGGTCAAGGCGTGGCAACTAAAAGATGGTGGAGTCATGAGGGCGGAGTCATGAAAAGAACTCCCACATCCAAATTGCACATTTTTTTTTATTTGAAAAAAAAACTCTGCCACAAACAAATCGGCAACAAGCAGAAACGTGACAGTAAATCTGTTGTGACTTAATTGCTTGCAGAGGTTGCATTTTAAAATATCTTATGGGGTCACTGCACCTATTGCCGAGAGTTTGTGTGCCTAGTAGATCTGAGGGAATATTAATAATGGTAAGATAACTCTGATGGTTAATGTTCTTGCTGGAGAGGTCTGTGTTTTGCCCAGTGGCTGATAATGTGCTGCATGGCTAAACACTTATAAGGTCCCAAAGGCGAGACCTATTGGCTATGCCAATGCTTGTTCTAATAGCCACCCCCTGTTCCAAAAAGGGACCAACTCCAATTACCTGGTTCCATACCTTTGACACTCTCGATAATATCCAAGATATGCTTGGTGATGTTCTTTTCCATATTTGTTATGCCCACTAAACACTGATCGCCAATAACTGCGCATGCACCACCATTTTTTGCTAGAATAAAGTCCACTGCATATCTAGTCTGTTCAGAATAAATCCTCATACTTTCTAATTGAATGGTGATGTCACGTAATGCTGCTACTGTGGTATTTGACAATATCTGTAATTTACAGCCAAAATATTCCTGTGCCTTTTCAGTCCTACTCATAGCCATTCCCCCTAATGTGAAAATGGCAGACAGGATATAATCAAAAGTAATACCATTACTATAACTGTTGATCTCAATATCGGTTACTCCTTCGCAAAATTCCTTTGTAAGTGCTCTCTTTACCCATTTTATTTGTCTGTGAGCATATTTTCAAGGGACCCCCAGGGGCAGCACCATCCCAAGAGCTACATCATTGGTGCCATTATGAACATAGCGCCGAGACACCTACGGGTATTTGTGCGCTCTACAAGTTGTTAAAATAAAATAAACAAACATTTGAGTACGTTCCATTAGTGAGAAAGAAGAACCCGGGGTGGGCATATATCGGCCTATCATAATTCACAGCTGAAAAACGAGAATTACCTGTGATGGTGTCAGAACATTTCGAACCTTTCAAAGGGAATGTCTCTTTGGATATGATCACCCCTGAGCAATTGATATACAATATGGTATCAGTACTATTTATGATGGGGCAACAGGCAGGGTAATAACCAGCTTTTCGAGGAACCGTCACTTCTTTATAATGCCAACCCACCAACGTAATATTTTGCTCTTCCAAATAGAAGTTATCACAATACGTATTATTGTCACAACCGGGATAACCTGTTCCTGTGGGCTGACGATGGTACAAGCATGGCCCTGGGTAGCCAAACCCAAACTCCCCTTTTACCTCACCAAAATTCGTCGGCTTAGAATATGTATAATTTATCAAAGACAGAGGGTAAGCGGTCCATAGGCTAGTTACAGATTCAGTAGGATAACAAACAACACCATTACCAAAAAATCTCTTATGAGTATCTAGAAAAACATTATTAGAAAGCATTCTTTTCCGTCTTGGTGTGAAAAAGATATCATTGTCAGAAGAAGGCGAATTACTTGCATTCTCTAACGCCCAAAGAGCTCCACAAAGAATAATCATCAGCAGAATAACAAAAAGAAAGAATAGCACTCTCCGCTGCTTCACCCATGATGATCGGGGCAAAACAACAAAACCTAATGGCTGTTCTTCATCAATCATTGGCCTGCCGAAAAAGATGCATGATAGCAGAATGAAAAGGTACTATCAATCTAACCGTAATGAAAACTAAGCAAACAATCTTTTTTCCAGCGTCTGTCTTTCTTCTCCTGTAAGCCTCGTTGGCAGGCTCCGATTGTTCATCCACGGTGGTGCTATCCAGCACTTCTCGTTGGAGCTACACAATTGCAGCCCTTGCTGAGGAAAATCCACTTCTTTCAGGATAGGGTACTCTCCCTCCTGGGAAAACACCCCAAACTTATCCTGTCCAGTGTCTCGAACAATGCACCAATCTCTTTGTCCCTGCTCTATTGTCCCTATTCTTCATCCATGAAGTCCATCCCTACTAGTCTGACTTTTCCTTTGGTGCACTGTTCCTTCGTCGAGGACGCAAATTGTATTTAACAACTCCAGGAACAGAGGGATCAAGAAACAAACATTCACTTTCAGCGGTATGGACTGATTCGGATTCAAACACCGAAGGGCCAGCTGACTGGAGCTCTTGGCTGGCCTTAACCTCAGGTTGCACTGCTTCATTCAGGACTGCATCACTCTCCTCCTCAGAAGGTGCCCACGTTATTCTGGCATCGGAGAAAGGAATGAAACGAGGAACCTTTTCCGTCTCAGAGTCCCCTATATTGTTGATCCTCCACTGGTCATACGGCAGGGGAAGTGGCACCTTCTTAGTATGCGTAGAGTGTATCCAATTCTTCCGGCGTCTACTTTGACTGCAGTGCGGGTGGCGAGTAGTACTTGGAAAGGCCCCTTCCATCGGGGCTCCAAACTGCCTTTTCGCTGGAAGTGCTTTATGAAAACAATCACCAGGCCGAAGGTCGTGGAGGGTCCTTGTGTAGCGGATCGCAAGGCCTCTTGAATCTGCTGATGAATAGAACGCAAATTTTTTGTTAATTGTTAATTCGTATAGCTAATATATCAACAAGGGGTACTCTATCTCGGAAAAGTGACGGGGTCTTGGAACTCCCCAGACATTACCGGCCTACCAAAAACAATCTCATAGGGGGACAACCCTGTTCTTGTATGGGCTGTAACTCTCGTTGACAACAAAGCCAATGGTAAAGCATCTGGCCACTTCAATCCTGTACTCTCCTGAATTTTGGCCATCTTTAGTTTGAGAGTACCATTGTACTTCTCAACTAAACCTGCTGACTGAGGGTGATTCGCAGCATGACATTTTTTCTTAATGTGCAAGCCATCGCACACTAACTGGATGACTTTAGAATTAAAATGACTGCCATTGTCACTCCAAATCAAACGGGGCAAACCAAAGCGAGGGAAAAACTCCTTCAAAAGAGCTTCCGCCGTCGCTAGAGCTGTATTTTCCTTGGTAGGATAAGCCTCAACCCATTTACTGAATGCGCAAACCACCACCAACACATACTTCAAATTGTTCACCCGTTCCATCTCAATGAAGTCCATTTGCAGGACTTCGAAAGGGAAAGAAGGGGGTGCAAAGTTACCAGGAGGTGTAGGGGTCCACTTCCCTGGATTGTATCCAGCAATATTTTACTAAATGGGCAGCCGTCTTTGGAATATTATCATTCTGCCACACCGGATCGAGCAACTTGCAAATACCCCTAGCACTAATGTGAGCTGGTCCATGAGCCATAGTAACGAAGGGGAGAACATATGCATCTGGCAACATCCATCTCGGTTTCCCTGACTTATCTATCCAACACCCATCATCATCCAATTGTGCTGTACTTTCTTGCCATATTGCTAATTCCTCAACCGTAGCCTCGCTCTGGATTTTTTTTTACACTATCTAGTGTGTCCTCAAACATCGTGACTTCCGGTACCCATCTAGCAGGACCCGCTACAAACATCTTTTTCATCTTAGATTGGGCAGTCTCTTTAGCTGTTTGATCCACAAAAATATTTCCCCTCCCCACATCATCAGTAATTACTTTGTGAGCACTACACTTCACTATTCCCAGTTTCTTGGGCAGGGTCAACGCCGACAAAAGTCTATTTATCAAAGGGCCGTGTTGAATCTTTGAACCATGGGAGGTAAGGAATCCCCTCTCTTTCCAGAGCCGCCCAAAATTATGAGCGACTCCAAAAGCATACTGGCTGTCAGTGTAAATATTAACCGCCAGTCCCCGACTCAACTCACAAGCCCGAATTAGAGCTGCCAGCTCTGCAGCTTGGGCCGACTGATAGGGGACTCGTGATGTCTCAACTATCGTGCGCAGTGTTGTGATCGCATAAGCAGCAGTCGTGGTGCCATCGGGTAATTTAAAACAAGAGCCATCGACATATAGTTCCCCTTGGGGGTCAGATAAGGGAACATCAGTCAAGTCTACCCGTCCCTTCGTCTCCTCCTCAGTGCGAAACATACAATCATGTATGTCTATCTCCTCACTCTCTGAAGGGAGGGGTAGTAACGTAGCAGGATTCAGAGTGGCACATCGTTTGATCGTAATATGTGGTGCAAAAAAAGTTAGCTCATAGCCGGTCAGACGTGCACTGGTAAGGTACTGTGTCTTTGTTCTGTTCAAAAGCGTATCCACAGCATGGGGTATCATAACTGTGAGATCAGTGTCAAGAACAAGCCCTGCCGATTGTCGAATAGAGACGGCCACTGCCGCTCTTAAACAGCTCGGGAGGGCTTTCGCGACAGGATCAAGCACAGCAGAAAAGTACGTACAATGCCTCTGCTTACCTCCAAAGGCCTGTGTTAAGACAGAAAGCGCACAACCGGCCGACTCACGTACATACAACACGAACGGCTTGTTGTAGTCAGGTGTGCCAAGCACAGGAGCCGAACAAAGCGCAACTTTCAATTGCTCAAAAGCTTGTTGACATTCAGGCGTCCAAGGTAAAGGCTCATGCACATCTTTAGTTGTTAAGTGAAGCAGAGGCTTTGTTAATAAAGCAAAATTGGGTATCCAATGACAACAATAGGAAGTGATACCAATAAAGGCTCGCACATCCCTTTGGGTCCTTGGAACAGGCATGTTAATTACAGCATTAATACGTTCAGGAGTTAGTTTCCGACCCTCCTTCGACAGTAGGTGACCTAAATAGGTGACCTTCTGTCGACAATATTGGAATTTGGAAAGGGACACTTTATGTCCATGCTGAGCCAAATGCAGCAACAATTTGACTGTAGCTGCTTTACATCCTTCTTCAGTATCAAACGCAATCAAAAGATCGTCCACATACTGCAGCAATACATTACCTGGAGGAAGGGTAAGGGAGTCCAATTGACCCTTCAGAGCCTGGCTATATATACTAGGACTCTCAGTATAGCCCTGAGGAACCCGACACAATCTAAAACTACGACCTGCCAGGGAGAACCCGAACAGGTGCCTGCTATTGGGATGAAAAGGGATGTTAAAGAAAGCCTTTTTCAAATCAATGACAGAAAAGAATTTGGCAGAAGAAGGAATCAGTCAGGAGAGCAGTAATGTCAGGGACCACAGGGAACTGAGGGACTACTATTTTATTAACTTCGCGCAAATCAATCACAAAACGATAGACATCAGCAACATCATCAGGAGAACCCAGAGGCGGCCTCTTGAGAACAGGAAGGATGGGGCTATTACACACATTTGCCGCTGTCTCTTCAACAACTCCTGACTGAATCAAATCTTGTATTATATGTAACAACGCCTGTTCTCCTGCATGCGAAATCTTATACTGAGTAATACGAGGCAATATCGCATTTTCTTTAACCTGAATAGAAATTGGAGGTATTTGCAAAAGTCCCACATCTGTATCACTTGTAGCCCACAGCGTAGATGGAACATCTTTAAACTCAAGTGGGAGGGGGGCATCTTTAGACAAGCATTGTATAGTACTAACCACACTCGGACCCATTGTCAAATGGACACCATCTGGGGAACAATAAATAGTGGCATGTAACTTTAACAGATCTAATCCCAACAGGTTCTCTCCACAATTTGATATTAATAAAAACGGCGAATCAACGGTAAAGAGGCCTATAGTCGGGGGCACTAGAGGGCGCGCTGCGAGATGGCTGCTCTCTGAAGCTGCTCCGCCGGTCAGGGACGAAATCCGGCATTTAGAAGTCTACATGGGTGCTCCAAGTTGACAAAAAGTACTGCATCATGCGTCGGAGCGGCTGGGCGCTGTGAGGAACACACTACATTCCTGAACGAAGTGCTCCAGAGCGAGAAACGGTCATTAATTGCTGTGCGGCCGAAGAGATGATCGGCGGTCCCAAGATGGCGGCAGTAGTCGGACACTAGCTGCGGGACGTGAATGACACGATCTGGCGCAGGCAGCATGTTTGGAAACAGCGGGCAAGTACAAAATGCGCTGAAAACACACTGAATTGGGTGTCTGCTGCTGTGACTGTCATTGTGGGTATAAATCGCCGCTCAGGCGCTGAGGCGCGGGCTCCCGGTGCTTCAACGGCGAAGCGGGTAAAATGGCGGACTCGCGGCCCAGGCACACCACCGAGACGTGTATGCCGGCGTGAGGGCAAATGACCTTGTGAGACTGCTGCGATGGTGGGGCCTGCGCCTGAGTCTGCAGATGCACCGATATACAACCCCCCCCTGGGCCGGATAACTGGCAAGGTTCTCCGTGGCTGCTTCTTTCCTCTTGACCGGCGCACTCCATGAACGGCGAGCCGGACACTGGCGCCCCAGGTCGGTTCTCTGTCGGGAGGTGGGAGTGCTGCTGTTGACTGGTGATATCTGCATATCTAATGTGCACAGGGGGCCTGAAATATAGACGCGACTCCTGCTATGTTAGAAATACATGGGATCAACATGCGTTTCCAGGCGACCAGGGGGGCAGTGACCGCCTCCAGGTGGAGGATGCAGGCTTGAGATCTGGGACTTCTCCACATCGGCGAGGGTGCCACGGATCACTACCGCCCGAGTGCTGTTGCTAGCAATAACTGTGCGTGTGGCTCACAATAACCATCAGCGCCACTGAAACTTGAGCTGCAATTGTGCGGGCGACGGATTCTACGCCACAATAATGCGCTGCTGCGAAAACTGAGGCGGCGCGGTGACACATAAGGAGTGCTGTGGTTGCTGACGTGAGAGCTGGAGTGCTGCGTCAAGCACATCGAATAAACTGTTACAACGATTACAACACTGACTGGCATCTGTCACTGCGGCACTGCCCGCGTCCTGGTAGAAGCCCTTTCAGTCTACCAAAATGGGTAAACCAGATAAACAACAGTCAAAGTTATCGTTTGACACCAGGCGCACCACGAAGGGGGCGACGGCGCACTCAGACACAGAGCTTGATGCGGAGCAGACCACAAGCACAGTTATGGAGACTGCACTCCAGGCCATACAGCAGAGCCTTCAGGCCATAAATGGAAAACTGGATTCGCTCACCCAGCGGGTGGACAACATATCAAGCAAATTGGACAGGCAAGGCGAGAGGCTGGATGCAGCTGAGGAACGCATATCTGCGGTGGAGGATGAGGCCCACACTTCAACGAGCAAGTGCACTGGTATGGAAAAGATCCTGGAAGTGCTTCAGAGCAAGACAGAGGATTTGGAAGCGAGATCGCGACGTAATAACGTACGCATAGCAGGTATTCCCGAGAGCACCAACACGTGAAGAATGGAAACCTATGTGGAAAATATGCTACGGGAAATATTTGGAACTGACAGCTTCTCCTCGATGTTGATCATCGAACGAGCGCACAGATCGTTGGCGCCCAAGCCACCGCCGGGGGCCCCGCCTCGGCCTATCATTGCCAGGGTCCTCAACTATAGGGACCGCGACGCTGTTCTGAGACTGGCTCGTGAAAAACAGCAAATTAACTACCAAGGCAACAATCTGGCCTTCTATCCGGACTTCACCATGGCGGTCCAGACTGCCCGGAGGGAGTTTACTTCTACCAAAAAGAAGCTACGGGAGCTAGGAATTGAGTACACAATGCTATACCCGGCACGACTGCGAGTGACCTGCGAGGGACGGGTATCCATACTACAATCGCCGCAAGCTGCGCAGGACTTCATTAAGAAAACACTAGCCAGAAGGAAGACACAAGGCAGCAGGGAACCGGATCAAGATTCTAACTAGACTGTGCTCGGATATGCACTGTTCATCCGACGCAAGAGCACCGACGGCTCTGGCACAGTTGAGATATTACTACAGTCGACATGCCCCTCAGGCTTGCTTATACTTGCTTTGTGCATTTTTGCTTGCTGATTTGTCATGAAGTGGGCCCAGTGGGTCATATTTGACGGGCGCACAACATGTCCCTGGCTCCGGATTGGTGAGCGGATGCCATGCAGCGTAACCAGATAACCGCAACCTCCATGGCCTTGGGAATGGATTAATAACAGGTATTAACAGACAGTCTCTGTCGGTAAGTCACAATATGAATGTGTATGGGACGGCCCTAAATAGGTGGCACATCCGGCAGGTTATAACTCTAGTATTGGATAGCTTTGTTCGCTATCCTGCACAATTGCCGTCTTGCCTGCAGTCGGGACATGGCTATGGAATGCGGGTCAGTGCCACAGGGCTCAATGATCTGTAGGCGCTGATGGTATTGCCCCTGTGTGATAATCGCACAGGGTGAACTGTATTCTGGACTATATGACTGTTTGCACTATCATTACAGACTGCTAGCGATACAACTGCCACTTGTGCATATTGATATAAAGGGCGGCTCGGGGTGGATGAGGATCCATTGGGGGCGGTACCACAGGGGACCAAGTAGCTAATGTTTCACATTATGTGACAATCTTCTAGCTAAGACATAAGCACCCAACTAAATATAGCTCTACCTGACCACATCTGCCTCGGCGGATGGTGATGCGTGTAATCGGCGGTTCCCCTCCATGTGGGTGTTCCCCAAATTAGTTCTTGTTCTTTTGTTACACTTGGGATGGGGATGGCTTTGGTGTGATTGGGATGCCAAAGTGGGAGGGAGGGGAAAGTTTGTTGGTTAACAAGCTTCCTAATACATGTTGCACTGCAAGGTTCCATAGCTACTGTATTCAACTCTGTGTATATATGTGCTGATTCCAACCGTAGTGACCTTTCAAAACAAACGTGGTCGATGGGCTCACGCCCCAGGTATAGTTCGCAATCCCACGGATGGATAGTCTACAACCCTCACAACTGAATCTGCTGACCTGGAATGTCCGAGGATTGAACAACCCCAAAAAGATTCGCCAAATTTTCGCATACCTAGACAGATTGCACATACACATAGCACTCCTGCAGGAGTCGCACATAGCCCCTTCTGCTAACAGCACAATCGGGCGTAGGTGGGCGGAGGCGACTATCACATCAGCATACTCCTCATACTCTAGGGGCGTAGTGATATTAGTGAAGAAGGGAACACACTTTCATATAGAACATACCATGACTGATGATATGGGCCGGTACAGTATAGTCGTGGGGGTACTCCGCGGCCACCGCATAGGTATAATCAACACATATGGCCCCAATGTTGATGACCCTGGTTTCTATAAATCATTATGGAACAAGCTGAGGGATTTCCCTGATCTGACCGTGTTGTGGGGTGGAGATTTTAACTTCGCACTAAATGAACACCTAGACAGATCAGACTCCGCTAGAGAGCCACATAAGCAAGCGGTGGCTGTGATGCAAGCTATTATGTCATAAGCCAATCTGGTAGACATTTGGAGGGCACGCTACCCGCATCATAGAGAAGCCACATATCACTCTACCGCCCGCAGTAGCTGGTCCCGAATAGACTATTGGATAGGTATGGTGGGGGTTATGAATTGGACCAAACAAATTAAACATCTGCCCAGAACCTTATCCGACCATAAACTAGTGATGCTAACTATTGAACTTCCCCACTACACGCCACCACCCTATGTGTGGAGATTCAACGCTGAAGCTTTACGGGACCCCCTATACTCTGAGGCTATAGCGCAGGCGATTACTGAATATTTTAATATCAATCAGACCTCTACAGACGATCCTAGCTTGCTCTGGGAGGCCTTCAAAGCTACTATTCGTGGCGTCTGTATTAGTGTTAACACAGGCCTTCTCAAAGATATTCGTGCCCAACTCACGCAACGAGAACGTAGACTAAGTGCCCTCGAGCGAGAATATGAGCAGACAAATAACATGTCCGTCCTTGGCGATATTAGTTCAATTCTGTCGGAGTACCAAAACTTCGCTGAAGACGAGCTCAAATATATTTCAAAACGACAAACTGCACGAACATATGGTGAGGGAGGTAGACCGGGGCACGTACTGGCAGGTAAAATCTGCACGGGATATAAGGCGCAAATAGTACTCTCTATAAAAGACGAGGATGGCACATCCCACTATGATACGCAGAATATACTCACAGAGTTTATGAACACATACGGGGATTTATATGCGTCACGTGAAATAGCCGCACCATCAGAGGTTCTGACATACCTAGAGGATATAGAGCTGGCCTGGCTGTCGGATGCCCACAGGGAATATCTGGCGCAACCAGTGACTGTAGAAGAAGTCACAGCAATTGTAAAGTATCTGCCAAATGGTAAAGCGCCGGGTCCAGACGGCTTTACAAGTGAATTTTATAAGGCATATATAGACCTGCTTGCACCTCACCTTGTACAGATGTATGGAGACGCTCACAGCAACGGAATTCCCTCCCACGCTGCGGGAGGCCATGATTATAGCTCTATTGAAACCTAATAAAGATCCGGAAAAGTGTGAATCCTATAGGCCCTTATCTCTCATAAACACTGATACTAAGATACTGGCAAAGCTGCTTGCGCAGAGACTGCAACCGTTATTATCTAACATAGTACTGCCGGATCAATCGGGGTTTATTCCTGGTCGATCCACTGCCCATAATACTCGAACGCTCTTTGCGGTATCCCATTACCTGTCCCAGGATATTCCAGCGATCGTTGTTTTACTGGACGCAGCAAAGGCGTTCGACTCCATCGAATGGTCGTATCTGCATACTATACTATTTAGGATGGGATTTCCCCTATCTTTTACAATGGATCCAAATGTTATACACGAAGCCCACAGCGCGTATACGAGTTAATAAATATGTGTCGGACCCCATCAACATCGAGCGGGGCACGAGACAGGGCTGCCCCCTTTCTCCTTACTGTTCGCGATAGCCTTAGAACCGCTAGCATGCAAAATACGACAGGGTCATAAAAGTGCAGCACTTCATTTTCTACAACGGCCTCTAAACATTTCACAATATGCAGACGATATGGTGCTCTATGTTAAAAATCCTGCTACTAATCTATCCCCGATGATCCGGGAGTATATTAAATTTGGGCGCCACTCTGGTCTACAAATCAACTGGGCTAAATCCCTTATTTCATTAACATACCTTACCAGGTGGAATACCCGCTTGAATGGCGGTCAAATCCAGTCAAGTACCTTGGGGTGTGGTTCCACCGGGACCCAGCAACGGTTATCAGAGAAAACTATGGCACGACAATTAGTGATATTGAGGGGAAAGTAGACCGATGGATACATCTACCCCTAACATTGGCGGATCGACTAGCCATTGTAAAGATGATCGTACTTCCGAAGCTACTGTATTTATTTAATAATATTCCCATTACCCCACCTAAAACTGTCTTCCAAAGACTGACTGCTGTTGTAAACCGACTCATATGGGCAGGCAAGCAGGCCCGTGTTGAATTGCGTGCTCTAACATTACCATTTGCTAAGGGCGGATTCAAGGTTCCAGACTTCCTCCTCTATTATTTAAGTGCCCAGGCGCAGTACGCGCACTTTTGGTATCATCCTGTCCCATACATGCCTCATATCGCAATAGAGGACGGAGATGCTCATCCTATTCCACTAAAAGCTATCCTTCCTCATCGGCGAGCCCGCATACATCCCAGCGCCATTAACACAATTGATACGACAAATGCGGCCTGGCAAAAAATGGGGAGACTAGCCAATAAACTACCACTCTATGCGCCGGCGATGCCACTATTGTGTCACCCAGCATTATCAGTTACACAAGAAAAAGTTGGGACGGACTTACTACATTGGGCGGGTATTGATACGTTGGGAGACCTATATGATAATGGCACATTTAGGGAGCCTCTAGGGCTACAGTATATTAGTAACCAAACTCCTCTTTTTCGGTTCATCTACCACAGATTGCAGGGAGCCATTAAGAAACTGTACCCTGGATACCCTGACGAGCCAAGGCCACTTCATACATTGCAACTGCTCATTACAACGTCCAGTAGCTCCCCATATGGTAACCCGTCTATACACACACCTTCAGAACGATATAGATGGGAATACACACAAGGCATTGTCAAGATGGAATAATACGCTTGAGGCGCCCCTCACGGAAGACGAATGGGCGATATGTTGTAGCATGACCAGCATGTTAACGCCAAATGGTAATCTACGCATCCTTCATTATAAATACTTGCACCAAACATATTATACTCCAGCACAGCTATATAAATATGGGCTCCGTGCGGACTCTAGATGCACAAGATGCGGAGAAGAGGATGCTGGATTCATACACTTGGCATGCGCCTGCCACTCCATTAGAGCGTATTGGGACGAGGTCATACACATTTTGAGTATAATGCTGGAGGTGCCAATTGACTGTTCAATTCGTTCATGCTTACTAGGCCTAGTCACTAATGTTAAATCAATGAAACGTAAATTCTGTAGTGTTGCACTTCTGCTGGCCAGGCGCAGAATATCGCTGTGTTGGGGCAGCAGGAATACTCCACAGGTTAAATTATGGATTAAGGATATGGCTTACTGTAGCGACACACTAAAGACATACGACGAAGAGCTGCAAACGAGGTCTAAACCCAGAGACTACTGGATGTATCTGGTCAATTATCTCCGAGCATACCCACCTGTACAAACGGTGTGATCAACTAATTGCTGTAAATGTATGGTCACTACTACGTTGGTTGTTGGAATTGCAATATGTGGCTCTATTCTGTAAATGGGAAGCTTGTAATGTTCTCTATGTTGTGCATTATATGATTTCAATAAAACCTTTATAAATTTAATTTTTTTTTTAAATTAAAAAAAAAGAGGCCTATAGTCAAGGCAAGGGGTTTGGAGATGGGGCTTACTACCGGCACACCGGAAAAACCAACCGAAACATTGTTATTGCCAGACAGGGCTGCCCCAGGGACCAGTGACCTCGCAACAAAACTATTCATTGTTCCTGTATCCACTAAAAATGTCTTCTCCGAACCCTGCAAATACACACTAATATAAGGTCCATTCTGATCTACAGGTATCGGAACTGGTCCCTTAACCTGTCCTTGGCTGTCCTAGCTGTAAGACATCCCCGTCACCTCATCCAACTCATAATGATCATGATAATACTGTTGGCTCCCAACGTCATCAAAGTAATTCTGATCAGTACGGCCCGATGACGTTCCAGCAGCCTGGTCCCCATCCCGACTGGCTGCTCCCCGTCCTCGCCCTCTCACTCCCCGTCCTCTCGGAGCTGCAACTTTTTTTCAGCAAAACCGGGCACTCGCTACGCCAGTGCCCTTCCTCCTTACAATACACACATTGATTGGGGCCCACAGGCACAGCACTCCGACTCGTACGAGGAAGCTGCCTGGCCGGTCCAATGCCTCAACCCTGTCCCTGCCCCCTGGATGCCTGCTGCATCAGTACCCTAGTCTTCAACTCCTTTGTTTTCTTTTCCATCTTCTCTTTCTCCTCATTCTCTCTATGTTCATAATACTGAGCCATACTCAATATCACCGAAGGGGTAGAAGTAGTCCACGTGCTTTCGGTAGCCTGCAACCGTGTTGCAATCTCTGGTAACAAATTTGTGACAAATCTGTTAACAAACAATGTGATACCCCTTTCCAAGGACAAATCCTGGCCACTAAAATCCCAAAACACACCTTCAAACCGAGTAAACAAAAATCAGACACACTCATATCCTTCTTCTGACGACATGCGGCTAGCTTATCCCAATCCACCTTCCGGGGTGGAATAAGAGAGTGCATATAAGTAATGATGCGATCTGGCAAAGCCAAGATCTCAGCCTTAGGCTTATCACCAGGCTTCCTCTCCTTATCCCACGCCTTAATCTCATCCCGTGTACCACCCAATTCTAGGGCATGGTTCTGAGTGTGCACCTGTCGCCAGACATCAACTGGTACCAATAAGCCAAAAAACATTTCAATATCTGCCAACGTCATTATCGTCCATGCAGCAGCCTCTGTCAATTCCTTATAGTAAGCAGTAGGATTTTTCCTGAGGTCGGGAAACTGAGCCTTAATTGCGAGGACTTCACTCCTCTTCCATGGAGTATAAACCCATTGTTCTTGAAAACGGGCCTCTACTCATTGTCTAGTCACTTGATTATGTTGATCACGTAACTCTGGTATCTCCGGGTGAAAAACGGGATGAACTTCCCTCGTTGGGAACTGAGGTATTACCGTTGGGGGATTTTGATGCAATCTACCACGATATCCAATCAGTAACACTAGCAAAAACCTCATTGGGAGCCATGCCCGCAGCATATACTTGGTCCCTACTATCGTAAACAGCCTGAGGTGCAACAGCTTTAAAACACTGTTCCCATAGTCCAATTAAAGTGGCCGACATATGTTTAAGGGCATGCTGCTGAACAAATGGCTCATAATCCTTTAACACACTCCAAACATCCTCAACACCATAAATAGGACTACGGGCCCACTGGGCAGCCCGATTGGCCACCATATTCTTCTCCACATCTCCCACATCAGACCGAATCAACACCCGTCCTAATTGATCCTTTGCAACTGCCCCAGCTCCATCGTCCTGACCATACACCGGTGTCTCGGCATCTAACAAGGGGGTAGGAGTAAAAACAGGAGCCAACATACTGGTCGAAGAGGGGGGCACCAAGGTCAACATCGGCTGAGTAGTAGGTGTCTGTGAAGGAGAAAGTGACATCGTAACAGGGGTGGCAGGAGGACCGGCAGCCGCAGTGGCTGTGGGGGACGGAGATACAGAAGAAACTGGTGATGCCGGAACCAAAGCACTTTGATCAATACCAGATACAACGGGAACAGGGGGGGGGGGGCAGAGGCAGATGACGGGGGCTGTGGAACAACAGGGTATATTCTATTCGGAGCATAAGGGGGAGGCGGTCTGTCTTCCAATAGCTCTTCCATAAAAGTGTCTGTTTCCTCTCTAGTACCATAAGACTTATCACATTGCAATCGAAACCTCTTATCTGCACATTCTATACCCTTCTCCACTTTCTCCTTATCATGTGCCACCGCTTTCGGAGTCAATGTCTGCGTTCTCTCCCTCCGTGCCTCCCTTTCCACCCTCAGCCGTCTCCGTTTAGCTTCCTTCCGCCACACCTGAAGGTAATCAAACATCGACTGCCTACTACGTTTAGCAAACAATTTTTCCTCCAAATAATTCAATTTCTGTTCATCAAAGGTGCCTGTTGACGGCCACTACAATTCAGCGTTGTCCCTGGTATATTTGTGCCATAATGTACTAAATATAATAGGGCCAAGGCCATGCTTAAAATACATATAATTCGGTGTGCCCTCTGCGGACGCAGGCTGCTTCTCTTCCAATCGAGCATCAGCAGAACAAAAACGGCATCCCACACAGCACAACTTGCTGAAGCAAGGCTTTCTTACACACACACACACACACACACACACACACACACACACACTCACACACCACCCCCCCCCCCCAACCAAGTACCTCACAAACAGCTCTTCCAAAGAGGTCAACAGGCCCCTTCCAACAAAGTATTGGTTACAAATACAAAAGTTCAAATATTTTGAGCGCTTAGTCGAAAACGATCCTCAGATCGTACCAAAGCCAAACTAACGGTGCACCCCCCAACCAAGTACCTCACAAACAGCTCTTCCAAAGCAGGTCAACAGGCCCCTTCCAACAAAGTATTGGTTACAAATACAAAAGTTCAAATATTTTGAGCGCTTAGTCGAAAACGATCCTCAGATCGTACCAAAGCCAAACTAACGGTGCACCATGTTCACAAAGAACCCAAACAAATTCAAGCGCTTGTTCCAAAAACAGTCCACAGACTGCACCAAAGAGAGACAGGCTCAAGCCCCAGACATTTTCAAATGTAAGCCAAATTCACTCAGTTGCCTGGCAGGGTATCCACAGACACCCTGTATCTCTAAACGGTCCGCAGACCTACCAAGTTCAAACAGCTAAGATGGCGCCATATTTACCAAGAATCAAGACAAACTCACCTGGTGCACACAGGTCAAACAAAGTTATTCTCCACTGCCGACTCTTTGGACCCAACGGTCAAATCCAAGGGTTTCGCCATTCAGGACCCCAGTCGGGATGACCACTGGGCAGGGCACCGCCCGATCAGACAGGTGGGGCAGCTGCGAGTGCGAAACTCTATCATGCAGGGGTCCCCCGAACCGCCTATCCGACCCAACGTGGCCCCGTCCTCCTCACTCGTCTGCAGGCGAGGATGAGGTCACCCGATGGAGTCC
Organism: Calotriton arnoldi; assembly: GCA_963921515.1. Taxonomy (NCBI): domain Eukaryota; kingdom Metazoa; phylum Chordata; class Amphibia; order Caudata; family Salamandridae; genus Calotriton; species Calotriton arnoldi. Next base: position 405,002 of record CAWUFW010005832.1, on the reverse strand, counting down.
CCGTTCGGGCGCCAACTGAAGGAAGTGACCCGACAAGGGCCACCCAGGTCAGTCACGAACACCTTCCCTGCCTTCTTACAAATGAAGAGTCGGTCAGACAGTAGAGAATACAAACCAGATATTTATTGAGATTACACTGCAGTGGAGCCCAGTCTGACCAGCCTCTTGGGATGGCTGTCGAGGGACTGAAACCCGTAAGCATACAATTACATTATGTACGTTTGCAAAGTCCGCAAAGGCACGCCTACTATGGAAAAACACTAGCAGGTGTCGTAATACAATGGAAGTACAGAGCATAAGTTTCGATTCTGCAGCTGGGCACAGGCCATCTACTGCTCAAGGTCATCTGGCCTATCCTCCCTTACCAGACGGGTGGGAGAAAGGCTCCATCTAACAAGAAAGGTATGTACTAACGAGGATACTTGCAATAATAATAGAAAAAGCTCAACCTTGGGAAACGAAACTTACCAAGGACCGTTTCTCGAAAATAACTAAGCAGCAGTTTCGATTATCATACAAAATGGGGTCCAGATTGCAAGATGGTGTCGCGAATGCTAAAATATACGGACAGAAGGGCTTCCCAATATTAACAGCTTATCACCAGCGGCACTACTGGCGGCATCCAAAGGAGTACCCCCCTCGCAAAAGTGGAATAGGAGGTGCCCATGATCTGCCCTCTCCACCTCCTATTTAGTTTTGCAACCTCTGCCGCAGTCATATGCGTTTCTTGTAGATGGGCAATATGTATCGGTTTACGTCTCCGGTAAGAACGTATCTGACCATACCCTGAACATTCCACATTAAGACATTATACGCAGGTGGAGTCCCTATAGGAGATGGACCCATAGCGAACTGTAACAGCGACCTTCTGTTAATGAAGACATAAGATTCATTTGCATAGCTTTAAAATTCTGTGATACCCATCATAGATATATATATTTTTTTAAATAAAGAATGCCGAGTGTGCTCAAAATGGAATTTGTTATGTCTGCATTCAGTACATATCACAGACGGCTGTCTGGAATATCGAACTCCCTCTTGATATATTTTTTACACTGCTGTGAATGTCATGTCACAGTATACTTTATAAACTAAAAGTAACCTTTGTGTACAGTCTCATGGCAGGATCAAAATAATAAGATCTTCTAACAAAAGCACTTACAATGAGAAGCTTTCACCTTACAGAGTTAGCCAAAGCTGGAATCCCTGTGTTAAACAGCTGCAGCTTAAATACTTCGGTATCTGTTTTTAAAAAGGTGAATTACATTTTTTACATTTAACTAACAAATCGAGAAGCCGATTTCTCTGGTAAATCAGAACATTCAACAGCTGCACAGGAGAGGAGGTTGCTTGAGGTTCTTCACAAGTAATGTCACTTAATTCCTGCAAGCTCCACCGGACCACCGCCCACTCCAAGATGGCCACGGCTATGAGAGTGATAGGACTGTTGAAGTAGGGTGTCAGAGTGGCAGTCATCTTGGAGTGCATGCTGAACATCGAAACAGTGAAAACTCATTGAGAGAATCTCTCCACAAACGTTAACCAGCTGCTATTAGAGAAGAATGTTTGGCAGCATGAGTGCAGCATTTGTGTCCCTTTTTCAGTGGGTTATTTTTTTATTAATCTTGACATTGAGGATGTGTAGAATTACACATGGCATGGCTGACATGGCGCATGGCAGATCCCTGCTGGCGTCTTCCAAACATGATCAAGGAAACTTTCAGCTTGTGAAAATGAAAACAAAATATTTGTTCAGGGTGAAGAATATCGCTACTTTTTGTAGTGTACGAAGTGAGAGTTCCACATATGTTCCTGTTGGCCCATGGTATCCAGCAGCTCTATCAGGAGAGTCATGCACTGAGACAGAGAGGGGACCTCTTACGTTTGTCATTTTCACATGCTACAGGCCGTAAAAGAGCAAATGCAGTAACTCACACTGCCTGCAACTGAAGACAACCAGTGGATATCTTTGTGGGCTGGCTTAGTGTACAGACACTGGCAATGCTTGAAGAGGGCTGATCCTTACTGTGAATGACAGTCCAAGCATGCCTCTTTATTGTATATTGTTATATTGATAACGGAAGTCTATGGAGACAGCTAAAGAGGTCTGAAGCCCAGACCTAAAAAGGCCATTTCGTCCCAGAGTGTTGCTTGAACTAGAGGACAAAAATATGTTTCTTTACTTCATGAGAACGTGAGATAAATGTATGACACTTAGGAATAAGATTAAAAACGTTCGTGTATGAAAAGAGAAGGCATTTATGGTAAACATGCGTAAAAGGAAGAAAAATGGAAGCACACTAGAACATTTGTTGCACCTTCCTTGTTTGAGCAGGTCTTCTGTGGCTCTGCCCCTCCCTCACACACCTATTGCCATTGTCCTCCTAACCTACTGTGCCATCCCACTGCCCCACTCCTCTCATCCACACTAATCTAGACTTCAGAAGAACATCTCTAAAAACAGGTCAACTACAACAAGCATTTGCAATGCAATCGGTCTTGCATTTTTGAAATTTAGAGCTATTAGTATTGTAAATGACAATGTTTTTTACTTATGCTTTTTGATCTGCTGAACTAGGCAATGCATATCATGTACTGGCAGGGCTGAATATCCACTTCATAGCCAAACAAGAGAACATTTAAATATGTTACTTAAGTATGATAAGGCAAACTAGTTTAGCCAGAACAACACAAACTGTCACATTACATCTCCGATGACTGGTGTGGGGGGGTCAAATATGGCACTGTACACACAGCTACACCTAGTACATGCTGTACTGTAAGAGAGTGCAGCTACTTAGCCCATCGCATACTGCACTCCTCATATAACAACCTCCTCGGAAAACACAGCAAAATGTTAAGTGGAATTTGCAATTGCTTGGTTACTAAAAGGTTGTCAACCCAAAAACATGGGAATTTAGATTCGATTTTACAAAAACAATTAATAGCACAGGCATTATTTGGCAGTTTCCATGGTGCATGCAAAACAAACATCCATGCCAGCTGAGAGCTCCTGCCGCTCTGCAAGACTGAAGGAGGAAGGGGAGAGGCCAAGAATGGTGAGAATCCGAAGTTTGAGAGAGAGAGAAGAGACAGTTACTGGACGGCTGCCTAAAGTAAACAACGAGCGCGGATCACGGATGCACAGGGCAAATAAAGCAGAGTAAACAAACCTGCATGATAAATAAAAGGTAAAAAACATATATTGCATCATAGCTAAAAGACTGCTGCGGGGCACTTTACTCTGTTCGCCACAATTACTGCACAGCAGGAATGAATTTAGGAGTTGGAAACGGGACAGCGGTTTCAATTACTCAGTTGGTAAGTGTGCTTGCAGGTCCTGATGCAAGTCACTACTACAAGTGGATAATGCACTATTTTCACGTAGCTTGATGTGTGAATTGTGAACAATGAAAGCATATGTCATATCAAAATTAAGACAATGAAGTATTCCTGCTACAAAACGTCCACAATGCGAACTTCTGCCTTGGTTTCGAGCGCACTGTATTGTCCTACATATCTCAATCACAGTACCATATTCTCTTTGTAGCATTCCCCATGTTCTTAGAGTCGAACCCATGGTAGAAAGGTGTGTATCCAAATACGAATTACTAACATTTGACAAATGGCTCTAGAAATCGGATGGAAAAAGTAGAAATATTTAACACTAGAAATCGGCCAGTGACTAAAAGCTACGGTATACTTTTTTTAGCAGCAAACCGGGGTACATTTTATACAACATGAATGTGGAAATTAAGTAATTGGTCATAAAGCCTCAATATTAAGAACAGGGATCTCCTAATGACACTGGGGGTTTTAGGTGCTCCTTATCTGCAACTGTAGTGGCGTGTAACGCACAATTGAGAACTTTACACATTTGTGAGCAAATCATAAAAACACAGTACTGCCTACCAAACTCTAAAACGTAAGGCGAGCGAATTCTCGCAAACTCTGATTGAATAAAGTTGTGCAGCAGATAATATAATTACTATACTTTTACTGACTGCTTAGAAACATCGCCGTAACAGCTAAGGCTCCAATTTTTGTATTTATGCACATAGACATCTTATCTCTGCACCGCCCGGCTCTCTTTTTCCCCACAGGGGGGTAACATCCAAACTTCTCTCCTCTCAACACACCTCCCAACCCCATCCCACAATTCCTGCCCCCTACACACTCCAACCCCCTACTCTTGCCACCTCCCAAGTTAACCCAATTCACTTAACCATTCCCAACCCTTCCTTGTATCCCTAAATATTTAAATCTCCGACATCTTCCAGATACCAACATCCTCCACGGATCCTAATTACCACTCTTCACATCCCAAAGAGTTACAACGTAGAACTATTTCTCTACCGCTAGTCATTGGATCATCCAAGCAAACGTCTACCTAGAACCTGTCACTTATGAGAAACGTTATGTACAACTGAAGGGAATTCTGTTTGCAAGACAACTACATAATAACATAAAAGTGACACCGAACGATCATCAATGGTTCTATAATTAGGAAAATAACACTATACAGTCACGGCTAAGTGGTTCCTACCCCTCTCTGACAGCAGTGTGCCATGACAGCAGCACAGTGAGTCTAGACCTGCATCACCCGAGCATCACTAGTTCACTAGACTCTGGAGGCAGCTGGCTACAAGGCTGATTAGTGCTTTAAGTTGGTCGACGCTAGCCCCACACAAACACGCCTCCAATGTTTCCACGGATATGCCCCCGCCCTTCTGACGATGCACGTCTCGGATGAGCTGGGGAAACTGTAGCTGGTGCAGAAATAGTTTATTAGTGTCCCATGGGCTCTGGTAATAAGATGGTCCGTGCTTGACCATTGCTGCAAAGGACGGCCTCCCTGGACCTTTAGGATACCAGTTAACCCCTTTAGTGCACAGGGAGGCTTGGATGGAGAACCCGGTGCTGGTACATCGGTGCTTGGGGTGGGTAAGGCGGGTTTATGGCGATTGGCACTGTTTTCACACCAGCACGAACCTATAACGTATGGCTACCTCAGGACCACACACATAAGTTAACCCCTTGACTGAGGAGGAGCGGAAGGCACCTGTCTTACTACTGTTCTGAGGCACATGACAAAGCTATTAAAAAGTAAGCTGGTCTGTCACTCACCCAAACATTTTTCACGGAGCTGCTGGGGTAAGCGGTGACGTCTGGGGGAGGCAAAGCCAGGGCTGTGCGAAGCCAGCCTTCCAGCGCGCGCTAGCGCACCCACACTCACTCTCAGACGCACACATACGGCTTGCGAGAGCTCCCGAGCACCAGCCGCACACTGTGATTAAAATCAGATTTAAATGCCACACCTCCTTTAATTGATCGACGGCGTAAAATCCACCGAAACGCTCCTTTAATTTATTTATGTTTCCAAAAATAAGCAACCGAACAAGAAAGCTCTGCTCGCTGCCTGAACCGCGTCATGCAAGCAGTGCGGTGAACTCGCTTATTTCAACTGTTTTGGTGAATTTTCCTGGGCAGTGTTTGGCACACGTGAGTGTGGTTTCTTCACATCCTTGCGTCAAGCACATAACGTACTCTGCTGTGGTGTGAATTGAGGCACATTTAACTGTTTTTCTACTTTGTATGGTCTCTTTCAGACACTGATGAAGGTTTCGTGCATCAGCTCTCGCGCCGAGGCATGAAATACTGGACTCTCCAGACAAAATCTATATTCTCAAAACGTCCTTTCGTATCTGGAAGTGGAGCGCACAGAAGGGCGTTGTTTGGTTACATATGGGAGCTGACGATGTTGAATAGGGCCTCAGACCACAGCGTGGGGGCTCCGAGGACAGCCAGCGTGCCCCTTCCAAGTCACACACAGCCCTTCGCTCAAAGGAGGCCGCAGACAGCGCCCGGCACTCACGTTCACAACTGAGTAGCGTCTGCTAGTGCCTGCTCGCGCATGCGAGAGAAACAAGCAGCGCATGCGCTGCAACAAAAAACGAGTGCTAATTCACCCACCAATCACACAACAAACAAGCATTTAAAATGCAATAGGACTCGTATTTACGCGAGACCTATTGCATTTTAAACGGAAGTACATGCGTTAAAAAAGGCACTGAACGGGAGGGGTGGAGGGGTGGTGGTGGTCTGAGAAGTCACGGACTGCGGGAGGGAACGGGGGAGGCAGGGGAACAAAACGGTTTTAAAAGTAAAGGGGCCGATAGCCGTGGAAGGACAACAATGACGACATGTCCGTCAGGAGGCGGGATTAAGTTGCCCAAAACCAATCAGATTGCAGCATTTAGGATTTCGGCCAATGGAAAAGATAGGCGGAAAGTGGGCGGAGCTTCCCCCGCTATACTGTTTACAGCATCTCTCGACGAGACAGCCCATGCGCTGCCTAGGCGAGACCTAAAAAGGATTAGGGATGTTTCTAGCAGCTCCGTATTAAGACAAAATTGGAATAGCTCTTGGTTTTGCTGCTGAAACCTGTAAAAATTATGGCTGGGTTTATCAATGAGTACATCTAAAAAATATATATGAGCCACAAAACCGAGTCCAGATGTTAAAAGATAAATAAACAAAGTCCCACCTGCCGTAGTAACTTGATCACGTGGCTAGACAGATATCCATTATGCACTGTTGCTCAAGTTCCAAAAGGGCAATATTCACAGAGCTATCAGCAAGAGTTCAGAAATCAAAAACAAAGTTGTGTGTGCAATCTTTTGCAAAATTAATGATTACTCCAGGGTTCAAAGCAGATAGCATTCGAAAAAATATTCTTCCGCACTAACATTACAAATGTTAGCTTGCAAAATAACCACACTACGATGTCAGGAGTACATTATTTCTATCCTTGTGGTTCCTGTCAACAGCAATAAGTTGAACTCGGGCACATTTTACAAATTTCTTTTTGCTATGATATGGTGATTAATACTTAAATAGGACAACACATTATGTGCTATTAAATGTTAGAGTGTTCATCCAATTACTTGACCTCTTGATGCTTTGGGAATATTGAGTTGGCAGTTTGTTTTTTGCGAGATATTGATTTTCCCCATGATAGGGACTCCATAGAGCGAGACAATTTTGTTCGACTCGTGAAGATGTTTCTATCACCCATGCAAGTGTTGTGGGTTGTGCCAGTGTGCGTGGTCTGGGGAGGAGGAACTGGAATTTTCTGGTAAATCACTTGAGAACGCAGTTCAACAGAGAAGGTAAAGGGCCATAGTTGAAAATAGTTGAAGCAATGTGGGTGAGTTAAATAGCTCAGAAGAACAAGTATAGGGATGAACTGGAAGTTTCTTTCAAAGAAATACAAAGGAACAAGTGTACTCTAACCTTAGGGGAGATTACAACTAATAAATTGCTCCAAAACATTATACTTTCCTCTATATTGGCTTGTAGAGTGTGGCAGGAGTAGAGGCATGTAGGATGAAGATAGGTGTGGCAGTTCCCACACCAGTTTGTCATAATCTGACTGCAAGTGTCATGGCATATGAAGGTCTGCATCTTAGATTATTATTTTTCTTTGTTTTAGACATGGAAGCAGTAAGTGGCATCTATGGAAGACCTAAAGCATCAGCAAGTCATAAGTATATAAGGGGGGAGTATGATTTTTTTAAAAAGATGCATGTGGTGCAAGTGATCTGGTACTCTGTATCATGAACAGTAATCTTTGCCCGATTTTAGATGCCTATTTAAATGAATAAATAAATATTAATGACTGAAAATTTCAATTCCTCTTTATTATTTTTACTCTGCAGAAGATAATGCCTTTGCACTATACAAGATATGGGGTATTCCATTGCTCTTGCTTCGCAGTATAAAACATAATACCGGAATGTGATGGCTAGTATAAAGGGTGTATGCTTCTCAGCTTAGATTAGGACATTGGCTAGCTCATCACTATCCCAGCAGCCAGTTACACATTTATCTTTTACCTATTGCTAAGAATGCCACTTTGGGATATCTATTTATTAATGGTTCTTTCATGGCTGTGAGGCAGATTTTGAAATATTAGTATAACGTATTAATGATTGTTTGCCCCTTCTTACAAGATTATAAAACACAATCAATTGTGGGGAAGCAATATTAAATATTGGTGACTTCCAAGGAGCCAGAAAGGAAAATGCAATAATTGTGCAACAGACATGTTGGGGGTATTAACCAAGAGGTGACATAACAATAGCATAATAGGAGGCAACTGCATCAGAGCCAAATCACTGAATGGAATTCCAGAAGTCAACTATTTGTAAATTATTTTGTACTAGCTCACGTGAGACTTTATTAGTCATCAAACTATATATATATATATATATATATATATATATATATATTTTTGTTTATTTCGGGCACAGCCCATAAAACACATCAAAACCATACATTTTGAATACTTAAAAAGGAATCAGACAATATAGGAGCTTGATGCAAGAGAATATAAAAATCTTATTAAAAAGCAGTTTAAAAAAAACATTAGATCATGTTAAAAGGATAAAAAGGCTAGGCCTAGAATTGTAACTATTTGTACAATTTGATTGAGGGCCTCCTGATCGATCTTCAGAAAATCCAATAATCGTGACTAGGGAAAATGTGCAAAATAGCAATCATTAGGGAAATACAAGGGGATAAATAAACAGAATATGTATATACAACAATTCATGTAAACTTAATATTCGAGAAAAGAGGTAAAGCGGCTCACTGTCAAGATTCAGGTTTGCCAATTGCCTTTTTCCTTAACACCCATGAAATGTACAGGTACTTGGAGACTGCGAAGGCTAAGGGCTCACTAGTGTCACTTTTGGAAAGTCTCTCCGCTTCCCAATAGTGCCTTACACCCAGGTTTTTACAGACACCAGCCATTTTTTGCGGACGTTACTGTATGCTGGACAGAATAACATAAAATGGGACTCCGTTACCACTATGCACGGGCAGTTTGGGCAACAATCCGCTTGTGATATAGCATTGGCCCATTTGGATGTCTGTGCTCTCAGAGGCAAAACCCCACACCTATATTGCACATACAGACTTTTTAATTGGTGGGGGAGCATTTTGTTCAAATAGGGTTCAAACCTGGGCGTGCTTTTGTGGTTCAGAAATTTACCAGTGACAGAATTGGTCGGGTGGGTTTCCCAGGTTTGGGATAGGACTGCCGCCCAGTAAGACTGTTTTAATTTTTGGGCATCACCTTTTAATATTGTTTCTGGAGCAGACCATAAATCCCTCATTCCTATTCTGTGAGCAAGATTTATAATGTGTTTCAGCCATGGTGTTCTCAAATTTCTATCAAGAGTCATAAGATCTTTCACACAATCTCTATAGGCTGCCAATTCATTAGTGCACCATAATCTGACCCAAAATAAAAGAGGTTTTAAGACCACTATTAAATTAATAGGATTGAGAGCCAAGTCTAGGCGAAGCGGTGTAGTGGGGGAGTTTAAAAAGTGTTTTAATGAACCTATTTTCTATTTTTGTAAGGCTCTCAGTGTCGGTGTAACCCCATATTTCGGCTCCGTATATTGCTGATGCTACAGCTGAGTTGTTATATACAGAGATAACCGGAGAGACAGCTCCGCTAGATGCTGCTCTAAACCGCCTCACTATAGCGAAGGCTTTCTGGTGGAGGGTAGTTTTACTTTTTGCCAACTGAGGGCCCCATGCCTGGGTGTCACTTAGTCTCACCCCTAGACAGTCGAAGTGGTGGACTACCTCTAATGGACACCCCTCAACGGTCACACTACCTCTGTACCCTTTGTGTGGGTTGATCATCATGATTTTAGATTTAGACGAATTTAGCTTTAGGCCCCTTTCTCCGCAAAAGGTAACAAAAGCATTTAGTTCTGATTGGAGACCCATGGGGGTTCGTGAGATCAGCAGGGTGTCGTCGGCAAACATCATTATAGGAGTTGGTATTCCTGCCACTTTCGGGGCGTCATGTTTGCATTCCATCAGTCTCTTCAACGCGCCATTAATGAATAGACTAAACAATGTTGGCGCGAGGGCACACCCCTGTCTGACTCCCTTCAAGATCTCCATCTTTTCAGTCATGTCCCCCAAGGTGTTCCATCTGACCCTTGCGTATGTATTAGTGTGAAGGAGCCTAAGAATTCTTAAAAGATCTGGGGGAATGCCATACCCAGCTAGTACCTCCCAGAGTGTATCTCGCGGGACCAGGTAAAACGCCGCTCTTAAAATCAATAAAAGCGACGTATAGGTGGTCACGCAACAAGTTGATATATTTCCAGGTTATCACCTTGAAGCGGAGGACCTGGTCCAATGTACAGACCTTCAATCTAAAGCCTGCCTGAGACTCTTCCATAATACTATTCTCTAGTATCCACTCATTGAGTTGACATAAAACTGGTCTACTGAAAATCTTTTGGGAATTATCAAGGAGACGTATAGGCCGTAGTTTGAAGCAATAGATCTTTCTCCTTTTTTAAAAATAGGTATAATAACGGCACCTTGCCATGAGGGAGGAATCCTGTTCACTTTTAAAATACTATTTGATAGGACGTTCAAATACGGGGCCCAAATAAATGGTTCAGAGAGGAAGAGGTGTCTTGGAATGCCATCCATCCCTGGCGCCTTACCCCTTTTCGTTTGCTCTATTGCTTTAAGGGTATCCAGTAGGGTAAAGGTAAGAGTGGAATGAGTAACTGGGATGGAAGGAGGGCTAGTCAAATTTGGAATTTGGGGGCCGTGGGCTTCGTCGAGACGGGGGATCACTGCGGTGCATTTTTGCTGCGGGCAGTCGTATAAATTACTGAAGTGAGTGACCCAGATGTCAGGGTTGATCGATGGGTAGGGGATGGGAATTGGAAGGGTTCACTGCTAGAAGTTTCCAAAAACATTTTTGGTCGCCCTTCTCTAAAGCTTCGGCAATCATAGCCCACTGTTTCTCCTCCCATTCTCTTCTAGCTTTAATCAAGAGAATTTTGTATTCTCGCCTGGTCTTTATAATTTTAGGCCTTGAGCCCCTTTTAATTGCACTTATCAAGAAATTCTTTCCAGTTCGACAGTCCTTATCATACCAGGACGGTATTGCCTTTCTAAGTTCTCCCTCTTCAGTACTTTGGTGAAACACGGTCTCAGTGTGTCCATGAGGTCGCAGTGTGTAGGGATGAAATTAGTATTAAGAATATTAGTTGTGTCGATCAAGGAAAGTTTAGACAGAAACAAATCATAAATTAGAGAAAGTTTATGATCTAGTGCCACCTCTGCCCACTTAACATTTCTCAAATTGCTTGAGGTTATGAATATTGGAGTTTGTACAACCATCTCTAGTTTGGGGTCTCTGAATCTAGATGTTAAGAAGGTTGCACTTAGTACCTGGTGGTCGCTATTTGGTCTAGGAATGACTTGCATATCCTGCAATTCTGACCAGAGATCGTTATCCACTAAAATATAATCAATTCTGGATTTGCTGATGCCTCTACTAAAGGTAAAATGAGGAGGGCTGTCAGATTTGGTGTTTCCATTTGCTATTCTAAGGCCATAATCAGTGATGAGATCAATAATTTGGGTACAAACCTTTAGCGATTTTATTATTTGTTTGGATTCACAGGGGGGTAATGAATCATCATGTAAGCATCCTGCGAATATGGGGCGACAGGTATTAAAATCTCCCGCTACAATTTTTAGAGATTTGCAAGCAGACTGGCCCAATAGTTGATCAAGCTTGGATACTATTGGAGATTGTACATTTAAAGGTGGTGATCTAATATATAAGTTTACTAAGATTATATTTGTGGGACCAAGCCGAGAATTAATATTAATTTCGAGGGCGAGAAGGTCTTTAGATGTAGATGGTAACACATTTTCCCCTAGGAATAAATCTATTCTTATCCATAATAAAAGTCGTCTTGATGGGCGCCCTGCCAGAGATGGAACTGCGCTTTCACTAAATGCAACAAAACCTGAGCGAAGAATCGGTTTAATAGCCCAGGTTTCTTGTAGCAGAATAATATCGTGGGAATCGATAAATACACCCCACTCAGGGTCAGAGAGTTTTGACTTAATGCCTGCCACATTCCACGATAAAAATTTGAGGTGTTCAACAACCGTCAGCCCTAAGGACCGCGTGGGCGTCTTGTTAGGGTCTTCGTGCAGTACCAGGTGCCCTCCTATGACATTGTCCTTATCTAGGTCCCTGAGCCTCACCAATCCAACTCTACTCTACTTGGTGCAAGATAAAGGTCTTCTGGTCAATAACAAGCAAGGAGATTGAGATAGGGTACACAGTACTGGATGGTAAGTGGACAGTCAGTCAATGTCTGACGTGTTGGAAATACTAGCAGCAGCGGTTTCCCTAGAGATAGGCTTCAATGCACTAGGGGATCGATTTTTATGGTTGGGGGAAAGTGGGACCAGTGAGTGACACAGAGGATTCTTTCTTACTGATATTTGCAAATCTTTGTCCGGTCTAAAGCGCAGTTCTAGCGCAATTAAATCTTTTGCTAGGGCTTGATCCCTAAAGGAGACCCCTATGTAGTCCCTTTCTGGTGTTTCAGCGCTCCATCCATCATCTCCTTGTGTTTGCTTTGTTCGCCCTAAGTTGGCAGGGTATGCCCAGACGTGGGTCCCTTGCTCACTTTGCCACTGGATTCAAGCTAGCCTGGCTGATGAGGGCTGTTAGCCCGAAACCGGTCCCAGGATGCTTGTTTCCGGTTCAGGGAAGACCTGGCTTGGCAGTTCGGGCTGGACTGTACCCATGAGGCACAGGGTCAAGACTGATATGCATATAGCGGAGTCTGAACTGAGGTGGCGAAGTGAGCTAAAGAATGATGATGGATTCAACCCAGATCTGTGACTGGGGGTGAGTGTCTGAAAAGTTTCAGTGCTCCGTCCATCATCTCCTTGTGGTCCCTTTCTGGTGTTCCAGCTATGAACCTCTTTACTCTTATTATATCCTCCCTTACGACAACCCCTTTTGAAGCGGATCCATTGGATAACTTTATTAACTAGACCCTCATAAGTTTCTGTGGTTGAACTCTGGAGCTTTGGGACATCATAAAGAGGTTAAAGCCATGTATATTGGGGGGGTCCGATGTTAATTTCACCTATGGTGCAGTTCTTTGTGGGTTGTATGTAAGGCTTATAGACCTGAGGTACTTTGGGTGCTGTTGCAGTGTTAGCATGTGTCAGATCTCTTGGTTTAGCGCACTCCCGTTTGTGTATATTGGCCTCCTTCATGGTGTTGTTCCTAATATATTGGCCTCGTTCATAGCCATCAAACTACTATACAACCTTTGAGCAACTGAGTCGTGGTTCAGAAAGAATTGTAAAAAAGTGAGAAAGCAACTTATTCAAAAATCTAGAGAACTCAAAGTGCTGTCTAATATCAAGAATTCCAAAAAGTAATCAACTTGGTTAATAATACTTCTCTGGAAAATGAAAGGTGTTCTCTACTGGAGGACTGTAAAAAAATATTTTAGACTATTCTAGCCCTTTGCATCAACAGCTGGTGGGCAAATCCAGCCAAACCTTGATCCAGCAATTTCTGAAGAAGACTGCAAGTTACATATCGATGAACTCTGTATCAGAACCGGAGGCGAGGATTATGCATAAACTTTCTCCACTTTATTCTCCAGCAGCTTTACATAGAAGCTTTACATAGCAAGAATATTTTGTTATCTTTGATGTGAACATTTACAGTTGTAAAACGCTCCGATACCTTCGGGTCTGACTAGCGCTATAGAAAACTCTCAAATAAATAAATAAACTATAACTCCCAAGAACACTGCACAAAAAAGTCAACACTGGCAGCCAATCTGCAACATGTTCTCCTTTAAGAGGGATGCTCGCTTCCTGCCTTCCCGCTTTCTTCACTACTCTAGGACCCAAGTGCACTCCGTTAGATCTTCCTGTACATTTAATAATTGCTAGTGATGAAAGGATTTTATTGTACATTTAACAAATTTCTCCCTTTGAGCAAGTCGCAGAACAGATCACGGGCCAGCTTTCCCGGAGCCCTGTGTAGCTGTTTATTTTGTTGGCAGGCGCAGGATCATGCATTGCACAGTGCAGCCCCAGCACCATCAGAGGACACATCAAGCACATATTCCATCTGCGCTCCTTATTGTGCCTCGGACTTCCCGCCAGGGGAGGACTTCCAAAGGGTGGAGGCGCAGTAGCCATAATACCACTTGTTTATGACCTGACGCGAATCTCAAGCCTGTACAAATGAAATCAGTCTGGTATCACAGGGCCACATCAGACACACTGTTTCGTCTTCGCAGTCCTCCATTTAACCGCCTAGTAAGACCTGCGGAGCACTACGGTCCCTGACTCGGAGTCTATATTAGGAGGTGGCACCTCTGTAGAATATGGATGACTGGATACAGCCCAAGCTCAGCCCACGATACTTAAGGGAGCAAGTATCCAGCTCTCTCCCCACTTGGACAAGTCATATTGGGCAAACTCTGTGTACTAGAAACCTCTGGAGGGTGGTGGAAAACCATACTTTCAGTGGGCCTACGATCTCATTATTTGTGCATTACAATGCTTGGTAGTTTGCCTGGGTAATCATCAAAATGCATGGAGGAGTTTCCCATATTGACTCCCTTTTGCAGGGTTTTTAATGGGACTCCGATCCCTCCCGAATTGCCCACTCCAAATGTTATCAAACAACATACGACGGTGGCATTGCCACTCCAGACGTGCGGTTCTATTATAGGGCTGTGCAACTGGCCGTCCTGAATGACTGGTGGTTCAGGGGCTTCTGCGATCCAGCTTATACATCTGAGGGATGGGCACTGAGATCATCAACCCTGTTGCATCTACTGTATGGGGGACTGGTCCCTCGTGACCCCCCCTCCCCCCACTCCAGTGACCAGATTGATCCTTGCGACATGGAGGGAGGCGGGTCGGGCTATGAAATGGGCGGCGGGTGGCTCATTGGGGAGACCGCCTTGTGGGAGGGCACTGCCCCGATTCAGGTGGCTGATCTGCAGGGGTTCAAACGCTGGCATATAATTGGAATCTCCAGGTTGGGTGATGTCCTTAGTGAGAAAGTGATTAAATCCTTTGCTGCCCTTCAAGTGCAGCATCAACTCCAACAGTCCCAAGTTCATAAATATCTTCACCTCTGCCCTATATCGCACATAGAGGACTTTCTAGAATTCAATCCCTTAGGAGCCAAAATACTGTTGACCAACATCCCACACCACAAAATGTCTGTCATTTTCCGTTTTCTGGTGGTTAATGCCCCCAACACCTTTCCGGCCCTCAGGAAGGCTTGGCCTTGTGACCTGGGCCCCTTGGAAGATGATGACTGAAGAGAGGTGCTGGCTTCTCCTCGTGCAGCGGCTATAGCTACCCAATACATTTTTATTCAACTGCATTATTTACACAGGCTTTATTACACTACGGAGAGGGTGTGGAGACGGGGCCTTATCTCACCTGCCTATTGTTTAAGGTGTAACTCTGTAACGGGAGACTTTACACATATTGTTTGGGGCTGTGCTGGTCTTGCCCACTTCTAGGGTGGGGTCTTTGACTGCCTGGAGGGAGTGCTGGGCCTTTCCTTGCCACGATCTCCTAGGTGCACCATGCTGCACATCTCGGATGACGTGGATGATAATAGATAGCGGTGTGCGTTCTTGTGGTTGGGCCTTTCGGCAGCCAAGCATGACATGGCGAGGGACTGGAAGGAGGTTGTGGCTCCCTCTTTGGAGGTTTGTTAGGAGGGGTTGGACCGTTGTCTAGGCGTCAAACATCCTGTTTATATCGATTAGGGCTGTCCTAAGAAATATTACAAAATTTGGGAGTGCTGGGCAGCATATCGGGGAATACAGTTGGAACCATGTCCTCGGTTGGGGAGCTCTCTGGAGTCCGAAATTAGAGATTTTGCATCTTGAATGCTGTTGGGGTGGTGGAGGGCATAGGGGCAGAGGCGGAGGTTACTTGTTCCTTCTTTTTTTTTTTTGCCCCCTCTATAGGGCACGGTGGATGCAGCTTCATAAATTGATCCCAAAAGCAGAAGAGCTACAGATTCCAGGGGCTTGGGCCAAGGCAATTTCAACACAAGAAACTATGGTGGTATGTGCTACCCATTCTTCCCATGTATGAGGTAGGTTGGTCCTGTTTGCAAAGAAATGGCAAGCTCTTACCAGCAATGCTCGGATCCAGCAGGCAGCGAATGGGTTTCATGTAGAATTCAATGGTTCCTCGAAATAGTACCACAGACCTCGACCACTTTCCTTTTCCAATGCAAACTCACTACTGATAGACCAAGAAGTGGAAGAGTTACAGGCAAAGGGTGCCGTTGCTAAATCAACTCTGCATTGAAGGGGTTTTGTCAGCAGACTCTTTTTGGTTGAGAAGAAAGACAAATGGGTGTGGCCCTTGATCAATCTCTGGGAGATCAACGAGTAGCCGATTTACAGCCACTTCAAAAGGAAGGTATTCTTTTCCTCAGTTAGGTTCTCTTTCTAGGGGGATTGTAGAATATGTCTGGATATGCAGGATGCTTACCTGACCATTCCCATTTTCAAACTGCACTGCAGATTCCTCCTATTTCTTTGGAGGGGACAGACATAAGAATTCAAATCACTCCCTTTCGGTCTGTCTTTGGGCCCCTGGGGTTTCACCAAGATCTTGAAACCAGTGGTGGAAGCTCTCAGATCCTAGGGAATCCAACTAATAGTGAACTTGGAAGACATTTTACTGATGAAGCAATGCCCAAGGAGGCTGGCCAACCATCTCACCAGAATGATCTATCTCCTGGAAGGCCTGGGGTTCGTCATCAATAAGAGAATGTCTCTGATGGTGCTTTCCCAGTAAGTAACCTTCCTAGGTTTCTTCATCGACTCACTCAGCCTTCCATTGAAGAAGATTGCTCTGATTCAATAGGATCAAAGGAGAACCCTAGCCAAACCCACAACTTCCCTTTGCCAATTTGTGGGGATGTGGGCATGCTCTTGTCATCTCATCAGGCAATTTTTCTGTGTTCCTTTCACTAGCCGGCCTTTCAGAGGCTGAACACCTCTCATTGGAGAAAAGGCCTTACCTATTTGGAGGCGGTAGCCCTCTCCAATGAGGAATTTGTTGGTGGCTAGCACACATGGAAGCATGGAACGTAAAAGTCATCTTTGGGTTCGATCCAGAACTGATAACAGAATACAATGCCAGCAGAACTGGCTGGAGGGGCAAGATGTGGCAATATGTCTACCAGAGGATGATGGTTCGAGCAGGAGCTAAAACTCCACATCAACTGCCTGGACTCCTGGCAGGATCCTTCACGGTCAAAAGTTGGACCACGGAGAAGGCCTGGTGCTGCATCCTGTTAAAAATGAAGAATATGTTGGCAGTTCGCTACATTAACCATCTCGGGGGCAAGAGATCCAAGGTCCTGCTGGACACTGTCAAGGACTTCTAGCACTTTTGCCTGGAGAATCAAGTAACGGCGATAGCAGAATACCTGCTTGGATGACAGAATACAGAAGTGGACTGGCATTCCAGGCTTCTGCAAGATTCAATCATATTCAAGATTCTTGGGATTCGCCAATGCATCTCCCCCACCATCATCACATTCGGAGGAATTCAGAGGGCCTACCCCATCACCTTGTGATAGAGGGCAGCCTAAAACTCATGTCCTGGAGGATTACAGGGGATGCTGGAAGATCCCAGGCCTATCAAGAGAAGCTGAGGAATTCACCCAGAAGGCATGGCCGGACAACATTGTCAGGCATTACAGGGGAACCTGCAAAAGATGGCTTGGCTGGTGTTTTCAAAGACACCTGGATCCAATGGGGTCAGCAAACATTTTCTGTTCTGCTATGTCACCAGGTCATCAACCCGATACATAACTTGCAGGTGGGCGAGCATCCTATGGTTTGGAACCTTCTTTGAGGAATTTGGGCCTCTCTTTACCTCCTAGCCCATGAAACTCCACACGGTGGGATGTGAGAATAGTTCTGAATTTCCCACTTTCATGGACAAGAAATAAATATTTGAGCAGGAAACAGCTGTTAGCCAAGCTGGCTATGTTGCTGTACTTGGTGTCCTGCGGGAGGGTCTCTGATATCAGGGCCTTAGATTTGACAGGTGCAATTTTTACCCTCAAGGAGGCCACATTCAATTTGAGTAGAGATGTAAAGTCACACTCCAAAACCATTTTGTATCCAGCATTCAGACATTTCCCTAAGCTGTGTTGCGGAATGTCTGAATATAGAAAGCTACAATTGGTTCTGTCGGGTGAGAACAATTGCTTTGGATTTCAAGGACTTAATCATACAACATACATTTTGGTTTATAGTAACAATGCATTAGTAATTAAGTTGGGAAAAAAAAAACGAAAGCAAACAATTTTACGCTGCGTCATAAGTATTTACTTTAAGCATTGTTATGCATTGTACGATAAGGCTGTCAACAATTCAATTAATGATTGGAGTGACATTAAATATAGTGAAAGGCAACGGTGCTCACTGACATAAGTGAAGTGAGTGTGGTTTATACATGAGTGAGACAAATTTATGTACAGATTATACACAGGTGAAAAAAGCTAAAATGGTCAGTATGAAGGGGAACCAGTGTCTCTGGTAGATTGCACGGTTGTTTGTTAATTTGGAACCAGATGACCTGAAAAAACTGAACCAATAACGTCGTCGACGTTTCGACCCTTATTTTAAGAAAGCGTCAAGGCGGGTCTTCTTCAGGACAAGGTGAAGGATGAGGGGGAAAGACGGCGCATTCTGGGATAATTCTCCTAAGACTGCCTTAAAAGATGTCGCACAGAGGCCAGTAATCTGAAGGATTCAGGAAGACTCAAAACTGTGAACTCTCAAAATGAATTAGGAGGTGGTTGCCGTATTCTCAATCTGTTTAAATTATATGTGTAAATCATGTGGGTAGGGCCGCTGTGGAGAGCGTTGCGCACAGCAGGGGAACTTAATGATTTGGTCCTCTGCGCCCGATCAGTACATTCCGGATTGAATCCTGGAATAGGGGTGCTCCTATGTCACTTCCAGCAGTCTGAAGGCATATGAATGCACAAGAGCGTGACAGAAGAGCTTCGCCCTCAAGACAAAAACAAGCATTTGCAATGCAATAGGTCTCTCATTACTCAAAGTTTGAGCTATTGGTGTTGCATTATTATTTACAACGCCAACAGGTCAAACTTTCAGTAATGCGAAACCTATTGCATTGCAAATGCTTGTTTAATCTTTATCTTACCTCCGGGACCCCATGACGTTCTTCAGCAGGCCAGTGACCTTTAGAAAAGGGTCTAAATGTTCCCCCTCCAGATAGCAACATGGATGGGCGCTACATTTTCGCGTGACGGGAAAGGGGGAGGGTGTGTGAGTGAGGAGTCAAGAGATGGCCAGAGCTGGCCAACTAAAAGAATCAATTTGTGATGTCCGCTGGGAGAGAACCAAGCACCGAAAGGCGGGACAGATGCACAATATTAACCACCCAGAGAAAAGGAATTTTAAAAAGTAGCCCAACAAACCAACCAAAAGTGGTGGGCGTGTCCAAAGTGCCCGATAGCCCATATACTGAATACAGCATGACTCGCAGGGTAGCGGCTGCCCAGGCTCGACCTAATGACAGCTTCTCATTTACATCTGGAAACCCTTTGGGGCTGTGTCTTCTCTGACCACTGCCAGATGGTTATGTTACATAATCGGGGAGGGAGACATTGATGTCAACGTGTTTTGAGACCATTCAACCAGGAGGGCCATGGCTTCTAAAGCATTTTCATTAGAAGCGGGGATGGACAACATTATAAATGTGGCATACTGGTTCTCTGATTACACCTTTAAGAGGTTTTACCTGAAACCAGTGGTGGGTGTAGCCTTAATAGTGGTAAGTTTTAAAGTTGCATAATCCTGGCCTCTAGTCCTGGCTTAGAATTAAAAACTTCCTAGCTACTGTAAAGGAAAGTTCCAATTCTATTATGGACACAGATGCGAGGATTAGCCTGCCCATGGGTTCTTTTTTCTTTTAACCCAAAAATACTCCCTGGTAAGGAGATACGCTCACACGGAGCTTATCACTCAAAAGATATTGATTAACTTCTCATTTCAATGCAAGTAACATGTTTTGAGTGGTTTCTTTCATGATGCACTTTCAAAGGTATTAAACGAAGTGCATGGTCATTATGGGATTAAGAATTGTAGGCAATACATTTTTTTATGGCTCATGGCAGGAAATGATCAGAAGATGGAGTAAAGGAAACTGTTCCATGTTTAAGGTGGCTTTCGTGCGAAGAAGTAGTAAGCTGACAGCCCTCCTAAAGGAGAACAACACGATGTGGATTGGCTGTCAATGTTGACTTTTTTTTCACCTAGTGTTCTTGGAAGTTGTAGTTCCTATACCTGCTATGTAAAACTGATGAAGAATAAAGCGGAGGAAGAGTATGCATACTCCTCGCTTATGCACCCCTTCATAGAACCAAAACTTTCCTTTACGATAGCTCTAAAATTCTACATTGTACGGACAAAGTGTCTCAGGTAAAACCGTTGCCAAATTCAGCTGGCACCAGGCAAAATGGGTGGTCTCGCTGCAAAGAATAAAAAGACTAATTATGGGAACAAAGGTTTCCAGCGTTCACAAACTAAATGGAATTTCTACAGCGGTTCTGAAAATTAGTATTCAAGTTTAGGCAGCAGTCTTAAGTCTATTTTTTTTTCACTCTTTTTATTAAACATCGACCATAAGACAGTGAATACAGTATTTGAAGCAATCAGTTAGTATACACTTTGACCAGAGATGACAGCATCAGATATATGATATGGTCATACATTTGAAACGGAGCCGTTATGGTGCTCAAAATTCGCAGTCCACAATAGGTAGCACACCAAAAGGTAAGGATCCCCCCCTCTCTACCCAGCACCAAACCCACATACTCCGTAACCTCGATAGGTATGCCTCTAAGTCTATACTTCATTTCTGCATACCTGGCTCATTTCTGATCATAGGCGAATGAGTAAGCTGATTTCCTTGGTGACTTAAAGATTGAAAGAACACTTTTCAATCACACTTACTTAGGAATAACTTTGAACAAATTATCCGGAGCCCCACAGACGGAACAGTTAAAAAGAAAAAGGCAGCCATGCTGAACTAGGGATTTGTAAATTTTATGAAGCATATTGAGCTCCAGCTCATCTTTCAGTATCTAGTGTGTTTATAGCAATGTGATTCTGCACTGCAATATGTGCTAATAGCAGGAATAAACTCCTTGATAAAAAAAATAATAATTTTTTAAATGTTCAGCTCAGAAAAGAAAGCACTCCACAATCGGTCGTCAGATAGGAAATGGGCCCAATTGCAACTGGGCACTTCATTGATTAAGCAGCACTCAAATATTTTTTTACAGCTTACCACTAGGCAATTTGTCTGGACAAGAGTTATTCAAAGAATTTAGCAGGATGAACTATGTAGTTCAAAAGAAGGTATATTTTCATCTTGCATAGTGTAGTAACTTTCCTGCAGACATAATACTCTTGAAGTCATATGCATGTACTTAGCAAAGGGAAAATCTGTATTTACAAAAAAATTTACATGAACAGAATTAAATCATTACATTTTGCAGCTGACTGCATTATGGCAACTAAATTGAAAGTTGGGTCATCTCTTATGTAGCTATTCTACTCCTACACCTCAGCGCTATTAGCTGAAGTTTATGAGACCATCCATTTGACAGAACGTCTGCAATTTAGCCTGCAGTATACCACAACGTATGAGCAACAGTGGGGAGTTGGCGTAAAGACGCAGGTAGACTGGACAGTATACTATCTAGACCAGAAATCTCCAACCTTTATTATGAAAGCTGATTATGTTCAAGGAAATTATGCCAGGACACCAAGACAAACTATCAATGTTACAACAGTAATCACTTAAGACAGGTTTCATTACTGGCCACTGCATGCAGAGACCACCACCTCAGTGCATCAGGCTAAGTCCCCAGCAATAATGTGCAACAAAAAGAAGCTTTATCAGTTTTAATGTTAAATTCCTCTACATGCTATAGCAGTCACATATACATGACCCCCTGGTACCTAGGAACGGATATCAGAAATAAAAAAACTCCACAAAGAAGCATAAATTACTGTTTAATTAAGAGTCTTATTTTTCTTTAAACATCAGCTTACCCGTTCTGAAAATAGACGCCGTTTTCAATTCTGAAACCTTGTCTAATTCAACCAAACAAAATCTTTTCACTTATTACTTTGGGCTGCACGTAGGGAAGCTCCTCACAGGTAGATAGATAGCTACCAGTAGCTCTTGAGTTCCCCATTGGAGATCCCCGATCTAGGCTTAAGGGTTGGGACATTGAAAGCTTTGAACATATAATCTGCATCTCTCTGAACTTAGTAGGCCTTTGGATAACTCACTTAAAATGAATATTTAATGTCTACAGTGTTCCCTCAGTGCCTGTGATTATTAAACTGTGCTTTGAAGAAGTCACACATGAAAGCAGGACATCAATAGTCAAATACCTAGAAAAATCATACAACTTTTTATTTTTTTATGCCTACATTCCACAGGAACAAAATCATGTTTTCATACCAAATATCTATTTTATAAAGTTTTATCCAAGTGTGGTGCTCCAGATGTTGATGAACTTGATCCTTCGTAGTAAAACATCAACGGTTCATTGACATTTTAATTACACGCGCTGTAAGGTGCTTTACTGGATTTTAGATTCCATATTCTTGCCCCGCATTTTATAAAGAGATGCAAGTTAACATTTTGTTCTATGAAAAATGGTCTTAAAAGCAACAGCAAAAAAGCTTGAACTGAATTGGTCCAACAGGCCCTTGTGTGGGTTGTTGGTTTTCCATGGCAGGAGCCCCAAATGATGAATGGAACTGCAATTACCTTGACGTGCCTAACTACATGTCTGACTCACGGGGACAGGCAGAAGATAGTTGTACTGGGTGGAACTCTGGCAGTGCCATGTTGAGTGTAGTGAAACCACAGCCAGCTGCACTCACATGGATGGGACAAACACACCCTTCAAGAAATAGCTATGAAGAGGAGAGACATCAAGCACTTTCAAAGGGAAAAATATGGGTCACATACCACCAGCAGCATGTCCCAGACTGTAGGGGCAACTTAGGCACAGAACTGTACCTTTCTTAGAGAGATGTCCAATGAAGGGGTAGGGCCTGCTGGTAGTATTTCACAAACTGCAGTTAACTGAAATCTTTGGTGAAGGAGGACTGACTGTAGGAGATGGCTTTCTTAGAAGATACTGTGCAAAGCAGGGAGAAAGGCATTGACATGATCAGAGTTTTTGCCTCCTTTGCCAATGTAAAATGTGGCCTGCAGCCCTATTTATTTTGAAGGGGGAAGATGTGATCAGGGAAGGACAGGTAGAAGGGTGTTACACACTAAGTCCAGGTATGAGTAGTTTAATTACTCACAAAAGTAGAAAACTGGAGCAAGCTGTGAGAAAGGTGTGCATTTTCAACCCAACCAAACACATCATCAAAACAAACTCCTTCAAAATTAATCACTAGCCACAATAGGACCTGCTGCGTTGAAGGAAAGAACTAGATGTCAAAGTCCATGTACACTGCGTTTGAAGACAATATTTGCTCTTTAAAATGCCAGCGACAACTGCAGAGAAATACACCTCCAAACTCCTCCCCTGGCCTTCTGAGGACAAACTCTACACAATGTAATCACTAGTGTCCAAACATGATAACCAATCCGAAAAGGATTACAAGTAGAAACTTCTATGAACACAACAGTGTTCAGGATCACTGCATACTAACATTGTGCATCTATACAGCTGACTCCAGTGTGTTGCAAGCACAGCACTTCACTATGGAGCTCATACAGTGTCACCCCACCAAGTGTTAACAATAAAAGTACGCATGTGCATGTCTAGCAACACAACCAAACTAGACGGTATTTACACCTCTCTTCCCGCATATACCATGATCAGTGATGTCCAAGAAAAAATATATCTAAACGTTGTCTGATAGACTGAAAATATAAACAAAAAATGCATAAGAAACAAAACCAGGGCAATGTGAAGTACTTGCAAGGACACATTCCGAGGGTAGGTGATGCCAGTGGATGGAGGAAGAAGAAGAGGTGATATAATCTGGTCTAAAAAGCAAATCAAATAGAATGAACAGCTTGGGCTGAGATTCCGAATATCTTGACTACACAAATGTCAAGGGGTGTAGAGCAGAAGGACGTGGGAGCATAACATCCATCTAATCCCTGGCACAGGCGGCACCGCAAAACCCTTGTCGGTAGCAGACGAAAGCCGTGAAGTGCGCACAGTAAATCCGTTAACATCGTGACCTGTGAAAACGTCAAGTTACAACCACATGGTGCATTGCATTCAGAAATGCGCATTAAAGTAGCTCAGAGCTATGTGAATAACTAGGCTACAATGTTCACACCCCATCTTCTTTTCTGTTTGTTTGCAAGTCAAAAAACTTTCTTCACCAGTCTAGATTTGGAAATTGAGGACAGCCAATATGTGTTTTGCGAACGTGACACTTTCTCAAGGCTTCTCAGTAAGTGACACTTCCGTAAGAGGACATGTTGAAGCCACTTCTATCACTCTTTTCCTTCGCACATGCTGTATGGAAGCCACAAGAAAATCACCATCTATGAGCCCTCCATTAGGCAGTCTTGAGAAAGCAGCAGATCCACGAAACATGTGTTGGTTGTAGTCATGATTAATAACCTCTGTGGGAAGAGACGTTTTTATAAATTGGAATAATGGATCGATGTGAAGTGACATTTAAAAATCACGAGGAATAAACCTTTTTTCATATCTAAAAAAGACCATCTTGAACAGGATTATTATTTTAGATTCACTTCCTAAATAACTTTTTATTGAATTATGGTATATATACACACACAAATAGCTGTGTACCAGAGGGTAGCCGACACATACTAAGTGGGGGAGCGCTGGGCATTGCTCCAGTTTAGCAACGTAATAAAGAACCCCTTGGCAACCACAATGATTCTCATGTAATTACATAATAAAGGCCATGTGTGAACATGAACTCTGTGATATTTACTTTATTTTTTATGATTTGTTGATTAATGATGCTTATTATTTCATTTACTATACCAATAAATTACATATTAAATAATCTAAAGGTTCTCTGATAATCAATATTCTGAACAGGAATAGCAATAAAATAGAAAAAAGAGAAATAAGAAAAAAGAAAAAAGTTTTGACAAAATCTACAACACATCTAATAATATGAGTACACTCACAATACACAATAAATATCAGACGTAAACAATACAAATGTGAAACATTTACAAATGACGTAATACATTAATACAAAAATTGCAACATATAACATCTCATAACATACATATAAAATTCATGCAATATATACAAATAAAATTGGATGAATTGATCTCTAATAGTTGCTATTTAACTCTTTCTTGATAACGCCAACGATGTGAACACTCTTCTACGCGCGTTTCGGCGTGAAAACACACCTTCTTCAGGAAGAGTCACAGATGGAAAAGCATTGTGGAAAACCCTGTATTTTCTAACTACTGGATATAGGGTAAAGGGAGGTGACCGTGGGTCTCTATGTGGAAGTGTCTGGTTGAACAGGTATATGATGAATTACGAATCATCAGACCAAGTGCCTGTGAGACTCGCAATGTGGTTTGATATGGATGTAATAAAGATAAAGCTGTGTGTATTCACACTCAGAACTCCTTGCAGGCTGAATAAGTGCAGTGTAGTTTTTTTCGTTTTTCTTATATCTCTCCAGCTAATGCTGTAATAATGTAAACCATGTGCAGGTCAGGGGCCGAAATTCAACAAGCCTCGTCTCTGACGTGCGGTCTGCTGTTAGTTGTATTGCGTGTCTGCGAGAGGCGATCACGCCCACAGCACTTCAAAGCAAGGATGTGGAATTCCTATAGCCTGACGCCCAGGACATATTGTTTGGGGTCAAGGGCAACAAGTTTTCATGCGTATTTTGTACTTGGAACAAGTAGGCCCAACCCCCTGCAGCACAAACCATTTGGCTGCCCGTTTGCAGTACCACATTATGGATCAGGGAAGGGCACTGTCTGTAGCTAAGGTAATATTTTTGCCCATATGATAATGCTGTTCAAACTTGTGTTTATGGTTCATTAACTGAAAGTCTTTATTATTAAGGTGAGCGCTCCAAGTAAATGTTGTAAGCTGTGACTGCACTACTGACAGTGGTTACAGTATAAAAATGTGTACACACGCTTTCAAAGTTTAGCAATATGAGGTTATGTATAATGCTCCCAGAATGCTCTCTGATTAGATGCAGAAGCTTGAAAGCAAGATTGATGATCCTTTGCTTTCAAAATAAAATGTTCACAAAAAAATGAAAGCAGGAAAAAAAAATGTTTTGCTAAACTACTGTAAAATTTCAGGTACCATTTCTATGCAGCATCATTCAGTAACATGTGTTGATGCATGCTAGTATTTCCCAAAAATATTCCTAATGGAGAATCAGTGTAACCAGTTTTAATAAGATCATGGGAAACAAAAATAAACAAGTACTGGCAAAGCCAGTAGGTCTGAAATTGGTGA
Source organism: Calotriton arnoldi (assembly GCA_963921515.1). Lineage (NCBI taxonomy): Eukaryota > Metazoa > Chordata > Amphibia > Caudata > Salamandridae > Calotriton > Calotriton arnoldi. The sequence continues at coordinate 378,526 of CAWUFW010005832.1, read as the reverse complement.
TCAGCGTTTTAGTTTTGTCAAAGTGTGACTTGTTTTGGCATGGTTTTTGTAAAACCTTATTGGTGTAGAAGCTGCCGGGCCCTCACCATTCTAACAAACACTGGCAAAAGCACAAAAAAAAATTTGGGTCTCAAAAAGCACACACTGCCATAGTAGTTACTTTCACTGAACAAAACTACTGTGTGCCGATATGCTCCTTGTGAATGAGCATAATGCTGTAACTCACAGTGAACAGTGGTTCCTGTGGAATAATAAGACCGTATATTGGTAATGGGATGCACAATCGCAATTGGAAGGGTTAGAATAATGTAAAAGGGAGAAGAAACCACATACACATTTGTTTCAGTTGAACACAGTTGTGTTTTATAATTCACAAAAAAGATATATACAATGAAAAAAGGAGAACAATTGTGCGTAGTGTCCCCAGTGAAAACAGGAACCTAAGGTATTGGTGACATATTTGTGACAATTTTTTACAAGGTTTCCAAAAATGTTATAAAAGTCGACCATTGTCAAATATACACAGAATGAACCGCGACTATATACAGTGATACGCGCTGGTTTAATGGTTCGCTTTCTCTTTATGTCGACGATGTTTCGACCCTGTGTGCAGTGTAGGGTCTCATCAGGACCTAAGGATGTAGGGACATCTGGTAGGTAGACTGCGCAGCCACGTGAAGAGTGTGTGCCACAAGTGAGTGTTAGCAAAAGAAACAAGATACTCACAAGGGATCCTTGGTAAAAATTGGAGTTCTTTTAGCGCGTGGCGGTCCAACGCGCGGGCAGCACGACAGCGTGTGTCTGTCTGCTGGGGGGGCCAGATGACCCCCCCCCCGGCAGACAGACACACGCTGTCGTGCTGCCCGCACGTTGGACCGCCAATAGCGCTAAAGGAACTCCAATTTTTACCAAGGATTCATTTCACTAGAAGACCCATGCAGACAGACTCACACTGTCGGCTGTAAGCACACTAATATTGAACACGTGCTGCAAACACTGTAATCAGGTCACGGACTATCACATTTCCCTTGTGAATATATCAGTGGCATTTTTATGAGACACAGGTCAGCGCACCAGCATCTCCTGTGCACTGGAGATTCAGCAACATTCGGGTATTCCAATTCATTGACTCCGAGTTCCGAATCATACTACCAGTCCACACACGCTGTAGTGTGTCATCGCTTCATTCTAGGCGCTGTGCTACCCATTGATTGCCAGCCCTTCCTCACCCTCACATGGGTGCCCGGCTGGGTTCCCTTGTGAGTATCTTGTTTCTTTTCCTATCACTCACTTGTGGCACACACTCTTCATGCGGCTGCGCAGTCTACCTACCAGATGTCCCTACATCCTTAGGTCCTGATGAGACCCTACACTGCACAAAGGGTTGAAACGTCGTCGACATAAAGAGAAAGCAAACCATTAAACCAGCGCGTATCACTGTATATAGTCGCGATTCATTCTGTGTATATTTGACAATGGTCGACTTTTATAACATTTTTGGAAACCTTGTAAAAATTGTCACAAATATGTCACCAATACCTTAGGTTCCTGTTTTCACTGGGGACACTACGCACAATTGTTCTCCTTTTTTCATTTTATATATCTTTTTGTGAATTATAAAACAACTGTGTTAAGCTGAAACAAAGGTGTATGTGGTTTCTTCTCCCTCTGACATTATTCTAACCCTTCCAATTGCGATTGCGCATCCCATTACAAATATACGGTCTTATTATTCCACAGGAACCACTGTTTCTGATAATAATTTAACTACCCTGGTTCCTTAGTGAGTAGGGTCCCCTTGTCCCCTTTTTTGTAACTCACAGTGAAGCCAGTCGATACAGAGAGAGAGAGAGAGAGAGAGAGACAGAATTTAATAAACACAAAAGGTCACGGTCAACACCAGACCAAATTAGGGGCCCAATTATTAAAGAAAGTCTCAAAAGTGCACCCATGGTATATGTCCTTGTATTAAGTGCAGCTATACGGTTTTCGTGAATTTCCAGAAGTAGGACAAGAAATAGTACTCCTAGAAAATATTTGTGAACTGCATTGTAGCATGAGCAAATATGCATGTGTAGATTTGCTCATGCGAAAATCTGAATGTTTGCAAATTCACTTTCCCTCCACCCGCTTTTTGTCCTAACTCTGGAAGAAGGTTTACATCTGCCATTGTCAGGTGTAAATTTCCAACATTTCTCAGTATGGGAAAAGATTAGAGAAGAGTTGTTGAAAACCCTTAAAACATGCAAGTTAGTAGGTTTCCACAGACTCAAAAGGGCATTCTAACCCTGGAACTATTGCTTACCACTACCTTCAGCCCCAGATGTAGATCTGCGGAAACGTGGCAACATAAGGGGATTGCAAGTATTCAAACACTACTATGGTATGAGCCCTGGCATAATCAGAGAGGCTATATCAGAGCTCTTATATAATGAGATTGCTGCCATAGGGACAAGTGGATTTTGTTACAGGACAAGTAGATTTATGAAGCAACCTGCCCCATGGACAAGTAGATATTTTATTAAATTCCACACCCCTGTTCAAAGGTTGAAATTGCTCTGATTTACCCTGTTTCTGTATACAATTCTCAATAAATCTATGGGATTACCAAGGGGTGTCAATTTCCGCCATAGTGTAGATCTGTCAACCTTATCAAAAGCTGTTCTTTATAAAGGTGGTATAGACTGACAGCCCCATTTTTAGAGCATATTTTTCAGTGATAAGCTGTAGAACAGATACTCATCTAAGAGTGGAAGAATGTTTTTGGAAGCCACTTTCCTCTTGAGGTAAAATATTGTTATCCTTGATTCAACTTTGCAAATACTCTAGGATGCCTGTTGCAAATAATGTGCCAATTCTACCAAAAGAGCAATTTGCCTGTAGCTTTGGTGAGTGACATATTTCGTGTAATTTGGAAGAATTCTAGCTCCTTCACAAGAGTCAGGCACATACCTTAATTTAATACAATCTCCAAATACTGGTTCCAATAGTTTGCCCCAACACTCTGGGTTTGCTTATAGAACCAATATTGGTAACCCATTAGGACCTCGTGCCTTTGTTGGCTTGGACTGTTTTATACATTTTTCTATTTGCCTGTTTGAAGGGGGACAAAGAAGAGCATATAGTAGGTAGGTCAACTTATTAGCCTGAATTTCGACGCCATGCCTTTTATATAAATCATGTAGGTACTTTACCCACTTATCCAGGATGGAGATTGGCATATTTTGCATAAAGAGCCTGGGAATTGGGTTACTACTTGCCAGAAAAGCAGCCTTTTCCATTGAATAACATAATTTGGTCTCACTAATTTATTTAGTCTCACACTTAAGGTCATATTATTTTCCCTTGTTTTACGTATGTGAAGGATCTTGTGCCTATTGAAGGCTTAATATTGATTTCAAATTAATTTATTTAGACATCTATTTCATTGTCTCTCTGTATTACTTTTGTCTGATGACATTCTCCGTTTAGTTTTCCAAAGTTTTAAAGTTTACATGACTGATTATTTCCCATAATTTTCATATACATCACCATCCAGGAGCATGTCGATACATGATGTAAATCAGGCTGGAGTTCAGAGATTACATTTGGAGTCCAGGCAATCTTATTTTTTTGGCTATCCATACATTGTCTTTTAAGAAAAATTGACCGTATCAGACTCCTTGACAAGATTAAAGATAGCACCAAAAACCTGAGATCATGTAGATTGGTTTGGATGATATTCCTACCCATGAGATGTAAAACTAGATTTCCACAACAAAACATGTAAATCGATCACTGTACCACCCCCTGGTGTTTTGTGAGTTGCCTAGATCGCAAGTCAATTTTTGTTCTGTCATTTATCATCACAAAGGCCAGCTCAGTTACATCACTCAGTTTCTCCCCTTTTCTTAGCTTGTACATTAGCCATTCTCGTTTCAGGAATACCTCAAGCCAATAGTGCTCCAATGAGGGAATTGTTAATTTAACACATAACGAATTTGTAGTGATAGGAGAATAATTTTCTCACAGTTTGGGAATCAATAGAATAGCAAGTTCACGACAAAGGTGGCCATGAGGAGGTGGAAAGCTGCACTTTGAGATTACATAATAGCTTATATGATCCCAAAAATCTACAGCCCAGACTTGTTGGGGGCACATAATAGATAATTTTACCTTTTACCAAAGTAGGGCTTTGTCGTTTAGGTATTTTAAACAAGTGCAGTTCCAAGTGCAAAGGAAAAGGAAAAGGATATCTATTAAATACACATATCTGCTAAGAGAAAAGAGTTGTACATCACCAGCACTGTATAACTAAATGAACAGGTATGGAATACTTAAGAGATCTGTCACCTATTAGTGCACAATTTTGGAGGAATTCAATATAGTTCATTTACTGCAGGACCCAAATATCTATACTTCTTTACATCTCACATAGACACTCAGAAATGGGATGATAATAAAAATGTCCATCCCAACAGATCGCTTCTCTCTCTCCCCAACCATGCCATCTCAGGACCAAAACTAAACACACAATCTTAGATTGAACAACTCAGTGCAGTAACCAGCGAGGCACACTACATCATAATTTACCATAAAGGGACCTGCAGAGCTCTTATACTTCACCATCAAACACACTGCTATGCGCTGCGTCCTATATCAGGTTAACCACAACTCAGTGGTTATTGTGCATGACATGGAAAAAAAAAACACAATTTAAACAAAAACATCCTTCCAACTACACACCCTACATACTGTAGTGTGCTACACGTGTAGGCAAGCACTTTAGCACCCCACATAGGGGTAGTAGGCACTATACATTTGCTGCGCTACAATATAATACAATATCCAAGAGGCTGAATTGTGCAATATGTAACCAGGAAACAAGGGTTCAAAGCCCAGCTCCTTTACTTATCAAATATTTTTACTTTATAGTGCCTATTTTTCCAAGAGCTGCAAGCTAGAGGGCACCGTGAAGTCATTCAGCCAAGGATGGGTGCCACAAGAAAGTCACTTAGGTATGGTTTAGTAGGCAGTAATATTTCTTCACATATAGCACCGCTGCAGTTCCCATGACAAACTGATATCTTCTTTGGCTAACTCAGGACAACAGTCATGGAACAGAAGTATTCTCGAATATTCCTATGCTGAAGTTAAGAAACAATTATTTTCAACAAATGCCATTCAATACACTGATATAATCTATTGCATTTTACTGAAACACAAACGTTGATGAAATAAATATATATCTTATCCCTAAGGTGCATAAAAATATCATGCCTATCCCCGGAAGACCTATTATTTCGGCCATCAACAGTGTAGGGGAACAAGTAGGACAGTATATTGACTTTTTTTTACAGGATTTGGTGAAGGAGTTGCCCAGCTATGTAAAAGACACAGGGGATTTTATAATGAAAACTAAGGATTTATTATGGACAGATGATTTGCTTTTAATTACCCTAGATATAGAGTCTCTCTATACGAGTATAGATCACAATATGGGGCTACGAGCAGTCAAATATTTTCTAGAGGCTAGACCTTGTGAATTTTATGAACATAATAAGGTTGTCTTAGAGCTTATTTCCTGGTGTCTTAACAATAATTTCTTTCTTTTGGTAAAGACATATTCAAACAGCTGAGAGGAGTTGCGATGGGAGCCTGTTTCTCCCCCAGCTATGCGTGTCTTCACGTTGGCTGGTGGGAGGAACAGGTTCTTAGAAAGGTTCATCGTGAAATGTATGATCGACATGTACAACACTATCTCAGATATATAGATGATGTTTTTATACTCGTGGAAGGGTAGCGAAATTGAAGCTCAACATTTTATTGAAGTGATCAATAACAACTCAATGAATCTTAATTTCACATCGCACATTGATAAATCCACAATTGAATTCCTTGATGTTAGAGCTTATATTAGGGATGGGAAATTTGAAACAACTTTATTTAGAAAGCCTACAGCAGGAAATGTTACGCTCCATGCTAATAGTGCCCATCCCAAACACCTCATAGCGAGTATACCCTATGGGGAAATTTTAAGGCTGAAACGTATCTGTAGTGTAGAAGCTGATTTTGCAGAATGCATGCATGATATGATGATTAGATTGAAAACAAGAGGATATAGTGACAGCATTCTAAATGCAGCCATGAAAAAGGCAGGTACTAGACCTAGAACCAGTCTGCTCAACAGCAGTAACAATGCTCCTGATAATACTTGTAATGATATTGTACCTCTGCATAGTGAAAACGACACTCCTAGATTAATCACTACTTATAGCAATGAGGAAAGGAAAATTAGAGCCATCATTAAAAAGAACTGGCCTATTATCCTTACTGATGGTGTGTTACGTTCCAGGGTGGCGGAAATTCCATTGATTACGTTTAGGAGAGCCAGATCTATGGGCTCTATTCTTGATAAAACCTGCCCTGAGATAAGAAAAGCTGCAAACTGGTTGAGGCCAGCTCATGGTTTTAGGAAGTGCTCATCTTGCAGAGCCTGTAAATTTGGATGCAATAAAACCCATTATTTGACTCCATTCAGTGACAAACCAGTGGCCATTACGGGTAGCTTTGACTGCAGAACTGAGTATGCAGTTTATGTTCTGACATGTACCTGTGGCCTCAATTATATTGGTAGTACCAAGCTACAGGTGCATGTCAGAATTTTGCAACATCTTCGTGCTATCTTACATAGTGATCCCGCTTTATTCAGTAGCGAGGCATTTTAAAAGAATTCACGGCAATGATGTGAATTGTCTCACCTACTATGTCATCAATGCCATCCCTAAACCACGGCGTGGGGGCAACAGGGAACGCCAATTGAGACAATTGGAGACAAAATTGATCCTGGAATTTGATAGTAAATGGCCAAACGGGTTGAATAACACTGAAGATATGTATAATTTCCTCTAGACACCAGCAACAACACGCATTTATTATATAACGTCATTATATTTAATAGACGGAAGAGTTTCTAAAAAATATTCCTAACTTTCCTAATATTATAGTGATTGCAGTGTTCATGTGATGGTAGATATTCCTGGACTAAGAAACAATGAAAATAATTTACAAAATAATCTCTTTTAAATCTGCTGTAGTAATTAGTCTTTTAGAGATATATTTTAATATAGTTTTTTCAGCAATATATTTATGTGATTTTAACGGTATTTACTACTAAAATGTTTTTACTGTTATCAACATATTTGTAATTTGCACACATTACACTAAGCACTTTTCAGCATTATGCACTTTATGTACTTGTACTGTTGGCACTATTTTGCACGTCAGATTTTTTGCTGCTAGGCATTTATGCACTTTATTCCCGTGTCCTAAAAACATCATAGCAAATTGAGTTCAGCAATAAATAGAATATATTATGTGTAGCTTAAATATTTAAAATTCTCCGTTTACATGCCTTAGATGTATGACAAACTATAAGCAATAATATGTTTGTGTGATATTGTTACAACAGTTCCTCGTAATATTGATAATTGCTAGTATTGAGGACTTTGCATTACAGAAAGTTTGTTGGAGTTATTAATTTGTGAGACCTAATATATTGATGCAGACATTATGGCATGTAAGCGTTTTTTCATGTTTTAGAAATTCTCTTCTTTTTTTAAAAAAGATAAGTCTGTTTTCATTGTCTATGGTCATGTGACACGGAGCCTTGGAGGTGGGTGTGCACTTAGCAAACATTTAAAATAATCATGGCGATGTTGCTCTGCATGTGAACAAGGGCTTTTGGAGCCCGAAACGCGTCATCGTTCGTGAGGACAAGGTTTAAATAAAAAACATCTTGCCTGACACTGTGGGGTCTGTTTCTCCTTCATCGCCGTCAGGAGGTTGCGGGAGTTCGAGTCCTTGGATAGATATAGATATATATATATATATATATATATATATATATATATATATTTATAATAACCAAACACCCGAAAGCTTGAAGTATGCACTCACAGCTGATGTGAACCTTGCGGTTCAAATAACAACGAAGACCAGCGTTAACATTTCCAGGCTTCTTTATTAGTGCCAACGCGTTTCGAGGCTCCAGCCTCTTCCTCTTGGGCAACTGGTAAGATGCGGCATAGATTTTCCAAGTCTGCATGCTTCCTTTTATGTGTATAGCCCCCAGTGGGCCACGCTTCTTTGCGCTAATTATCGAGGTGCATGCTGGGAATTACAGTCCCTCATGGAAGTTCATTGTTCCCCTCAGTGGGTCCCATGCCACATCTCTTTTGTACACAGCTTTCATCACATTAAAATACCTTTAGTGGGCCCCTTTCATAACAATCCGAAACGGTGCACTCTTCCACGACATCTTACCAGTTGCCCAAGAGGAAGAGGCTGGAGCCTCGAAACGCGTTGGCACTAATAAAGAAGCCTGGAAATGTTAACGCTGGTCTTCGTTGTTATTTGAACCGCAAGGTTCACATCAGCTGTGAGTGCATACTTCAAGCTTTCGGGTGTTTGGTTATTATGAATTTGCACGGCTGCCCTGTCGTGGAAGAGTGCACCGTTTCGGATTGTTATGAAAGGCTGCGCGGGAATGGAATTTTACCAACACCGCGATCAGCACAGCTGATGATGAAATACTGACCTGGCTGACATGAAAGGGGCCCACTAAAGGTATTTTAATGTGATGAAAGCTGTGTACAAAAGAGATGTGGCATGGGACCCACTGAGGGGAACAATGAACTTCCATGAGGGACTGTAATTCCCAGCATGCACCTCGATAATTAGCGCAAAGAAGCGTGGCCCACTGGGGGCTATACACATAAAAGGAAGCATGCAGACTTGGAAAATCTATGCCGCATCTTACCAGTTGCCCAAGAGGAAGAGGCTGGAGCCTCGAAACGCGTTGGCACTAATAAAGAAGCCTGGTAATGTTAACGCTGGTCTTCGTTGTTATTTGAACCGCAAGGTTCACATCAGCTGTGAGTGCATACTTCAAGCTTTCGGGTGTTTGGTTATTATGAATTTGCACGGCTGCCCTGTCGTGGAAGAGTGCACCGTTTCGGATTGTTATGAAAGGCTGCGCGGGAATGGAATTTTACTAACACCGCGATCAGCACAGCTGATGATGAAATACTGACCTGGCTGACATGAAAGGGGCCCACTAAAGGTATTTTAATGTGATGAAAGCTGTGTACAAAAGAGATGTGGCATGGGACCCACTGAGGGGAACAATGAACTTCCATGAGGGACTGTAATTCCCAGCATGCACCTCGATAATTAGCGCAAAGAAGCGTGGCCCACTGGGGGCTATACACATAAAAGGAAGCATGCAGACTTGGAAAATCTATGCCGCATCTTACCAGTTGCCCAAGAGGAAGAGGCTGGAGCCTCGAAACGCGTTGGCACTAATAAAGAAGCCTGGAAATGTTAACGCTGGTCTTCGTTGTTATTTGAACCGCAAGGTTCACATCAGCTGTGAGTGCATACTTCAAGCTTTCGGGTGTTTGGTTATTATATATATATATATATATATATATATATATATATATAATCCCAAATTTTAAAGAGTTATAACACGTATCCATGCCATAGGCTCCGAACTTTACATAATAAATGTTGCGATGACTCAGCTTGTGGTTTGGCTCTTAAGGTCAAGCCAGACCCCTAACTTTACAGGCTTGCACACCTCTAATACTACTAGGCCCTACCCACCGACCCTCTTCATGGAGCAAGGATCGCCTGGATACCAGTGGTCCGTGAGGGTCTTGACGGAACACTTACCACACATTAGATCAGAAGACTGTTTGCCTCACCTACTTAGCTAACTAAGGTAGGAACCCGCTAGGTGGCAGTGATCCAGTCACATTGATCGATGAAACACTGCTTGGAATCGTATTCTACAGGACCTAGTGCGCCTTCGGAATCAAGCTAGAAGTGAACAGGAATTGTTGTGTACTAGAGTGATGAACGTTTCTCCCTTATCTAAATGGCCAAATTGTTGAAGGCTGTTGTACGTATGTTGACTATACCCGTGGCTAAGCAGGATGTCCGTTTAACCCCCCTCTGTAAAGGGCAGTAAGTCTGAGAATACAGACAAGAGTAGATCACATTGCCAGCCACGTAAAAGTCCATGTTACAATGTTTATTAATGTCTCGACTGCCCTGGGCTATAAATCAAAGGTTCTGGCACTAGTTCTTGAAAGGCGGGGAGAATCCATACCTTATGCCGTACACATGCGAGTAGAACTGACAGGACAAACACCTTAGAGTTTGGGCAGAAAAAAAACACGGCTGGAGAAAATAAGATTACAGAAGTCATGTTGTTTGCTGGGAGGAGGGCATGTTTTCTAAGAGAGCGGCATGTCCGCTTCTCCTTACTGACTGCAGGAGATGTTGTGTCGGTACTCACTGGAAGGCGCTGGAGGCAGGCGGACCCCGCCGGGTCTCCCACGGCTTGGGCGGGGGCTGCGAGGCCATAGCTCTAGGTACTGTTCCCAGCACAACTGCCCTGGAAGGATTGGTAGCTAGACAAAGAAGACGGACTACCCATCGCTCCTTGCTTGCTGTTTCTGCGCGTGAGCAGGGGGTTGACTTGAACGCCGCACCCCCTCCTAGGAGTGAAACTCAGCAACTACGGAAGTTGGTAAGCATTTCATGAGTGGTACCTGCAGCCAGGTCAATTACTACAAGTTTCAAACCTGCATCTAAATATCCAACTCTTCGGGACACCCGAACGAGGTTTCCCTTTGTACGATTGCATAGTGCTCTTTTTTTACTTTCCAGGAACATAATGACTTGATGCTGTCGGAGCGTATTTCATCGCTTTTAATACATAATGCCCCGTTTCTATTAAACATAATTGATTATTAGTACGTTTGTCGTATCCCTTTTATTGGTGTTTATGAACGCCCAGTACGGCTGCCATACAGACGTTTGTCTCGTTGCTTTCTAACGTTGACGCAATTAGTGCTTAAACGGCTGATTGGTTGGTAGTCTGCACATGCGCACACTTTCCCTGCTGCCCTTCTGTGATATTGGGTAAGATTTAAATTACTTTTGCGCAGCGCGAGTCCCACGCGTCAGTCTTTAATTGTAATTCACAAAGAAGAGCGAGCGCAAAAAGGAATGTGAGGTTGAAGTTGCAGTCACCCCAAGTGGCATCTTTTTTAAAGCTAAATCACTCTTTCCCTAGTTAGGCGTTTTATATCATCAAACCTCAAGTTTTTGTAACAGTAATTGTATTTGTTTAGCGCTTCGTGCCCCTTAAGGGGCGCAGAAGCCTGTTATCGGATTGACAGCAGGCATCTCTGTTTGAAAGAGTGTATTTGTTGTGAGCTTTATGTGGGCAGCGTGTTTTTACCTGCGTGAGTGGCCAAAGTGGTGTTCTTATTTGTAGTATCTTGTATATGATTGGTGCTTCTCCCCTGTTGCTTTCCCCTAGATGCTCAGCCAGTGTGAATGTGCTGCGTGGAATGTTGGAGTGAGCACCAATTGTGTAGAACAGTACTTACTATGGTCAATTTAGGGAGGAAGCACAGTGACTGGGGTCCTGATTAGCAGGATCCCAGTCAGACTAGTCAAAAGAAAAACATACACCAGCAAAAAGTGGGGGTAACCATGAAAGCAGATCCTACTTTTCTACAATGATGCAACTACAGCACAAAAATGAAAGTTATCCAGCGGTGTCAGCTGCTACAGCTGTCAGGACCTGCTAACCATAGCAGTTTTTGGGGGTTCATCAATGCAGCTGCTGGATCAGAAACTAAACAACTCTAAACTAAATGTCTTGCACTGATCAATCAAAAGGAGGTCTGAGAGGCTTAAGGTGGTTCAAATGATCAACCATGTATTTCCATTCATGGTCAAAAGGTATGTAATGTCAGGTCCACTTTGAAGTGTTAGTCATTTGAAGTCCATGACCACACAGAACCAACACCATAGCATGCATCACATGTATGAACGTCAGCAGCAGGAAAGTAATAATTAGTAATTATTTCTGAAAATAGTTATTAACAATGCAAGAAGAGAACATTTTACAGCCTTAAGTCTGTGGAATTACTACACAATGTTTTTACAGACTGTGTGGCGCATGTATTTAATTGGAATCCCTGAATGGGAGCAAATATGACTTTTTGCGGTAATGCACAGTAAAAGCATAGCAATGTACTTCTAGAAACAAGTCTGGCTTCTTAGAGCAGTGATGGGGTTAAATCAGAACAATTATGGAACATGTTTTGGATAAACAGGAGTATTTTGCTCTGCCTTTCTTGCTAGCCTAATTTGCTTCCTCCTACCTCATAAACAACTATTAAAGACCTAAAATCTCCAAAGTTGATCGGCTATGTCCTCCCAGTTCAGATCTTCCTCCAATACTTCTTTAGCCGTGGGCAAACTGTAAAATGTAACTATTAGTAGCAGCGTCATGAGAGGCCGGACTTTAGATATTGTGGAGCAGATGGACAATTTCCTGACTCAGTTGAACTCTATCTGAAATGCTTTTTTTAAAATCTCTTTTAGATTTATAAAGCTCTGTTAGCATCTGATTCCTCTCGCCATCACCCCAACAATGTCCTTCACTCTGCTGATCCCTCCGCCACTCATTATTTTTAGTTTTCTGCACTGCATAGCTGTTGGTCAGATGCTTAAGGCTGGTTATCCAAAGAGCACTGCTGCCTGTCTGGGAGAGGCCACTTTGTCTTAGAGCATACCCACTTCATATACAAGGCACATTCTCTCTGCCTTGTATTCTTTCTTTCTCTCTCCTTGCCCATATTTTCTCTCTCTCACTCCCTTTGTACTTTGAGGCGATTGCATGATGTCTTAAAAAGCTATACAGAATATATATATCATCTTAATATAATCAGAGACAAATAAGCAAGATAACATCTTAAGTCAACCAGAGATGACAAATAAAGTCCCTTTGCACTAACATTCCAAGTTAAAATTTGTTTTTACTTTTGAAGCACCTTTTTTCTCTCTCTCTCGCTCCAGGTATCTTTCTTGTGGTCTTACACTTTCTCTAGGTGTTTGCTGCTCTCCCCAGATCTTTCTTTCTAGGAACTTTTTCAGTCTCTCTCTTTCTCACTCTTGTTTTCTCTCTCACCACCCTCATCCTTCTCTGAGCTCCTCCTCTGCCTGCCACCCTGCAGCCACTTAGCACTTCCTCTCTCTCTTTCAGTCTTCACTTATCCATTGGCCTACTCAGTCTTCCTTCTTTAGATCCACCGAAGAGTCCTTCCTCCGCCTCTTCTTAGTGATTCTCATCCCATCACTATCTACATCCTTACCAAATTTATCACTTTTCCTTCCTTCACCACAGTCCCTTATACTCATCTCTTACTTTTCTCCCCTTCCTATCCACTGCAAAATAATTTGGATTTCTTCATCAGTTTCTCCCTCAAACCTCCACCACATTGGCCTAGTGGGCCTGATACAAACATCCTGGGAGAAGGTTTCTCTCAGGTGAGCTGCAAGTGCTATTTGCATCGAACTCACGTCCCGCAGAGGCAGAATTTTGACAACCCAGGTGGAGCGGATGCATGTTGTCAGATGGTCACCATGCCCCAGGCCAGCAGTTGCGCCTAAACTCGAAGGTAGTAGTACAATATTATGTGGTACATTACCCCCCCACTCCACCCTCCAAACATGAAATGTTATTTCAAAGGCAGTAGCAGCATTGCACCTTCCAAAAAAACACTAAGCCAGCACAGCATAAGTACCATGTATGCCTGTTTCTCTCCCACACAAAAAATGTACATCATTAGCAACAGCAATACACGCTTAACTCACAGGCAGACTAGGTACAACATGAGAAGCAGAAAGAGGAACCTAGGGCCTCCGGTGACACCTACAGTATATGAAGGATGGTGTGATGGGCAGGGTTATGCTATGGGAATCATCCCTGCTTTAAAGTCTGTGTTTGAAGATAGGGTAGGTGCAGTAGTCTGCTTCGAGGTCCCAAGCAATATATGCAGAAGCGGAGAGGAGGGATAGATGTCAGCTCAGAGTGTTGGGTAAGTGAACTCCTGCTTAAACTTCTGCCAGAACTCCTCTGTCTTCCGTCAGTGCTGATCTGCAAACCACCCAGCCAGGTAAATATTTTTAAATTCTGCCCCCTGGGAGACCATCAGCCACCTGGGAGATGTGGTGGCAAATCCCATCACATGGAAACAAAGGAAGGCTGTCAGATGCGAGATGGTCACAGTGGTAAAGACAGTCAGGGTATGAAGGTTCCAAGTCTCAGACAAAGCAACAAGGTAGGAACTGAAACACCCATCCCATACCAGATGGTAAATAATCTACAATTAGCACACGTTTGTCACTGTGTGTTAGGAGTGGAACAGAGGCTAGAACATGTAAAAGGCCAGGATGTCACAATAGTGCCACATGCACCAGGAAGTCTAGGGTACAAATTCCAGCAAAATCCATGGAACCTTTGTCATTTAACAAATATATAATGTTTTTTTCTGCATAGTGATTGCTATAGCAGATTTTTCACAAAGTAGAAAAATGCTGTGTGAAATGTCTAAATTATTCTCAACCATTGATAAATATTCAAGACCACATTCCAGTGCATGATTGTTTTGCCCCCCATACCATCCCTGACAGAAACAAGCAAATGAGCCTTGGCCCTGCTCCATTAGGAATGGTCCAGATAAGACTGCCAGTCCAGGGACCCTCTGAACAAGAGCACAAGCAACCTTAAACCGGTTTTTGTCCCTTTGGCCTGGTCGTTCGGGTGCTTGAGCCCTATGATGTAGTGAGCGCAGACCCAGGTGTGGGCTCTTAGAGTGTGGCTCGAAAGAAAGCAAAAAAGCTAAGGATGAAAAACTTGAATTAATCTCTACCACTGTGTGAGAAGCTGGCTTGGTATATGATGCACACTTATGTAAGTGGGCACTCTGCACCAATCCAGACAACCCTTATGGTGATTTTAGTGGTCTTAGACAACCTTAGAAAGCTCTCTAAGTGGTAGCTGTGGAAAGCAGCCTTCATGCTTAGTCCAGAAGGCGTGTAAAACAGCTTGTTTTACCAGAACATAATATAGATTAAGTGAAAAAGAACCACAGAGTGTATTTATAAAAATATGTATTTGTATATAGAACACTCACTAACACATACAGGTACCTCCTAGCCGGAAATACACACAATACTTTTCAATACAAACAGGTAAGTAGCACGTAATACACAGTGGTCACCAGGGGGAGACCAAACCATATACTGAAATATATGCGAACCATGACTGAAGTCAAGGCTATACCCAGAAGACGTAGAAGTGCCGGGGACCCAAGGAACCACCCAAGGTAAGTAACCAGGAACCCCACGGAGGCCGTGTGCAGAGTGGGAACACGACCGCAGGATTAATGCAAGTCAATGGGTAAGTCGCGGTTGCAATTTTAAAGAAGAAGGTCCCTTCCCAGTGGACCCTGAAGAAACCCTGTGGAAGACAGAAGGTTGGAGAGCCACCCCACCTGTGGATACCTTAGGAACCAGGATACCTGCCCCAGGGGAGCCGGGTGCATAGGCTGTGAAGTGGTGTCGGAAACCACCTTCGAACCCGATGGAGGACTTTAGGAAGATGCCGCTGCTGGGGAAGAAGAGAGTGTCCAGTGGAACCCAAAGATGGATTCAAGTCGAGAAGTGCCTGAAAGCAGAGGGGACAGAGTCTATGCCACTTGGAAATGACCAGGAGGCACGGAAGACGAATGCCCACCAATGTCGGGTGCTGCAGGAGAGTTGACGGTGACCTTGGAGCTGCAGCTGTGAGGACCAGGCGACACTGTGGAAGACCAGGAGCTGTTCACGAGCTGTCCCACGTCGGATGTCGAGAGTTGAAGAGTCGGTGTCCGCTGGGAGCACCAACAAGCCTTGGCAACTGCAAACAACGTGGAAAGTGAAGAAGGTGCTATGTCGGGACTAGCAAGGTCCAGGTGACTCACCACAAGCAGGGGAGTCAGGGCAGGCCCGAGCAATCAGGGGAGCCCAAAGAATACGAAGATGACCCTCAAGAGGACCCACAGGCCGGAAGCACTGGAGTCACGAGAGAACCTCAAGCAGCTAACCAAAGAAGCAGGCCCACGATGCAAGTGATGCGGTGAGGATGAAGATCTTGGTCACTGGAGATGCTTGAGGTTGGAGCTACTTGGAGCCCAAAGATCTTGATGGAAGGAAGCCAACAAGCCTTTGCAACTGCAAGTCGACGCGGTACACAGGGGTTCGGTTCCAGCGGCTCCAACGAGGGATACTGGCCTCAAACTTGGCGAGAGAACAGGGCAGGCGTCGAGGGATGTGAAGAACCACCACCTGTATTGCTGAGCCTTTCGGAGTCCGTGGGAGCTCAGGATCAGCAGACCGATCAGCTTAGTTGCGGTGCCTGCAGGTGCAGGGAAGTGACTCCTTCACTTCAAGGGGGATTCCTTCAGGTGTCTTGGATGCCCACAGGCCTTGGAAGGTTCCTGTATGGTGCACAGGCACGGACGTTGCAGCAGACGAGCAGGGCGACAAGATCAGGAGCAGCAGCAGGAGTCTTCCTAGTTGCAGCCTTGATGCCCAGAGCAAAGTCCAGAGTGCCCAGACAGTCGAAGAAGAAGTGGTGTCTGAAATGAATCTTGTCCCACGACGAATCTAGGGACCCACCCACAGTTAAGCCTTTAAATACCCTAAGGAAAGGGTTGGGACGATTCAGGGGTCCCTTCCAAGGGGGGGCTGGACAAGGAGGAGGATACTCCCCTGCCCTTTGTCCAGTTTCGAGCCAGAGCAGGAGCCAACGGCTCCCGGAACTGGTTTGAACTGGACTATGCATGGAGGGCACCAAGTGTGCCCTGCACGCAGACTATGTGGCGCTGGCAAGCACTCCCACCCTGCCCCAATACACTAAATCCTGTCTGGGAGGTGGTCACCCCTCCCTGTGACAGGATACCTAATGTTCTGCCTTCCCCTGCCCAAGCTTGGCTCAGCAGCAGGAGGGCAGAAACGTGTCTCTGGCCGGTAGCAGCCCTGGTTTGCTGTCCAGGTCTGGAAGACTAGTACCGGGAGCACCGAGGGTCTCCCAGAGGAGCTTTACGGTGTGTGGAATCATACCTCCCACACTGTTTACGGTGTGGGGGTATGATTCCAACATGTTTGATACCAAACATGATATCATTCGTTACAGCCAGTTTCGAGATGGTCACCGTGTAATGACGCAGTGCCCCTCTATATGTCATATGGCTGTCTCACAACCTGGGAGAATGGACTCTGTAGGTGGTAGGGGTGTCCTGCTCATGCAGGGGCACCCTCACACATAGAGCCAAGCACCCTGCTTCCAGGATTTAAAGGCCTGCTCTAGGGGTGACTTATAGGTTTTAAGTGCAGTGACCCTATATATAGGGAAACCTATATCTTTTGTAAGTGGTGCTAGCACCAGCTTACACAGGCTGCAATGGCAGGCCTTTAGTTACCAATTGAGTGGTCTCTCATGGGTGGCATAATACATGCTTCAGCCCATGGGGGACCCCTGGTGTACCTATGCCCTGGGTACCTTAGTACCATAATCTAGGGACTGATAAGGGTACACCAGTGTCCAATCTGGGATGTACCTAAGTACTTACCAAACCAATTTAGAGGAGAAAGCACAGAGACTGGGGTCCTGATTAGCAGGATCCCATTCAGACTAGTCAGAAACAGCATTATATCAAGCAAAAAGTGGGGGTAACCATAAAAGCAGATCCTACTTTCCTACACACTGGTAACTGCTTGAGGCTGGTTTTCAGTCCATCATTTGTTTTATCCACCATGCGACCTCTGACAGGATCCAGCCATATACAAATCAGCCTTGGTCCTGTTTTAATTCTTGCACCACTGTAAATAACGTGTTCTATCCTTAACTCAGTGATATCCATTTTATCAGCCTTTGAAAGATGAAAGGGTGGACACCACTGCTTGAATTTAAAATCTCTTCAGGTTGCACACAGATGTCTGTAGATGGCACAAAAATGGCATTAACAACTACCTACGTACACTCAGCTGCATTTAATGTGCAGTAAGCAGGTTTATAGATGGAAGTTTTTTTTAAAAATTTGATGTCAAAGTGTAATCTTTATTTTGGGCATTTCCTTCTAATAGTGCTGCACAATATCACACCTTTCACAGCACCAAGAAATAAATACAAATCTATTAAGATGTATGCTGTAATTCAATACATTGGGCTAGTTTTGTGGAATTTTTATTAGAAAGGCAAAATTCTTCTGGCATAGCACAGTCTTTTAACCACCATGTGATGGGTCTTTATTGTGGCTTACATGTTGCTGAATACCCCTGCTATCTACTTGTTGATGGGTGTGGTATGTGATAATGGCATGAGGGATATAAAATGTGTGTTCTCGCTCATTGTCAATTTATTAGTGTCAGCTTAGCCCCAGATCTCAGCTCCAAAGAGCGCAGTGCTTTGGGCTTTTTGCACAATAAACCTCAAGTGCAGGCGTTATTGAATGCAACTTTGTCTGCTTATAAAATCGTGGTACGGCTTAAGACCTTTGACATAGAAGGAGGTAGCTTTTATTGAGTTGCGATGCCCAGCATATCTTATCAGTGAGCCTAACCCCAAGATAATCAAACCTTTTCACCCTCTCAAGTGGATTGTCAGCAATTTTAACTATCCGTGTTCTAAACTTGCCTTTTCCAAATATCATACATTTCGTTTTATCCACTTTAAGTTCCAGGCCCTGGATACACAGAAAGCCAAAAATGTATCTAAGAGATTTTGAAGGCTTATGGGGTACTTCGAAATAAGCAAGGAGTCATCTGTGAATAGCAGAATGGGTGTTTTCTTCCCATTCAAAACAGGGGCGTCCCCTTTTACAAACCAAAAGTTCATTGACCACCTTGTTAATATACAATTGCTTATCCCCATCAAGAAACTTTTTAGGCTGTCTCTTCCCCTAGCATAGCCAGATGGGGCAGATGGAAAATGCAAGAGGAAAGCATTGACATCTCAAACTTTGGTGCACATTCATCCAGAGGGGCAATGGCATCCAAAGCTTTTTCTTTGGGAACTTGCTTTAAAAATATTATGAGATCAGCTGACTGGTTATCAGAATTCATAAACATTTTGTTTACTTCAAGCTTGTGACCAAGGTGGCTTCATTGGTAATATGGAAGCTTTGAACTAGCATAATTCTCGCCTCCGTTTCTGACACAATATAAAATCTCGTAGCTGATCAGAAGGGAAGTTTTCAGTTCTATTAAGGACACAGAGGCGAAGATCATCTCCTCAGTGGATATGTTGCCAAACAGATATGTATTGATGACCCAACACTTAGAAGTTTATGGAGTAAGTATGGAAGATTTGAGTATCTATATAACATTTGAGATAGTTTGTAATTGCTATGAGGATAACATTTCACTAACTTAACATAGGATGACTAGCTTTCGTGACTGGACTCAGAAACAGTGGTATAAAATAGAATCTTGTTTATAACAGTTGTTGAATTAAAACTGAATGAGGTCAAACTACGGAAGAAGACAAAACTTGTTGGAAGAAAGATGGGGAGAGGCTGAATAGGAAACACTACATATACTATTGTGGACTGCATTGGTTGTTTTGGGCTACAACTTTTCTCTATGGTTCATTGGCAATACAGTATGTTTATATTTGTGACCTGGCTGGTGGAAATAAAAGCAAAGGAAAAGCAGCATAATCCTCACCTCCATATCCTTAATAGAATTGAAAACTTTCCCTCACGTCAGCTAGGAAATTTTACTTTCGGCTTGATAAATGTCACTAATTTAAGTATCCCACTGAGTAGAGCACAGTCAATCTGCAAAGCATATCGGCGCCTCTGCCATGGTAGAAACAGCTAGATAAATGCCAATATAGTACAAAACAATACAATATCAAAGATCCAAATGGTTTAAAACACCCCATATGTCTCAGAACACACAACTTTATTTTCCACATATAAGGAATTTCACAGTAAATTTCCACTATATGTGTACTGCAGAATGCATGACAGGACATGAAAACAGCACAACAAACTGCAAACCTTTTTGTTGGACTAAATCACTAACTCTAGTCTCCCATAAAGTAGCAAACTACCTAGCAACAAAGTGACTCCGTGCCTATTCATGGATAGCATGTACCCATGCCAGCGCTTAGATACTCCGCCTCTAGGTCCTCATGGGTATTTGGGAAAATCACCTATGCTATAGAGTTTAAGGGTGAGGATTTTGAGAAGACACAAGCTGCATTCTTAATTTTTCTATTGAAAGAGATTAGAGAACCGACATGCCCCAAATATCTCAGGATACTGTGACTCACGACATGCTCACGAGAGAGATGGAATCGGAGATACCAACAAAAATGTCACGAGCAATACTCCTTAAGTTAATGTTTGTGGGAACTTCTAATTATAAGATCTGTAGATTCTAACATATTCCTTTGGGTGAACTCAGCCTGTTGTCCCTTAGTGTAGGGTGAGGGGAGTTTGTTTTTATTGTTTTTCAATGTAATCTGAATAAACTGGATTTGCGCCATTACCCTATGGCAGATGCTTGGTTAAGCATTAGTTAAACAGTAAAAGAGAATTGAACTGTAAATACCTACCCCACACACTTTTTCAGGTAAAACTAAATTGCCCTTCTGAGGGCCATCATCTATAATGCATTTGCTGGGCAGGTCTGTCGGTGTAGGGCGAATCAAAAATGCAAGAAACACCACATGTCCCCAGTAGGAGGCAAGGGGAGTTTTGGGAGTAGGAAGATAATGGGAGAATGGAGCTCAGCTAAGCAGAGAATATAAATGCAAGACTCATTTTCAGCAATGCTGGCCAGCCTTCCTACTCATAGGGGAGTGTGGGCTTGTAAAAAAGCTATTTCTTGAAACTTCTGTCCCCCCTCGATGGACATATACCCTTTCGGTATATGTCCATCTTTACCTCTTCTGCCTGTGCTTGTGGTTACACTTCCACACAGCAGGACCCCCACATATTAACAGATAACTTTAATTTCATATGAAGCATTTTTTTAACCAGTCTGTAGTGCACACTCTGAGGCTTTAAATTATCCATTTCAGATCAGTATAAATACTCTAGTAAGAGATTTTTTAACAGCTCAGATAGCAGGGTGTGTATAACGCACACAATTCAGAGGGCAGTCCATGGACACTGCTATTTTTTTTTTTCTCTGAAGGCACACTGTTGTTAAAAAATGACCTATGGATGTAGTGTTCAGTTTTGTTGCATTCGTATATAAAAAGATGATGTAATACAATTAATAAAGAGAAGGGTGTGTGGTGTTGAATGTGCATTTGGTGGATAATGTGTAGCCTGAAGTTCTCTTTCTCAAAGTTGTGGAAGTTTTTTTGTAATGCTGTCTAGATTTCCAAAGGAGAACCAGAGTAGTGGCTAGCAAGTCTCCTCTGCCTGGCCATATATTCACTTGCAAAGTTTGCTGAGTGTGGCAGCACTCACCTCTGACATTTGTGCTGATCAGCAGATCCCAACTGGAAATCCTGGCAAGGCCAACTGAGTCTCACTAAATTCTAAGGTCAGTATTTCAAGTATGCTTAATTGGGTAGCTGACGCCACTTTTTTTTACAGCGCTTCAAAACTGAAATATGGTGCAGACCGCTGTGTAAAAAAACATGCTATCATTATTAAGAGCAAAGATATAGAATTAATTGGTTAAGGAACTTCGAATGAACATTGACCACTAAAAATTGCAGAAAACTATTGGAAGGCAATCGCTTGACGCAGGGTTTTTAGGCTGGTAATATTCGCCATCAAAAGGCCCAGAAAGTGTGAATTTCTGTAAAAAGAGGCTTAGTTCGTCTGCCAAAGCGCTACTTAAAAAAGCTGAACCATAACTGGAGGACCGATGGTCTCCTTGCAGTAGTCTTTCTGCTATACCTGTCTTGATCAGACATTGATGAAGAGGAAGACAACAGGCAATAAGAAAAGAGACTGTGACACAGGTGAGAATGGAAAAGGGGGGGTCGGAAAAGAGAATTGGGGTAACATCATTGAAATAAGAGGATTAGTTATAGGGGTTACAAAACAAAATCAGGGAGTGAGAAGTGGAACAGTGCAGGGTGCTTTAAATGAAGGCATGGGTGGCAGAAACATAAAAGAAAATACCTGCCGCTACCAACTGGGACCATCTCTCTCATTATCTCTGCTGTGCACCAGTTGTAATTGGAATACACCTCGTAATTCTTTTCCCGCACTGTTATTCCTTTGGATACTAGTCCCCACTGCTCATCCTTTCCAGCACTACAGTTCACTTGAGGATGGATTTGCACCTTTTCCCTGTGATTTTTGTTCCTTCAGGTTGATGCCCTGCCCTGACCTATTGTATGCCAGTGTATGCATTATACCCCTCCTTCTGGGAGGCCACTCTTGTTCTTTGTGTATTTTCATTACCCACTGCAGAACTGAAGTGGCGTAGATTACAGCATGGGCTCATTGTGACCCCGTAATATGATAGAGAGTTGAACAGTCATTGACATACACAGCCATAAAGATGCTTTTTGAGATTACGTTAATGCAGAGGTCAATTAACGGAAAGATATGGACTTTATAAACAATACCATAGTCTGCAATTGTTCTGTAAATAATCTGTTGCCATTCTCTAGTTTTGATTCTTATTCCGGCTGCCATTTCTCTAGCACTGTATGTTAATTTTTCACACTGAGCACATCTAAGCTTACACTTTGATGCAACATTTTTCTGTCTCCTATGCCATTAAAGTATATAAAGATTTTTAGGTCGAGCCTAGCGCAGCGCGCATGCGCTGCTCTAGGAAAACGACCTCTTGGAATCACTCTGGACTCTTCGCGCGTGCGTGTGTTGTTTTTTTTGTGCATTTTTTTCTGTTGGGCTTTGCATGCGTCTTTATAAAAAGACAGCACGCAATTGGGCAAAGGCGGGTGCATGTCCCACCTTTCCCAGGGAATGTATCCACCCACGGCCTACGGCTTGCAGTTACGAGCAGGGGCGCCATCTGTTCGGGGTCATGTCACCATCTGTTTTTAATTAGCGCGTTCGCCGCGCTGCCGTGCTCACTCGGCCCCGCTTCTCTCTCGCGCCATTCTTTGGTTTTCGGGAAATGTTTACTCCCAGAGCGTTTTGCTCTCGGGAGCCAGCAGCAGCGGCGCGCAGGCTGCCATCTGTTTTGGGTCGGGTTTCATTTCCAGACCTCGCCGCTTTCATTAGAAGGCGCGTCCCCTCCACCCCACCTCCACAACAGTGCGCTTTCATTTTCTCTAAAACACAAAGGAACAGAAACGAAATCAATTACGGTGATATCTTACTTTTCAGTGGAATCGTCAGCACCGTCTAATGAGCGGGCCTTGGCCAGAGCCTCACGGGAAATTACAAATAAGCTTATTATGTCCATCCACACTACTTTCAAATGACTCCAGACTGCAGTGTCCGGTTGAACGTGAAAACCTTGCATTTCAGCCGCTGCTTCTCTAGAAACACCAGCAGCACGAAAATATTGACAATAAGCCAGACTCAGCTAGCCTGCCCGGTCCGCTCTGGTCCAAGCCGATTCTGTTGGCTCAGTGGGCTGACGCTTCCACCCTATTAATCTTATGTTTGACCTCACAACCGGAGGTTCGAACCCCAGCGCGTCTGCTCAGCCTTTCATCCTACTAGAGGACGACAAACTAATTAACATTCATTTGGTTGGCAATAAACATCTGTTACTTGGCACCAAGATGCAGCATACTCCAGCCCCGCCTTCACTTGCACACTGGGATAACTCACTTTCGTCTCCTTTCAATTCGGCTCCTGATTTTCTCTACTGTGCTCGCTTTCTGATTTGGTACTGGTATTATATAATGCAATCTTAACTTTAAGGCAAGCACCCTATTAATTTTATGTTTGATCTCACAACCGCAGGTTCGAACCCCAGCGCGTCTGCTCAGCCTTTCATCCTACTAGAGGCCGACGAACTAATTAACATTCATTTGGTTGGCAATAAACATCTGTTACTCGGCACCAAGATGCAGCATACTCCAGCCCCGCCTTCACTTGCACACTGGGATAACTCACTTTCGCCTCCTTTCAATTCGGCTCCTGATTTTCTCTACTATGCTCGCTTTCTGATTTGGTACTGGCATTATATAATGCAATCTTAACTTATCTTTTCGCTCCCCCACCTCAGAAATCTGCAAGCACTTCTCCTTTCATTCCTTTTTATTTTTTGCATTATGTAGCGCAAATGAAGGTATCAAAGCACTTTACATAAGTACTAGTTCCATTACAGAAATCTGCCCTGTGGGTGATAATGTGCTGCATGGCTAAACACTTATAAGGTCCCAAAGGCGAGACCTATTGGCTATGCCAATGCTTGTTTTTCATATTTTCGCCTGTTTACATTTATCATATATGTTTGTTTTAATTCAGTGTTTATCGTGAAATGTTGAATATCTCACAATAATCGTTTTTGATTATGCTTAATTGCAACTGACTTTGGAGATCACAACCCAACTGAGGTCATACTCTCTTTGGTCCCTAAGCCACGCTATTTAATGGAAATCGGAGCAAGTAGCTGAAAGGAAGCGGACTCTGGGTGCAGGTAAGCACTCCTTTATTTGCATCCATCCGTCAACTGCGATCGGCAGCAACTGCCGTCCTCCCCGCTCCCGAGTTCCACGCAGGGAACACCCACGTGCCCCCGCATTCTACATTCCACATAACCCAACACCCCCCCCATCCTTCACAAAACACGAGAGAGAAAAAACATGTTGCAATAATGAAAAGAGAAATAACAAAAGAGTGAACATGAGGAGAAACAACAGGTAGAAATAATGAATAAATAAGTAAAGATACAATTAGAACCTACAATAATCCTTGAATCTGGCAGGAGTTGTCTTAACCCTGGAAGACACCCTGCTTCGGTGCACAGGGCAAGGGTCTGCCTGTCCACGATCATTGGAAGGCACACTCACGCAAAGCGCCGGACCGGAACCCACCTGTCCACCCAATTTATGATTCACATATGCAGCCTTAGATTTGGGCACCACCGAAACCACACTCTTATTCCAAATTTTACCATTCTCAAAAATGACCACACAATCCTTCACCTCCCAGACGCGAACAGGTGCAGAGAAACGAGACAACCCCTTGCGAATGAAACCAGGTTTTTTAAATTCTCACCCAATCACCAACACATACAGGGGATGCTCTGCCACACACATCTCTGGTGCAGTACTTCTTCTGCACAGCAGCCCTCACACCCATCACTCTTTCCAACTTCCTCTCCTCTACTGATTTCCTGGACATCCAATCTTTGTTCAATTTAGATCCAGCCACTCTACCTCTCAAAAGGGTAAAAGGAGAATTACCAGTAATGATGTGGGGTGTAATCCTCAATCCCCATAACATGTCCTCGACCGCTTTCCTCCAATGCAACCCATTCACAAAAGCCAATTGCAACTGATCCTTAATCACGCGGTTCAAATGCTCCACCTAACCATTACTGCGTGTGTGATAAAGGGATGTCAGAACATGTCTGATGCCATTCTCTGCTAGAAAATTTTCCATCTCCCTGGACACCAGTTGTGTCCCGTTGTTTGTCACTAACTCTTCAGGAAATCCCTCCCTGAAAAACACATCTTTGAAAAATTTGATTACAACCTCAGTCGTCACGTTATCAACAAACTTCACCTCTGGCCATTTGGACATATAGTCTACCAATACCAAGACATACTTGGGAGAACAACCCGTGACCCCGAAAGGTCCCGCAATGTCAAAAGCAAGTTTACACCATGGGGTATTCTTGACAAAGCCGGAACCACAGGAGAAGGGCAAGTAACTTGGGTCTTATCGCTAAGCATGCACATGCAGCAATCAGGAACATAATGCTCAATAGCTCTGTCCACTCCTGGCCACCAAAAGTCTTCCCTCACTCTCTGTTTCATGGCCCGAATCCCCAGATGACCTTCATGAGCTTGGTCCAAAATTCTCTTACGCAAGCAGCAGGGGACCACCAACAAACCACATCTGAGCAAAATACCGCCCACCATAGACAATCCTTCTCCCACACTCCTATAAGGAATTAACTCAGTGGTGGTGTCTTTACAATTGGGCCAACCAACAGAAATGAAGTTTTCCACTGCCTTAAGCTCCACATCATCAGAAACTCCACTCAACCATTCCTGCTCAGTCAATGCACCCTTAACAACATCGTTCACGGAAGATACTAGACACACTATCTCCAAATCGTCAATAGATTCTTTCCCTTCAGTAGTGTTGATCTGGGGTAACCTAGATAGACAATCGGCTACGAGATTCTTAGCACCAGCCACATATTCAAGTTTGTAGTGAAATTCCTGAAATCTATACTGCCACTTGGCAATACGTGGGGTAGCTCTACCACCACCTTTAGTGGTGAAAAGGTCCACCAGTGGCTTGTGATCAGTTCTGAGGACGAAAATGTTCCCCCACAGGAAATTCCTGAAAAGTTGCACGCCCCACCACAAAGCCAGAGCCTCTCTTTCAATGGTGGAGTAAGTGCTTTCCGCCCCTTGCAATGCATGTGAGGCGAACCCAATGGTCTCCTCAGAGCCGTCTTGCCTTCTCTGCATAAGGACAGCACCAAGACCCACACTACTAGCATCAGCAGACAAAATAGTTACATCGTTGACGTTAAATGGTTTTAGAGGTCGGGCCAACACAATATCCTTTTTTTTTTTTTTATTAAACATACATCGGACACATGGACAATATACAGAGGAAACATGAAGGTATACATCTCATAAATCTCAGGTGTATTTTCTAATCATTTTACACAGAAGGAATGTCACGGAGGGGGGGGAATGTCATGTTCAGCAGCACAGGGAGGGGCACAGATTTCTCCTCGATAAGTATTCCATGGGCCCCATATTCGTGTCCATTTCCCAGGGCAACCCCTTGCCAAATATACAGTTTTTTCTCGAAACATACACCAGTCTAAATCTTTTCCCCAATCATCCAAAGCGGGTGTGTGCGCCGCTCCCCATAGCTGTGCAATGTTCCTCTTGGCGAGCATGAGCCCAAGTGTAACCCATTGTATATGGTGGGTGTTTAGGTCAGTAGGCTCCCATATATTCAGGAGGCATCGTCGTGCCTCTGGGAGGAGACGCACTGATAGCACCGAGTTGATCACGTCGTGGATTTTTTGCCAGTAGAGACCCACCTGCGTACACTCCCAGATAATGTGCATGAATGTCCCTATGTGTCCACACCGTCTCCTACAGTCCCCACTGTCCGCAAGTCCCATGCGGATAAGGCGAGGTCCTGTGACATAGGCCCTATGTAGGATTTTAAGTTGGACAAGTCTGAGTCGTGCTGAGATGGCTACCACCCGGGGGGAGGAGACCGCATCCCGCCAGTCCTCATCATCCATTTCCACTCCGTCTGCTACCCATTTACTCCGCAGGGCCTGGAGAGGATCTTCGGTGTTGTTGACTAATTTTTGGTAGATCAGTGAAATAGTTTTATCAGGTAGGTGTCCATCGAGTATCCTGTCTTCTAGTGGGGAGGCGTCAGGAGGGAGCTTGCTCTCGGGGAGTGCCCGTCGGAGCGAATGGGATATTTGCGCATACCGGAAGTACTCGGTGTTTGCAAGTGCATATTCCGCTTGGAGTTCGATGAATGTCTTGATCCCTCTCGGGCCCCAGATGTCTTTAACTTGAGAGATGCCAATACGATCCCACCTGTCAAATCCTTTTGTTTTCCACAGGCTACCCAATATCTCTGAGTCCCATAGCGGGGTAGACATCGTTAATTGTCGGCCCCACCCGAGTGAGGAGGACGCCTCGTGCCAGATCCGGACCGCATGCCTAGTAGGCCCCGTCAAGATATATTTCCGGGGTCTTGCATATAATGCCCTATTATAATTACCCCCAGGTAGTATCCACTTATCCATCGCATAGCCAGGATCCTCAATTCTTCCATAGGTACCGTGGTTAACTGCTACCAATTGCGCAGCCCAATAATATTTTTGATATCCGGGAGGCTGATGCCTCCATCATACCAGTTTAGCGTCAGTTTGGTTAGGGCGATTCGAGGTCGCCCCTCCGAGAGCAGCTGCCTCTGTAGTCCTTCAATTTCCTTAAAATATTGCGGGGGGATGGGATCCAGAGTATTATGTAATATGTACAGGAATCGCGGCAGGGACATCATCTTGAACAGAGTAGCTCTACCCAAGAGGGAGATGGGAAGCGATTTCCACCTGGCTACATCTGCTTTCAGTCTGCTCAGAGGGGGAAGGAGGTTATGGTCATAGCGTGATTGGGGATCTAGGGAGATAAAAATACCCAAATACTTGAAGCCCACCGTGGTAATTTGTATTGGACAATCGCGGGGGAGCAGGGGTCGATCCCCACTTAAGACAAATAGGGAGGACTTATTCCAGTTGACCGTGAACCCAGAGAGTCTACCAAAGACTTTAAGGATATCTAGCACTACTATCAAAGATCTTCTGGGGGACGCAAGGTAGAGCAATATGTCATCTGCGTATAATGAGATGCGGTCCTCACATTCCGAAGACCACTTCAATCCTCTCACTCTAGGGTCACGCCGTATCCATGCTGCCAAAGGTTCAAGAGCCAATGCGAAAAGGAGGGGGAGAGCGGGCAGCCCTGACGGGTTCCCCGGCTGAGCTGGAATGTGGTGGAAATCTTATTGTTAACCACTACCTGGGCCAAGGGTTCATTATACAAGAGTCGCACCCACTGAATAAATTTCGGGCCGAATCCCAGTTTTGACAGCACCGCCCAGAGATATGGCCACTCGAGTGTGTCGAATGCCATTGTCGCGTCTAAAGAAGCTATTATCGCAGGTTCCTGAATGGTATGTGCTCTCCCTATCACACCATGCACTCGTCGGAGATTCAATGCCGTGTTTCTGCGGGGTATAAATCCGGACTGGTCCGGGTGGACCAGTTCACCAATTACTTTGATGAGGCGATTGGCCAAGAGTTTGGCGAGAATTTTAGGCTCCGCATTCAGGAGGGAAATTGGCCTATATGAGGCACATTCCGTCCTGGGTTTACCCTCTTTATGAATAGTCACTATGGTGGCTACCCTCTGATCCCGAGGCAACATGCCCAATTCCCTAGACTCCTCAAACATAGATTTTAAATATGGCGCTAGTTTATCAGGTTGTAGCTTATAAAGCTCAATGGGGAGCCCATTGGGGCCAAGGGCCTTGCCCGAGTTCAGGGAACGGATTGCTTGCGCAACTTCGTCCGCTGTTAACTCGCCATCCATAAGGTCGCGATCACTTAGTGACAGACAGGGGAGTGCGATGTCTCGTATCATTTCTTGCGAGTCTGCCTCAGAACCCCCGGCCAATGTGGTGTATACTGTCTGGAAGTGGTTAGCGAAGCCATCAACAATTTCTTGGGGGTCTGTGATGATAGTATCGGTGTCGCTTCTGAGTTCAGGGACCAATCTACTCGCCAGTTCCTTTTTATCAAGCCATGCTATCAATTTCCCTGCTTTGTCTCCTAAATCATATAGTCTACCTTGTCGTTCTCTACCAATGATCTTTGCTTTCTCGGTGACCACTGCCTTATACTCGTGTTGTTTAAGACTCAGCAGATGAAGCCTCTCTGGGGTGACTCCCGCCTCCAGGTCACTTTCTAGCCTGTCAATCTCGGCCTCCATATCTGATGCCTCCTTCTGGTTCTCTTTTTTAGTTCCCGCAATCAGTGAGACTGCCTGGCCCCGGATCACCGTTTTAAATGCCTCCCATAGAGACTGAGAGGAGAGCACCGAACCTTCATTTTCGGTAAAGTAGTCACTCATAGTTTTGATAAGGTGCGTGCGGATTTTGGGATTGCGGAGATGCCAAGGATTAATGGGCGCTATTTTACCCACTGTATTATGGCTAAGGGCAATGTGGATCCACAATGGCGAGTGATCCGATATCCCCCTGGCCATGTGCCGGATCTCATGTATATATTTGATCTGCTCTGCCGGCACCAGACAGTAGTCCAACCGAGAGAGACTATGGTGTGCGCCGGAGTGGAAAGTGTACTGGGCCCGGTCTGGATGATAGGACCTCCACCCGTCCACCAACCCCATAGCGTCAAGAAATTCGGGCAACCACCGGGAAGAAGGCCCTATATCCCGCGGAGGGAATCTGTCAAGTGTACCTGAAACTACGGCGTTGAAGTCGCCCCCAGGAGAAGAAGACCCTCCGGGATAGAGAGCAATATCGAGCCCAGGTCAGTAAAGGTAGAGCACTGCAGTCCAGGGGGACATATATTGACATGAGTGTGATGGGCCGGCCTTCCCACATCCCCGAGACTCCAACGTATCTGCCCCTGTCATCCACCCAAGTCGATGTGATTGCGAGGGAAGGGAGGTCTTAATCATGATACCCACTCCTCGGGACCCCGTCGTGAATCCCGCATGTGCAGCCATTCTATAGCCCCCTCTCTGCATGGCCTTACATACGTTTCCCATTAAATGTGTTTCTTGCAACAGGACTACATCTGGAGCCCGTTGTTTGCAGTATTGAAGTACCACACTGCGCTTTATCTTGTCCCCCAACCCGTTGACATTCCAGCTCAAGACTTTAAGATGTTTGTCCCCCATGGTGCATGTTGTAGATAACCTCGGATTGCTGTTTCCTCACCAGCTATTTCTGAGTCGGACGCCGATGCAATAACAATAACATAAAACCAATATAACACTCCCACCCAACTTCCCCCACCCTGCTACCCTGCCCTCTGGACTTTAAACTGCCCATTGTAAACTTGCAGAGTGCCTGTCGCCCTATTGTGGTCTAATAGTAGAACTTGTGCGGACGTGGCTTCTCGTCCCTCTGCTTCCTCCTCTGAGGATGAGCTCCCTTACTGCCCCCCTAGTGCGTAAGTCCGCGCCGTTGATAATACCCTTTAATGAAGGAGTGTAACCCCTATGGGACTGGCCGTCACCCCCCCTCAACCCATCTCTGACCCCAGCAGGGAGTATTATACATTACATTCGGAGCCACAGTTAGTCTGTATAGATCGGTTAGATAGGAGTCCGGGAACCTGCTTCTCCTCCCGCGTCGCCACTTCGCTCTGTCCGCCCCATGTGGTGTTCAAGCCAGTCATCTGCCTCCTCCGGCCGTTCAAAAAACAAAGCCCTCCCCTCCGTTTCTACACGGAGACGTGCAGGAAACAGCATTGAGTATTTCAGGCCCGCATCTCGAAGCTTACGCTTTATCGTCATGAAAGATAGTCTCTGTTTCTGCACCCGCTGCGTAAAGTCCGGGAAAAAGGAGATGGTCGCGTTTTCGAAGCGGAGGGGGTCCGGTTACGGGCATGCTGGAGCACGGCATCCCTGTCGCGAAAGTTGAGGACTCTTGCCAACATCGGTCGAGGAGGGGCCCCCGGCCTAGGTGGACCACCAGGAACCCTATGTGCCCGCTCCACAACAAAGAACTTGCTGAGTCCCTTGGGCTGTAACTGCTGTAATATGAGGTCTTCGACAAATAGGTCCGGTGCCTGCCCTTCCGCTTTCTCCGGCACCCCCAAAATGCGAAGGTTGTTGCGCCGGGAGGCGCCCTCATAGTCGTCCAGCTTAAGTTCAGTGGCTTTGCGGAACGTCTGCATGTCCCGGAGCTCTCCCTGCACTTGGTTCATATCCTCGACCAAACTAGCAGTAGTCAGTTCCACTTGCGCCACTTTTTCATGGACCTTAGAAAGGTCTGCCCGGATTAGGCTGACATCAATCGCCATTGTGTCTATTTTATGTTCCAATGTGGACTGGACCGTTGCGATAGCCTTCATTACATCTTTTAGGGATAACTCCGGTTCCTCTGCACTCTGTTCGGCTGCTGCCCCTCCCAAGGATTGCCGACCCTGCAGTGCTTCCTTGGGCAAAGCATATCGGTCCAATTTGTTAGTTTGTATTATTTTGGACCCCCTAGTGCCTGTCCCCTTCCCTTTCTCCATGGTAGTCATTAGTTGTAGCCACCACGGTGAAGGTGCGTTCCACCGCAGCCCCTCCTCGGGTCTTATGCGGTCGACAGTCACGGCAGCGCCAGTGGCCGCGAGGGTTCCCGCTGGTCGCTTCTCTTCGCCACTGGCCACCTTAGCGCGCCGGAGCAGGGCGGCGTCTCACAGGCGGTCGAGACACCAGTGTACCCCACACACCAGTCCGTCAATGCGCACCTCAGCCAACACCCAGCTGTACCCACAAATTCTGTCCGCCAGGAATCCTGCCCACCGAGCCGTCACCTCACCAGTCGCTCTTGGGCTCTCATGGATCCCCGCGAGGCACGTCCTTCATCCGGCGTTGATTAGGGGTACGGGTCATCCA
Organism: Calotriton arnoldi; assembly: GCA_963921515.1. Taxonomy (NCBI): domain Eukaryota; kingdom Metazoa; phylum Chordata; class Amphibia; order Caudata; family Salamandridae; genus Calotriton; species Calotriton arnoldi. The sequence goes on along the minus strand of CAWUFW010005832.1, from coordinate 346,302 downwards.
GACACCCACAGCATTATAGAGTCATTCAGCATCTCCAACCCACCGCTGAGACCGACACCAATGCTTTACCTTCTCACCTCACCCGGGATGGCCATTGCGTGCCTACTCCTAAGGTCACGGGGGGCTCCGGTAATGTAATCCTGGGGGGCTGTAGGTGGGGGCGCTCCAGCCGCGATCCACCGGCCTCTTCCCCTGTTTCTGCCTGCAGGCAGGTCGCAGGTCGTGTCCCGCAGGCTCCGCAGCCACAGTCTCGAGCTCCAAGTTCCAGGCCCTCAGCACGCCGACGTCGGTCGGCTTTCCTCCGTCCGGCCGACAGTCTGCCGTCAACAGCCGTGGCCGCCAGATAGACACAGCCCCGCTCGACCCTCCCGGATCTCGCTACCGTGGCGATCCGCCCGTCGTCCACGCGCGGCTCGTCCAGAACGGCCACTCTTCTTCACGGACCCGGTCCGGCCGCAAAATCGAGCCCCCGGCTTCACTTCTGCAGGTAGGCCCGAAACCGCCGGGGCCCGTATCTCCGCTCCCCGCTGTCGTAGCTCCGCGGGGGTGGGGTGACGGCGCACCGCTAGTGTTCCGGCGTAGGACACCCGCTTCGGGAAGCAAGGATATGTGGTCAGGATAGACGGAGGAGGAAGGAGGATCACGGAGCTAGTGGCTTAAGCGGCCATTTTGCTCCGACACTTGGCCACGCCTCCACAATATCCTTTTTGATGCATTCAAAACTATTTTCATATTCCACACTCCACACAAACCTGTTGTTCTTCTTCAATAACTCACGCAAACACACAATTTTGTCAGAGAAATTCCCAACAAATTTGGCGTAATACTCTACCAACCCAAGAAAGGAACGCAATTGGTCCTTATCAACAGGTCTGGGAGCATTTTGTATGGCTTCCAAAATTCTCATCTTAGGTTCCACACCCTTGGCAGAAATGTGATGACCCAAATAATCAACACCTTCTTGGAAAAATTTACACTTATCCCTCCTTAGAGTTAGACCACTCGACTTCACAATATCCAGAACCACTCTCACCCTAGCATCGTGTTCGGCTTCCGTCTTACCATAAATCAGAATGTCGTCCTGAAAGAATACCACCCCCAAAATGTTACCAAATAAACTACCCATCAGGCGTTGAAAAACCGCAGATGCCGATGCTAAACCAAAAGGCATTCATATATAGCGGTAGGCACCTTCGGGTGTTACAAAAGACGTGAGATGTCTGGAATCCTTACTCAACTCAACTTGATGGTACGCTGAGGAAACATCTAAGGAGGTGAAAAACTTTGCACCCTCCAACGTTGCCAACATTTCGTTAATGTTCGGCAAGGGTTGGCGATCAATCCAAATGCTGGAGTTGAGGTCACCTAAGTCCACAAAAAGTTTCATGGACTTGTCAGCCTTGCGCGCCAAAACTATGGGCGCCAACCACTCAGACCCCTCAATCGGCTCAATTATCCCCATGTCACACAACCCTTTTAACTCCAATTTCAACTCATTACGCAAACTTAGAGGTACTTTCCGCACTCTATGGGCAATCGCATGAGCAGAATTCTTGAGGACCATTCTGTGTTGGGAGCCCTTCAACTTGCCTAAGTGTTCGCAAAACACTTCGGGATAGTTGCGGACCCAATCATCAGCCATCAAATGTCCAACTATCCCCTTACAGGACGAAGAAGTTGGCACGGATACGCTACAGGATTCCATGGTTCTCCGCTTCGATAACACTGTCAGGATGGTTAGGGTCCAAAATTATTCCTAACTCCCCTTGTTCATGCCAACCCAACAAATTTGCACCTTCTTTCACTACATAGACAGATCCAGTGGCTGAGTTCCCTTCAAACAAAAGACTTTCTTTGAATTACCCTAAAACATCCACCCTCCTGCCCCCGTAAAAAAAGATCTTTATACTAGAATGCTGTAACTGTATGTCCTCCAACTCCCCAAAATCCTTCTGGTTCATCAGAGTAAAAGGAGAACCAGAATCAGCCAAAAAGTTGATTTTCCTATTGTTCACATCGACCACACAAATTGGAGGTTTTTCTCTTGCGAGATTCCAGCAAAGCAGATACTCCTAGTTCCACCTCAGTGTGCACAGATGAGGAGAATAGCATTAGTAAAGCATTGTTCTCCTCATCTGAACTGTCCAGACTGTTCTCAATGGCTTTGACGGTGAGCATGGAGGGTTTGTGAGAAGATGTCGCTTTGCACAACCGTGCACGATGTCCCTTTCTACCACATTTAAAGCAAGTCTGATTAAGAGCAAAACAAAATCTTGCATTCCCCAGATGAGATTTGCTACCGCATCTAAAACACACAAGCTCAGATCTGTTGAATTTGGCCTTACTGGATAGTGTCTCGGGATTCTGTGCTTTAATGGGAATCGTTTCAGAATACTGACTAGGGCTTCCCTTGGTAGGTTTGGAAACACGTATCTGAAAGAGACACGTTAGTGACAGATTCCTTACCTTAGAATATCCCCTGTAATTACAGGGAGTTCAAAGATGAGATCATTCGTGATCAATTAATTGAAAGAACATTTAATAAGATAGTCCAAGAAAAACTACTCTCCACTGAAGATCCCGATCTTGAAACTGCCCTTAGACTTGCCAGGGGCATTGGACATTCACAATTGTGCATGCAAGAGATGAACGATACGACCAAGTTCGACGAGGTTAAACTGTTAAGTGCGAAGCACAAGTTACTAACTTGTGTAACGATATATCTGTAAGAGACAGTAGTTAGTGACAGATTCCTTACCTTAGAATATCCCCAGGCGTCAGGCTGGATCCGGAAAGTTTTTGCGTAGCAGTACCCTTGCGCGTCGGTAGGCGGCGTCGTGCGGCTTCGCGTCCGTTGTGGGCGTTGTGATCGCCGGGATGACGTCGCGGGCAGTACTTAGACGCCGCCCCTGCGCGCTGACGTCAGTTCTTCTTTTTCCGCGCCAGTAAGCGCAGATCCGGGAAGAGCAGTGCCCTAGTCAATTTTTGACTACATTTTTGGTGAATCTTTCACTGTTTCTTTTCGAGTCTTCTCGACTCCTAGGTGTCGATAGGGATGCCCGGCTTCAAGCCATGCGACGTCTGTGGTCGAATGATGTCGATCACAGACCCGCACTTAGAGTGTCTCTACTGTCTCGGCCGAGACCACGACACGAAGTCGTGCCCTGACTGCCGGAAACTTCACCCGAAGGCTTTGCAAGAGCGGTCTCGAAAGCTACTCGAGGTCCGGCGCCGCACCAAGCCCCGGTCCCGTGAGAGGTCATGGGGCCGGTCGCGGAGCCCCCGCCGGTCGTCGGAGTCCAAGTCTTCGCGCCTATACCACTTCTACCCAGAGTGTTGAAGAAGATTCGGCACGACCGGGCCCAAGTCATCCTTGTGGCTCCGGACTGGGCTCGAAGAGTTTGGTATCCCGAGCTACTCAGTATGAGCGTAGATCCCCCGATCCGTCTGCCTCTTCGGGAGGATCTTCTGTCGCAGCAGCAGGGGACGGTCCTCCACCCGAACCTGTCCAGCCTCCACCTGCTTGCGTGGAGATTGAGCGGCGGCAGTTGATTCCTTTCGACTTGCCTCCCGAAGGATGTGATGTGATTCTGGCAGCCAGGCGTCCCTCCACTAAGGTGGTATACGCCTGCAGGTGGAACAAGTTTGTGGCATGGTGCACAGCAAAGGCTGTGGATCCCCTCTCTGCCCCTCTTTCTGAGGTTCTTCTGTTCCTTCTTTCTCTGGCCCAACAGGGTTCTGCCCTGGGTACCATCAAGGGCTATCTTTGTGCCATTTCGGCCTTCCTCAGGCTTCCTGATCAGCCCTCCCTTTTCAAGTCCCCTGTTGTTAACAGGTTCCTAAAAGGCATCACACACCTCTTCCCTCCTGTTCCGTTTGTGATGCCTCAGTGGGACTTGAACTTGGTTCTTACCTTTCTCATGTGCGCTCCCTTTGAGCCTCTACATAACTGTCCTCTTCGTCTTCTGACTCTGAAGACAGCCTTTCTGGTGGCCATCACCTCCGCTCGGCGGGTGAGTGAGCTCCAGGCTCTATCATGCAAACCTCCCTTTCTGTCTGTCCATCCAGACAAGGTTGTTCTTAGGACGCGTCCGTCCTTCTTGCCAAAGGTGGTTACTGCCTTCCACATTGGACAGACCATCACTTTGCCCACCTTCTTTCCGCCTCCGCATCCTTCCAGAGAGGAAGAGAGGCTCCACCGTCTGGATCCAAAACGTGCGCTTTCTTTTTATATCAATCGCACACAACACTTCCGGGTGGATGACCAGCTCTTTGTTGGCTACGTGGGCGCCAAAAAGGTCGGGCGGTGCACAAGAGAACCATCTCCCGCTGGGTAACCTTGTGTATCAAAGCCTGCTATTCTTTGGCTAAGAAGGAGCCTCCTGTTGGGCTGCGTGCCCATTCCACCAGGGCAACGGCTGCTACCACGGTTTTAGGCCGCGGTGTTCCGCTGCAGGATATCTGTCAGGCAGCTCCGTGGGCCTCGCTGCACACATTTACAAAGCATTACTGCCTTGACAGTCAGGTCCGCAGGGACGTCTTCTTTGGCCGTTCTGTCCTCCGGGACTTCCTTGTCTGATCTTTGTTCGCAGACCCACCACCGGGGTTGGTATTGCTGGGGTATCTATTCTAAGGTAAGGAATCTGTCACTAACGTGTCTCTTTCAGATGCACAAGTTACTAACTTGTGTAACGATATATCTGTAAGAGACAGTAGTTAGTGACAGATTCCTTACCGCCCCACCCATCCTCCCCGTTCTGCAAACTGATTTCTAGGGTTAAGGACATCCCTTTCAGGGCCCTGGTATTTTTCAGACACCTATGTCAGCTTCTTGCATGGCTCTGCGTTCCTGGCGCGGAAAGTCGTGTACAGAACTGACGTCAGCGCGCAGGGGCGGCGTCTAAGTACTGCCCGCGACGTCATCCCGGCGATCACAACGCCCACAATGGACGCGGAGCCGCACAACGCCGCCTACCGACGCGCAAGGGTACTGCTACGCAAAAACTTTCCGGATCCAGCCTGACGCCTGGGGATATTCTAAGGTAAGGAATCTGTCACTAACTACTGTCTCTTACAGATATATCGTTACACAAGTTAGTAACTTGTGCTTCGCACTTAACAGTTTAACCTCGTCGAACTTGGTCGTATCGTTCATCTCTTGCATGCACAATTGTGAATGTTCAATGCCCCTGGCAAGTCTAAGGGCAGTTTCAAGATCGGGATCTTCAGTGGAGAGTAGTTTTTCTTGGACTATCTTATTAAATGTTCTTTCAATTAATTGATCACGAATGATCTCATCTTTGAACTCCCTGTAATTACAAGTATCGGCCAACGTTCTTAGAGAGGCGACAAAATCATCAATTGATTCCCCAGGAATCTGTGCTCGTTGCAAAAATTTGTGGCGTTCTAATTCAATATTCTTCTTGGAGTTAAATCTCTTGTCAAGTGTCTTGATGATAGATGCATAATCATCAATCAACATGGAATCGCCGTCATTACCACCACTGACATGGGTGCTAACGACCTCTAATGGTAAGGTTTTCAAAATATTCCTGCCTTCAGCACCCAAATTGTAGACTAAAAGTGCCTTCTTTTTTTTAGAAGTGAAGGTATCACCATCAATGGCATCTAAATAAGCCTCAAAAGTGTCCTTCCACAGTTGCCAGATCATAGGGGGTGTGCCAGCAGTTTGCAAAAAGGGTGGAGGTGCAGAAATCCAATCCATTGTGAATTTGCGTAGGTGAGTTGCTGCCACACAACAATAAATATGGATAAAGAAGGTTTTAGTATCACGATGTGTCAAGGTTTGTCAAAATATAAGTTCATTAATTCCATTGAAAACAAATACACAATATTGTACACGGTGCAAGATTGGTGTGCCTGTCACCGAAGTTGCCCAAATAAGGTGCAGGCTTGATAAAAATAGTGTTCCTGTCACCGGGTAGATTTTGCGTCATTCCGTCTCTGCATGGAAATATGTATATTCTGGCCCAATCCAAGATGGCGGCCACGTTGCACACAATGCGTGTGTTTTCTAGAGGAAATCAGGCACAGGAAAGGTGGGGACCCACACGCACACCGACACGGGAAAGAGATGGCGGCGCGCGTCACCCGACCAACAGCTCAGGCCCACAGTCGAACAGTGGCCCCAAGAACAGCCAGCGCATAGGCAAACACCCTACCAGGGAAGCGTAAGTGCCACGGACGCTTCACTCAGTGCAGGAGAGCCATGGCAGGACATGAGGAGAACCACTGAGCACAGGGGGCAGACAGCATCAATTCGACACGCCGGTCGCCACAGGAACGATAAGGCCAGCTCAGGAACGCAGAGAGGACGGACAGCTCGTCGCCAGTGAAAGGAAGCGGACTCGGGGTGCAGGTAAGCGCTCCTTTATTTGCATCCATCCGTCAACTGCGATCGGCAGCAACTGCCGTCCTCCCCGCTCCCGGGTTCCACGCAGGGAACACCCACGAGCCCCCGCATTCTACATTCCACATAACCCAACAGTAGCCTCGAACCATCATCCGATGGCCTCCGATTTATATGGAATGTAACTGTGCCTGCCCACCCTATTCCTGAAAATCATTAATGAGAACCTCCCGGTGGTTATGGCATGCCTTAGCGAAGAACATATGGCCCATTCAGTGACCGCAGCCTTCAAACAACCCTGCTCTCTCATTTAGAAAGAGCTAATGAAGCCTATAAAACCCCACTGCAGCAAACCAAAATGGTTTAGCCAGGAATGTTCTATTGCCAACCGCCAACTACGCCATGCTCTTAAGGCTATCCCCAGGAACATGCAGGAGGTGAGAAGCCTATGGGAAGATTTATAAGCAAGTAACCGCTGCCAGAAAAAAGGAAGTCCTAGACCAACAATGGGATTGCCTAGCCTTAACTGCCCAGAATAAAAATAGCAAACTTTTTTTGGCAGCAGTAAAATATATGAAACCGCTCAAGCAGACAGAGGGAACAATTAACTGCAACATAACTAGTGAGGCTTGGGAGCAGCACTTTTCAAACATCTATGCACTAGTCTCCACAGACTCAGAATACACGCCACATGCAAATATTACACCATTAGAACTAACCCTGTGGGAAGTCGAGGAGGCAATAAATCAGAGTATCGGGGGCAAGGCCCCAGGTCCCGATGGCGTACCCATTGATCTTCTTAAATATAACCCAGGTTTCTGGGCCTCGTTGCTATTGAATGTTATTCACAGTTTAGGATACTCCCCCGTACCAAGCACATAGTCAACTTCAATAATAGTACCAGTTTTTAAGAAGGGAAATCGATTGGAGCCAAGATGTTACAGACCAATTTCATTAATTGACTCAACACTACAAATTCTGGGAAGAGCCCTCTATAATTGGATTAAAGAATGGGCAACTGAGAAAGAAATTTTTTATCCATGCTAATATGGCTTTAGATCAAAGATTGGTACGGTAGAGCAATGTCTCAATCTTAATCTTTTGCACAATACCACAAAACTCCCCAATATATCTGGCATTGATGGACCTGACCACAGCGTTCAACAGTATAAATCGTTCGAAGCTGTGGTCTGATCTTTTAACCCTTGGCGTTGATTGCAGCACTGGTGCACTTTATAGCATATTTGCACAGAGACATGAAAGCTAGAATAAGAATAACTACCGAAGGGGCGTTGTCGGGGGCAATCGGAATCTTCAGGGGAGTAAAACAGGGATGTGTTTTAGCCCCACTGTTATTTATTTTATATATAAATGATCTTCATCCACCTTTACTCACCACTACCCCGATGACCCCAAAGTTAAGGGCTGCTTCTTTCCCTCGCTGTTGTATGCTGACGACGCAGTTTTAATGGCATGTACCCCAAGGGCTCTACGACAGTTAGTCTTTGGATTTGTAATTTTTTTTAAATCCCTAGACCTACACACCAATTTAATTAAATCTTATATAATGTCCTGTGGTCCGAAAAAACTGAGCCTGGAAACACTTAAGGTGGGGGAGGCCTCTATAAAATGCACTTGCACTTTTTCTTATCTGGGAATAACGTTCACAGATAATGGTTCATGGACCGAACATGTCACACAAAGCAGCAATAAATGATCAAGATCAGTTAATTTGCTGCTTAGTTTGCCGCAGCCGAGGAAGGGAGAAGCTCTACTTCCTCTCCTGCAGATTTTTAAAATGCAGTGCAGACTAACAGCCACATACAGGGCAGAGGTATGGGGTATTAACAAGTGGAATTTAATTCAAGTGGAAGGAAACAGGTTCTATAGAAGAGTTTTAGGGGTGCCCATCTCTACATCAAATTTTATTTCTATAGTGAATTGAATATCCAGTTTATTGAGGATTACATATACGCCCGACCCCCACTATTATGGCACGCCCTATGGAGGAACACGGAGGCAAGTCTCACCAAAGCTATAATTCGAGACTTTCTCGTCTGTGAAAAGGGCAAGAGCATCCCATGGCTGGCAACGGTGGAATCTCGCTTACGGAAAGTAGGATGCCATCACCTATTTGAAAACCCGTGCGGACCGCCAAATGTTAGTAAAAAGGAGCTTCAAATGGCTCTGTACAATTCTCGCAAGGCTGACAAATCGGCAACTGAGGTTTTAAAGTCAAGTGTAGCAACGTATATGAATTTAGGAGTAGACAGAATAATGGCGATGTATTTAACAAAACCTTTGGTGCGATGGGAGAGAAGTCTGTTGTTTCGTTTTAGGGTGGATACAGTGAAATATATGTTATGCTTCCCTTAGGATTTCAGGCAAATTTCGACTCCACCCCCTGCCCATGTAATGGACGCTCAGGCCAATCCATGCTACACTTTTTATTCTTCTGTGGTTTTTGCTCTGTTTACACTAAAAGAATCTTACTTCCCCTAATTAAAAGGCTAGCCACCAGAGACTGTAAAGAAGCACACAAGAAGCTCCTCCTACTCGCTGATGATGAAAGAATCTTTTATGTGGGGGTGTTTCTGAAAACTGCAGTTCGGGCACGTATGTCAATGAACACAGACTAGAAATGGCCTATTGGTTTAAAGTATATGGTCATGAATTTTAACCATCCCAATGTTAGTTTTAGTGATTTTGGGATATTGACATGTATCTCTAAGGACACCCCCATAGCAGAAAAGAGTAAACTGTATGGTACATGTGATAGTGGCGCTAGGTCATTTTAATTAATAACATGGCGGACCATTAAGTAGGTTTTTGTTTTTAGGTGTAAAGAGCCTGCGCTGCTCCTCAAAATCCTCACGCTTTTACGATTGGTATTGGGCATTGTGAATTGAGATACTGTTTTTAAAATTCTATTTTTACTGTGTACTTTTATGGTTTCCTTTATGTGAACCGAATTAAAGATAATAAATGATTATTCTTAAGTAACATTTTGTTGGACGATATTGTTACTAGTGTAATTTTTTGTAATTTGTTCATCATAAACATTAACTTTGAAAATTGCATCTTGCCTTGCTGAAAGTGGAATATCAGATACCTTATGTGTGACCAGAGTGGCACCTGGTTTTAATTTTATAATGTGATGGAAAACCTTAAGCTTTCCTAATTTGTCACTGAAAACTTCACCATTTTATTTACTGTTTCACCTGTTGAATTAGGTACTTCAACAACTTGACAAGTGGGCAACTGAAGAAGGCTCAAGCTTACTTTTTAGTACTTTTAAATGATGTCCACTAATTATGATGTACCCGTCTTCAGCTACATAATCATTTCCATAAGGGCTTACAGCTTTTTTGCCCAGAAATAACGTTCTAATCTGATCACATTCCGTTGATGACCACTAGCCTTGATGTTAGACTCGCTTAACTTGGTTTGATCATTCATTGTTACATACCTCCCAATCAATTATTGTTGTAGGTGGACCTGGGTCAACCATACGTTCTATCAATTTGTTTTGTATGTTCTGCATACACATAGGCTCATCACATTCTTTGCTCTTGACCATCAATGCTAAATTGTCTAAATGTTCTGCAGTATATACTTTTGCTGTCAAATTCTATACCATTTGCTGGATGGAATTTAAGTCTATGCTCTAGGTTGTTATAAAGACAGTTTGATGTAATTCCTGTTCTGTTCATTGAAGCTCTGCTCGAATACCTTTCAATTGGTGTATTTGAGTACCCAAATATCTTTCTGTGTCTTTCCACAAAATTTACTGTGCTAGGAGCACCTTCGCCTATTTTCTAAGTTAACATTTTTGGCGACCCTATAGTGATTGTTCAGTGCCTTTCGCAATAGTCTGAGCCAGGCTTGGGTTTCTCCTCACTAATAACCCTTCTTGCACTCTCTTAATGTAACAGAGACCTACAATTTGATCTCTTATTATCTGATCTAACAAGTTTTCCTTTTTGCAACTTGTTGCCAAAATGCACAAGGCAGCAACATATTGTGCAGTTGATCTGAGCGCTTGCTGGTACTGCATCAAAATGTTTGCCTCTCAACAATATTGAGTAAAAATATAAAATTCTTCAAAAGTCATAGAACCACCTCTTCCTACACATTCAGAAAATTGATTCACCTTCTGTTTCATATTCTGGAAGAGAGACAAAAATATTTTGCCCCTCACTTCCAAGACCGTGGTTCAAAACAGCAGATTTGTTCTGAGTAGTATATTTGCCCTCCATGAATTGAGGTCAGATAATTGCTGGGTTACCTCTACCAGGTCTTCAGTTTCCTTTCTGGTTCATCTAGAGATTTCAGAAATGGTGGGGCTACACTGAAACCGTGTATTTTCTTCATAGGATCTCAAAACGCCAGTTATCATAAATATTGTGGATTGTAACTGATAAGAACGTACTTGTGTTCCACAGCTACTATCTACTTTGTACATCCTACGGTTCAGCAAAGTGATTGTAGTGCAACTTACACAGTCTGTGTAGATTTAATTTAGAAAAAGAATCTTATAAAATGCAAACACTGTTATACCACCTAGAACTGCTGAACACTGTAATATCTGTTGAATGTTTCAAATTCAGTACTACTGAATAAGAAGCATAACCTGCAAACATCTTACAGTGGGATCAAAATATGTGAAGACAATATAGAGTATACATGCGTCAGTGTCAAGCGCTTTAGTTCAGCTAGACATGTCCTTTTCCTGTTTGTGTTTTAATATGCTGAAATAGTAACCTTTTTATATTATTAGTTTCATGTATGTGCATAGCAGTATGCACACTTAGTTTTATGTTAATTAGATTTTTAAACCAGTCCTAAATGCGTGGGTTTCACAATGCACACTATTCCTTTTTACACTTAGTTTGTGGCATTATACTTTCACACATGTAAATAAATTCCCACTTTGTTTATTCTCTGAAATGCACAAACCAAGAGTAGTATGGAGTGAATTGATGGCTAACTAATCCAGAGCAAGGCATGAATTGCATCTTTTTATGACTGTAATAATATCCTGAGCTGTACAGTTCAGCTTCAAGAGGGTGGGTCCAAATGCTTCCGTGCCTCAACCTGCTCAGTATACTGCTTTAAAATAATTTGTCATACTTACCTCAAAGGAGCACTGCACCACTTCTGCTTTTACCCATCAGTATTGATGACAAAGCAAGTATTAGGGCAAATGGATTACCCGCTTACTTCTTCTTGAATCAGAATTTGAAAGAGGACCACAATCAGTAAGAATTAGTGCCAGTTGAGAATGGAGCAGTTGGCATGGCTAGCAGTTTGCTAATAGCCATCATCCTCCTTTCCAGTGAAATGATAACCGTACGGTTTGAAACAATGTTTATTAAGTAACAGCAAGGCAGAGCGGAAAATTGCATAGTAAGTGTCAAAATCGCTAAGAAGTTCAGAATATAAAGAGAACTTTGCACATGCATTAGTATGAAGATTCTGTACTATGCATAGGAAAGCCAAAATACATCATAATAGATTTATGGCACCAAACGTGAACTAGAATCCTGTCCTTGGCACAGCATACCACAGCAAACGTTTTATGGATCCTGGGTGCGAAATGAAACCATCTTCTCGTTTCACTGATCTGATAACTTTGCCTTACTTATAGCGATTATCCCCTTATTAAGCGTTAGGGGATACATCCCCTTATTCAGCGTTAAAAGATAACCATTCAATCCTCTTAAAAAAATAATAATAATAAAAGCTGGGACTTGATCCTACATATCTGAATAATTTTCATCCTGTAATGAAGCTGGTATTTTTACTGCTAATTCTAGAAGGTTGCTATGCATCACAACTCAAACCGTTTATTGAGGAGTGTGACCTGTTTGATGAAATTCATTCTCGATTTAGACCTAGATGTAGCATGCAACAGCCATACTTCAAATTGCTGATGATGCATGATGCTCACCAGACAAAGGCGACAAATGTCTACTCATGTTCGTTGACATATAAGCAGCATTTGATACGGTGAATTGCAACATTTTGCCAAACCCTTTAGGGTAGCATGGTATAACTGGCACAGTTCTGAGCTGCTATCATCATGCCTGGAAAACTGCTTCCAAGAAATAAAATTTTGCATGAATCTCTCAGACTCTTCTACTCTATGCCATGGAAAGCCACAAAGCCCAATTCTATTTCCAACCATTTAAAATCTGTACCTTGAACCTTTGACCACACTTTATAATCTTGCACATTTCTTTGCAGGTAATATTCAGTATACCTAAATGTATCCTCTCCAGAAGACATTACTTCTAGAGGTAAACTCTAAATGACTTTAAATGATGTTTGTCTTTTCACCATCTGATGTGAAACCGATTTAAGTCCAAGTTCCTTCTCATCTCACCTTTGAGCTCGATTCTGATGCAGTTATAGCTGGACTTATACTATACATGTACTGGACATAAAACTCACACCATTGAATGGACAGTCTTTGGGTGTCTCACTAGATACAAATTTGAACCTATGTGTAGAAAAGATAGCGAACTACAGATGCCTAATAACCGAAGGGATTAATTGAAATTGTACAGCCCGTGCCCCATGAGAAAACAAAAAGGATAAAGCAGTACATTCCATGCGAAAGATGGCACAAACGACATAAGTGCTGATTAAACACCAATTCATATAAAACACTATATACACATATACTCCATTGCAAACATTGGCCTATACCAATTTAATCTTTTGTTGATATCGACCTGTATTACCTGAATTTGAATTGAAAACAGTGGTACAATCTCTGGTCAGGTCAAGATTTAACTTTGTTCACCGGTATTCACAATATCCATCCAGCTTCTCTTAAAATAACCCTGCATGCAACAGCAAGACTGGCCTCAGAAGTGAAACACATTGAATATATCACCCCTGTCCTCATTACTCTCAACTGGCTTTGTACAATAGTGAAAAACATATCCAAAATGGCCTTCATCAAGCACAAACCATGGACCAGAGCACCTTGATATACTTGACATAAAAAATGACCACCTTAGGCTGTAGCCACTCTCTATGATGTTCTGAATCCAGGTTGCTTAAATTATTTTGGTTTAAGAAATAAAGTACCATTTCCCAATCGTTTTCCAGCAGCGTTCTTAAAACTAGAAGCCTGATTCCTCCTAATATAAGCACAAACCCTCTTCTGAGAAATTTGCAAGGAAATCAAACACAGCAGTTCCAACTATTTCCACAAGGATGACAACATACCTGACAATGGCAGGTTCTCTTCTATAATCAGTCTGAGAGATGAGTACCTACCATAGATTTACACATTTTATATTTCTTTCCATAAGGAACTATTATGTCTTGCCCATTTTAAATGCAAATTGAAAATGTATCACCATATACTGTTTAATTCCTGTGTAAAAGTTTTGTGGTCTAATATGTGATATTACATGCTATGATATGTTTGACTTTCAAGCAAATGGTTTTTCCTCATTTGAAGTCCTCTGAAACTCCCGTGTCTGTTACATGCTATATAATTCTCAAAAATAAAATAAAGGAGCCAATGAATACCTTACTGCATTCCATGTCCAGCTAAGAGAGCTGATCAGTGCAGATTTTCCAAGCCTCCCTCTTCAATAGTAAGACAGCTGACACTAAAACTAGACATGCCCCTGCAACTGTCCAAACACAAGGGTTCCACATGGGGCTGGCCTTCACCACGATACAAATAAATGAGGAAGTCAGTACAGTCGATACAATAAATGAGGAAGTCAGTTAAAGGGCTCAAAGACAAAAGGAGAAACACCATATTAGAGACACCATTACTGATATTACACACAAGTAGCTCTACACGAAGCCATCTGTATGGCAAAAATATTCAGTGTGTAGCAAAATAAATTACTTTGTAAAGGTATGCCAGTCAAAAACCCCTGCTGAGAACAATCTGTGTATGGCCAAAACTATCCATAACCTCCGGGAGGATAATCAAGCTGCTAAGTGCGAAGAAGAGATTCACTGCATTTTGGTGACCTACAGAAGCCACAAAACCAGGGGGATGCCACCTAATACAAAACTAAAGTAATGTGCCTAGAAATGTCAGCCCTGTTTGGCACCAGGGATACTGAATCTCTATGATGGCATTCTCACTTAGGCTACCTTGAAATATCAACACTATGCTGCTTCCCTGAGAGCACTCTAAAAAGAACATCTTTGTTCGTGCAGCCCAACTGGACAGAACTCAAAGATAAAGCATGTTAAAGATAAATACTGAAACGATTCTCTAGCACCATGACTCAGGTGATTCTTTGAGTCTTAGTGAGCTGAATTGCAAGGATCCTGGACATCGCAGTGCATTGTGGCAAACTTCACGGAGCTGTTTGAATGTGGGCTTGGGCAGGTCTTCTGTTCAGTCAGGGGTCGGCTGGCTTCTCTTCACACTGGACAGGTCAGCACTAAGGCAGTACAGTAAGCCTCATCAGAGGCTATGTCTTACCCCAAGTCTTTCAGGAAGTCAGGAAACAATCATGTCATGCCTCTGGTATACATCACTCAAAACGGCGTCTGCAGAATCCCCTGAAGTCAATCTAGTAAAAAATCCTTAGCTCAGACGGTCAATAATATTCATCAGTTGGAGGTACAATTGCTAAATCTAGGCCTATCTACGCTTTGTATTGTTCAAGGTTCAAAATCCTCTTCTTGTTAAGAGGAAGTGCAGCCTATCTGTTTTTCTTTGTATTTGAGGGGTGTAGATGCTGGTAACTCTCTTCAGTGCTCTTGTAAAAGGTTATGAGATCATGAACCATGAGGCATTATATTCTGATCCGGGGCACTGGGGTTGGCAGAAAATTGTGATAATTTAATCTTTGTATAGACAATTTTGTAATCTTATAGAGAGCAAAAAGAAACTGAGTTAATGTAAACAATAATTATATTTGATTTTGGTTTTTGTAACTTTTGTAGAACCATCATAATCAATCGCACTGCTTATTCATTTTCAGATTCTAGACATAGGTGTCCTATATTATTTTAAAATTTGGTATGTCTGAGTTAATCATCAGAACGAATGTGGGTGTAAAAGCATATAAACAAAACCATGCTTGGATTTTTTTGTATGGTTGTACAATAAACCATATATTCTACCCAGCTACAAGAAATTGACAAAACGGTTGCAGATACATGAGACTTCTACTTTGCCATATTTTGATTATATTTGTGCCACATCTTGAGACTAATCCATCTTCTTTCCATCTTTAGACTGACTCACCATGTTTGTGCTGAAGGAGAAGGATCGACCCGTTGCGCAGATGTTGCAGACCTCTGGCACCTGCCCCCGATGCATCCTCCGATTTTGTGGTGTTGCAACGCAAGCGCAGTATGCTAGTTCTTATCAGGTTTCAGAATACATTTCTCGTTTTAAATCAAGACTTTTACTGCACTTCCTAAGCTGCTTCCTTTTCATTAGCACACTCATTTATGTATAATTCCTTTTTCGATGTCTGTAGCTGATGTCGTACAGCGTAAATGTCTGAAACCAAACAACAAAACATTAGGGTTGCATTCAGCAATATATTTTCACACTAGTACTTTAACTACAGAGGCGGACAGACGTAAACCACATTTTTCATTGTCACTGAGTTATTGACAACATCAGAGAAATCCTCTTTGCACACCAAGCTGTGAAAGACTGTATAAAGTATTTGTTGCTTTTTATTAACTATTCTTATGCACTTTGGGGTAGAATGGTTACCACAGGAAGTAAATGGGAGCAATTCATAAATTAGTATACATGGTTTAACTGTTTGTGTTCATTCCCTTGTGACACATGCCTAGTGTGTGAATTCCATAAAGTACACCCTTATATACATGATATTCATACACAAAAGTGACTTAAGCTCATGTTCCCAAACCTCTCTGTGCGCCTAATGTAAGCAGTCCATATAGAAGTTGAAGAAAAATTAAAACCTTTTGATTCTTTAAATTAGTCTATATATTTTCCTTTATGTAATATGTTTTCATACTCAGTTTAGATGAAGAACATACAGCCATCCTGAATTTTCATCGATGTACTTGCCCAAGTGTTATTAAGGCCAGATGTATTCAGATGAAAATTAGGTGCTCGTATGTTAGATGTGGATTCTCAAAATGTTACAGATTTGTTGGTGGTAACCAAATTTGCATTTCATTTCCTTAATCATTCCTCATATTCCCCCTTCGTTTGCACACTTTTTAATTTCTAAGTGGAATTTACGTGTGTGTGTAATGTATCCATGCCTTGGCAATATTATGTAAACCTATATCACATTTGCAAGACCATTCTGAATGATCATATTGTGTGTGAGTTGCTTAAACCAATCTCCCTATTACTGCATAGGATTTAGTTTGGAATCTTCATAAGTCATCATCATCTATCATACGTTATTCGTTGGATTAAAATCATAAACGTTCAACAAGAAAAACAAACCTTGCCTGCAGAGCCAGCAATAAGTATACATACTCTAAAATCATCTTATTCAATATAATATCTCAGTATAAAATTAAATACATTGTAGAGAACACTAAAAATGGTTGAGTCTGACTCAATGCTGATACCGATTTGCCTTCTAATACTAATTACATTACGTAAGAAGTTATAGAAAGAGAGACAAAGAAACTCCGTCTCAAACCTTTGCTGAAAGTGCACTGCAGGTATACAATTTCTAATATCCTCTCTCCTCAACAGAGGTTTAATAAAGTGCAAACGTGGAAGTGTATAAGATCGAACTTAAAAACAGCACATGTAAGGTGCTCTGCTTGGAAATACTATTGCAGGGACAGGCGGGTATATGTGTAGGCCAGTTGCTACTTTGAGGAAAAGAGACTAGGTGGTAAAACATGTATAACCTGAATCTAGTCAGAAGAAATCTCTGGTACGGGGAAACTACAGATGTCAAATAGCATTGAGAAACCAAAACCACTTCATCTCTCATATCCAGTCAAGCGGAGACAGATGGAATAGATCTAACATATTCCCCTTTGTTTGCGCACTGTTTCATTTCTAGGTGAAATTTACGTGTGTGTAATGTATCCATGCATTGGCAATATGGAAACCTATATCGTATTTGCTTACTGGACAGACCATTATTAATTATCCTATTGTGTGTGAGTGGCTTAAACCAATCTCCCTATTGCATAGGATTTGGCTCGGGATCTTCAGTCATTTCTGGCACCTCACCAAGGGTTGGAACAGTGCTTGAAAGATGAAGTAGAAGCAGATGGCCCACCAAGCAAGAAAATCCGATGTGAGAGCACAGAAGAAACGACTTGTAATGAGAGCAACAGCAACACTGGAAGTCCACCAGTGGTGGACAAGAGTAATGTTTTGGAAAACAATCATCAACAAACTTGCAACGTGTGTTTGGGAATACTTCAAGACTTTTGTGAGGAAGATTTTGTGAAAAGGGTAAGAATTCCATTTTTCATATGCCTTCTCAAACCTTTTCAGGATAAACACATTTTTTATGTTAAAAGCTATTTCTTATTGTTATTTTCTGAGTGTCTTACTTTAGTATGGCATTCATAAACAACTTGTTTTAGCCTCACGGTTAATGCAGTTTGATAAGGATTAAAGTGTCCTGCTACACATTTTGAACAAGTTGCTTGCTTTTCGCTGAATCAAGTTGTCAAGCCTCTTGTATTATATAGGACAAAAACATTACTTGAGTTAAAAAGCAAATTTAGATTGTGCTTATAAACAAACATTCTTTTGTACGCAACTTTCAACTTAAGGTAATCAATTTTCTAGGCCTACGCCACAGTATTCTGGGGAATCCTTTCTTGGGAGTCTAAAGTGGCTAATCCTTCAGCTCCTCTACATTGGCCTCAGACCTAGGCCTTTAAAGTACTTGGATTGTCCAAGTTTCAAATTTCTTAGCAGGAAATTTGAATATCCACGGTTTTCCATTCCCGGCTTGCATCAGAGAATACCCAGACAGTAATAAACAATGCTAAACACTTCAGTGAAACCGTAGGAGTTATTTTATAATTTTGCTGTCTTTTTCATACAAAAAAAGGTCATTTTATTTCTAATTGTTTTTCTAAAAACAGACATTGAGCTTTTTACCCTGCAGTACAGTTTTCTAATGATGCACTATTCTTTTCTTACTTGTTTATTTCGTTTAGTCAACCCTAATTGTCATTTTTGAGAAATATTGGTCATTACCATGTGTGTGAGAAAGGCCCCAAGAATATGGAATTGTAGGTGTTTTGCTTATTTTATTTATATTTTTATTTATGAGGTTTGTAACATGTCTGTATTACTAGACATGGAGTGCTCCCAAACATAAATATTCAATAGAGTGATGCGGTGTCTCTGAATGGGTGAAATATTTAGGGCTTTTGTTGGAAATGGCCCCTTTTGCAGGGTCACTCCTAAACTTTTTGCCTGCCTCCTGTATTTTTGCTGACCTGTTTCTGTTGGTTTTATGACTCTGGGCACTTTACCACTGCTGTTCAGTGCTAAAGTGCATATGCTCTCCCTTTGTAAATATGACTATGTGAATTGGTATATCCCTGATTGGCTTATTTGGTTTACCTGTTAGTCCCTAGTAGTGTGGCCTGTGTGTGCCCAGGGCTGGTAAACCAAATGCTGCTGGTGGGTCTGCAGCACTGATGTGTGCCACCCACAGAAGCAGCTTGTAAAGTGTGTCTCAGACCTGCCACTGCAGTGTCTGTGTGCAGTCCAGAACTGCCATCTTGGCTGTGAAGTGCACCCACTTCCCAGCCCCTGAACCTTCCCTTGGCATCTTGTAAGTCACCCCTATGGTAGGGTGCATTGTATGTGTAAGGTAGGACACGCCTTGCTGTGTGTAGCATGTCCTGGTAGTGAATTATGCCCCATTTCGTTTTTCACTACTGTAAGCCTACCTGTTCCTCATAGGCTAGAATGGGCAGTTTGACTATTACATTCTATAGTCCTAACTGAGCCCAGGAACATGGTAGAAAAACGAATTTAGTATGCCTGAGCTCAGAATATTAAAATACATCTTTTAGTGAAGTTTATTTTTATATTCTGTGTTTGAAAATACCACTTTTAGAAAGTAGGTATTTTCTTGCCTAAGCCTTCCAGTGTGCTCTGCTGTTATGTGTATTGGCTGTCTGGTTTTAGAGGGGCAGGGCAGGCTGAGTCAGACTTGGGTTGAATAGAGAGATCTGCATTTAGAGTGTGGGGAGGGGTGGTTCCTTGACCTGAATAGGGCTGTGCCTGGCAAGGTGAATGCTGGCTCCACCTCCTACTGTGTGTCTGCTAGCAGACCCCTCTTTCTGAAAGGAAGAATGCAGCCTGGTAAACAAAGTGCTCCATGCCTGAGCAGAACTGGTTCTGGCTAGGTTCAGTGACTTGTAGCTTCTGAGAACAAAGACTTTTGGGGTATAAATATCTGTGCTCAAACCCCTACAATTTGTATTGCTTTTGGATCTGGAGAGGAAACTCTGTCCGTGCCACTGGAGGAATCTGCAGGAAGTGACTGTCCCTGTGCTTGTGTGTTGTTTCTTGCACTGGCCTGCAGCAGTGACCACTGGACCTTGAAGAAGAGGAAAAGGAACTTTTGAGAGAACTTTTATTTTTGTTACAGCAATTACCCAAGGGCTAGGAAAAGAGCTAGCCTCCTGCTGGAGTCTCAGGCACATCAGACTCCACCACCAACCTCCTGCTTCCTCCCTGCGAGGATTGCTATCTGCTGATGAGGCTTCTGTGAGTTCCAGGGCCTCTAGTTTGCTTCAGAGAAAAGAGTGCTGGAAATCGTCGCTAACGCACGTTTGCGAGCCGCTGCAGCCGAGAGCGCTGGAAAAATCATCGCGCTGCTGCCGCTGGGTGCTCGCAACACGAAACCATCGCTAACGCCCTTTGCGAGCCGCTGCAGCTGAGACGCGCTGGAAGAATCATCGCGCTGCTGTCGCCGAGCGCTCGCAACCCCCAAAGAAATCATCGCTTCAAGACATCGCTTTGCGGACGCCGTGCGTCCGCCATTTTGATCGCATCGCACCGGATTTCGTCGCTCCTCGCGGAGCGCCATTTCTTCGCATCGCAACACAATCGCACACGCAACAGGATCGTCGCATCGTCTTCGCCCTCGCGGCAAGGCCTCAGCGCATCGGCGGCCTAGCGTGAAGAAGTTTGTCGCATCGTCTCCGCAAGCATCAGCAGATCGGCGCATCATCCTCCCTTGCGGCAAGGATTTTAACGCATCGCCGGCCTCGCGTGAGGAAATTCATCGCTAACACTTCTTTGCGACATTTTGTTGGTTTTGCTACTGAATACAGGTACTTTGTGAGAGAAAGGGTCGCAGAGACCACTGCTTTGGATTTGAACCTTATTGTTGCAACCTTTGAACGAGAAAGGGGCGCAGAGACCCCTGCTTTGAATTTGAACCTTATTGTTGCAACCTCTGAACGAGAAAGGGGCGCAGAGACCCCTGCTTTGAATTTGAACCTTACTCTTGCAACCTTTGAACTATCTTTGACAGTCCTTCAACAGCTATCCTATTTTTGACAGTATTGTGGCTTTTACAGTTATTGGTCTTGTGATAAATCTGCCTTTAAATAAAGATACTTATTTTTTTATAACTACTTGTGTGGTGTCCCTTTGTAGTGTTCCTCACTGTGTTACTGTGTATGGTCATAAATGCTTCACACACTGCCTCTGAGATAAGCCTATCTGCTCGTGCTACGTTACCACAGGGTTGAGCAGGGGTATCAAGGAGGGTAGCCCTCTTACTCTGACTTAGGAAGAAGGGTCCCTACTTGGACAGTGGCCAGCCATTGCCAACTAGAGACCCCCATTTCTAACAGATTTCCTACAGGATCTAATGTGAAGCAAGAGCTGGTTCCACAGGGACAGGCATAAATACAAACCGTTTATTGTTGCTTCCCATGAATTGTTGTGAGCAAAAGGTTTCTGCTGACAGACTATTTTGGGTTTACATAAAAGTTGTGAAATGTGACACAGAAAAATAGGGACTACTCCCCTGACTCACCTTAAAAACTGTAGTTTTGATGTTCCATCTTCAAGGAAAGGATAATGAATTCTTGGCAGTCAGACAATACTGAAGCATAATAAAATGATTTGGGTTCAGCCACTATCGAGGGTTCTATGGATGTTCAAAGTAAATTAATTATTTGGTAATTCTATGCTATTAAACAGTGTGAACAATTGTAAATTTAGTAATAGATGTTTTTATACAAGTTTTAATGATGGTATACTGTCTTAGCGTTTCTACTGATTCATGGCCAGTTTTCCAACGCTTTTTCTGTAGAGCTGTGCTCCTTTGTGTATAACCTGTGGGGTGGATGTAGGCTGACATTGAATGTTTTTTCAAGCAAGGGTTCTTTTACAGTCTTGCATGGTAGCGTTTAGATTCTATGTCATGCAGATTGTTGGAAAAAGCAATACAGAATTATGCCAAAGTGAGCTAAGCAAATGCATTTTACGAATTTGGCTTTTACCGTTTACTCAAGTATGCAAGAGGGTGCACTGCTTTTAAGTGGGTAGAATGTTAATGAAAAAGTTGTAGACTTGAACAACCTCTCTTTTTATTTATTTATTTTAGTAGGTTTTTTTGGCATTTTTTTACATAAACATACATCCAATATGTTGCAAATAATAAAACATTGTGTCTTGTTCACAAACAGGAAAAATTACAATAATCAATCAAAATGTGAATACCATTGTGTATCAAGTATGCCATTAGATAGAAAGAAAAATAAAAAACAACTTTTGAAACAGTAAACAATTGCTAAGTGATAAACCTTGAACAGGGTGAAAGGGTGGAAGGGAAAAGAAGGAAAGAAAAAGAAGAAAGAAGCAGGGTGTGGGGGGCAAAACACTCGTTCCTGAAGAAGGATGGTGTGTCATGAACATCTCCAAGCCAGGAGGGAGTCAGTGGGGGATCGGTAGGGCAGTTACTTAGTAGGATGGAGTCCAGGAGTTGAACAACCTCTGTTGATGGATCTGTGGATGACTTGTTTTCTTGGTGTGGAAACCCATATGAAAAATGGGGCCCAATATAATATGCAACATTTGTATGCCACTAAATGTGTTTCTGTAAGTGGCAGAGTGCCAGGGTCAAGTGCAAGTCCGACTAGATGTGGACATTTCCCACTTTGTAACTGAGAGGGCTGGAGGTGACAAGTAAGATGGCACATAGGGTCAATCACTTTTACAAAGTTGGAGATTGATGAGTAAAAAGCACTGTACATTTGGAGTAGCCGTAGTATGCAGTTTAGGGCCTCGTTCTGAGCACCGTGTAAATCTCTGATCAGGTGCAAACAAAAGTATGCTTCTAAGTTTTGCAGAATGTATTGCCTATCCAGCCCTATTCCCCTTCACATTTCACCAGCAAAAACCTTGTAAAATATGGGGGGCAACTATTTTAATATAAGTAAAATCTAAGGTATTGGGTGCACAAAGGTTAAATACTAGCAGTTGTCCTTTACTCTAAGCAGACCACTTTAAAATCAAGACAGAATACTGCACCTAGTACTTAATGTAGCCTAGGGTACTAATGCACCATAATGCAGGGCAATTGGAAAGAAAGCGGGGTGTCTGAGAAATGGAGATGTGTGAGATAGGAGATTGTTTTCAAGATTAATACATTGTTGTGAGATCTGTTAGGAGGATATTAAAACAAGTTTTAGCCAGAATCTCATTGAGTGTGCCCATAGTCCAAGGATGACCACTATTAAACCATGGATGGTTGAATGTGAACAGAAATACCCAGAGTATGTCAAAGGCGGCCCACTGTAATGCAAGGGATACCAAGAATATTTAAATGCATGTCTACATATGTCAAGGATGTGCCCCCTAAGAGCCATTAGGGCCCTCCCAACCCTCAGACATGCATGAACTCATATATTCAAGCGCTCTGTCTTTTTTCTTCACTCCCTCCCAGCATACAGAGGGGCAGTAATACTGCCTGTATATCTGGTCCACCTCCACTGAAATCCCTGTAAGCAGTAGGAGCAATGCAGCGAAATGGGCACGCGGAAGCTGTCATGGCTGACCCAGGTCCTGGAACCTCTGTCTCTTCCAGGCTGGGACCCTGCCAAGTCAAAAGCTGAGCTTGTCCTAGAGGCGGATACTCCTTTACTTGTTGATCCTGTCAAGTTACCTAACCCAGCTTCGGATGGGTCTTGGGGTGCAGGGTAACCCCCATGACATCCTAAAATGAGCCTTGTATGCTTGCCTTCACTTCAGAGAGAGAGATTCAGGTGCGCAAAGCGAGTAACTTGGTTTTCAAATTAGAAAGCATTATCATTGTGACCCTGAGAAACCAGTGGTAAATTAGAGAATCCGCAAGGGATACTGTTCAATATAGCAGTCAGCCCCCAGGTCATCCCTAAAAAATTTATTGGGGTAGCGATTGAAGTGAGAATAGTGTTGGAGCAAAAGGTACACATTGTGGTAACAGAGAGGTAAACCGCTTTCAATAGGACCTACAAAACATTTCCAAGAGAGTAGTGACAGTGGAAATGATGTTTGAAATACACAAGCAAGACATCAAATACTTGGTGGCCGAGATGACCCAATTGGGAGGAGGTAGATAATACCAATACTGAGGATAGAAGGTACATATAATCAATTGATCAAGGAAAAATAACTTATGAATTATAGAGATGCCTGAATGGGCAGAAGGGCAGAGTGTGAAACTGTTTTTGGAAATGTTGATTGGGGACACGATAAATCTCAAAGGGCTCTCGGAATTCTTCGCTGTAGAAAAGGTTCATGAAGCACCTGTGCTGCTGCCAAGACCCATCTAAGACCTACCTCAACAAGATTATTGCACACTTACTTAAATACCGGAACCATGAAGTAATTTCACCAGCAACAAGAAAACAAGAACCGCTGTGGACAGAGAATGAAAAAGTGCTCCTCTTTACCAACTCTACATAAGCAGTGTAGAAGCAGAGGAAGTCTGCTTCCTAGCACATCTGAGAGGGGTGGCAGAGGGGAAGATGAGTCATTTTCTGTTGCATGGGTCTGGATTGAAGGATGGTGGAGACTGTGAAGTGAGAAGTTGACGCCTAAGCGAGGTGCCATCAGGAAGAGCAGAAAAGGAAGAAGGCATGAGCAAATGTAGGAGATGGCCATCACCGATATATATGTGAACTGCGGAGGGCCGTAATGGAAACCAACCATGAAAAGAACAGTGAGATTGATAGGACGGGATAATGGCCAAGCCAAAGAAGGGAACCTGGTATGTAAATATATAAGGAAACTGAGGTCAATATTATGTCAAATGGGGTATCTGCCATCTAACAATACACGGTTTGATTGCCCCAAGTGATGTGGAGTAAGGGGGTGACTTTTCGTGGAGTAAACCCCAGATTTATATGGATTCCAAATACAATGAAGCCTAGTTGAAGCTACAATGAGGGAAGCGAGGAGTGGGTTCTTGAGGATGGCTGGCCAAAGGACAAATTATGTTAAGATTCAGACAGCTGGGTGAGTTGGTAATTGTCTATCCCAGTGTTTGGCATTTTCGTGCAAAAAGGGCACAGATTTGAATTACCAGAGTTATGTTGACAGACACATTGTGCAATGGTTTAGCAAGTATTTGAATGCCTGCTACACAGAAGTCTGAGGTGGGGGATTTGTGGTTTCTGTCAACAAATTGTTTTTCATATCTGCAGCAGGGAAGATACAGATGGCAAGGCATAATTGCATAATACCTGCTTCTTACTTAATGGACGCTTTAGGGCATGGCCAATACATGACATGATTAACTCAAAATTGTCTTCTGGAACTTAAATAGAAGAAAGCAGGGAGTAGGTACGGAAGGGATAGAGAGCACCAAGCTGGTTATGGTTCTGCAGCAGGAAACACACCCGGGTAACAACAAGTATTGAATGGGATCTAAACGGCCAATCAATTTCCAAGGGTCTACTGGTAACAACTCAGAATTTCTTATCATAGGCAATGTAGGGCGAGTCATTTCAAAACTGATATTGTACAAGTGTTTAATAAAATTGATGCGGGGGCAAAAAATGTCAGTTGTGGCTGGTAAGTGGAAAGCCTATGTATACAGAAAGCCAAGGCCCAAGAGGAACACGCAACGTGGACTCTCATGAAATTGTCTATTTGGGCATAGAGAGCTGAATACCAAGCTCTAGTAGGCAATGAAGAAAAACACAAGTCTTGGGTACCCACAAAGGGCTATATGAGGTAAGCAGCAAGCAGGACAGAGTATTAGTGTGACTTAGCAAAAGGGATGGGGAGACTATGTGGATTGAGTAAGTAGTTAAAGCTGAGAGGGAGGTAGTAAAAGTAAATATGAAGGTGGCACAAACTTTCATGTCTACTTTCAGTCCTTCTACAGCACTAGCAAGGGGTAGGAGACAGATCACTGTGACTTTGTTGCGAATTTAAAGACTTTAAAGCAGACACATGTGAACAGGGAGTCTCTAGAGTTATATTTAAAAGTTGAAGAGGTAGCTGAGGCTACGACCCAGCTCCAGTGTGGAAAGGCACTGGGCCCAAACCGTCTATGCACTGAATTATGTATGTGTGTTTCAAGAAAGATGTAGGCCTCGGTGCTTCAACTGTTCGAAACAGCAAGGAAGTAACAGATATTGTCAGCTAATCTGCACTTATCCACTATTGTGTTCATTTACAAAACTGGAAAGCCAGACTATAAGTGTACCTTGTTAAGGCTAAAATCCTTGCCCAAGTCAGAAGCCAAAGGGGCACTGCCAGATACCATCTGCCTAGAAAGAGGCATGAGGCGAAGTTGCCCCTGTCACCAATGTTGCACTGTTGTTATCATTAGCTCCTAAGCCCCCTGGCAAGTTGGATTAAAGGAGACCTCTTGCTGAGAGGCTTCAGACAGAGCAGGGAATTGGGTGAAGTGTAAACCTATGCAGATGACATTGTTTTATACTTGGCAGACCCAGAGCAATCCATTGAAAGACTGCTCGAGAATTTTTAGGGTGTTTGGTAGACTCTCATATTTCAAAGATAAAATTGATATTGCACCCTTTCAAGAAGTGGAGATCAAAACATTATTTCTACTGCCCTTTTGAGGTCAAGAATCAGGGTTTTAGCTATTTAGCTACATGTGTGAAAAAGGACAGGGAGGGTCTCATGGCTTCGAACCTATTTAGGGTAATAGTGAAGTTTGGTGAAGATGTTCAAATATCGAGAAAGCTTCTACTTTTACTTGGGGCTCTCCACTAAATGATAGTGCTCCCCTGGTTTTTATACATACACAAGAACACACTATAATGGATACCACTGGAAGTTTTTAAAATAAAAAGATAGCTGGGATATTCTGCACAATCTTATGGGAATAGGGCACTGCCGGAATGTGTCTGACAATGCTCAGTAGGGTAATGTACGATGCAGAATAGCCTTACTGACTCTGCAAAATATTATTGGGCATCTGACTTGGTGATCGTAAAGAGTAGGTTTTTGTGCCAGAGTAGTAACCCTCATTGTCGATAATATGACATGCACTTGGAAAAGAGGGATGCTCGAGGATATAATATGAAGAGAGGACCTCACACCTATTTCTGGGGCACATAAAGACAATTATGAAGGCTTGGAAAATAGCATCCTAAGACTGGATTGGAAGAACACCCTGACCAAAGCCACACCTCTGAGGATAAATGCGCCTTGAGGCAATTAACATAGTTGTATGGGTTTAGGTAGTAGGACCTTTTTGGAATCTCCACATTAAGGGATGTTTGTTGGCAGAATGGGCTTGAGACATTTGATCAGTCACACCCTGAATACTCATTGGCAGATATGTAACTGTTCAAGTAACTGCAACTAAAACATGCCATATTAAAACATAAGCAACAGTTTGAGAGCATACAGCACTGTTCCTCGATACAGAATAGTATATTAGCATAACAACAATGCCTACTATAAAGGAACGATGCTGGAATGCCTGGCGTCCTGGTGTGGGAAGAGCTGGGATCAATGGAAGCTACACAGTGCAAAGAATCACTATTGTACTCAAGGGAAGTGGCTCAATCTGGACCTGGTTCAGGATGAAGATGCTGCACAGAATATACTATAAAATACAAATTTTAAAAACTCAGGATAGATGACCTAGTATAATGGGGATGCGGGCAGACGTTCAGCTTTTTACACAGTACGGCAATTCCCCATGATCCAAAGGTTCTAGATGGAGGTAGTTGACCATTTGTCCCTGGCCTTGGGTAGTGAGATTGAAAATAGAGCAAAAACTATGCTGTTCAGCATATGGGGCCATTATGTTCCACTTAAATGCATCAAGTGCTGTGAAATATTGGTCTCTGTCACGTAACAAACAACACGGGAGGCCCAGGTGATTATCGAAGGTAGGACTTTATTATATTATGGCTGGTAAGGTAGTACATACAACTATGGGGAGGTTCTGCTCCGTCCTTCTCTCCTGCCGCCTTGGCTCCGTTCGTTGGTTTGTCTCTGGCGTCGGTCTTCCCCTCGGGTAAAACACAAGGGAGAGGCGATTAATACCTTAACTGACGTTAATACTTCCCACCATTATTTATCTGCTCCCTCCCTGCTATTGCACTAGAGGTGTCGTTGCGGGCTAACCGTGTTACATCACACGATATGGGGGCAGTACGGGACCGGTTAGTGGGGTCGTGTATGAGTGGGAACAGCGGGTAGGCAAATGGCGCAGGGAGAGATAATCCTCTCTCATCCCTTTACTATGCGTGCCCCTAACCTGACCCAGTGGACTATACCAGCTCTCTGGCCTATAAAGGCCTTCAATACAAACCCGTTTGTGGGGAAAAACAATAAAGCAACCGGTCCTTTACCCTAGGGTTTGTGGGTCGCGTTATTTGCCCAAAAAGAACACCTGGGTGAAAACCCACCCTCCCAACAGTCTCCCGGTCGTACGGGTCACTTGCCTGTAGCCGTGGCCCTTTGAGTGAGCCACGGCTGCCTCGTCTGAAGCACCTTCCCTTGGGTAGACCTCGGTCTCTGCACGGCGGTTTTGGCCCTCCTTCTCTCCTGGGATTGTGGTCTGCGTCTCCCGGTCCTCAGCTCTCGTCTCGCTGTCGGTTTCTGCGCACGCTTCCTCCTTGTCTCCTACTGCCTCTGCTGGTCTCGATCTCCTTCCCTCGCCTCCTTCACTTGAGTCCGACTCCTCTTCTGGGTCCGGGCTCCGCCCTTCTGTGGATGCGAAGAGGATCTCCGCGGTGCCCCTGGGGCTTCCAAGGGCGGCTTCCGAGTGTGCCCTGTCACAGTGCCTCCCCACCAGGCATGGCCGATCGGGCCATGAGTTAGCAGCGGAACGGGAGAGGAAGTCCACATTGGTCTGCTGCGACCCGGGCCGATGAGACACCTGGAACGAAAAAGGTTATAGAGCCAAAAACCAACCTAACACACGAGCATTGGAGTCCTTGATCCTAGCCAACCACACAAGAGGAGCATGATCAGTAAAAAGAAGGAAAGGGCGCCCCTGTAGATAGTACTGGAGAGCCTGGACAGCCCATTTTATAGCCAAGCACTCCTTTTCTACTGTGGAGTATCGCGTCTCCCGGGGCAGCAGCTTGCGACTCAGAAAGACCACGGGGTGCAAGTCCCCAGAAGCATCGGGTTGTGACAAGACTGCCCCCAGACCCTTGTCAGAGGCATCGGTCTGCTGGGTGAATCCTTTGGCAAAGTCTGGACACCGAAGCACCGGATCATGGCACAACAGGTCCTTCAGTAGTTTGAAACTCTGCCGCTGTTCTTGTGACCATTCTCCGATGATGTTGGGAAATGCTTTTATCAACATGTCAGTTAGGGGAGCCGCCCCTTCAGAAAAGTGAGGAATAAACCTTCGGTAGTACCCCACCAAGCCTAGGAAGGCCTGTATTCCTTTCTTTGTGGTGGGAGTGGTCAGGGTCCTGATGGCATCCTCCTTGTCCACCTGTGGACGTATGCATCCCTCCTGTATATGGTAACCCAGAAAACGTATGGAGTCAGTGGCAAGCATACATTTGTCTGGGTTTGCATTAAGTCCCGCTTGCCTTAAACTGTCCAGTACCGCTTGAATATGGGTGACATGTTGATCCCAGGTGTGGCTAAAGATCACGATGTCATTCAAATAGGCGGTCGCATACTCGTGGTGAGTTCTTAACACCACATCCATCAGCTGCTGAAAAGTGGCCGGTGCTCCGTGAAGGCCAAAGGGCAGGACCCTAAACTGATATAGCCCTGAAGGGGTGGAAAACGCTGTCTTCTCCCGGGCTAATGGTGTCAAGGCTATTTGCCAATAACCTTTTGTCAGGTCCAGGGTGGAGAGATACCTGGCCATTCCCAGCTGTTCTATCATCTCATCCACCCGTGGCATTGGGTATGAGTCGAAGCGGGACAGTGTGTTCAGCTGTCGGAAGTCCACACAGAACCGCACCGAGCCATTGGGTTTCGGCACTAATACAAACGGGGAGCACCAGGAACTGTGGGAGGGCTCTATAATGCCATCCCGTAGCATCTCCTCTAATTCTTTCTCCACCACCCGTCGCCTGGCTTCTGGGATGCGATAAGGACGTAACGGTTCTGATGTCATGTTGGACAAGGGGTGTCCTACCTGGTCGAGGGGAGAAGACATCCTGATAGTCTCCCACTAATGTGAGGAGGGATTTTCTTTGGACAGTGTCTAACTGGGTACCCATGGGAACTTCCTCTGAGGCGGGGCTCTTATTACCGGGTGGGAAAGGTATGACCAGTGGACGGCTGTCCGTTACCAACAGGGCAGCGGATGGCTCGGCCCCTGGGTTGGCGTCCTCTTCCCATTTCTTCAGCAGATGAACGTGATATATCTGACCTGACCTCCCCGTGTGTGGAACCGCCACCCTATAGGTGACTGGTGTGACCTGATCCGTGACTCTAAAGGGGCCCTGCCATTTTGCCAGCAGTTTGTTGTCAGAAGAGGGAAGGAGAAGGACTTTATCTCCCACATGAAAAGTCCTCAGAACCGTCCGGCGATCATAGGCCTTTTTATGTTTCTCTTGAGCTACCTCCAAGTTCTGCTTAACATCCTCCCATAGTGTGGCCAACCTGTCTTTGAGATGGGTGGCGTAATACAAGAGACCCCTCCCTTCGTCCTCCTCGTCCTCCCATCATTCCACTGCCATGTCCAACAGGATTCGGGGTTTCCTGCCAAATACTAGCTCGAACGGGCTATAGCCGGTCGAGGTTTGGCTGTGTGTTCGGATGGCAAAAAGAGTGAGGGGAAGCTGCTTGTCCCAGTCCCTTCCTGATTCAGACACTGTCTTTTTCAAAATGTTTTTGATGGTACGGTTATACCGCTCCTCCAGACCGTCCGTCTGAGGGTGATACACTGAGGTCCGTATCTGTTGGACTCCCAGCAGTCTGCATATCTGGGCCATAAGCCGAGACATAAAGGGAGTGCCTTGATCCATCAATAGATCCCTTGGAAAGCCCACCCGACTAAAGAAACCTAGCATTGCCTGGGCTACGCTACTGGTTGTCATACTGGAGAGTGGTATGGCCTCAGGGTACCTCGTCGCGTAATCCACCAACACCAATATATATTGATACCCCCGAGTAGAGGCAATCAGAGGACCCACGAGGTCCATACCGACCCTGGGAAAAGGAGTGTCGATTATAGGAAGAGGACATAGGGGTGCTCTAGGTATGTGGGAGGGATAAACCCGTTGGCACAGGGGACATGCCGCGCAAAAGCGCCTTATGTCAGAGAAGTGTTACAGCAAACAAATGATGGACGGAATGCTGACAATGCAAACATTCTCCCCCAGTCAAAAGATCTGGGTTAAATCCATCGTTCTTTTGCCCACTACGCCACCCCAGTTTGGACCCAGCCATATGCAAATCAGTCTTGACCCTGTGCCCCATGGGAACAGTCCAGACCGAACTGCCAGGCCAGGTCCTCCCTGGACCGGCAACAAGCATCCTGGGACCGGTTTCAGGGTATGTCACCCTTCTTCAGCCAGGCTAGCTTGAATCCAGTGGCACAGTGAGCAAGGGACCCACGTCTGGGCATACCCATCCCACTTAGGGCGTAAAAGTGTTACAGCAAACAAATGATGGACGGAATGCTGACAATGCAAACATTCTCCCCCAGTCAAAAGATCTGGGTTAAATCCATCGTTCTTTTGCCCACTACGCCACCCCAGTTTGGACCCAGCCATATGCAAATCAGTCTTGACCCTGTGCCCCATGGGAACAGTCCAGACCGAACTGCCAGGCCAGGTCCAGATCTCTGTACTGGGGTGAATGTATGACATTGTTCTGCATTCTGTCCATCAATTGTTGTTTTTGCATTTGTCACCCCGAGTGGGACGGGTATGCCCAGACGTGGGTCCCGTGCTCTCCATGCCACTGGAGTCAAGCTATCCTGGCTGAAGAGGGGTGAAACCCCGAAACCGGTCCTAGGATGCTTGTTTCCAGTCCAGGGAGGACCTAGCCTGGCAGTTCGGGCTGGACTGTTCCCATTGGGCGCAGGGTCAAGACTGATTTGCATATGGCTGGGTCCAAACTGGAATGGCATGGTGAGCAAAAAAACGATGGATTTAGGTCCAGATGTCTGTACTGGGGTGAATGTATGACATTGTTCTGCATTCTGTCCATCAATTATTTTTGCATTTGTCACCCCGAGTGGGACAGGTATGCCCAGACGTGGGTCCCGTGCTCTCCATGCCACTGGAGTCAAGCTATCCTGGCTGAAGAGGGTGTAACCCCGAAACCGGTCCTAGGATGCTTGTTTCCAGTCCAGGGAGGACCTAGCCTGGCAGTTCGGGCTGGACTGTTCCCATTGGGCGCAGTGTCAAGACTGATTTGCATATGGCTGGGTCCAAACTGGAATGGCATGGTGAGCAAAAAAACGATGGATTTAGGCCCAGATCTCTGTACTGGGGTGAATGTATGACAATGTTCTGCATTCTGTCCATCAATTGTTGTTTTTGCTTATGTCAGAGAAAACACCAGGCCAATAAAATCGGCGTAGGAGGTACTCCTCTGTCTTTTCTCGTCCATAATGACCCCCGCCTGCCTGGTTGTGCGCTAGGTGGAGGACCTGGTTCCGGAAGGGAAAAGGGACTAGGAGCTGTCTCACCGTTTCAGTGGCCTTCTTAATCCTTCTATACAACAAACCCTTTGATATATAGAAACAGGGGCCTACCTGGTCTTCTTCCTCTGGTACCGTCTGGGCCCAGGCGTTCCCCAAAGAGGGATCATCCTTTTGTGCTGCCCTGAAGTTACGCGGTGTTCCCAGCTCTCCGTCTGCAACAGAGGAAGTAGAAGGGTTGTTAGCCAGCCCATTCAATATCACTATTTGGTTATGTTTTCTCTTTGTTACGTGTTTTTCTCTCCTTGTACAGAAGGCCGCTCCCTTCAGCCATGTGTGCTCTTCCTTGGCCCTAATGGCCATGGAAAGGAGAAAGGGGAAGTCTGCATAGTCCGTGCCTATGATCATCTCCTCCACCAGGTCAGGTATAGCACCAACTCTTATGATCTTCTCTTCACCCTTCTCCCCGAACCCTACATCGGCTACCGGGTAGACCTTCTGATCCCCGTGGACACAGGTGATGGCTACTCTCTCTCCACTGATGGGCAAGAACCCGTTCACGGGTGAGCACGGAATGGCGACACCCCGAGTCGATAAGGACTTCAGTGGGAATGCCATTCACAGAGAGACTTGGGTGATACGCCTCATTCCTGTCTCCTACCGAGAGTACTCACCCTTTGGTATACCCCACCTCCATCGGTTCAGCAGGGTTGTGTTTCTGTGGGCAGTTGCGTGCGATATGGCCCCACTCCGCGCATTGGAAGCACTGTGGTCCTTGTCCTCCTTCTCTTGTGCTGGGAGGGGGTAGGAATCTGGGATCCACAAGGGGCCTGGGCGGGGGAGTAGAGGGGCCTGGTGCGGAGAATCTCCATCTCAACCCCACCGGTTTAGGCATTCGTGGCATGAGTGACCGGGCTTCTGGGGCTCTTTGGTGGGCACAGGCTAACTCGATGGCGCTGGTGACAGTGACGTTAGGGTGTTGTTTCACCCACGCCTGGGTAGCTCTCGGGAGCCCCTCCAGATACTGTTCAAGCAGGATTTTGTCCATCACTTCCTCCATAGTAGAGGTATGGGGCTGCAGCCAGCGAGTGCCCAAATCCTGTATCCGGTAAAACAGGGCACGGGGATTGTCCTGAGGTAGCCACTTTTCCTTCCTGAATTTCATCCTGTAATGCTCCTGATCGTACCCCAGCCTCTCCACATTGCTTTCTTGATGGCTCCATAAGGGGTAGTTCCCGCTGGGTTGGCGGCCTGATAGGCCGTCTGTAACTCGCCTGACAGAAGAGGAGCTATGTATTGACCCCACCACTCGACAGGCCATTGCTCGGTGCCAGCGACGCGTTCAAAGTTGGTAAAGAAAAAGTCTGGGTCTTCCCCTGGCTGGTACTTTTGTAGCACGGAACTCAGTACATTGGGGTGTACCTTGCTACTGGCGATGGTATCCATCAAACGTTGGATGGCGGAATCCTGTACCACTTGATTCTGGGCAATGAGGCCGGCCTGTGCCTGAAGGGCTTCTTGTAGATGTTCCCGGTCTTTTTGCGCCTCGGTGGTCTGCCCTTCTACCACCAGTTGGAGATGATGCTGCCCTTCGGCTAACTGTTTCAACATGTCGTCCAGACTGATCGTTTGGGTCATGGTGTTGTCACGTGACGGGATAGGAAGGGAGATCCCACTTCTGACACCACTTGTCACGTAACAAACAACACGGGAGGCCCAGGTGGTTATTGAAGGTAGGACTTTATTATATTATGGCTGGTAAGGTAGTCCATACAACTATGGGGAGGTTGTGCTCCGTCCTTCTCTCCTGCCGCCTTGGCTCCGTTCGTCGGTTCGTCTCTGGCGTCGGTCTTCCCCTCGGGTAAGACACAAGGGAGAGGCGATTAATACCTTAACCGACGTTAATACTTCCCACCATTATTTATCTGCTCCCTCCCTGCTATTGCACTAGAGGTGTCGCTGCGGGCTAACCGTGTTGCATCACACTATATGGGGGCAGTACGGCACCGGGTAGTGGGGTCGTGTATGGGTGGGAACATTGCGTAGGGAGAGATAATCCTCTCTCATCCCTTTACTATGCGTGCCCCTAACCTGACCCAGTGGACTATACCAGCTCTCTGGCCTATAAAGACCTTAAAAAAAAACGTTTGTGGGGGAAAACAATAAAGCAACCGGTCCTTTACCCTAGGGTTTGTGGGTCGCGTTATTTGCCCAAAAAGAACACCTGAGTGAAAACCCACCCTCCCAATAGTCTCCTGCTCGTACGAGTCACTTGCCTGTAGCCGTGGCCCTTTGAGTGAGCCACACCTGCCTCGTCCGAGGCGCCTTCCCTTGGGTAGACCTCGGCCTCTGCATGGCGGTTCCGGCCCTCCTTCTCTCCTGGGATTGTGGTCTACATCTCCCGTTCCTCAGCTCTCGTCTCGCTGTCAGTTTCTGCGCACGCTTCCTCCTTGTCTCCTACTGCCTCTGCAGGTCTCGATCTCCTTCCCT
The DNA here is from genome assembly GCA_963921515.1 of Calotriton arnoldi. Classification (NCBI taxonomy): domain Eukaryota; kingdom Metazoa; phylum Chordata; class Amphibia; order Caudata; family Salamandridae; genus Calotriton; species Calotriton arnoldi. The sequence goes on along the minus strand of CAWUFW010005832.1, from coordinate 311,439 downwards.
CGCCTCCTTCACTTGAGTCCGACTCCTCTTCTGGGTACGGGCTCTGCCCTTCTGTGGATGCGAAGAGGATCTCCGCGGTGCCCCCGGGGCTTCCAAGGGCTGCCTCCGAGGGTGCCCTGTCACAGTCTTGTTGTATTAAACAGAGACATAACTAAGCTGTAGAGCAGTGCAGAGACCCTTACATTGAAACTGTGGTGCACAAACAAGGAAGGGATGGCCCAAGGAAATTTCTGTAAATCTGGGGTCCATGGATGAGCTATCTTGAATTGAGCTGAAAGGGCGATGTGACTTGGAAAATGAACACTAATGAAGTCTTACAGTTTGGGTAGAGGGAAAGGACCTAGCAAAGCAATGGAAATGAAAGGGACTCACTTGAATGAGACTTACAGTGGAGAAAAACTGCACATTGAGAAAATGGAGAAAAGGCGAATGCACTTTACCACTTTCTGTGAATATATATTGCAAAAAATAATGATTTGTGTTGTTATTGAATAATAAAATGTTAAACAAATAACCATTGACTGCCTCTGGACCCTAAGAAAAGTTACCACTCTATTTCAGTTAAGGGATTAGCACAAAAACAACTGCCACACTTTATCATCAAACCAGAGTGATGTCCTACTTAGATCTCTTCCTGTTAGCCCACGGAGAAGGAAGAAGCAGTCCCGGCTCCTGGAGGGAGTTCCCCCGGGCGGTGACGTGCAGCGGGGGAGGGGCAGGGTGGGGGGTAGTAAAAACCGGAATCCGGCCGAATCCAGGTAAGTTAGCAAATAAATAAATAAAACGAATTTCGTAGACTGCGAAGAAGTAGAGGCCATGACCATACTTATTATTTGCTCTGTGAAAGCAATGGCTAAGACCATGTAGCTGTACTGTGGAGGAAGGTCGCTTTCAAATGGTGATGCTCTTGTGAGTGTATATAGTACAGTGGCTCACAACTGAAAGGGACAGAGAAATGTTACTACAGTTTAGGAAGCTAATCTGAGGGAACAAGAGCTGAGCTGAAGTAGAGGATGATGAATATGCAAAACAATAGTTCACCAAGGACTCCTTCATCAAAGGAGTGCATGATAAATAGCACATGAAATTACTGAAGATAGTTAATGTAAAATCTAAAATCGACAGGCCACTATGTATGTGAACACCAATTTAATGTATGAGATTCATTGATGCAAATAGTCATAGAATCAAACCAACCAACGGACACAAGAAAAAGTGCTCAGTGTCCCCAGGGATCACACAGAAAGAATACATATAAATAGCTATCTATGCATGTGCAATGAAACAAATGACAAAACCTTTCAGAGTACCAACTTCTTTCATAATATTTCTATTGGAAATTGCCCTTACCAAAAAGTATTTATTTTTTGATGGTACTCTTATGTACAGTGTAAGGGTACTTCTATGGGAGCAATTGTTTGCTATGAACCTTTCTCACGCCTTTGATCATTGGTATGTTGTCTACAATACTAATCCTTTCCTAAGTTCCATTGTACTTTAGATATTTTACATTAACTTCTAAAGTAATATATTTAACTTTTTATCCTGCAGTTTCTTGATAAATGATTCCTTGCTGAACAGTTTTTTTTACATATTAATATTTACTCACTCTACCCTTGGCATATTGAGTTGCTCTTGTTTTTTAATAGTTTAGAACTCCAGGATGATTCACGAAGTCTGCCTGGACTCTCATCCACTCAGTAAAAAGTGGGAACAGTTACAAAAAAGTGCTAGGTTAAGGTGCAGAGGCAGTCATTAATTGGCAAAAAAAAAAAGTGCAGTGTCCAAAGTTTTTCCTAGGATCCTGGCACTGCCAAATTCCGATGTTGCCAAGTAGCAGGGCTGCCTAGTCTTTATTCCAGATCTTGCTTCTTTCACCACCATGTCACTGCTTTCCTTTATTGCACTTTTTCAGACTCTTTTATTTCTGCTTTCCTCTTGATTGTTAAAAACGAATGATGTAAAATAAGTCCCTTTCCCCAGCATGTTATGTTATTCGGATTTGTAGAGCGCATTATCACCCTGGAGGATATCCTGGCGCTGGGCAGATGCAAATCTATCCACACCTAGGGCCTAGTGGGGCTACTAGCAAAGCCAGGTCTTGCGGAATTCAAGAAGCGAGGAGGGGGATCTAATGTGTAGCGGCAGGTTATTCCATGTTTTAGGAGTGATGTAGAAGAAGGCTCGACTGCCGGATCTGGTTTTCCGTATGTAAGGAATTTGTGCTAGTAGGAGTCCGGATGAGCGGAGGTGTCTGGAAGGTTTGTGAACGCAGATGCGATTGTTGAGGTATATTGGGCTAGTGTTATGTACGCACCTTGAAAGTGTGGGTGAGGAGTTTGACTAGTGATCATTTGTGAATGGGGAGCCAGGGGAGCTCCTTCAGGTGTGGTGTGATGTGATTGTGGCATGGAAGATTGAAAGTGATTCTGACCGCCGAGTTCTGAATGGTCTACTGCCTTCTGATGACTTTTTTGCTGATCTTGGCATAGAGGGTGTTCCTGTAGTCCAGCTTGCTTGTGATCAGGGAATGTGTGACAGTTTTCCGGGTGCTGATTGGGAGCCATTTGAAAATCTTCCTCAGCATCTTCAGGTTAAGGAATGAGGCGAGGACGACATTGACTTGCGAGGTCATGTCGAGTTTGCTGTCAATGATGATCTGGAGGCTCTTTGCATGGATGGTTGGAGTGGGTGACGGTCTTCACTCTGTTGGCCACCAGGTGGAGTCCCACAGGCATGAGATCACGATTTCGGTCTTGTCAGTGTTTAGATTTAGACAGTTGGTCTTCATTCAGTGGGCGAGGTGATTTCAGTCATGGAGGCATTATACTTTTTCCGGGTATTGGGCGTCTTGTCCGTGAGGGAGAGAATGAGTGGCGTTTCATCGGTGTAGGAGAGGACGTTGATGTCGTGAGAGCGGATGATGCTGGCTATAGGGGATCATGTATGCGTTGTAGAATCTCGGGCTCAGGGAGGATCCTTGTGGAACTCCGCAAATTAGGTCTTGGGTGTCCGAGCTGGACGGTGCCAAGCTGAATGACTGGGTCCTTCTAATCAGGAAGGAGCAGATACATCAGAGCATGTGTCATTGGATTCCAGCGTCGTGTAGGTGTTGGATGGGGGTGGCGTGGGAGACTCTGTCAAATACTTCGGAGAGGTTTACGGAGATGAGGGCTGCCCCATGCCTACTCTGTCCAGAATAATGCGTGATGTCATCTGTGGCGCCGATGAAGTCAGTTTCCGTGCTGAAGTTGGGTCTGAAACCAGACTGAGTGGTGTTGAGGAGTTGATGGTCATGGAGGTATTTGGTCAGGTGTCTGTTAATAATTTTCTCTAAGACTTTGTCTGGAAATGGTAGCAGGGAGATTAATCTTTAGTTGGTGAGCGTTGAAGGGTCTGCTTAGGGTTTCTTTAGCAGTGGGAGGACAGTTGCATGTTGCCATGCATCTGGAAAGGTCGCTGAAGAGGTGGAGGCATTCAGATTGGGTGTGAGCATGGCACTGATGGGCTGCAGGCCTCTGGAGAAGGCTTGGTGGGGACAAGGGTCCGATGAGGTGTCCGAGTGGATGAACTTCATGGTGGCGGTAGTTTCTTCTGGGGTGATGACAAGCCATGTCGTTAGCATTGGTTCTTTGTATAAGATCGAGAGGTGTTCAGCGAGGTCTGTCGGGTCCAGTTGCAGGCTGAGAATGCTGTAAATGATAGTCATTTTGTTGCTGAAGAATTGAGAGAGATTGGTGACTGAGTTGGAGGCAGCTGATGGTGAGGTGAAATCCTTCACAGTGGTGAAGAATTCTTTGATTGGTGTAGGTGCTTGCATTGATGCGGTCCACCAGAGTGGTGCATTTGGTGGTCCGAATCATTTAGTGGTAGCATCTTAGGACGGATTTGAATGTGCTTCTTTCTCCATTGTCCTGGCTCATTCTCCGTTTGCGCTCCAGTTGTTTGCAGTGGTGTTTCATCAGTCTAAGTTCCCCTGTGTACGAACTGGCCTGGTGTCTGAATCTTGTTGAATTGTTGTGTTTGAGGGGGGCCAGGGAGTTGGCTCAGGGGGAGATCCAATTGTTGAAATTCTTGATGACTTGCAGGAGGCTGTTGCTGTGTTCAGGTCGGTGAGTGTTGAGAGCCGTGTTCCTTGTCAGTGATTCTGTTCTAGTCTTGGTGGGAAGGGCTGGCGGTTGTGCTTGTGTGTTGGACTGAGGCGGGGGTGCTGAACTTGATGTGGGGATGGTCTGTCCAGGGGACTGGGTGGGCTCATAAACCTGGATGTTGTCGAAGTTGGTGAAAATAGGGTTCAGGACGTGTCCAGCAATGTGAGCAGATCCCTTTACAAGTTGGATGAGGCCAGGCTTCCAAAGTCTTCAATAAGTGCTCTAGAGTTGGGGTCAGTATCTTCCAGATTGATGTTTAGGTCTCCACGTAGGATGTAATTGCTAGCATCGAGGACGAGAAAAACAATTAAGTCTGTGATGGTGTTGGTGAAGCTGGTGCACGGACCCGGTGGTCTGTAGATGAGAGTGCTGCTTAGGGTGAAGTTGGCTGTGACATGGAGCTTGAAAGACAGGTGTTCTATGTTGGAGAATTATTTGTCCGTGTATGTGGTGCAGCTGGCTGTGTTCTTGTGGATGATTGTGCTTCTACCTCTGGGCTTGTGAAGACTATCTTACCTATAATCTTGTAGGCAGGGGTGGCTGTGGCGATGTCAGGTGCCAATGCAGGATTCAGCCAGATTTCTGTGATGAAAAGTAGGTCAGGGGGATTGTCATTCATCAGGTCCTAGTTCTCTGTGGTGTTTTTGGTGAGTGAGCGGGTGTTAAATTAAGCACTGTGTAGTGGGCAGCTTTACCGACCAAAGGTAGGTAAATACAGCCCAAGTAGCAAATAAGTTATATTATCACTCAGTATTTAAACTTGTAATTCCTATTTTATGGGAAAAGGTGCTCATTTTGCTTGCGATATGAAACAAGATAAGAAGGTTGGTCTAGTCTTCTGATTGCAGGTTTTCTGATGTTTAGATCTCTTGTAATTCTATGAGCACCTAATGCAACTTACTGACGATAGGGCATTTCGTACCCATTCATTTTTTACTTTGGATGTAAACAACCTTGTTCTATGCAACTGGCTTAGCAAGTAAATAATTTTATGTCAAATGAACACAATGATTGGCATCTCTCTTTACCTTTCTGTAAACAGAATGCATTGGTTTGTTTGCAGGTGAGACTAAAGGTTGAATCAACTGGGCACGAGTTTAAAAGCTTTGTTGTATCCGTGTCTCTTCCTCCACAGCTGTCTGTCAGAGAGGTAAGTTATTGAATGATTTTCAAACTTGCTGTAAACTGTGATAGATCAGTGGTCAGGAACTCTATTCACAGAATATTTGAAAAGGAATTCCTGCAAAGTGCTTTAATGGAAACCTTAGAAAATCGCACCCTCGGATGAATATATGTGTTGCTGTTAGAAGTGGGCAAACCACTGAAAGAGCTTGGACCCTCGAGCCCAAAACGAACCGAGCTTTAATTTGACTTCTGCCTGACCCCCTCGCACTAACCTAATGTGCCAAGAATTTAAGAAAAAACATTAACGTTTGATGTAAAGCAGGAGAAGGAAGTAGATACCCATCTAGTGGTTGAGTGGCACTATCTGAAATCAGGAAACCTGGCTTCCCCCACTTGACCAAATTGTGTGATCTTAGGCAAATATTTTATTTCAGTGTGCTTCCTTTTACTGTATTGCTTTTGAGAACAGTTTGAAATACGTAAGTTCAGGTTGTGTGCTCTTGTTTCTGATTTAAATAGACTATAATGTTACACATAAAAATCTAGGCCACATAAAGGGTGCAAATGACAACTGACTTATCTCTTAATTCACAAAGGGCATTTTTGTTATGGTAGGGGTCGAATGAACACTAATATTTTTAATTTCATGTTTAAAAACTGTCACAGTAAATGCCTCTCAATGCAGAGATATACTGATGTACTAAGTTGAAACGCTTCTGCATGTTAAAGAAATACTCTTTTTTTCAATTTAAGCCTTTATCATACTTTTTATGTTGTGTATGCTGCACACTTTGTGACAAACATTTTCAGGGCTCAGATTGTGCAAGGACTCTTAGAGCCCAGCTAGCCCCTTTGCTCAGCTCTGGCTCGACTTTCCTTGTTAATTTGTTGACTCGTCCACCTCTAGATGTTGGTTACTGACGGTGGAACCAGTCCAGCGGTGGTAAGCAAGTTCAAGCTTATTTCGGGTCAAGGCCCATAAAATTTAAAACTTTGTAATCAGTACTTCAAGAACCATATATGTACAATACAGTTAAAAAACTCTTAAGTATGCAAGGCTATAGTGTTACCTAATTTTCCGGGCAAGGAGACAGCAAAAAAATTGAGATCTTAAACACCACAACTCTCGAAGTCTCAGTCTTTACCAAGTTTTTATTGTGGACCCCCTCAATCACTGTACCGATATTTCTTAATAGTTGCTCAGAGCAGGTCTCATCATCGTCCCACTTTAAACAACGATAACATTGCTTTGCGTGGCCATTCTCTGCACCCCATTTACAAGTAAAATATTTCAAAGGTAAAATGCTTGTCTTAAAATTAAGGGACAAAACTCTGTCTAGCAACGGTTCCACCTTGTCCAGGTAGGTCTCCCCGAGTTGGGTGTGCACTTACGTGTTAAAAATACCTTAATAAGGCTCCCTTGGGTGATTTTTGAAAGCAAAGTCTTCAAGATTTTTATGTACTGATATTTGACCTCATGGACCTTTTGGTAACAAAACTGATCAAATTTGTTTAAATGGATATGTAGGCCGCTAGGTTTCTTGGAAACTAATAAAGAGTAGTTAATAAACAAGACGGTTGGTTACATTCTTTCGGTCACAATCATTCTGTTATTGCTCTTACAAGTATTACCTTTCTCTCCCACCTAATTGACATACAAGGGAAAGGACACTGAAGCCAATGAACAGCCTTGCCAGATGTCTTTAGTAACAGGGAAAGGCTTGGTGGTTTCTCCTGCTGGTCCCCAATGTACTATAGCAAACATCTCATGATGAAACCATACAAGAAAATGCAAGACATGAGCAGGGTGCCTAAATCATTCAGTGCGCTTCTGAACAGATGCCTGCGGACATTAACAGAGGCAAACCACACATCTACAAACACCACATAAAGTAGATCTTGTTATCTTCAACCCAGGTTTCTGCCCTGGTGAGCAGTACACATGAAAATATTTTCTGGATATTCTCTATCAGGTGATAGTTATGCGGATCATTTTGATCACCCTTCTTAGATAGAGGCACTGTTTCTGCTCCTAACCAGGTTGGAAAGGAGGAAATGTAACTAAAGCAGAGTGTGGCAGTGCACTGTCATTTATAGGCAGCACATTTTGTATTGAACTTGCGACTACATTTGCACAGACATACAGTTTCACTAATAATACTATATTGCACACAAATGATAATGTGTGGAAATCGAGTTTCAGTGAATATTTGTCCTTTGTGCATCACCAAGGGAAGTGTGTTGCTTGATTTGTTTTGATTCTATTAAAATCTTTGCTTCCATCACACTTTAGAATTATAAAAATGTGCTTAATTTTTGCTTTCTTAGCTGCTGAATGTGTACAGTTTATTTACGGGTATTTATATTTTTTTGTGTGTTACAAAAAAGTACATCCTACATACTTTAGGTTCGCACACCTTGTAACCCCGCAAGGTTGTCACATAATTAGCTTTACTTTTCTTTCTCTGACTTCAAATAGAGAGGAGTTTGTAAACACTGATCCCTGTCTTAAAAGTAAGCAGCGATTTGTCAGATGACATAGCCTGACATTTGACCTGTCTTTAAAGAGCAGTAAACGTGACAAGTTAAATACAGAGTTTAAAGACATCTTTATTTCTGGGACTTTCACGACCCACCAAAAATACGCTCATGACCCACTGTTTGGAAAGCACTGCTCTAGAAGATTTTGCTACCTATTATTTTCTCTTGATGCCTTTTTTAGGTCTCGCCTACGCAGCGCGCATGCGCTGCGTAGGCAAAAAGACCTTTAGCAATCGCTTCGGCTTTTCAGCCAAAAACGTGCACGCGTTCCATTGCCTTCAATGGCAACGCGTGTACGTTTGGCGATTCACTTGCGGGAGCGAGCGGCGCCATATGGTAGCAACTATCGCTCCTGGCGCTGCTCGCTCCTGCAAGTGAAACGCTTTCACTGTTGCCGACACTTTTTTTTAACTTTTAGCGCGCGCGCGCTTGTTTTACTTATAGAAAGTATAGGAGTCACGCCAACATCAGCGCTGATCTCCTATCTTCACGGTGTGAGGACAGCAGCTGCCGGAGGTCTCAGGCGCTCCTCCTTTCAGCATGCTGTCCCAGCCTCATTTCCTCCGGCCGGACGCTCCTGTTTACTGCTGCACGGGCCTCCTTCTGGTATGTTTTATTATCTTCACGGTGTGAGCACAGCAGGCTAAGAGGGGCCTGTCTCTGGACTCTGCCATTGCTGGGGAGCAGCAGCTGCAGGACAACCAACCAGTGAGTACGGGCATAGGCTTTCCTTAATAGCCGTGTCGAGCAGGCCTTGGGACGTTCGCTTGTTTTATTTACGCTGTGCTGTTACCACACTAACTGCTTTCTCATTGATGGCAATGGGAACATGTGGGTCTTATTGATGGTTTCTTCTATAGATGGCTCAGTGCTGCCCTAGAACTACACCTATGTGTTGGTGTTTAAATTATACTACAACTGTGCATTGTCTGCAGACAGCATGCTTTTATAGTTTGGTCGTCTGCTGCCACTCTCCTGATATACCTCCCTCAGTTTGTAAAACACTGGCGAAACGCGTCCTTCCATTTTTTTTTTTTAGAGTTAGATATAGCGCGAACTTGACCCGAAGGTATCAGAGGCTTTACATGAGCACCGGTTGCGTTACAGACGGCCGCATTAATTTTTTTGTTAGGCACGGGGAGATTAAGTAATCCTTCACAGGATGTTGACCGTCCCTGCCAAGACTCAAACCCGGTTTCCCCAGCTTCGATGTAGAGCTCTCTAGCCGTTAGGCCACATCCTCTCCCTTCCTTATGCGGATACCCTGGCTGCAGCGAGCAGCCTTGAATTGCCGCGGCGCTTTTAGTGTTCTTAGTGTGTCATAGCGTGGCACTGCCTCACATATGGAGCACATTGAGCAGCTCCCTTGAGTGGGGCCAGTTGAATTAGCAACCAATTCCTGCTGTGTACTCTTGTTGCTTCTCTTGCAACATGCCCCCTGCCCTAGACTAATTACTGAAATCGCCTCAGCCCGAGCACACTTCACCTGTTGTTCATTAACCAGGAGCTCATTGGCGCGCCTCCTCCGACAATATACGAATATACAAAATATTTGCGTATTTTGCTGTGACTGGGAGTGCACGCGCGGTTTCCCTGCTTGAGAATACGGAGCGTGCTTCCACGTGGTTGGAAGCCAGTGCTTTTACAGTGGCTTCACCAGTGACATCGCTGTTGTCAAGCAACTCTTCCCCTCCCCCACCGCTGCGCAGCAGGCCGGCTATCGCTGCTGCGTAGTTCTGGTTGTCTGTAAAAGTATGGCGAGCCGGCCAACCACGTGCACCTTTCTTAGTCTGGCAACATTCAAGACCCTCGCTGTGTGGGGTCATAGTGTGCCCCGAGTTCAGCTTTATTGACGTGTCTGTTGAACTCCCTGGAGACGTTAGAGGGGAGCCCATACAGAAATCTGTCTTGCACGAGTGAAAGATCTCAGAGGATTCGTTCGAGCCATGGGTTAAACAGTGAGTCCCAGGCTTCTCACAATCCGCTGTTCTGAGCTGTCAGTCTCTTTCTGGCATCCTGATGTTGCACTGCCCAGCTAAACACTATGGTTGCATGAACAAGAGTGTTTTGTTTGGCAGTGACCGTAGCATTTCACGACCTGTGACATTTGTTTATTTACTTGGGAAGGGTATATTTTTCATTGTACTTGGTAGCTTCTCAATTGCCAAGTTTTCTTTTTCTGTCATTTATATCGTCCCTTAAGACTATCCACCTTTGTAATATCTTTAAGAAACTGTATCGGTTTCACTGTGCAGGAGTCCAGGAGCAGTTTTAGCTGTCCAAAGTGGCCCTCGTAAATGTTCAAAATTTAACACATGGTTACATTTAAGCGTGATGTCCAAACTACTTTAGCCCTCGTTGTGCCACAAAAATATAGTAACCCTTTTCACCAGCAATAGTACTGCGTTAAACATTTTTATATTCTTTTTAATAAGGTTGTTCAGTTATACATATCTTAATTATAGAAAAGGTAACAAAATGCTTACAACACTTTTTACTATAACTTTGCTACACACAAGCCACACTTATCTACAACATAGCTTAAACATAATAGCAAAGCCAATAGCTCTGGATAAACACTTACAAGGTCCCAAAGGCGAGACCTATTGGCTGTGCCAATGCTTGTTTTATTAGTAATTTGTAATCTCCCCTTAGCTCTTCTATCTCCTCATATATTACTTTTAATAGCTGAAAACAGTGAAACATTGACTGATTTGATCACTTTGTCAAGCCAATTGTGTGATTCTGAATGGCTGGCCCTCCATGAGGTAGCAGGTTGAGTTAAGGAGGGCACTGTGTGCTCAAGCACTGCAGAGTCTAGTTCTATGTAGTGGTGCAGCTGTAGCTTTGGGAGATCACTCCCACCCCCCCAAAATCGTGGTTATAAAATTTGTTATTAGGGGTAGCGTAGAGCCTCGCTCAACCTCTTCTCATTTTAGCTTCCTACGATTGTTGAAAACGTAAACATTATTGTGGCTTTTGAGGCATGTTGATGGCGACATGAAGGCGAGTTGTGACAAATACAACATTACATGGTTGCTTTCTGGGCGCACCTCTATCTTCATGTCAACCTTAAAACTGCAGCGAGGCTAATCCACCATTACATAGGCAATTATGTTTTTATGAAATCCATTATTAAAGGTGTAATCTCTGGGGGAATCAAATTTGGATGTACCATTACAGGCTTGAAGACCATGCTTGAGTGTTAACTGTGCTGACTGATGTCCCATACTTTAGCGATTTTTAATATCCCTACTGACTAAAACAGGAACTCCTGAATCCAAGTCGTCTTCTTTGGTGATGTCTGTAATCATTATTTGGTTCAAAGTTGGTGTTAAAGTGCCTAGCTACCACTACCATAGGCCTGCATATGTCATCTTTATTGGTTTGTTGTATATTTGGGTGAATCACCAGTATAGTTTTTACCCCCATCATAAACATTAAAAATGTTAGTTTCTTGCATGTATTAAAAGATAAAAGTAACTCTTGAATGTCTTGGTGCTCTCTGTTAATTTCACGAACCCTACAAATCGAATTAATATGCACCCAGATCATTAACCCCCCTAATGATCTGCTTTTTGTTGGCTTACAACCCAAATATTCACAGCAATGTGCCTTGTGATAAACTGAGTTGCTAACCTAGGTTTCCTGAAAAATGCAAACTGAATGTTTATCTACAAAATTGCACCATTCAGAGTTACCCAGTTTACGTACTAGACCAGTAACAGCCCTGCTTGGTAGAATTTATGTCACCCGTTCACAAGAGCTTCCCCACTCCGTCTTCATTGGCATTGTTTCCATGCTGGAAAACTCCTGTTGGGAAATATCTAGTGTTTGAGCATTTTGTTGTTTACGATGCAAGTTCTTGAGGGCATACAGGGGGCCACTGATGCTTATCTGTATCTTTCGATCTCAGGTTTACTAGGAGCATGGCATTGTTGCCTACAGCAAGGATTGTACCAGCCATTTACCTTCCATATGATTGCCTCAGTTTTTAATGATAGTCCTGTTGACATTGTTTATAATGTGTATGTGTTGCCAGCCTCATGGTTATTCTATTGGCTGAACTATTAGTAATTTCCCCAACTATTGTATGCAGGGTCATGTAACCCTTATACCTCATAAAACTGTCGGGCTTGCAGTAGGATAATGGCCCTCCCGCATGTCCCCTCAAGCAATCGGTGTTCGTGTCTGCTGCTTCCAGATTTTCGGGTCTCTTTATACCTTCCTCCTGATGATTTTCAATGGAGAGGGAATCTGCTGTGCTGTCTTTCATAAATGCACTGTAAAGCACCAACATGTCTCTGTCAGAGTTGCGTTCGAAATGCCAGTGAGACTAACCAATTCTGCTTCCATCTTCCTTTCAAACTTATTCAGATCCAACCAGGCAGTGTTAATCACTACGCATAGTTCTCCAGACAGCAGAGTGGAACATTCCTCCCTACTGTGTTTCAGTTATTTTTGTTAGTGTGACTAATATATGCCTGCTGTTAAAATAATATACCAGTCTTGCACAATCTATTAGCTAGCATCACCATTCAAAATATTAGGTTTCTAGGCCCTAAGCCTTGCACATAGCACTCTACATTAGTTAGTGCCTCACATTATCAGACAATTAGATGTTTTGTGTGCAACTTATGTATTATCATGAAAACCTTACCACATACGATAATAGAGCATTCCTGTAACATAAATAGCAAATACAACATTAGTATTGCTTGACTCAAGGATTTGTTCTACCCAATAAAAAAGCAGAGAAGTAAACGAAAGGCCATTATCAAGAAGGACCTAAGACTAGCAGTGGATCTGAGAGACACCAACTCCAGCAAAAGCAGCAGCTCTTGTCTCGCCATCTTCCTCTGGATCTGCTGCCTCAAAACCTTTTTAAGGGCCCCTTCCCCCGTATCGCCAGCTTCGGGGGGGAAGGATCTCCCATTTCTCCACCAATTGTCAAAAGATAGCATTGGCTTTCTTGATGTTATCCGCAGGTGCTATGCGCGCTCACTTGTGTCTTCCCCTCCAGAGTACTTTCCTCCTGCGATCCTTCCTCTCTGGCACATGCCACAATCTTGAAGGCAGAGTTTCTTGGTCGCTGAGCAAAGAGTTATGTAAGTGGTGCCCTTGGAGGATACAGACATTGTATTTTACTCCTTCTACTTCTTGATCTCCAAGTAGATCAGAGGCCTGAGGCTCATCTTCAAGCTCTGCCTCTTGAACTTTTTCATTTGACGGAGTAAGTTAAAAATCCAGTCCTTCAGTCAGGATCTTTTGGCCCTCAGCGTCGGGAAATGGTTTAGGGTCCTTGAAGCTCCAGGGCACCCACTTTAATCTGCCAATTATACCAGACCATAGGCCTTCAATGTGATTAATCATGGGGTTTCAGCATTATCATTTTGCAAATTTTCCACTTGATCTGATGGCCGTGCTCCGAATATTTTCGAAGGTGCTGGCTGTGGTGGTAGCTTAACTCAGGAAGTTGGGAGTTTCCAAACTGCGTACTGATTGGTGAAGATGTGGTCTCCCGCGTTGGCTACAGAAAATCTTCAGTGCACCATCATCATCCTCCTGCACGATTTGGTCTTTACTGTCAACACCCATACGTTTCCCTTTGTCCCTACACGGAAACTGACTTTCATTGGTGTGGTATTGGACAGGGCCAAAAGGCTTATTCCTCTCAGAGGATTTTAGTTACTCGGGATATGATCCTGATGTTTGTTTTCCACTTTTTACTTGGATTTTTGATTTTCTCCTATTTCACCATGTTTGTAGCAATCTGTAAAGGAGTTTCTGCACTGTACTGTAAGCTGGATTTTATGCAACAGATTGCACAGAGCTGAATGCTATTTATTTTTTATATGTCCAAATATTTGCTTGCCATTGAAAAGTTACTTAAGTGTGTTGAGAAAATAAGTGATTAAAATGGGGTTTCATTTATATTTTGATTATAACAATGACTTAAAATACAAAGATTTCAGATTGTGTTTATTTGCTGAGATTGACCATTTACTATTTTCTCTTTCACTTCTTGCCTTCCACAATTTTCTCTCCCTTGGTTTGACAAAAATGGCATACAGCATGCTGTTTGGTTACTGGTAAAAAGGAAATGGGGTGAGTAATTTGAAAGCAAACTTTTATAGCGCTTCTACAGCGACTGTACAGTACTAATTGCGATGAAAAGTGGAGTTGTTGTTTATTTTGCCTATATTTCGGTATTCTTGTTCTTAACATAAACTGCAGATGTTAATGAAAGTAAATGATATAAATGAAATGAAAATACATTGTATAAAGTGGGCCTATGCCCGTGGGCGTCTTGGCGCTGCCAGTTTAGCTAGAAAGGGGAAGGGAAAAAGAAGAAAAAAATAAACACTGAAGAAGAACTAAACCTAAAGATTAAAAAGCCATTTTAAACTGATCGTACTTTGTTTGCTGCTGATGGCTTGATGCAAAAGACTGAAACTGTACCTATTGCCTTCACCAGAAGTTGGCGTGTTCTTGTTTTTCCCGCTAGCCCTGTTCTAGTGCAGTTTCAGAATGTACTGTACAATGTAACAGGTGAAATAGGTATATATAGGAGGGTCGCAATGGGTACTATCGACGGATCATCTGGAAAAGTCTCTAGGAGGGAGGAAATCTTAGTATGAGGTGTGCAGTTGTTGGAATCATTGGAAAAGCATGCCAATGCATGACATGTTTTAGGTACAGCTGAGTATTGATATGTGTGCATTGAATTGATGAGTCTACGAGCTCTTTTCTGAATTACTGTAGAAAAGTGACAAATCTGATGTTCAAGAGGGTGACTTTGCACAGTTTTAGAGAGTAGACCTAGAATGAGTGTCTCCAAGTATGTGTAGTTTGCAATTTTAGAGCTCCAGTCTTGCAAAGGTCGATCCCCTGATGTTGCGGAGTCCTTTGGAGGATGTGATCTTCTCTGCTATCCGTGACTTTCTTATCACTCGATTCCAGTTAGAGTCAAACATTTGGTACACCATCTCAACAGCAGAGAAGCCCACACTTGTTATGAAGAATGTGCAGCTGATCTGGATGTAGAGCAGATAAGCACACAATATTTTTATCAAGCCTGACTGGTTGAGGTTCATCCCAGTCAGAAAGCAACTCAAATTTCTTAACTTCTCTACTTGTTTTGACTCCCAAACCCACATTGGATATATTTGTTCTCAATAAGCATTCCTTCTGATTCTTTTCTACTTAAACTTGTTCTCTATCAAGGGATCTTCGTTAGTAGTAATATGTGCTGACTGCTGGATACAGAACACTTTTAAAAAAGTGAAATAAAAATCTATCAAGAAAAACAAAGTCTAAATGCCTGAGAAAAGGCAACATTGGATTTGCTTTGTGTTACTGATTGGTGTGGTAAAGAGTGTTGTCATTTGGATGCGACTGATTGGTTTCAGCAAATGGTGTTGAGAGAGCCTGTAGATGAGTGATGTTATTGAGTAACAAGTGGTGTCAAGTGGCTCTGTTAACATCCATTCTCTAAAAGTCTATTCATCCAGCGATCCATCCATTCACAAGGTAACCAGGAGGCTGCACTTTAGTTAATTATTTTCCTCTACAAGTTTATTCAGATATCCATTAACAAGAGGATGAAATCAAACTGGATTTTTAGTATTCTCAATGCACATACCATTGAACTCCACTGGTGAGCCATGTTCCTTTTCTGGTCTACTTGCATTTTTTTGGATATTCCATGGTTGATTCACCAGCTATGGAACCAGAAGACCTGACCTGTGGCTTATTCACATTTGACCAAAACTTTGTACTCATGGAAATAATTATGTATTGTCTGTTATGTGGGGAAGAAACAAGCTTCTTAATCACAACTATCAACACTAACGTTCCAGGGGCTCAGTTCATTTAGTCAGCTCAATTGAATGTACTGAGAAATAGTTATGTTAAAAGGTGATTCATTGTACTGATAGGAAGCACATTATTTAAGGATCAATGTTGGCTTATCCAAATCTCCGCTGTCTCCATGGACTGGAAGATGTTGCTTTCAACAGCACTTCAATAGAATAAAAATACAGATGTAGACATTGTTTACTTCTAAAAGTGCAAAAATAAACCTGAGTTCTATTCCCAGCTTCCCGATTTGAAGCCTTTTGTGATTCTGGGCAAATCCCTTTGGGGCCTATTCACAAACTGCACTTTGTAGTACATAGACTAGTACTGCTCACATACTAAAAGCTGCTGTTCACTAACCTACGTGTGGAGACCTCACATGTGCGGGGATCTCCACACACAGCCATATACGTTTTGATAGTAAATATGGGAAGGACTGAAAGAGTGGCTGGAAAATGGGGAATACTTATTTCTAAATATGTGCGGTGCAATTAGAGGTAAGGGGGAGGTTAGGGAAGGATATGCAAATACAAACATCCACCCACAAAAGAGTAAACTCATTGCTATATACACTTCTAAAGTTACTACAGCCAAAACCAGTAGAAAATGTACTTCAGATTATCCTTGGAGTAATTCTTGTGTCACTCATGGCCACTCACATGTACTACTACTACTTGCTCCTGTAGAAAGTAATGGAGGCAGGGAATTATATATCACACGTTTGTGAAATAATATTAAATAAATTAAATTATTTAGACTTTTAAATTCATTGTATATAAATTGTTTTTAGTGTTAAAAAGTTGGATTATTTAAAAATGTAATGTTATAATTTAAAAATTGAGCATACGTTTAAAAAAACTAAATTAAACTTTTGGTAAATGTAAAATTATTTAACAGTAATACAAAACCACATAACAATTAATTACATTTATTAAATATTAATTATGTATTAAAATGCTAGTGAGGGTGTTTTTTCCAATTTTGATAAAATATATTTATTAGTTAAATTAATATATTTTGAATATGTAATTATTTAATACACATTTAATTTAATGAAATAATGTGCTATAACATTTGACTCTATTAGTTCTAGGTTAATCATATTTAAATTAATCTACATTTTTTTAATTGACATATTTTAAATATTTTTAAATAATTAATAAACTCTTTAATTTTTTCCCTATACTTTCCCATAGTGAGATCTCTGCTCTGGTGGCAGAGAGCTCTGCCTACTTGGGAAAAGTTATTAGTAGTAACATATGTACATTCGGTTTTAGACATCACTACCACCTGAACTGAGCAGTTGAAGACATGTAAGCTTGCAATTAGGTGTAACTCTATATTTGAAAATGGTAAAAGTGATGAGTTACACCAAAGCGCAAAAGTCAAGTTATATATGAGTAATTCTACACATGTAAAGTCACCTTTGTAGACAAGGATCTTTATAACTCTGTGACTCAATTCCGGAGCGGCTAAAACCCATTACCAGGTTCTGCTCTAAAATACTTGAAAATAATTGAAATATGGTGAAGATATCTTCAGGTGTAGCAACACATGCTAGGCTGTGTCCTCTCAAATATATAACATGCTTTGTCACAATTTACTGCAGAGTACATGTCCCATACATTCCATCTTTCTTGATACCACCCTCAACCTCTGACGTTTTTGATCCTCAGTAATGGTAAATAGATACATCTGTCTTTTTACACACAATGAGAGTCAGACAGGATAGTGCACAGTGAGAGATAGAGAACAAAGAGAAATAGGGAGCACTGAAGGGAAATGGAGATAAAGAGAGAACAGAGATAGATGAGTAGAATGGAGTAAAGAGGAGAGATGGTGAGAGAATAATTTATAGGCAAAGGGAGATAGATATATAGAGATTTAGATAGATAAATGATAGAGAAATTGGCAAGGCGAACGAGAGATATAGAGATGTATAGACCTACATATGCAGAGAAAATAAACTGATAAAGGGACCGAGTAAAAAGTGACAGATGAGATGGTCAGACAGAAAGTGATTGAGAAACAGGTGAGAGATATCAAGAAATAAACAGCTAAAAGACTGACTCTAGACCGTGATAGACAGAGCAATAGAGTGAGAGAGTAACATATAGCGATATAGTGATTGATACGTAGAGAAAGAGAAAGACGAGAGATGGAGAAATTGACATAGCAGTAGAGAGAGAGGCTGAGAAAGCCAGGAAAATAGGGAAAGACTAGTAATAGAGAAACCGTGTGATACATTGATAGAGAAATAGAGAGTGAAAGGCAGAGTGAAAGAGAAATACTGAGTGACTGACTTATTTGCTAGAGAAATAGAGACGGACATTGATGGTCAAATGGAAAGTGAAACGGAATGATAAATAAATATATATATATATATATATATATATATATATATATATATATATATATATATATATATATATATATATATATATATCCATATCCACAAACAAGGTTGCCTGTAAAGGAGTTGCCACACGACAGGTAAGTATCTGCCACAATTCTTTATTGCAGGTTCAGCGAGACCAATACCGCACAGCACACAATTCAGTCCAGTGAGCGCCTGACGCGTTTCGTGTCCGTGAACACTTTTTCAAAGGCTCTGGGAAAAACTTGCACAACCATTTCATTTCTTGGCGCCACTTAAAGATGCAAACCTGTCCCGCCCCAGTGTGCGTGGCCAACCCTGTGGCCTGCTGGACAATGTAGTGCCAAATTTTTCTGCAATGAGCCGACCTGGCTGTGCCCCAATTTTAAAAGTATTGCCCCAGTGGGTTGGTGATGCGTGGATTGTATCACCGCTGAAACGTCTCTGCAAACAAACGGCTACTTGTCCCATACGCAGTGGCGACGGTTGACCTCACTGCTGGAGTGTTGCCAACAACACCGGGGCTTCTCCGCGGCTCAGGCATGCCGCCCAACATCCACAAACAAGGTTGCCTGTAAAGGAGTTGCCACACGACAGGTAAGTATCTGCCACAATTCTTTGTTGCAGGTTCAGCAAGACCAATACCGCACAGCACACAATTCAGTCCAGTGAGTGCCTGACGCGTTTCGTGAACACTTTTTCAAAGCCTCTGGAAAAAACTTGCACAACCATTTCATTTCTTGGCGCCACTTAAAGATGAAAACCTGTCCCGCCCCAGTGGGCGTGGCCAACCCCGTGGCCTGCTGGACAATGTAAAATTGGGGCACAGCCAGGTCGGCTCATTGCAGAAAGATTTGGCACTACATTGTCCAGCAGGCCACGGGGTTGGCCACGCCCACTGGGGCGGGACAGGTTTTCATCTTTAAGTGGCGCCAAGAAATGAAATGGTTGTGCAAGTTTTTCCAGAGCCTTTGAAAAGTGTTCACGGACACGAAACAGCGTCAGGCGCTCACTGGACTGAATTGTGTGCTGTGCGGTATTGGTCTCGCTGAACCTGCAATAAAGAATTGTGGCAGATACTTACCTGTCGTGTGGCAACTCCTTTATAAATATTTCATCTCCTGGCCAAAGTCCATTCAAAGCACCATCTTCTTTTGTGCCGATTATGCCGCGTGATGCTCTGGAAATTTTTCATGACTGGATTACAGATGAATTGAAAACACTATACCGTAAAACCACCAGGTACAGAAATAATTTCAGTAAAAAGACCAACGAATATTTTCAACTTATGGACAAGTTAAAGAACAATGCTACTGTTGTCATCAATAATTCAGATAAGGGAGGCAACATTGTTTTGTTGGACAAGCATCTATATAGAGCAGAAGCCTATCGGCATATTAACAACATTGAATGCTATGAGCAAACGAATGCTTCTCTTGTCAGGAAAATGAACAGAGATTACAAGGATGAGCTCACAACATGCAGAGGGAAGGTCTCATTTCCAAAGATGAATTCAAATACCTGTACAAAGAATTTCCGACCTTGCCTACATTTTACTTAATTCCCAAGGTCCACAAGGGTACAAACCCCATGCCAGGAAGACCGATAATCTCATCCAAAAATAGCACATTTGAATGCACCTCGAGATATGTGGACTTTTATCTCCAAGATCATGTGGTTGTTTTGCCTTCCTATTTACGTGACTCTAATGATTTTTTATTGAAATTGAATTCAGTACAATGGTCTAATGAATACTTGCTCTTAACATTAGATATTACCGCTCTGTATACGAGTATTAGACATAGCGATGGAATAAATGCTGTAGATTATTATTTACAACGCAGATGCATTTCAATGTACAAGCATAATGCAATGTTGATAAAAATGATATGCTGGTGTCTATACAACAATATTTTCATGTTTGATGGTAAGATTTTCAAACAAAAGCAGGGCGTGGCCATGGGGGCATGCTTCTCCCCCAACTATGCGTGTCTTCACGTAGGTTGGTGGGAGGAGCATGACCTCAGGTCGAACACAGAGCACTTTTTGATAAGCATGTGGTTAACATGTGGAGATACATCGATGATGTTTTCATAGTGTGGAAGGGAACACATGCTGAAGCCTGTAATTTCATTGATATCATCAATAGGAATGATTATAACCTTAACTTTACGGCGCATATTGATTCTACAACTATCAATTTTTGGATATCACAGTGTATATTGAAAAGGGTGTTATAGAAACGTGTTTATTCAGGAATCCGACAGCAGGCAACACATTATTGCATGCCTCAAGTTTCCACCCTCAGCACACTATTTCCAGTCTTCCCTACGGTGAATTTTTGCGTATCCGTAGGGCGTGCAGTTCCAATACTACTCTAGTGACAGCACAGCAGGCCGCCAAAGAAAGGTTAATGGAGAGAGGCTATGATTCCACTAAATTGGACATAGCCATAAAAAAGCTAATGGCAAAGAGAGAAAAGAGCTTTTGAAACCTGTCATTAAGCTTAACAATGCAGCTATGTCTCCACATTCAGGGTTTGATGATACAGCAGATGATGATAAGTCCAGTGATGTATCTTGCAGGTTCATCTCGACTTATAGTAAACAGGCCAATGCCATTAAAGGCATCATTAATTCCCAATGGCCTATAGTGCTTACCGATGTCACACTTCAACATATACTCCCCAGTAAACCAAATTTTACATATCGTAAAGCTTACTCCATGCGCAACGATTTAGTTAAAACTAGCCCTGAACTAGATACTAAAGGCAGTTGGCTCACCCCGAAAAAAGGCTTTTTTAAGTGCAGTACATGTCGTGCTTGCAAGTTCGGGGTGAATACCACTTCTTATTCCACTGCTTTTTCGGATAGTCCTATCAAGCTCAATGGACATTTCACATGTCGCACAGAGTTCGCTGTCTATGTTTTAAAATGTATCTGTGGGTTACGGTATGTCGGAAGCACCAAACTGCAAGTTTTCACACGAATATTGCAACACCTCCGGGCAACTGTCAATTCAGATCCCTCGTATCCCGTAGCGAGACACATTAAACTGGAGCATAACAATAATCTCAACGTGCTCCAGTACTTTGTCATTGACAGTGTGCCCATTAACAAAAGAGGAGGGAATCGGGAGAAGAGGCTTAGACAGTTGGAAACTCAGTACATTATCGAACTCGACACAAAAAGCCCCCGAGGTCTGAACATTTGTGAGGATTTGCATTATTATCTGTAGTTACTTAGCTGTATGGCCACCACTTTAGCAGTTTTAACCCTAGCAGTTTGGACTTTGTATTCTATTCTATTTCATTTCAATTTTATGACTTTCAATCATCATTTCAGGTGTGCAAATATGAATCATTGGGTATTAAGCAATGATTTCAGTAGTAACTTCTACCCTATGATTTGATGTTTTGACATCATGGTATATGACATCATGGATTCATGTCTATGGGGGGATCCCCAGATTGCAATAGACTCCATAACGTATACGATTGTTGCAGAATGATAGACAGGACATATTCAAATTGAAGATATATAAGGATTTTTTGTACATTGAGTATTACATATGCTGCTTTTCTCACTGGATTCGTAAATTTTAAATTTTAATTTTTAAACGTCTATTTTTCACCAGAAGTATCTTTGCACTATTTTTGCACTTTGCACTTTGTTATTGTGATTGTCAGCATTTTACACTTTTGTATGGCCATATGTTTTATCATACATGCATTAAGTTGATATGGGAAACTTTGAATGCCTTTCTTGTTACTGACTATTAGAAGTATTTGTACCTGCCATATTTGCACATATTTATATACGAACCAGGTAGTTTCAGAATTTTTAAACAGTACTTGTTTTTAGATGCAGTGGCAATATCTTTATACATTTGACTTTTACTTTATTTATTATTGCATTTGTGTATTTAATAATTTAAAAAGTCCTAAAGACTGGCTGATTGCAAATTTAATACTCATGATCCCATATGATAGGTCATGATAAGTATAGCCGACTCCCTAAACTAATTATGAATTAATAACAACTGCATAAATAACTGAAAATAACACTTGAGATCAAACTATTTGGATCAATATTTGAAATTACATCTGTTCTTATTTTATCTGGACTATTTGGTTGATTAAGAACGACAATTGATGGTGCAAATGAATATTTATTTAAAATGCATTCTTTGTTTATGGCCATTTATATATAGAGTATTTTTACTATGTCCATGGTGTCAGCTGACAATCCTTCACGTGGTACACTGGTATCAAATAAAGTTGTTTCACTCACCCGTCATGCGCTCATGTGATCAAGGCCACTGCTTTGGCCGAAACGCGTAGTGACCGCTTTGCACCGCCAAAAACTTTAAGAAATAAATACGATATCTCAACAAGCAGAGTCAGCTCATTGGAGTGTCCGTTTCTCATTGTGGTGCCTGCATGCATCTATGAGCGATAATGGATATATATATATATATATATATATATATATATATATATATATATATAGTTTTAGATGTAGCGACAGATATACAGCAGAGTAAGAAGAGCAGTGTATGCCCTTTCTTGGAGCGAAGTCACATCATAACATAGTCACGAATTGGCATTCAATCAGCGCATTGAGACCCCTAAGGGTGAGTAGTTCGCGCTTTACAAATACGGATTTCGATATGGAACCACCTTAAGTATTGCTTATTGGACTCCTTATCAAAAAAGTTTTACTTAGAGGAAAATGGATTAAAAACTGCTCAATTGAATTTGTCTTAATTGCTACAAATCTATTAGTAAAGGGACGTAGGTCTTGTGTCTGCCCCTGCACACTGATAATATGTTCTATCCATACTATGATAAGCCAACTAGCAGCAGTTCCCTCTCCAGCTCAGTATTTGAATGGGGTCTGGCTATCAATTCTTCTAACCTCCCAGAATGAGCCCTGCAACAGACCACTATCTCAACCTGGCACATCACTTGTCTGCATCCCCAGTCGGTAGACATCTATTTGACCCACTCCGCAGTTTGTGCATTAGGCCAGCATTCTATAATGGCTCATCGTGTGGTTCTCCAAAGTTACCTGTGCTTTCTTCTAGATCACTTATGTTGTCACAACATGTCCCAAAGGCTTCAGAAATAAATAAAAGGATGAGACTCTGAGGCGAAACATAGACACACTGATGTAAAAACTATCATAATTCCTCTTGCTTCAGTAAAGCATACCTTCTATTCCACATCCCCACTTTAATCTGTTGGGACTCCACCTCCTGCTTCGTCTTCCCCTATGGACAGTCTGCATGGACTCTAAGGGGGGAACAGACTCACTCAGAATTACAATGTGCTGCATCAGTCTTTACCACTCATTTATAGAATAATGGGGAGGCAACGATACAAAAAACGAGCCAATTTGGTGTCTTTTGACACTACATTATAGTACTTCTAAGGCACTCTTGCTGTTCATGTCTCCCTGTCTCACAACCAATCTAGAAACATCCTGTCTGTTCCGCTCATCAGACAACAAACTCTCTCCTTTCCAGTACTGAGCACATCACACCCCATTATTCTACCCACCATCCACCACTACATCACTATAGTCCTCTCATATGGCAACAGAGACCCCTGGACCATTTAATGCCCAATCATTCTTAGCCTGTAACTACCCTACAGGAAATGCCATCCATGATAGTCAGCCAGTCCTGTCCTACTCCCCTCTATGCTCCTTGCTGAGACCAATCTCCCATTCTCTATTCCTGCTGGAGCTTAATGGTGACTCATTTCTAAATATCCTACCTATGCCACTCTCACACAAACACGTCCCTCTGCCCTCAGGAACACCTTCATTAAAGCAGGGACTGTTGCTGAGCATGCTGCTTACATCCAAAGGTCATTGCTGATCATGCTCCTTTTGAAAACAGTTCTCTCACGCTGAACATTTTATAGATTCATGTGGTATTGAATAATCCCCACATCAAGTTGGAAGTCCTCTGTTGAAAACTATGAAATATGTTATGCTTTCAAACAAAAGCCATGCAAGGGAACACTGTTGTGTAGTTACTTGAGCCCAGGTTCACCCATACCAAACTGGCATGCTTTAATACCTCCCTCTGGCACCTCCTTTGTTCAGATTCTTACTGCTGAAACTACAGCATGAGGATCTTCCAAGAGCCATGCTTTTTGTCACTTATTTACAAGGACTAAGTGGCTCTCTTGGCTGCGGGTTTGTCCTCATCGGTTTCTCCTGTGCTGTCTGTACTAGGTAGAGTGTACTTTTTTGTTGAATAGAGCTTATAAAGATGAAAAACGCTTTATTGAAAATTTGTGCCGAGTGTGACTAGAGAAACATCTCTGAAAGAAGACCCACTGCCTATATCCTGACCGTGTGGCATATCTAATTCTCTTGATACAATAGCAAGAAAGGAAGGGTACATAAAGATGGTATACTTTGAATAAGAGCAAGGCAGCTAAAATGGTCCCCTCTTCTAAAGCTCCAATCAGAGTCCCCACCAGGGGGAGGATACTAAGACTTCAAGGCAAGGACTCCAGAAGCCCTGAGTCTCACCAAAAATCACCCGGTTACTCCGCGTGCACCAGCGATAGGAGCAATCTTCCACTCAGCCCTATGTCATTCCTCTTGATATTGCTCTTGGCATCCTCAGCAGCTATAATATCACGTCCAGTGCTTAGCACAGCCTCGGATCCAATCGGGACGAGATCCTTGATGTTGATTCTAATATCAGCACCTCCGACATCGAAGCCCACACTTTCATCAACTTCAACTCCAGCAGCTAAACTGTACACATCAACACCTTTAGTGTTTCACCCTTATTGTCATCCTCATTGGCCTTCCGTACAATGTTAACTTTGTTGTCTTCTTCATCAGTGTATGAAAATGTTGCAGTAAATGTAGGCGTGGCAAGGAAAGGCAGAGAAACACCACTTCTGAGAGGAAGTAGTGGCTAAGTTGAAGGGGAGAGAACGACGTTGCTCAAGCAAGATATGTTAATCATAGGAAAAAATCTAAACCTCCCAGGCCCAAGATGTCAGATAAATATATCAGGCCTCTCAAGTACATACTTAAAGAACACAAGGAGAGGTTTCCTGGTACTCAGGAGTGTGAGCAGGAACAGAGACAGCCATCAATAGAGGTTGACCCCTCAGTGGAGTGTCTGAAACCCCATCCAAAGACGCTGTGTGGCCCTAGAATATGATGAGTACTTGGCATCTCTTCTTGACTGTGACATGGGTGAGAGAGACCACTGCAAGGACTTACTGTTGAGGCAGAGCTGTCTTGTGATCATAACAGCTCATATCTCTTACACGAGAAACAAGACTGTTCAATAAAACCTTTTTATTGAGACGCCCGTCTATTCTTTCTGAGGAAACTAAGCATGCACGATTAGCTGAGTGAAACTGTTATCTATTGTTTCCACGATTCTGAGAAGTGTTCCGATTCTAAAGGGAAACAAAGTTGTCATGTTTATGCGGTTGCCAGAAACTACTCCCTTCTTGTTTACAAGGAGTTTCTAGTGGCCTCTGAGTTAGCTGGCACAAAAGTAATTAAGTTTAATATACTCGATAGGGACATACCGACCTCAGTCCTATGTCAAACCTATAGGGTATATTATTCCAATGCGCAGAGCCTATTAGGGAAATAGGAACTACACTACAAAGCCATATGCTGATGTCTTTTGAACTCTGTCTCCATCACGCTGACGCCTCCAGAAAAAGACAACAGGAATATGAAGGGCATGGACAAGATTCCTGAGTTAGCATCCCTCACCATGCATGTGGACAGTACAGCAGTGCTTCTCAGTAGACACAGTGGGAACAATGGCATAAGATGGCAAAACTGCTTTAATTTCAAAGAGCATAAAGCCAGAAGCATCCTAGCAGAGGGGAGACTAGAACAGTATGAAGGCATGCATAGAACTTGACGAAACATGGTGCCCTAAAATGTGTTATGAATAGGTGCTCCGCTGCCATGTGTGGCTGAAGTGCACAGGCTGCCTACCTGAGGTGCAGGCCAGAGTATATGTCTTGCCTTTAGTGGTGATGTACTCTTTGTCGAAGAAGTTGACTAAACACTCCAGACCATCAAGGCCGATATTGATGCTTCTATGGCTATTAGGAGGGATCCTGTTGACGAGGCGCCTGTCTCATTTTGGTAGAACTAGAGGCAGGTTCACAACCCCATCAATTCTCCCTCTATAGTTCCAGTAGTGGTGATTCTCTGCTCAAGCCGCTGCGAAGAGAGGAAGGAGGGGCATAAGAGGCTGAAGGGTTTTCAGGCAATCTTCATGGGTGTGATCAGAGGTTTGCAAACCTGTGGACCTATTCACAAGCTGTTGTCATGCACCTGGAAAAACAGGGGCCTAGCATTTCAGACTAGGGTCACATGAAAGGCAGTGTTGGGTATGACAGATTGGCAGTAAAATAGCCATGTTCCACACTCTAAAGCAAGATGGCATTCACTCACTGACCATAGCGAGCCACCCATTCAAGACTTTTGGGTCATATTGCCGTTGCTTACACTTATACATACTCATTGCAGATTTGTTAATTTAGTTATCTAAAAGTGTGAGAGAGACGTAGTCTGAGTAATGCTTCCATTGCATAGTGTAGCATAAACATATTCTGACAGAGTTTGTTCAATTCTTGGAAAGTGTTCATGAATTTTAATGCAAATTGTTATATCCTTTTGAGATGATAGTTACTAGAAACACGATACTTGGTTTTATGAACATGGTTGATTATATATGTTCTAAATCTCATGCTGATTTTTATTTTTTGTATTAGCAGCACAGAACATTTTTTTACTGAATAAACTTGCAGTTAAATATACTACAGAGCTACATGTCTTCATTGGTATTGTGGTGGTTTGGATATTAATACTAAATACTAAATACATAGAGCCTGATGAGATTCTGTTCTGTTTTACTGGTGCCTTGGCAGCATTACAGGTTGGGTGAGTGGTGTGTTCATATCAGTCGACGACATTCCACATGTGTAACAAAGCTATATGTTAAATGTGAAGGAATGTTTTAGTACATGGGCAGGCCTAATTACTTGAGGCAGGGATCTCAACAGACCGGGAGCACCCTGTTTGGCCTTTTGGGTGAACCAAATCTAGACCTTTTCAGGAAAGGAAAAACAGCAGATACTCTGCCATTGGCTCTAGGTTCTCCAGTTAGGCTCCCAGTGGAAATACATATATTAAGCCTCTTTCTCTGTGGACTAGGAAGGAACATTTTTCTGTGCATTCACCTCTGGGCCACTATTTCACTCTTATTGTGCGGAGACTGAGGGAATGTAGATGCCAAATGGTTCTGGTTGCCTATAAGTGGGAGAGGCAAACCTGGTTGCCCCAGCACCTCTGCCTTTCATCGAGCTATTACTTTCAACTGCCTTTCAGCGAGTCATCACTTTCAATAATGAACAAAAGCAGGAATGCAGAAAGGATTCTGTGCCATGACCCTGTCTTTCTCAAACCTTTCAGCTTTGCCCCTGCAGCTCTGGATTTTGGACACTTGGGCTTCAAGACTGCCTGGAGATGCTGGTCAACTCCAAGACTGGGGCTACCAATGCTAAATACTGTCTGAAGTGAAAACGTAATTTGCTATTGCTCACCTATGGTTTTCACACCCTGCTATGTGAACCACAGGAGCTGTTACTGGAGTTGCCCATATCGCGTCTGCCACACACATTTATAATGGTGCTGCTCTAAGTGATATCTCACAAAGAGAAGAGGTCCTGCGGGGCACCTAAATTCATCCAACTTGTGTTTGGCGAACCTTTCAAAGGCCTATTACAGATGTTCAGGTGGCATTGGCCTAGTGGGAACTCTAAGCGGTACTTGCCTCATGTCGAAAGCCTTCAGACCAACGCATGACTCTGATCTCAAGTTTCATATGTGTAAGACGTTCTTCCTGGTGTATGCCACTTCTGCCAGGGTAGGGCAGAGTCAGGCATTTTTCTACAAGTTTCCTTGCATGAAGTTTCACCCTGACAAGGTCTGTCTTTAGACGCGATGCTCATGAGGTACATGTTGAAAGTGGTGTCTGAGTTTCAGCTGAACCAGATTGTTCTTGTTGATGTTTGTCAAGTTGCCTAAGTCTTGTCCATAGAGAGTGCTCTACATACACTGGCAATAAGGATTGCACTCGGCTGTTAGAGTGACAGTACAAGGACACTCGGGTCTACATTTTAGAAAATGTGTCTTTCAGAAATCCCTCTCAGGAACAAGCTGGTTTCCAATGCTATCACAGACAAATGATGGTAGACTGTATCATGTTCGCCAGAAGTAGGACAGACAGCTGTCTGAGGGAATGACTGCCCACTGAATGAGAGGGAGTTTGCCACAGTGATGTTCATTGCCCCTTTGGTGTACATTTGCAAGGCAACCACACAGAACTCATCACAGACCTTCTATGGCCATTGCTGCAAGGATGCAGGTTTGAACGCCTAATAAGCTTGGTAAAAGCAATGCTGAAGAACCTTTTTTGATGGTGCAGTTCTCCAGGTATCTAATACTTGGTATTTTATTTGTGTAGTGTGTGACTGTATAAAAGATCCAATTCATGTATTATTGATGTATTTATTTGTGTATGTGATCTGTGAGCAGCCTGATATTTCAAGCAGAAATGCCGTACATAAAGGCAGCAGCAGTGCCTAGAATTAAATGCAGTTACAATTGGAAACACAGATCAAAGTAGATAATTGAGAGATTGTACAAAGTCACTGATTTGTAAAGCAAAACAAATACAACACATATGCAGATTACATAGTATAGTTCAATGATGGATATATTTACAGTTTAGAAATGAAGTGCGTTATTGGGCATTCTTAATCTCTGACCTCATGAGGTATCATAGACATGTTCTCATTTTGTTGAGACCGTGACAGGCTCAGATATCCAGGGACATTGTGTTCCAGGTGATGAGTCATAACTGTGCGTCTTGGGGTTCCTGGAGGGCCATAGTCAGCCTTTCTTTCATCTTGTAATACTATGAATAACTAAGTGTTTGACTAATTGCTTTTAGTTTATGAGTAGTGCATGAGTAAAATTGCAAATGACTGAGATGATGTATTCTATCTCCAAGGAATAAAACATATGTGCTACTTTATTCTCTGGTGTTCTTTTCTTTGTGGTTGCACTGTACCATATGTTTTTGTTTTGTTCTTTTCTTTGTGGGTGCACTGTACCATATGTTTTTGCTTTGTTCTTTTCTTTGTGTTCTAGAAAGCTGGGACAAACACTACAGAAAGAGGGCATCGTCCAGGTTAAAGAAGCATACAAGTGGATTATCCATCCCATGTTTACAGATGCTCTGGGTGTTCAGGTTGATCCCAAGGTATTTTTCATTAACAACTGCATCTATTGTTTCTGACTGATTGGTGTTTTATTAGACTTGTTTTTTATGCATTATCATACATCCATACATCCATACATCCATGTTGAATTGATCATTTATCCTACCGGGTAGGAAACAAGACTGTTGCTTCAGCATTGATTCCCTAGGTTGTATTATTCCATGACGTGTGTGAGCAGGCTGGGGTGCCTCGATAGTCGCTGTTAACATAGCAGTATTTCAATGCAGCAATGGACATTGAAAAAAGGAAAACCTTCATAGACCTCACTTAGACCATCCACCTGATTTTATGAACCGAAGTCTCGGCAATTAAGTGGAGGGGCCCAAGAACCCAACCCTCCTCTCAGGCTCCAACTGTTAGATTTTCTACTGCATGGCATCAGGCAACAAAGAATCGTCTGAGC
This sequence comes from Calotriton arnoldi, assembly GCA_963921515.1. Lineage (NCBI taxonomy): Eukaryota > Metazoa > Chordata > Amphibia > Caudata > Salamandridae > Calotriton > Calotriton arnoldi. Next base: position 281,620 of record CAWUFW010005832.1, on the reverse strand, counting down.
TTTGCTCAGCTTTCCACAGATTGACATTTTTAACCCACTTTTCACAGGAAAACATACATCTTTCTTCAGCTACAGAAAGTAGGCATTGTCTCCGTCTTCCTGTACAAATTATTTGAGCTGTTTTTTTTTTATTACTTGGCTGGACATCATGGCTGAAGCCTCCAGTTCTAGAACTCTTTTCAAACCATGTGAGATGTTTGGTGCTAGGGACGTTTATCCTGATGAGCCCACTCAAAATGCATATTTTATTTTCATATATCGGGCCACAAGCCTAGCAGATGTGAAATCTGTGCGTCTTTCAGCAACAAATCTCTTAAAGACAGAGAGGGTTCACTGCTGCAATTCTTGAATTCAGAATCACTTGGAACATCACCTGAAAAGAGTGCTTTGAAATCCAAAATATGCAAGCTGGTGATGACTACAGCAAACAATCCAGTCACTGGTGCTATGTCTGAGTGTGGTGCTACTCGCACCAAGAATCTCTCTGTTTCTGGGTCCAGTTCACCTTCGAAGAAGAAAATATCTGTCACTTAGACTGCCACTATCACTGTGTCATTAACAACTTTGACGTTAAGTGTTGTCTCTACACCATCAGATGTAAAGCCGTAGAAAAGTGCATAGCCAACAACATCAGGTCTGTTATCTAGAGAAGATGCTATTTCTGAAAGTTACACCGTACGTGAAGCCTTCATCGTCAAGTAAGTTGCCATTGTCATCAAGCAAGATAACACCTTCGATAAGCAAACATCTGTCGCCGACAACATCAATACCAGTGACTAAACAGTCATCGTCGAAGATGAAATGGCTACAGTTGATGAAGGCACTGACAACAAAAACACCAATGCCGACATCTGTTTCTTTCATAATCATGTAGTCTGACTATTTTGGCTTGTATGCCAGTGATAACCTCATCTTCTGCCACTCACATCACAACAATAATGTCCGCATTGCTCCATGTTCCAACTCTTGCAATTCATAAGGATAACACCTAAGCCACCTACACAAATGCTAGATGACTCTTCTTCAGTATATGTATGTGGTAAGGACTTCAAAGATCAAGAATCAGATGAAGATCTGGCATTTTCGGATGACAACATGCTTTCAGAAGCTGCCTTACACCTGAGCGGCCCCATGATCTCGACATTCATTATGTACCGGACAATTTTTAATGTCTATTTGTAAAGCGCACATTCACCCGTAGTCCTATTGGTGCTAAATAACAGATGTTTATTGTTACCCAATCAATGGTACTCATTTAATCAACCTCAGATGGATGAAAGGCTGAGTGGGCCTGCCGGGATTTGAACCTGTGAGCATGAGGCCGAACACAGGCCCCTGCATTGGACGCATTAGTTCACTGAGGCACCAGACCTAACGAAAAAGAATTGGATGAGTGCCAAGAGCCAATATATTATGGTCATCCCCCCAGATTCAGACATGCCTGCAACACCAGGTATACAAATGGTCAAGGTGCCTATGGATTTTTTTAATTCAACGAAAAAGCTAGTGGTAGATTTCTGCAATAGGTTACCTCCTACTCGTCCACAAACTCCTCCTCAGGGACCTCCAGGAGACTTGACTCCTCTTCCAGCCCCAGATGACACAACCTTTCATACCACCTCCAAGAGTAATTCCTCTTAAAAATCTGCCAACTCAGCCTATTCTAGTGCCCGAAAGTCGGAAAGTAGGCCATGACACACCATCCAAGGCTGGTGATGACAGGTTGATGGTAGACAGTTGGCTCAAGACAAGAGTGACCGTTCACATAACGATCGCAAAGTCCCTGATTGAGAGGACTATGCTCCAGCAGAACTACTATGTCCGGGGTAAGGTTCGAGAGATGATTTGTGAAAAAATAAAAAACAATTATGTTGGTGGACAGAGCAGCTCAAAAATTACATTTACCCTTGGCCACAGTGGAGAAAAATTCCTTTCTTTTCAACTTTAGAGATAAACCATAATCCAGGTGGACAATTCTAGTCCTGAATCACATCTGGGGAGAGGGCCTGTCTTTCATGCACAATCTGGCAGCGGCGGCTCTTGCGCTATGGCGGAGGAGCATAGCCCCCACCAGCTGCCTCAAAACGGCAGGAAAGGAAAAATAAAACAACCATAAACAAGTTTTATTATTGATTTATTTTTCCTTTCCTGCCGAGTCTTTGGGGCGGAGCCATGGGGGATGACAGGCTGCAGGAGGAGTGGTGGGCACTGTTGTCAATGTGCATGACGATTTGGCAGGCCATCTCAGGCTGGCCAAACTACCATGCACACTGAAGCTGTCTATGAGACAGCAGGCACAGGCTCTCAGTCTAACTGGGAGCGCAAATTCATGGTGCTCAGGCCAATCCTGATGCTGCTTTCATGCTGCCACCAGCAGCATGAGAGCAGCATCAGGATTGGCCACAGTGGAGTCTGGCAGCCTGTTCCTGCGGAGGAGAGGAGCAGAAAAGCGCGACGCGGCCAGCTGCAGGTAAGTTTGATTTTTCTATGTATTTTTTATTTTGATGTTTCTATTGACCCCTCCAAACCCCCCCACCACCCCAAGCACTCTTCGTCAACACCAGTGGCTACTGCAATCTGGCTGCAGGTTCCACCCTGATCTCAAGGCTTGATAGAATATATAAAGCATCTGACACAGCTCCAGCGTATCTACTAAATCAAATCAAGAAGGACTCTGTCATCTCAGCTGTGGCACAAAGGTGCTCACGAAACCTGGGGTGTTGTCCCCGCATATAGAGGAAAGACGGCTAGATACAGTGGGAAAAAGATTTTGCTGCAACACTGTGTAAAGATAGAAAGTGCCTCATATTGCATTATGGCAGGCGGCTATGGAAGGATAGTGCCCCTTACTTAGAGAAACTTCCTGATGATTGCTGGGAGTTAGCAAAGAATACCTTGAGAGAAGGAGAGACAACTTCATCTTCCTCATAAATGCATCACTAGATGTCTCAAATACTAGTTTTTGGAAGATGGCTACATGAGTTGTTCTGAGAAGATGCGGGTGGATCCGCATACAACTTTTCAAACATAAATCTAGTCATAAGAGATTCAACGGTCAGCATTTGTTTGGTGAATATGTCAACTTTGCCCTGCAGGCCATAAAAACCGACACAGATAGGGCAAATTCGCTAGGGGCACTGAAAATGTGACAGGCCTGTTCTTGTTATAGAAGTCAAAAGTATGGCCAAAGATTCTTTCAGCTAAGCACTTTTTTTGCCTTTCGGCTTTAGGGACATGGTTATTATTCACAGAGTCTGCCTTCCTCCTGGTAAGGGAAATATCAAGTCAGGAGGAAGACAGCAGTGGAAACAAGGGCACATCATGCAACACGGTCCAAGATAGAAACCGACACCTGATTTCCCCGCACCCATCACTGTGACATGTCAGTCGGTGCAAGGTGCAGGCATATCAAACAGCCTGAACGATGACAAGTTGACAACAGAGCCCTGAATGTCAGACATGGTAGACCATGATCATATGATAAAAGTATATCAAAACCACCAGCAAATGAACATAGTCCTCAGGTGGCGGCCCTAAGATGAGAAATAATGAAACTGTTACCGAAGACTGCCAAAGAACCAGTGCCAGATCACAAAAAGTTCAAGAGTTTTTCTCATTTGAAAGGAGAAAGTTACGTGGTGACCTATTCTATTCTAGATCTGAGAGCATTAAACAGATTTATGAAGTAAAATGTTCCGGAGCATTTCATTAACGAATGTCTTGTAATCAATGAAGGCTTTTTTCTGTAGCTCTTTTTTCTAATAGAGCTTTTTCTATAGTACAATTCTGTATATTTATAAGATATGTATTTCCACCTACCAGTAAATCTATGGCACAGAAAAATATCTGCGCTTTATGGTAGATGGCCATCACTACCAATGCAAAGCACTGCTTTTTGGCCTCAAGTCAGCATCCAGAGTATTGATAAAATGCCTGGCTTCAGTGGCTGCTCATTTACATCATCAAGGTGCATGTGTTTTCCCATACTTTTCTTACTGGCTCATCAAGGCTCTGCAGTCACATCAAACATCAAAGCTATTATCCCGAAACTGAGTCTACTGAAAGAATTGGGCCTTACACTCCACGGGCATGAGTCGATCCTTGTGCCAGTATAGAAGAGCCTATTCTTCATGGTGAACTTCTGTGCAGATCTTCTAAAGACTTATCTGTCACAAGAAAGAGCATAAGAATTATTACAGTTGGTTCAAGATATAAACGGAAGGGAACATATCACAGTCAGTAGATTCAGTGTCTTTCTGAGAAGTATGTCATCTTGCATTTCTCTGATACCGCATTGTCAGATTTTAATAAGACCTCTATAACAAGGACTAGGCAAGCAGCCATGACCACATTTAAATAACTTAGGGCATGAAATAAGTCATGGTTTGGTGGATGGCCAAAGACAGCATCTATGCAGGGCAGAACTAAGAGGTCATACTGCATTTTTATCTGTCCACCTACTACTGCCTCACTGAAGGGCTGCGGAGCAAAATCTTTATGCAAACAGTCTTTGATCTCCTTAGAAAGGAAGACTACTCATAAAATTTCTAGAATTGTGAGCAGTCAGTATAGATATGAAGATCTTCCAAACTTTGATACCACACCAAAATGCCACAATAAAGACAAACAACATGACAATGCTATATTCCAATTGGAAACAAGGAAGGACAAACTCAAAGCAATTGTTAAAAGAGGCTCAGCACTATGGCATTGGATTCTGCATCACAATATCAACATAACAGGGGAGCATGTTCCAGGATTACAAAATGAGACAGCAGATGCCCTAAGCAGAAAGTATGTGGAGTACCACAGCTGTGAGCTGGACTCGAGGAAATTGAAACTCCTATTTCAAAGATGGGGCAGTCAATCTCTAAACTTCATTGCTACCCCAGAGAACGCCAAATGCTGAAAACATGCAAGCAGGTGGTGGTATCCCGACTCCCAATGGGAAGTGTTTTCATCAGGGAAATTTGTGTACACTTCCCCCCCACACACACACACACCTCCCCTCAACGCTTGCACTAATCCTGAAAGTGTCGCTGAAAATGAAAAAGGAGCCATGTACCTTAACATTAGTCACCACTGCATAGGACAGATAATTTTGTTTGACCCTTTTTTGGGATCTCTCAAAAGAAACACAGATCCAATCCAAAAAAGATACCTTCTCGCCAAGAATCCAGGGCAAGTGCTACGATACAATTCAGTATCTTATCTCTGCACCTGACTGCTTCAGACCAAAAATATGGTTTTCTGAACATTCCACCAAACAGCAAGAACATTCTTCAGGCAGCTCGAGAAACCTCCAGTCTTAAATCCTACTCTTTAAAATGGAAGAGATTTTGCATTTGAACCTCAGTGAATAATATTGATCCTCTTTCTTTGCACCTCATGAAATGCTACCTTATCTACTTCATTTGGCAGAATCTGGCTTGAGATATTCCTCAGAGCACATCTAGCAGTCATATCCAGGTACGTGAAGACTCCATCTCCACCATCCTCGTTCTCTTTAAGGGTGGTTAAAGAATTTGCGCGGTCTGTTCTACACCTTTCCCCCTCTGTCAACGAATCCATCAGTATGGGAACTGAACACATTCCTAGGGCAACTAATAGAGGATCCTTTCAAACCCATACACAAGGAATCTCTGCAAACCTTGTTCTGGAAGAGTGTCTTTTTATAGGTGACAACGTCAGCAAGACGACAAAGACTTTTTCCATTAAACCCCCTTACTTAAAATTTGATAAGTTCACTTATACTGTGTACAACTCAAGATTTTTACCAAAGATACCAACTTCGTTTCTCGTTATTGTGAAGTTCCATTTAGTAGAGACTTTCACAAAACAGACCAATTATTTGTTTCATGTGGCAACTTTAACTATTAATGCCTATAATTAAAACATGTCATATTAAGTTGGATTACATCGTGTCTCTTATTCTACCATGCCAAAGCTGGCTGTCTTCTGAGAAACAGAGAAGGGGGTGCGTGCATTCGACAAGAAGCATTGCTGCTACAACTGCACCCTTCTCTGTGGTACCTTAGGAGACATATGCAAGGCAGCAACTTTGTCTTCAAACCATATATTTGCCAGGCATTACTGTCTGGTTGTTAGGTCGGCAGCTGAAACAGCGTTGTGACAGAAAGGCCCTGTAACTCCATCATGTTTAAAATTACGGTTTACGGTGGTGCATGTTTTTGATACTTCAAGTATTGTGTCATAGGTGAGGTAATAATTACAAAAAAGATAGCATCCAGATGTTGTGAACTATTCTTGAAAGCACAACCTCAACCTTGCATGGGTTTGAAAGATCCTCTATTTGAAAAAAAACAGGCATGGTTCCATGATTGTACTGAATTCCCTTTTGTTAGGAAAAATTTCTTTAGTTAGGTAACATTGAGTGTGTCTAATTTAAATAGGATTTAATCACAGGAAAACATCTGCCTAATGTCTCATCTTTAAATGAATTACAACGGAACAGGTTTATTCACCTCTTAAAATGCTGTTTCCACCAACGCCTCAAACAACGGGTCAGCCCCTCTGTCTCTTGAAAGCTGCTTCTCCAAAGTTCCACACTACATCCTCACATTCCTAAAAGAAAGCTCTATTTCCATTGATGATATCCCTTCCCGAGATACCAGACACTTGTATTCCCTTTTAAGATAAAGGTATGAGACCTGATTGTGTAGGAAAAACAGTTATCATTTCTGAATCTTTTTTTTTTTTTTTAAACATATTTTTTAGTTTTTGAAATTGAGGTTTCCAACATGGCCTACTCGGCCTACATAGTGCAATGGTAATATAAACAGAAAGAAAATACAAAACAATATTAATAAGAAAATGTACCCAGCCTTCAAATCCCTCTCCTCCCGCCCATCTATTGCCATACATAGACGTAGTCTAAATGATGCATTGATCATCGCACCCTGTGTATTTCGCCCCCTTCCTAGAATGTCTGAAGTTCTTCATCAGTTAGGTGTTGTATTGGACGGACCGGTCTAATTTCTGAGTCTTTGATAGCCCCAGCCGCCTTCCTCACACTGAGTAAACTGATCAACCTATTGTTTTCACCTTAAACACTTGATGGTTACTTTTGTTGGATGGTGGTCAGATTTGCTGTACTTTGGAGCTGGTGGTAGAGGTCATTTATGTTTCATAGAAGCCAGTTAAAGTTTATTCACATGAAACTCTGAGCCACCTCCCTCTTCCACAATCAACTCTGCTCCCTATGATATAACTTAGTTTTGCTTTGTATTGTATTTGTTTCTACACCTGAATATCTATTTTCATATTTCTGTCATCTGACTTATGTTACAAAAAACAGTTGCACATGGTAATAACTGTTTGTCAGAAGATTAATTTGAGCAACTCAAAAGAAACACCTGACTGCTTTCTGTTTGAAGAGGACAATCTTCCATTATGTTATTGAATCTTTCTTAAGGCACACTATGTTACCATAACGGCTGCTGGCTGTTTGTGTGAATCATTGTTCAAAGCTGCCTGAGCGGGAATAATGGTGAGTGATGTCATCAACAGCAGTTTGTGTTTACCAACTACCTGTCGATGAGCAACAACTCTCTCTAAAAGATTAAATGGATGCTTTGACGCTTTGCTTATTGTATCAATGATGTTTATGTTACAAACTGACAATTGTGATCTCATAAAACACTAACCATTGCATTTAGTAATGTATGATTATTAATTTAATATTCTAGAGTGAGTTTGAAGTAAGCGTGGTCTTTGCTCACCCAGAAACAGATGGAGACTGCCACTTCCTGTAAGTACTTCTGGTAACGAGAGATGCTTTTGATATAGCAATGCTGCTCCGTTTTAGAACAATGCAGTTCACAGTAGCCTTGTTTGTGCTTTTCCCTTCTGTTGATTTTCTAAGGAGAAACTGAATTAATCCATGCTTTATGCAGCTATATGAAACACCTGCATGGTTTATTTTGTCATGACTTCATTATCTTAATGTCTGAAGCCATGTTTGTTTGCAATATATTTGTTGTGTATTTTATCAGCTGATCATTACTCATCCTACTACTTTAACACATTAGATAAGGGAGATGGGATCTAGTGGCGAAGCTGTTGATCTTGGAATTTTTAGACCTAGGTTCCAATATTGGTTTCTACACTTAACCCAAAATGTGTGATTCTGAGTAAATGTCTTTCTGACATGTCTACAATTCTTAAACATGTTTTGTTTAATATAAATATTTTTAGTTTTAAAATATGTACAATTTAATATCGAAATACACACTGTGCTGTTTAGTAAAGGGTGAATCACATGTTCTCTTTTGCCCAACAAATGACATTCTGGTTTATATAGTCCAGACTAGACTGGATCCCACACACTATACTTCTATTTGTACTGCAACTCATGCTTAGGATAATCCTTCTATAATAAAAAATATTCCCGAAAAGGCTCGCCACTGCTTCTTTGATCAGGCCTGGATTACATCAAGTACCTAAAAAATAAATACAAAAGCAATCCGCTTCAGATCTTGCATCACCAGACATGAGCGTTGTGGGATTAGGGCAAGTCAATACAAAATACCTTCACAAAGTGATTATTAAAGAAACCACTACTCGTTAGAAACGAATGCTACTCATGTTAAAAAGGAGTGCTGGGAACAGGCATGGAGCCCCACCTGGGAATGCTGTGAACAGGCACCACAGCCTGGTAATCTACAGCAGTACCCAGAAGTGGGATGCAGGGATGGGTTCTGGGGTGATTGCAGGGCACAGAGGTCTTAGAATATCTGCAGAGATCCACATGAGCTGTAGAAACGAGCTCCGAAGGGCCCATATGACAGCTGAGATTGCAGGCAACGACTGTGGAGTGCGGCAGGCCTCAGCAGAGCGTGCAGGCAAGAGGGGCAGCAGAGACAGCTCTTTTATGAGCATTTGTAGAACATGAAAACTATAGGAACTGTGTCTGAAGATCTGCTGGGCAGTAGTGACGATATTGCATCTTTCCAGTGTCAGGGATGTTAACACATTGGTTGTGATTATCTCTAGTCGCACACAGCAGATCTGCAGGAACAGGCAAGTGTTGGTCTGAGATCATCGATGCTTGCACCACAAGTAAAACTCATTGACTTGGTGCGGCCCTTTCTGAAATACAGTTACGTCAAGTCAAAGCCAGAGCATTGGTTTCATATTTTGGAGTTATGCTCCGTTTTATCTGAGAGGGTTGTAGGAGGAGTCTTGTTTCCTGCTTTTTGCCGGAACTATTGATGTTTGGGAGTAGTTTCGACAGAATGTAATGTGCCAACCATTAAAAACGTGGGCTGAAAAGCTTATGCAACACAAAAATATCTGCCTACAAAGGCTTTCTCAGCCTACTGCCCATGGCAGAAAGTAGCATGTTGCTCCGTCAGTAATTGGCTGCTGTGGAGCTGTTCATTTGGACATTTGTCTGTTCTGAGTTTAAAAAATACATTGGCGGTGATAGCAACAAGTTTAGAAACAATTACATCACATCAAAATCAGAGCATTGGTTTTAGAATATGGAGTTGCATACTCCAGGCAAACCCACTTCCATCAACAGAACAAATTCCTTCTCTCATGACTTAAACAAAATCAAGCTCGACCTTTATTGCAACCAAAATACTCCCCTAACTCGCACCTGTGCATGAATCAGCCTTGGACTCTCCCCTCTGCCCTCACCACCAAGGTTACATACAACACTTACAACAGCAACAAGAGGTGCACTTAGCAGTTCACAAATGCAGACGGGTCTTTCCAGGAAGCAGTCTCCGAACTCTATCTGCTGGCATTAAAGAGCCCAGGCTGCAGCAGCACCCATTGACAATAGAAGAAGAGCCCCTTTACCTCGAATCCAGCTCCCTATTCCCTATAGGCAGGGCCACTGGAATTATGCGGCTGGGAGGGCCAAATTATGTGGCAGGGTTGAGTAAATTATGTGGCAAGAAAAGCCAATATTTGTGACGTAAAGCAGCACATTTTGTGATAGTATTACTTCATACTTGTTTTGTTTTTAAACTTGTTAACACTGTCTGGGCATTAGTAGCACCTCATTAGTACCAGTTAAACACCCAAAAATAGCAATAATCAACAGAAAGGTGACCAGTCAACCTTTATAAAAGGCTTCCCACTTCACTGTAATAAGTGTTGCTGCATTTTACATAACTTTTGAACTGTTTGAGCTAGAAAGAATTTTTTGGGGTTAATGTCTGCAGAATAAGCGGTAGATGGTGGATTATGTGGCAAATGCGGCAAATCTATAATCATGCAAAAACGCCATGGGCCCACAATCGCATAATTCCAGTGCCATCCCTATAGGAGGAGACAACGCAACTGTGAATGTCATACAGCAGAGTCCCTCTGCCTTAGTGTTTATCAGTTCAAATGGTGGAACGAGTGAAGGCTGGACCATGCTGTGTTAGGTGAAAGGTAAATGTTAGAAATGGGGGTCTCAAGTTGGCAGGTTGTTACCCTATCCAAATAGGGACCCTTCTTCCTAGTCAGTATAAGGGAGTTACACTTCTGAAATAACCCCTGCTCACCCCCTAGGTAGCTTGGCACGAGTAGTCAGGCCTATCTCAGAGGCAGTGGGTAAAGCATTTGCACATAACATACAGTAATACTGTGAAAACACTACAAAAGGACACCACTCCAGTTTTAGAAAAATATCCTATATTTATCTATGTAAAACAAGACCAAAAAGATAAGAATTCAACATACAGTTATTAAAAAATACTCCTAAAGCAAAAATAGACTTTAAAAACAGTTCCTTTAAGTGGATAGCTCCGTCTGGGCTACCACGGCGGTGTGGATGAACAAATCCCAAGGTTCTGGCCGACCGCGGCGGTGTGGCCCGACTGCGGTATCGGAAGCCCCTTTAAACAGTACCTTTTGTTCTGGCCGACCGCTGTGGCGTGGGCCGGCGGCGGCGGGTGCAGAGGCTGCGGTGTGAAGCGGAGCAATGCGGTGCCCTCAGGCCTCGATGCAGGCGGAAGCTCGGTGGCGGTCGTCCAGCGGCGTCAGTGAGACAAGGGCTGTGGTGCAAAGTGGGTGGTGCTCGTCGCGATGCTGACGGGCTCGGTGGAAGCAATGGCGTCCGTCAAAAAGATTGGCGGTCTATGGGGCTGGCGTCGGTGGGCAGAGGCTGCGAATTGTGGGACGGGGCGGTGCTTCGTATAGCTTATGAGCGGTGCCCCCAGATCACGGTTCAGACCGCAGTGGCAATGTCAGCTGGCAGCGTTGTCTTCGGTGAGACCAGGGCGGCAGAGTGAAGCAAGGCGGTGCGAAGTGCGGTGCCCACAGGTTGCGGTGCACGCAGCGGCTCGGTGGCGGCGGCGGACATCGTCGTTGAGATCAGGGTTGTGGTTCAAAGTGCGGCGGTGCCTTCAGGTCACGGAACCGCCGGCAGTCTTGGTGACGGCATCGGATTGCGGTTTTCCTCCGCAGCAACTGAGACACGCATACTAAGCTCCACTTTTCTATCAGCTCCCCTTGGCCAGCTACATTTGTAAGAGTGTTACAAAGCAGCCTCCATGTTAACCTATGGGAGAGACACCCTTTCAATAGTGAAAACGAAATGCACCGTAGTTCACTATCAGGACCTGTACAACACACCAGTACACGTCCCACCTTTCACATACACTGCACCATGCCCACAGGGGTACCTTGGGCCTACCTGAGGGGTGTCTTACATGTAAGAATTGGGAAGGCTAGGGTCTGGCAAGTGGGTGCACTTGCCAGGTCGACATGGCAGTAAAAACTGCCCACAGACACTGCAGTGGCAGGTCCGAGAACCCTTTGAAAGGCTGCTTGTGTGGGTGGCACAACCATTGCTGCAGGCCCACTAGCAGCATTTGATTTACAGGCCATGGGCACCCACGGTGTGCTGTGCACTGTACTAGGGACTTAGTAGTAAATCAAAATAAGCCAATCAGGGAAACACCAATCATGACACAATTTACAGAAGGAGCACTTGCACCTTAACACTGAACAGCAATGAGAAAGTGCGCAAAGACACTAAACCAGCAAAACTAAGTGCAGCATATCACCAAAACCAGGAGGTCAGGAAGCAAAAAGACTGGGGAAACACGCCAAAAGATGCCAGGTCTGACAGTAAAGAAAATGCAAACTTTTGCAGGCTAAGGGTTCCAGCCTCGTAATTCATAACTCCCCATAATGCATGTGCTCGCGCTGCACAAGAAAGACCAGAAATTGCTGTCTTCATCAGCTGCCTACCTGACCTTTCCTCAGCCTCTCTCAATATGAAGCAAGGCAGTGACAAAAATAAAGGAGTCTGTGGAGCCCAGAGCCCGCGTTTGTTCTGCCCTTGCAATTACAGATGAGGAGCTTTTCTAACTCCGCCCCTGGCCACTGCAGTCAGTGCATCAAAGCAGATTTTTCCTACACCACTGTTTGCCGGCCATGCCCAACACACAAAGTAACAACTCTGGCTTCTTATGTCGTGCCTACAGACAGATTTTAGCTGTCTCTTGTCGAAAGACTTTGTGTGGACCGTGCCAAAAATGTATAGTGGGCCTAGAGCCTGTCCATTGCTTACCATTGGTTGTCTTTCTTGTTACTCTCAATAGCTTCTCATTAAATGGCGTTTCTTCGTTTCTTTGTCTTTATCCCTCCTCTGGAGCATAGCTTCTTAACTTTCTTTTTGATTGGATGACTTGTATCCTTCCACTACTCACATCTAGGGTTTTCTTTTTCTTTTAGTATTCCAAGAGAGTGTATGTGTTTTCTAGCTCTGGTCCTCGTGCGGATTCTTCCATCAAATACCCCTGCATGCTCCATATTTCTTCCTCCTACTCCCATCTCTAATTCGTGCATTGCTCCCCTCACCCTACCTGGAGATATTTTTCCGTTTTTGTTTTTACATTTTCTGATCCCCACCTCAAGCTCCTCCATTGCTCCCCCGCCACCACCCATTGACCATTGCTTTCCTCCCATGTTCTCTTTGCCCCGAATCTGTCCTCCATTATTGCTCTCCCCTCCTCTTCTGTCAGTCTTTAAGAAAAAAGTTTATATTTTTGTAGGGCTCGACAGCTGCCGTTTACTGCCAAACCCCTTCTTTTTTTGAACACACTTTTGCATATGTTATATTTTTTTTTTTTATGTACTGGTGAAAGGTTGGCATAAATAAAAAAAGAAATGACAAATATGAATATGTCATCCTGCTGGGCAGCTGTAGCACCATTGCGCAGGTGTTTGTTCAAATCATCACACTTTTTTCTTCTTTTTTTTCTGCAATGCGGCACATCATCAGCAAAAAGATTTTCTTTTTGCTGATGCTGAACAGCATTGACATAGGTTGAAATGACAGGACCTATTTGCTTTGCTAATGTTTGCTGCATTAGGGCCAGTGAGACCTCACCCCGGAGAGATGTGTATTTGAACTCCCATCCCTTAAAGCGCTTATAAGATACAACTTTTGGTCACAGAGCAAGCAGCCCTTTTTGCTGAGCTGCTTTACTATCCTGCCCGGCTCCTCTCCCTCTGTTCCGAGAACCCCCATGACCGCTGCCCCTGATCGTGCTAGTGTTAAAACCTTGGAGGATGAAAAGTTTTGACTTGTACAGTGCTGACCTTCAAATCTCTTTACCATGGCATTCTGCCAGACTCATTCTAGCCTGCTGGTTGTATATTGCTGGCACAAGAAGGTGAGCAATTGCTTGAATATGACTTCACCCAGTCACTTGTTTATCTTTCTTTGTTTTAGGGCCACAAAATGTCCAGATTGTTTCAAGCCAACGAAGAATAAATTGGTAGGATTCCACTGAGTTGTTTTTTTTGTTTTGTTTGGTTTATATTTAGAAACTATTAAATGATTATGCATTAACAGCGATTTAAATGTTCTATTGGTTTTTGAAATATCAATACACTGTCCTGCTTTCAATTAGTTATTCTTGCATGCAATTTAATATTACCTGCATCTTTTAATAGTTGTCAGTTCCTCTGTATACATTCCAGAGAAGGTATGTGAGCTAAAATATGGGCACTCTGTGTTACTTAACACAGCCACCAGGCACCGTTTCATTACCCAGACTTATGATTAGGAGATTTCGTTTTTGGAGGGTAAATACCCCCTCAACATCAAAAATATAATAAAGGAGACAGAGAGGTAGAGAGAGTGGTAACAGTTTTCTCCTTTTTAGGTCGAGCATTCGAGACCTCTTGTATATACTTTAGTATATACTTATTATATCTTATATGTGTTTGTACTTAGTGGGCTCTGGAGATCAGCCCTAGGACTTGTCTGCTTCCGCTTAGGGACTTTTGTTCTGTTCAGCTGCCTCTATTTAACTGTCTTGATAGAAAACAACCAGCAGAGGTCAGTAAAATACCAGAATTGCTTTCTGCTGAGGGACTTTCTTTTAAAAAAAATATTTCTGGCAACTGCCTCTATTTAACTTTCTTGATAGAAAACGACCAGCATAGGTCAGTAAAATACCAGAATCACTTTAGCATTCTCTAGATTCCAGTCCATAGAAATTGTCTTCCACGAGCCCCGTAGACAATAATATTTTTTCAAATCTTGTATTTTCAGTGATATGACCACCGAAGGCCCTGATTTTATATTAAAAACAGAGCTTTGGACTATACCATTTCCCGCTGAAAGGCAATATTTCTCTACATGTGTTCCCATACCAGGCGTGTCACGCAGTTTGGTGCTAACTTTCCCTCTATGTTAAAGAACAGTAGATGTTTCAGCACCCAGGCTAATGTGCTGCATAGCTAAATACATGTAAGGTCCCAAAGGCGAGGCTGATTGCAATGCAAATGCTTGTTATGGTATGGCTTGACAGCGCAGCTGTTGAGAGACAGTTATTGCACTACAGAGGGGCCTTGGCTCCACCCTCCTATTGGGAGCACAGAGTACGTGTTTTTATTGGGCAAAAGTTGTGTGCTTCATCAAAAAAAGTAGTTGTCCACCACTCAGCTAAGATCATTATATTAAATTTATCAAGCTGCCGACGCTTGAAATTTCAGGGGCACACGCATGACATTGAAATGCTATAAAAGTGTCTTAGATAACTTGATAATGTATGTTGTTTTCTTCTGCAGCAGTCCAGATATGAGGAGGGCAGTCATTAACCTACATGGATATTTAGGTCTGGCTTGACAGTGCAACCTACACTAATTTTATTCTCTTCACAAGTACATACTTCTTCCCATGCTATTTACTTGTAATTCTTCTCATCACCATACAGCATTCCTTTAAAGGCAGACCTATTGGCATTGCCAATGCTAGTTAAAAACAATGATGCGATACGGGGAGATTGTAGAAAACACATTAAAGTGTTTATCTTAATTATTGGTATTTCTTTGCCATTAAATATTTAGGAAAGGTGTAGCAAATAGCACATTTCTTTTTATTTATTAGGTTTTACTTTTCTAGAACAACTCGCACCACAAGTCCAACTGCAAGACATTATACATCAGCACTTCAAAGAATATGAAATTGTTACACACGGTGTATATTGTTCAACCAGCCTCCTCCCCACACCTACTTTCCAACCATATATGTTACTGCGAGATCCACCTTGAGTCTGCGATTTCAAGGGTTCAGTTCCCTTCTCTAAAAATGTTAATCAAACCATAAGTTCTGCTTTCTCTTCTGATTGTTGGCTTGTGTCTATTCCCTGAGTGGCCCCCAGAAGTCCAACAGTCTCGAGACCAGCGGTAAAGTCTCTGCATATAGCGCTGCAAGTTCCTTGCACATTAACATGCTCTTTAGCCAGTGCTTGGATCGGGGAATGCCCAGACCTCCCTGTGTCATTGCCACAGTACTTGGACCCAACAAAGTGGCCATCACCAGCACTTTCCTGTAATGTTTGGGGGCATCACACACATAATTCAGCAATGCCACCATCGAGGATATTGGTATCACTGCATCTGTGGTTACACTCAATACCTGTATCACACGTGACCTAAATGCAGCTATTGCTGGAGAGCCCCAAGTGGAAGTGGAAAAAATCAGCTTGAATGGCAAAGCAGCAGTGGTAGCTGGTGTTGGCAGATAAGCTGTGATTAACCATGCAAATAGGGAAATAGTATGCCTGATGGAGATATCTGAAGTGCAGTAAGCTATACTTCTCATTGGAGGATATCTCTTTAGTCTGTGCACAGCAGAATTCCCACTGCTTTTCGTAATTTCCAGGTCCGAGGACCACAGTGACTGGGCATTCAGCTCCAGCTCAGAGATCAAGCTCATGATAGTGTTGTGCATATGTGTGATCAGGTGCGTTGGGGATCGGTTTGCTAGTAAGTGCAACAATAGTCCTCAGTCTGCTGGGGCCTCTGGGAATGATGGCAGCAGTTGTTTTAGCATATGTTTCAGATAATAGTAACCCAGTCTGTTGATAGCTGAAGCGAGTGTCCGGGATTGAAAGACCTCAAGGATTCTTAATGTTTTGTTTGGGAATAGGTTCCCCATCAACCGAAACCTCTTGCATGGTAACATTGGAAATAGTGCAATGTTGGGGGTCTGTGTGGGCGTCTGTGTAATCTGAATATCTAGCATGGTTACCCTATAATTCTGCGAGCCATTCCAAAACCCATCCGGTGCACCTCACCATCTCGATCTGGTTGGCTCAGTCTACAGTACAGTTTGGCCTGTAAGGTGGCAAGGTCTGCCTGCCGACCCTCCAAGCCCACATGCGGGGCCTATGTATATTATGTATCCAGTGGTGAGCAATGTGGGTCTGTGCTACCAAATAATAGATTTCAAAATTTGGAACACCAAAACCCCTTTGATCATATGGTTTCTGTAGCTTGGACCAGCCAGTGCACAGTTGTTTCCCTGTCCATACTAGATTGATCAAGTAGGATCTCAGTTGAGTGAAGAAGACTCTTCGTAGGGGGATAGGAATATTTTGTAATAGATACAATAATTTGGCTGAACCACCATTTTCATGAGGACAATTCTGCCGGCCACAGTGAGGGGAAGTTCGATCCATTTCTGTACTAAGATTTTGAAATACATACCCCGTTATTTGCTTTTATAATTGTGTCTATGCGCCTGTGGTACATCAGAGTAGAAACTCAAGCTCTGGCTGCGCCGTGGCCTTTGTGAGTGGCATCAGTATGCAAATAGCACATTTTAAAGCACACTGAAGTCGTAATCTTGGCCAGTAGTAGATGGGATTTTGTGGGCCTGTTCGGATAGTATGATAGAGTGCAGTCAGCAATGAGCCCTTAAACTGAATCAAACTATTAAATAGGATGTATCAGGTGTCACAAAGATAGATTGTGTACTTCTGTCTCTATCACACTGTCATTCATCTATTGGTAAAAGAACAGTTCAAGCCACAGTAATAAGAGTAGGTAATGATTTAGTATTAGAAGTAAATGTAATTTGCTTATTAGCTTTATCCAAAATAATCTATTTGCATTTATTACCTCCTTTTTGATGTAGCTAAGCACAATACAGATCAAAACAACAAGCAAAACACAACCTCCTGATTTGTCCCTAACCCCAGTGACTTTACCCTGAAATGAAACCGCTATCACAAACTACTTCAAACCGCAAAAAAATATGCCCTTGAATGAATGCACTTACATATAAAATAATGAATGTATTTAAGCACAAGAAATTTGTGCTGCAGTGTGAGTTTTATACACCAGCAGTGGAAATGAAAGGAAAGAAATTATACACGTTTGCCCTCAGTGTATTTTTATGATGGAATGAGTGGAGAACATTTTATTAGGGGGATAATTTAATAGCTTGTTACTGATGACATAAGACGAAAGAACAGTGTCAAAATTTAGGAGGTTATGAGCCCTTCACTGGATGAAACTCCCTAGTCATACTGAATACCACGGTTACTGAGATATTTGTGCTTGTTATAAAGAAGACTAGCCTACTTAGGTGCTATGTTTAATGTTTTTACAGTTTTCCATAGCAACATTACTTGTTTAGAGAACACTGATATATGATGTATATGTTCTCAATGTTGTGGAATAACAAACCTATTTAAAAATGATAAATGGAGTTTTCTAACGATGGCATGGAAAAGTGTTTTCCACACACTACTTTGATTCCCAAATATCCACCAATATGAAAAATGCTGCTTACTAAGATGTCTTCTTGGCATGCTTGTGATGTAATTTCCTCCAGGAATACTTTCTATTCTTCATCTACCAGATTCAAAGCATGTAGAGTAGTTAGTAGTGAGTACCAATTAAGGAAAGATTCAGATGTGAGCAAACCACTTGGCGTTAAACCATATACTAAAACAAAAAGCTTGCCTTATGCATGAACTCCTCTGCTCCTTCTTGCCCAAAATAAACTTCCAAATTCACTGGAACACATTCCCATATTCACTTCTTTCTATATGATTATTTATTTGAAACTGATCACAAACATACTATTGTGCATTGTTTTAAGTTGTGTTCAAATTATATCTGTCTGTATTGTACATATCGTCTCAGTATTCCAATCATTATCAAGTTAAAGAGAACTGTGAGAGAATGAGGTTTTCTCTGTTAGCAAATGGTTTGTTTTAAAGCAAAAATATTTGGAAAAACTGTAAAGAATTACAGTTGAATCTTCCACAAACTTTGGGGGAAGGGGCGTACACTAAGAAGTGTTTGGAAAAATGATTCTCAAGAAATGTGTTTTAAAATATCTAAGGCCTGTAGTATTGTTGAAAATCTGAAAGAACGTCTTGGGCAGTGGCGGCTCGCATAGGGCGTGCTGCGGGGCGGGGGAGGGGCAGGGTGGGGGGGTAGTAAACTTGGACATACGACGGAACGGAGGAAAGTAATTATTACGTTCCTCCGTTCCGTCGAATGTCCGAAATTACTACCCCCCCACCCTGCCCCTCCCCCCCGCAGCACGCCCTATGCGAGCCGCCACTGGTCTTGGGAGAATAAGTGACCGTATTTGTAGACTGACTCAGGTCCCTTCCATAACACCTAGAGGCTCACTGGCTCAGAAACCTTCCATGCATGGGGGCCAGACATTTCTAACATGCTAAATTCATACGGGTTCTTCTCTACCCCTAGCATTTTCCACTGGGAGCTAATTGTCAATCTAGCACAACAGAGGTAAAAGAGAGATGACAACATTTATGCTTCAATATGTTTTTTCTTCACACAAAATAAGAGAAAATCTAAGACCATTATCAGAAATGACAGCGATATAATCCCCTTACCCCAACCTCCCTCCCTCTGTTCTCCATCTACTGAGTTCCTTCACAGTTCCTATGACAGTGTGAGAACTCATCTGTATGCCTAGTGCCTTACACATTATATTGGATCGGTCTACCAAGAGGGGAGGATCATCTCTGCTACATCTACCCAAAAACGTGTATTGAACCTTGAATAACATCACTGGTACCATTGATTTTCTCCCTTTCTTAGTGCGCCAATGGACCTCAGGCATCCAACCTAGGAATTGCTGTTCAGACTGGATTGCCTATCACCTGCGGTAGGTTGCTCAGAACCCCCCTCTAGCTGGAGGATAGTGCCACCAGATCAGTACGTTGAGGCTCGCCTCCCTTCCATCCATGTTAGTGTGCTCCCTAGTTATGTTGAGAATATCAGCATCCCATTCTGGTTCATCTAATGCTATCCTCAGTTCCCCCTCCCAAGTGTTTTGAAACTTCCATTTAAGAGTGCCTTCTGCCGCGCTTATGAACTGATAAGTGTTTGTTTTTATCTGAGGACTGCAGAAGCATTCCAAAATGAGTCAGTTCCCAGGGGCCCTCTTCTGTGACCAAATGATGCGGTGCCCACTCTCTCAGTTGCTTATAGCGGAAGCTCTCGATCTCCCCAGCTAAAAGTCCGGTTTAACCTACTCAGAGGATATGATTGTGCCCTTGACAAAGAGGTCTCCCTGTTATCCTTCCATTGTTTAAAGATTACAGGGTTCATGCTGGACTGAAAGTCAGGGTTGCTGAACAGAGAAGTGAAAAGGGTGGGTAGCTAGTCAAAGTTTTATTCAGTCCTATTCCATCCGAGACCTCGGCTATCATCCCAAGTGTGACCGCTTCCCTAACAAGTAGTCAGTGAAACTCCAGTGGTGCTCTGTTTCTTTCTGCGACCACTCCCATATACATAGCAGTTGTGCCGCTCTGTAATAATTAAGTTGGTCCGGGAATCCCAAGCCTGCCCTTTTTTATGGAGTAGAAGTCTTGCTGAAGGCTTAGCCTTATTTCCACCATTCCATCCCCACCTCTTCCCAATGAAGTTGGTGCACAACTTCTGTATTCTTCCCAAAGTTCTGCTTGGTACACCCACTGGCTGGGGCAGGAAGTGGATTCTTGGGAGAGTATTCACCTTAATGAAAGCCAGATTGCCTAGCCATGGCAAGTGCAGATTGCTTCATCTCTGAAAGTCTTTTGAAACACTTTAGTAAGCAGTGCGTAGGTCTTAAGGAACAGCCCATAATATATGTGTGTGCGGTGTATCCCTTTATACTGAATGATCTGTCCCTCTATTGGAATGGGAGGCAACACTTCATACGGGTGAGTGTTGTGGGATGCAGTGAGGTTCAACACCTCCGATTTGACGATGTTGATTTTGTAGCTGGAAACTGTTCTGACTTGGTCAATCTCCTCTGAAGAAGATGAGATTGACATGGCCAGGTCAGAAACCAAGGCGAGTATATTATCTTCAAAATCATTAGTTTGAACTAGTTGGGTCCTAAATGGAACTCCTTGATAGCGCAATTTTTGGGGATCCTCTGTGCTGCGGGTTCCAGATATAATGCAAAAAGTAGGGTAGAGAGTGGTCACTCCTGTCTCTTTGACCCTACTTTTAGCTAGCTACCTTCCTAGACTGTGAGTTGTTAAATATAATCTACATGACCAACCGTGCATAGAAAACCCAAACCATGGCCATGAACCCCACCAAACCCCCTCGCTACCACAACTTCTCTAACAAAATAGCTTTCTCCACCAAGTTGAAGACTTTCTCGGCCTCGAGTTAGTGGCCTCGAGTTAGTACCCTCTCGCCCTTGAGCTTTGTGCATGTTCAATTAGATGGGCAGTCTTCCTTGTATTTTTCTCACTCTCCAACCCAACACCCCAAGAAGCTAGGCTGGTCCGCTTGGACCAACTGGTGAATGAATTCATTCAGCAGTATTGGCAGGATATATGTAGCAATCTTCACATCAACATAAAACAATGAAATAGTCCTACAGGACCCACAGCCTTCCCTATCTCTCTCCACCTTGAGAATGACTTTACTTTATCTTCCAGCATCAAAGGGGCCACTCGTCCCTTCTTCTCTAAAGTGTTAAACAGCCAGGTCAGTAAGTCCAGAGATTGCAGCGAGAAGGTTATGTAGAACAGTGGTGTAAAACAATGTGGGCCTGAGAATTTAGAAAGTTTGAGGCCCTTTATTGCCTTTAATACTGTGTCCTTAGTTATAACCTGCTCATGGAGAGGAGGGAGAGCCTCTTTACTCCGAGTTCCCAGCTTACAATCTGACTGCTTCTGGGTTGGAGGACTCTGCGTCATAGAGCCATCGGTAAATCTATGCAATCTCTTCACCTTCTACCCCTCCTCCCTCAACACAGCTCCATCCTTTCCCCTTATAGTGCCTATGAAGGATTATTTATGTTTGCCTTTAACCTGGATGCTAACAGCCTACCATGTTTATTCCCTCCCTCCTAAACTTCCCGTCCTACGTCAGCCAGAGGGTATTCCGCTTCATGTAAGTGTAGCATTCAAAGCTCACCACATATGTTTAGAATATTACCCACAAACATTGTGATTGTGTCCACTTATGGCGAGTTTCTATCTCCGCCAGGTCATCTTGCTGTCTGCCTCCTCTATCGGCTGTTATTTTCTTCATATGTGCCCCCTCCACAATGAGACAGTCCCTCATCACTGTCTTAAAGCTGTGATTTTAAGCCAATTTGTTTTCTATCTTATAACTGTGGTTGACGGGACGTCGAGGAGCTGGGACCTTTACAGCTACCATTTCTATTCAGTATTCCTTTTCATTCTTTCACTAATTTTGTGCCCTAGGGTTAAGAAGTGTAGTATGCAGATGCACAATAACCACTGTGGCTCAGTCAAGCTCCTGTTAACAAAGCCAGGACAGAGCCGCAGTGGTTATCATGCTGCAATTGGTCTTCTAAATCAAATAACTCTTACATTATTGTGAAGATTGACGAATTTTCGATGTGAATCGCTATGTCAAAATTCGTTGAGTTTGTCAACCTTATAGAATTTGTTGTGTGAATAATTGAAAACAACATTAAATAGACAGCAAAGGATTTAAAATGATTTCCTTACTCTCAGACCTCAGACACTGTCTGCTTTGTGTTTAATTAAATTACAATGTTTTTGGGTTTTTTTGGTCCTCATCTCACCAAAGACTTTAGCAGTTTTAACAAGTCGGCTTATGCATTGCTGGGCGCCCCCCGACTTACTGCTTTCGTCTGGAGCCCCACGGCCTTCCTCTCGTTCCTGAGGATTGGTGTAATCATTGTCCATTAAATTACAATGTTGACTTTATTCCTTCATGTGTCTCTATGGGAAGGGTCCCTGCAAGCCGCTGACTCGTAGGGCTATTCTTCAATCTACAAATGTAAAAGTGACTTTGGTCTAACTTGTCTTTCTACTTGTTACCTGACTACTCTTTTCAGATGGGTATTTCTAACTGGCAGGTGTGGCTGTATCAGGAACAACTCAACGGAGTGCTGCACAATTTCATGATTGTGAACATATTATGAAGTTCTTGCATGGGTCTTGTTCATACATTTTATGGAGTTACTCTGCGTGTTTTTACTCAGCTGCTCTTAAAAAAGGTGCCATGAAATGTGTCCATTACTTACATTACTTAGAAAACCTATTTGATGACCATGAAATAGTTCTGTTATTGCTGTATTTAAACTTGGATGGATAAATTAAAAATGTATTTGTATAGAGTGACTCTGAAAGCTGAGTTGTTACAAGCATTCTTTTCCTGGTTCCTCTAAAAACTTATTTTTTCTTCATTCTGCAGTCTGTTTTCACTAGAATGGCTGTTCTTAAGGCACTGGAGAGAATAAACGATGAGGATTTCCATAAGTAAGTATATCCTCAGTATAATTCACTTGTAAAAGCTAAGCTGGCCTTGACACAATTAGAAAAAAGGAAAATAGTAGGAAAATCATTTGAAAGTCACTGATCCTTCAATTTGACTGGCTCATGGGAATTTTTCAAATGGCAATAGTAAGTTCCAGCATCTTCAGATTGTCATCATTCAATATTAAACAAATGTGTAAAAACAATGAATTTGGTAAGAAATTTGCATCAGAGTAGTGCTGTAGGGAGACAAATTCCCCGCAGTTTTGTTTTTTCTATATGCCATACTGGAATAGGTCTTGTTTGAGCTGACAAGTATTTTTTTCTAATAAATTAGGTTCATATGCATGCAAAGGAAGCATCTGGTGCTTCAATGAGAGACAATCTAAATATGTGTTAAATAAATCTTTTTTTGTTGTTTGCAGACAGTTCCCTAGCCTTCCACGGCCACCGAAAACCAGCTGTGAAGTTCTTGAAATACAGTGCACTCATGCTGCGATATTTGTGGCTGGTATAGTACTGTAGGGTTAACTGATTTTCAATGTATTGTATCATTGAAAGATTTGCTTATTTGTATGCAGAACCTGAAAGTGATTATATGTTGACAATACAAAATGGTAGCTGTCTGTTGTAGTTCAGTAATGGCTAAATAAATCACACGGCCTAAAAGTGAAAAAGCAATGTTTGGAAATATCACCAAAACCTTAGATAGTTTATATGACAATAGCACACAAGTCATGCGTTACAAATGTAAAAAAAAGAGCCTATGTTTTCTGCAATTTTTGGAGTTTGAGTGCACATGCCTACAAGGGTACCTTTTGGCCCTGTTATATGCAATATGTTATTGGGTGAAGTGTTTCCCTGGCTGCCCACACCCAATCTCTGCCCTAGTGGCAAACTATTCCATTAGGATATGTAGTGACTGCATGTCGAAGTCCTGGTGAACACTCTGGTATAACTCAAGGTTTCATGTATTCAAAATGTCGATTTTATCTCCATTATTGGACTACTCTCTCAAATTATGCATGCTGTGGGACAATTTTGAATCCATGTAATGACATGTTTGACCAGCATGAAGTATTGCAGCAAATAGGATGTATTTTTTTTTTTTTTAACTTTATTTATCATGTTTTGTCAAACATCAGAATAAACCATAGTTTCAGCATTAATCAGACTTTGCACGGTACATAAGAATTTCAAAAAGAAGTTACATGCATGGAAAACCCATATTCGAATCAGCTTGGTACACTTACATCTATGTGGCTCCATGGATTAACACGCACCTACACCATAGCTCTCAGCCCGCCCGAGGCTCTCGGATGTCTCTCTGACAGGAGTGTCCAGTGTCCCACGCAACCTACATGTAATCCAGCTATATACAATGCTCACAGTATATAAATTCCATACATCAATTTACTGCGTTATACTTCGGAGGTGCCCCCTGGGCAACCAGCGGAGGAGGCACCTAGTTTCACTCGCTGTGCTCCCGGAGCTATGATACCAGCGGTTCCCAAATATCTCTGGGGCGGGATGCAGCCGGCAACAGTTCTGCATAGGTTGTTAGTTGGTCTTTACCATAGACAAAATCGTTAAGCCAATTTTTGAATTTGGGGGCTCTCCCCCTACCCCATCTGCAGGCCACCTTTCGCTTGGCCAGGAGCAAGCCCATGGCGGTGAACTTTCTGTGTGTCTTGGGGATGTCTGCCGTGTACCCCATCAACGCAAGTAGGGGAGAGCATGGGAGGGGGGTTGCGATCATCTCAGATAATGCTTCCAGTACCTCCCGCCAGTAACCCTGGACCTTGGTGCAAGTCCATGCTAGATGTAAGAAATCAGCACCCTCCAGGTGGCATCTCATGCAGCGGTCATCTTCTTGCAGCTTGTACTTGCGTAGCAATGTGGGTATATAGTAAGTTCTGTGTAGAAACTTAAAGTGTATTATACGCAGTCTGCTGCTAGCTGTAATTTCTGCAGTCTGCGCACAGCAGAAATTCCACTTCTCATCTGTCAAGGGAGATTCCAGGTCCTGTTCCCACGCGACTCTGGCACCTGGTGGCGCATGCAGTCTTTCCAACAGCGCCGCCCGGTAGATGTGAGACACAGCGTGTGAAGGGCCGGTCATTTTTAGCGTGGTGTGCAAAAAATCCAATGGGACAGGTTCCTGCGGAAAACTCGGTGTGTTGGCCCGTATTTCATGTTTTAGCCTTATTTAAAGGAACATTTCCAGGGGGGTAACTCCCTACCCGGTCAATAGCTCCTTTTGATCTTTGAACCGTCCCTCATGATACAGATCACCCCATGTGTGCAAATTCATTTTGCGGAACATATCCCGACATATTGCTTCCTGTGTAACGGGGGCGTATGGAAGGTGTGGCAGTGGCACGAGAGGGGAGTAGAGTATGGCCTTACCCATTTCTTTAGTCAAGCGTTTCCAGGCATTATTGGTGCAGGAGACTGTATGGTGCGATACCTTCTCACCTGGGACTTGCGCCCCCAGCAGAGAGGTTAGGGGTGTGGGTGACACATAGCCTTGCTCAATGGCCAGGTGTGGCATGAAGGGTGGCGGGTGAAGCCAGTAAATTGTGTAGTGGGCCTGAGCACTGAGGTAGTATAGTTCCATGTCCGGTGCTTCAAAACACCCCTAGAGAATGGCTGTGTCATAAGCTTCCAGCTTAGTCTGGGTTTCCTCCCGCCCCAGGCTAGTTTGATGAGCAAGGAACGAAGAGTGCTAAAAAAAGTGCGTCCTGAAGTAGAGGAGCTTGGGGAGGATATTCATCTTCATCAGGGCCACTCTGCCAGCCAATGAAAGCGGAAGGGTAATCCAGCGATCTATCCACGTGCCGATCGTTTCAATCGCAGCCCCATAGTTTGATCTAAGAGTCTCCTTAGGGTTCCTGGTGATGGTGACACCCAGATACTTTATTTCGTCACCGCACCAGCTCAGCGGGAACTCAGGGACAAACCTAGGGGTGTTGGGGGTGAGCGGGAAGATTTGCGATTTGCTCCAATTCAACTTTATCCCAGATAAATGGCCAAATCTAATGAATTCCCTCAGGATAGGATTAAGACTTACGCTGGGTTCTCGGAGGTATAAGGTAATATCTGCATACAGCGATATTAGGATTTGACGGGAGGGGTAGATTATGACGTACTCTCTATGGTGTTGCCTGATTTTGGCTGCCAGGGGCTCAATGGCCAAGGCAAAAAGTAACGGGGATAGCGGGCATCCTTGGCGGGTGCCTCGCTTAATGGGGATTGGGGCAGAGTATAACCCGTTGATCTGGACCACCGCCTCTGGCTTAGAATAGAGCAAATGGATCCAAGCTCAAAAAGGACGAGGGAGACCCATTCGGCCCAGGATGGCAAGCATATAATCCCACTCCAGGGAATCAAATGCCTTTGTGGCGTCCAAAAATATCCCAGCGGCTGAACTATCGGGTGCAATATCATGGAGGAATGCAAAGGTGGTGCTCAGGTTGTGGGAGGTGGCCCTGCCCGGGACAAAGCCTGCTTGGTCTGGCAGGACCAACCCCTCCATGAGCAAGGTCAGTCGGTTGGCTATGACTTTGGCAAGTATCTTCGTATCACAATTAATTAAAGATAGGGGCCTGTAGGCTTCGCATTTATCAGCTGCCTTTCCCGGTTTAAGCAGGGATATAATTAGAGCTTGCCTCATGGAAAGAGGGAGGTACCCAGAGTCTCGTGCCTCTTCAAATACTTGTTTGAGGATGGGGATCAATTGCTCACTGTAGCCTTTATAAAACTCGGCTGGTAGGCTGTCTGGCCCTGGGGCCTTACTGGAGCCCAACCCCATTATTGCAGCTCGAATCTCATCCTCCTCAATGTCAGCTGATAAAACCTCTCTGCGGGAGTCACTGATCCAGCCCAAAGCCGTATCTTCAAAATAGGTAGATATGTCTGGGGGAGCCCGGCCATTAGTATGATAGAGTGTGGTGTAATATTTGGTGAAGGTGTTGAGTATTTCCCGTGAATCTATGTGTCTCTGCCCCTCTTCGTCCTTGATTTCCAGAATTTGATTAGCAAACCTGGGGACTCTGCTGACTTCCACCAGGGCCCTACCAGGGCGTTCACCCTCGCCATAGGATCTGGCAGTGTAATATTTCGATCGGAATTTGGCCTCACGTTCAGCTTCCTCAGAGTACTCCACTAGAAGCTCTTTAAGACGAGCTTGTGGTAGTGCATCAGGCGAAGATGCGACTTGCGACTCAACTCGTTTGATGTCTATTTCTAACCTGTGCAATGTGCCCCTGATGGAGCGCAAACCCCCCCCCCCGCTCTTAGCTATGCATAGGCCTCTAACTGTGACCTTAAAGCTCTCCCAGACACATGCAAGGGTGGGGACGCTATCGATGTTGCGTGGGAAGAAGTCTACAATCTCCTGGTGCAGTTCCTCCCGAAAGGCGCTGTCTAGTAGGGCTGTAGGTAGGAGTCTCCAGGACCGGTATGGAGTTTCTCTGCCTGGCGGCTCCAGCTTCAAAAGGACCGGGGAGTAGTCCGAGAGGGTGCGAGCTAATTGCGTTACCTCCCTGAGCCATGTGTTTAGACCGGCCGATAATAGCCAGTAGTCTAGGCAGGACCAACTATTATGCACACTCGAGAAAAAAGTACCCTCCTTTTGCGTTGGGTGTAGAGAGCGCCACGCATCAAAGAGCCGATGGTCAGCCATTATAGCCGAGAGGTGTTTGATAGCATGTGGGTGGGAGGTCGAATGCAGGTGTGAATGATCTGTCTCCGGATCTATCGCCAGGTTAAAATCTCCCCCCATATAATAAATGTAGAGCCTACTTCCAATATGTGCCCCCATAACTGATTGAAATAGTTCGCGTCGTCAATGTTGGGCGCGTAGCAGCTTATCAATGTAATCGTGTGTTCCGCTAGTCTACCCCACATTATGCTGAATCTACCCTGAGGGTCCTGTAGAGAGCCCAGTGGGCAGTAGCCCAGACCTTTCTTAACCAAAATAGCGGTGCCTCTGGCATAGGTGGAAAATGAGGAGAAGCAGCTGTGCGCAGCCCACTTCCTGCCAAACGTGGGCAATACCCCAGGGGCCAGGTGCGTCTCTTGTAGCATTGCCTCCTGAACATGATGTCTATCTAGGTAGTGTAGGACCTGTCTACGTTTGCGGGGGTCTCGAAGGCCACGCACATTCCACGTTAAGCAATTAATGGTGGGTTTACGAGTCGGTGGTTCACTAGCCATACAAATTTTTGTAAATGCGGGAGTGACATTTGCAGGGCAACATTTTCAAGATAGGTCTGTTCCAAGTACAGTGCATGTATCTACATCGTATACAACTATGAGTGGTACCATGCAAGACAAAGCAATATAACATTCTGGTTAAACAGCCCCCCCACCCACGCCTGCAACCCAAACCCGCAGGGAATGGACTCCCCACCCAACCCCAAAAACCAACAGCGCAGGCATTGTAAATAGCTCTCTGTAGGAGTATCGCCCCGCAGCCCAGTTCCGACCCGAAGGAGAGAAGTAGGCATAAAGGAGGCCCAAGCTATTAATCTCTGCACTAGCCATGTCGAAGAGACAATCATTAACATCACATACAACGTATAAAACATTCGTAGGGGGAATTCCCTCTGGGGGTACATGCCAGAGAGGCCGTCCGCGCACCTCGCGAAGTGCGAGGGAGCCCGGGAGGAAATGTCACAGTGGTCGCCACAGGGCTGAGTCACTCGGTATAGGGGCTCAGCGGTGCAGACAGAACTTCAGAGTTCCTGGGGTGGCACATGTCTCGCTCCGATCTTTGGCTTAGTAAGAGGAACAGTCTTACCAGTTCGCAGCGGCGTCGTTAGTCTTCCCAAGACCGGCACTACATCTCCTCATGAGCAGGCGAGGAACGGCCGGAGCCAGGATCATCAGCCAGCAAAGTGGGCGAGCGCCTCGTGCAGGTCTTCAGGAAATTCTGGGTATGTTGAGGGCTGCTGAAGATGTGCGTCTTCCCTCGGTGCTAGACTCGTAATCTCGCCGGGTAGAGCATGGCATAGGGGATGCCAGCCTGTTGGAGCTTCTTTTTAACTGGGAGGAATTTCTTCCGTGCCTCCTGTACTGCCATGGTGAAGTCCGGGTAGAGCGCAACTTTCACTCCTTCATATAGACCAAGTCTTGTTTCTCCCTCGCGGGCCTCAGTGCAGTGTCACGATCTTTGTAGTTTAGAATGCGAGCCAGGATAGGACGCAGCGGCGCACCGGGCGGTGGTCTCGCCATGAGCGATCTGTGGGCCCGTTCGACTATCAATACCTTGGAGAAGGCTTCAGCTCCGAAGAGATCCAGGAGCATTCGCTCTACATAGTCCTCCATGCGGCCAGTGGCCGTGGACTCCGGGACTCCGACGATGCGCAAGTTATTTCTGTGCAAGCGCGCTTCTAAGTCTTCATTTTTTGCCGCTATAACTTGAAGAAGTTTCTCCATACCTTGTAGTTTGGCGCTGCTAGCACCGGTGGTATCCTCAAGAGTGGATATACGTTGTTCGGTCTCAGATATCCGGCCATCATGTTTTTCCAATTTTTGCTCAAGGAAGTCCATGCTTAAGTTCATAGAGTCCATCTTGGACTCAATGGAGGTTAGGCTTTGACGTATCATGAGGAGGATTGCCTTGAAGTCCTCATCCTGTGTTGGGGCAGAGGGGGGCTGGTCATTGTCTCTTTGCGACTCTGCATCCTCGCTTATGGGCTTGCTTCCACGCTGGGAATTGCAATTTCGCCTGTTTACCCTCAGTGCGGCCCATTATGCACCTCTCCCCTCTGGGGTTCTCTCCTTGTCTCGCTCGGTGCCCAGAGACAGCCCCCAGCAGCAACGGGCCAAAGGCGGTGGGGATTCATAGGTTTTAAAGGGGCGTCCCTGCTCCAAGCGCCTGAGTCTTTGTGGTTCCGCGCTTTTTCACGCTTCGCGCAAGATTTAGCTTCCTCTTAAACCTGGAGGTGCGCAGCACGCACCGCAGCCCGCACGCGCCCCAAGGCGCCTTAGTGCAATATGTAGAGGCCTAGTGTAGCCTGTCAACCATATAGGCCTTCGCCTCTCACACAAGGCAGCAATGTAGCAGAGGCAGGTTCAGGACGGCAGAGCAGCCATACACTTTCCCATCAGCCAGCCAGATCTCTACAGAGCACAGCATTGCCAGACAGGCCCGTCCCGGCAGTGGCTCCCCTGCAATAGCATAGATCTCCAGGCCACTCTCGTCTGTATCACGTCCAGGCAATATGGACACACCGGGCCCTCACCGCTGCAGACACTGGTGCGCTCCGATCGTTGCAACTGGTAATCAGGCTGCCAATGACATGTAGCCGCCCACTCGTCCTCTTCTCTCAGCAGATTGAGTAGCCCCTATTTCAGAGAGGATCACTGCACCCACAGCAGTAGATGCGCACACTCCACCCGCCGTGATGCTGCCCGCAGGGGTCCAGAGCATCCCTTCGGTTCGAGGATTTCTCTCCGCCCGCACTAGGCTAAAGCTTAAACAGCCCAGGTCCGGGGCTGCGGCTCAATCGCGTACAGTCCGTGCAGCCGAGCAAAATTTCGCAGCACACTTCACGCCTCCAAGTCGCTCCAACCTAGCGACCTCTCCCCCGCAGCAGTATAGTCCCTCAGGCCGCTCTCACCTTTGCCACAGGCCGCGGGAGCAGGGCAGTGGAGCCTCGCGCGATCTCCAACAGTCACCCGGGCCAGCGTCTCCGTCAGAATGCAGCGAGGCGATTTGATCGCACCGGGCCCCCACCGCAATCTCCGTCAGCGGGCACCGGCGCGCAGTGAATGCAGCAAACCACGGTCTAGGGCACACGGCCGCGGATCAGGGACGGCCGAGGGCACAGGCCCCCCTTTTCAGCACCCGGGCGCCGCCATCTTGCGATCCGCCTCGTGAAGATGGGCCGGAATCAGGAATGGCCGCTATGGCTACGGCAACGGCTCAGCGGCTGCTCCAAAGCAGTTTCCTAGCCGCTCGGTGTGCTTACGAGCAGTAATCTTGAATTCCAAAGCGTGTAGTCACCCTGTGCGCGCAGGATGTTGCAGGATAATGCCCCCGGGCTGACAGAGCCTCCCTAAGGTGCGGCCATCTTGTCCGCCGGCTCTCTAGCGCCCCTCCAATAGGATGTATTTGATTGAGTTGTTATCTAATATCACCAGTGACCACAACTTACACGCACTGCAGCATTTCACTTTTTCTTTGGAGCACCTTGTTTTTGTATTGATGCCAAGCATTTATAGAATTTTGTTATAAAAATTAATCTCATGCATATTATCTTATGGAACTCTGAGTTTTTACGCATTGATGTCGTATTGTAATAATTGATGGACCCCTCAAAGTGTATGTTATATGTGTGGCGTATGCTGCATTTCATTTCGAAGATTGTGTTAGATGGACTGTTGTACAGCCCACGTGCTGGTTTGTTAGTATGGATCTGGGTAGTCATTGTGCCTAAACACCCAATTGTTTGTTGGAATGTTTGTGGTTTGTACAGTTTTAAGTCTTGTGCTAGCCAAGACCTTTTGATTTTACTAAAATTATTCTTATAGGAATATTTCAACTAGTCCTCTTCGTCCATTGGTGTGTTGTTGTGTCATTCACATTTTTTTTCCCCACTGCTGCATCCATCAATGGGGCAGGGGGTCAGCACACTTTAGACAGGTCAGCCGACTTCAGCCATTGGCTAATTTCATTGTGAGTGACTTTTATCTGCTCTTTAACAAGGATGATATACACCGCGAAAGTAGTTCCTTCAGTTCCAGGGCCTACTATGACAACATGTGCTTTTTGCACCCAAAACATATTTTTACTTTCAGCCAATCTTTTTTGTATAGTGTGAGGGCTCACCAGCTGCTTCAGCAATAAAGTTTTCATAAACCATGACAAAACCAAAAAAGCATTGACAAAGTGAAAAGGCTGGAAGCAAAGCCAGACCTATTGACTTTGCCAACCCTTGTTATTAATTTAGCATGTCTTGGATTTGTAGCCTTGTGTACAGTAATGTAATAGAACGTATCCATTGCACCCATAAGCAGTGGCGTAGGGAACCCTCCCCCACCGCCCCCCCCCCCCCCCCTTAAGCAGCTTAATTGTTCCTGGGCTTCTTCTGCCTGCAGATTTGCAGCCAAAATATCTCATAAAGAAACCACAGACAGAGGGATAAGTATAAAAAGAGAGCAGGAAAAAGGAAAGAAAAATTTAGGATGAGAGACAAAAGATGGGGAGATTGAAATAGGAAAAAACGAACGGGAGGGAAAGGGGATGGAAGGAAAGAAATGTGGAAAAAAATAAGGATGAAAAGGTGAAAAGAATGATGGAAGGATGAAGGAAGGGTGAAAATGAATTGATGAAAAGGTGTTAGGATGAATGGAATAGTGAAAGAATCAATGGGTTAAAGGGTGAATGAATTGGATGAATAATGAACAGATGGGAAGATTGAAAGGATGGATAGGTGATAGGCTGGATGAATAGATGGATAACATGGATATAATGACTGGTGGATTCGTGAAAGAATGATTGTATATATGAAAGGTCGAAATGATGAATGGAAAGGTGAAGAGATTTACAGATGAAGGGCTGACGAGATAGAAGTGGAAAGGATTGATGAATAGGTGGAAGGAGGGTGAAAGGGTGAAGGGACCTCTCCTAAAGATGGTTAGCTTTGCTTACCTTCTTGGTGTGTGATTAGATGTCTTGTTCAAGTGGGGGGCATTTTAATATTCTAGCTACTCCCTTGCCCATAAGTATGCTACTGCCGCGAGGGAGTGAATAAAACTGAATTTCTTCTGTGTGTCACTACTTGGGAAATGTCCAATTCTTTCAGAAACTTTAGCAAGTACCTAATACTCATCTGGAAAAAGATCCAACGTTTAGGTGCCGTAGGCGAATAGGATATTCCACCTGTTCAAACTGTGTTGGCATTTTTTGTAGCCGGACATTCAGAGACGAGAATAGTGGATGATAACGTTTTGAAGAAAAACAGAACCTCTGATAAAAAGCCTGATGATTAAGGGAGAACACCTTAAACTAAATCCTCGGGGCTTACGGTAGCCAGCTAAACTAGGACTGTTGACTATCTATCTATATGCCTGGCGGTTCTGTGCCCAGATATTTCTCTCATGTTAAACTTAATGAGCCACAGCGCTCTTATGCACCTTGGACACTTCCTTGTGCACCCTATGTCATTTCCCTTCGAAAGCGAAATTCTTTAGTTTGCCCTTTGCGTTTAAAAATAGCTCAGCGTTCTTTTTGCTTTTCACTAAAGAACTACATAATAGCAAAGGATTGATAAGTATCAGTGTTTTCCACATGAGGCATTTTTCTTTGTTACCTGTGAGAATGTTATTTTGTATTTACATTTTGAAGACAGAAGAGGGTCACCCGAAGCCTTTTTTCAACCGTGCTGAACTGAAGCTTTGAAAAAGACCTAAGTGTGGGAAATTCCTGTGTCTGCAGTGGCCGTTGATCTCATTGGCAATTCACGTGACCTCAGTCACAACTTCCGTCAAGAAAGTAGAATTCCAAAAATAAGACAATTACTATTAGTCTCTGAATGTTTTTGTGGGCACCCAGCAAAGCAGATGAAATGTACCAATATTTTGGTTCATGGATATACCCCAGGCAGTAGGGTGTATGGTCAGTACAAGTACAAAATGTATTGTGTAGTTATTTAAAACCATGACAATCTAAGTATGGTGTTGACACCCATAGTCTAATGATGTAGTAACGTCTGACTCTGCTCGAGCAACATTGTGGTGTGCACAAAATCTGCATAACTGTTATTATTTTCTGGGTAAGTTTAGGTCTACAACATGTGGCATCAGATCTGCTGACTTTGAAGTCTCCGCGTCGGTTCAACATGTGATTCTGGGCAAATCACTTAATTTCCCTATGCCTAAAAAAATCTGACCTTGTGTAATATAATCTGGTGCTCATGCAAAGCGCTCCGATGCCCTCGGGTCAGATTCGCGCTACGTAATGAACTGCAAAAATGGATTGTAGCTCATCTGTTGTGGACTTTCGTGCCATCTAGTGTTGCCTTCGGAATATTGCACTTTGTTTTACCTTTAAAGTCTTAGTTTTGATTTCAATCTTGCGTCGACGGCGTCAAGATTATGTAAGTGAAAACCGGAGTGCACCAGGGCACCGACTCCCACCTGAGTTTTTTTCCCGCCATCAGGTTGAAAGCGGTTCGTGTATCCTGTCAAAAACTGCACAGAGAAGAACTATGACACTGACAGAAAGATACTGACGTAGTTGCGGACCAATTCACACAGAATAGCAACTTTTGACATTCGTTTTTTGACAATAAAACTTGTGGACAGGTCATATGAGAATTACTCACGCCTGGGAAGCTGATAGAAAATATGCCTTTTAGATTCTGCGCCGCTGCAATACTAGATTCTCTTAGCTCTCCATAGGGTCTGTAATTTAGCCTTTGCAAGGGTTCATGATGAAAATAAGTTTTGGGCTGTAAAACCTTGTATTGCAAAAAGACTGTTGAACCCCGATGAGACAAGATGGTGGGCTCACTACGTCTCCATGGAGCAAAAGGGCTCCATCGAGTCTCGACAGAGTACTTTTTTAAAGAGGAATTTGATGATGCTGAATTCAGAAATGAAGAGGAAGATATTGACCACTCAAGCTTCATAGATGTCGGCGTAGAGTAACAAGTCCAGTCTCCTATTCAATAAAAGGGCTCTTACTACAGACCGCGTAAATCTCCAGAACACCCGCAGAAACCTGCTCTGTCTAGGACAGAGATTGCACTTAAAGTGGATGAAGGTCACTCCCAACCACCTGCAAAGTCAAAGGCCACTGACCTGGAGAGGAATGGCATTAACTCCACGATAAACGAGAGCCTCGGAAGGGGGACACACCCAATCTGTTAAATCTCATTGTTCATTCGGTGTTTGTGGAACAGTGAATCCTATATTGGATTGTACATGTGGTTTGTATGAACACTTATTAGTTTATCCTTTATTGGATTCATTGTATGTGTTTGATTTTGAGTACTGCATTTCAGTTGTTAACTGTGTACGGTTGAATTTTGTGTATGTCAGAGGTTATATTATTTAGTAATATTTTTAAACAGCGTTTGCTGAAGTGGTCTTTGTTTATTGGTTTTTGTGCATGTGTGACTTTTGTGGATCTTTTTCTTTGTTTTTTTCTGGATTCTTGGCTTATTTTAAATTCAAAGCAAGAGGCGAGGCTAATTCAATAACCTTAGGGACCTGGCTGAAGTACACTAGGGCCAAGAAAGGAGTTCCACTTGGGCGTTCTAGAGGGGCAAGTTCATAGGGGATGAATTCCATATTCAAGGTACAGGACTCAAGAAAAGAATCCCTATCACGTGATGTGGAAAACATCAACTGATGGTTATTCACAAATGCAATCGATGTTAACAGAATGTCCGGTGTAGACTAAACCGTGTTCAATAAAAGGCAGGAGTTAACCATAATCTTCATTGACTTTCTATTGCAAGACCAGGTAAGGTATTACAATTGCTCAGAGCTTAGGTGCCTAAGACGTGAATAAAGAAGGATTAACACATTAGAATGAGGTAGAAAGAGCGAATGGGTGCTCATTTAAATGATATAGGGCCTAAATGCAATCATACCGATTTGGAAATGGCTAGTATAGTAGTTCAGAATATTTGCCCAGCGCATCTCCACGTGGGTTTCTCTCCACCCATTATATGACCGAGCAGAGCTAACATCCGTTGCTTTTTTTTCTGCACCTTCAAATGCCTTTCCGGAAAGTGGATCTCCCATGTTCGTCGGTCATTCAAAGACTCCCAAAACAAAATCCAATGTGCAAGTGAACAATGTACCTTCCTAAATCCTTAGGCTTCAAAACATGCTGTGACTGCAGAAAACAGATGTTGGTCATGGACCAACATGAGGTGTGTCTTTTGTGCTTGAGTTTGGGGCACAACTCGAATTTGTGTTATGATTGTGCTGTCATGCACCTGATGGCAATCCGGGACCTCTAGGGGCTCCCAGTCGGATCACTGTTAGCTGTTCCGTCTTTAAAGCTGTCTGAACCCCTTGGACCTGGCTTGGATTCAGACTAACTCTGGTGCAGACTTCCACCCCAGCTCTGAGACCTGCATCAGTCCCTCCATCAATGCCATTACTGATGCCAGAGGAGAATCCAATACCAAATCCACTGCTCCAAAATTGCGTTTTCTTGACCACAACGGGGACTGCGTTCTGAATCCGCTATTGCGCTCCCAGTCGGCAGCCATCATGAGTCTGACCCTCTGCTTTCACTACTGCAGATGCACCCTCAGAGGCTCTACTGTCTTTTTGGCTCTGACTCTGACCAGAGCTAGCCACTGCTCAGGGAACGTGGGGATGGGGATGGGGATGCTGATGATTTGCCCCCCCCTCCAATTATGATGATGATAGTCTTTACATGGACTTACAGAAGACCAGTGCACTTGATACCTACCTGATACAGGGTTGGATTTTCCTTTAGGGCCCCCAGCAGAAGAGAGTACTTCTTTTACTGTGGTAATGTTTTGAGCAACTGAGATTCTGGATGTACAACCGCCTTCATTTGAAGTAAAGACAGATGTCCTTACGGACGTTTTGCAGCCTGGGCCAGCATTCAGTGAAGACCGTACTGACACTGTAATGGGCACTTGGTCCCTGTTCATGCCGATCTTCCAAGGTTGGGTGTACCAGTTTTCCTCTGTCTTGAGAACTGGCTGTTGATGGCAGGCTTGCCACATTCAGTCATAGACCACCTACACTTGACAGTGAACCTCTTGACTGTTTCGGTTCACGATCAACGAGCTGAAACCTCACCTAACTCCTTCTCAGAGGCTTTCTTTTATAGCAGATGTTTTGAGCATAGTGCAGTTCAGGGCCTACTCTCGATCACAAGGAGTCCAGAACATTTAGGTTCTGATCCCAATGTTTTAACCTTGGTCCTGTATCTCTGTGAGAGCAGCCTTGATGCTTCTTTGCCTGATCCTCCTGCATCCTGCTTTTCAACTACACCAGGTGGTATATGTGAGCTCTGCAGAGGAATCTGAAGACACAGTGGTCTCAGTACCTTGGGAACCTGTCGGGTGGCATCCAGGTTTCGGACGTGACCGCATGCTATCTGCAGTAGTGGCAGCTCGACCGCAGTTGAACCAGTTGCAGGCTCCTGTCCCTCCCCCACCCAGAAATGACAGTACTGACAGATGCATCACTGTTGGGTTGGGGAGATCATCTGGCAGAAACCCAGCTCTATATGAATGTGTTGGTGTTGCAGGCCATTTGTCTGACACTAAAAGTTCTTCCTACCATCAATCAATGGGAGACTGGTGCAGGTTCTCTTGGACAGCATTACTGTCATGTGGCACTGCAACAAGCATGGCAGGGTGGGATCCTGTGCCTGAAGGCTCTGTGCCTCTAGAGTTAGCTGGAGTATCTGGGCTCCATGATCATGAACTACCTGGTAGGATCCT
This sequence comes from Calotriton arnoldi, assembly GCA_963921515.1. Taxonomy (NCBI): domain Eukaryota; kingdom Metazoa; phylum Chordata; class Amphibia; order Caudata; family Salamandridae; genus Calotriton; species Calotriton arnoldi. The sequence continues at coordinate 244,146 of CAWUFW010005832.1, read as the reverse complement.
TGAATGCCAGGGCAGATGAGCTCAGTCGGTGGCATATGCATCTTGAAGTGGCACTCTACATCTTCTGACAGTAGGGGCATCCTTGGCTAGATCTTTTCATCACCATCAAGAACGTACAGTGTCAAAACATTTAATGCTCCTGTGAAAACTCTGGTTAGGAGATGCATTCCTCTTGGGATGGAGCATGGGACTCCTGCAAACCTTCCTGCCTCTGTTTCTCCTGCCCTAAAGTCTGAAAAAGATGGGAACTACAGAGCCCAAATCATCTTGTTGGCTTTGTATTGGGCCAAGAGAGTGTGGTACCTGGAACTTTTCTGCATGAGTGTCCATATATTAGGTTACCATTTCCGGAGGATCTTCTATCGCAGGAACAGGGCAGGGATCTGCACCTGAAACTGCTCAATCTACATCTCCATGCGTGGAAATTGAGCAGCAGCAGTTGATAGGGTTCGATGTACCACCTGAGGCTGTGGATGTCATTCTTGCTGCCAAGCGTCTTTTTACGAAATTAGTTTATGCTTGGCACTGTGGCCAATGTAGAGTCCTCAAGAGACTGTTGTTTGTTCTGGCAGACTTGTGACCTTATTTCAACAAGCTCTTACCTAACAGCTTTCTGTATGTAGTGAAATGCTTGAAACATAAAGTTGTGCTGCACAATTAGTAACAGTCAGTGTTTTGTAATCCTACTTTTCTAAAGTGCTGTCATAGATGTTGAACACCATCTTTACTTTTTATTTTTAAGCATATGAAGGAAACCTTTCTCTAGGTGCACTAAGGCTGCCTCGTAGATCTTCAGAAAGTTAATTGAAGTCTCTAACTGAAATTGCTAACAAGGCACTGCTTCAGCAATCAGTCAAGCTGATCATACTGAGCTCATGCTTATGACACTATCAGCATAGGAGCACTTAGCAGGTCATAACAGAGCCATACAGGATAAGCTATGAGAGTGGTGGCAAGCATAGACCCTTTGTTACCTAGGTCAAGACAAACCCTTGGCCATTTTCTGTTGTAAACACATGGTGTTAGAAAAAAAGAGCTTCAGAATGAAAATTAGTGTTTTAACCTGTGGAGACAATACTGCCATCTCAACATAGGTTTAAAATATTCATAACTTGAATTGTCTACCATAGGCATTAGCTTAGAAATACCGGAGTAAGGAGTAAAAGTAGATTTAATATACTCATTTGTCATGCTTACCAGTACATTATGATATAACCATCATGTTTAATGTCTGCAACGGAAATTGTCGTGTTTCATACCCACTGACTCCTGAATGCTATGTTTTTTTTAACCAAGTTGAGCCTACCAGACAGCGCAAACTGTCTGGTTACAAAAGACAAAATATGGGCTAACTGAACATAAAGGGACTTCCAGCTCACTAATTGCTTACCATCAGTTGACCTTACTGTCACTCTTATTTGCTTGCTTTCTTTTCAAACGCTTTCCTTGTTTCAGTCTGTCTATCTTGTGGTTTGCCTTCCCCTGGATAATAGCCTGTTTGCCATCTCTTTAATTGGCTATCTTCCCTCCTTCCACAGCTCACTTTTAGGGAGCTCATTTTTTGTTTTTGCTTAAGCACACCATGTGAGTGCATGTGTTTTTCAGCTCTCTCCCTGTGTTCTCTCCTCAAATGCCCTCCCTCTTTCCTCCCACAATGTTATGTGTTTCTCTCTTCTCCGCCCGCCCCCTCCCTTTGCTCTCTGTGTTGTTAACTGGGCTTACCACAAATGTCTCTCGCCTCGAAAAAAAAGACTCATTGACTGGCCAATGCTGAACATTCTTTATGTCTGCTAGTGTAGAAAAAAACTCCAGAACACCTTCAACGAGTACACAATCCAAGAGGATACATTACTCTTTCTTTGATGTGCTGAATGACTAACCACTAGCACTACATTTCAATACTCCTCGCGTAACCAGCTGCACTGAAGTCTGCAAATCTTCTCTATACATCTAGGTGAAATTCAGCATTTTCTTCTTTTTCCTCCATATGTTGTAACCTCCCCTGACGTTCTTGCAGAAAACAACCAAAGGGCAGAAGAGGTCTGTAGGAAGCTGTCTCTCTATATAGTGCACCAAAATGAGATACAATGTGCTGAGACTCCAGGCAAACCCCAAAGGAAATACAGAGGTACAAATGACACCCCAAATGCTCTCTTTTGTGGTAGTGTGGGTGAGCAGCTAGGCATCACAGAAGTTGGTGCTAAGCATTTATTACACACACAAAGGCAGTAAAAGAGACACACACTCAATAAAGAAATCGGACACCAATTTATAACAAGCATTTGCAATGCAATCGGTCTCGCCTTTGGGACCGTATATGTATTTAGCTATGCAGCACATTAGCCTGGGTGCTGAAACATCTACTGTTCTTTAACATGGGGGCAAATTAAGCACCAAACTGCGTGACACGCCAGGTATGGGAACACATGGAGAGAAATATTGCCTTTCAGCGGGAAATGGTATAGTCCAAAGCTCTGTTTTTAATATAAAAGCAGGGCCTTTGGTGGTCATATCACTGAAAATACAAGATTTGAAAAATATATTATTGTCTACGGGTGCTCGTGGAAGACAATTTCTGTGGACTGGAATATAGAGAATGCTAAAGTGATTCTGGTATTTTACTAACCTGCTGGTCGTTTTCTATCAAGAAAGTTAAATAGAGGCAGTTGCCAGAAAAATTAAACGAAGAAAGTCCCTCAGCAGAAAGCAATTCGATTATTTTACTGACCTCTGCTGGTCGTTTTCTATAAAGACAGTTAAATAGAGGCAGTTGAACAGAAAAAAAAGTCCCTAAGCGGAAGCAGACAAGTCCTAGGGCTGATCTCCAGAGCCCACAAAGTAAAGTATATACTAAAGTATATATACTAAAGTATATATACTAAAGTATATACAAGAGGTCTCGAATGCTCAACCTAAAAATAACATGTATTTTTATGTAACTTTTGATACCAAGATAATTGGAATCCGGTAAGTACTTTTTGAGTTATGAATTTTCACAGTTTTCAAAAATGGACACTGCGATTTCTGAATTTCTAATGTTATCCTATGGAGGAAAAACCTATATTGCTTACAGGCACTTAGCAGTGACTTACGGGGCTGTTCTTCAGGACTTAAGGTAAGTATGGGGCAAGGTCCACAGCAACAGGTCACCTCGGGACGCTCTGGGGTGTCCGGGTGCAGAGGTGTGCCATGGCGACGGTGTCCCATTCACTTCAATGGGAGAATGGTCCGATTACAAAGAGGCTGCAAGCAGGGACTGGGGAACCAGTCTGAGGGAACCCTCCCAGGCGGGCTCGACCCTTGAGATTCTCGGGTGCAAAGGGACAGCCTTGGTCCACTTCTCCGGTTGTGGGGCTCGGGTGCAGTGGTGTCTTTTGTTGTTGGTGCTGGAGCTTCTCGCAGATGGAGGGGGCCTGCAGAAAGAGGCTGCAGGTGGCTACTGGGAGTCCACTGGGCAAACTCAAGCATGTGCTTAGCTCTTGTGGGTCTAGGGACCCCTTTGACGCCGTCACCTCTCTTGGACTCGGGCTCAGGAGCACAGGTGCATATGAGCTTCGAGGCGTCTGGTGGCGGCAGTGATAGACTCATGTCTTGGTCTTTGTTTTGCAGAAGAGGGGCAAACAAGAAAGCTGGACCACACACAAAGTGAGCCTCACTGTCCCTGAAGTCCCTCGATGTGCAGGTCCGTCTTCCTCGGAGTTGGTGTCCGGACTACGCACAACAAGCCTTGGTTTGCTGCAAGGGGTCCAGTAGCACCAGGTGTTGGTCCTGAGCTGCTCTGGTTGGTCCTGGTGTCCTCTCACTCAGTGGAAAGACAGATCTGACGTTCAGGGGCACAGGGCTCTCTTCCTGCGGGGCTTCTGCATAGGGCTGGCCGTGGAGCGGCAACTCGGTGGCCGCACCATGCGTCTTTAGTGCTGGCGGCTGCAGGGGAGTAGTTCCTCTACTCCAAGGGAGTTTCTTCAGGCAATCGGTGAAGCACTGGCAGCCCTCCGGGTTTCTTGGAGGCTGCACAGCGGCAGGACAAGTCTGTTTCTTCCTCGATTGTTGGGGGGTGTTGCGCCTCGGTTCTCGTGACTTCTTTGTCCACTGCTTCTCTTGATCCGTCAGAATCTGAAGTCCTGGTATCAGAATGTCCCCTAAATACTCTATTTAGGGGCGTTAAGGAGAGTGAGGGGCAGTAGCCAATGGGCTACATACCCCTGGGTCACTACACCCCCAAGATGGCCACTTCTTTTGGGGAGTGGACCTCCCCTTGTCCCAGAATTCCTAATTTCACCACAAACAATATGGTGGAATTTCTAAAGTCGTGTTCACTTCAAATTTGGTCACCCTAGAGGTATGCCCAGCCTGGTAGTTGAAGGAAGTGACCCGATCAGGGTCACCTGGGTCACTCGCGACCACCTCTCAGCCTTCCATACAAATGAAGAGTCAGTCAGACAGTAGAGAATACAAACCAAGTAAGCTTTATTCAGGATACACTCGAGTGGAGCCAGGCTGACCAGCCTCCTTGGATTGCTGCAGAGGGACTGACTTCAGCAAGCATGGTGATACAATAAGTACAGTTCAAAACCAATAAAGACCCGCCCTGACTGGAAATTTCCAGTTGGTAGCTGGTGAACAAAGGAGATACAGAAGGATGGGTTTCGATCCTGAGACCGGGCACATGCTATCTCAGCGTCAAGGTCACTCCTGCCTGCACCCGCCGCTCTAAGGGTGAGAGCAGGCCTGTCTAGTGGGAAAGGTATGTACAGACAAAGACAGTGTATTCATTAGTACAGCGAAGCTCTACCTTGAAGAAATGAAAACGATTGCAGCTACTTTCACCTGGGGCAGAACATGAGAGAGACAGAAGTTAATTTGCGATCATGACTCAAAATGGCGGCTGAAAATAAAATGGTGCCGCGAATGCTAACTTAAGACATACAATGCATGGATAACTCAGCTAAAACATTTTTATTCCAACAGACCCTCCATTTAGCATTCGCTAAATCATTTTATTACTACCTAGAAACAGATAATATTACAGAAAATAAGTGTTACCACTATAGGCTGATGTGTGCATGATCAATATTCAAAGATACCTTCATCAATCAACATAATGTCATTAATATCCTTCAGCATCATGATCGTGGCATTAGTGGCAGGGGCTGCTATCTTTGGCTTAGGCGTCAGAGCACTTACGCAATAAGCGCATCAAGCAGGGATGCACTGTATGCACAGACAACATATAAAGATAATACCAGCAACTGCAACCAGAAAGATAAGAATCTTCCAACCCCAGGACGTGAACAAACCCCAGAACCATCCAGAGAGGGTCCACGTACCATTTTCTTGGTGTATGTCAGATGAAAGCCTATGCAACTTCTGTATGGCAGCATACACAGTGGGGACGTGGTCAGGTATGTACACACAGCAGCTACTGCCGATAACGCGACAGGCCCCTCCCCGATCAGCAAGGATAACGTCTAACACCATCCTGTTTTGTAAGGTGAAGAGCCTCGTAGCCTGAAGCTCAGCAGTAATGTTGGTCAGTATCCCCGCAGTTGTATTAATAACCTCTTCCACAACTCTTGTGAGCCGACGAAGCTAAAGGCTATTAGCCATGGGGCCCCAGAAAGGTACGATACCCTTCATGGCATCCTCAAACTGTTGTAAGGTGGTGTCTGTCTGATCTATATCTTTCGTGTCAACAACCCTTCTGACTCGGGGCATGTGTACACTCCGACGCTGCAGCCGAGGGTCTTTGTGGTAATTTGATGCAGCTATATACACAGGGGGAAGGAGAAAAGAGAGATAACACCTGCCCGACCATCCCTCCGGGAGCCAGACATAACCTTGGGTTCCACAGACAAAATAGACATTAGGGGGTGGTATTAAGGGTGGGCTATCAGTCGTTCTTAACCTATATGTGGAATAGCATCTGCTCTCCCCTACTTTTATCCTCACGGCCCCCTAGACACAGAAACTAGCTGTTGTATTGACCACTGGCATTGGCTTGTCCTCAGTGACATTACGAGCCTGGAAAGACTGGAAGTACTCGGAAGTGTTGAACCCCTGGAAGTCAGCTATTTCCATTCGAGACCAGGTCCTGTTCTTTACACCTTTGTATGCATTCATGCAGGTCCTTAAAAACAATTTACCAAATGCCTCTTGGCCTGTCAGACCACCAGCGGGAACCCTATGCTGGAAATGCACATTCTGCACCGCAGTGCGAGAATCAGCACGTGTCCTCTCCAGAGTATCGAATTGCGGATGGGGACGCACCATACTGAGCAATGCAAATTAACCCTCGCAACTACTGACGTATGACAGTGGCATGGACAACAAGTTATCACTTTTATGGGTTACTGAGGGAAGTAATCCACAAACTCAACATTTAGTCGTGTTTGACACCTTATGAGCATGATGTAGCATTTGTATGAATACATTATCCTTATAAGACTTTCGATGCTCTCCTTTGTGAGGGGCCAAAGTAACAAAAATGTGCTCAGGAGGGATCGGTGTTGTACCAACCAAAGAATGTACAGGATACTTCTCATCCAGGAACCAGGATATTCCCAATACAATTATTAGTGTAATAGCAACTATTGACACAAAAACTATTTTACTTTTTGTGGACCAACCCCGCACTGGACACGGAGGTGCAAATTGCTGCTCTTCTTCAGTAGCAGGCCGACCAAACAGATGCATTGTAACGCAGGGGAAAGGGAATGAATGAAATGAAATGAATTTGTACTTGTAAAGCGCACTGATACCCTGAGGCTTCCTGGCGCTGTACGCATACCGCTGTGGAACCCTTCCTGGCTTTTCCCTGTGAAATGTCCACTCCTGGGCACCCCCAAGGTGAAGCCAGGTATCCCAGCGCTGGTGGGGCCGTTGTGGAGATTAAGCAAGCTATTGCCCAGAGTTGCAGAGTGGGACCCATGATTAGAATAGGCACCGAGGCGAGAATTATCAGGTCCGAGGACGTTGAGCCCAAGACCCGCCGAGGCGGGAATTGAACCCTGGTCCCGGGCCAGATCTCTGCATCAGGGTCTGCCGCTCTAACCATTGAGCCACACTTCTCCACTAAAACTAATGGCAAGGGGCAAATGTTCCCAGTGTCCGTCTGAGCCTCACTGGTAGACTCCTATTGTTCATCAACGTTGGCGCTCTTGAGCACCGGCGGTGGCGCTGCTCAGTCCTAGCTCGCGATGAATCCCACGTCGTCCGAGGGAGCACATTCGATCTATCCTGTCCAATGTCCGAACAATGCACCAATCTCGCCTCACCCTAAACTAATACCGTTGGTACTATAGGCAAAGTACACCCTGACCTGCGCAGTCCATCCCTAGCTAATCTGAATTTTCCTTTGGTGCACTGTTTCTCTGTCGGGGGCGCAAATTGTACCTAGTGACTCCAGGCACAGAAGGGCCAGTGAAAAGGGGCTCAGGCACAAAGGGGCTAGTGGGAAGGGGGTCCTCAATTGCTTTGATCTCCGGGGGTGTTGCCGCATTTAGTACCTCATTGTTTTCGGCATCCGTTTGTGTCCACATGAGCTTGGCATCGGAAAAAGGGACGAATCGTGGAACTCTCTCGCACTCTGAGTCCCCGATACCATCCCTCACCCTCTTGTCGTAGGGTAAAGGCAGGGGCACCTTACGGCAGTGGGAGGAATGGATCCAGTTCTTTCGGCCAGAGACCTTCACAGCTGTGCGTGTGGAAAGGAGGACCTGCTCCAGCCCCCGCCACCTAGGCTCCTTTGCTGCTGGAAGTTCTTGATGAGGACCCAGTCCCCAGGCTGAATATCGTGTCCAGGCCCCTCAGGTACTGCGGGAAGTGTGTCCCTGATCTGTTGGTGAATAGAACGCAGATTTTCAGTTAACTGGTACAGGTAATCAATCAGTAAAGGATATTCAATCTCAGAGAATTTACGAGGTCGTGGGACGCCCCAGACTTTCGCCGGGCGCCCGAACACAACCTCATAAAGTGACAATCCTGTCCTAGAATGTGCTGCTGTTCTTGTGGACAAAAGGGCTAATGGTAAAGCATCTGGCCACTGCATCCCTATGATCTCCTGAATATTTGCTAATTTCAGTTTGAGAGTACCGTCGTACTTCTCAACCAAACCTGCTGACTGGGGGTGATTCGCAGCATAGAGCATCTGTTTGATATGTAGTCCCTTGCAAACTAGCTGGATAACCTTGGCATTGAAATGACTTCCGTTATCACTCCAGATCAAACGGGGCAAGCCGAAGCGAGGAAAGAACTCCTTCAGGAGTATCTTTGCAGTCGCAATGGCTGTATTCTCCTTAGTGGGGTAAGCCTCAACCCATTTACCGAGCGCACAAAGAACCACCAACACATACTTCAAACTATTGACCCAGTCCATTTCTATAAAGTCCATTTGAAGGACCTCAAAAGGGAAAGTGGGAGGTGCACAATTACCGGGTGGTGTAGGGGTACCCTTGCCAGGATTGTGCATCATGCACACCATGCAGTATTTTACTAAGTGGGCAGCTGTCTTGGAGATATTGTCATTCTGCCATACAGGGTCTAACAATTTGCAAATACCCTTAGCACTGATGTGAGCTGGGCCATTGTCACTACAGGAAGAACATATGCATATCGCAGCATCCATCTCTGCTTCCCTGACTTATCAATCCAACATCCCTCATCACTCAAATTTGCTGTACTCTCTTGCCACACCGCTAATTCCTCCATCGTGGCCTCACTTTGGATTTCTTTAACATTCTCGAGTGTATCCTCAAACATGGAGAACTCGGGTACCCATCTGGCTGGTCCTGCTAATAACATTCTTTTCATCTTAGTGCGGGCTGTCTCCTTAGCTGTCTGATCTGCAAAAGCGTTCCCCCTCACCCACCTTGTCAGTAACCTTTTTATGAGCGCTGCACTTCACAATCGCCAATTTTGTTAGGGAGCGCCAAAGCGGACAGAAGCCTATATATGAAAGGACCATGCTGAATGCGTGTCCCATGGGAAGTAAGGAACCTTCTCTCTGCCCAGAGCCTGCCAAAATTATGGGCGACCCAAAGGCGTACTGGCTGTCAGTATAAATATTAACAACCAGTCTCTCGCTCAACTCACAGGCTCGAATAAGGGCGACTAGCTCAACTGCCTGGGCGGACTGATAGGGAACTCATGAGGTCTCAACTACAGTGTGCAGCGTAGTAATTGCATATGCTGCAGTGGTGGTGCCATCTGGTAATTTGAAACAAGAGCCATCAACATATAGTTCCCCTTGGGGGTCAGATAAGGGAACATCAGTCAAGTCTACCCGTCCCTTCGTCTCTTCCTCCGTCCGAAAAATACAATCATGTATGTCAATTTCCTCATTCTCAGAAGGGAGGGGTAGTAACGTGGCTGGATTCAGAGTGGCACAGCGTTTGATCGTGATATGCTTTTGGAAGAGCGTTAGCTCATAACCGGTCAGACGTGCACTGGTGAGGTGCTGCGTCTTCGTCTTATTCAAAAGTGTATCCACAGCATGGGGTACCATAACTGAGGACAGTATCAAGTACAAGTCCAGCTGATTGTCTTATCGAGACGACCGCGACCGCTCTTAGACAGCTCGGGAGGGCTCGGGCGACAAGCTCAAGCACAGCAGAGAAATAAGCACATGGTTGTTGCTTATCCACAAATTTTTGTGTTAAAACACAAAGCGCCCAACCACCCAAATCATGGACATACAAAACGAAGCACTTATTATAGTTGGGGGTACCAAGCACTGGAGCCGAGCAAAGCGCAGTTTTCAATTGCTCAAAAGACTGCTGACACTCTGGCGTCCAAGGCAGGGGCTCATGCACATCTTTTAGTGTTAGTGCCAGCAGAGGCTTAACAAGCAATGAGTATCCAGGTATCCACTGCCTGCAATAGGAAGTGATACCTATGAAAGCACGAACATCTTTCTGAGTTTGCGGAACATGCATTTTCACAATGGTACTGATGCGTTCAGGTGTCAATCTCCTACCCTCCTTCGACAGTAGGTGACCTAAATAGGTGACCTCCTGTCGACAATACTGGAATTTGGAAAGGGATACCTTATGACCATGGTCAGCTAAGTGGAGCAACAGTTTAACCGTACTGTATCTGCAACCCTGTTCTGTGTCCGAAGCGATGAGTAGGTCGTCAACATATTGGAGTAATACATTACCTGTGGGAAGCGACAAAGAATCCAACTGACTTTTCAACGCCTGACTATAGATACTCAGACGCTCTGTAGAGCCTTGAGGAGCGCGACAGAATCTTAAGCTCCTACCAGCTATGGTGAACCCGAACAGATACCTGCTGTCAGGATGAATTGGGATGCTGAAAAAGGCATTTTTCAAGTCAATCACAGAAAAGAATTTAGCAGAAGAAGGAATCATCGTCAATAGAGTCGTAATGTCAGTTACCACTGGAAACTGGGGAATCACTATTTTGTTAACTTCATGCAAATCGATCACAAAGCGATAAACATCTTCATGATACTCAGAGGGACCTGAAGGTGTCTGTTTAAGAATGGGAAGAATAGGACTATTACAAACATTAGCAGTCGTCTCCTCAACCACTCCTTTCTCAATCAAGTCCTGTACAATTTGAATCAAAGCATGCTCACCTGCCTGCGATATCTTATACTGAGGAATGCGGGGTAAAATAGCGCCTTCCTTGACACGAATTGAAACAGGCGATATCTCCAACAAACCCACATCTGTTTCACCCGTTGCCCACAGTGTGGGTGGCACATCTCTAAATTCAGCAGGGAGAGGCGCATCTTTAGACAGGCACTGCATAGCACACACAACATTCGGACCCATTGTCATGTAGACACCCTCCGGGGAGCAATATATTGTGGCATGCAATTTATTCAATAGATCCAGACCCATCAAATTCTCTCCACAATTAGACGTCAACAGAAATGGCGAATCCACAGTAAAGGGACCAATAGTCTACGTAAGAGGTTTGGAAATGGGGCTCATAACCGGTACACAAAAAATCCTACCGAAACATTATTATGGCCAGACAGAGCCGCCCCAGGGACCAAGGAACGAGAAATAGAACTGTTTGTCGCACCTGTATCCATCAAAAACTCCTTAGTCGAACCATGCACGTCCGCACTGACATGCGGTCCTCTTTGGTCTACAGGTATCAAAACTGGTCCCTCACCCTGCCCCCGGCTGTCCTAGCTGTAAGACATCCCTGTCACCTCATCCGTATCCTAGTCATCGTAGTAGTACTGTTTGCCCCGAGGGTCGTCAAAGTAGTTCTGCTCAGTACGACCCTGCAATGTCTCAACTGTCTGAGCCCTGTCCTGGCCACCATCTCCACGGCCCCGTCCACAAGAACCCCGTCCTCTTGAGGCCGCCACCTTTTGCAAAAGCACTGGACACTCGCTGCGCCAGTGTCCCTCCTCCTTACAATATTCACACTGATTCGGCCCTACCGTGTAGTATTCCTGCTAGTGCGAGGAAGCTGCCGGGCTGGGCCACCACGTCCTCTACCATTCCCTCGAGAAGCCTGCTGCAACAACACCTTCGTCTTCAAATCCTTATGCTTTTTCTCCATCTTTTCCTTATCCTCATTTTCCCTGTGCTCATAGTACTGTGCCAAATTCAAAATAACAGAAGGAGAAGATGTGGACCATGTGCTCTTGGATGCCTGTAATCGAGTCGCGATCTCGGGGAGCAAATTTGAAACAAACCTACTGACAAACGCATACCATCCTCAATCGACAAGTCCTGTCCACTATAATCCAAAAACACACTTTCAAACCAGGTGAAAAAATCAGACACACTCTCATCTTTCTTCTGACGGCAGGCCGATAGCTTGTCCCAATCAATCTTTCGAGGTGAGATAAGGGAATGCATATAAGTAATAATACTGCCAGGTAGAGCAAGTATGTCTGCTTTAGGCTTCTCACCAGGCTTCCTTTCCTGGTCCCATACCTTAATTTGATCCCAGGTACCACCCAATTCGGCAACGTGATCATGTGTATGTACCTGCCTCCAAATATCAACGGGCACCAACAAACCAAAGAACATTTCAATATCCGCGAGCGTCATCACCGTTGATGAAGCGGCCTCAGTGAATTCCTTATAATATGCAGTAGGGTTTTTCCTAGGGTCAGGTAACTGAGTCTTAAGGGACAAGACTTCTCTCCTTTTCCACGGGGTATAAACCCCCTGTTCTTGGAAACGGGCCGCTACCTCTGGCCTAATAACAACATCATGCTTATCCCGTTGCTCTGGTATTTCAGGGTGATATATGGGATGCACTTCCCTCATCGGGTACTGAGACGCCGGGGTTGGGCTCTTCTCCTGTTGCCTTCCCCGATAAGCAACCAATGTTGCAACATTACCAAAGACATGAGCAGGCTCCATATTAGTAACATACACATGAACCCTAATATCGTATATAATCTGCAGTGCTGCACCCTTGAAATGCTGCTCCCAAAGACCGATCAGAGTAGCCGACATGTGCTTAAGGGCATGTTGCTGTACGAAAGGCTCATAATCCTTCATCACACTCCACACATCTTCCACACTATAAATGGGGTTACGAGCCCACTGTGCTGCCTGATTAGCCACCACCTTTTTCTCTGCATCTCCCACATCAGATCGGACCAATGTCTGCCGCATGCGCTCTTTAAATTTCGTCCATTCTCTATCGTCCGGGCCGCGTATCGGTGTCTCACTACTCAGTAATGTCGGGGAATGGAGGAACACAGCGGGGGTAACAACAGAGGGAGCAGGCACTAACGTCATTGCCGGTTGTGTCGTGGGTGTAAGGGCTGGAGAGAGAGACGCTGAAGCAATGGGCGTTGCAGGGGTACTAACAGTCACAGTTGCCACAGACGGCGAAGACAAAGAAAGAACAGGAGGTGCTGTGGCCAAGGCAGTCTGATCAACAGTAACAGAAGCAGAAACAGCAGAGACAGAAGAACCGGGTAGCTGGGCCTGTTGGGTAAGGGCGGGATATATCCTCTGCGGGGCATACGGGGGTGGGGGTCGAGCATCTAGCAGTTCCTCTACAAAAGTATCATTTTCTTCTCGGGCGACATATGATTTATCAGTATTCAGTCGAAACCTCCTATCTGCACGTTCAATTCCTATCTCCTGCATCTCTCTATCAGGCGCTACAGCTTTCTGAGTCAATGTTTGCGTCCTCCCCTTCCTGGCCTCTTTCTCAGCTTTCATTCACCTCTGTTTATCCTCTTTTTGCCATGTTCTGAGGGAATCAAACATCGACTGCCTACTCCTTTTTGCAAACAACTTCTCCTGTAAAAAACTAATTTTTTGTTCATCAAAGGTGCCCGTCAAAGGCCACTGTAACTCGGCATTGTCCCTCGTATATTTGTGCCATAACGCACTAAACATAATAGGGCCAATGCCATGTTTTAAATACATTTCAAAATTCAGAGTGCTTCCCGGAGGCGCTGGCTGACTCTCTTCCAGTCGAGCATCAGCAGAACAACAACGACAACAGGAAACCCAAAATATACTACACCCGGGCATTTTCAAAAATATACCAAATTCGTTATGTTGCCCGGCAAAGTGTTCACAGACACTTTATGCCAAAGGCGGTCCGCAAACCGCACCAAATCCAAAGGCGGTCCTCAAACTGCACCAAATCCAAAGGCGGTCCTCAAACTGCACCCATTCCAAACCAAAATGGTACCATATTCACAAAGAACCAAAACAAACTCACCTGGTGCACACAGGTCAAACAAATTTATTCTCCACTGTCGACTCTTCGGACCAAACGGTCAGATCCAAGGGTTTCGCCGTTCAGGACCCCAGTCGGGATGATCGCTGGGTGAGGCACCGCCCGGTCAGACAGACAGGGCAGCTGCGAGTTCAGGACTCTCTCATGCCAGGGTCCCTGGTCCGCCTGTCCGACCCGACTTGGCCCCGACCTCCCCACCCATCCGCGGGCGAGGATGAGTCACCCGATAGGGTCCCTGTTCGGGCGCCAACTGAAGGAAGTGACCCGATCAGGGTCACCCGGGTCACTCGCTACCACCTCTCAGCCTTCCATACAAATGAAGAGTCGGTCAGACAGTAGAGAATACAAACCAAGTAAGCTTTATTCAGGATGCACTCGAGTGGAGTCTGGTCTGACCAGCCTCCTTGGATTGCTGCAGAGGGACTGACTTCAGCAAGCATGGTGATCCAATAAGTACAGTTCAAAACCAATAAAGACCCGCCCTGACTGCAAATTTCCAGTTGGAAGCTGGTGAACAAAGGAGATACAGAAGGATGGGTTTCGATCCTGAGACCGGGCACATGCTATCTCAGTGTCAAGGTCACTCCTGCCTGCACCCGCCGCTCTAAGGGTGGGAGCAGGCCTATCTAGTGGGAAAGGTATGTACAGACAAAGACAGTGTATTCATTAGTACAGCGAAGCTAAACTTTTTTTTTTTTTTTAATTGATTTTCAAAAACTATACAAAACAAATGTAATTTCAGCATCAGAAACCAAAAAGAAACATTGGTGTGAGATCGGCCATATATAAAGTTTGATCCTGTGGCAGAACAGAATGTCAGAAAATGAGAAGGCAGTGGGCACAGCGGTGCACAGCACAGTGTTCAAATACAGCAAATGTAATACAGTACACAATTATGCATGACAGTGCTTGTTGACAGTAATATAAAATGTTCACCCTTACATTCGTCGAGTTTTGCGTGTAGAACACGCCCTTCCAATCTCCAACGCGTGTCTACAATAAGGTGTGAATTATTCGGGCACAGCAGTAGCAGCGACACCCGGCGCAACATCAGTGCCGTCAGACCTGGTACGAGCCCAGTCAATAAACGGTTCCCATATGTCCCTGGGTCTGGAGGTAGGTGGCTTTAGCTCCCAGAATGTAGCAAGCTGAGTCTGCCCGTATGTGACCTCTCGAATCCAGTCTTTGATCGTGGGTTTTCTCTTTTTCCCCCAGCATATAGCTATCTGGCGTTTGGCAAATAATAACAATATCGCATGCAATTTACGTTTTCTTACATGCGTGTCTCTGACATAACCAAGCAAGCCAAGCAGTGGGGACGGGTCCAATGCTAGACCTAGGATTTTGTTTTTGGATACAAAAATTTGAGACCAGTATTCCATGATGGCCGGGCATGCCCAGGCCATATGGAGGAAAGAGGCCGCGGGTGCTCCACAGCGCCAACAACAGTCGTCCTCTCTGAGTCCCATTTTAAATATGCTAATCGGCGTTCTGTAGTACCGATGTAAGAATTTAAAATGAATTAGCCGAAGTTTATAATTAGGTGATAATTCAGTCATCTGGGCACAGCAATACGACCATTGGTCATCAGTCAGAGGTGGGGTTATCTCAGTGTCCCATTTAAGACGAGCCCTGGAGTCGGTCGCAGGGGCGTCAGTCTGCATGCGAGTATATAGTCTGGCAATAAGCTTACGTGGCGATGGCGTAACCAGCAAATTTTCTAGAGCAGTCAGTGGGGTAGGTTGGGATGGGAAGTCGGCATGTAGCTCTCGACAAGCTGCGCGAAGTTTGTGATATAGAAAAGTTTCCCCAAAGGATACCGCCCTGCCATCCACTGCACTCGGGGGGGGGGGGGGGTCCCTAAATATACCGTCAGGGTAGAGATCAGCAAATGTATGAAGCGACATTGCCCGTGCTACCTTAGTATTAATCTCATCCTTAACGTTTGGAAGCATGGGATTCTGCGCCAGAGGGATAGAAGGTGCGTATAGAATCTGCGCGCCTGCTCTTCTACGTAGCCCATCCCAAGCCCACCTGAGAGTCTCAGGGGTGTCTATGCAGTCTATGGGACGTTTGTATTTCTGATATACTGCCACCTGAAGCGGGACAGGCGCTACCGCATCTTTCTCGACGGCCACGTGTGGCGTAAATGGTGTCTGGTGAACCCAGTATTGTAAAAATTGCGCCTGCGCACATAACGTGTAGAGCTTCATGTCTGGGGCAGCCAACCCTCCCTGCTTGGTAGGCAAGGTTAAAAGCTCCCAGGACACCCTGGCCTGTCCTCCCGCCCATATCAAGGATACTAAGAGAGACCTCCGTGTCTTAAAGAAGGGTTGGGTAAGTATAAGTGGGAGATTCACAAATAAATATAGAAATTTGGGTAATATAATCATCTTGGCCAATGCAATTTTCCCTGCAAGAGAAAGTGGAAGTTTAGCCCACATGGTCACCTTTCCTTCTAGCCAGGCAATTGCTCTCCCATAGTTTAAATTCCATAGTTCTTGTATATTCCTACTAACCCAGACTCCTAAGTATTTCACAGCCTCATTTTCCCACCTCAGTGGAAACTCCGAAACAACTGTCTTAGTGTTATCGGTTAGAGGAAAAACCACAGATTTAGACCAATTTATGGTTACCCCAGAGAGGCCGCCAAATTTAACGAGTTCACGTAGCACCACATCCAAATTGTTCTCAGGGTTCAGGATATATAAAGTGATATCATCGGCATATAACGATATCAAAAGGCTTCGAGCTCTAAAGCCGATGCCCTTGTCTGTATGATGTTGCCTGATACGAGCTGCCAACGGCTCCATCGCAATGGCGAATAATAACGGGGACAGCGGGCAACCCTGCCTAGTACCCCGCGTGACATGGAATGGGGCGGAGATCATATCATTCACACGCACCCTGGCCAACGGTTCAGTGTATAGCAATTTTATCCATTGAAGGAGAAGAGGACCAACTCCCATCCTAGCCAAGATTTTAAAAAGGTAAGGCCATTCGAGCGAGTCAAATGCTTTAGTAGCATCCAGGAAGACCGCGGCTGCCTATACCTCAGGATGTAAATAATGTAAGGCTGAAAAGACCGTCCTAAGGTTGTGGGAGGTAGATCTCCCGGGTATGAAACCCGATTGATCCGGTAACGCTATCAGTGGGAGTAAAGGTTGTAACCTGGTCGCAATCAGTTTTGCCAAAATGTTTACGTCCACGTTGATAAGAGACAATGGTCTGTATGAAGCGAAGCTCAACCTTGAAGAAATGAAAACGATTGCAGCTACTTTCACCTGGGGCAGAACATGAGAGAGACAGAAGTTAAATTGCGATCATGACTCAAAATGGCAGCTAAAAATAAAATGGTGCCGTGAATGCTAACTTAAGACATACAATGCATGGATAACTCAGCTAAAACATTTTTATTCCAACATAGTGTAACACGCCTCCTGCATAGTTCATTTTCCCTTCTGCCCTGGCGCCAGATAGTTCAGGGCAGGGGGGTCGTCACGCTCTCCTGTGAGAAGACCCAGATTCACCTACCAAAAGGCGGTGGGCTCTTTGAAGCTCCCCTGCCTTCGAATGCTAATCCGCAGATCATCCTGTGGGCGGGGGTGTAAGTACTTTCTGCATGAGCAGGCTTGGTGTATGGCCCCCTGAGAGCAAAGGCCCTCACCCTTGGGTTCAGAAACTTGTCTCTTGTGGCAGACTGGCGAAAAACAGTCAGTCAGCACACCAGTAGCTGATAGGGTTTCCAGGGCACCTCTAAGGTGCCCTCTGGGTGCAGGTATTAATAAATCTAACACTTGTGTCAATGTAGGTTTATTAATACGCAATGTTTGATACCAAACATCCCTATTTTTAGTGAAGCCATCATATAGCTGGGGAACTCGTTTTCACCAGTGTCCAGCACATGCTTTTAAAATGGCTTCCCTGATCACTTGTACTGGCAGTAATGGAACTGATCCGCACAGGGGCATATCTGCGTATGTAGTTATGCCTTCACATATAGTATTGTAACCCTGCCTTGGAGCTGTATGGCCTGCAGTAGGGGTGACTTACCTATACTGCATGCAGCCTCTGCCGGCATGGCACACAGGCTATGTGCCATGTCATGTTTTCACTTTTGTCTGCACCGAGACACGCAGCCTACAGTGGCAGTTTGTGAGAGTTTGGTGCTAGGTCCCTTAGAGTGGCACAAGTTATGGTGCAGCTCTTAGGGGCCCTCTTTACAACCTATGCTCTAGGTAGCAGAGGTAACACTTACTAGGGACTTACAGAGGTGCTAAAGGCCTGGCCACTTGGGGATCAAGTCACCAGTAGTCTTGTTATAAGGAAAGAATACTGGCACTGGGGACCTGGTTTGCAGGGACCCAGTGCACTGCATCCTGTCCATGCACTTTAATCATATCCAGGGAACCATTGAATTAAAATTGATCCGATATCCCTGAGATTCTTGTAATTCACTTTTTAGATTTCCACTTACCCCACCCTACACATTCCACTCTCTCACACATTCATCATTACGGCTGATAACTGAAAAGATCTCTGAGAACGAGCCCTCTCGTGTGGCCCGTCGCACATTTCTGCGCCGGCCCGACAAGGAGCTCACCCTGTGATGAAGCATTAAACCCACTTGGGTGTATTAGGGCACCTTTCTTTGATCCTAAGGGATCCCGGTCATACTTTTCCTCCCGACGTGCTCCTTTTCCTCCTGTTCTACAGGAACAGCTCCCTCTTTTGACTTAAAGGTTTGGTATGACGACCTGCAGGAGGCTATTGGTCTTGATTACTTCCCTTGGTCTAGTCTCCTCTCACTTATTGGCCCTTCCACTGAGGAAAGTTCTTCCTATGCCATGGTTATGCATACGGCGGCCAAAGTAGTTGACCTCCAGCTTCCCACCTTGGAGGTCAAGACCTATGTACTGAAGGAGGTCCTTCAGCCAGGGCAGACATCTACTGAGCCCCTCTTATTATTTAACAAAGCCCATACAGACACCTTGTTGGGAGCATGAGCCCCAACCTTGCTCTGGGCCCCCAGGTAACTTTCAAATTGCATGACGCCACTGCCTCGTCTAACATATCACGAGTGGCAGTTACACACGGAGTTGGGGCAAGGTATCTTCCGCAAATGGAGAAAGTTTGTCTTGATTTGTTCACCACCGCTGAGAATGCACAATGTCAGCCCTGCTGTGCGTTGGAGTTTCCAAAGGGTCTCTCGCTCAAAGATGCATTCTGCCTCAAATGGAACTTGAGACTCCTTTTTGCCATTCGGCTGATACCACTCTTTCCCTTACTTCTCAAGAGGATCAGAACCGACCGGGCCCAAGTCATTCTAGTAGCCCCGGGCTGGGCACGGAGAGTATGGTATCCAGAATTCCTGGGCTTGATCATAATGTCCTCCGATCAGGCTGCTCCTATGGGACGATGTATTTTTGCAGCATCAGGGAAGGGTTCTGCTCCCGGGCCTTTGGAAGCTCCACCTTCGTGCATGGAGATTGAGTGGTGACAGCTGAACAACCTTTGACCTTCCTCCAGAAGTGGTTGATGTCATCTTGGCAGCCAGGCGTCCCTCAACAAAAACTATACACACATGTCATTGGGACAAATTTGTGGCCCAGTGTTTTATATTTTGTCTCTAGTCCGGCAGGGACTTGCTCTGGGCTCAGGGAGAGGGTAGTTATGGTTCTTTTGGCATTTTTGCGGTTGCTGGATAAGTCCTCCTTGTTTAAGTCTCCAGTGTTATGTGGTTTTTGAAGGTTTACATTTGTTTTCTCTCTCTCCCTTTGTCATGCAACAGTGGGACCTTAACTTGGTCCTCACAATTCTGATGTGCACTCCATTTGATCCGTGCCACTTCTGTTCCTTGTGGCTTCTTACAGTGTTCCTCGTCACCATAACTTCGGCGCAGCATGCGAGTGAGCTTCAAGCCCTTTGTGCCAACTGCCAAACACAAGACAACCTGCAAAAACCCAGACAAACTGGTTTTGGTGACACAGGCCGCTTTCCTGCCTAACATTGTGACGCCGTTCCACGTCGGTCAAAATATCACCTTGCTAGAATTCTACACTCCGCCTCACCTCTCTAAGGACGAGGAGAGACTCCATCGCATGGCTGCCAAAAGAGCACTGAGCTTTTACATAGATCACGCCAAAGGACACTGGGTGGATGATCAGCTCTTTGTGGAATTCTCTGTAGTGAAAAAAGTCATGGCTGCACATAAGAGAACCATATCCCACTGGATCGTGCTCTGCATCGTGCTCTGGATTAAGATGTGCTACGCACTGGCTAAAAACATCCTCAGGAAGGACTGCATGCTCATTCTACCAGGGCCAAAGCTTAGACCACTGTGTTCGTGTGCGGAGACCCAGTCCTAGTCATCTGACAGGGGGATATGTGGGTCCCTTCATTCGTTAATGAAGCACTATTGTCTGGACAATAAGGTTCTCTGAGGGGAGCATTTTGCCTGCTCATTGCTCCAGGAGTTTCTGATTTGAGACCATTCACAGGTCCACTTCCAAATAGGTAATGCTTTGGTATCTATTCAAAAGGTGAGGAACGTGCAGCTAGAAGTCGGTCAGAAGAACAGGTTACTTACCATCAGTAACGCTCTTTCTGATAGAGACTATCTAGCTGCAGATTCCTCACCATCCCATCCTTCCTGCTCTGTGTTTGGCCTTTTCCCATTAATAAAATCCCAAGTCTGGGAATCTGCACACTGGTCACACCAATTTGCTTTAGGGGCTCTGCATCTGGGGGCGTGGACAGTCTAGAAATCAACTGATGTCAGCGTGCGGGAGTGCTTCCTATATAGGCTGTGCACATCATTTTTGGAGCGGAACTGTTTCAGTGTGGAAACGCACAGCACCACCAAATGGCTTACAGAGATACTGCTAAAAGGTTTCCAGATCCAGGCTGATGCCTAGGGGAATTTTCACAACGTGAGGAATCTGTGTTTCCGAAGGGAAGTCACTTTTTTTTGTGGTTAACTTGGCACAGCAACAACATAATTTTTGCTATCTCTGTAACCTTGCTTCTGATTTTTTTTCACCAGCTTGAAGATAATATCACACCGTTGAAACAAATATTAATTGATAAATTAAAATCGTTCCAGAATTTTGTTGAACAAAATATGGGAAACAAATCCCCTAGTGTTTGGAATGGAAAGTCCAGTGTACCTAAGCACAATCTAAATACTACATAACACTGATTGAAGCCCAAATATGATAAACAGTAAGCATGTTTCATTGTAGCCGTAAAGTTGTTTTCAGTGATATCCTTTATTGTTGGCAGGACGATACAACAAATTTTCAAGAAACTTACCACAAACACCATGGATCTTAGATGGGGAGAGAAAGATGGAATCATCTGTGGAGGAGTTGGTTTTAGAGCCTTTAATTGCAGTTTTTAAACCTGACAGTGAGTATATATTGGAATCTTGTTTAGTATGTGAGAGTTCCCTTGTAAGTTAATGAAGTTTGTCACCTCACTTGTTAAATATTTAAATGTATTTCATGATAAATGTTATTTCAATAATTGTTGGTCCCTTGTATTGTACCCTATCTCATTAACATTATTAGTAGAAAACTTGGAGGAAATGGTGGTTATACCGACTCAAAATTCAGTGATGTCAGTATCTGTATTCTGCAGTAGAAAATGTGCATATTGCACTTGAGGTTTTAGCACAGTAACTGTACGTTGACAGTGATGATGTGTGAGTTAGGTGTGCTAAAATTGCTTCAGGTGTCACTTAAAACACCTTGATAGCAGAGTTGTAAATGGACTCACATCACAGCAAGAGATTTTGATGCAGGTGAGATACAGTTAAAGCAAATTAAAGTATGGAATAAAGAGGTCAAGTCCACTTTTAAATATGTTCTCTTTACACTCCTCTGTTGTGGGTTCAGTTGGGTAGCCATTTTTGATCTCATCCCTAAGCAGCAGTAATAGACGCACCTACCTGTTGTCTGGACTGCTGTGTGACTCTACAAATAGTCCTGGTTCCATCTCTTCCCTCCAATTTCCATCACTTTACTGTCATCTCCCCTGCCCATTCTCCCATCCTGCTTGTTTTGCGCCCTTCAGACTCCCAACAACTTCAGATGACCACATAGAACTGATTACTTTTCAAAGCATGTATTTCATTGTACAGTAGTGAGTGGCATTTTTAATAAACTATTAATAACCAGGCAAGCTTGCAAAATATTTCGATAGGAAAGGGTAAAACGTGTTGGCTTATGTTTACTGTCTTGCGTTCAATACATGCTTAAGGAACACATCTACGAAATCAGAGTTAGAATAAAAAAGAAAGCTATCAGCCATTACTAATATATTATTTTTTATTATAACAAGAAATTCTAGTTTGAAGACAGATTGATAACACAGAAGGGTGTCAAGATGTAGACTCATCCCACTATTTAAAGTTGCACAAAGCAAATATGAGGCAGATAACTAAACACAATGTCTCTGCGACAGGCCATATTTTGCCAGAGTCTCTGGACAGACAAGCTAAAGTTCTTCAACCAGCTTAACAAATTTGAAAACAGCAGCTTGTGTGAGGAAGCTTTGTTCTATGAAATCAGAAAATCTGCAGTTCCCCAAATCCAAAATTGGTGATGGCTGAACCTCCAGTCTCAGTTTCCACTCCTCATTCACCTTTAGCTCCTCGCCTTACAGAATCAGAAAAAAGGAAGGCACAAAGAGTAGACAGGAGGGGAAAAATAAAATAATAATTATCAAATTGATTCCTCAGAAGATGATGTTAGATGCTTATCTCCAATCAAGGCATCACCCCCAGATTAAACTTTTACTTACCTTGCTTTTATATAGCTGGCTTGTTTCCACTAACTATGGGATTGCAATACAAGTGGAGAAGGAAGAAGAGGGCTTCTCATTGGGACACTCACTTGAACAAAGGGGGCAGATCACTATCCACAAGTGCTAAAGACAGCATTGAAATCTACTTATGAGAATTTCAAAAGTTCAGTCAGGCCAAGTGTCACTCCACGTGTGGAGAGGAAGTGCAAGGCAGGGCCACAAGACCTTACATTTATTAAAGGCTATATGCAACCAGACCTTATAGTATTCAATTCTGCACGTAAGTGTGCATTGATTTAGCATAACAGACAGCCTGTCTCCAAACAAGGAAAGCAAACTGATGGGCATACTGTAACGTTCATCGGCTTCAGTTGGTATATTGTAAATTCACAGGCCAGTTAAGAAGGTGAAGGGGATACCAATGAAACCATATGGGGGAATTGCTCCAACATCTTCCAAACTCCACAAGAAACGGCCACAAGAAATAATTCAGGTGGGCATAACCATTACCAATGTGGGGATTTGTGCTATAGATGCAGCTGACACTTATTGTAGGCAGATCAATGCCAGTGGGCTCATTAGAAGACATTCCTGGTTCCAGATTTCAAGATTCAGACTGTAGGTCCAAATGTATATGCTCAGGATGGCATTTGATGGACAGCACCTATTTGGCTCCAAGGTTGACGATACGTTAGAGAAAATAAAGAATGCATTGAAAACAACACAGTCTATGAGGGGGTTCCAACAGCATTATCCTCATTACAAGCATTCCCAGGCATCTCTGCAGTAGGTCAGAAGCAGCCGTCAGTCCAGTGAGACATTACCGCAACAGCCTTTCACCCTCAGCTGTGCAGAACAGGGGTTGGCCACAAGGCCTTTCCTGCACCAAGGCACCGCCCCCAACCTTCTGTTTGGCCAGACCTATTTGTGCACTCCCTTCAGCTATGTACTGTTGGGGTTGGCCCTTTTTCAAGCTTTCATCGTGACCTTTGGCTGTGCACAGCGAAGGTTATCTACAGCACTTCGCCTGTAGCTAGGCCCTGTGCCATACATCTGGTGCGCAACCTTCCATTCAGCCAACCCCAACTGCAGAAGGCTTTGGTTCATGCATAGTGGGGGTTAGCTGCAGCGTCTGAGAGGAAGCAAGTTTGTAACCTTGTATTACTACAGAACCCCCATGAGGTCAAACCTTTTTGGGCATAGGTGAGGGAATTTGTATATTCTGGTGTAGCTTGACCTTAAATGCCTAAACCATGTTTTTGTTCCTGCTAAAAGCCCAGGGGAAGTCACTGTAGGGAAATAGCTGTAAAAGTGAGTATAAAGTGACGTGCTAAATGTTGACCTCTATCTGTACAGTACTAACATGTTCACAGTTGGCAGACTATTCCTATAGAAACCCCGGAGGAAACTTCTGTGTAGGCAAAGCTAAGAGAATGGGTAAATAACAACCCAAATGACCTAATTTATGTTACCTATAGCAATGCAGCTATTATTTTTTTTACCACTTCACAACTATAAGAACTGATTTGTTTTTTGTACATATTTTGAGTCTTAGGAAGTAAATAGAGTTCGAGGCATGTGTGGCTGTAGATACACATGCTGTGCATACTCCAGCCATCTAGTGTTTGGTCATCAGAATGGGATGTGTGCCAGTTGTTTTTCTTCAAAGTAGTCTTTCAAATCACGAGGTAGAGTGACTCCTCCCTTTGGTGATAATGCGCATGGGCATCAACTCCATTGTTAGATTGTTTTCTTTCCGCTGCCAGGTTTGGATGTGTGCTCCGGTTCTACACTGTCACTGTGCTCTTTTCGGTTCGCACAGTACCTTCTCTCTATCGCGTTCCTCTATTTCCCTTGCATGTAGATGTTCAAATATTTTGATCGAGCGAGTCCGTTACAATCGAGGCCCCACCTGGGCCTTGCCACTCATCTCCATCACCCCTCTTGTGAACGTCTCCACAGTGATGGAGCGAATGCCCTTTCGTTAATGTCCTCGTTGCCACCCCAAATACCCTTGGACTGCCTTACAGTAGGGCTGTAATTTGTGCCTGTCGCCAGAACATCGCGAGGCAGACTGCGACGCCTGCTGCTCCTTCTGCTCCAACCAAAACTCTTTGCGACTATCGCGCTCATCTGCTTGAGATGTCACAGAGGAGCATGGAAGAAACACCAGACCTTTTCGGTTCCGGCGACGTCGAAGTGGAACAATACCCACAGCCATCGGCTGCAGATGAAGAAGCTTACTCCGGATCTGACTTGGAGATCGACCTGGAGATAGAGGACCTTGCCCCTACTCAATAATCTACATGTACGGCACCTGCTCCCCCTCGACACGACCCCAAGCAGCCTTCTGCTAAAAAGCAGGCAGCCTTTTTGGAACATCACACAGAGGCTTTCGGACCGCTACTGCCTTCTGGCCACAGTCGGCACCGAACAACAACTCCGGACGCCCCACCCAGCTCGGGCTTGGCGCCAAAGAAGCCTTCTAAGCCGAGTGCTTCAATATCGACCACTTCATCACCGACTTTACCCTTGGCGTCGAGCTAACCGGCACCTTCCAGTTCATCTATCTCGGCACAAAGTGGACATTCGGCACTGAAACAAAAGAGTCTTTTGAGTCCGAAGACATCAAAAACCAAGCCTGACTCTGACACAGCAGTTGAGCCCATCCCTCATAGACTACATAATGTTTCTCCAACAAGTAGCTTGTGAGCTACTAGTAGCTCTCCAGCTGCCTATAAGTAGCTCTCCTGTGTGCAGCCATGCCTACTAAATTAGCAGCCATTGCTTGGTTAAGTTAGTGTATGTGTACCAAAATTGAAAAGCGTGCATTTGAGATGAAAATGTGTGTATTTTCATGACTCATAAGTTGATATTTAGAGAACATGGTGAAATATCCAAATTAAATTTAAAACTGATATTTGAGTGATAAATCATGCGGCACTGGGGAGGCTTATCACTAATATTATTACCTTGGTGCCAAGGGCCCTGCACTGTAGAGGCATTCCACCTTGATAAAGCCATTTTTACATTACTGCTGGCAGCCATGCCTGATAAACATAGGCCAGTGGTTCCCAAACTTTTTTGACCCGCGGCTCCCTTGACCCATTGGCCATTGCCCATGGCTCCCCACTGTTATTTTTTTGGGGAGGGGGAGGGGGGGGGGGCTGTAAGCCCGGCCTCGAGAGCACTTGCATTTTTCTCCCTGAAAATGATTAGGATGAAGCTGATGAAGGTATTATAATCATATACGCAGGGTGTTTCGTATTACTAAGGCGGTGCTTCTAATAAAATATTCTTAGTTGCACTTCTTTGCCCATGCCTTTTTTAGAGTACCCTCTCAAACTTTTTTATCCCACTTACAGTGCTAGATAGCACCCCTATGCATGTAGGCCCCATTGCCAAAGTGTTTCTGCGCTTGAAGAATATTTGCATACAATTCCATTTCTACCCATGTCATACGTGCCAACACACCTGTCTCAGCAGGGTGACTCACAATTTTGTAAACCACATACAGCTTTATTTTTGCTGTCTCCTCCCTAAAATTGCCTCCAAATCAATGCAAGTAAAATAAATTCCTCTTTTTTTTTCTAAACGTCCCTCTTCCTTGCTTCCAAATGTTGGCATTATGCCATATATGGTGTTTTACTTCCCTGTGCTCCAGGAGAGAGCAGGCCTGTCTAGAAATGTGTGTGTACTGAAAGAAATGTGTACTGGAAGTACCTATGATTCAAGTACAAATGTCAATACTTAATAATACTTAGTGTGTTTAATTGACAGGACAACTGTACTTTCCTGATAACTTGCATTGGTGTAAAATGCATTTGGAAAAAAACGAAACTATTAACGAGTCTAACAAAATAAATCAGGCATCTTCCACTTACTTTGGAAGTGTTGGAACGTAGGTATCCAGTGAAATATGGAGGTCATCTCCCTCGACATGCCATCAATTAAGCACTATGTTTACAGCTTTAGGCATGTCACTTACAAATCATCGACATCATGCGTTTAAGTCTAATTAGTTTAACTAAAGCCAACAGACCCTCCAACATTAAATGCATTAAAGTGCTTGGTGCACGGCTGCCCTGGCTAGGTTTGGCGACTCCCCAGGGAGCCACGGCACACAGTTTGGGAACCACTGACATAGGCGATCACTGCTCGTAACTTTGTATTTGATGCTCACTAATGTAATCTTGTATGATGTGGTCAATATGCAACACATTACACCAGTGGTCCCCAAACGTTTGACTCCTGAGGACCCCCAGTAAGTCACTACTGGAAGCCGGGGACCCCCAAGCAATTTGCACTATTTAAATTTCAAACATTAAAACAGTAATTCGTGAAAAATACACAAACAAGTGCACACCAAACAAATACTCTAATAGCTAAAGATTTGATTATTTTATATTGAAAAAATTGCAAAAATCTAAAGATTTTAATGGGAAGGTTGGTGCTGCACCTCGGCGACTAACTTTTCAATATTTGCTTTTATTTCACGGTACGAGGCTCCTCCTCCTGCCAGGGCCGTACTGGAAACCCAAAGAAGCCCTGGCAAATGTTGTCAGACCAGTCCCTGTACGGTGCGCACCAAGCTCAGCGAGTGAGCCTGACCACTACAAAGGGAATTAGGGAAAAATGGTGCATTCCACATACATTTGTCATTATATATTGAATTGTATTAGCCTTTAAAGCATAGTAAATGATGACCTTACTGTGTACCAGGATACAACGATCTTTGTTGGGGCTTTTCAGTGATTCCCTCACTATCACCCTCCAACAGTGCCTCTTATCTCTCCTTAGCCCCTCTGTCACATGTATTGCATTTGTTTCATAGCATCTTTCATACCAGTGTAGGGCAGAGACAATGAATCAAACGTGTGTAAATCAGTGCATAGAAAATGTTACATAAGGCAAAGGGGAATTCAAGGTGTAGGATTCACATGCCATCTATACTGGTAGGCATTTTTTAAGAGTGCTTGGTCTGGAGAAGCACATAACACAGTGGTTAGCATTGACGTTAATAATAAGAATTTATTTCTACCCAAATAAACCTTTGTTAGCAGAATCAGGATAATGAAAGACTGAGAGAAAACATAACTTACTAACTTTTTTCCATGCAGTTTGAATGCAGCTCTTTGATGGCAGTTCATAGCTCACTGTGCTAGTTTATGATTGTTACTTATGAACTGCACAGTAACAACAGAAGCTCTGTGACAAAAGAAGTAACCCACTGAGCTATGCACATTAAATATTGTTTTTTTAAATGCATGGTACACGTTCTTTGCAGCAGGCATATTAAATCTCTGTGCTTTCTTAGAGGAGTCAAAGCTGCCACTAGACAAAACTCCCATCTCTCTCCAGCAGGTACATTAATCACCGGAGTTATCTTGGCACTTTTATTGTTGCTTTGAAAACTGCTGATTATACAAGGAACTTTGCAGTGCTTTTAAAACTGCTGCCTGCGGACCCCCTGGGAATGTGTCTCGGGCCCCTAGGGGTCCACGGACCCCAGTTTGGGAACCACTGCATTACACCATAGGAATCCCCACATTCTGACATGGGTGGGCATGGTTGGGTAGAGAACACATTTGATATTCCTCCTCAGGATGACCCATGGGACACATATAACATCGAACCACCAGGGGATACAGACCGTGAACTTTAGCCTGCCCACCCCTCCATTTTTTTTAACACAGATTTTATTAGGCATCAGGGTTTGCAAGCGAGTATTACATTACAGATTAATTCTTTTGACATTGTACATACATTAGATAATTGTTCTCGCATGGTAACGTAAACATCTGGAAACATTTCCTCAAAATATACGTATTCTAACCGACAATGGCGGGTTTTTTGCACTTACAAACAAACTTCTGTCCAATAAAGTGGCATCAATACATTTTTAAAGAACCTTTTGATCCCTCCCACTAAACTCCCTCCCACTGTATTTCCCTCCCAAAAACCTTCCCTTAACTTTTGCAGCTGTGAACTAATCTGTCCTGTCCTACAATATTGCCAGCTGGGGCAAGAGTCCCGGAACGGGGGGGAGGGGGACGAAGGAGGGGGGGGCGGGGCCAGGAGGGAAGGGAGGAGGGCGGAGGGGAGACAAATGTGGAAAGAAATAAGAGGAAGGGGGGTGGGGGGGAGAGAGGGGAGGGGAACAGACACATATTTGCGCTCCATGGTATAGTTATGAATCAAGCACTTCATGTAGGGTCATGTGGTGTGTCCTGATAATCTTCGGCCTCTTTGCCCGTCTCTGATGCCCACCCCTCCTTATGACTACATCATATCAGGAACTTATTGGAAGAGCCGCCTCTTTCCATCAGGTGGAACTTCGCAAGGAGCCCTTAGAGGAGGACTTCCTTTTTGTGACACTTTCCTCCACTCACCGTACCACCCAATTTCTCCCAATGCTCAAGGACATGCTTTGTCTCACGCCAGAGATTTTTAAAGAGCATGTCAGAGCTAGAGTCAAAACTCCCCAAAATATATGCCTACCCCATCTGACCCCATTTATATCTGGAGTCAGCTTTCACCAGACTCGCTGGTCATCACCACTGCCGGTAAACGAGCTCTCAGGCCAACATTTATACCCTGCATGAAGAAAGTAAACTTATTGATGTAGCAGGAAAAAGGGTAGCAGTGCAATCACCCAACCACGGGCATATTGCAAACGCTGTAGGCCTCCTGGCAAGGTATGACCGTGCCCACTGGGACGAAATGGAGGACTTTCTCCAATACCTGCCTGAGGAGTATTGAAAACAGGGACAACAACTTGTATCAGAGGGCAAATTCATTTCAAACACATCCATTTGTTGCGCCCTAGATTCAGTTAACACCGCTGCTAGAGGGGTAAACACCAGCATTCTTTTCCGAATGCATGCATGACTCTTTAAGCCAAAAGTCCTCCAAAATCTTCTGAGCATGCCTTTTGATGGCGACGACATTTTTGGTCCCTAGGTGGACCAAACTTTAGAAAAACAAAAAAAGGACACAGAAATGGCAAAAGTAATTAGGGCACTTTAAACAACAGCTCCCCATAGTTCCTTTCCCTGCCCCTTCTACTGTGGATGTTCAAACACTACCTCCTGTGAAACCTCCACTTCTTATCAGTGCACCCAGGGCCATCAGTCGTCTCACAGAGGTTATTTTACAGGGTCCTACAGAGGCAACAACTTCCCAACAAGGGTAGTTCCCCAAAGGGAACTGCACCCACCACCAAACTCTGACTTTCCTCTTCTGCCCCCAACCACATAACACCTGTTGGGGGACGGCTCAAAAAATTCTTACCCACATGGCAAACCGTCACCTCAGATCAGTGGGTGTGGGATATTATCCAACATGTTTATTGTCTGGAGTTCACCTCCACCTCTCCCACCATTCCACCTTGCGAGCACAGACTATCAGCGGGACATTAGGCACTACTCAAAGATGAGGTCAAAGCCCTCCTCCTCAAAGGGGCTATAGAACCCGTCCCCAACCATCACCAGGGTACAGGAGTATACTCGCTATACTTCCTCATTCCCAAAAAGGACGGGTACCTTTGGCCCATTTTAAGCCTCAAACCCCTAAACGAATACCTCCTTTCAGAACACTTCCACATGGTAACCTTTCAGGATGTCATTCCGCTTCTCCAGCAAGGCGACTTTTTGGCTGTGCAAGATCTAAAGGATACCTATTTCCACATTCCAATACACCCCAGCACATCGCAGATATCTCAGGTTTGTGGTAGGCGAAGGCGCTGCCAGGTCAAAGTCCTCCCCTTTGGGATCACTAACACACCTCGAGTATTCACAAAGTGCCTTGCAGTGGTAGCCGCTCACCTACGCAGAGACCTACATGTCTCCCCTTATCTGGACGATTGGCTCATCAAAGCTACCGCCCGTCAACAGTGCCTAAACCACACGCACATCGCAATAGATCTGCTTTATCGCTTAGGGTCCACCATCAGTGCCACCAAATCCCATCTCCAACCCCTACAGCTCCAGTCTTGCCCAGGCGCTATTTTCAACAGAGAAGTAGGCTTAGCTTATCCCAATTCTGCAAGGATACAATCCTTTCAAGCACTGATTTCCTTGTTTTAACCAAATTAAAAGCTCACAGTCAGGACAGTCATATGCCTTTTAGGCATGATGGCCTCCTGTATAGACGTAGTACCTCATGCAACGCTTTACATGCGTCCGTTGCAGGTATGTTTAGCGCAACAGTGGTCATTGGGATGATCTGGTGTTGCTAGGCCGCAGCACTCATCACTCTCTGTAGTGGTGGAACACCAACAACCTTTTGCGGGGTTGGCCTTTCCTCAACCCGGTTCCACAGACCATTCTTATAGCATACGCATCAGTCACACGTGGGGTGCAAACCTACAGAATTTGACCATGCAGGGCCTGTGGAAGACCAAATACCTGGGGCTCCACATCAACTACTTAGAGCTTCTATCTGTTCACCTAGCATTGAAAGCCTTCCTGGCTCACCTAACAGACAAGGTTGTCCTTTTCCAAACAAACAACTTGACAGCCAAGTACTACCTTTGAAAACGGGGGGGGGGGACAGTTCTCCAGAACTCTCAGTTATCTCAAGCCATTTGGCGTTGGGCTCTCTATCATAACATTCACCTGTTAGCTGAGTACCGTCCGGGGATGGACAACAGTTTTGCCAACCTCTGAATTATGTGGCAACAAGTTCACAAGTGGGAGCTTCACCCGCAAGTCCCCCTCCATTACTTTCGCAAATGGGGGTTTCCTCAAATAGATCTGTTTGCACCCGTGGACAACACCAAATGCCCAAACTTCGCATCCAGGTTTTCACACCCACAGTCTAGCAGCAATGCACTATGGACGAATTGGTCAGGGATATTTGCCTACGCTTTTCCTCCTCTCCCACTTCTTCCATTTCTGGTTCGGAGGCTTCGCCAAACATCTCTCACGATCATCCTGTTAGCTCCCACATGGGCTCGACAGCCCTGGTTCACAACTCTGCCCAACCTTTCTGTAGTTCCGCATGAGAGGCTTCACAACAGGCCAGTCCTTCTCACGCAGAATCATGGAGAAATCAGGCACCCAGATCCCAGGTCTCTCAGCATGGCATTCTGGCTTCTGAGGTCATAAAATATGGATACCTTAATCTTCCCCTGCATGAACATTCTCAAAGAAGCCTGCAGACCTACCACTCGTACATTCTACGTGACCAAATGGAAAAGGTTTGTCAGCTATTGTCATTCCAAACAAATTGACCCTTTTTAAGCTGCAGTACAAAACATTGTCTGTTATTTGCTTCACTTACAAATTACTGGCCTTGCCTTCACCTCTATATGGTTGCATCTAGCTGCAGTAGTAGCCTATCTTCAAAATAGGCAACCTATCTCTTTTTTCAAAATACCAGTAATTAAGACCTTCATGGAAGGTCTCAAAAGAGTGATTCTAACACAGGTCCCACCATCACCCTCATGGAATCTTAACATTGTACTCACATGACTCATGGGTCCTCCATTTGAGCCCCTTCACATATGCCTCCTTCAATTTCTCTCTTGGAAGGTGGCATTTTTAGTTGCTATTACAGCACTCAGGCATGCCAGTGAGCTTCAGGCATTAACCTTGGAGGAACCCTTCTTTCAAATTCATAGGGACAGAGTTGTACTCTGCATCAACCCCAAATTCTTACCAAAGGTATTGTTTCACTTCCATCTCAATCAATCAATCGACGTACCTGTCTTTTTCCCACAACCAGACTCTGTTGCGCAGCGGGCTTTCCCTAATCTAGATGTCAAGAGATCCCTCATGTACTACAATGATAGGACAAAAACATTTAGAAAAACTCAACAGTTTTTTGTTGCTGTTTCTCAACTCATTAAAGGAAAGGATATATCCAAATTAGGCATTGCCAGATGGATAGTTAAATGTATTCAGACTTCCTATGCTAAAGCTAATAGGACTTCTCCTCCTCCTCCTAGAGCACATGGTATTCGAAAGAAAGGAGCCACTATGGCCTCCCTGGGGAACATCCCAATAGCCATAATATGTAAAGCAGGTACTTGATCTACACCACACACTTACACTAAACACCACTGTGTGGATGTTCTAGCACTCCAACAAGCTTATGTTGGCCAGGCAATGCTACGTACACTTTTCCAAACTACTGCAATACCCACAGGCTTGCCACCACTTTTGGGGAGGGCTGCTTTACAGTCTACGCACGCCATGTGTATCTACTGCCACACATGCCTCGAAAGGAAAATGTCACTAGCCCTGTAAGCATCTGTTTGTGGCATGTGTTTGTGGCATGCAGTGCTGTAGATTCACATGTGCACCCCAGACGCCTGTAACCTTTCAGTATCTTCTAATATATCCCTTTTTCCTCTTATGCATGGAATCTCTTGCCTATCATTCCACTCCATCCTCACCCGCTGTGCGGGAAAATGAAACAATCTAACAATGAAGTTGATGCCCATGCTCATTATAACCAAAGGGGGGAGTCACTCTACCTCGTGACTCGAAAGACGTCTTCGAAGAAAAACAACTTGCACACATCCGGACCCAACACTAGATGGCAGGAGTATACACAGCATGTGAATCTACAGTACTACCTGCCACAAACAGATGCTTATAGGGTAAGTAACATTTTCCATTCCGGACACCCAAATCAAATGCATGGACAATTCTTCTTTGTGAAAAACTATCATATAGACGAAAGGGAATTTTAGACAAAAGTAATTTTTACTTATCAGTTCCTGGATTTTTAATTAAAAGAAAAGGTGGAGGCACCCTATCTGAAACAAACACCATTGGCAAGTTGGTTTTATGTGGAATGAGACGCTGAAGTTATTTTTCATATTATTCAGTTTCTTTTCATAAACATAGTAAAGAGAGTGAGGACACACCTATCCTGTTAGGTCCTACAGCACCATTTTGTTTGTTACATTGTATAGTGAATCACTTGTTACAACACTTAGAAGTGGGAATGATTCTTGTTACAAACATGCAAAAGTTATTGACTTTTCAAGCCATAACAGTTCCTGACGAATAGGACACTTTACTCCGCACGCATTTACAACCCGTGCCATTACCCCGCATTTTTTACTCCGCAAAAACTTTTACAACGCCTGGCTTTACAACGCAATTCATTACATTGCATTGTCCATTACAACACAATTTACTATTCTAACTCCACGGGGCGTTGTAATGGTGCGCAGTGTAAAAAATGCGGGGTAATGACATGCGTTGTAACGTATGCGGAGTAAAGGATGTTTCCCATTCCTGACAGACTTTCAAGGGTTTTTTCTTGCAATGTTTACACTTTGAGAGAGCAACTGGAGGATTGATATGAATGAATACTGCTTCCCTGTAATTTTCTGGGCTAGAAATTATTCCATGTGGGTTCACCATAAGACATTTTGAAACTAGTTTTGTTAATGGGCTCTAAATAAAACAATCAAGCTCCCTTGTATAGTAAACAGTGTTATGTCTTTGATACATTACCTGCCAAAGATCGGTATAAACAAGCCAATGCTGAAAAAAATGTCTGTCAATGCTTCGTGGATATATTTTGCTGCAAAATCTTCATCAAAGGAGTCGACAACATTACATTTCGGTAATTTATTTTGCATTTCCACACCTTTGAGGACCTGCACTGCAAATTCTGATGATGAATTAGAGCCCTTTGAAGTTGTGAAGTTCTATGAGATGAATTCCATTTTCTTCTGTGTGGCCAAAAAATGAGCAAGGAATATTAGCGAGCTTCAAGCACTTAAGATATCGAATCCCCTTAAATATATTTCCAAGAGGTAAGATGGTTGTTACCGCAAACCATTCACTCATCAGCGACTCATGTGGTCTGGGCATGCCTTAATTTACCCAAAGTAGTACATTTTACATGATGTGGAGGTTAGAAACAGGAGGACGACATAATTTAGGAACATACTCTTGTTCATGTTGCCATTGTTTACTGCATGCTGGTAAGTAACCGATGCTGGTTGCCCCGGGTAGGTCTCTTTTCCTGCCACACCTATACCAGACTATTGCATAACCATTATTGGTGGAGAAACACAGCCTCTCCAGTGCAGACTTGAACCACCCTTCGAGGACACTGTGCATGAATTCAGAGCTGTGCATCTCTGTGCTCTTATAAGTGGATTATCTCCTCTGGCACCATAGGCACAACACTTGCACAGACCCCTGCAACTCAAATGTATAGTGGCTTCCTGTGGGCGTTCAGAGGAATTTCTTGTCTTTCAGTGCCCTGATGTTGGTGGTCAAATAGAGACTAATAGTCTCACCGTGCCTTAATAGAGAAAACTTGTCAATTAGAAACCCCTCTTTTACGACTTGTCTTATGAGCTTTCTGCCTACAAGCTTAACAAATCAGTATCTGAAAAGACACTGTCAAAAATGTAAAAAAAGATTGCTGTTCCTCTGTGGGCATTTAAGTGAACCCCCAGGTTTATTTTTCTTAATACAGTGGTTACTCTTTCTCTGCTACGAAAGGGTAACAGTTTGGTAAACTTTAAGTAGACAGTCGCAATGCGATTGACAATGAACAATAACAACATCTACTTACTTGGTACAAAGTCTCACTCTCTGGACATTGATAGGGTGCAGTCTTCCTTCGTTTCCTGTTCCCTTATTATCAGCTTGCCTACATTCCTTTCTGTTCTCCTCATCTCTGCCTACAGTTGTTCCTTAATGTTACAATCCTACGTGGTTAACAAGGTACATAGGTTTAGTTTGCTATTTATAGTGGTGCAGTTTTGCAAAAAATGGTAGGCAGAAACTTAGTCTGTTATTTTATTTTCAAAGGTTTTAACTTTTCATCATCTGGAAGAGAAGATGTAGATGTCAGAACATTGGGAAAAGGTAAAACTTGAAACTTTTGACCCTATAAGTAAACCTCACTTGCTAAGCATCCGCTTCTGTTTGCACTCCACTTTGACACTCTTGTTAAACTTCATTTTATAGCATAATGCATGTACCAAAACATCAAAAATATGACAATACAAGTGTTTTCATTTATCTTTTTTAATTGTAGGTAGCAAAACGTCATCTGTAATGGAAGTATGCTTATTAATTTCCTTTAACACTTCCATCCTGTTGCAAAATGTATTATGCCTATATACTGGACATCTTTGTAAACATCTTCAATACGTAGTTTGCTTTTGTTGGCCATTTTGCACTACTCTTAGTTTCTGAATCAATGCTGTTAAACATAATGAGGAAGCACATATATGTTTTGTCAGTATCCTTGAGGTTTATGGGGAAATTTTTAAGCTTGTTTGTTTCGCTGTGTTCCTTAACATGCAATGCACACATCTCATGGAAAATATTTGCACTTGTGTGGATTAGTTCACTTCTTGACTCATGCCATGGTTTCCAATTACAATGTCGATTTCAAGTGTGTTTTGTTGCTTACCCACAGTTACATATGCCAAATGATGTGTGATGAAAGACGCATTTCTGTTGTGGCTCCACGTATTAGGTCACACTGTTTCTTAATGCACTTTGGTGGCCATGGAATCATTATTGAAATTGTGTGATGTTGAATTAGTAAGGGATTCAAGCACAGGAGCATCAAAATCAGACTGTTAAAAAGCTGCAGTTTTGCAAATATTGCCGAGGGATGTAACACAATCATACCTATGGTTGGTGTCTGGAATAACAAAAAAGAAAAGATTTAGTGTTACTGTTCAAATCATAGATGTGGGAGTTGTTGATTCTATAATTTTGTATGACTTTTGGTTATGTATTTTGCTCCTTACACATTGTTTCATCTTCTATTGTAAAAGAAAATATTCTACTGATGTGTTAAACCCTGTATAGTTAATAGTTATATGTTCTGTGCTTAGTATGATTTCTTGAGATCTGATATTTAAATACTCTTCTAATGTTTCATTGTAATTAATTTGGATGTTCTAGGTTCCCAAGATAAAATTGTAAATTCATGTTCTTGTGAGCTGCTTGGGGGTCCGTATGCTCTCCACGGGGTTTGGTGCATGTTTGTTAGGATTCTGAGTACACGGTTAGTGTGAGCTCTTACTGACCTTGCACACTAACTGACAATTACAAATTAAGCTGACATTTTGAATTCTCTAAGCACCCTACATATACAGCATGTGCAAAATGTTCCCCCTAGTTACCTAAAATTTCAACTCTGCATAAGCTCGTGGTTAGGGCAAAGCCATTTAACATGTTACATTTATTGCTTCTGATTTTTTATGCATGCCTTTGAAGAAGGGTTATTTTTGATTTAGACACTGGTGCAGCAGAACAACTCCAACCAATCCTAAGGATAATGCAATACCAACATGTGTTAATGGCATGTGTTCCCAGCAGTTCCTGTCCTCTAAATAGAAATAGAAAAGAGAATGAATAAAGATGTGCTCTATCTAGTGACTAGAATCTGAGGTGTGATCATACTGTATACCCCAAATGATGGACGACAGGGACATTTTGTGGAATGACCTAGCACTCTGCACAGCCTCAGCACATGCACTGCTCAGCAACCTATCCTGTAGAAAGGGCATATCAACTTGGAACCAAAAAAACATTTCCGAATCAATAATAGTATGGAAGATATAATTTATTAATCCTCATGTATCAAGAAAAGCAAGGGTTAATCTGGCAAGGTATGTACGTGCATATGTTTTTATGGCCATAAATCCGGTTTCAGAATCATTTAAAATAAAGCAGGATGTTCATGGTTGGTGAATCCTATTGTGTGGAAATTTGTTGTTCTCTAAAGTGTATCTTGAGGTCCTTTCTGAATTGCAGAAGGACTGTGAAAGTTCCAATGTTCATGGGGATGTTGTTCCAGATCCTGGCAGCACAGATGGAGAAGGTTTGTCTTCCAGTTTTCTCTTTTTCTTGCAGTTTTTTGTTTCCAGTTTGGCAATTTCATGCCTTTTGGTGTGACACTCTTCACTTGAGGTAGTTAATTTCTCTGCCGGGTATGAAGCTGTGCAGGTTCTAGTAGCCTAGTATTTGATATAGTTTATTCTTAAGATCATATGATCTAAGGAAGTGCAGTACCATCAGAGTTAGAGTGATACACTCAAATGTCTTTAGGACATTGATGAGATGTACTGCTGCATGAGGGATACCTTTTTGCGGAGCCAATATGGTGTCAGGGAGACCACAGAGCAGGATCTTCCTCTGCCTAGTTGTGAAAGGACTAAGGCTTGAGCTGTTGTTCTAAAATTGGTTTCCAGGAGGTATGGTTTCGCATTCTTCAGGGAGAGAGTTGGCACCATGCTGCCGTGGTTTCCTTGCCAGCTTGCTCTTTGAAGAAGAGGTCAGTGGCAAGGGTAAGACTAAGTGATTTTTCATGCAGTGTCAGTTTGGGGGAAGAACCTGTTGTTTCAGAGAGTCCAAATTAAAGTAGTGATAGTTTGTTACTGTTGGCGAACAGGAGAAATTCTGTCTTGGTTAGTTTTAGTTTTAGGTAGGAGGAGGACATTCAATTTTGAATGATACAAATGTTTTTTTGAGTCGATGGATGTCATGAGCAGTGGACATTTTCAGGTAGAATTCTGGATCATTGGTGTATTGATGAATCTTGATGCTGCTGTTGGTAAGGAGGGTTCCAGTAGGTTCCATGTAGAGGTTGACTATAGCCTCAGGTTGGAACCCTGGTGCACTCTGCAGAAGACAGTTTACCGGATCTGGAGGTTCCCATCTGGACAAATAGGTGGCAATTGGTTAGGGTTGTGAATCATTGCAAGAACCTCCCAGAGAAGCCCAGGCATGTTTCAGCATGTGGATTAGTGCTTGGTGATAGACTATGGAAAAGGGTACAGTAAGCTCAAGTAGGAGGAAAAAGCAGGCATCACTCTTTTGTACAATTAAGGTGACTCTCTGAAGGGTGTCAGTCTCTGTGTTTCTGTGAGATCTAAACCCAGATTGCTAGTCCTGTGCCAGGGTAGTCAAGCTGATCAGATATAGCTATTGACTTGACGCTATTTTACTGATCAAAGTGAGGTACGTGATGGATCTGGGTCCAGATTAGCTGTCTCATCAGGTGGAAAATTTGTCCTTTTTTCTTGACTAAAGGAGGTCTAAACCATATTGAGACGTGTTTTGAGGACATCTTCATGGAGGATTTTCAAGGTCAATGATGTGAGATTAGTGTCTTTGTAGTTGGTGGCATCGAGAGAGTTGAGGATGTTGGTGTTCAGTATGTGAAAGGAAGTTGAAGGTGGTGATGGAGCGTTGTTCTCTGAGAAATCTTGCAAATACCAAGGTGCTTACGCTTTGGATTTGGAGGATGATGTTTTGAGTGGTGTATTGAGGTATATGTTAAGGAATGTGTTAACATCTGATGCGGGCTGTGGAAAAACTGATGAGTTCATCTGGGGGAGAGGCCCTGGAGAAGTCTGAAACTGTATATACATAAATAACTGCTTTGAGAGACTCGGGGAACTTGCAAGAAAGAAAAGCGTACTCTTTCACTTGTAAAATAGATGTTGTAAGCATAGTGTCAAAAAACACTCTAATTTAAAGTGTGGCGCCCTTCATGTTTTATGAGTAACTTTCTATGAATAAACCTTACCTGAATGCCCTAGCTGATTGCAGGGAAGAATCTGTGATTCCTGGTTCACAGACCTATGGTGTGATCCTTAGTAAGTTTTAAGGTGAGCAGGGATTTTTACAGTTATTTTGGCTAGCATTAGGATTTTTATATTAACTGATCCCGACTAGTATTTTTAATTTTAAAGAACTGTATATAAATGAAATGTTTGTATTGCCTTAGTGGCAAGATATCAAACTCTCAAATAAACAAATTAAGTGGTGGAATAAAGATATGTCTGAACTAGTGGGCGCCTGGAAATGTTTTGATAATCTAAAGGTCAGCAATGACATTTAGGTATCTGTCAAAGTATTTTGCTTCTCACCCCTGCACATGAATACTGTACATGTATTTGGACCCATCATAGAGAACGTGCAACGGTACAATTCCTAAGTGATGGAATAAAACAATTTGAAAGTCTTGTGAATCAAAATGGCAAAACCTAATAACTGGGAATGGCAGCTCGCTTCATTAATGCATGGTGCAAAGCATTTTCACACTTATTGTAATTGCTTATGATGGTCCCTCATGTGGTATACAGAGCTTGGGGAACTGCTTGTGCTAAAGAATCATATTAGCAAGTTAAAAAATGCAAGCAGCTCCTCCTTGCATGAAGGAAATGATTGTTCTTGCTCTACCTCTGCTGGCCTTTGCACAATAATA
This sequence comes from Calotriton arnoldi, assembly GCA_963921515.1. Lineage (NCBI taxonomy): Eukaryota > Metazoa > Chordata > Amphibia > Caudata > Salamandridae > Calotriton > Calotriton arnoldi. The sequence goes on along the minus strand of CAWUFW010005832.1, from coordinate 204,411 downwards.
TAGTGCCCTGATGCCTTATATAGGCTGGAACATAGAAAAAAGAGGGCCAAATGCTTGCACGGTATTAGGAGGCATGGCCTTGCACAGTTATGTGAGCCTCTAATACAAGAGATGTAAATTCTAAGGTCATTGTCCAGCAGAACATGCCCAATAAGATGCCTCATTTCAGTAGGATCTAGTGCAATTTGAATGTGAAAAGATGTTTGAGGCTGCTGCCAGTGGGTAAGGTTACTGTTGAGAAGAAATTACTGTGAGAGGGAAGGTTTGCAGAGCAGAAAATCGCTGACAATACAGGAGCCAGGCCTCTTGTCCTCTGTTGAGAAAAAGTGTGCAAAATAAGATCGAAGCAGATGATTTAAAGGACTGGCAATAATGTGGCTGGAGAGGAGAAAAAAAGATGGTAGCAGTGTGTGGCAAGTCCTACATACACAGGGAGTTCACTGGAGAAGCCAGTGAGAGATTGCCTGTCTGACATTTTAGTGCACTATGCAGAGGTGGTCCATCATTATGTGTAATATACTGCCTTTGGCAATGCAGTAGGGTGAGGAGTCACAATTTTGAATTTATATTATCAATCTGTACATATTTCGACTCCTCAATATTGACATGCTCTATATTATCAAGGTAAGTAATTGTGGAGTTGAAATAGTAAATCTATAGTTCAGTCTGTGTGTGTGTATATATATATGTGTAGGTATGTATGTGTATAAACATATTCACACAAAAAACAAAAGTTAAAGTGATGTTAAAGTTAGGTGGAAATGTCAGTGAAAACATGCCATTTTAAATGTACAAAACCACTGAAATTCACCAGTTCTAGTTATTTGAAGCAACTATAGCTCGTGCCCTAGAGTAGCTATAACTCGCGCCCCACCTTGCACAGTTTTCTCATTAATAATTTTATTGCAAATGTTGCAGTGATATTATCACTGATGTCATATATCATGTCATGAGTGTTGTAATTTGTGGGGTATTACCAGTGCATGGCAAGGGCACGAGTTATAGTTACTTTAGATAACTATAACTGGTGAATTTTCAGTTATCTTGTACGTTTAAAGCGGCATGTCTTAATTGACTTTTCAACCTAACTATAACGTCACTTTACCCTTTGTATTTTTCAGTGAATTTCTAGGTTTTCTTTAACGTAAAGTGATATTTTATTACCATACGTAAAGCCAACCCTCTGGCACGCGCAGCCTTTGGCCTTGCACAGCGGAAGTGGGCCGCAGGGCCTGGCCTGTGGCCTGCTCCTGTGCCCAACCCCCGCCAGCAGCCAACCTCATGCAAGCATGGCCAAAGGCAGTGCGCGACATAGGGTTGGCTGGTCACTGGGTCTGACCTTTGGCCAAGCCCTGTTTCCAACCACTTAAAAGCAGCCAACCCAACGCCACTTCTGGCCTTCTGGCTTGTGCAGTTGGTCTCGCAGGTCCTGACTGCACTCAGATAGACTTAATGACTTTTCCAAAGTATCCCAACACCTAAATATAAAAAGTGATCCTATTATCATCTTTCTCCCAAAATCAGCAATATTTTTAATCTAGTGTACATTTCAGTAATTCAGTGAATGCAATCTTTAATAATGGTGATTATTATAATTTTTTAAAATAAACTTATAATAATAAATATACATGTCTGTAAGTCTTTATTGTAAGAAAGTTTTTATCATTGCAACTTGTGGGCTGAAAAATGTAAAAAGAAAGACTCTGACACATTGTCTTAAAAAATTAAAAATAAAAGCAACATGTCTTTGAGCCTTTCTTTTAAAGTTTTTTAGCCCACAAAATGCAACAGTAAGAGGAGCTTGCACTCCAGCTGAAGAGCTTTAATCTCCCGCTAGGAGTGCTTTAAAAAATATTATAAACTCACCTGGGGTCAGTGTTTTAATGACCCAGGAGACTAACTGTTTTTTTAATGTTGCTGGGGGGCTGCTTCACTTCCTGCAGCACCTCAACAACATTTAAAAGAATTCTTGGTAATACTTCTCCCTATTCTAAGGGCACCACCAAGCTTAATAAATGACTAAACAAAAAAGCCCTCGGAGAATATTAAGGAGCGTTCCATGCTAGAGTACTGAATAATAAATTAGTGCCTCCTGCCGCTCATATATTATTCTCTTTGGTAACACAGTGCCCACCCATGACACCCATTTAAAAAAAAAAAGAAAAACCACCCCTGGGCTTTTACGGCCCCAGGGACCTCACCCTCTGGAGTCTTTCTTTTTATTTATTGGGTCGGGCTGTGTGGCCTCCCTCCCTGTGACACCTTGGGTCCCAGGGACCCAATCCCCATAGCCTTTATTTTCTATAAAGGGGGGGGGGGCCCCTGGGGGCCCACCCCTGCGGCGTTTATTTTTTAAATAAGGGGAGGAGCGTATGGCCCCCCTCCAAGAGACTTCTTGGGCCCAGGGATCCAGATCCCTTGAGGCCTTTCTTTTTTTAAATTTTTTTAGGGGAGGGAGCACGCTGCCCCCTTCTCAAGGTTCCTTGGGGAGGGGCCTTTATTTTTAAATAAGGAGAGGTGGCATGCAGCCCCTTTCCCCGAACCTTCTTGGTCCCCGGTGACCTCATTCCCTTTTTAGGAGGAGGGGGCGAGCGACACCCCTCCTCGAGCCTCCTTTGGCCCTGGGGACCCCATCCTGTTGGACCTCAGGTAGTTGCCCCGGTGCCCACCTTGAGCACCCACAAACCACTACATTAGGGGCCATGGGGGAGCCCCAGGGCCCCCGTGGCCCCACCAGCTCTGCACATGCATTCATCCTGGGTGCTGCGGGAGCCATCATTGCCCCTGCACGGCCGGATCAGCTGTTTTTGCTTGCCAACTCCAGGCGGGCACAAGGTGTGTTTCCCTGCCCGCAGTAGCTCGGGCCGGAACACTGAAGTCTGCACCCTCCTGGTGGGTTTAAAAATGCTCCCGCTGGATGGGAGCAGGTATACGTTTCCCTGCCCATGCTAATGCGGGCTGGGAAACTACTGTGTCTCGGGGGTGTGCTCCCCATGACACAGTAACTCAGGTGGCGCCAGGGGATTGGGGCCCCCATGGCCTTTTCAGACTCGGAGAGGGGGCTGCGCGCCCCCTCCCATTTATTTTATTGTCTGCCCCAGGGAATCGGGTCCCCGGGGCCTCCAAGGGGTTTGGGGAGAGTGGAGCCATGCTCCCCCACTTCCCTAAATATGTCATCCTCTCCCCTACCAGGCCCTGGCCCACCTCAGGGATACGTTTTCCAGTTGCGCAGGAGGCTGCGCTTATTCGCAGCAAACTAAAAAAAAATGTTTTAAAAACGTTTTTGGCCCCAGGTATACGCTGACCCCACCTCGAGGCCTAGGGTCTCAGGGTATCCCTAGTTTAGGAAAGTGCCCCTTTTTGACATGGTCACCCCCATTTTTTGCCTAGTATTTGATGCAACTTCGACTTAAGTGCACTGGGTTCCTGCTAACCAGGTCCTCAGTGTTCTTTCCCAAAAACAAGGTAATCGTGCAGTTGTTCCACAATTGGCAAGATCTTTAGCGCCCCTGTGAGTGTCTACTAAATGGTACACCTGATACATAGGGCATGGGTACTAAAGAGGGTCCCTAAGGGCTGCAGCATGTAGTGTGCCACTCTAAGGGACCCAGCACCAAACTCGTGCAGACTGCCATTGCAGGCTGTGAGAAATGGTGTAGACAAAAGTGAAAACACGACATGGCACACACCCTGTGTGCCAAGTCCCCAGACGCTGCATGCAATATATATGTAAGTCACCCCTACAGCAGGTCTTGCAGCCCTAAGGCAGGGTGCAATATATTGTATATGTGGTCATATCTGCATGAGCAGATGTTCCTCTGTACTGTCTAGTTCAATTACTAGATAGTGCAAGTGAACAGGGAAGCCATCGCAAGTACATGTACTGGGCACTGGTCATTACGAGTTCCACAGCTTCACTGAAGCATATGATGTTTGGTATCAAACACCTTGTCTTAATAAATCCATACTGATGCCAGTAGTGGATTTCTTAAGACATGCACCCAGAGGGCACCTTAGAGGTGCCCCCTGAAAACCTACCAACCTCTATTGCACTGGCTGACTGCTGTAGATCAGCCTGCCACCACAGACAGGTTTCTGACCCCGTACAGGTCAGAGTCCATGCTCTCTGAGGGCAAAAACAATGCCTGCGGTAGCCGGAGATGTTGTCACCTCCTCCAAGCATTGTGGCTAGTAATCAGCATGTCAAGGCAGGAGGCTTCAAAGGCCTCTGCCACCTTTGATATGCAACCCCGGCTTCCCCCACACAGGGGAAATGCCACCCCCTGCCCAGGGCCCATTTGGCACCAGAACAGGTCGGAAAATTAGCTAAACAGGAGGTGTGTTCACTATCAGGCTAGTTACACCCCTAAGGTGGGCTACCTGAAGTGAACATGAAAAGTAAAATTCCACCACCTTGGTTTTTGGTGAAATTAGATACACTGGGTCAGGGTTATGCCCATTTCCAACAGGAAGTGATCATATAGGGGGTGTTGGCACCCGAAAGGTAAGTAGCTTATTTTCTACTACCTCTCAGTCTCCCTAACGCCCCTAAATTGAGTATTTAGGTGGCGCCCCTGATACCAGGAACTCATATTTGACGGACACAAAAAGAAGAGTGTTGAAGCAAGAACTGAGGATCAGCTGCGGACTTTTTGGTACCAAATCCTGCCTGCCTGCACCTGCCCCGACAATCACGACAGACTGACTCATCCTGCTGCTGTACATCTGCCAAGAACCCCAGTGGACTGCTAGCGCTTCACAAATTGCCAGCAATATCACTGGGAGTAGAGGAGCTACTCCCCTGCAACGTGCAGGCATCAAATAGCAAAGTCCATTCCACCGTTCTGCCTCCCCGGTCTCACCAATGCAGCAGCCACCCAGTAAGAGGTAGACACGCTCCAGGAGGTCGCCCCACCAAGTGAGAAAACGCCAGAACCAACCGGAGCCGTACCTCACCAATACCCGGGGTACCGGGCCCCGTGCAGCAACCAAAGCCTGTTTGAGTCCATTCCGGACACCAAGACTGAATAGCAGTGTAGGGACGTCAGCACCACAGAGACCCACATCAAGAGTGGCCCAGCTGTACTGTTTTTGTCCCCTCAACTGGCGAGACCAACATCAGTGAGTGCCTGTGATGCCCAGTTGACCTAACCACTGTGCACCCGAGCATCCCAGATTCCCGAGAACCAACTGTGCTTCCCTTCTCCCAGGGCCCTCACGAACCAAGCCCCTTGTTGGGAGCTCCTGGACTAGTCCCCAGGTTCCCCTCTGCAGCCTGTTTCTAGGTGCCCCCCCCTCTCTACTTTAGTGTGGTTCACAAAGCTATCATTCCGACCAGCACCTCTGCACCCGGAAGCTCCAGGGCAGGTAAAGACTATATGCTGGTGGTTCTTTGGACCTTGGCCCCGTACCACCTTAGGTCCTGAAGGGGACCTCTGGAAACCTCTTGCAAGTAACTGTGTGCAGTATATGCCTTTTTTCTCATAGGAAAGCATTACAGCAAAAAGACACATTTAAGTGAGCATTTTACTTACCTGTGAAAATCAATATCTCAAAATGTACCTACCTGATACCAAAGTTCTTGGTGTTGAAATCTATATAAAAATATATTATTTTTCTAAATTAGTCTTTGATTTATTCTTGTGTGTGTCTCATTTATTGCCTCTGTGAGTACAACAAATGTTTAGCACTCCCCTCTGATAAGCCAAAACTGCTCGCCCACACTACCATAAAAGTAAGCATTTGGGTTTGTTACTTGTGCTCTGTAAACCAATAAGGGTTGCCTGGACTCTCTGCACAGTGTACCTCATTTTGGTGCACTGTATAGAGAACCAACTTGCTACACCTACCATCTTATGTTTTTAATTTTTTTTATTTTTTAACTTTTTTCTTAGGACTCGAGACACATTCTTGTTGGTGTGGTGGCAGCCAATCAGACTAACCATGCGATTTGTCGGCCCTGCAAATTCTCTGCAGCGTGAAATATCCAATTTATTTGTGCATTAATTGCTTGAAAACTACTGAACGATTTACACTAAATCGAAAAAGCACTCGTTCTGGACCAAGATTTGGCTTTCTGCAAATTTAGTGTAAATCCGTTCAGTGGTTTGGGCTGTAGCTGTGTCTAAAGTTCCCGTGGAAAAATGAATGAGAAAAGGCTTTTTGGGACCTCCCCCTTTTACTCAACCACTGCTTGACGAATCACCCTGAAACCTTACATGCACAAACTAGGTAAAAAAAGAGCTCTTTTTGGAAAGTTTTGTAGAGATTTGTTAAACAGCGCCAAAGCTATCAGCAGCACAAAGAAGGCACTTGCTGTGGAAATACGATCCTAACTATAACTACCCAGTGGTGACCGCAACTAGGCTATATATACTGACTGAAAAAATCAAATGTTAAAGGGACGTTATAGTTAAGTGAAACTGTCAGTTGTAACATACCATTTTAAACAAACAAAACCACTGACATTTACCAGTAGTAGTTATGTCATGTAACTAGAACTCGTGCCCTAAACTACCTATCACTCCCGCCTCCACCATGCACAGTGTTGTCATGAATGTCATTTCAGACATTACTTTGATGTTATCAATGATGTTATAGCATAGAACATGTCTTGAGTGATGTAATATGTGAGGTAATTAGCAGTGCATGGGGAGGACGTGAGTTACAGTTACTTTAGGGGATGAGTTATAATTACTTGAGATAACTAGAACTGGTGAATTTCAGGGGTTTTGTTTGTTTAAAATGGTATGTTTTAACTGACCTTGTCATCTAGCAGTAACGTCTCTTTAACCTTTATTTTTTTTCAGTGAATGCCTGAGGTTTTTTTTTTATTAAAGTAAAGTAAGGTATTATTACAATTCCTAACTTTAACGTCTCGTTAACTTTTGTTTTTTTCAGTAAATTGCTATGTTTTTTTAAATGTAAAGTAAGATGTCCATCGCCGTGCGCTGCATGGAGTTGGGCCAAACCCCCTACGGCTGACAGCATTCGGCTGTACAAACCACGGTTTTGGTCTCTGTGTCCACCCCCGCAGGGGCCGCTTGCCCTGCCTCACATGGCCAATGGCCTAGTCTGCGGTCAGGCCCTGTGCCCAAACCCCCGCCGCTGTGCACAGCTGATTAAGTAAGGCAGAGCTTTGTCAAAAGCTCCAAATATAAAAAGATGCTGGGCCTATTGCCTTTATCAGTGGGTCAGCACATCAGCATATATAACGCAGACCTATTGGCTTAGTCAAAAACTCACCAATGACTATAATCAAATGTATATTTCAAAAATTCACAAATTGAAATGTTTAATAATAGTGATAGTTTCAAAATATTTTAATAAAGCATTAAAAAAATGTAAAACATGCCGCTTAGTCTTTTTTGTTTACATTTTTCAGGTCTGTGAAGAAATGAGGTGTATTATATGGTGTGGTTGTGCAACCTCACCGCGTAATTCACTTACCCTCCTTAAGATGCTTGGGCTTCGTCTGTCAAACCCTCGGCTCAATCCTAGGTTGCTGTGGCTCTGAGCAGCAAGGCTTACACAGAGGAACAAGTGTAAAGCATTTAAAATACACCAAAACAATTGAAGGAGAAATCAACACGACACTCAAGAAATCCAACACCAATTCATAAAAATAGACCGTATTCTATGTAAGAATTTAGACACTACAACTTAAAAGATCTACCAGGGGGTTCTAGAGATATAGATTTTACAAGCAGCAGTAAATCAGAGCAATTTCACTCAACTGCGAACCAGCCTTGGCAAAGTCAACAAATTGGACACTAGACACTTTTTCAAGGAAAACTTAGGTAAGTGTCAATGCAGTTGGGTTGAAGAACTTGGGGCTACCAACTCTGGCAGGGCGCTATTCAAGGGGACCAGCAAGGTCCTCAAGAACCGTTCCCTTAACCGAAGGAGCAATCCTTCAGCAGATCCAGGCACTTTATCTGCATTGCAGTGGGTTCCTATGGAGTGGTCCTGATGAAAGGGATGAAGGATGCTGAAGATGCTCTGAGGATGCTGTGGATGTGATTAGGTCCACCAGGTTCTTTCTGCAGGGATTCCTCGGTCCACGAAGATGGTGAGCGGGTCCTGATTGCAGGGTCAACGTCCACGAAGTCCTCTCCAGTCTGCCCGAAGTCCAGTCACCACTAGACTACTAGTTGCCTGTTGTCGCGGTCAAAGGGCAGTCCTTCCTGGGTCGATAAAATGCCTTCTGAGGGTCTCTGCAACTCTCCAACAGCACTCCTGGGCTCAGCAAACTCAGATGCAACTCTGTGCATCGGGGTTTGGTCCTCTGTGCTGCACGGCGGCGCTGATAGCCTCTTGAAGCTTTTGGGCTACCAACTTGCCTCAGCAGGCTTCTTCAGCTGCTATGTCCCTGTGCTGTGAATCAGAGGCCAGTCAGCTGATCGTTGGAGTTCTCTTGGCTTGACTGGGCTCTGGAGACAGCTTTGCCTTGAGGAGGACACAGCAGACACCGTCTCTCTCTTCACTAGCAGCAGGTGCAGTCCTCATTGGCGCAGCCTCTCTTTGCTGGTCCCTCGGTGCAGCAGGGCAGACCTTTTGCTCTGAAAGTGCCCCCAGGTTAGGATGCGATTGGTAGCCAATATGCTACCTGTTCCCTCCCACCTAGTGACCCCTTCATGTGGAGTGTGACATCTGGCTATCCCAAGATGCTCCATTCTGCCCACTCCCAAGATGGTGAGACCCCTCTCTCTGTGTTCAGACCTCACCAGTGTATTTAGCAACTGGTTTCCCCTCCCTGCCTCCCATGCCAGCCTTTCTACCTCAACAATGGTGCAGTCCTCCCACCTGGTGTTACACATCTGCCCTTCAAAGGTGGCTTCACCTTTGAAGCCTGCCTTTTGGGTCTAACACCCAAGTGGCTTCCTGCAGGAGGGAGGCAACATCTCCCTGGCCTGCAATCCCTCATGGTTCTCCTTCCTGAGAGTTGTTAGCACGTCTGTCTTGGAGGGCAGAAAGCTGTCTTGTGGAGCAGGGTCCATGAGTGCCTAGGAAGGCACAGAAGTTTTAAAGGCAACAAAGTTACAGCTTTGCTAAAGCTGCACACTGACAAAGGAGTTGTTTGATACCTTAGAGTGCCCATTTTGGACACACCGTTCAGGACTTGGCACAGCTGAGGGGTCAGCATATAACCCTGTACTCGCCAATTGGGCGAACAAGTCTTTCCACACTAAAAACAGTAGTTTCACTTGTTTTATTGTTGGGACATGTAAAGTACAATTCCTGCCTGTGTCATATGTTGCACCCTGACTTTTGGGCTCGGTAAGCCTGCCAGAGGGGTGACCTACACATGTGTCTAAGGAAAGTGGTGGTTTTGCCATTGCTTTCAATTACAAAGTCGGGCTAGCAGTGTACGACTGCTTTACCAGTCTGTAGTGGCTGACTGGGTGACTTATTTTAGTTGGGGGACCTCCAGGGTCGCACAATCAGTGCTGCAAGCCCTGGGGTACCCCTGTCACTTACATGGCCTGGGAACCAGGGTACCAATTACTCGAGTCGAAAAACCAACAGCAGCAGTCGAAAAACATGGGGGTTACCATGCAAAACGAGGCATTTCTTTACAAGGTCAAAAAGTGAAGCAATAGGACCAACCACAAAGGTCACTATACTCCAGCTGAAGAGCATACAGGTCTAGCTCAGAATGCTTTAAGAAATATGGTAAGCCCTCCTAGGGTTTGATGCTGATGGAGGCTGCTCCTCTCCCTGCAGCTCTCCACAGCATTAACAAAAATGCTAGGTGGCGGGGGGCGTGGCCGGCAGCCGAAGGAAATGGCCGCCGCCTTGTAGAGCTCCGAACCTCCGGGGGCTGAAAAATAAAATCCGGTGCATTTATCCGTGACCTGCCCACTGAAACTAACCTGCAGGAGTGCCGGAACTCTGCCCGCACTCGATGAGCGACTTGCCCCGCCTGTGGCGCCTTCCCCGATACTTGTGAAGGCGAGATCCCGTCTGCGGCCTGTGAACACGCCGCGACCGGGGACTGGCGTGGGTGCAACGTCCGGCGCCGACGTGTGCAGGCGCGGACCCGGCGGCGCTAAGCAACGAAGTGCGCCCTGGGTTCCTGCGCGAGCACGCAAAACCGCCTCCCGGGACCTCCCGACCTGTGACTACAGCTTCGGCCGCGCGACGGGACCCTCGCAGAGCTGCGAGAGGAGGGGTCCCGCCGGCCTACTGCGTCCCAAAGCAAAAAGAAGTAGCTGTCCTCCACGCCCATACTGAGGTACTATCCGGTCATTGGGCGACTTCTGGTCACCGCGGCGACCCTTAATAAGACTGGCATGCTCCGACCTGGGCGCGCAGCTGACCCGTGATCTGTGGTGTGCTGTGATGGACCTTCTGTGCGCTGGGTCGGGGCTGTGAACACTTGCTGTGGGTCTGCGCGTCGCTCCTGATGTATGACCCCGCCGTGGAGCGCTCCTGCCTGAAGTTATCGCGGGGCCCTTGAACTGCGGTGGAGGTAATGGGGGCAGACTAGGGACCCACGCCGCGGTTTAACTCTACAGGGACCCGGACAAGTAAATATCTTGAGGATTGGGGGACATCATCCTCTCCATACACGACCCGTGATCAGCCAGCTCCGGACTCCTGTTGTGCCTGGGCCACGGCTCAGCACAAGAACGCTGCGCTTCGCGCTCTGCACGTGTCCCGACTCCCACCCCACGCTCCAGTCACACTCCAGAAACTACAGTGAGACGCACCAGATTGCAGGAAACCCGACAGGCCGCGTGCACCACTAGGTAGCACGGTCAGGCGGCGGTGAATACTGCTTTTGGACGGTCACGGCCTATGAGAGGTGGACGTGGGGGTGGGGCACGATGGGGGGCCGGGGCCAGCGAGTGACGCAACAGAATAGATTGGAGAAATACGCCTACTCTAAGCCGGACATTTATCCGTGCCGACTTCAGAAATTTGAGCTCCCGTGTGACAGAGGTCGAATCAATAACGGCCACCGTGAATGCGGACACAGCTTCTTTGAAGAAGCAAGTGCAACGGCTGGAAATAGACAACAAGACCATGCAGCGGAGCTGGACGATCACGAAGGCCGTTCCCGCCGCAACAATGTGCGCATAGTGGGAGTGCCGGAAGACACGAGAGGCCCTGCCCTGGACCTTTTTGTGGAAGATCTGGTCAAGACTTACCTGCAACCCAGGGGTCTCTCTAATTACTTTTCGATTGAACGAGCCCATCGGGTCCCCGGGGGCAGACCCCGGCCTGGGGCGCCCCCGCGGCCTATATTGGCACGCATTTTTAATTTCTGTGACCTTATCCTCCAGACGGCGAGGGCTGCCCCGCCAATCCGGTTTCAACAAAGCATAATATCCTTTTTCCCCGACTACACCGCGGTGGTGGCCAAACAGCGGCGGAACTTCCTAGCGGTGAAGCAAGAACTCAGAAAACGTGATCTCAAGTATTCTATGCTATTTCCAGCGAAATTGAGGGTGGAGACAGATGGAAAAGCGTGGTTCTTCACCAATCCAGAGGACGCACGGGACTGGCTGGAGGGATGGCGTCAGGTTCAACATCGGGGGAAACCTGGTCGGAACACTGCGCGAGATAAATTAAAACAGCGATCCCTGAACCAGACGGAAGACTCGTCAGAAGCAGAGACTCGACCTGAGGAGGACTGAACTAGACATGCTGGACACTTGCTAGGTTAAACGCTTCACGCGACCAACTACTCTGTAACACCGGATTGGCGACGGCAAACAAAGATGCATGACGCCGGGGCACAGATATAATGGGAAAGGAACTATTAGCCCCCTCAATGGCCCGAAGAGACGAGATACTATAGATGGGCAAGTGAATGTTGATCCTTTGTAAGACTTTGTGTGGGCAAGAGATCCATGGCATCTCACCAAATTTATTTTCATAATAGTTGGAAGGGTAATTAACTCCCTGTTTGGGCCCCCGAGGGGCACAGTGAGAGCTCTATCCCCCCCCACACAGGTACCGGGTAATGGGTATTAGGCACTCTGCAAAGTTGGGGTGGCGGGAAGTTCAACAACCGTCTTGCAGGGAGGCAGGGAGGGGGGAGGGATTTGGGATTCTCAGGGTAAGTTCATATTTTTTTTTGATTGTTTTTGTTCCTACTTGTTATTTGGCACACGATCTGTCCACTCATACCATTCCTGCGATGCCTCACAGCAATCTGATTGGCACTGCACAAGCGACACACTGGGCCCATGCCGCGGTCACATGAGCCCATAATACCCCTGACACCCTCCAAGCACCACCTACCAATCCTCTCCTGGAATGTCAATGGTCTTCAAGATAAGCTAAAGAGGGGCTAGTTCTACAGTATCTGAAATGTAAGGCGCCAGCAATTACCCTATTGCAAGAGATCCACTTGACGGGGACAGTCTGCAAAGCCCTAGATAGATGGGGTTTTAGGTTGGCGGTCCACTCGGATTTTACATCTGGTTCGAGGGGGGTAGGAAACCTCCTGAAGAAACAATACCCGATCATCGTTAAGCACACGTATACTGACGATCAAGGCCGCTTTGCGGCGCTCTCGTGCCAGTGGGAAGGGCGTATAGTTAACGTAGTATCTGTCTACATCCCGCCCGCGCTTCACTCCTCAGCTTTCCCAGCACTTAGCGAATTCCTCCTCCGACTCCCACAGGGCTATTTAATAATAGGAGGCGATTTCAACGCCACTCTGAATGACACTTTAGATCGTACACCCCCTCGACAGCAACACCGACCACACTCTGCCCTAACTGACTTCCTGGACGCAATAGGTATGGTGAACATTTGGCGCTTCCATTTCCCCCAGACACAGCAATACACTTACTTCTCTGGGGCACACAATAGCCTTTCCCGAATTGACTACATACTAGCGCCTGCAGCTGAACTGGGAAATTTCCTAACAGTAACACATTTGCCGAGAGGCATTTCTGACCATTCTCCGGTTAGCATTCTCTACACTTGGCACTCCACAGCACAGAACCGCATATTCCCCATATATCCTGGATATTTGAAGGCCCCGGAGATAGGGAAGGGACTGACTGACGCTACCAAATATTACTTCACTGAAAACGCACCCTCCGTCTCCTCCCCAATTGTCCTCTGGGAGGCATACAAAACAGTGCTTCGTGGGCAGGCAATCTCACTAATCGCCCAACATAAAAGGGAGAAACTCAGAACTGTAGAGACACTAGAACAGGAGGTGGAGAACCTGGAAAGAACCCACAGTCAGGACCCCTCTGACGCAAATGCTCACCTATTGCAGCTTAAGAAGCAGGAGTATAGAGAATTCCTTTGGGAGGTAGCGAAAACGCGACTCTCCAAGACCCAACATACCATCTACGAAAGTGGAGACAAAGCCGGCAAGCTCCTGGCATGGCTTGACAAAAGAGAAAAGGCGGATAGGTGGGTCACAGAACTTCAACTCCCCACGGGCGACGCCACTCGGGATCCTCAACGCATAGTAGACTTATTGGCACAGCACTTTGAACAGATCTATGCCTCCACAATCACGGTCACGCAAGCAGATGCGGAGGACTTCCTCCGAGATATTAAGCTCCTCAAACTGGAGGAAATAGAATCCCAATCCTTAGAGGTAGAGCTTTCAGCGGAAGAAATCGCGTTGGCAATCGGCAAATTACGGTCGGGTAAAGCGTTGGGACCAAACGGTGTCCCCATTGAGTGGTACAAGCGTAACGTGACAACACTTACACCATATATGGCAGCGATGTATAAAGCCAGCTTAGAAAAGGGGGAACTGCCACGTGACCAGAGGACGGCGACAATTGTGGCCATCCACAAACCCGGTAAACCAGGGCAGGAATGTTCCACCTACAGGCCAATATCACTGATTAACGCTGAGGCTAAGATATTGGCAAAGGCACTGGCCAACAGACTTACGCCGCACCTAGCAAAATTGATACACCCGGACCAATCCGGGTTTATGCCTGGGAGGAATACGGCTTTAAATCTCCGCCGCCTCCACAACGTGCTGGGTCGTAGACATACTATTCAAGAAGAGGCTATAGTGCTATCCCTAGATGCACGCATGGCCTTCGACACAGTCGAGTGGCCCTTCCCCTTCGCTGTTCTCCAAAAACTAGGATTCGGATCGAAATTTTGCTCCTGGGTCCGATTACTCTACACTGCTCCCATGTAGTGGCCAATGGGCATAGATCGAGGGATATTTCACTACATCACGGCACCAGACAGGGCTGCCCGTTGTCGCCCCTTCTTTTTGCCTTGGTGCTGGATCCTCTGGCGGCCTGGGTGCGACAAGACCCGGTCATCCGAGGACTTAAATGGACTGAGGATTACAAGGACCGCATTTCCTGCGGACGATATCCTTTTATACATGGCCTCTCCTAGACGCTCACTGTCCCGTCTGTTAGACATCTGTAGCTCCTATGGCCGACATTCAGGATATACCATTAATTGGACAAAGTCGGTGCTCTACGTCCTGAGGGGTCCCCCCCCACTCCTCCCGGCCGGTTGTGAAGTAACGATAGTGGAAGACACCTTTAAATACTTGGGGATTCACATTACCCAAGACCCGGAAGTGTTTATGACCCTAAATCTCAAAGCCCCTTTGAAACGACTGCAAAAAGATACTAAGCACTGGCAATCGCTGCCTTTGTCGCTCCTGGGGAAAGCGGCCCTTTTCAAAATGATGGCGCTCCCTCGGTTTCTCTATGCCCTCCAAAACACACCTTTTCCAGTCCCCCAAAACCTACTTTCGGGCCATTGAGGCAGAAGTCACTAAACTCCTATGGGACAATAAACCAGCCTGCATAGCTATGGTAAAATTATATTGCTCCTGGTATGATGGGGGCATCGCACTCCCTAACATACAATATTACTATTGGGCCGCTCAGCTAATAGTGATGAATCAATGGATTCACATCCCCCACACAGACCCAGCCTATGCCCTCGATAGGTTACAGCTGGGGGTGACGGGGCTGCACCGCGCACTCTATAACAAGACTCGCCCCATGATGGGCCCGATGAACCATACACTTCAGATTTGGAAAACAGTGCAAAAAAAGCTAGGATGGCATGACCTATTCACACGAGCGACACCCCTATGGGTTACAGACAGGTTGGGAAGGCTGGAAAAAAGTAAAGGTTTTCACAACTGGGACCTTATCGGGATATCAAAGGTGGGTGACCTCTGGGTTCAGGGAAAGATGATCACTTTCACACAACTCCAGACGAGATACGAACTGGCGTCAACGGAATACTTCAGTTACCAGCAGATTAAACACGCTCTCGAAGCGGCACTACCCCCTGATACCACCCTGCCTGAGGCATCCCCGCTAGAGGACAGACTACTGATGGACTATTTAGACAAAAAAGCAATCTCCCTAATATATAGAAAAATTGTCAATAACATGTCGGACCCGATGGAGAAGTTTAAAGATAAATGGCAGGCAGACCTGGGTGATTTGGATGACACAGATTGGCAGGAGGCGCTGGCGTCCCCCAGAGAGGTAGCGATCACACCCAAACTACATCTAGTACAACTCAAAATTCTTCATAGAATTTATTATACTAGGACTACCCTCTGTAAGATTGGAAGAGTTGACAATCCGCTCTGTTTGCGACAATGTGGGGAGGTTGGCACGTTTTTCCACACTATCTGGACATGCCCTGCTGTGGTATCGTACTGGGAGTCAGTTATGTCCCTCATCACAAGGGTAAGTGGAAACCTAGTACCCACGGAGCCCAAATGCTGTTTACTTAATATTTGGGATGCAACAGATTTAAATTCAACGCTATAGACCTGGGCTACTCTAGGTATCATGATAGCCAAGAGGAATATCGCTAGCCATTAGCCATTGGAGTGGGGCAACCACCCCTACATTAGCGGAGTGGTGTAGGGATATGGACACTGTCATGGTGGCGGAGAGGACGGTGTATGTGCATAGGGGATGTCCCAGAAAATGGATTAAAAAATGGGGAAGATGGAATACTTATAGAGGAGATATATGCGAACTACCCTCCATGCTTCTAGACATTGAATAATTGGATGTGACCAATATTGATGGTGGTAACGCTGTGTAAGTCAAAGCTTTATTGAAATGGTTTTTGTAATGTACGTATACGATTGCCAACATTGTATAAAGCGTAAGTGGACCATGTCCTCCGTCTGTAACATGCAATGAGGAATAATGATTGTGCCTTTCTTTTCTGAAATAAAAAAAAAGAAAAAAAAAAGAAATGCTAGGTGGCCAGCGGCGGTGTGTCCACTAGGGCGCAGGAACATCGCCCTCCCTGCTGCCAGCGCAGCAGACATGAAAAATAAAATGGTTTTATTACCGTTTTATTTTCACTGCAGCCCGAGCCAAGTGTTGGAGCACTGGTGACTTGTAGCAGGGGGAGTAGAATAGTGCACACCTAATGTGTAAAGTGCGCATGTCACTTTGGCCTACTGTCTTGCGACGGCCAGCCCGACATGTGCACTTTAAACCTCTCCACCCGAGCTGTTTTAGACAGCTTAGTGGAGAGCAGACACAGGCCTCCGGTGCTTGTAGGAGCGCTGAGGCAGCCCATTCCAGCTAATCCTGGCGCTACTCTCATGCTGGCTAGCAGCATGAGAGCAGCGTCTGGATTGGTATGGGGAGTTGGCTCAGAGACCCCCTGCTGCCAAAATGCGGACCGGAGAAGCAACTATTTGGTATTTCATTTTTTATTTTTTTTATTTATTGTGATATTTAATTGATTTTCACACACTGCCAGGCAGTGTGAGAAACTCGCGCTTGCTTCAGCCTCAACTCCAGAGCTCTTAATCTTGGCCCATTATAAACACTGTTTATAACAGAGATTGAGAGCTTTGGAGTTGCGCCTAAGGGCATTCTGGAGTGCCCGACGTACTACTTTTAAAAGGGATCAGCTTTCACTGTTGGTAGTGCCCCTGCCCTTTCTCCGGGCACTAGCAGGATCCAGAAATCTTACTAAAAAGCCCTTGCAGGGCATTATGGGGCACTCCTTGCTAGAGCAGTGAATAATAAATTAACCGCTCTTGATGCTCATTTATTCTTTTTTTTTTGGGTGCCGTGGTCAAACCCAGGCTACCCACATTTTTTAATACAGTTGTGGGCTGCCGGGACTGGGAGGGATACGGGGGGGGTGAAGGCCCAAGGCCTGCGCTGCCCCTGCCGTGCCCTCAGCCAGCACCCTTTGTGGGTGCTGGCGGTTGCCAGCTTAATTCCTTTGCTACCACTGGGTGGGGAGCAGCTTATTTGTTTGCTCTCATCTGGCAGGAGCAAAGTTATGTTCGCTGCCCGGGCAGAGAATAAAGTTTATTTTCACTTTCCACACTCTCCCAGGCAGGGAACACAGCAATGTCCTGGGGGATGGGGTCCCTGGGACACTTCTCTCATCAGGCCCTGGTGGATGGGGTCCCCAGGGCAAATCTACAGCTTGGAGAGGGGGCCCAACATCACCTTTGCATACATTTTTTTTTAAAATGGTCCCAGGGATGGGGCCACGCATTGCCCTCGCCATAGTTACTGATTCAGCCCCAGAGAATGGGGTTCCTGGAGCCTTACACAGGCTTGGGGAGGGGGTCACACACCACTCCTCCTCAATAAAAAACACTACGCTTACTGACCACCTGGGGCCTATATATTAAAAAAGCAGGAGTTTTTTTTTTTTTTTTTTTTTTTTACAGAGCCATTCGTTATATACGTTTTTGACCCAGGGAGGGAAAGGGGGGTGGTGCCTATGAGCCCTCCCACTATCTGGCCTAATGGGCATGGTATCCATACCTGCCCACCTATATGTTTTTTTAACTTATTTTTTTAGGGTACAGGACTGAGTCCTAAAATGGCTGCTGCCACATCTTTGTCGATGTGGTGGAAGTCAATCACATCTTCTGTCTAAATTTTAAAACTGAATTCCCAAAAACTACTGAATGGATTTACACCAAATTACAAAAAAGCACACTTTCTGGACGGAAATCTAGCTTTCTGCCAAATTTGGTGTAAGTCTGTTAAGCCGTTATGGCTGTAGCTGTGTTCTATGGAAAATTGCATTGGGTAAGCGTGTTTTGGGACCCCCCTTTTTCTATATCTACCTGCACAAATATAGGCTCCACAATGTAGACTACTACTACATCATCAAGGAAAGTATTTCCTTGGCTATATAGTGGTAGTCTATATTGTAGAGCCGATATTTGTGCTGGTAGATATTTCTGCACTCAATATTGTGACCTACAACAGTGCAGGAATTTGGATCGGCCTGGTGAACCTCCAGCTGTGGGTGAGTGGTGGAGTCGGGGAGGTTGGTCCGAGAAGTGCAGGCCCCAGTGCCACTAGGTTAGGGGTAAATAGATCTGGAGACTATGCCCTTTGAAGCTATAGAAAAGTAGCTATGAACCAGGCTATATGGTGATATGTGTCCAATACAAAACTGTTAGCCTAGCCTTCTGAAGCTGTAGGAAAGACCAACGGTCTTTTGGCTTGAGTGGTACTATTGGAGAAACCTGATAGTGACACTGTTAGAACTGGGGTTTCTGGTTGGCAGAGGTATGCATCCTGTCCAGGCAGGAACCACCACTCTAGTCAGATACACACTAAAAGATAACCTGTGCTCACCCTCTGGTAGCTTGGCACAGAGCAGTCAGGCTTATCTAAAGACGCAATGTGTAAAGTATTTGTGCAACACACACACACACACAGTAACATAATGAAAACACCACACAAACACTCCACAGAAAAATAGATTATATTTTTTATAAGTAAAACAAGACCAAAACGACAAAAGTCCAATAAGTAGAACCGGAGCTATGCATTTTTAAAGATTATGTCAACATGTAGTGCTTAGTAGTAAACGCCACTAAGGGGTTACTTGAGGTTGCACTGGACCAGGCTAAATCCAAGGTTCAGGTGGACCGCAAAGGAGGGCAGGCCTGATACAGGACTCATGCAGGTCTCGCTGAAAAAGTCACAAAGACATAAAGTATCCCACCTATGTTATTTTGTATCAAGTGCTAGGCAATGATATTCTCTCGTGGGGCACCGCTTAGTTATAAGCGGGGAAGGAAAAGGTTCCTTTTCTTTAAATAACCCTCACACACTCTAGTAGTGTCATGCTTCATCACCGGGTTCACCCTGATTCCTAAAGGTCAGGGTGAGATCAACCATATTCCAGGGAGCACTTAGAAGAATAGGCCAGGGGGCATAAAGATTTAAAATCCTACGGCTTACTCCAAAGTATACCGTTATTAACGGAGTAGTCTGGGATGTTAAAATTAAAAGGATATATGTGGGTTATTAGGATATAATGGTCCTATGACCCTACACCGACATGTTGCTGCGAATATATGACGTTACAACGCGTGCAATAACAACGCATGCTTTTACAACGCACCTCTTTACATCGCAACTACCATTTCATTGCATGATTTTACAACGCATGCCATTACAATGCATTTTTAAAAACTACCATTACAACGCATACCATTACAACGCATAATACTTTTAGGGCAACAGTAGGGTAAGTGTTGGATAGTGTAGGGGTAAAAATTACTATTCCCACTCCAGTGAGTGCAACAGAAGGGAAAGTGTTGGATAGTGTAGGGATACTAGTGTACTACTCATGTTTATTTTCATATCAATCATACTGGCTTTAGCAATTGGTGCCTGTTTGGTGATAAAAAACACCCATGCAGTCTCAATGTGCGAGCCACTTCAACACTCGTTCCCACATGTATCAGTCGTAATAGCTTTAGCAATTGGTGCCTGTTTGGTGATAAAAACATCCATGGAAACTCATTGTGAGAGCCATTTCAACACTCGTTTGCACCCGCATATCTCGTGCCTGTGATATGCATGTTATGTTAATTAGATAGCGTATGGTCCGCAATTACTCATGTGATCGATCCACCCACGCGACAAGCATTCATTCACCCGTTGGTATTGGACTTCCTGTTTCTCTGGAGCGAGGGGAAAAGGGGTCGCCCTGTAGTGACACTCTTTGTTTGGTCAGCGTTAGGTTAAGGGTAGAAAAACATACATTCTGAACGTAAGCGCAAGTAAATGCATTCCCATATTGTGGTACGTAGCATTTTATGTTTCCAGATACCATTCATACAAACACTTACTTCGTCAAGGGTCCTACTCTTCTTTTTTGCCTATTTGGTCCTGCGTCTGCCGGCTTCTGGTAATCTGACGGCAGGGAGTGCGTGTATTTAAGGATGGTAATGCCGCAGCTGTAATTACTCGGCTCCCGGACCCTACCCTTGTTGGACGAGGGGTTTCTTCTGTGACGCATAATCCCAGAGACTAAGGCGTTCTTAACAGTTGTCAAGGGCGACCACCCGGACTCATCGGTACTACAGACACCCACGTGCTCAGTTCTGTAGTTCCGTATATCAATTTTGATGTAGGCAATACTAAGGGTGCCATTTGTAGTGGTAGAAATAGCTTAGAAAAGCAGATATTTCGTATCTTGAATGCCAAGTTTCAATGTGTCTCACTTTTAAATGCCCAAGTGTCGGAGTACATTTTTCTGATGCGGATTATTATATAAGGAAAATCTCTTGTGTTATACTAGCATTAACTGTATGCTCCTTCTGGAGTGATGACAGAGTATTCTAGTAAAGTTGCGCTCATTTGTTAAATGTAGATGTACTGTATAGTTGCTAGGGGTGTTGAGCGCGTGCTTTCTATTGCTGTTCCTCCCTGCACCATGATGGTACTCTTTACTGTTGCATCACTTGTATCAGTGTTTAATGCTCAATATAGTAATCGTGGGAATTGCATCCTCATCTCGGTGTCAGCTGACCCCATGGGATATCATCATTAGTCCCAACCTATGTGTATTAAGTCTATAGACCCACCGTTGCTCTTTCTCCAGCAGTTTCTGTGTAATTCCTGTGTCGCATATCTTGATCAGTATGTCCTTTCTCTATATAATTTACTGTCAATTTTGTGGAGGCCCTTTTGCATCTTATGGTGCTCCTATGTTCACTTATTCGTATTTTTACCTTCCTAGTGGTCATCCCAACGTAGTGGTGACCACAAGGGCATGTGATCAGGTAGATAATATTGTTACTGTTGCAATTAGTGTGGTGTCTCTGTTCCCACGGGATTTGTAGTCCAAGGTCAATTTGATTAGATTGAGTAGTAAGTGGGCATACTGTGTAGCTGCCGCATGGGAAATTTCCTCTTACTCGTGGTTGGTTTCACAGGGTGGTTTGTCTTTCCTGCGTGCCTTTCCACATGTTGCTGTGTACCAGTATGTCCCTAATGCTTCTGTTACGTTTGAATGAGAACAGGGGTTTCTCGAAGGTCAACTGGTTTGAGGTGAGTATGTGCCATTTTTTGTTTATTATCTTCTGTATGGCATTAGAGGTGGAGTTAGATGTATTGACTCATATTAGTGATTTGGTTTCTTCCTTGTCATTCGTTTCAAGCAATCCTAAATGTGGTTTATTGCTAGCCCTTTTCTGGGCCTGTTCAATAATTATCTTTGGGTATGCCTTCTCCTTTAGTTTGATTGTTAGTTTTTCCGATTCCTCTTTGAAACTGCGCAGGTCAGAGCAGTTCCTTCTAATGCGGAGGTATTGTCCCACTGGGAGTTTCTCTCGTAAGGATCGCAGATGGGCACTGTAAAGAAAAATTAACAAACTGTTGCGATCTGTTGGTTTGGTGTATATTGTGCTCTTAAGTTTGCCATTTTTTGCTATAATGTGTACGTCCAGGAACGAGACCTTGTCAGTATTAGTGGTCATGGTGAAGCATAGGTATGGGTTGAGTTGATTCAGCCAGTACTTGAATTTCTGTACTCTTCTCAACCCCGTGTCATATGACCAGGATATCATCTATGTAGCGACGCCACAGACGTATCTCATTTCGGTAGGGGTTATTCAGCCAGATGTTCTCTTCCTCAAACCAGCTCATGTAGAGGCAGGCTATGCTGTGGGCGAATGTACTGCCCATCAAAAGTCCTGTGTCGTTGTAGATGGAGCTGATGTTGAAGACGTTTCCCGTCAGAGCTAGGTGCGCTAATGTCATAATCCATTCGATTGGTGCTTGCCACAGCCAGTCTTGGGTTTGCAATATGCTGGTGATCAGTCGGAGGCTTTTGTCTTGTGGGATACTTAAGTACAAGGCCTCCACATCCAGGCATATCATGGTCTGCTGTGAGGGTTCATACTCAATGTCCGTCAGGATATTAAGAAGATGTTTTGTGTCTTTAATAGTGGGCGCAGGAACCAGTCTGTGTACTGGTAGAGTGGTTCGAGAAGCGAGCCTATCCCAGACACGATGGGTCTGCCAGGTGGAGGTTGTCTTCCTTTATGAATTTTGGGTAAGGTATAGAACTGATGAGTTCTTGGTTCAGGGGTATACAGAAAGTCATGTTCTTTTTTTGATATCCATCTTCTTTCTAGTGCTTCACCTGTGATTGTCTTTGATGACCCTGAGACTTCAGAACATGGGGTAAGGCAGCAAGCCCTTGGAGTCACTCTGGGTTCAAGTGAGAGGGGTCCAGTCCTTATCAGCAGGGCAGAGATCAGCGGGCAGCAGGGCAGCTCAGAAAAGCAGTTCTTCCAGAGCAGCCGTCAAGCAGAGAGGTAATCCTTGTAGCACAGCAGTCTTTACTCCTGACAGAGTCCTTCACAGGTCCAGTAGTGTACTGTCTTGGTAGGGTCAGAGCCCCAGTACTTATACCCAGTTGTGCCTTTGAAGTGGGGTGACTTCAGAGTAGGCCCTTGATGTACCTAGGACCCCTTTCATCACAGCCCTGGCACCGGACTATCAGTAGGGGGTAATCTGCCCTTTGTGTGGGAAACAGGACACTGCCTACTCAGTTGTAAGTGTCAGCTGCCCCTCTCTTTTCCTGCCCAGGAAGATCTATCAGAATGCAGATCGGTTCTCTGTCACACCCCCCTTTCCTATGTTTGTGGCTGTCTAGAGGGAATCTACAAAGTGTAGCTGTCACCTACCCCGGACATGTATTGAAGACAGGCTGCAAGGCACACAAACAGTATGAGCAGAGAAATGCCCACTTTCTAAAAGTAAAAGACACACGATTGGATTGACTTCTTCAGCAGAGGTCTGTTTTGTGAGAAATGTGTGGTTTAGAATGCTAGAGTCAGTCATGTACCATTGGTACATTATTTTGTATTGTGTTCCCTTGAAGGAAGTGTTTTTGTATATTCTCCGAATGTCCGTCAAAACTGTCTCTCTTTATGTCCCTTTTCCAGCTCCCTTGAGTTCCTCATGCCACTTGCCTGTAGTGTTTTATATATGTTTGGGATGAGTCTCCTTGATCCCATTTCCATTTGTACTAGTTTCTCTAATTGCGTCATATCTCTGGTAGCAGGAGTTTGGTGGGTGTAGTGCCTAATGCCTTAGCTGACAGTACTAGAGCCGTTCTGTTTCTGAAATTCCAAATTTTTATTTACAGTCTTGGACCGCTTTGATTATTCCCTGTTCAAAAATGTTCTCCAGGGTCCTGCATTTTCCCTCTTCCCGTCTATGAAACACTGTGCCTCGGTTGAAGCCTGGATTGCGCATATCCGATTGTGAAGTGACGGTAACATAGTGAGACCCCCCTGTTATCTCTATTTGAGCCCATACTTCCAGCACAAATTTAACTGAAGTTGCCAGGTAGAAGTTTTGGGAGCAGCGTGACGTTTCTAGCTATGCGGAGTCTGAGATGGAACATCCAGATATTTCCCTGTCCATAAAAAACGACTCATATTCTCTATCTGCCCATTCTACGATAATTCAAAACTGTGCTTCCCCGTAGTATTTTAGTGGTCTGGGCATGCCAGTCCTCCCTACCCTCTGGGTGCCATGAGAATTTTCTTCAAAATTTGTGCTCTCCCCCTGCCCATAGGAACGCCATAATTTTTTTACATTTCTTGTTTATTTACATTGTTTTTCATTAGTGCTGCTTCACCAAACATTATTAGAGCGCTGTACAGAACTACATATTGGAATATATGCTTACAAAAAACATCAAGCAAAAATAGAACTGAAGAGAACCAACAGGCTGAAAGATGAGGGGTAAATAAGAGTGGGAAGAGAGGAGGAAGAGTGAAATAGCTGGCTTTGGGTATGAGTTCCAAATAGTAGGCTCGTAACCAGTAAATGATTGTCTTTGAACTTGAGAGGTACTGAATTTCGAGGGCTCTAATCAGAGAAAATCTTTGCTGCAGTATTTTCTTGAGCCACTGGAGATTTTCAGCACTTTACTAAGGTAGCTGGGTCTCCCAGTGTGTAGCACTTTGAAGGTGATGAAACCGGCTTTGAATCTCATTGAGCCTCCATAGGAAGTCAGTGAAGGTCCTTCAATATGGGTGATGTGATCAAACTTTTTTTTGTCTGAGATCAGACTAACTGTGGAGCGTTTTATGAATTTTAATAGGTTGTTGCACTTTCTGGGAGATCTGAAAGTATGTCATTTCATGCGTCTTTTCTAAAAATAACTAATGCTTCAGTCGTAGTCTTAAGCTGATCGATGGAGAAAAGATGTTTTAGTCTTTTTATTTGGCGTAGATGAAGAGCTGCTGTTTGGGCTTTCTTGCTTATGTGAGGGTCTAATGAAAGCTTACTGTCAATAAGGAATCCAAGGCACTTCACAGTTGCAGAGCGAGCATCCATAATTCATTAGCACAACGATTAGGGAAGGGTCAACCCTATTGCTTGCTGTGCGAGATAAACGTATGAACTCTGTTTTTGAGGATTCCGTTTCAATGAGTTTCCAGATGTCCAGTTGAAGATTGAGTCAAGACCGTCAATGAGGGATTTGACATCATTGCATGAGGGGATTTTCAAATAAATTTGATTATCATTTGCATATTGATGTTACTTGATATTGCGATTTTGAAGAGAGTTATAACTCAGAGTTTAAAAACAACAGGTGAAAGTATTGATCCTTGGAAGACTCCACGGGTATGTTTTCCTAGTCTGGAGGAATGAGTGCCTAGTTTGATCAGGTTCGAGCGGTCTTTTAGAACTAACTTGAACCAGTTCAACCCTATTTTTATTCAAATGTTTTTAGCAATATTTCATTCTCTACTGTGTACTGCGATGCAGCCAACTGGTTGAGTTGAATCAGGAGGCACCTGTTTCCATTAGCATTTCTGTAGTGCCTGTATATTTGCAATTGGGATAGTTGGCAGAGACTGAAATATATATCTAATATCCAGGGCATTATGTGCATTTTTAACACTTTATGCACCGCACCCAGGACATACATAGTGGGCGCCACCGGGTGCAGATCCTCATATATTTGCTTTAGTAAGTTGGTCCAATTGACCTCTGTCCATCCCACCAATCTTCTGGTTAAGTGCATCTCAAGACGTCATCAAGTGTGATTCACACCTGAGGGGTGTCAATTGTTGTAAATTTGGTGCTTCTCCCTTTGGAACTGTTAGGTTCAGTATAACATTTTTTGCATATTGTCTTTGAAGTTTGGTACCTTTTCATATTATGCAAGCTCCTCCAAGATTGTCAGGAGTGAGCTCCTGGGGTCTGTCACACATAGTAGTCCATCAACAGCAAGCAAGCAATGCTTGTGTTCTTCACCTCTTGAGTGGCATTCCTTTAATTGCTTCTCAGGATCTAATTTTTATGGCCAGGGGCTCTGGAACTAAAGCAAAGAGGAGTGATGAAGGGGGACAGCCTTGTCTTACCCCCTCTTAGTAGGTAACCCCAGGGATCTCCCTCTGTTGATCTTGATTGTCGTCCTGGGTGATCTGTAGCTTGCTAGTATCCAATTCTTTATTTTACTTCAGATCCCTGTTTTGTCCTATTCATATTAATATGCATGGATTTTAAGAGCCATTTTTATTCCTGCTATATCAATAGGAGCCTTACGTGATTCTTTAATTTGCTCTGAAATAGCTGGTCTTTCACAATCTTTTATATGTGCCTGGATTTATTTTGGGTCTTCTAGATTTCTAGTATGTTGTGTTTTGAACTTGTTTTCGAACAATATTTGCTTATCTCATTTCAGGATTGCCCAAGTGCCATCTGGATTCTATATTTTAGCTATGTTTATTTTGGTCTGTAGGTAGCAATTGTTTCCAGGTAAGAGAGTTCCTACTTTGTTTGCCCTCTTTGTAAAACATCTGGCCCGTGCACATTATTGTTGTTTCCATCCTATTTGTCCTGTCTAGCCCCATTGGCCCCATGTCCGCTGCTTTAAGGTCTTTTATCTCTTGTTTGAGTTGCTTCCACAATAGTCTCCTCTCCTTGGCTATCCCAACTGCCATGTCCATCTGATTGCCCTCAAAGTTGCCTTAAAGGAATCTCAGACTATGGTGGAAGTGGTCTCCTGCTGGTTATTAAGTTTTACTGCACAATAACAAATAGCACGCTAAGTTATACAGTCAGCTTTCTTTTACATATTAAGTATCATGCTTCTACTTAAACAATAGTCAAAACCACACATAGGTCTGTCTCGCCTTCTCTTCGAACATCAATTCTGTGTGAGAAAATAGGTTAGCAGTTCAGTCATAATTCATTGAGGTATGTCAGCAGCCCCAGATCCAAGCTGTTTACCCCATTTTGGTAGTGCCAGTATCCCTCACACCCCTGCATCTCTAGTCTTCCCACATCCTTTTCCTTTCGCCTTATCCTTCCAATTTCCGTGTTTTTTTTTTTTACTAAGCGCTGCCGAAAGTCATCCACAAGACTGTTTGCCAAAATTTGAATTTGGCAGAGAGGATCCGCCCGCCCAATTTTGAGCCAGGTATATGCCAATGGGTTGGGGCCATTAATTTGTACTTTTCCAAAAGCAGAATTCTGCTTTGGGACACTAGCATGAGACCTTAGACAAATGTTCAGTACCCCTGGATTTAATTTGCATGTTTGCTGTAGTGTTAAGTAAGTCATGTGTAGAATATTAAATTGTATCAATTTGACTCTGGCATTTCTTGATACCTTTGCCAGAGATCAAGAACCAGCGTTTTCCCCAAGTTATGTCTATGGGGATTTTTCATTTTATGAACACGACTACAGCCCAAACCGCTGAACTGAATTACACCAAATTTGGCAGAAAGCTAGATGTTGGTCCAGAAAGCGTGCTTTTTTTTGGAGTTGGTGTAAATCCGTTCAGTAGTTTCACAGATATTAAAGTTTAAAAAGTATAGCTATCTGAGGTTGCGAGTCCTTGCAGTGGACTCGCGGATCCTACTAAAATTTGATTGACTGCCAACACTTCAACCAGGAAGTGTTGGAAGCCATCTTGGGACTTGGCTTGAAGCCGAGTCCCACAAAAAAAGTAAAAAATAATGAAAAGGGGGCAGGGTCGGAATACCCTGACCACCAGATATGCTAGGGGGGGGGTCCCACAGGGACCCCGCCGAGGGTAAAGTATATATATTTTTTTAATTTTGCTGTGAATTCGCGAGTGGCCCCACGGATCCGGGGCAAAATTATAAAAAGAGAGGCCCCTCGGGCTCTCACTCATCTTTTTTATGAAGCCCCCAGGTTATGCCAGGTCCAAACATTTCTTTTTAATACAAATGTCACCCCTAGGGTTGGCACTACACAGCCCAGCGGGCAAAGGGCAGGGGCCTACCTCTCCCATAGGATATCATTGGAGTTACCTTATTACATGTAATAAGCTATAAATTCCAATTGGGAGCAGGTAAAGTTAGAGTTTTGTGTCTAAAGAATTGTAATTAAAAGCCCTCTTTAATGGTAAAGTCGGATTTATAATCTCGATTCTGAAAATGTCCCTTTTAGAAAGTTGATATTTTGCTGTCATAACCATTTGGTGCCTGCAGCCTGATACTGGGTCACATGACCTGGTGTAGCTGCCAGTTAATCTTTGTGTATTGCTCTCAGACAGTGAGACAAAGGGAAGATAGGTGTTGTTAGTGTGGGCCACTCTAAGTTAACGAGTTAACAAGGGGGAAGAGCTGTCACCTACCTCACTTGCACATCACAAAGGCTCTGTCTGAGCACTTTCACAAAGGGCTTGATAATTGGTTATTGTGACCCCAGACAAGCTGGGGCCTGGACAGGGAGGAAGGGGATGACTGACACCTTGGAGGGGTGAAAACCTCTAGAAGCTTCCTACACTTAAAAATGGGCGCCAGGTATAAATATTGTACCTCAGACGTCAACTCTTCAGTACACTTCTGGACCTGTGGAAGACTCTGCCATGAGCAAGGACTGCTGAAAGGCCTGCCAGTCTGCTGTATTGCTGCCCTGATGGACTTTTGCATGCTATGCTGACCTGCTGCCCTCTTTCCTGGGTGAGAAGTATAGGACCTGCATCTCTGAACCCAGGGCCCCAGAGCGAGTTCAAGGGGCAGTTGGCTGGCCTCCTGATCAGAAACCTCATGGGCATAACAGGCTTCCAACCACCTTGCATCTAGCACCTGGACTCTGCCAGCTGTATGTTTTGTCCTCCCAAGCGGTACCACTCTATTCCTGGACCCTTGGAAGTGGGCCTGACGGTGCTTCTGCCAGCCCAGCTTTGGTCTCCATCAGAACATACGTGAAGCCCCGCAAAGCCTCACTGCACAGCTGCCACCCACATCGGAACTGATGCAAAGCCCAGCCAAACTATGCCGCACAGCTCTCCGGAACCAACACAAGGGCCTGCAAAGCCTAATGGGTCTCTGTAGCTGGCCTATGCTCCATTGCAGTCGGCCTGAACTTGTGACTTTGTCCCAGTCCGGCACAACCATATAACCACAGTTGGCACTTTGTGCTTTTTGGTGTTGTTTTCACTGAAATCTTTAAAATTGCATATGTCCAGTTCTACTGATTGGATTTTTGTTGTTTCAGTCTTGATTAATTTATTAAAAGTTACTCTATTTTTCCTAAATTGGTGTGGGATTTTTCTTGTCTTGTGTTTTCACTTTATTACTGTTTGAAGTGCTGCATGAATACTTTACACATTGCCTCTAACTTAAGCCTGACTGCTCTGTGCCAAGCTACCAGAGGGTTGAGCACAGGTTAAGTTGGGGTTTGCATGTGCCCCACCCTGACACAGATTATTGTTGCTGCTTGAGTAGGGTTTCACCCTCCTCAGCCAAGAACCCAATTTAAAAAAAAAGTCTGACTCTGTAAAATTATTTTCCTTTGCTATTTCAGGTTAAATATTAAAGTCTGTGAATTTATCATCTGTATCGGAGTATGATTCCTCCCTTGATATTTAGATAATACATAATAGTTCTGGTAAGGTTGGAAACAAAAATAACAAAACGATAAAAAAGTTTTACCAGCAGAGGAAATGTCGGTTTTAATGAGGGACAATCAGAATACATTTTTCAGCCTGCAAAGTCACATATATTATCAGAGGCCATCACAGGCTTGGCATGTCATTGAATAACTAAATTAAACTGGATCTGCCAAGTATGTCTGATGGTAAAGAAAATACAGCCTCGTGAGCTCTTTGATTACAGTAATTAGTCTTGGGTAACAGCCACCTTGAATACTTCAGTGAAGTCACTGCCTAAATTCAAGGATTACTAATTAATGTATTTCTTCATTCAGCTGGAATTGTCCGGATTGGCACTTTACTTGCATGATTTGAATTATGGATTGCTCTACAATGTAGGTATCATATGTATACAAGAGACTGTTTATATGAGTATTTTGATCATGAAAACTATATTTTATACAACTGGGGCTTCAGGCTGTGTCATAGGACATGCTAACGGTAGATTAGCAATCTTATTCAGCGCTGTTATTAATTAGCATCCAGTTAGTTTGGAGTTCTCTGTTTAATAATGTATTGATATTGTATATTTTGCTCAATGTGGATTGACATGATCCAATTTCCATATTGTTGTTTAAGATAAATTTGCTTCCTGTGTTAAAAGTCCCATCAATTTGAGGAGCTTTAATTTTGGATTATGACAATTTATAACCTTCTGCTCTAATTTGGTTAGTAGGCAATTTTAATGCCCAGATCTCGACTAAAACTTATGAAGCACTTTGACCACTTGAATTAGATGAA
Source organism: Calotriton arnoldi (assembly GCA_963921515.1). NCBI lineage: Eukaryota > Metazoa > Chordata > Amphibia > Caudata > Salamandridae > Calotriton > Calotriton arnoldi. The sequence continues at coordinate 174,486 of CAWUFW010005832.1, read as the reverse complement.
TGCTGGACTCCACAAGTACGTAATATTAGGAGTGATCTTAGAGACCAGAGGTTTCTAGCATAGTTGTAGGAACTGAACATAGGGTTGCTAAGCGGTCGGATGTCAGGAGAAATGCCCAGTCAATTGACCTGAAATAGTGGAGGAATTTAATGTATGTTTATTTCATATCTGGGTATTCATACTGTGAAAACATTACAAGTTGTATAATATGGTTATAGTGATCATAATTTACTATTAACATGGCCACTGGAATTATGCGTCAGGGGAGCACCAAATTATGCTGCAGGGTTGACTAAATCATGCAGCATAATGCAGCACTTTTTTATTCCATTGCTTTATAATTTTGAAATTTGTACTCATGATAATACTGTCTGAGCAAAGATTGCATGTCTATTATTACCAGTTTAACAACCAAATGCGGAAAAAAGCAACCGAAAGATGATCAGTTAACCTTTGCAAAGGGACTTCCATTCTGCGTGAACCCACTTCGCCAAGATTTTAGTAACTTTCGATCTGTTTGAGCTAGAAACAATTTTTTTGTTAAAATCTGCGATTATGCAGCAGATGATTGATTATATGCAAATGCACCAACTTTATTATAATTATCCAAAAAAAGCAGCGGCAGCAGAATCGCATAGTTCCAGTGGCCCTGACTATTAGGGAATGTACTGTGGACAAGTTCTCTCTATCATAATTGAAAGGCTCTTTATGACAACTTTTATAGTTTTGAGCATATTTCTATAAGGAGTGACTAGGTACCAAACTTTCAATTCACTGAATGGTTGGGGAATTTATTTCATTACTTCTAATTATTGACTGGTCAGAGATTTTTTTTACTAAGACAGTAAACCAGACAACTAGGAAAAATAGCAATAGGAATTTAATAAGATACTTTTTTAGGGAGAATTTAGTCCAAAAAAGTTGTTTTCTGAGTGAAGAATACTAAAGGAACATCTATTTTTAGAGTCATGTAGCACGCTCACTTGGAAATACAATATATACAAAATCAATACACACAACACAAGAATGGGAAATATGTTTTTTGTTCCCTTTGATTTATTGATGTGGAAATATTTCAGCTGTAGACACAAACTAGTAGGCTAATACAGACGTCTGAATCTTCCACAGTACAAGACTCGATGGGATTACAGTGATGATCTGTAAAAATAACCCAGAATTATGGGCTAGGATATTTCACTATTCTTTTAGAATAATGTTTGATTAAGACAAATGTCCCAGCTACTTGGCAAGAGAGTCCCTTACTGCAAATTTACAAGAAGAGGTCCTGATTACAATCTGGAATTTATTGCCCAATAGCCTTATTGTACACTTCTGCTAAATTACTTATCAAAGATCTAGCAGAAAGATTTCATAAAATAAATTTCCATGACTTGATTCCTCCCCTTCAGGGTGGTTTCTGACCTACATTTTCTACCACAGAAAATGATTTACTGTTGATGACCATTGCAGAGAAATATGTTAATACAGTGAAGCAGAAGGTCTATGTAGTGTTAATCAATTTTTCCAGCGCCTTTGATTGTGGCCATTGATTCAGACTAAGGATTAAATCAAAGAACTGGAAAATACAAATACCTTTACTTCTATTGCAAGCTTTTCTTGCATTGTTTACAGAATACTCAATGAGAGTTATGATTGTGTCCAAAAAGTAATTCACCAAAAATTAGAGTTCCAAATGGATTGAAATGGGTGCTCTCTTGCCACCCTGCTACTCCTTATATACATTTGATTTACAATTTACAGAGCTAATGTTTGATTCTTCCCTCCCGAGTATTGGTAGTTTTCTGTCCCAGTGATGAAATATGCTGATGACCTCACTTTGTTTTCACCTTCCACCTATCTGATAGCAGATAATAGACTTAGGGTTATCATCAATAAGAATAAAAACATGATTTTGTCAAGTGGAGGGGCTGCTCCATTAGAGGTTGATGACTAAATAAAATAACACTTGAAAATGGTAATGAATATTCCTACTTAGATGTTGTGGTTACTGCTAATATGTCTTGTAACTGATATATAAATTAAGACATCATTCTCCATCAGAAAGGGTCTTAACAAATGTTTTAATTCTTTTGGGACCAAAATGTATGTGAGCCATTATGCTTTGGAAGCTTTAAATATTTCAGCCTTAGAAAGGCTGATGAGACATGATAGTCATTTTTGGTGACTGAGCTGGACTTAATAAGTCTTAAGTGTAGAGCTTGTGTCCAAGTTATTTGATATTGGTATTTAGTGACCTCTGCTCTACTGGGGACATTTTTAGGATAAAAAGATTGCTGCCTGTATGTTTAACTGCACAGCCTGGAAGGATGCAGTTTTATCTCCCAGCTAATTCAGAACCAGATGTGTGATGTTTCTTTGCCAATTTTAAGAAGGGCAGTCTTCCAATCAATCAAACATTATTGGTAGAACGGACCTGTTAACTATGTAAAGCAATGTGACTTATGCTTATGTGGTGTACAGCACCTCATGCATGTTATATTTATTTTTCCAGTACTTCGACAACAAAGTTAACATGATACTTCTTATATTTGTTAAATGCAACATAGTTACTCGGTCAGCAAATACTTTATTATTGTGGGAATCTGATTTTGTAAATGTTTAGAATTTGTATCTTGTTTTTAATAGGATGAAATCTGCATCTTAAATCAGTATTGTTCTGTGGAACCTTATTTATAAATAATGTTTACTCCTCTAAGGAACATGAACTGATACCCATATAAAAGTATTTGTATTGTGACATGATTTTAAGGATTAAAATGTTTAACCAAGATAAAGTAAGATGGGATTTGATGTGATATAGAGGCATTTGCGTGACCAAAAAACCAAGAGCCATAGGCAATGTGTGATCAATTTGGAATTTGAAATCCAGTGAAACCCAATTGTACATGATTTCAACACCACTACAGCATTTGTACTGAAGCCATAGTTGTCACTTGAGACTGTGAAATCATCTGCATATTTGGTCTATCTTCAGAAACTACAGGTGACATTCAAGCATACAAAAATATGTTAATCCTACATTTGTTAATCGAGTTGGAATTTTGCTTGGCAGGTTCTATTTGGAATTTATAGAAGCTTTTACCTCAAGACCTGTATCTTTCTCATTTTGTGGTAGCATTTATATAAACACTTTGATGTGCTCTGCTTTCACATGTGTTGTTTTCACTTTATAGATGTATGCTGTACTATTTCATTTAAATAGCATAAAGAGAAAGGCTGTTTATTTTTCTATATTGTCAGGAAGGCCATTTGCAATTGAACTTGTGAATCCTCACAAAGTGCAACTCACAGCCTCAGAAGTAAAGGAAATACAGCAGGTAATAATTTTGATTTTTCTGTCATCTCAAAATTGGTGCCTTTGGCGCATGTCTGTGATTTGAATTTTTTCTTGTTTGATTTTACAGAAAATAAACACCTCGTCAGACAAAATTAAGGTTCGGGATTTACAGATTGTCACAAGGTAAGTGCTTACATTTATTTTTTTCATGTGTGTAATGAAAGATGCCACATTTAAGTAATGGTCGTGGTCAGTGGTTGAAGTGTGCGGGATCAGAGGGGCACAACGTACCCATACTTTTTTAATTTAAGAAAAACCATTCTATCACTTTCTGTGAAAAGATAACCGTCCCAGGATGGTTAATTCCTATGGCTGAAATGCTTCTGTTGAGGTGTAAGGCAGGGAGTCTCCTGTGCTGTGAAACCGAAGGCGAGCAGACAGCTAAACAAGCCTTTTTGCCAGTGTGCCTGCTGTCTGAAAGAAATGTAAATGTGCACAATGGGTCAATCTACAAATGTAAAGGGAGCTGGGAAGCTGGTATTGGCTTTGATTAATGGAATCACTTGAAACTCCCTGATGACACTGATGTATTCTTTTAAAGTTGTATTGGAAAGGAGTTACCAGCTAGGCTGTTAAATGTGTGCTTTTTAAAGGGGCGTTACACAGGCCTGTGCGCCTCAGGAGCCTGTGTTAGCCCCTAACTTTTCTTCACTGCTCCAACCAGGATTCAATTCTGTGGCTTTCTGGTTACAGACATGCAGTGCATTAATTAATAAAGGTTTCATGAATACGATGGTGCTTTTCCCACTGATTAACTTAACTTGCATTTATTTTACAATTAAGCTGTGTGTTTTTTATATGTACATACCTCAAGGTGAAAGACCAAAAAAGTTACTGAATATTTTGTTTTTCTAGCCATGCCTATGACCTTGCCTTCTTACCCCACCTCTATTGTGCACAGCATCATAGTTCCCTTACATGTTTTAATGCACTTCGACCGCTGGTTGTGGAATAGTGAGCACAGTCTTCTTTTGATTTCTTTGGTACAGGGATGCAGTGGCCCACATGAAAGTGGGGGAAGAAGAAAAGACAAAATGTTATAGTGCCTTAGTGTGGACTGAAAAATCAATCCAGAAGGAAGATATTGTATTCCTAGATGATTTAAAGGTATACCATTTCCATTCATATGATGATTACTCAAAAAATCTATTCATAAACTTGGTAAATTTATTGCATAATGGTTATTTTATTTTTATACATTGCTTTATTCACTTATTCAGTCCATTCTGTTTTTCTCCTTTTGGTGATTTGATGATGCACAGGACGCATTTAGGTATGTGGTGCAATCCCCATATATTAGTCAAATATACTTAGACCTCATGTAATGGATTATTATCCATGACTGTAAACATTCTCTTCTCTGTAGTTCCCAATTAGTATGCTGTTGAGTTCCTTAATATGATTTCTTCAGTAGGATCTCATTGCTAAAACCTTTTAGCGAAGGATTCGTGTTGGCCCTCTTTTACCATCTCTCAATGCACAATTGTCCCACTGTGAAAGGAGCAGAGCAGACTACCAGGTGTAGTAGCACTTGTCAGGGTCCTTTGTCTATTATCACTAGCATTAGAGTTATTTTTAATTGGTCTTCATAAAGTCTATATCCGTTAGGAGACTCGCATCTTTTTTAAAACATCATTCTATTAAATGTAATGTACGCTCCTTTTGAACCACACATTGATTCGTACTAGAGGTTAGCTTTTTTAATAGCTATAACCTCAACTTGGAGCATCTAATAGACGTTTTTTTCGCAGATTCCTTACCTTAGAATTATCCCCAGGCATCAGACTGGATCCGGACATTTTTCGTGAGCAATTACCCCTACTCACCAGTTAGGTAGCGCTGTTCGGCTCCATGTGGCAGCGGCGTCCGTACCGGAAGTGAGGTGATTGGTGCCTATATACCCCAGCGTGCTGACGTCGGTTCTTTTGTTTCTGCGTGAGTCATTGCAGATATGGAGAAGAGCTACCCCCAGTCACTTTTTGACTGACCTTTTTTCGACCCTTTTGTCGTAGATTTTTGAGACATTGTCTCCTGGTGTGGCAGGGATGTCCACGAGGAAGGCTGGTTTTAAGCCCTGTGGTGCCTGTCACCGGCAAATGTTGGTGATGGACCCACACCTCGTCTGCCTCTGGTGCCTCGAGCGCAACCACAATGCCAATACCAGCATCGATTGTCGCGGCATGCACCCCAATGTCTTGAGGGAGCGGGCCCTCAAGCTCCTTGCCATTCGCCGGGCGACGCCGCAATAGTCTCGATCTCGTTCAAGAGGAAGGTCCCTGGTTTGGTCCTGGAGCCACTCCAAGCACTCGCCGTCACAATCGAAGTCGTCCAGGCCTTCGGGTAAGTCCCTCAACTGCAAAAAGAACAAGAAGTCGAAGAGATCTTCTATTTCGCCCGTCCGTTGGAGTCATCCGACGAGATGAGAAAGCGTCGGCATTCGAGGCCTGGCTGCGCGGCTGAGCCTATGCCTGGGCTGTCTCCACGCCTCTCTTAAGTTTCCAGGAGCTGGAGCGATCTTGCCCAACTCCCTAAATTTTATGAGGCCATGTGTTAGAAATGGGGTTCTCTAGTTGGCAGTGGCTTGAACTCTGTCCAAGTGGGGACATTTCCTTCTAGTCAGGGTTAGGGGATTACACAGCTAAGATAACCCTTGCTCACCCCCTGGGGAGCTAGGCACGTGCAGTCAGGTCTAACTCAGATGCAATGTGTAAAGCATTTGTACAAAATACACACAGTAACACAGTGAAAACAGTACAAATAGACACCACACCAGTTAAGAAGAAACACCAATCTTTATCTGATTAAAACAAGACCAAAATAACAAAAATCCAACATACACAAGCAAAGATATCACTTTTATAAGGTTCAAATAGTTCAGTTCATAGAAAACTATGGATGCATCAGTTTTTAGTGCAAAGTACCTGGGATGCGTCAAAATCGAAGACGAAAACACGCACAGTGGAGCTAAGGCGCCGAAAACAATGCGATGTGTCAATTCCGTACTCTCAGGGGAGGTGATGCATCGATTCCTTACTGCCAGAGGAGGTGATGCGTTGATTCCTTGCTGTGGTGCAGAGGAGGTGATGCATTGATTCCTTGCTGTCAAGGGAGGTGATGCGTTGATTCCCTTCTGCGAGGGGAAGTGATGCGCCGAGTTTCGTCACTCGGCCTCGGTTCCTTACTGCTGGGCAACGTCGATAAAGACTTTGCACACAGGTGCAATGCGTTGAAAATCAGGGAGCGCTGGAGTCAATGCAGCAGTGAAACAGGTGCTGTGTCAATTCTCCCAGCCTCAGGCAGCTGATCCGTTGAATCTTCAGCCACACAGCAGGGCCTGTGTCAGAGTCAGAGCAGGTGCCTTGAACGTCGGGGACACGGTGCTCCGGAGGCAGGCTACAGCAATCTTGGAGCCGCGGCAATGCATTGGTTTTTTAACCGCACGGTAAGCTTGCAGCGTGAAAACAGGCGCTGAAGACTTGTGCGTGGATTTTCTTCTTTTCTTGCAGCAGAAGCCACCCCCAAGGGCTCAGAATTGGAATTGGCACCACTTGGCAAGTCAAAACTCCCAGTAAAGGAGTTATGGGGTTGCAGATGAAGTCTTTAATGGCCCTGAGACTTCTTAACAGGAGGCAAGCAAACACAAGCCCTTAGAGAACCTTGTCAAGCAGGATGATGAAAACAAGTCCAGTCATTTCATTCTTCAAGACAGGAACAGCAAGCAGTAGGCCATCAACACAGCAACAAGCAGAGTGGAGTTTATTTTTTATATAGTGCGAACTAGACCCAGAGGTATCAGGGCACTTTACATGAGCACCAGTTACGTTACAGACGGACACATTCATTTTTGTTAGGCATGGGGAGATTAAGTGATTTGCCCAGAATCACAGAATGTTGAGCGTCCCTGCGGAGACTCGAACCCGGTTTCCCAGCTCTGAGGTCGACCGCCCTAGCCGTTAGGCCACATTCTCCCCCCAAAAGTGGCAGTTCCCTTCCTACAGCTTCTCCAGCTCTTCTTCTTGACAGAATATCCTCTTAGTCCAGAAGTGTTCTGAAGTTATGGTGTCACAGCTCCAGTACTTATACCAGTTTCTGCCTTTGAAGTAGGCAAACTTCAAAGGAAAGTCTTTGTGGTGTACTAGAGCCTGCCTTTCCCTGACCTGGCTTCAGACACACTACAGGGGGTGGAGACAGCTTTGCGTGAGGACATGCACAGCCCTATTTAGGTGTCAGTGACATCTCCTCCAACCACTCTAGCACAGGAAGACCCATCAGCCTGGTGATGGGCCATCAGGATATGCAGGGCACACCTCGGCTCCCTATGTGTGACTGTCTAGAGTGAATGCACAAACAGCCTAACTGTCAGTCTAAACCAGACGTGGATTCCACAGGCAGGCAGAGGCATAGAATGTTAAAGCAAGAAAAGTGGCATTTTCAATCACGCAATTTAAAAATCAATTCCACTTAAAGATGTATTTAAATTGTGAGTTCAGGGACCCCAAACTCCAAATCTCCATCTCTTCCCAATTGGAAGTTACACTTGTAAGAGGTTACAAGGCTGCTCCACTGATAACATAAGGGAGAGATAGTCCTTGCAATAGCGAAAAACGAAATTGGCAGTATTTCACTATCAGGACATGTAAAACACACCAGTACATGTCCTACCTTTCACATACACTGCACCCTGTCTATGGGGCTACCTTGGGCATCCCTTAGGGGTGCCTTACATGTAATAAAAGGTAAGGTTTGGGCCTGGCAAGGGGGGGCACCTGTCAGGTCGACATGGCAGTTTAAAACTGCACTCACAGACACTGCAGTGGCAGGCCTGAGACATGTTTGGAGGGCTACTAATGTGGATGGCACAATCAGTGCTGCAGGCCCACTTGTAGCAGTTGAATTACAGGCCCTGGGCACACACAGTACACTTTACTAGGGACTTACTGGTAAATCAAATATTCCAATCATGGATCACCAATCATAATCACAATTTACACAGGGAGCACTTGCACTGTAGCACTGATCAGCAGTGGTAAAGTTCCCAGAGTTCAAAAACAGGTCAGAAAAATTAGGAGGAAGAAGGCAAAAAGTTTGGGGATAACCCTGCAAAAAGGGCCGGGTCCAACACCATGCACCTCATATTTGAACAGCTGGACCACGATGGAGCGCCTTCGAGCCCTGCAGGCTCGAGAGGGGCCCCTACTGGTCTTCCCCCAGCGGGTTCCCTTCCAGCACCAGTTGGGCTTCTTGGGTCCATGGAGGGATCCGTACTGGCGCCAGGATAGTCTACTCGACCTTCCCCAGCGCCGGCCCTACTGCTGACGTCCCCAGCACCGACCCCATACTTATCCCCGACACGGAGCCGGATGGGCGTCGTCTGACTCCGGCGCCAACTGGAGACATTCCATCAAGGCCAAAGCCTGTGCCTATTTACTTTGGGCTAGGGCTTTGGGATGACTGTGAGTGGCCACTGGATCCTGATAAATACCAGCCCTTAGGTGTCATTGAGGACACCTGGTGTGAGGATTTGGCAGATGCCTGTGGACTAGACACCTCCCCAGATATTAGCTTGGTTTCTCCTCCAACCATGGCTATGGAGGAGGGATCTTCATTTGCTGTGGTGGTGAGTAGGGCGGCCGAGGTTCTGGCCCTTCAGTTGCCCTCCGTGGCTGTCAAGATGAACGTATTGACAGATGTTTCAGCCGGGAGTCACCCCTTCCTAACCGCTTCTCCTGTTTAAAGAAGCCCTCACAGACATCCTACTCGGGCCTGGTCCAAGCACTGCTCAAGGGCTTCTGTGAATAGGACAATTGCCCGCCGCCAGGTTCCTCACCCAGCACCCCAACCCAAAGAGATTGGTGGTCCAAGCCTCCACTTCCAGAGTAAATCCTATTGCATTGCCTATCACTCCACCAGATAGGGAATCCAAGAGGCTGGCAACCTTGGAAAAGAAAATGCTTTCTTCCGCCAGCCAGGCACTGCGGTCGGTGAACACCGCATGCCTTTTGGGCTGATACTCCTATTGGTTCTGGGACTCGGTTTTTCAGGTACACCTGATGGTCTCAGAGGAGACCCAAGCCATACCCTCCCTAGCTGTTGCTGACGGGAGGGATGCAGCTAAGTTCGCCATATGTTGTGGGCTGGATACCTGCGACTCACTAGGCAGAGCAGTTTAGTTTTATTATTGGTCGCCCTTAGGAGCCACACCTGGTTGAGAACCACTGGCTTTTTGGGGAAAGTCCAGGCCTCGCTCATGGACATGCCCTTTGATGGCTCCTGTCTCTATGGAGACAAGGTGGACTCCGCGCTAGAGCACTTCAAGGACAGAAGAGTTTCTGCTAGGTCCTTGGGCCTTTCCATGGACCCTCGCCAACCCCAGTTCGTCTTTAGCTTATTTTGTGGCCACGGAAGGGGCTTCCAGCCGCATCTCTACCTACCCAGTCACCACGGCATGCAAGCTTCTCAGGCCCTGCGTGTCCGAGGATGCGGTACCCTCCGACCTCATGGGTCAGGTAACCAGAGGTTGGGCCATCTCGGCATTTCTGCGGTTGCCAGATCAGCCATCCCTATTCAAGCCCCCTATTGTACATAGTTTTTTTAAAGGTCTCCAAAACATGTTCCCACGTTCACCCTTCATCTTGTCTCAGTGGGACTTCAATTTAGTTCTAACCTTTCTGATGTGCACTCCCATCAAGCCATTACTCAACTGCCCTATCAGGCTCCTTACTATGAAAACAGCCTTTATTATATTCGCAATAACATCTGCCCGGTGAGCTCCAGGCTTTATCTTCTCAGCCTCTGCATCTTAACATCTACCCAGACAAGCTGATTCTTCGGACTAGAGCATCCTTCCTACCGAAGGTGGTCACTCCTTTTCCTGTAGGACAGTCTATCACCCTGCCTACCTTTTACTCTCTGCCTCATCCCTTTAAGAAAGAGGAGTGACTCCGCCAGCTGGACCTAAAAAGAGGGTTGGTCTACCTTGACCGCCCAAAAGAGTTCTGGGTGGACAACCAACACTTCGTAGGGTATGTCGGATCCCAGATTCCTTACTGACCCATCCATCCTCCATGCTTTGTGAACGGATTTAAAGATTCAGGGCTGTTCGCCTTTCAGGGCCCTAGTTTCACACACCAGTGGTCAGTATTCTTTGTGGCTCCGCGCTTCTTACATGAGAAGTCGCAAAAAGAAACTGCTACCAGAGTGCTAGGATGGCGCCCATATAAGCACCGTGTGCGTCACTTCTGCCGCGGATGACGCCAACAACTCCATGCGGAGCCAAACACTGCCATCTACTGGTGTGCCGGGGTACTGCTCACCAAAAATGTCTGGATCTAGTCTGACCCCTGGGGATTATTCTAAGGTAAGGAATCTGCGGCTAGATAGTCTCTCTACCAGATAAGGCATTATTGAAGGTAAGTAACTTGTTCATTAGTGCAATTCAAGCTTTATTTATGACCCTTACATGGTCTACTCAAAGCTAAGACTGCCCTTCAACCTCACCCCTTTTGCCTCCTTAAGGAAGCTTCAGATTCTGTTTGTGGTATGTATAAGTATTTGTATTGTTCATTCCTCACTTAAAGCAGCAGACATCTGTATAATAGAGAAAAAAGAGGTACAAGGATGCGGGCATACTGTTACAAAGGTAACAGTGGAGCAATTGTTGTTACACATCAAGTTCCAAACAATTACATTTCTTACTCGGGGACAGTATAAAAGGGTGCTCTGAACACCTAGCTACCAACTGTGTGGTCTGAAAAAGCTGAAAATCAGCCAGTAATCTTAGTATAGACAAACCACATAGCTGTATTTACAAACACGTCCCCAGGACAATTTATTGATTTTTGTGAAGTTCAGTGAAAACAGTATGTAGCTGCACACTTTACGTATGCACACTTGTCTAAGCAGTCACAAAGAAAAATGTGTGCCTTGAAAAAGTCCCATGTAGAGATTAAACACGTGTTAGCTGTCCTAATGTACAAGAATAAGGCTTTCTTGATTCAATTTAAAACTACACTTACATAGTTATATACTGTTGTCTTTAAATCGTTGATCTTTAGGCAAGTCAATAAATTGTCCTTCCAGAGACATGAATATATAAATATAGCGGTGTGCTTCCATTGATTGTATAAAACAAGGATGTGGGTAAGTAAATCTTGCTTTCAGTGGGAAAGTTTTCTTGAATGCCATTCATGTGGAGTAAGTAACTTAAAGGTTTACTTCTGGCCAAGGTGTTTTGTGTATTGATAACTTGAGATCTTAAATTTTGGTGCTAGGTAGGATGGTTTATTGGACACGAGACTGTTGAACATGACACAGCAGATTTTGATTTATGTAGTCGGAGATGGTGTAATTCTTTGAGTGAGAGGGTGACCCGGTTGTATTTTCTCAGGGTCTTGATGAGTTTTGACGCTCCATGGAGATTACTATTTAATGGTGTGGTTCATCTTGGCCATGTGGGACCAATTGCAATTGGTGAGCTAGGTCGAGTTTGGAGAGAGCAATACATTAATATAAATATATTCATATCAGCAAGGATAGTTCTGTCAACACTAATCTGTATGCACTGGAGCAATTCTTTTAAGATTGTTGCACCATTATCCACTGATTCACAAAGATTGATGACAAATAGTTCTGATTCACATGCCTAAGTTTGTGTCCTCTTTCCTACGTCTATTTTATGATGACTTCTCCCTGGTCTTCCGTCCGGGATACTGTAAGAGCTTTTTGGTCCACTTGTTATTAATAATATCAAAATCGCCCTTCAACCCCTCGATTAGATAATTATAATGCCGTCCAATTTTGCTGTGGGCAAAAAAGTCTGCCAGCCAAGCATGTAGATGAAGGTGAAGTGAACCCAACATCAGGCTGTACAGTAGAGGCTATTAAATAATACATAAAAATCTATATTTAGTCTTTAGTTCCTCAAAAAGGAGGAGATTGTCAGTCAAAGAGCCTTTTAAGTTAGTAAACCCCTTTATTCCCATTTACAGCCAAAAGGTCAAATAGCCTGAGTGGGGGCTAAGAGCTCGCCAGAGTGGAGATTTAATTGTGTTACCTGGAATATCCATGGCCTTTGATATGGCTTACCAGAAATGGGCCAACAACTAGCTTTAGTTTATTTTTTTCAGCTTAGTGTAGTAATCAATTTATTTATTTGTATTGTCGAAAATATTATAAATTTTCAAATAAAATGTTGCACTATATACACAAATTATATAGTTTCAATTAAGCACAAATAATTAAGCTAAAATAATGAGGCATGTAAAAATTTACATAAATCAGTTAACACAATGTCTGGTGGCTCAGTGGACTAATGTGTCCACTGCTGGGGCCTGTGTTTGACCTCATGGTCACAGGTTAAAATCCCGGCAGGTCCACTCAGCCTTTCATCCATCTGAGGTCGATAAAATGAGAACCATTGAGTTGGGTAAAAATAAACATCTGTTATTCAGCGCCAAGATGCCTACGGGTGAACGTGTTCTTCACAAATACACGTTATGTTATGTTAAATTAATCACAGGTTAGTACTCCCTGATTTGATAAGTGGTCCCTAGTCCTTATTAAATTTCTTCTGTCCTGGTAGCCCTTTAGCATGTTGCATTGCTGCCTCAAGTTTATGGATTCAATACAGCTGATTCCATTATTTTTTAGTGCTAGGTGCTATGGGATTGAATCTCTCATGGGCAGTGCGCAGTGTAACAATAAGTATTGCATTATACACATAGAAATCATGCTTTTGTGGATGTGTCTAATCTGTGCCAAGCATGATACCTTGAGTCATCTGTGCAATATTATGTTATACAAATCCAGAGATTGCTTCAGTGGCTTTGGACCAAAATTCTCTTAATTATGTGCAATCAAAAAACATATGTAAACCATCCTTATCAGATCGTCCACAACGAGTACATTTGAATTGCTCCTACACTTCAACTTAAGTAGCTTTACTGGTGAATAATATAACACATTTACGATCTTAAAGTGTTGTAATATTAGATTGGCAGCTTTATTCGATAGCAATCCATTTTCATTAAAAAATAACTGTTTTACTCTTATTGATTTATAATTTTGCAGACTATATAGAAGGCAAAATTACTAAACTGTCCTCTAAGGTGTTAATGAAAACCTTATACAACTTAAAGAGTCAAATATTACTATGCATCTGGTCAAGAAGCTGAATAATTTCTATTTTAATAATCTGTAAAATTAATCTATCTTGTTTAGAGAAGAAATCCCTGATTTGTTAATGCTTGAAGAAATCAGCCTGTGATAAACTGTACTCTTGCGGTCTATCTGTTTGGAATATTCCATTTGTGAAGATCTGTCCAACAGTGATCAGACCCAATTATGCTCGTTTTTTACCTATAGAATTTTGAAAAATACTTGTGAGATATGAATTAGCCCAAATGGGAGTATAAACATTGATTAAAGGAATATTATACTGTTTGGCCCATTTATCCCAAAATCCTTTAACCACATGTATAATCTTAAAGCTAACACTCTTAAAAAAAAGTATTTTAATTATGCCAAAATGCATTCAGGCCAAGATTTAATTGGAACATTGTAGAAAAATTAACTTGAGGAGATTCAGTGATTAAATAGCACATTCTTTGCACCATTGTGTCCCAGTAGTGAAATCGGGAAACCAACCCCTCCCTTTGTTAAAGGAAATTTCAAAAAACATAACGCTCTCCTTGTTCGTTTAAAATATCTTCAAACTTCACTACTTATCATGATGCTAAGATAGGTTGCCTCTTAGACTACCACTGAAACTTGAACATTTTGTTCGAAGTTTAATAAGGGATTATTTTATTACCAGAAACCTGGCTAAATGGAATTGCTTTGTTCTCTTTTGCGATAGTAGCATAGCAACATTGGCAGAATTAACTACAGTATCCACTAAGTGTACCGCCCTCCCTGGGGAAGCATCAGCATTTTGTCCAGGTCGTAAGGGGATGAACAAAATACTAAGCCCATCATTGTCACTTATGCCATCTTCAGTTCCTCTGGGCAGATGTCTAGGAACCATGGGCGAGATGAACCAAGACTGGATTTGCAAAAATTGGGCAGCGCCTTTTTGCAAACCAGCCTAAGTTTGCAGATCGACCGATGTACTAATAGGCTGGTTCGCAAAGTAGGGAATCGCAGGGGGTTGCAAAACTACCTACCTAGTTAATATTCATTAGGTATGTCACAATTTTAACCCTCTACCATTGGCTACAATCTTATGGATGGTGGCCTTCATGGGACAACAGACTACCATCCCTATGATTGCATTTCAAAATTGCAAACATTTTTTAAAGCATCCTGATTTTCTTAAAGGAAAAAGGGCTGCAAAAAATGTATATCTTCAATTTTGTAAAACTTCAGTAAGAGTTACTATTGGTCACCTGGAACACTGACTCCTTACCCGAAGTTGCCACCCTGATTCCCAAAGCAGAAGGTATCCAAAGGAGACCCCTTTGCAAATCAGCTACCACTCTAACTTGGGAGTTAGTAACTGGTCGGTATTTAGCAACCGTCTCGTGACCAACTCACAGTTTGGAAGAAAGGCCCAAAGTGTACGCTTTCCAATTGGTGATTCCGTTGAGGCCAGAAACCCATTTTGCATTTCGGAAAAACTTTTTAGAATTGCAAAATGGTGTTGGTGCATCAGAAAAAGTGGATTTGCAGTTCTAAACCCTGCATTTTAGGCACAATCTTTGTGTAAGTCGAAGAAGTGCAAAAAGCCCAGACAGTAATAGACTTGTTTCTGCCACTCACAAACTCCGGAGAAAGGGCGCAAGGGCGTCAGTGTGCCACTTGGTTTTGCTTCCAAACACCTGAAGAGCACATTGCACATCTGGTCCAGATGTAACCTGAATTTCTGTGTCCGCTGGTGCCTCGTAGCAGACCAATGCCTTTAGTTGGGCCATGCTGTGTAGATTTTGTATGCTTCTGCATCTGTTTGATGTGCCTTCAGGCTCAAGGGATCCGCAAAGGCCTTCAGTCAGGGTCCTGCCAGCAGGTTTGCGGTCAGAACCATCTGTGCCTCTTGATAACGCTTCGGGTTCCTCACTGCCGTCGGTGCCGAGTTCGGTTCCGACTCCACTCCCTGTGCTGGGTCCCCCAAAATTAATGCTGGTTCTGACACTGCCAGCCCCGGAAGCGGATCCACCATTTTTAATGGTTTCTAAACAAAGTCAGCCTTGTTTCGACTAAGGCCGTTTTCTGGTCCCACCAAAGTGCAGCTAATAGCAAACCCTTTGAACTCTGACACATTGCCTTACACCAGTTCTGATGAAGGAGAAGAATGTGTCTCATAGTATGAGGAGGATGATTGGTACACAGAATTACAGGATGCAAGAAGTCTAGACACCTCGCCAGACACTGGACTTGTCTCTTCCCCTGGCCCTGCTACAGAGGAGAGTGCTTCTTTTGTCATTCTTATGCTTCGGGCTGCTGAGGTCCTTGATCTACAGCGTCCTGCAATGGAGGTCGAAACTAACTCACTGACTGAGGTTCTTTAGTATGGCCAGGCACCTACTGAACCTCTCCTGCAATTTAACAAAGCCCTGATGGGTACCCTCTTGGGTCATGCCATGGTCTGGCTCCCGAGTCAACAGGCAGATAGCACGCCGCCACAGAGTAGCACCAGGTGATCCTGACCTCTTGACCCAACACCCTATAGCAAAGAGTCTGGTAGTTCACAGTGACCCACGTCCTGTCTGCTCTAGATCCTAGAGATTGGAGTATAGAGTTTGATCAGCAAGATGCATATTTCCATATTCTCATCCTGCAGACCCACATATGTTATCTGCAGTTCACAGTGGACCAGGAGCATTTTCAGTATGCAGTGCTCATCTTTGGCCTTACCAGTGCCCCTCAGGTGTTCACGAAAGTGATAGCGGAAGTGTAGGTACACCTTCGGAGGACGGGTATGCCATCTTCCCCAACCTTGACAACCAGCTGTTGAAGGCCACCCCCAGGCAATGCCAAACTTTCTAATATCATTGGGGTTTACGATCATTGTGCTGAAGTCACACCTGACTTTTTACACAGATGCTCCCATTCATCTGAGCCATGCTGGATACAGTGATGTTTCATACCTCCCTCACACCTCACCCCCCCTCCCCTTCTACCAGAGCAGAGAGTACAGGACAATCGGGCCATGATCCCAATGTTTTAGCCTCGGTGATAGGTGATACCCTGAAACCGGTCCTAGGATGTTTGTTTCTGGTCCAGGGAGGACCTGGCCTGGCAGTTCGGGCTGGATTGCTCCCATGAGGAGCAGAGTCAAGACTGATTTGCATATGGCTGGGTCCAAACCGTGGTGGCATAGTAAGCAAAAGAACGATGAATTAAACCCAGCTCTCTTGCTGGGACAAGATTGTGGTTTGGTGTGGCACCTGTCAGATTGAACCGCTGCAAGGTAAGCTGTCTGAAGTGTTTTTGTTAGTTTTGTCGTTGGCACAGCAAGGATTTGCATTGGGCCCTGTTAAACACTATTCATCGGCTCTTTCAGCATTTTTAAATTTTCAAGATCAGCCTTCCTTGTTTAAATCACCTGTGTGATGAGATTTCTTAAAGGCTTACCACATATATTTCCGCCGAAGCCCTTTGTTATGCCACATTAGGACTTCAATTTTGGTTTCACTCTTCTAATGTGCACCCCTTTTGAGCCAATGCACAGCTGTAAACTATGTTTTTTACCATGAAAACAGTCTTTCTAATCTAATCTAAGGAATTTGTAGAGCGCATGGCTACCCAAAGGCTTCCCAGCGCTACCCTAAACCGGCAGACCTTAGAACCGACCCCTCCCCTGAGGGCTAAAGGGAAATAACTAATTAACAAATAGGCATGTTTTCAGAGACTTCCTGAAAGCTAATTTGGATTCTATATGACGCAGTTTGAGTGGCAGGGAGTTACATAGTTTAGGCATTAGGTACTTAAAGGTGCAACCACCCCATCTAGATCTGGAAATTTTGGCATCATTTTAGGTTATTTACTGCATCAAAAACAACTGCGTAAACTGCCACCGGCAGGGCATGATGGAACTCTGGGGGTCAAGAAGTTCTTAAAGGCAAAATGTTCTAATCACATTGATTCAATGCTGCAGACTATATTGCCTCATCTTTCCCTATCATTCACTTTAGATTAATGTAAAAAGACATTAGGATGGACGTTTTAAAACACCACTCTTATTTATAGCGGTTTTAAAAAAACTGTATGCTTTTCTTCTATTTTTTAAAGTAAATGCAATGGAATTGACACTATTGCCTGTTTGAAGGCTACAAATTTCTACATTTTTGTAACTTGTACTTACTGGTCTTTCTGAAGCATGGCGAAGATACTTTGAAAATGTGATGTTGAAAAAACTGCTTGGTGGTCCCCGCACGTGAGCGGTACTATTCAGTGCTTATGATTTCAATGGCGATTCCCCTGAGAGACAACTAGGCTTACAGGAAATAAACCATTCCATATTGACTATTACCATTCCTGTTCAGTGCCGTTACGTCTACACACAAACTGATCTCCCCATTGGCCTTTTTGGCAACTACCACAGGCGCCAAGCACTCTGTGGCTTCCACTGGCTCTATAGCACCTATGTCTTGCAATTTCTTCAGGTCCTTGGATCCACATTCTTGCATGTTCAGAGGTATTCTTCTCATCTTAGCTAACACATGTCTTGCTTTTTTCCCTAAGTTAATTTTGCATTTGTATCCAGCCAAACAACCCAACTCTTTTCTAAATAAATGAGGACATTTGTTTTCAAATTTCCCTCCACTGACCATGATTTCTTGCATTTGCACTTGTGGAGTTGAATTCGGATTGAGAGTAACACCCAATAATTTTTGATGTGGTCACCCAATTACATCATCACCCTCAACAGAAATGTACACCTTTCCCACAGTGTACTATTTTTGTTTCTATGCAGGTTTCAAAATAACACATCTTTTTAGGAACACACCCATATCCTCCTGGCTTTACATCCATTCTCTCAATTTCCGTTTCTGCTCAAAATGTGTCACAAATATGTTTTTAGAAATAATAGTCAAGTGCAAACATGAATCTAATATAATTTCCACTCTCACACCTTCAACAATAACTGTATCACTGGGATGATCTTTGTCCTTGTCTTTAACCTGAAAAATTGTTTCATATGCCCCTTCCTTCACTTCACTTTTTTGATACCTTCTCGTCTTATTCAGACATTTCAAGAAATTACTTTTTTTTACCATACCCATGACAAACCACAATTAGTGTAGGAAACTCCTTAGCATTTGCCCTATGCCCAAGATTCCCAGATCTAAAATGCTCCCACTTAAACTCTCCTTTGGCTTTTATCTCCACTTAGTTTTTAGTTTTTTTACTTTACCAACCACTTAATTTATAGGCTTATCTTCTGTATATGTACTACCCTTTTCCAGTTCATTCACACTTGACCATGTGATCCACCCTTTTTGCCACTACAGTCACTTCTTCCAAAGGTGGTTCGTCCTTTATGATAATGGCTTGTGGAGTGACAGGAACAATGCCTGAGTTGAGGTAAATAATGTCCAACTAGGAATTACACCAGTATTCTTAGATGGTCAATGAGGTCTGCGGTATCCTCCCACCAAACACAGGAGCGGGACGTCGCGGAGCCTAGAACGGTCCGTGAACAGTCTTCAGCGCAGACAGTCCTGTCACTCGACAAGCCATTATCCCTTCACGAATCCGATTTTTATTTTCAGGTTTTCTCTGTATATTCCTTATAGACAAGCCTTGGCATGGTTTGTCTTCTATGACCTTCTGACATTCTCTCAGGCATAACTCGTTGTGTCCTGATGATGATCCCCCTACCCTGGTAGGGATTGAAACATCATCGACTTGAGTACCTTGACTTTACTTGAAGGTACTTTTGTATTTGTGGCTTATTTATTGCTTGTACTTTAGCCACATGTTGTGTAATGCCTGAGTTCCGGAAGTCACATGATTTCTTCTTTTTTCTGCGACATATTGTCCCACTTCTATGATTCTCATATATTTTTTGATGAAGTAAATTTATAACTCTCAATTCGGAATTCAAAAACATAGACATCATTGTATCTCTGTGTGTTATTGCTTTATATAACTCCTCTTCAAAGGGACCTCTATTCCTGTAAAAATTCATTGTACCCATGGTCCCTTTGACTTCCTAGGTTCCCTTGTTTCTTTAAAATGTACTGTTGAACCCAAGGCAAACTCATTACCTGATATCCTTCAAGAAGGCCCAGCCTCCTTGGAGCTGCTGTTGCCATTCAGCGAGGCTTTTGCAGACCTCTCATGGCCGGTGGTCAAAGTCGTGCTTGGCCCTCTGGTCAGTCGACCTGTTGCCAGGTGACATAGACCAGTCCCCGGTGATCCTGATTTTCTGACAAGACATCCTATGCCTGAAAGCCTGGTGGTGCAGGTGTTGACAAGCGAGGTCACTCCTAATGTGTACCAAACCAATCCTCCGTATTTAGAGTTGAAACCTATTGGTGCCTTCAAAAAGAGAAAGTGAGCACAGTTTTTCTTCTGGGCAGGTACAACCATTTACTTATGGAAATGCCCTTTGATGGCCTAGTTTGTGTGGAGAGAAGAATGAGTCAGCTCTCAAACCGTTTAAGGACAGTTGAGCCTCATCATGATCCTTGGGACTCTTGTCTCCCACCAAGCATGTCCGCCAACAGTACAGGGCATTTAGGAATTGTTCCAGGGAGCTAACCTGTAGACAACGCCAGACCTGTGGAGCAACAGTAGGCCCTGTCCTTTCAGGGCAGATTTTGTGGAGGTGGCCGAGGCTAATCGCACCAGTAAAGAGAGGTCTCCTGAAACTCTTCCTTCTCTGTTGCTTCAGCTGCCACGCCAATTTAAGATTTCCTCACAGGCCCATAGTCAGCCGATAGGAGGCAGAATACAACATTTTCTTCCAGTTTGGAGATCCATTAGATCAAATAGGTCTTACAAATCATTCTAAGGGCTATGTCCTGCCTTTCATCTCTTCCCCACCCTGTTTTTCCCTCACGTCAGAGTGACTGTTAATTAACTATTCTTTAACCTTGCTGTAAGAAGTCAACCTTCTGCTGGCCAAGGTTGCCACTGAATTGGTGCAGACGTTAGTGAGAGGAAAGGGGTGCTATTTGTGCTACTTTATTGCACTGAAGAACGAAGGCCTCAGGCCTATCCTGGACCTCTACTTACTGAATGCCTTTCTGTGGAAACAAATTCAGATGCTCACCCTCTTTGATATTTTTCTGTTCTGGACCTTGGAGACTGAATAGTGCCAAGGGACTTGCAGAACAGGTATTTTTATATGCCCGTCCTACATTTTCACAGGTGTTACCTGCAGTCCACTGTGGGCCAGAGATCTTCCAGTTTCCCATGTTCTCTCTCTGGTCACCTGTATTTTTTTTAGTGTTTATGGAAGCTATAGCGCTGGTTGCTGGCCACCTTCAAAGTTTGGGAGTACATGTGTTCCCGTACCATGACAAATGGCTGCTAAAGGCAAGCTCATCGCAGTCAGTCGTGGACCACCTCTGGGCGTTAGCCAAACTCCTGACATCTTTGAGGTTTTCTGTCAGCAAGCTGAAGTTCCACCTGAGCCTCATGCAGCGGCTGCCCTTCATTGGAGCTGCACTAGATCCTGTGTCATTTTAGCCTTTCCACAACTGCAGTGACTCCAGGACATTCAGGATATGATCCAGATGTTTCAGGCTCAATCCTGGGTTTCAGTGAGGGTGGCTCTGAGGCTTCTTGTACTCCTAGCCTTGAGCATCCTCCATGTCCTGAAGGCCAAATGTCATGTGCATAACCTTCATTAGAACCTCAAGTTTTAGTGGTCCCAGCATCAGGGCTCCCTCCCTGACTCCATCCAGATCTCGCAGGAGACTGCAATGGCAGACTGACCTACGGCAGGCCACTTTCACTTATTCACCCAGACTTCAAGTTGTGAGGAGAAAGCGGGAGTTCCACGGGGGATATCACAAGCCTCTGATCTTTGGTGTAGAGCCAGCTCTATAACAGTCTTCTGGAGCTTTGGGTGATCCGTTTGTCCTGAAAGCTTTCCTGCCATCCATCAAGGCTAGTGCAGATTCTCACAGACCCCACTTTCACCAAGGAGTCCTGAGTCCTGGTCAGCAGGCCCGAGGTCTCTGGTGGTGGTTGGATCAGCAGAAATTTTTTTGAGTAGTCAACCATCTAGCAGGGTTTCTGAATGCCAGAGGAGACAAGCTGGACAGCCATCATCTGGCAAATCAATAGTGGCATCTCCATGCTGCGGTGATGAGGGACATCTATCACTGGGGCATGCTCTATAAAGGTCTATTCACCACCACAGAGAATGTGCAGTGTCAAAACAACTCTGGACTGGAGTTTCTAGGAAATTCACTGAGAAACACATTCGGAGTGCGATGGGACACGAGCCTCTTGTATGCATTCCAGCCTCGAGTTCTTAAGATGATCAAGACGGAGCAGGTCCGAGTTACCTTGATCACCCTGGACTAGGCCACGATAGTATGATATCCTGAGCTCCTGAGCATGACCATTTGCCCTCTGATCCGGCTATCTCTTTGTGAGGACCTCCTATCTCAGCAGTAGAATAGGGTCCTACACCCAAATCTCTGCAATTTACACCTCCATGCATGGAGATTGAGTAGCAGTAGTTGAATGCATTGATCTGCCGACTCTGATGGCCATTGTTATCCTTGCAGCCAAATGCCCTTAGGTGATATCCATCTTTGCTGGGCGCTGGGAGAAACTAGTTTTCTGGTGTGTTGGTAATCATACTAACCTCCTAGAGGCCAAACCTTACGCTGTGTTGTTGCTTGTTCTATCATTGGCTCATCCAGGTCTTGCAATGGCCACTGTTAAGAGTGATCTCTTGGCCCTTTCGGCCTTTTTGTGTGTACCTAATCAACCCTCTCTGTTTAAATTACATATTGTGATGCATTTTATCACAGGTCTAACTCACAATTTCCCTTGAAGCCATTTTTCATGCCACAATGGGATTTAAACTTAGTGTTGACATTTTGTTTTTGTGCCCCATTTGAGGCAATGCCAGCCAGAGCCGGACTGGCCGTTGCGGGCACCGGGCGTTTCCCCGGTGGGCCGCCAGGTTGGGGGCCGGTTTTAGGCCCTTGGGCGGCCGTTTTTCTTACCGGGGGCCGGCAATATCGGCCCCCTGTAACAAAATCGGCCGAAACCGGCCCTAACAAACAGCTTGGCCGCACCCCCCTCCTATCCCCAGGGGGGCTGGCCGAGCAGTTTGCCAGGGCCGGTTTCGGTTCCCAGTCCGGCCCTGATGCCAGCTGCTCACAGCAACTACTGAAGCTCAAAACAGTTTTCCTGATTGCCTTGATTGCGCTTGAATTTCTACATTTGACCAAACAAAAGAACTTTGTGTGGATGATCTGCTCTTCGTGTGAATATCAGGAGCGAAGAAAGGAAAGTACTCTGTCAAAATGAACAGTCCTCTGAATCAAGATCTGCTACGCACTGGCCAAGAAGCAACCCCCTGAAGGCATGCAGGCTCATTCCACCAGGTTCAAGTCCGTCTCAATGATATTTATAAGGTGGGTGTTGCTTCTGGACATCTGCCAGGCGGTGACATGGGCACTGGAGCACACATTCACGAAAGATAATAACTAGACTTTGAGGTGTGACCGGAGAGCCATTTTGCCTGCTCGTTCCTGCAAGACTTCCTAATGTGAGTGGGTCCACTCTCGAGACCCACCACCTATGTAAGGTACTACTTTGGTATCTATTCTAAATGTGAGGAAACTGAGATTAGAAGAATGCATCCATCTGATAGTTACTTACCTTTGGTAACGCTCTTTCAGATGGATTCTTTATCTAACTGCAGGTTCCTCATTATGCTCCTACCTCCCCATTCTGTTGAATGTACTCCTGAACATCATAAGACTCCAAGTTAGATTTTGGCTCATTGTCGCCTGCAATTTCTTAAGTGTTCCGCGTCTGAGGGCACGGAAGAAGATAGATTAAGAAACTGATGTCAGCGTACAGGTATGTCTCTTAAATGAGGCTATGCTCCGTGACTTCCAGGGCGGAACAGAGTCACTGCGGAGCGACACTGCACCACCCGTCAGCCTGCACAAGCATTGCTGAAAATGTCTCTGAATAACGTCTAATGCATGGGAATATTCCAAAGGTAAGGAATGGGCAGTAAGATTGTGTCCACCAGAATGTGCATTAACAAAGGTATTTAACTCGGACTTCCTTCCCCGCAGATTTCTCTTTACATCTGGGAAATGCTCTTATCTGTGTTTTATAAATCATAAAATTGGGTATTTTTTATTGTTGTGTGTAAATGTATACGAAAAATATCGTTTTTAACTTCCTATTGTGTTGTTGCTATATGCCTATTGATTCTTGTGAGTGCCATTTGTCATTTTCTGTTATAATTATACAGCATAGGCTGAATAGAACATAACCTTGGCATGGCTAATGTATTGTCTTCATTTTACTGCTTTTATAAAAATATTTTCATTTGGTGTTCTTGGTGTAATTAACACGCAATATATTATTTCTTATGTTGACTGCTGCCTATAGGAATTGACGCTTGATCAGAAAACCCCATTGAGGGTTCTTCATAGAAGACCTCTAGCTGTCCGGGCACGTGTTATCCATACAATGAAGACAGATTATGTAGATGAACACCATTTCCGCCTTTACTTGAAAACTCAAGCTGGAACGTATCCTTTTAGCAAATGAAAAGTGAAGACATATATTGAAACTGAGCTAGCAAGAGATTCAGTTAGCTATGTTGAGATAACTGAAAAATCCACCTCCCAGAAAAGATTGCAAACTATAGAAAAAATACCTTTTTAAAGAAGCCAATGTACAAGTGTGGTGTTCCACTATGTTGGGTTTTTAGGCTGTTCAGTTCTTAATGTATGCCATCCTGTACCTATTTGTGCCCGGAATTATAGCATACGCATATGTGGCGAACAACAATGAGAATTACTACATTTGCTATAAATTGACATTACATCATAAAACGTTGGGCCTTATTTAGATTTTGGCAGGCAGGATACTCTGTCAAAACTTGGCAGATACCCTGTCCATGGTATCACAAGTGCCATAGGCTATAATTGATGTATACTGTTTATGACAGTGTGTTCCATCTACTAAACTCTAAATGCAGCCCATTGTCTCCTTTTTTTTACATTAACAAAATATGACATTTTTGTGTTTTCTTTAAATTGCGATATGTCAGTTTTCTTCTTGCACTTTGTAAATGCTTAGCTGTGATACAGATCACATACCAGAAGCAAACCTCTCTCCTCAAATGCTTGTTGATGCTGTCACTTTTTTAAACTGCTTAAGCCATTGCCAAAATACATGTTCAGGTTTGAAGTTAGGTCCCTGTTCAGTTTTGTTTTTGTGCATCCTCATCATCCTCATAGTGCAGTTTCATCATGGTGGCTGTTTATGTAAATTGGCGTCTGTACAAATGTAATCACTCAATGTATCATAAATCAACTGGACGGCTTGGTCTTTCGCGATATTGAAGTTGCACAATCGCACTATATTTAGATTTCAAGTTTCAAATGCAGAATTTTAATGCAGGCTGTAGGAACTGTCTACATCAAAAGTCAACATTTTAATTTTGCACTATTTGGTGTACAAATTAAAGAGTGGGAATGGCCTGACTCGTTAGTCACCTTGGTTCAACTAAAGGGCCAAAAATGCATTTGCGAGGTTATTCATTAGCCTGATTCTGAGTTATTGATGAGTCAAAGAATAGGACTTTGGAGAACTGGGCCGTACGTCATCATAGCATTAAGTACATGTTTCCAGAACAGGTCAGTGCATAGTAAGAAGTGAAACTGTCTCTTGGATGACACCAGCCTTAAAGTAGTAAGCAAACTCAAGGAATGCAGGTGTCCGAATCTTGGTTATGGCTGGGTGTTTTGCTTCCTCCTTTGAGGATTGGGAAGCACCATGGTATTTGGTACTGCTTATTTCAAGCTGACATTACAATAGTCTTTTCCATCCAAGTAGTGGCACCTTTTATTCAGCCTGAGACGTTTCTGCACATACATCTCCTGATTCCACGATGTCGATGACATGGGGCAAGTAGGCTACACTGACAGCCACTAAAGTCATAAGGAAAAACATAAGTAAAAATTGTTATAGCTTGAACTAACAAGTAATATAGTACCTTCATCATGTAACCTAGTAATAGAGTACCTTCATCATGTATCTGTACCAGCCATTTGCGTAGCTAACGGTGGGTCCATGACATTTGCAGTGGTGAGTTTCAGATTCTGCTTTTTTCATCCACTAAGTTTCTGTAGGGCGCTGGTGATGCTGGTATCCCATCTTGCATTTCAGATGTGCAATGTAAATGGCTGGATTTGGTCATTATGGTGTCTCCCTTGAGTAGTAATCATTAGTTATGTTCCAAGATAGTGACCAGGTTATGCATTTTGATATACTCTCAGAATCTGACAAATCTCAAATGCTAGATCCTCCTGGGACACTGTTCTTAAACTGCTCAGGAGCACATATCAGACATTTCTTATTATTTTGGCAGCCTCCTCAGTTGGTACTTCATTTGCTCCACTTCTCC
Organism: Calotriton arnoldi; assembly: GCA_963921515.1. NCBI lineage: Eukaryota > Metazoa > Chordata > Amphibia > Caudata > Salamandridae > Calotriton > Calotriton arnoldi. The sequence goes on along the minus strand of CAWUFW010005832.1, from coordinate 148,555 downwards.
TTGTTTTCTCTTTGGTGTTTGGTTTTGCTGAAAAATTGTCCTTGTTGTTATTACTATCTATGGTGTTTGGATAATCAATAGTAAGTCACAGACTAAGTATTTTGACCTTATGCCCCTACTCTTTGACTCTACATTTAGGCTTCGTGTTATAAGCTGTTTGTGAAAGTGGTATTAGCAAGTTAGCCTCTATTATCGTTCTGTCTCCTGAGTATGCGATGATCGTGACAATAAGACTTACTTCTGTTTCCTAGTGATACGAGCTACACAGATCCATTTATCCATCAGTTACAGTAGAACTGTGTTTGTTTTATACACGTTCTAGAGCAGCAAGGATAGGAATACATTTGTGCTACAGCGCATGCAAAAAGGTATATAATAGTGAACCTTGATGATAATTCCATCCAGCCAAATCATCAACAGAGCAGAAACAGTTGTGTAAGACAAATATTGATTTGGTGATCTTTAAAATAAAAATAAAAAAACAAGCCCCAACAAAGAAGACCAAGACGACTTGAAGGTAGCGACGACCACTATATTACTTCAAGGATCTAAATAGAGCATGAAGCAAGGCAGGTTGGTGAATTCCTTACTACCTGTCCAAAAGATAGCAGAGTGCCTTGTGACTGATAGTGGACATGTTCATTATAGTTACTTTGTGTAAAAGCATACACAACTATGTGACAGTACATGCTTGAACTTGGGCTTTATTTTTCTCGAGCTTTTTTACTTTTTTATAAGGACATTAATAGAATATGAGCCATACACAACACAAAATGAGTAGAATATCATTTCAGTAAATGTGCATAGTAAAAAGCGTTTTCTGTAGCGTTGAATAAGTACAATATGCTAGTCAAAGTTTTGCGCTAATAAAAATTACAAATTTCAGATATTTCTCAGTTTGCAAAGAGGGTGTTATGTAAAGAAGAAATGTAAAATTTGCGATAGTAAGACTAGTATGCATTGGAAGACTTTTTTGTCCATGTCAATAATCTATGAGAGAAACAGACCTCACAAGTTCAAAGATTTGATCCAAATATGTTTCATGTATTTCAAGTTTGTTCTTGTATTTGTTACTTTCCATGTAGGCCAAGTTAGTTGTGTCAGCTAATTGAAGGCTAGCTGATTACAACTACTTGAGATTATTTTTTTTGCATAAAATAATTCCAAGTAGCCATAGTACATATAGAATATTTACATGATTTATATATGGGGTTTAATATAAGAATTGAATTAAAGCAGCACGCCTGAGCATATGTTTCCTGTGGTAGCTCAAAATCAGATGACTAGTTTTTGCTTCAAATAATTTTGCTTGAAGATTCTTTGTGAGTTCTAATATAATCTAGTTATTTTAAGGTGTCTGACATTTTGGGATGTTTGTTGACAACGCTACAGGTTTGATTTATTTCAAAGCGGTTTCAGAGATCATTCACCTTTATCAATAATGATCAGTCTGTTTATATATGTTATCAATAGTGTGGCTATTTATATCTGCTTGAGTGTCCAGAGCACTTCACCTAATTGGTAAGGATGATAAAGGAAAAATATATGGGTTTCACTGAAAAATGTCTGGGTATAAAATGAAGGGTTAACATCAGGAGTCAGTTCATTGTTCAGGCTGAGAAGTCAAGTAAGAAGCTGAAAAGCCTTGTTTTGGCATCTTCTCCAACTAGAGTATGTTTCATTCTCGCAAAAAGAATAGGCAGTAGTTTGTTCTTAAATATGGGTGCTGTGGCATAAAATGCGCAGTTTGTGGTTTTTAGGTTGCAGTAGAGCAGAAGGATGAGGTTTCAATTATTTGAGTAATTTAGACTGAAATGTATGTCGTTTTGGCAGGATATGTTGAGGTTTTGTCATGAAGAACTTTGTAGGGTAGCCAGCCACGTGTAACTGTGCTCAAGAAAATAAGCTTGAAGCATGACTGGATAGGATAATGCTGGGGAACCAGTAGACAAGTAGTGGTTTCCATATCTTATCAACTTGATGCTTTCTCTATTCAGCTGAGTCGTTCTGTGTACAGGTGATCCCAAATGAGCTACTGCCAGTGAGTCATGAATGGGAGCTCAGGCGTCTTCTAAAGCACAGCTAGTTACAATTTAGCTGGCGAAAGACACTTCCATTTTAGAACCCGTCATATCTTGGTACCATCATAGTGGGAGGGGAGATGTGAGTCCTAGAAAAGTCACTTTCGAATCTGTTTGAATCGAATAGCCCAGAATATCCTTTATAATGCTGGGTACATTCTTTCAGAAATCTTCCCCATTTAGGAAACCACCACCAAATATGCATTCTATCCCTGCCCATTCTGCATCCTGTGCAACAGTTGCGATTTGAAGAGGGATACACACAGTGTGGTTTGATCAGACACATCTACTTTGAGGGTGTTTGTAGAAAGAGATTTCTCCACAAAGAAAAATGTTAATTATCTCCAGATAACAATAGGCCAAAAATATATTAATGCACATTTCCCTAGCCTTGCTCCTGCCGACAATGAGCATGCATAGATTTAGGGTAAGCAAGCATATGCAGAGAAATCTGTTATATTTACAGACTTCCATCTGAGAGCTATGAGAAATAAAAGCTATAAAAGGACACAAATTGAAGGCATAAACCTACACCTCTTTTAGTTGTCATTGCTCATAATCGTGCCCTGGGTGACTACAGTGGTTCATCTAGATCACTGTTGATGTGATTTAGGATGGACAGATTCTGATGTACTGGCATTTGACTCATTGACTCATTGATGGGACTTCATGTTCCAGGTGGTATGGAAACTGAGTTTGGTGTTTCTATTTTCATAACCAGCACCAGATAAAGGCCAATGCTGCCCCTCACCCCCCCCCCCCGAACACACACAAAGCATTATTGCAGGATTAGCAGATCTGAAAAAGGATCCATGTATCCCTATTTTTTTAAGAGATATTTTCTGATCTCAAAAGAAAATTACAGTACAACTTTTTGAATGGTCTAAGACAGTGACCAGTGAACATTGTCGACCCAGAGGCTTTCACAGGGCCTGACCTGGGCGATTTACAGCTAGGTCACAAAGTCACAGGGCTTACTCAGGACATGGCTTAAGGTCAGGCGTTGGGCCCAGAGACAGCTGCACACTGTCAATGGCTGTGCACAGGATCATCCAGTTTCTTAATGTGATGTGTTCATTATATAGTTTCTTTATGTGTTGAGTTTTGTTGATCTGAAAGAAACACATAGTGATAGATTCCTTACCTTAGAATATCCCCAGGCGTCAGACTGGATCCGGAAAGTTTTCGTCAGCAGTACCCCTGCGCGTCGGTAGGGACGTTGTGCGGCTCCGCGTCCGTCGTTGGCGTCGTGGTCGCCGAGATGACGTCGCGGGCGCTACTTGGACGCCGCCCACGCGCGCTGACGTCAGTTCTTTCTTTTTCCGGAGAGAGCGGTACCCCTAGTCTTTTTTGACTAAGTTCCTTGAGATCTTTTTCTCACCTTTTTCGAGTCGATATCGACTCCTGGTGCAGTTAGGGATGCCCGGTTTTAAATCCTGTGAGGACTGTCATCGGATGATGTCGGTGACGGACCCGCACCGCGTGTGTCTCTTCTGCCTGGGGCGCGACCACGACCCCAAGTCGTGCCCCGACTGCTGGTCCATGGCTCCGAAGTCTTTGCGGGAGCGGTCCCGAAAGCTGCTTGAAGCCCGGCAGTCGGCTCCGCACCGCGGCAGGTCCCGGTCCAGTTGGGAGGTCGAGGGACCATGCGCGGAGTCACCATCGGCGATCGTCGGGATCGAAGTCTTCGCACTCGGGGTCAGGTAAGGCGAAGCACAAGAAGTCGAAGAAATGTCATCGTTCTCCGACTTCCCCTCGCCGGTCGCGCGACGCGGCTGAGGGTACGGGTGGTGCCACCCCGCAGCTCCGGCGGAGTCCATGAAGTCGCCGCCCGACTATCCGCCCTTCCCGGGGTCGTCGGCGACTCCGGCCTAGATACAGGACTTCCGGTCGGCCATGGCTCGCCTCTTTGGGCCGTCGGGTCCCGCCGGTGCGCCTTCGGGCCCCGCGGTCCCGCATGGGTGTCCTCGCGTTTCATCGCCGGCGGCTCCGGCCCCGGCGTCGCTGTCGGCTCCGGCGCCGCAGGACACCCTTGGATCCAGGCCTGGATCCCGGTCGACGCCGGTTGACCTCGTTACGCCTCCACCGACGTCGACCCCACCGGCACCGATCCTGATGCCGCCCGCTCCTCGGGACGACGTCGACCTCAGATTCAGCCCCGAAGTGGACGCGGCGTCGGTCCGGCGTCGGTCGATGCCGTTCTCGACACCGTTTGGGGATTTCTATCCCCATGTCCCTGCTCCTTATTTTCGGCCTGTTGAACAGTCTGAGGAGCAAGGGGAGGACTGGGAGGGGTCAGACGACCCTCTCGCTGCAGCCTGCGAGTCTGAACAGGACTGGGCTGAGGAATTGGGGGACGCCAGTGGTCTAGATACCTCACCAGACCTTGGCATGCTGTCTCCTCCTACCGTGGCTACGGAGGAGGGAGCCAGTTACGCAGTGGTGTTGCGTAGGGCGGCGGAGGCCCTACACCTCCAGCTCCCTACTGTGGCCGTCAGGACTAACCTGACAGAGGTGCTTCAGCCAGCAGCTACTTCTGCGGAGCCGTTGCTGCCTTTTAATGAAGCCCTTTCGGACGTTCTTTTGGGCACTTGGTCCAGGCCCACCACAGGGGCTCCTATGGATAGGAACGTGGCCTGACGCCATCGCCCGGCTCCGGGTGACCCCATTTTCTTCTGCTAACATCCCACCCCGAGAGCTTGGTTGTCCAAGCCTCTGCTTCCCCAACCGCCTTCCCTTCCGCCCCACCGGATAGGGAATCCAAGAAGCTGGATCAGTTTGGGAAGAAGATTTTCTCTTCCACCAGCTCTGCGCTGCGGTCCGTGAACACCGCATGCCTCTTGGGCCGTTATTCCCACTGCCTGTGGGATACGGTGGCGAACGTGCTGTCTCAGTGTCCGGAGGAGGCCCGGCCTGCTCTCGCCCAGGCTGTTGCAGAGGGGAGAGACGCAGCCAAGTTCATGATCCGTTGTGGTCTAGACACCGCCGACTCACTGCCGACTCAGATCCATTGCAACGATGGTGGCGGTTCGCCGCCACGCCTGGTTGAGAACCACTGGATTTTCAGGGGATGTCCAAAACACCCTTATGGACATGCCCTTTGATGGCCGTCGCCTCTTCGGCGACAAAGCGCACAACGCGTTGGAGCGGTTTGAGGACTCACGGGCTACGGCCAAGTCCTTGGGACTCTCGGCAGTCCGCCCTCCTCCGCCTTCCGCTTTTCGCTCCTTTCGTGGCACAGGAAGGGGCGCCCCGCAGCGTTTGCAACAGAGCCACAGGCCGGCACAACAGTCATCCCAGCGTGGCCGCGGTTTCCGCCGTGGCGGACAAAGGGGCCAGCGGGCGGGTCAGACCACCACCACCACCCCCGCCACCTCTGCCTCCAAACCTTCCTAGTCCGAACTTTCAGGCCCATCACACACCAGTGGGCGGCAGGCTCCGCCATCACCTCCCTTGCTCACTGTGCCACTGGATTCAAGCTAGCCTGGCTGAAGAAGGGTGACATACCCTGAAACCGGTCCCAGGATGCTTGTTTCCGGTCCAGGGAGGACCTGGCCTGGCAGTTCGGTCTGGACTGTTCCCATGGGGCACAGGGTCAAGACTGATTTGCATTTGGCTGGGTCCAAACTGGGGGGGCGTAGTGGGCAAAAGAACGATGGATTTAACCCAGATCTTTTGACTGGGGGAGAATGTTTGCATTGTCAGCATTCCGTCCATCATTTGTTTGCTATAACACTTTTCGCCCTAAGTGGGATGGGTATGCCCAGACGTGGGTCCCTTGCTCACTGTGCCACTGGATTCAAGCTAGCCTGGCTGAAGAAGGGTGACATACCCTGAAACCGGTCCCAGGATGCTTGTTTCCGGTCCAGGGAGGACCTGGCCTGGCAGTTCGGTCTGGACTGTTCCCATGGGGCACAGGGTCAAGACTGATTTGCATATGGCTGGGTCCAAACTGGGGTGGCGTAGTGGGCAAAAGAACGATGGATTTAACCCAGATCTTTTGACTGGGGGAGAATGTTTGCATTGTCAGCATTCCGTCCATCATTTGTTTGCTGTATCACCTCCCCCACTGGCGCACCATCACTTCGGATAGGTGGGTTTTAGAGATAGTCCAAAGGGGCTACTCCCTCCCCTTCGAGACTACCCCCCCAGCTATGCCACCTCAATACCACCGCATGTCGGGGGATCACTTGGTGCTTCTTCAGCAGGAAGTTGCGGCCCTCTTGGCCAAGGGGGCCATCGAGCGCGTTCCGACGCACGAAGTAGGTCGTGGTTGCTATTCCCACTACTTTGTGGTGCCCAAGAAGGACAAAGGCCTGCGTCCTATCTTGGACCTCCGCAATGTCAATCGCTTCCTCCGCAAAGAGAAGTTCAAGATGCTCACTCTAGCTCAGGTCTTGTCTGCTCTCGACCCACAAGACTGGATGGTGGCGCTGGACTTGCAGGACGCCTATTTCCACATCCCCGTACTGCCAGCCCACAGGCGTTCCCTACGGTTCATGGTAGGCCACGAGCACTTTCAGTTTACCGTGCTCCCCTTTGGCCTCACCAGCGCCCCTCGGGTGTTCACCAAGGTGATGGCGGTGGTCGCAGCTCATCTGCGCAGATCAGGGGTCTCAGTCTTCCCCTATCTCGACGACTGGTTGTTGAAGGCGGGCTCGCCCCAGACAGTCGTCTCCCACCTCCAGACTACGGCCGACCTCCTGCACTTGCTGGGGTTCTCCATCAATGTGCCGAAGTCGCACCTGATTCCCTCCCAGAAGCTCCTTTTTATCGGAGCGGTTCTGGACACGGCGCAGTTTCGGGTCTATCCTCCCGAACAGCGAGTCCGGGACATTCGGGCTCTGATTCCCATCTTTCAGCCCATGTCCCTGGTTTCGGTCAGAGTGACTCTGAGGCTGCTAGGCCTCCTGCATCCTGCTGGTCAATCATGCCAGGTGGCGTATGCGGGCTCTGCAGTGGGACCTGAAGTTCCAGTGGGCGCAGCATCAGGGAAACCTGTCCGATCACGTCCAGATCTCGGAGGGCACTGCACACCAATTGCAGTGGTGGCTCACGAACCGGCATTGGGTCGACGGCAGATCCCTCTCCCTTCCCCAACCAGAGTTCACAGTGGTGACGGATGCGTCCCTCCTGGGATGGGGAGGCCACATGGGAGAGGCGGAGATCAGAGGCCTCTGGTCTCCGGCGGAGTCCTGGCTCCATATCAACCTTTGGAGCTGCGGGCGATCAGGCTTGCACTGAAAGCATTCCTTCCCTCTGTCAAGGGGAGAGTAGTGCAGGTGTTCACAGACAACACCACCGCCATGTGGTACTGCAACAAACAAGGCGGGGTGGGGTCGTGGACCCTCTGTCAAGAGGCTCTGCGTCTCTGGACATGGCTGGAACATCAGGGCATGTCTCTGGTGGTTCAACACCTGGCAGGTTCTCTGAACGCCAGGGCGGACGAACTCAGCCGCAGGTGCATGCTCGATCACGAATGGCGTCTTCACTCGGAGGTGGTGCAAGGTCTCTTTCAGCAGTGGGGAGGGCCTTGGTTAGATCTATTCGCCACCGAAGAGAACGCGCAATGTCATCAGTTCTGCGCGTTGGAATTTCCAAGGCGGCACTCGCTCGGCGACGCTTTTTGTCGCGAGTGGAGTTGCGGTCTGTTGTACGCCTTTCCGCCTATACCACTTCTGCCCAGAATGCTGAAGAAGATCAGGCACGACCGGGTCCAAGTCATTCTTGTGGCTCCGGACTGGGCTCGAAGAGTATGGTATCCCGAGCTACTCAGTATGAGCATCGATCCCCCGATCCGACTGCCTCTTCGGGAGGATCTTCTGTCGCAGCAGCAGGGGACGGGCCTCCACCTCTTTGCGTGGAGATTAAGTGGCGGCAGTTGATTCCCTTCGACTTGCCTCCTGAAGTTTGTGACGTTATTCTGGCAGCCAGGCGTCCCTCTACTAAAGTGGTATACGCCTGCAGGTGGAACAAATTTGTGGCATGGTGCACAGCAAAGGCTGTGGATCCCCTTTCTGCCCCTCTTTCTGAGGTTCTACTGTTCCTTCTTTCTTTGGCCCGGCAGGGCTCTGATCTGGGCACTATCAAGGGCTACCTTTCTGCTATTTCGGCCTTTCTCAGGCTCCCTGATCAGCCCTCTCTTTTCAAGTCCCCTGTTGTAAATAGGTTTCTTAAAGGCATTACTCACCTTTTTCCTCCTATTCCTTTCGTGATGCCTCAGTGGGACTTGAATCTGGTTCTGACGTACTTGATGTGCGCTCCCTTTGAGCCACTTCACAACTGTCCTCTTTGTCTTTTGTCGTTAAAGACTGCTTTCCTGGTGGCCATCACTTCCGCCAGGCGGGTGAGTGAGCTCCAGGCTCTTTCCTGTAAGCCTCCTTTCCTTTCAGTCCATCCGGACAAGGTTGTGCTCAGGCCCCGTCCTTCCTTTTTGCCAAAAGTGGTTACGGCCTTTCACATTGGGCAGACTATTACCTTGCCCACCTTTTTTCCGCCTCCGCATCCTTCCAGAGAGGAAGAGCGGCTCCACCGTCTGGACCCAAAACGTGCGCTTTCTTTTTATCTTAACCGCACACAGCAGTTCCGGGTGGATGACCAGCTTTTTGTTGGCTACGTTGGCACCAAGAAAGGTCGGGCGGTCCACAAGAGAACCATCTCCCGCTGGGTTGTCTTGTGTATCAAAGCCTGTTACTCTTTGGCTAAAAAAGAACCTCCGGTGGGGCTGCGTGCTCATTCCACCAGAGCTACTGCAGCCACTACTGCATTGGGACGTGGTGTCCCCCTGCAAGACATATGTCAGGCAGCCACGTGGGCCTCGCTGCACACGTTTACCAAACATTACTGTCTGGACAGCCAAGTCCGGAGAGACGGCTTCTTTGGCCGTTCTGTTCTCCGTGACTTTCTGGTGTGATCTTTGTTCGCAGACCGAGCACCGGGGTTGGTATTGCTGGGGTATCTATTCTAAGGTAAGGAATCTATCACTATGTGTTTCTTTCAGATGCACAAATTACTTACCTTCGGTAATGATATATCTGTAAGAAACATTAGTAGTGATAGATTCCTTACCGCCCCACCCATCCTCCCCGTTCTGCGAACTGATTTCTAGGGTTAAGGTCATCCCTTTCAGGGCCCTAGTTTCAATGCACCAGTGGTCAGTATCTTGCATGGCTCTGCGTTCCTGGCACGGAAAGTCGTGTACAGAACTGACGTCAGCGCGCGTGGGCGGCGTCCAAGTAGCGCCCGCGACGTCATCTCAGCGACCACGACGCCAACGACGGACGCGGAGCCGCATGACACCCCTACCGACGCGCAGGCGTACTGCTGACGAAAACTTTCCGGATCCAGTCTGACGCCTGGGGATATTCTAAGGTAAGGAATCTATCACTACTAATGTTTCTTACAGATATATCGTTACCGAAGGTAAGTAACTTGTGCTTCAGGATGGGAATTCTGCACTGTGATACCACAATTTTAAAGTGTGAAAACCAGAAACGAATAGGTGGCAATGCATGGATCATTCTTATTCATTTGTGCTTACCTAAAAATGTGCCATAAGCTAAGGCAGGCTGGAGCTGGTTCTCTTGAGTCACTGTTATGGTCAGATATCAGCTTTAGTTATCTCGGCGGGTCATATAGTCGGTTCTTCCATGAATGCATACAGCTACTATCAGCAAGCGATCTCTGGAATCTCAACCCAAGCAACACAGCTTTTAAAACAAGTATCAAGAAGCGCATCCGAATGTGTTCCTATCTTTCTGACAAAGCGATCCTCGCCAAACGCAAGCACGCATTGGCAGTAATCAACTCTTACCAGCTAGCCTCCCTTCCATCGTATCTGTCCTGCACATACCCCCTCTATCTAAAATCACGGCTTATGGCACTTAGACTGGGGGATTGGCGCTTTCTGAAACATCTACCCCTTTGGCGTCGCCCATCAGATGAGCTTCTGTGCAGGGGCTGTGGGGAATCGGTGGAGTCCTTGGAGCATGTCGTATGCCTCTGTCCAGCATTGCTGTCCTTGCGCAGATCAAAATTGAGGCCAGAGTGGAACAGATTGGGAGTCCGGTCCTGCAGGCAGGGAATCATCGCGGCATTGAATCCGGAGAACACAGCTTTAAACATCAGCTTCACACTCTTTATCCACCTTGCATACCGCAAGCTTAATCAGTAAATCATAGGCCCCGTGCTAAAACCAGGTAACAAGCGCAGGTGGCTACAATAAAGGTACACTCTCGAAGCTGCTCCCTGGCAAATCCAGTGTTTTCAGCCCCAGCACCACAACACGGAACTCGAACTTAATTGGCTCGCCACTGACTATCGATTGTTGTCACTTTGTTCCCCACATTAATTTTGGGATGCTCTTTTATAAGTTGGTGTTTTATCTGCTGCTTTTAGAAACAACTTCCAATTTATTTACTAACTGTATTCATCGATATTACGCTGCTATGTGGTTTCACTTAAGTGAAGGTTACCCTGTCTTAGAAGAAATCTCACACTAATCATTTTATTGTTTTACTTTCACCTGAGACCGATGGGTGGAGCTCAGTGAAAAATATTTTCTAATGTCTTTTAAGCTCGATTTTTATATGTGTATTGTAATGATTTAATTAATCAAACAATAAAATGTATTTATTCATTGATAAAAGCTTTGGGCAGCATTCTGGCCCTTGGTTGTCTTGCTTATGTACACATTTACAAATAGCCTTGGATCAGCTGAGTGCAAACTGTCGGAAAATGTCCCTTTTTTGGCACAAGATCCCAAGCGCCTTCAAATACATTTTTGCTTTATTGTGTCTCTTTCATGAAAGTAGCCAGCTCAGTTTCCTAGACAAAGCTAGGTAAGGTTCTCATGTCTTGGGCATGTTTATGCCAGTGAACATCTTAAATGCATTTTTCCTCAACTGTATCAAGCTATGTTAAAGAGTTTGTGCATGGAGACTTCGGAAGAACAAACCCAAATTTGGGATCCTTAATGAAGACAACTGCTGATATTCTCCAGCTTGACGTGGAGGTGAGTGGTTTAAAATACCAGCCTTTTCTTGTAGTGATTGAAGGTAGTTTGCTCTCACACTTAATGCTGCAGATGTACTTGTAATCCGTGCCCACATTGCTTAAAACAGGTTGCATCAATGCATTTTACAGTTATAATGTTAAAGATAACACTGTTCTCTGTGAGGGAATCTTCACTATTAGTCATAAGCACTACATCGTCTTGCCCACAAGTGAGACCCTGGGGCACCTTGCCCGAGAAAATATAAAATGCGCCTTTCTTTTGGAGAGATTTGTTTTATTTTTCAAAAAACAAAGTATTTCTGACAGCTTATAAAAGACTATATTGGAACATTTTTGTCTATTTTCTTTTAGTAAAAAAAAATCTAATTTTAAATGCAGAAAAAATGCCACTACAAATAATAGAGCGACAAGAAAACTCTTTCACAAACGTTTTAAAGGAAGAGAGAGGAAATAGGGACAATGTAGCATAGAAGGCATAAGCCAGAAAGGCTGGGAAAACCTCAGCCACGTCTTTAACGAACAACATACTACCAGTATTCCATCATACCCCGTAGGTGGCATTTGCATTAGCTCTGTCTTTTCCAGCGCATTAAGCTTGATCATTATTAGCTTTTTTTTCGTCTTGTAAATCTTTCCAAACCTTTCAAAAACACCTTTACTTAACATTGTTTTTAGATACAAAGAGTTCATTTTTCCTGTTTTGTGACAGGAAAAATATTTGTTATTCATGAAAGCCTTCCTTTTTTGTCAAATGTCCTACTTGTGGAAGAACGAAAGCCTAAACGGACCCTCTAGCTGTCTGTATAGTTTTCCTTCAAATTGTCCAAACTCCTGCCAGCTTTGTCAAAAAAGGCCCAAAAGGACTTTTAAGGGCAGAGAGACAATCCGGTTGCATGATCTGCTCGAGTACCAGCACAGGCTTGGAGAAGCAGCAACCAGAAGATTTAGAGGGACATGAGAGTGTGCTCCCTATACTACAACTCCTGCCACCTTTTCCAAGGACCCCTCGTGAGGGAGAACAAGAGGGAGATCTCAAAACCCCCTTCCCCATTGCGATTTATGACATAGAAAGTAGGAATAATGGCAATACTATTGATGTCTAGGGCTGAATCATTATTTAACTAGATGCATATCTTGAAATCTGGGAAGCCAACATCAAAGACAGCATTGACATCCAGGAGGAGGTCAACTTAGAGGTAGTCATCACTTAGCAGGTCCTTCCATCTGCCTGCAGAATGGGTCTGCACCTGCAGTGCTACCTCAACCTATCTTGCCTCAACATTTGCTTCCTTTCCTGTCACCCTTTCCGCCTCTGTCTGCATGTGCTGACGTCCCTTTATCTCCTATCAGATGCTCTAGCTTGTCTCGAGTGTGATACGGAACTCAAAGGAGACGTTGTGGGAGTTCTCACCACTGGAGATACCACCAATTTAAGAGCCTGAAGAAGACACTCTTTTCATTGGCATTCAAGATTGTGCCGTTCAAGGTCTACTCATTGATAAAGAGCAAAACATATTCTAGTTCTGGTCGCTCTAGATCTCATTATACATATTCTTCTCATTCTTCACAGTTTCTAACTTTGATTCACCTCCAGTAAGGGTTTTCCTTATAAATGACAGCACAGCTTTCAACACAATTTTTGTGAGGGATGCTAAAACACTAAGCATACTTAAAACATACCAGTCAATGAGTGCAGGAACCTTTGAAACCTTTCAACTCTGTTCCTCTTCATGACCTTTACTCCCTTTGGTGCCGGTTCCAGGTCTGTTAGAACTTTCTATGGCACTGCTCCAGCTGTTACCGAAATAATCTAGACCTCTTCAACACGATCCCTCATTCCTATTGGCAGATTCTGTGATTGTTTCTCCTGCGAGGTCATATCAACCCCCGTCACCCCCTTCTCCATCCTGAATAGTACCCCATGAGACGGAGAGTAAACAAATAGACGCACTGGGGATGAAGGCCTGTGGAATGTCTGCAACTGGCACGAACATGGAGAGTGATATTGCCTAACTCTGGCATTATTACAGATGGAGACAGGGCTATCTTTAGAAATACACAGATGACCTTGTTAGCAAAGAGCCGCTGATTAGTCTTCCTAGCACTGCTCTTAGGTAGATGGTAGTAGTGAGCGGTGGGACTCCAGTTTCTGTTGTTGAATGTAAGGTCCCTGATTACTGCTTCAAGAAAGCTGACGAAAGCATGATGCAGAGATCTCTCACTCCATTGTCCCAGTGTTTTGGTTTTTCCTGCTTGGAGCCAGCCCGAATGCTACCTGCTGTGAGAGGCGTCACCTTGCACAATGGCTGTGTCTGAGAAAATGACATTTGAAAGAGAACCACTCAAAACCAGTTCTCAAGGAGATCCACATCAGCTTTATGAAAAATGTGAACAAAAGTTGGAGCCAAACAACCACACTTTTTCCCAATTCCAAGCATGACCAGGACTGCTGTTTGCATGACAGCCAGTCTCCCTGTAAGCTGAGAGCGGGAAAGAGGGTGCCTGGAGTAGAAGCCCATACTGTTCCTGGTGTGAGGGACACCAAGGGAAAGCCGACTGTATCTTTGAGGTAGTGGGGGACAAGAGTTCAGAATTCAAAAGTCAGTCACAGACGAAACAATGTATTGTCCAACCCAGTTGTTATGATTATGCTGTGAAAGGGTCCCTGGTCTTTCTGAACAGTTCTTGTGTGAACTGCACCAAGGCTTTGCAAGTAAGAGCACCAAAGTATCATCTGGCAGCCTGCCCTGGTCTAAGAACAGGTACTGCTGCTGCAGACGCCAGCGAAGAAGAGGCACATCTCAGCTGAAGTGGAGCTTGATCGTCCCTGAAGGCCACAACTGTTGAAGACACCACTGACGAAGCCTGAGTACCGGCCTACATTCAGCTCGGTGGGCCGCAACTACTAAAGACATTGCATCGCTGTGCTGTCTATACCACACTGATTCTCTCCAGCAATTCCTGTTCCAAAGGGACAGGCCCCAACAGTGAGCAGTGAGAAGTTGCCACTGTAAAGAGCGGCTAGGTGCCTGCACCTGTCTCCCCATTAGATCTTCAACAACCTTCGAGCTGGTAAAGCGAGACTTATCCTACAAGGACTTAAGACTTTTGCCTGATTGATCTTGTAGGTTGAGAACGGTTGAACTGAGTTGCACATCTAACTAGTAAGGTAAATAGAAGTGATGTGTATCTCTGCCTAATTAATGCCTATGATCACATCATCCTGGGGACAGTAGACATTAAACATCTCCTAGAACAAGGAGAGGGTACCGAGAATGAATGTAGCTCCTTATTGAAGGTGGTAACTGAGATTACAACTCTGTAATTGCAATTACTATTGAATTGTGTAGGGTTTCGTTTTGTTGTATTTCCTTAATAAAATCATAAACACTGGGTTGGACAATGCATTTAGCTTTCACATCCAACCACACTGTCATGTTCTTAAGTATGGGAGCCCAAGTGGTGGCCATACCCAGCACATTTCAGGAACGTAAATTATTTTCTACACTTTGTTGAAGCTCAGCACCTGATGATACAGAAATAGTTAAATGTAGCCTCATGGGGGCTTTGTGTGTAAGAAAAAGTCAGCAGAGAACACCCTTGCCCTGCAGGGATTTTCATTCAATAGTCAAAACTCCACCACCACCAATAAGGACCAACATTCCTAAAGGCAAGTACCAAGAGTACGACAAGAAGGAAGACCTACCAAAAATCTGGAGACATTTCTCCAGGTGGACAAATCCGGAACGGTGAACACATTTCCTTTATAAAATGTTTACACAGGCCTGTTTTTTTCTGATCACATAGGTAATGTTTCTCTTATTCAGCTTTTTAACTTGTTGGGGCTGGAGAATGAGTATTTTATGTCCATATTTCCTTTGTCTTTTCCTTAGGGTTTCCATTTTGGTCCACCTTTCCTCTTCCTTGTTCAACATAGTCTTCCCCTTCATTTACCTGCTTTTTATGTTTTTTTTAAATTTTCCAGTTCAAGCATAAGTCTTTCATTTTCTTTTTTGCTAACCCATTGCCCCAAATTCTCTCTCTACCCTGTAAAGCCCTGTCACCATCAACCTTCTCTTGTCATCTCATACCACATTTTCTGTATTTTTACTGCTACTTTATCTTCTTGCTTATTTTTCTGTGGTGCTGAAATGCCCTGTCCGTTGGCCAGCCCATCCCTCAATACTCCTTACTTGTTTTCCTCATGTTTTCCTGTGGTGTACCTGGTGTACCTGTTGTACTGGACCACAATTTAAATGGTCGTACAAAAGTAAGCATTCATGGGATGTTAGCAATTATATCTACCCCACACAATAACGTATCTCTGAAGAGCTGTACCAGCCCAGCCGCTAACATTTTCATAATCCCTTAAATATTTGATCGATCGATGCTGGAGTGTGGACAGACACTCCTGTGCACCCATAAGAGGACATGGGTCGAAGTCCAGGAATGTGCCCATGGTTGCTCCTGAAAGGAGTTTGTGAGCCCTAGTTAGTATCTCCCGTAAATACATCCACAACTGCCCAACATATCTGAGTGCTGTTACGTTCCTGTTGTCTCCCAATTAATACTCCACAGGAGAGTAGATCTGTAAGTTTATTCCTCTCTTAAGCCTCTCCAGAAGCATAGCACACTTCCGCCGTTGCTGTCGTCAACCGTCTTCTGTCATGACATTTTCAGCACAGAATGTTAGAACAGAATACACATAATAGAACACACAGATGTATACAATTCCAACACTCATGAACATAACACATCTTCCCCCTTTAATCATAAAAAAATTGTACAACGGTAAACGAAAGAATAAAATTTAAATTGAAAAAAGTAAGCTAACTATCAAATGAGATAATAAATTCAATAAAATTAGCATACAGAATCACATTCAAAAACATATAAATCGCAAGTTTCTAAATATAACTAAACTATAATAGAGCTAAATTATACTCTAAAATATGTTATATTAACAACCCTTCTACAATGTCGCAAATAGGTTTTTCCTGGGGTGACCACATTTTTTGGAAATACTTAAAACCTAGGTATCTTCCTTCTCCGATCCGGAGTGGTTATCATCTTGATAAAATTCATCTACCAAGCATTTGACTGACTTCAATTTGTGACACCCTCTAGCAACATGACCTTTCACACCACATTTTGAACACTTTTGGGGCAGGGTTGGGCACTTCTTATCATGATCTAAATGATTTGATTTACCACTGTGATAACATCTCTCTTTCAGGTCATACATCTTCCCTCTATTACTGTATTGGGTTGCTTTAAATTCTTTCTTTTTGTTATCTTCATGACTAGCCTTAATTATTTCTTGTTTCTTTGAAACTACTTGTACTACACTTCCTGCATCTTCCTCTTGAGTGTCAGTCAACAGTGCTTTCACACACCAGGAAGTAAGCTCAGCTTCACTGACTATGGACATTACTTTCTTTTAACGTTGAGTCCCCATGGATCCATAGCCTGTCTTGTATACTAGTATTGTTGCAGTGCATAATAATCTGATTTCTAATCCATTCATCATGTAAATTACCAAACCTGCATGTTATAGCACATTCCCTTAAAGCAGCCACATAATCAATTTTTCCTTACTGTAAGGAAATGCCTCCTTTTGTATGGTCACCCCCAGGTTTTTGGACTGATGCTGCTGATTTTTGGACTCTGAGAGTGCACTGAGGCCTGATTACCAGACCTCTTTGCCAGTGCCCTGACCCTAAAACGGGTATGTCTAATGGGTTCATACCAGATTAACATAGGCTAATTCACATATAAGTCCCTAGTATATGGTACCCAGGGCATTTACGTTCGAGGGCCACTCCAGGGATTGCAGCACTGGTTGTGTCATCCTGGATGTAACCCAGGTAAAACATATCTCCCAGTCTGCCATTGCAGACTGGAAGAGCAGTTTTAAAGTTCTAGCCCAACTTTCCCATTTTGCAGTGGCAAAGCAAAGCCTCCCTCTGCAATATGTGTAAGTCACCACTAAGACAAGCCTACCAAGCCCAAGACAGGGTGCAGCATATTTCATGGGCGGAGCATGTAGTTTACATGTTCTGGCAGTAAAAACGTGAAACTCATTTTTACTGTGGAAAGACTTGGTCGCCCCATTTGCGAGTACAGTGTTACACTCTGACACCTCAGCTGTCCTAACTCTGGAACGGTGAGACCAAAGTTGATCCTCCAAGATATCAAACAATTCATTACATTAAGCTGAAATTAATGTAACATGTACTGTGTGCAACTCTTGCCACTTTGTGGCCTTTAACTCTCCTGTGCTCCTGCACCGAGTTTGTCCCTGAGACAGCTTTCTGCCTTCCCAGGGAGACGTGCCAACAACTCCCAGGAAAGGAGACAATAGAAGCCTGCGCGGGAGGGAGGTGTTACCTTTCTCTGGCAGGAAGTCATGCGGGTGATGGCGAGCTTCAAAGATGAAGCCGCCTTTAAAGAGCAAATGGGGAACACATGGGAGAGGGGCTACCATATTGTTGAGGTAGACAGGCTGGCACTCGAGAAGGCGAGGGGAAACCAGTTGTCAAACCAGTTTTCCAGGGGCGTGTAGCTCCTTTGGTAGCCACACCTCTTGGTTGGGCTAGGGAGCTCTCGATGCCGAGAGAGGGGCTCTGCCATATTGGAAATGGGCAGAATGGTGCCTCCTGGGATAGCCAGATGCCACACTTCCCAGGAAGTGGTCATCCGGAGGGAGGAAACCTAGTAGCCTAACGGCTACTGATCGTGTCTACCATGAGGCCTTTTCTGGGCATAAATAGGGCACCTCTTGCATCCAGAACTCAGATCTCATCTGGACTGGAAGAAGGACCGAAGAAGGACTGCCCTGCTACACCGTGGAACCGGCAAAAGGAGGCTGCACCAGCATGGACAGCATCTGCTGAACCTTGTGGCTAGCAAAGGAGAGGGACTGTGCCTGCTGTGCCCTGCTCATGAAGAAGTCTTCTCCTGAGCCCAGCCAAAGCAAGAGACTCCAAAGGCCAGTTGGCTGACCTCTTGTTCACAACACAGGACCACAACAGCTGAAGAAGCCTGCTGGGGTAAGTTGGTAGACCAAATCTTCAGCTGCTGCTTCTCGTCGCCGTGCAGCACCAGAGATTAGGACCCGAGTTTGCTGAACCCAGGAGAGTCGTTGGAGTGCAGCTTGGTCACCCAGGCGGTGAGTTATTATCCAAAGAAGGGTTCCACTGTGACCGCGATACCGGGAGACTGGTAGCCCAGTGGCCATTCGACTTCTGCCAGGACCAAGAGGACTTTGAGAGACATAGACTCCTGTGACCAGGACCATCTCACCAAGATCATAGACCGAGAAGTAGCTGCAGGAAGACCCTGTCGACCACATCGCATCTACAGTGCCCTTGAGCATCTTCTGCATCCTGTATCCCTTGCATCAGGACCACTCCTTAGAAGCCTACAGCAAAGGGATAAAAGTGCCTGGAACTCCCGTTTCGAGGTAACTCCCGCTTCGAGGTAACTACCGCTTCGAGGTAACTATTTATGTGGACCTTGCTGTTCCCCCTGACTGGGTCACTGCTGGAGTTGGTCACCTAAAGTAACTTTAAGTAACCGCATTGACACTTGCCCAATGTTTGTTCGTGGTTAAGTGAAAAAGTGCATATGTTCGAGGCATGTGAGCTGTAGATCACATGCTTTGCATACTCCTGCCATCTAGTGTTGGGTCCGGATGTTTGCAGTTTGTTTTTCTTCAAAGGCTTTCCAGTCACGAGGTAGGTGACTCCTCCTTTAGGTGATAGTGTGCATGGGCATCGACTCCATTGTTAGATTGTTTTTTTCCACCATCGGGTTCGGACGTGAATTGCTGCGGGTTCTCCTCGGTGCGCAATCCACTTACCCTCGACGGTATTGTTATTCAATCGCGTTTCCCATTCTTCGCGTATCGTATCAGTCAGAAAAAATCTCTTTCGATCGGAAACCTTGTGGAAGGCCATTGGGCCTAGCCACGTCGGGCAAGCTCGCAGTCGATGGAACGGACTCCATTTAAATTCTGTCCTCAGTGCCAAGCCAAGTACCCGCGCACCGACTCGCACGAAGTGTGCAACTTGTGTCTCTCCCCGGAGCACGATGAACAAGACTGCGACGCGTGCAGATCCTTCCGATCCAAAAAGACGCTCCGTGACTGTCATGCTCGACGTCACGAAATGCGACATCAGAACAGCAGCTCCATCCCGGATCTCTTCTGAGAAGATTCCAAACAAGACGTCGACAACGCGCAAGGAGCTGAGGAAGAGGACGAGCACATTTCCGTGTCAGAAGCCGAGTCAGACATGGACGAAGAAATTCCACAGGGTCAGCGTACTGTGAGTACCAGTACTCCCCTGCCCCAAACTCTACCTCTGCCCAAGAAAAAGTCTCCAGTCCCTCCTCTGCCTTCGGGCCTAAACAGGTTTCTAACACCCCGCCTTCAGACCCAGCACCGAAACAGACTTTAAAGCCTTCCGGCTTGGGACCGAGTCGGCCACATTCGGGCACCGAGCCGAAACAATCGGCACCGAAACCGAAGCACGTTTTGGTAACAATCCCTCCGCTACCGAAAGCGAAATCATCTTCAGATCCGAGCACTTCGACACCGAAAACATTGGCTCCGAAAATATTGGCACCGAAACAGAAAACCACTCCAACTCCGTCAAAAGAGCATCGTTTAGACGTCCTGCCTTCAACCATGGACCTGAAACAAAAGGAACTGGTTATCAATCCCAAAACTGGACATATTCATGCAAAATTGCCATTAAAACGCAAACCAGAAACAGAGGACACTTACCACATCCCTCTTAAGAGGAAACATGTTAGGACTAACCCCTCTCCTCCTCCTCTATCACCTTCTTCCCCACCTAACCCAAATTTGTAAATACCACCCACAAATTCACCACCACCACAATCACCTGACAACCAGGATGACGGGGATAGGGATGCGGTAGACGACAATTGTCCTGATCCATGGGACGGTTATAATACAGATCCTAACACAGATAATGATCCAGATTTATACCCTACAAAACCCTCTCCACCTATTGATAATGTAGGGTACATAGAGTTAATAAATAGGGCTGCTGAATATCATGGAGTTCAGCTTCATAAGGAGTCACTTGAGGAAGATTTTCTCTTTGAAACATTAAGTTCTTCCCAGAAATCCACTCATCCACTGCCTATGCTTAAGGGTGTGCTTAAGCATGCGGACGACATTTTTAAAGATCCCGTTCGCGCAAGAATCCTTACACCAAGGGTAGATAAAAAATATAAATGTGCACCAACAGACCCACTTTATATCAAGGGTCAATTACTGTTAGATTCCCTTGTGGTTTCTAATGCCCGTAAACGGGCAAACTCACAAACCCCGGGGGATGCCCCTCCTCCGGACAAGAAATCTAAATTAATAAATGCCTCAGGAAAAAGAGTGGCCGCACAGGCAGCCAATCACTGGCGTATTGCCAATACTCAGCCTCTCTTAGCCAGATACGACAGAGCGCACTATGATGAATTGGAACAATTACTCCAATTTTTACCTGACGAACACAAGGCTAAAGCACACGGCCTGATTCAAGAAGGGAAACTAATCTCAAACACTTCCATTAGATGCGCTTTAGATGCGGCTGACACAGCAGCTCGTGCAGTCAACACCAGTGTCTTGCTACGTAGGCACGCCTGGCTTAGAATTTCAGGGTTTAAACCCGAAGTCCAGGCTTCTATCTTAAGTCTACCTTTTGATAAAGAGCAACTCTTTGGTCCTGTGGTAGACATTTCATTAGAGAAGATGAAGAAGGACACAGACGTTGCGAAATCAATGGGTGCCCTGCAGTCCCCATCCAATCGGGGTTCTTTTCGTCGGTCTTTCTACAGAGGGGGCTCCAAAAGCATATCTATGGACTACACCTCAACATCATATAGAGGCAACAGTCAGTCACCCTCTTCAAGAGGTTACTTTCGAGGCGGATATAGAGGCAATAAAGGCAAGGGAAGAGGCAAAGGTTCCACACCCCGCACCTCCCCCTTAACAAACAAACAGTGACTTGCCTCCTCTTCCCCCCAATCATTCCACACCTGTCGGGGGACGTCTCTCTCAATTCCTTCCCGTCTGGCATACAATAACTTCAGGTAGATGGGTCCTAGGAATTATCCATTCTGGTTATTGCCTGGAGCTTACCAACAATCCCCCAAACATTCCTCCACGTTCACACAAAATGTCACCAGAGCATCTACACCTCCTCAAACAGGAGGTTCACTCTCTTCTGCAAAAGGGAGCTCTAGAGCCCGTACCTTTACAATATCAAGGATCCGGCGTGTACTCCCTATACTTTCTAATACCCAAAAAGGATGGCTCTCTCAGGCCTATACAGGACCTCAGAGAGTTAAATCAATACATTCACTCAGATCACTTTCACATGGTGACACTTCAACAAGTGCCCCCACTCCTACTGCAAGGCGACTTTCTATCTACTCTAGACTTAAAGGACGCATACTTCCATATCCCAATACATTCCGCTCATCGCAAATATCTCAGGTTTGTGGTAGCAGTAAAACACTACCAGTTCAAAGTGCTTCCATTCGGAGTCACCACTGCTCCCAGAGTATTCACCAAATGCCTGGCAGTAATCGCTGCGCACCTGCGAAGACAGCAGATTCATGTCTTCTCATACTTGGATGACTGGCTCATCAAAGCCAGTTCTTATTCAAAGTGTCTCCAACACACTCAAATAACACTACAATTACTGCACGATCTGGGATTTACAGTAAATGTGTTGAAGTCCCATCTCCAACCCTCCAACACACAAACATATTTAGGAGCCACTCTCAATACTCAAAAAGCTCTAGCCTGTCCCAATGCAGCCAGAATCTGCAATATTCAGGCTCTAATTTCACAGTTTCAGACCAACCTGTTATTACCAGCTCGAGTGTATATGCAACTACTGGGAATGATGGCATCTTGCATCATGATAGTTCCCCATGCAAGACTTCAAATGCGTCCCCTTCAGGAATGCTTAGCACGTCAGTGGAATCAGTCTCAGGGTCAATTGTCAGATCTAGTGTTGGTAGACGGCCGCACCCATCGCTCTCTGCAGTGGTGGAATCCACAAAACCTATCCAAAGGGCGGCCCTTTATCGACCCAGTTCCACAGACAGTGCTAACAGCAGACGCATCGCTCACTGGTTGGGGAGCTTATCTCCAGACTCACACCATTCAAGGGTTGTGGAGTCAAAAGCAACTTCATATAAATCATCTAGAGCTGCTAGCAGTATTTCTAGCGCTGAAAGCCTTCCAGACTCACCTTGCAGGCAAAACTGTCCTGATACGTGCCGACAACATGACAGCCATGTATTACATACAGAAATGGGGGGGGGGGGACACACTCCCTCCACCTGTCACGCCTTGCACAAGCATTTTGGAGGTGGGCCATACATCACAGAATTTATCTCCTGGCAGAACACCTCCCAGGAGTAAAGAATCAGATCGCATATCTTCTTAGCAGGGAGAGACAACAGATTCGGGAAGTGGGAACTTCACCCTCAATTTCTCCTCCCGTTCTTTCAAATATGGGGGTTTCCACAGATAGATCTGTTCGCAACACCCCAAAACGCAAAATGCCCAAACTTCGCCTCCAGGAATCCACACCCATTGTCCAAAGGCAATGCACTATGAATGAACTGGTCAGGGATATTTGCCTATGCTTTTCCGCCTCTCCCACTCATTCCACTAGTGGTTCGGAAGCTCAGACAAACATCCCTCACACTGATCCTAGGAGCTCCCACATGGACCCGTCAATTTGGTTCACTACCCTGCTGGAGCTCTCAGTAGTTCCTCATCAAAAACTACATCTCACACTCAGTCTCCTCACGCAGAGCCATGGAGAGATAAGACATCCAGATCCCAAAGATCTCAACCTAGCGATCTGGCGCCTGAAATCTTAGAGTTTGGCTATCTGAACCTTCCACCAGACTGTATGAATATCATTAAAGAGGCCAGAAGGCCTACTACAAGGACTTGCTACACAGTTAAATGGAAGCGGTTTGTTATATATTGTAATAAAAGCCATATCAATCCGCTAGATGCTTCCATTCAAAATATAATTTGTTACTTACTACACTGGCTGCAGTCAGGATTAACTTACACATTCATACGCTTACACCTCGCTGCAATAGCTGCATGCCTTCAAAACAGACAGCATCTGTCCCTTTTCAGAGTACCCGTTATCAAGGCTTTTATGGAAGGACAACAAGTCAGCAAGAAGTTCCCTTTGGACTTTATATAAGCATACCATCATAAACACATTCCACATATGCATACAGTCAACCCTTCACCAACATAAATAGCAGATACCAAAAAACCAATATACGATTACTCATTTATTAAATGTTATTCATGAATTAAAAAGTTTTATAACAATAAAAAATCCACAATAAATCACATGATTTTTCAACATATATAGTGAATCACAAATAAAAACAGGGAGAATACAAGAATTAAAAAGTGCAAAATTTGAAAGGCACAAACACTAAACCCAAAGAGTCATTCAAATTCTACAACAAGATATGTATTTCTATATATTGGTCAAACGAAAGCCCGTAGGGTTCAGTAATCATAAAATCCAGGAAGCGACGCGTTTCGGTGGTATTTAAAACGATCCAACCACCTTCTTCAGGCTTAATCATAAAATATCTCCCAACTCCTTCATATATTCATTTATGGTGATGCAATACATTCACCAAAGGAGCTGCTTCTCCGTGGTGGTTTAAACTTCGGGCGGAAACACTCTCAACCCTGCTCTAAAAATATATTATATATAGAAGGGAATAAGTCTCCTCCGAAATGCCGGTTTTGCTTTTTTAAGAAGTAGTCCACACCTTTTTCCGGACCAAATAGCCACTCTATTTTTGATAAAGGTCACCCTTTTCAGGACCTGTAGTACCACACAGGTATAGGTTGCTCCGTCATAAAATCAAAAGGTGGACCGATTTTCAATGGCGAAACCACAATCTTAATTGCACCAATCGTAACCGCCGTAAAACCATAAGCCGGGACTAAAAAGCCTCCTGTTGTGCTTCGTTTATGGAAGGACTCAAAAGAGTTATTCCACCAAGACCTCCACCTGCTCCAGTGTGGAATCTTCACATTGTCCTTACCAGACTAATGGGTCTACCGTTTGAGCCATTGCACAAATGTGAACTGCAATTTCTCACTTGGAAAGTTGCTTCCCTCATGGCTATTACATCACTGAGGAGAGTGGGTGAGCTTGAGGCACTAACCATAGAGGGACCATTTTGTCAAATTCACCAAAACAAAGTGGTCCTTCGCACTAATCCCAAATTCCTGCCCAAAGTGGTATCTGCCTTTCATATCAATCAATCTGTTGAGTTGCCTGTGTTCTTTCCTCAACCAGATTCAGTGGCAGACATTAGATGTTAAACGAGCATTATTGTACAACATAGAAAGAACAAAACCTTTTCGTAAAACTAAACAGCTCTTTGTGGCTTTTGCTCCACCACACAAAGGCAATCCTATTTCTAAATTGGGTATTGCTCGGTGGATAGTTAAATGTATTCGAACATGTTATGCAAAAACAAAGAGGACTTTACCATTTCCCCTAGAGCGCATTCCACCAGCAAACTAGGGGCTACTATGGCTTTCTTAGGAAACATCCCCATAGCTGACATCTGTAAAGCTGCAACATGGTCTACACCGCACACATTCACCAAGCACTATTGTGTAGATGTGCCAGCGAGACAACAAGCTAATGTAGGGCAGGCAGTACTTAGAACACTCTTTCAGACAACCGCAACAGCTACAGGTTAGCCACCGCTTTGGGAGAATACTGCTGTATAGTCTATGCAAAGCATGTGATATACAGCTCACATGCCTCAAACGGAAAATGTTACTTACCCAGTAAGCATCTGTTCTTGGCATGTAGAGCTGTAGATTCACATGCGCCCACCCGCCTCCCCGGGTACCTATACCTGTTGCAGTTCTCTCTTACTTTATATACATACGCATGGACATCTCTACTCTACTCTTACCCTCATCCCTTACCCTCATCCATTCTCACCCTCTGCGGGAAAACAATCTAACAATGGAGTCGATGCCCATGCGCACTATCAACAAAAGGAGGAGTCGCCTACCTTGTGACTGGAAAGACTTCTTCGGGGGGAAAAAAAACTGCAAACATCCTGACCCAACACTAGATGGCAGGAGTATGCAAAGCATGTGAATCTACAGCTCTACATGCCAAGAACAGATGCTTACTGGGTAAGTAACATTTTCCTTACTATACCTTGTAAATTCTATTTCTCTGGAACCCTCCTGTGGATCTTATTTGTTGTGGTATCTAAAAATACGGTCTATTTTTATAAATTGGTGTCGGATTTCTTGAGTGTCTCGTTCTTTTTGTTCAATTGTTTTGGTGCTGTTTAAATACTTTGTACCCTTTACACTTGTTCCTTTGTGTAAGCCTTGCTGCTCAAAGCCACATCTACTGAGGGTTGAGCTAGTGTTTGACAAACAAAACCTACTGGCCCTAAAGGGGTTGATAAATGTATTACATGGTGAGGTCGCACAACCACACCATATAATCACCCCATTTCCTCACACTTACTACCTTGTTTCCTGTGGAAACAATTGTAGCAATCAATATCAATACATACAGTTGCTGAGAAATACCCATCAAGGTCTTCTAAAGCTTGTGAGAAAATGTCCCCTTCATCACCTGACTTTGCTTTCTTTTCTATGCGATTTTAAACCTTTAATTCCCCTGGACCTATTCAGTGTATTAATATTTTCTTCTTCCTTTCTGGTGAGACCCTTTACTTTTAAATGTGGAGAGAAAATTAATGAAATACTTTTTACTCTCTTCCCATTT
Organism: Calotriton arnoldi; assembly: GCA_963921515.1. Classification (NCBI taxonomy): domain Eukaryota; kingdom Metazoa; phylum Chordata; class Amphibia; order Caudata; family Salamandridae; genus Calotriton; species Calotriton arnoldi. The sequence goes on along the minus strand of CAWUFW010005832.1, from coordinate 122,583 downwards.
CATGAAAGGCTCCACCTTAGTAACCATAAAAGGTTGGGGAGCAGGCAGATTAAATGGTAACATTAGAATAATACTAATATTAGAAAAAGGTAATGATAAAATGTCACACAAAACATATTGTGCTCCACATGCGTGATGATGGTGTAGGCAAGTTTTAGGAATCAAGCTGTGCTTCCTTTTACTAAATTATATTAGGTTAGTGTTTCAACTTTCCCCGTAGCACCACGCAATTAGGCTGCACTTCCTGGATCATAAGGTTTCCTTCCTTAATTTTTCAGGATGCACATGAATGCATTTCCGATTAGCTGAGAGCCACCATCAAAATATCACAAGTTGCACTGGACTTGATTTCTGTCCAAGTGCTGACAGCACGATGTTGCTCGAAGGAAAACGCCCCATGCCATATTCACACAAGCCATGATAGCAGGACTCCAAAAGTGAGCAATCCCACTTAAAAATGGTCACCAACTTTGACGTCTTACGTATGCAACAGTCAATCCTCCAATGTTCCACTACTTGGGTCGAATGTCTTACATAGACCAAAGCGAAATAGCCGCTGAAGAACATGCAGTAGCCAATCAGATGAGTATTTCTGCTCTCCGTGTAGCGAGTCACAGTCAATCCTAGTGGGGATGCTGACACTTATATAATGTGTCACACACCTTCCATGCTTTAAGATCTCACAGGACGCTTGCTAACAAACCACAGCAGAGCAAGCGACAGTACAATGTACGGAGTGGTAAGATGACACTAAACAAATGCATCAGTTACTGTTATTTACACGCAATTGGCAGCAATGAAAGACAAGTTTTAGATACCAGTGACCAGCGAAAGACGCTGTGACCATTTAAAGGTTTAAACATCCATATGCTCTTCCTGCGTGGGTCCGGTGCTTGAGAGGTTTACTCGTTGCAAAATCTATTATGTTCTTGTCGTCTCCCAATAAATACTTCACATGAGAGTAGATTTACAATTTTTTCTTCTCTCAATCCCCTCCAGTGGCGTACCACATTACCACTGGTGCCTTCGTCAACCGTGTTCTGTCATGACATTCGAAGCACAGAATGTCAGAACAGAATACACATAATAGAACATACAGGTGTATACAATTCCAACACTCATGAAAATAACAAGTGTTCCCAGAGTTTCTGACCTACAGTTCCAGAGTGGGAGGGCTGAGTAAACATTGGCAGGAGGTGCTGCTATCGGGTCTCCCTGAATGACCCTGTGACAGTGAGCTACTTGTGCTGCTGCTTGTCTGGGAGAGTTCTGTGGCTCAGCGGGATGGCCATGCCTCAACGGACTGTGAAGCATGGACCGGAAACTGTTCTGTCCGAGTCTTAATATTATGCTTACTGTGTGTATATATGTGTATATATATATATATATAGATAGATAGATAGATAGATAGATAGATAGATAGATAGATATATTTAAATGATAGAGGTTAATACTTATGATGTTTTTACTGTTGCCAGCAGAATGAGCTAGAGATACAATAGTCAGAGGTGGGGTAGCCCACATTACCTCTACGTCCCTTGTCATTACATTTGAGAATGCTGGAATGTAACACCACCCACCTTTCTGGGTTCTATAGTTAGGGCAGCATTCTCAGAAATCTCCTGTTCCTTTTTCCTGTCTCCAGGGAAGAAGATGCGGGACCTGTAGAGTAGACTACCTGAAAGGGCTTCCTCACTTTCTGGGCTTGCGGGGAACCTTTTCTTCTCATGGCAGTTTTTGAACTTACCACGCAGGGCACCGGTTTCAGTTCAAGTTGTTCGGAAGCTTCTTTTTTTCTGTCTGGCAACGCTGTGTACAGCGGAGATGGATCGGTGCACGCTTAGCAGTTGAGGATACTGCGCATGCATGACCTATCGATTCTCAGAAGTGGGCACAGTTTGTTTTCCCTGAGGCCATATTTATTAAGGGAAAACGCCCAGGTAAGAGGTCCTGTGGATGATTTATTTGCTGTTCTGTACTACATTGTTTTGAAATGGGGAAGCAATCAGCTAAAAGGAGCCATGTTTCTCCCTCTCCTGTGAGGTCTCTTGAATCTCCATCCTTCAGTTCCTCTCCTTTGCCCAAGGAGGGACAGAAATGAGGTCGAGGAAGAAAGAATTAGGAGGATTGTTTTGAACACCTAAACGGAGTTTCATAAGGTGAAATCCAAAACTGCTAATCAGGAACCCTCAGAGGGTTTGTTTGCCTTGGATATTTCTTCAGAGTCTGAGGAACCTTTTCCTGCACCTTATTTGAAGGAAAAGATATGTGCGAGGCATGTGAGCTGTAGATCACATGCTTTGCATACTCCTGCCATCTAGTGTTGGGTCCAGATGTTTGCAAGTTGTTTTTCTTCGTAGAAGTCTTTCCAGTCACGAGGTAGGTGACTCCTCCTTTCGGTGATAGTGTGCATGGGCATCGACTTCATTGTTAGATTGTTTTTTTCCGCCATCGGGTTCGGACGTGTATTGCTGCGCTCCGCTTCGAAACCGTTTCTTCGGGTTCCCCTAGGTGCGCAATCCACTCTACCCGCATCAGTATGGTTTCAAACGCATATCCAACTTCTCCGCGTATCCTATCCGTTGAGTAAAACCTCTATTTCGATCGAAGATCTTGGAAAGGCCATACGGCCTAACCGCGTCGGTCCACTTCGCAGTCGATGGAACGGACTCCATTTAAATTCTGCCCTCAGTGTCACGCCAAGTATACGCACACCGACTTGCATGAAGTGTGCAACTTGTGCTTGTCTCCGGAGCACAACGAAGACGACTGCGACATGTGCAAATCATCCCGATCGGAGAAAACGCTCCGTAATCATCGTGCTCGACATCGCGAGATGCAGAGTCAAAACGTCGACTACACGCCCGACATCTTCGGTGAAGGATCCGAGCAAGAATTCGGTGCACATGGGGCCGAGGAAGAACAATAGGAACTTGTCTCCATCCCGGAATCAGACTCTGAGTCGGAAGAACACTTGCCACAAGGTCAACGTACTGTGAGTACCGAATGCCCCTTAACCCAAAATCCAACTCAGCCGAAACAAAATGCTTCGGTCCCACCCGCCTTCAGGCCACGGTCCGCACTGACAAGATGTTTCCGACGCCCCGCCATCCGGCTCGGCACCGAAACACGTCTATAAGCTTTCCGGCTCGGGATCAAGTCGGCCAAAGACTGGCACCGAGATGAAACCTTCAGGCTCGAAGCCGAAAACCGCTTCGTAGCCGAAATCCTTGACGCCGAAGACAAAGCCTCCTTCGGCACCGAAACCTTTTATTTTTTTTATTTTTAAACTTTATAATTTTTTAAGAGACAGTCAATATAACATAGTTAGGACAATCAGAAGTGCCACTTGCAATGGACCTGTATGTCAAATAACAGAACGCATATTGATAACAATACAGTTTTACAATCAAGTCAAGACATACATTTCGGCATCATTAGGTGTCGAAGGTCAGCGAAGCATATGAGCGAACAATGTTTAGTAACATTATTGGGATAATGCGGTAGTGCGGTCTAATGCTGATATACATATCGTGGGTCTGTGTCGTGCAGTGCGGATGTTCCATTACCCCTGTTAAGTAGGAGCGGGGGGACTGACCGCTGTATGGATGGAATCGCCTCCGCCAGGGGAGCCGTCTCTGAGGCGAAGCCAATTTGTAAAGGGTTCCCAGATGTTCTTGGGGCGGGATGCTGTGGGCATGAGGTCCCAGTAGCTGGTAAGCTGCTCCTGACAATATGCCACATCCTGTTTCCAAGTTTTCACTCGCGGACCTCCCGGGGACCCCCAGTGAATAGCCAGACGGCGCCGGGCAAGTACCAGCAGCATTGCAGTTAAGCTGCGGGTTTCTGGTCTAGTCTGCTCCACATGGAGAGCATTCGAGTGGCTGGCCAGTAACAGCCTGAATCGTGTCCGACACCTCCCCCCAATACTGAGAGATAACAGGGCATTTCCATGCTACATGCAGAAAGGCAGCTCCCACCCGCCTGCACTTCCAGCAATTTGAGGTGGCTCTGAGTCTCAATTTAAATAGTTGTAGGGTAGTACGGTAGTACCGGTGGAGAAACTTAAAGTGGATTAGCCTCAATTTATAATTTGGGGAAAGGTGTCTCATCTGCGTGCAACAGAAAGCCCACTGATCGTCTGATAGTTGATCTGGGAGGTCCAAACGCCACTGTCTGAGCGCCCCGGATCTGCCCACGGCGTGTATGATTGCGTGTAAGTATATAGTCTGGTGACCAGTTTTTTCGGGGATGGTGAAGTAAGCAGATTCTCTAATGAATGCAATGTAGGGGGGGGGCTGGAAAAGTAGGATGCAATGACTTGCAGGCAGCTTTGAGCTGATGGAACAACAACTGCTCCAAAATGGTGCAGTCCCCTCCATGTGTTCGGTTGTCTTATCCAGGAAAGTATCATTTGGATAAAGGTCCCCCATTGTTTTGAATCCCATATCTTGTGCCCTAGCTATGGCGCCCTTATCCTGCAGGAAAGGAAAATGTGGGTGCTGTGCAGTCGGTATGGTGGGTGCATGGAGCAGGGGCACCTGGGTCCGTTTTCTTAAGCCCTCCCAGGCCCATCTCACCGTTTCAACAGTATTAATTTTGCTAGGAGTCCTGCGATAGGGGTGATATAGGGCCATATGTAATGGAATCAGATTCGCGATATCTCTCTCGTCGCAACATGGGGTTGAAAAGGAACAGGGTAGACCCAGTGGTGCAGGAATTGGGCCTGTGCGCTTAGGGCGTACAATTCAAAATCTGGGGCACCCAACCCGCCCCTGCTCAGTGGTCGCGTCAGCAGGTCCCAGCTCACCCTGGGTTGGCCACCAGCCCAAACCATAGAGATCGCCGCAGAGCGTAGCTGTTTGAAGAAGGCCTGTGTAAGGGGAAGTGGAATATTCACAAATAAATATAAACATTTTGGGAGGACAATCATCTTTAGGATGGCTATTCTGACAGCCAGGGGCAGGGCAGACCAGAACCTGATTCTATCTGTGAACCAGTTGTGCAGTTTCCCAAAATTTAGGTTCCAGAGAAGTTGCATATCTCTACAGAGCCATATTCCCAAATACTTAACTGATTCTTCCGCCCACATCAGTGGGAAGTCTAGGGTCTGATCCAATGGAGCATCAGTTAATGGTAGGATGGAAGATTTCCTCCAGTTAATTGTGATTCCAGATAGGCCTCCAAAGCGGAGCAACTCCCTCAACAGCGGATTAAGGTTGTCATCAGGTCTTCTAACGTATAAGGTGATGTCGTCAGCATACATAGAGATGGTTAGGTTATGGTCGGTGAAGACCAATCCCCGTGCTTTATGATGCTGACGAATCCTGGCTGCCAGTGGCTCCATTGCAATAGCAAATAGGAGGGGAGAAAGAGGGCAGCCCTGTCGCGTACCGCGGGATATTGGGAAAGCATCTGAGATGAGCCCATTAACCAGAAGGCGAGCCGTGGGCCTCGTGTAAAGCAGCTTGATTAGTTTAATAAAATTGGGACTAAATCCTAGTCTGTGCAGTATGGTAAAGAGGTACGGCCATTCCAAAGAATCAAATGCCTTAGTTGCGTCTAAAAAGACAGCAACGGTTGGGAGCTTGGGATCGATTTGATGGAGAACTGAAAAGAATGTTCTCAGATTGTGTGCAGTTGACCGTCCTGGAATAAATCCAGATTGGTCTGGTCTGGCGATAAGGGACATTAGGGGTTGTAGTCTGTTGGCAATGAGTTTCGCTAGTATTTTAGTGTCCACATTTATCAGTGATAAGGGCCTATACGAGTCACATCGCGTTGGTGATTTGTCTGGCTTCAATAAGTTTATAATAACGGCCTCTCTCATGGATGGGGGGGAGAACTTCTGCTTCCAACGATTCCTGATAGACATCAAGGAGTTGGGGGGCAAGTGCATCTGCATACGTTTTGTAGAATAGCGTGGTTAGTCCGTCTAGCCCCGGAGCTTTGCCTGAGGGGAGACTTTGAATAACTTGTGTTATATCCTCTACGGTAAAGGCAACGTCTAGATATTCTCTATGAACGGGACTTAACCATAATAGCTCCAGGGAGTCCAGATATTCAATTAGATCGGGAGGGACTGATCTCTGCGTAGCTGTGTATAAGGTTGAGTAAAAATGAGTGAAGTGGGCATGTGTATCAGTTTGTCTGCGGATAGGAGGGGCATCTGCATCCGCTAATTCGGAAATGTAAGTAGGCGCAGTGGATTGTTTCGATAGATTTGCAAGGGTTCTGCCTGGCCTGTCGCCCTCCCCGTACCCTCTGGCTCTCGCTTCCTTGCCCAAAAATCTGGTTTCTCTTTCGGCCTCCTCCTCAAATTCGGATATGGCGCTGCGTATTGAAGCCAAAATTGTCATGTCGTTAGTGGCATAAAATTGGGTTTCGAGGTCCTTAATGTTTTGCTCAAGTTTTGTCAAAGTGGTGCTTATGGAACCAAGGACGCCCGCTCCCTTGGATATGCAAGCGCCTCGTATAACTACCTTAAAGGCCTCCCATAAGGTTGAGGCAGAGTCTACAGAGCCTTCGTTAGTGCTGAAGTAGTGTTGAATTTCTAGAGCAATTTCTTCCTTAAACGCAGAATCTAAGAGAGCGTATGGAGGAAGTCGCCAGTTAAAGGCACGAGGTAGTGTGCGATTTGTCCTGGGCGCCGGGAAACCTCCGGGTAGCTGTGCGACTTATAAATTTAATTTAATAATAATAATAGTGTGCTGGGAATGCGCCACCGCAACATTACGGGCGCGTGGTCAGAGAGAGTACGTGGCATATGTTGGACCTCCAGTGTCCACGACATCACATTTGCTGTGATTAACCAATAGTCCAAACGAGACCAGGCGTGGTGGTAGGAGGTTATGCAAGTACCTTCCCTTAGGAGCGGATTAAGTGTACGTGTTCCTGAATTATAGTGTTCAGTAGTTGCGTGGCCTTAAGATGTGGGTTGCGGGCAACACCTTCCCTATCCAAGGTGTTATCAAGGACCGCATTGTAGTCTCCTCCCCAGATCACCGTATCACACCCCATGGTCACAATTTTCGCCCAGATGTCTAAAAAAAACTGCGGGTCGTCTGTGTTAGGCCCATAAATGGCCGCCAGAGTAATCCGTGTGGATAATAGACTGCCAGTAACAAGAACATAACGCCTCTCTGTATCTATGGTGGTGTCGAAGGTGGCCCAGCCCATTCCTCGTCGGATTAAAATAGAGACCCCCCTGGCGTAGTTGGAAAAGGTAGCGGAATAGATTTCCCCCCAGGATTTGTGTTGCAGTTTGGGGTCGCTGCTGCAGCGTAAGTGCGTCTCTTGCAAAAAACAGATGTCGACATGGTGTCTACGTAAGTATGTGTACACTAGTCTTGCCTTTTTGAAGTTGTTGAGCCCACGTATGTTCCAAGTTAAGAATTTAGTAACCGACATAGGGAGTGAAATACATTGATGATGAAGAAATATACGATCGATAACATGCTAGGAATGACAAATTGCTACTCTTAGAAGTATTGTTACCGTGCCAACTCCAAGTGCCCTTCATGTCCTGTAAGAATAACATAAACCAATGAATGCCATCTCTTAGTATGTGAACCCATGATCCCCCACCCCCACCACAACCTCCCAATCAGGTCGAGAAGGTGTGACCCCCCCCCACCCCCCACCCTTGAAGCCCCTCAAAAACCCATTTTAAATGCAAACTCATGGGAGATCTCCCTGTGGGGACTAGGAACAACGGCAAACCCCCGCCATATGGCAGGGTGGCCAGGCTAAGAGTGTCGTAAATCAAGAAGAACAAACCTACTCATCTTGGGTGTAGGAAGAATGTTAGTTTGATCGGTGTTAAGATCATGGACAAATTGCTAAGCACGTTACAACAAGTGACTGCTAATGCATACAAGTATAGATAATAAACATATTCAGATTAGCCATCAGAAAGTATCAGAGTAGCGGTATTAGTGGCAGTGAGTTCAGCATAGTGGGAACATGCAAGTTTAATCGTTATCACTGAGAGTCGGCGACGTGTCTTTGTTCCGTGGAGAATTGTGCTGAGATTTACGGGAACAGATGTGTTTTGCGAACTTTAGTGCAGATTTAGCATCTGTGAAAAAGTGTGCTTGTCCATCATGCGTAATCTTCAATTTAGCTGGATACAGCATTGCATATGGGATGGACGAGGACTGCAGGATACGTTTCGTCGGAAGAAATTATCTGCGTGCGGCTTGCACAGTGGGAGTGTAGTCTGGGAAAAAGGATAAGGTATTGCCCTGATAAGTGATGGGACTCTTCGCTCTGGCCTACTTTAGTATCGCGTCTCTGTCCGCATAGTTGATTAAGCGCGCTATTATCGGTCGTGGTGGGGCACCAGGCACCGGTCTTGGGCCCAGCGATCGATGAGCGCGCTCGACGGTCATAATTGGTGAGAGGACCGAGCCAAATAGTCCGTGCAGGAGATTGGCAATATAAGGTTCCATTTTCGAGATGGCCGTCGACTCCGGCAGGCCAAGAAGTCTAAGGTTGTTTCGGCGGGAACGAGCCTCCAAATACTAATTTTTGGCTCTGATTACTTCCAGGACTCTCTCCATATTTAAGAGCTGCGTTTTAGACTCAGAGTGTGACTCTTGGGTGTCCGATAGCTTGTTTTCAAGGAGGTCTAGGCGGGTTTCATGAGTTTCAACTGTTTTCTTGACTGCATCCAGACTGGATGTCAGAAAGTCAATCTTCCTGTCTATAGTTTTTAAACTTGATTGAATTTCAAGCAGTATAGAACGTAAGTCTTCCTCCGGGGAATCTGCGTCATCCTGCAGGCCCGGGGCTGCACCATGCTCTGGCGGAGGGTCCGCAGCGCGCGTCTGGCGCTTAGTTTGAAAGGGAATTTTTGGTTGTTTGGGATCTGTCTTGCCCATATTGGCGTGCAATCGGTATACTAAGGTTCGTTGAGCAGGCCGAGACCCTTACGCAAGAATGAGATATGCAGTGGCACGTGAGGAGCGTTCGATGGGCGTTGCGGAGCCGGAACAGAGCGCTAGATGAACGGCAGGTAAGTGTGGTCGATCGCCAACGTATAGTTCCTGTACTCCTGTAAGATAGCAGGAGTTATAATAAGAAGAACTCACACAGGAAAGGCGGCAGTCAGTATACAACAGCACCCAGATGGCAGATTGGGCATCAGCCAGGGTGCGCAATCACCTGGTCTCCACAGCGCGTCAAGCCACCAAGGAGCACACAAGACGGCTAGAAGTCAGCCTACAGCGACCAGCTCATCGACCAATGGCCGGGCGGGGCCCCGGTATGCATGCGATGTCCAGAGGAGGTGCCAAGGATGTAGCCGGTAGCTCCCAGGGGTCATCCACGATCAGGTCCCGTCTTTTAGTGGTTCAGCAGGTCGGATGCGGAAAAGAGCTATTTCAGTAGCTGGGTTGAGAGGGGACTAATTAAGGCTCACAGTCATCAAGGCGCCCCCGCTTGCCAGCTCACACGGGCCTCAGGCAGGAGGGTGCGGGTTGGGTAGACCGTGGTACAATCCAACTATGGTAGGCAGCGCCGCGCCAAATGGGCCTCTGACAGCACAGCCTTTCACCAGGCACAAGAAAGTAAAGCTGTATAGGGTGAAGTGATCTTTGCGTGACCCCCTTAAGTCAGGGCCTCCTGCACGGCACAGTCGACCAGTGCCCCGGCACCACTAGCAGCCTCCGGGAGAGTAGCGGCAGGCCCAGCAGGCCACGGAGTGAGGCAGGGAGGATCCCCGCCGAGCCGCGCAGCGCCCGATTCTTCCCAGATGCCAGAGACACGGGAGGTCCGGCACCACTTACGGCCCGCCGCCGCCTCACCAAACCCCCCGCCGCGGACCCGCCTGTACACTGCCCAAAGTAGGAGGCTGGCAGGGACCCCAGCCCCCGCCAGTGTCTGCCGGTCTGCGCAGAAGCCCTGCTGCCCGGAAGGTAAACGGTACCAGCCGGGGGGCAGGTCCGGTAGCACAGGCCCGGTCTGCAACTAATCAAGGGACGCAGGTCTCCCCACCTACCTCATGAACATGGTAACCTGCTTCCTCGCCTTTCGTCCAACGGGGCTTCCGGGTAAATCAGGTCAGCTCCAGGCTCCAGTAGGCCCCAAGTGACAGGCCCGGCCTCGACCTCACCGCACACGGACGGTAGCAAGCTCGGTCCGTCGTCTAACCCCCAGCCTCTGGGTGTTTCGGCGAGTCTTTTGCAGGCAGCTCCAATAGGCAGCAGTAAGGATCACCGGTAGCACCACTTAGGCAGTTCCCCACAGCGGGGCTCACCGCAAGGCCTCGGTCGTCCGAGCTACGCAGCAGCCGCAGGGCAGATGGTGGCCATTTTCAGCATTGACCCGGTCTCAGCTCCGCACCGGCAGTCAGATGACTTCCCAGCGCCAGAAAGAGTTAAAACTTCTTCCACACCATCTCGATCCGTTGCGCCAGCTATGCCAGCGATTTGAGCAGTTTGGAGTAGGTTTAAACAATGGTATTTTTAGGACGTACGAGCCTGGCCTGCAGAGCCCCTTCAACAGGCGGCCATCTTGCAGCGCGTCGTAGCCACGCCCCCCCGGCACCGAAACCTTTGGCGCCAAAATGTGATTCCACCCCGGTGTCGAAATCCTCGGCACTGAAACCTAAAACTGTGCCTCCGAAACGGCAGGATCCGATTTTCGACGCCCCAACACCCAAATCGGACCCAAAACAAAAGGAACTCTACATAAATCCTGATACAGGACATGTTCTTACTAAGTAACCTCATAAACGCAAACCTGAGTCAGAAGAAGAACCTTTCTTTATTCCTTTCAAGAGGAAGAATGTGGGTACTAACCCTCCCCCTCCTCTTTTACCACATTCCCCTACACCAACCTCTCCACCTTTGCGTCATTTACTGATCACACCAACTAACTCTCCACCACCACTACCTCTTCATGATGATGATGAGGATGGGTGGGAACAATATTGTACCGATACATCCCTGGAAGGATTATCACACAGATTCACCTATAGATAACGACCCAGATCTTTACCCTGCAAAGCCTTCCCCTCCTGACAACAATGTAGGAAATCTAGAATTATTTGCTAGAGCTGCAGAATATCATGGGGTGCAGTTACACAAGGAATCTTTAGAGGAAGATTTCCTATTTGAAACGCTCAGTACCACACACAGGGCTAGTCACACTCTGCCTATGCTTAAAGGCATGATGAGACATGCTTATGACATCTTTAAAGATCCAGTGCGGGCTCGCATTCTCACCCTCAGGATTGATAAAAAATATAAGGCTACTCCCTCAGATCCAGTCATTATTAAAGGTCAGCTACCACTAGACTCTTTGGTAGTCTCTAATGCCCGTAAACGGTCCAATTCACAAACTACAGGTGAAGCTCCCCCTACAGACAAGGAGTCAAAACTATTAGACGCCTCTGGTAAACGAGTAGCTGCCCAAGCAGCAAATCATTGGCGCATTGCCAACACCCAGGCCCAGACCCAGGCCCAGGCTAGCCAGATATGATAGGGCACACTATGACAAAATGGAGCAGATGCTACAGCACCTCCCAGATGAACACAAAGCAAAAGCCCAAGATTTAGTCCAGGAAAGGAAGCTCATATCCAATTCCTCAATAAGATGCGCTTCAGATGCTGCTGACACCGCAGCTAGAGAGATCAACACTAGTGTGTTATTAAGAAGACATGCATGGTTGAGGATATGGTTTCAAACCAGAAGTACAACAGTCTATTTTAAAGACTCCTTTTGACAAGGAACATCTCTTGGGGCCCGAAGTAGATAAATCATTAGAAAAAAATGAAAAAACCACAGAGGTAGCCAAGTCTATAGGAGCTCTGCAGTCTCCCTCTAATCGGGTCTCCTTTCGTTGCTCCTTCTACCGTGGGGGGTCCAAAACCATGTCCTCAGACAATACTGCCACCTCTTACAAAGATAACAATCAATCTTCCTCTACAAGGGGTTTCTTTAGAGGAGGGTATAGAGGTAACAACAACAAAGGTCGAGGCAAGGGTTCCACACTGCGTAATTCCCCCTTCCCGAACAAGCAGTAACTTGCCTACACTTCCCCCCGATCATCTAACACTTGTCGGGGGACGTCTTCTACAATTCCTCCCCATTTGGCAATCTATCACCACAGACAAATGGGTGTTGGGAATTATCCAACATCTTATTGCCTGGAACTTACCAACAATCCTCCAAACATACCACCACGTTCTCACAAAATGTCACCAGAACATTTACATCTACTTCAACAAGAAGTTCAGTCTCTCCTCTCCAAAGGAGCCATAGAACCTGTGCCGTTACAACATCAAGGGACAGGCTGTACTCGGTGTACTTTCGCATCCCCAAAAAGTACGGCTCCTTAAGACCTATTCTAGATCTCAGAGAGCTAAACCTCTACATACTGTCAGAGCATTTCCACATGGTAACACTTCAACAAGTGCTCCCACTTCTACAGCAGGGCGATTTTATGTCTACTCTAGACTTAAAAGACGCATTTTTCCACATTCCAATTCATCCCTTTCATCGCATATACCTCAGATTCATGATAGCGGGTCACCATTACCAATTCAAAGTGCTACCGTTTGGAGTCACCACTGCTCCTAGGGTATTTACCAAATGTCTGGCAGTAGTCGCAGCACATCTGAGAAGACAACAAATCCACGTCTTCCCATACCTGGACGACTTGCTCATCAAAGCCAGTACTTACCAAATGTGTCTCCAACACACTCAAACCACTATTCATTTACTTCATCAACTAGAGTTTACAGTGAATACGTTGAAGTCTCATCTACAGCCTTCCAAAACGCAAACGTATCTGGGAGCCACGATAGACGCTCACAAAGCTCTAGCCTCTCCCAATACAGCCAGGATTCCAGTATTCAGTCCCTTCTCACTCAATTTCAGCCCAACCAATCATTGCCAGGAGAGTCTTCATGCAACTGCTAGGCATGATGGCGTCTTGCATTACAATTGTTCCCCACGCAAGACTTCATATGTGTCCCCTTCAAGAATGCTCAGTAGGTCAGTGGAACCAGTCGCAGGGTCAGTTATCCAATCTAGTGTTAGTAGATGTCTGCACCCATCGCTCTCTGCAGTGCTGGAACCCACAAAATGTATCCAATGGGCGGCCCTTTCTCGACCCTGCTCCACAGACAGTGCTAACAACAGACACATCGCACACTGGTTGGGGCGCTCACCTACAAAGTCACACAATCCAAGGATTATGGACTCTAACGTACAGGAGCCTTCATATCAATCACCTAGAGCTACTAGCAGTGTTTCTAGCGCTCAAAGCCTTTCAAACTCACCTAATAGGCAAAACTGTCCTAGTCCGCACAGACAACATGACCGCTATGTACTACATACAAAAACAAGGGGGGGACACACTCTCTCCAACTGTCACGCCTAGCACAAGCCATTTGGAAATGGGCCATACATCCCAAAATGTATCTCCTAGCAGAACACCTTCCAGGAGTAAACAATCAAATTGCAGACCTTCTCAGCAGACAGAAACAGCAAATCCACGAGTGGGAACTTCATCCTCAAATCCTTCTTACCTACTTTCAGGAATGGGGGTTTCCTCACATAGACCTGTTCGTCACAGATCAAAATGCAAAATGCCCAAGCTTCACCTCCAGGTTCCCACACCAGCTCTCCAAAGGCAATGCTCTATGGATGAACTGGTCAGGGATATTTGCCTACGCTTTTCCGCCTCTCCCACTCATTCCGCTGGTAGTTCGGAAGCTCAGGCAATCATCCCTTAAATTCATTCTCATAGCTCCCACATGGGCACGTCAACCTTGGTTCACCACCCTGTTAGAGCTCTCAGTAGTTCCACACAAAAAGCTGCATCTTAACTCCAGTCTCCTCACTCAGAGCCATGGAGAAATCAGGCATCCAAATCCCAAGGAACACAACCTAGCGATTTGGCTCCTGAAGTCATAGAGTTTGGTTATTTCCAATTACCACCAGACTGTATGAATATCCTAAAGGAGGCTAGGAGACCTACTACTAGGGCGTGTTATGCAGCAAAGTGGAAACGTTTTGTTATATACTGTAACAATAACATTATCAATCCCCTTGATGCTTCAATACAAAACATCATCTGTTATCTTTTACACTTACAGCAATCTGGATTAGCTTATACATCCATTCGATTGCATTTAGCAGCAGTAGCTGCATACTTACAAAACAGACAACACTTATCTCTATTCAGAGTACCATTGATTAAAGCCTTTATGGAAGGACTAAAGAGAGTAATACCACCAAGAGTTCCACCTGCACCAGTATGGAACTTGAATATAGTCCTTACAAAGCTAATGGGTCCACCTTTTGAACCAATGCACAGGTGTCAATTACAATTCCTCTCATGGAAGGTTGCTTTTCTTATTGCAATAACTTCCCTAAGGAGAGTTGGGGAACTCAAGGCACTAACTATCCAAAAGCCCTTCTTTCAACTTCACATAGACAAGGTGGTTCTTCGAACCAATCCCAAATTTCTACCTGAAGTGGTTTCTGCTTTTCACATCAATCAATCTGTTGAGTTACCTGTGTTCTTTCCTCAACCTGATTCTGTAGCCGAACGAGCTCTACACACACTAGATTTTAGAAGATCTCTACTATATTATGTAGAAAGGACAAAAGATTTTCGTAACACAAAACAGCTTTTTGTTGCTTTTTTGCCACCACACAAAGGCAATCCCATTTCTAAATCAGGCATTGCAAGATGGATCGTGGAATGTATCCAAACATGTTATGTGAAAGCAAAAAGAACCTTAATAATACCCCCTAGAGCGCATTCCACCCGCAAAATAGGGGCTACTATGGCCTTCTTAGGGAATATTCCCTTAACTGACATATGTAAGGCAGCAACATGGTCTACACCGCACACATTCACCAAACACTATTGTGTAGATGTGTTAGCGAGGCAACAAGCTAATGTACGCCAGGCAGTACTTCTCAAACAACTGCAACAGCTACAGGTTAGCCACCGCTTTGGGAGAATACTGCTGTATAGTCTATGCAAAGCATGTGATCTACAGCTCACATGCCTCGAACGGAAAATGTTACTTACCCAGTAAGCATCTGTTCTTGGCATGTAGAGCTGTAGATTCACATGCGCCCACCCGCCTCCCCGGGTACATATACCTGTTGCATTTTTTTCTTATCCTATATACATACGCATGGACATCTCTATTCAACCTTTACTAACTCCATTCTCACCCGCTGCGGGAAAACAATCTAACACTGGAGTCGATGCCCATGCGCACTATCACCGAAAGGAGGAGTCACCTACCTCGTGACTGGAAAGACTTCTTCGAAGAAAAACAACTTGCAAACATCCGGACCCATCACGAGATGGTAGGAGTATGCAAAGCATGTGAATCTACAGCTCTACATGCCAAGAATAGATGCTTTTCCTTAAAAGAGATTGTGGCAGGCGTTTTGGCCCATGTAAGGGAAAATATGGGCTTTGATTCAAGGGAGAGACCTTCCACATCACAGGAGTCTGTTTTCTGACAGTGTCAGAAACCTGTTAATTCTGGTCTTGCTAGTTATCAGTTTGTGCTAGAGATGATTAAGCAAGAGTGGAAGGATCCAGAAAAAATCGCACTTCCTAGGTTCATGGCTTAATTATATCCCTTTTGAGAAAATGGAAGCTATCTTACCATATAATATTCATATCGACTTTGTGGTAGCCAGTCTGGTGGGCAGGTCCTCGATGGCAAAAGATAACATCTTGAAGGATCCTGCAGATAAGAAGGTCGATTCCTCACTTAAAAAGGTGTTCTCTGGTACACACATTGCTATGAGAGCTGGCATTTATGGGGCTTATACTGCTCAATCCTTGATCTCGGACTTTAAAACTTAAAGGTATGTAAAAAGGAAAGGAGTACTTTGACTGTTTAGAATCAATAGAGCGGCAAGTAGAGTTACTTTCGGGCATCTCCTTTGATATTGTAAGATCCACTGTTCTTGCTGGAGGCGCATCTATAGATGCAAGACGCAATCTCTTTTTAAACGACTGGAGCATTGACTCAGCTCAGAGGTCAGTGGCGTTACGGTTGCCTTTCAATGGCTGTAAGTTGTTTGGTTCCAATTTAGAAGAGAAGCTCCGCCGTCTTTTCAAAGAAATAAAGCATTCTTCATTCAGGAGGGAGCCTTCCAAATCTCTGAAGCCTTCTAATTGGAAATCTTATAGGCAACCATCAAGGAGGCAGAATTATGAGCAATCTTCAAGCGGTCAGGGCAAGCAGTCATCCTTTCTTTCTTTTCAAAGACAGAAACAAGGGTCAGGCTTCCTGACTATGCCAAGGAAGAAGAAGTTGGTCGGCAACCAAGGGTTGGAGGACGGATAAAAGAAATTTTCTATGGCTGGCAGAAGATAACATCCGTCAAATAAACAATTCCCTTTGGGTATGTTAAAAAGAATCCAATGCAAACACAAGGAGACGATGGACGGAGTGCTGAAACCTTTCAAACACTCACCCCCAGTCACAGATCTGGGTTGAATCCATCATCATTCTTTAGCTCACTTTGCCACCCCAGTTCAGACACAGCTATATGCAAATCAGTCTTGACCCTGTGCCTCATGGGAACAGTCCAGACCGAACTGCCAAGCCATGTCTTCCCTGGACCGGAACCAAGCATCCTGGGACCGGTTTCGGGCTAACAGCCCTCATCAGCCAGGCTAGCTTGAATCCAGTGGCAAAGTGAGCAAGGGACCCACGTCTGGGCATACCCTGCCAACTTAGGGCGAACAAAGCAAACACAAGGAGATGAATCCAATGTCATACAACATTCATCCCAGACATACCAATATCACCACAACAGATGGGTTCAGAATGTGGTGAAGAAGGGTTATCAGAATGAGTTTCCATCCCCTCCAGAGGGCTCTATGACCGTTCTTACACCTTTTTCCACAAACCCTCTCAAGAAGTAGGCTCTACTTGAGGGGATCGCAGCACTGGTTTGCAAGAAACCAATTTGCCCAGCTCCTCTCTTGGAGAGGGGTTTGGGCATGTACTCCATTGTGTTTCTGGTCAAGAAAGCCACAGGACGGTTTTGCTTGCTGACAGAACTGAAACACCTGAATATCTTCATTCGAGAGATCAAATTCACAATGGAAACCTTGCAGAGGATTATTCCTTTGATCCCATCTGGTCATTTCATGATTACGTTAGATCTGATGAATGCCTACCTGAATATTCCAATAGCCAAGGATCACTGGAGATTTCTGAAGTTTGCGGTAGGCAACCCACACTTGCAGTTTATGGTCCTTCCATTTGGCCTATAATCTGCTTCAAGAGTTTTCACAAAAATGATGGCACCAGCGGGTTGCTCATCTACATCTTCAAGGCATTCTGATTTTCCCTTATCTAGGCGATTGGTTGCTGCATGCTCCCTCCGAACAAACCACTCTTCGATTTCTAGAGCAGACAAAGGCAGTGCTCAGCAGCCTACCTACGCCTGTTTTGAACCTTCCCAAATGTCAACTTCACCCTCCGAGGGATACAGTTTTCATCAGGGCATGATTTCGGACAGATCTGGGAAGGGTATTCCTGCTGGAGAAGAGGAGAGTCCGGTTACAGAACCTGATCAGACGTTTGTTCAACCATCAAGAGGTTCCTGCCAGTCTTTGCATAGAAATCCAAGGCCACATGGCAGCTTGTGTTTTCACAGTTCAGTGGGCTTGTCTGCATCTCCGGCCACTGCTATGGCACCGTCACACATTTTTCTCTCCGAAGATCCAGTCTTCGGATTCCGTGATTCCCCTGTCACCAGAACTAAAGACTGAATTGTAGTGGTGGATGAACTCACAGAATCTGGAATAAGGTATGGGGATGCATCCCCAGCCTCCTCTAATCCTCATAACAGATGCCAGCCTGGTGGGTTGGGGTGCGACAATCAGTCATCATTATTGTCAGTTCAAGTGGTCCCTGTTGGAGAGGAGGAGATCCTCAAATTTGAGGGAACATTCAGCAATCCAGAGAGCTCTGCTGCATTGCAAGTGATTACATTTTCAGAAAAATGTATTGGTGGGACAGACAACATAGTTTCTGTGGCTTGCGTCAGTCACCAGGGGAGTACTCACTCCAGATCTCTCAACCAGGTGGCAATAGCACTCAGTTTCTGGGCAGAGATGAATGTTCGGAGCTTGTCGGCTGTCCACATCAGGGGGATAGACAGCACACAGGCAGATCTATTGAAGAGGTGTTTTCCAGCATCTTAGAGTCTTGCCCTATCTCGATCCACCTTCAGGAAGATCTGTAGGAGGTTCAGGACTCCATTCCTCGATCTGTTTGCAACCAAGTCCAATGCCCTGGTTCAAAGATACTGGTCCCAGTTTCAAGAGAAGGACACTTGAGGAATAGATGCTCTTTTGATAGAGTGGCCCAAGAAGCTGCTCTGTGCCTTCCCACGGTTTCCTTTGATTCCAAGGGTATTGCCAAAATTCAGCAAGAAAAGGCAGATGCAATTTTGGTGACTTCCTTTTGGCCTCACCATCTTGGTTTCCGATGCTGAAATCCATGTCCAGGGGTCCTCCTTGGATTCTTCCTCTATTTCCTTCACCTCTCAAGTCTCACTCTCTTCCTTTGGATCTAAACCTAAATTTGTCGGTATGGAAGTTGAAAGGTTGAGTCTGGTGAGGAAGGTTTTTTCAGACACGTTGATTACTACGCTTCAAAGTTCTAGACATTCTTTTACTATCAGGACTTACTCTAAGCACTGGGCGTCTTTTGATAACTGGTGTTCTAAGCACAATCTTTTTGCACCCTCTTGCCCTACTGCCTCAGTGATACAGTTCTTGGTGGGGGGTTTCAGCTTAACCTTGCTATTTCTCCTTTTAAGGTGCAATGGCTTGCAATTAAGGCTTTTAGGGAATTTCCTGAACCCCGGCATGAGATCAAGGCCCTGGTTTTCAGATTATTCAGAAGCTTTTCTTTTTCTAGGCCTCTTCTTTCTACTCATACTCCACCTTGGGGTCTTCTTTAAGGTCTTAAGGCTTTGCAGGGTCCTCCAATTGAGCCTTTAGAGTCGGTAGATTTAATTTTTTTTTCTTTTAAGGTCTTTTTTCTGGTGGCTATTTTATCTGCCTGTTGAAATGGTGAACTATCAGCCTTGCTGTGTCGAACCACTTTCCTCAGAGTTTTGGACGATGGGGTAATTTTGAACCTTGACCCTTCTTTCATTCCTGAAGTAAATTCTTCTTTTCACACTTCTCAAGAGGTGAATCTTCGTGCTTTCTTTCCTTCACCTACATCTCAAGAAGAAATTGCTTTGCATACTCTGGATGTTAAAAGAGCGATATCTATTTTAACAGATCACATAAATTCAGATGCTCTGATTGTCTCATTGTGACTTTTGGTAAAGCCGGCAGGGGAAGGAAAGCCACCAAGATGACTCTGAGCAGATGGGTCAAATCACCGATCATTCAGGTGGATGTATCGGCCCTAGCGAGTTCAGTGCGAGGCAGATCTACAAGAAGTGTGACAACTCCTTGGGTAGAACTTCAGGGTGTCTCAATCTACAAAATATGCAAAGCTGCCACTTGGGCATCAGACAATACGTTTGTGAGACATTATAGACTGAATAATGCGATTGATAATCAGTTGAATTTTGGAATGGGGGTTTTGAAATCAGCTATTTTGTAGATAACTGTGATATTTAATTCTTCACATTAAGTGTACATTAAATTCTGTGTGTGCTTTCTAATGATTGAATTGTCTTTGTATTCCAGTCAAAGGCTCTTTTCTTTGGTATTCCTCAAATGTAATGACTTGGACGAGGATGAGAGACTTAGAGGTAATGCCCCGATTATTTACAGGTGATCTTTATTACTCTTAGTCCTAATCTTCTTTGTCACAGTCATTACAATCCACCCACACTCCCTCCTTAGCCTTTGATTCAGGTTGGTTATTACAAGAGGATGCTGGGAAAGCTGCCCTAATTATAGCACCTAAAGGGGGGTATGGTTACATTCCAAATTTCTCCTGTGCCTTTTTCCTGCCTGAGAGGTGGGATGACCTCAAATGTAATGACTGGGATGAGGAAGAGTATGACCAAGAGTAATGAAGATTACTGGTAAGTAATCGGGGCATTAGGCACCGGAACAGAAGCAACCCAACCCAGGACCGGTTTTGCCCTAGTTATAGGCTCATCAGCCACGTTCAGCTTGGTTCCAGTGACACAGTGAGAATGGGATGCCTGTCTGGGCACTCAGGTGAAACCGGTCCTGGGTTGCTTGTGTTCAACTTCAGGGAGGACCTGGCTTGACAGCTCGGACTGGACTGTTCACATAACTAGCAGGACTGATTTGCAAATGGCTGGGTCCAAATTGAGGTGGCGTGGTGAGCAAAAGAACGATGGGTTGGAGTGCTACCCCGAGTTATTGCCAGTGGTCAGACTTAATGCAAGCAGCCTCCCATCACCTTTTGTGTGTTTTATGTACTGTGCTAAGTGGCATGGGTATGCCCAGACGTGGGTCCCCTGTTCACTGTGTCACTGGAACCAAGCTGTACCTGGCTGATGAGCCCATACTTGGGGCAAAATCAGTCCTGGGTTGCTTATGTTTCGGTTCAGGGAGGACCTGGCTTTTCAGTTCGGGCTGGACTGTTCCCATGAGGAGCAGGGTCAAGACTGATTTGCATATGGCGGGGTCCAAACTGAGGTGCCATGATGAGCAAAAGAACAATGGGTTGGAGTGCTACCCGAGCTATTGCCAGTGATCAGACTTAATGCAAGCAGCCGTTCATCACCTTTTGTGTGTTTCACGGGAAAAACATGGTTATGCTCCAGGTGATATGTTTATGCCCTTATGAATACACACACTTTGTTGCTGAATCGGGCAGCAACAGATACATCTTCTTCATGACACCTTCTCCAAGGGAATTACTATAATTATACATAAAAACCTAGAATTTAGAGAAGGCTTCTCTTATCCTGTCAATACAGGGGACTTCTTTACAGTATAGGGCTGACGCCTAGGCCCACCAGTGACTGTGGTAAACTCATGGTCCTAACAAACACGCCTGAATTTTTGGATGGTTTATGTTTTTCTCCAATGCTGTACGTTCTGCTTTGGTATTCCTTAGCCTCTTAACTACCTAATAAAAACCTTTAAAAATAAACACATACACACAAATATATATATCTGGGATAGCTATCTTATACATTGGTACAATTTTCAGGGTACTGTAATAGTTATTACTTATTTCATGATTTTCAACCCTTCTTGTACGTGTCATCACACCCTAGCTCTAAAACATTTGCCGACTTATGATTCAGTATTTATTTAGTCTTTACTTAAAAGTGACCATAGTCTTCATCATCCTTCACCCACCATGACAAAAGGACCTTCATCGTAAAAACAGTTTCCTTACCCTCAACCCAAGTTCAGAGACACAGGAGTGTACAGTAGGATGGTGGTCCTAAAATGATGCTGCATTAGATAGTGAATTACAACAAGCTTCAGATGGAGAGATCAGGATAAAATGAAACAAAGGTGTGTTATGTGAAGATATGGTTAATGGTTTTGAATTCTGAAAAGTTGTAGACCAAGCATGTTTTACTCTTACTTGGAGAAGATGTAGGCCTGCCTGGGAGACTATGACTACGTGTTCCCAGCTGGTGAAATGGGGAAGGTGAATTTCTCTGTTAATAGTTCATTGTCATTCAGCGACACCAAACCCCGATTACAGAAATTACAGAAAATAATCCTTTAAACTAACAGATTAGGCAGTTGACACACTCGCGTGCACACACCACTGTTCAGTCCTGTTCTCATCACAGTAAAGATCATTAAATGTTTTCAATTATTCTTGTTCAGTAAACACCTGCCAAAAATCATCTCTGCAATTGTAGCAAAACTAAACTACTATAACATGCTGCTGGTAGGACAATTGAAGAAAGTGATAACATGACTGCAAAGAATAAAGGCCGCAGAGCCATCAGTTAAAACAAAAGGAAGGGTGCACATCAAACCAGCCTAGTTTTCACTGACTGAAAGTCCAACACAAATCACCTACAGTTTCCCCAGCTTCAATATCAACCCCAACCTTTGCCTGCTTCTTTCTCTTGATTGACAAACCACCTGCAGACAATGGTAAATTTAAGGATGCCTTACTGGATGCAGTGACAAAAACTTTGCTAAACCACTCAAACCAGAGTGCCTTGAAAGGTTGAGCCTGGTGAGGAGGGCTTTTTCCAGACACTTTGATTACTACCCTTCAAAGTTCTAGACTTTCAATAATTATATTCATCACATCAAACCTTGAGGGCCACAACCTCCAGCAAATTGTATGTGGACTGACTCTTTATGCCAGATACATGCTAGATGTCATTTTCTCCCCTCCTGGGCACACCATGCGAACCAGCAACTCCCCAGTTATCTGAAGTCATTGCCTTCAAGATCAACCTTCCTGCACTTACAGACAATGGAAGAAACTTCCGGCACTGAACTCTCCCTTTGCCAAAACTCCAAGCAACAAGTGACCACAGGATGTACCTCCATTCTACAAGCACCTTAGACCTGCAGCCCTGGACAACCAAATGTCATTAAGTCGTCGAACAAACCTAACGTCAAGAAAAGGATCTCATAGAACAACGACATGATCAAGAAAATGCCAACAGAGCACTGCATCCTACAACACAGATGCAGAAAATCATGGGAAGAGAAAGACAAAATTTGACTACATCATTTTAACTGAGCCTACTAACCGCCAGTCACTATGAAAAGGCAATACTACTCTACACACATAATAGGTGCCCATCAAAGGAGCTGCATAAGATCCTGACAGAATTCTGCAACCAAGAGTACTACTACTCAGAGACTCCATGCTCTCAAGCCTTTGGCGTCAAAATCTCAGATGAGTTTATCTCAAAAATTAAAAACTTAAGAGGGCTACCTCAAGAACAAAACAGGTCGCAAGACCACCAAAGACGCAGACACAATCAGTCAACTAACTTGTAGAATTTTCAGTGTGTTCTCCTAAGATTTCCTTAACTTTGTCAAAATAAGTAAGTTATCAGGATCGCCATCGGACACTGAACACCCAAAAAATGTTTTAAAGATAGTCTTCTGACCGCATGTACTAGTGAACACAGCAGCTAGAGTGGTTTGGTACATTTCTAAATGGCAATCAATTCGAAATGGTTTGAAAATCCTGCATTGGCTCAAAGAATAAAGTTCAAAACTTTGACAATAGCGCTCGGGCCACCCAAACGAAAGACCTGTTGTATATCCATGACAAAATAAAAAGATACCAGCCTCATAGAGCACTGTGCTCTGCCCATCTCAACTTGCTATGCGTCCCCAAGATCTTCAAGGCTAGAGCGGGTGGCCGCTCCTTTTCTTATTTAGCCCTGAAACTCTGGAACCTTCTTCCTGAGCACATCAGATATGCCACTTCTGAGGATTCTTTTAAGTCCCTCCTAAAAACCCACCTCTTTAAAGAGACGTAATTTGGCCTGTCTTCTTTTTTCCCAGTCTCCTTCTGTGCGTCCTAGTATTACCTAGCGCTGGGACGCTCCTTTTGGAGCAGCTGATTGCGCCTTATAAATGCTGTTCATTCATTCATTCATTCATTCAAGTAGCTACGTGCTTGCTAAATAAAAAGACCTCCTACATCAGGCCACTTCTCATAAAGAATAATCTTGACCCATCTAACTCCACAATCTAAAGACCAATTTCCAATGTCCTTTTCCTGGGTAAATTGATTGAAAGTGTCATCTTTAACCAACTGTCCAACTTCAGTGAGAAAAACAACCTGTTGTTGGATCAAAAGTCTGGTTTCAGACCAGGCAGAGGCATAGAATCAGCTGTCAAATCCATGTGTGACAACCTTAAACTTGCTGTCGACAAGAACTGTGTGGTTGCACTACTACTTCTAGACTTATTGGCAGTGTTCAATACCGTCCGCCACCACATGCGAATTCTTTGATTGCAACAATTCCCAGTTCACGACAACCCTCTAAAATGAATTTCCTCCTACCTCAAAGACAGTCAAAGCTTGGTATCCCTACCACGTTTTACATCCGCACTTCACACCCTGCACTGCTGCTATCTAAAGGGATTCATCATCTTTCCTCTTCTTTTCAATGTTTGCCTAACTCCCTTTCTGAATCTGAATAAAAGATTCTACTTGATGTGCTGCAATTAAGCAGATGACACTCAAACAGTCTAAAAATAGTCTTACTGGAAGCCTCCCTGCTTCTAGACTTTTTTTTCAATTTCAAGTTTATTTCGGGAATATGCCCATAACACGTCCCATGAATAATCTTTACTTCGAGACTTGGTCACTGCCTCCATGCATCAATGATAGATAACTACCTAAACCTTAACACCGCATAAATGGAGGCCATGAAATGCAGACAGTGGCGCACATACCAACTTACAACCATATGTCCCAAAGAACTTGATGCTTCATCAGCCACTTCAAGAGAAGTGAGAAACCTCACGGTAAACATGGACTCAGACCTATCCCTGACCTCACATGACAACTAACTCACTCGTACGAACTCACACCTTCAACACAATGAAAACACTGAGACACATCTTACCACACCTTACATACTAATAAATGTTACAAGCTATCCTCACCCTTCTGGTTCTCTCCTAGGTGGACTCGGCCAATGCTTATACCTAGATAATTTGTGTGTCCTTCTACACAAACTTCCACAAATTCAGAATGCCACAGCAAGATGACTTCTTTTCCTACACTCCAAGGAGCCCATGATTTCAGTCATACTAGCCCTTCATTGGCTACCAGTAGGTAGGCAATCAATGTTCAAGGCATTCTGCATCTCCACAGAGCCTCACATTGTACAAGGACCTTTATATCTACCATTGAAGTTTAAACAATATTCCCAACAAGGTGCTACATTCATGATTATCACAGATCATCGTACCCCCTTATGGAAAGTATTCCATAGAAGATTCTGCATTCTCTATTCAAGCAGCAGAACTCTGGAACTCCTTACCATGCAAAATACGAAGTATACAGGACCACATGAAATTAAGACGAGGTGAAAACCTGTCTGTGTTTGAGATAATCCCTGGCTACTGGACCAGGGAAACAGCCTGGAAGACCGCCAGACCACAGCCCGCTGCAGTCAATGCCCTTGGTCAGCTGCCTGTGACATGATGACAGAAACAGGTGACCTACCAGTACCAGAAGCGCCTTGACCTCCTCATAACTATCGAGTAACTGCATCATCTGCCATTTATACCTCTGCAGTCCTTTTCTCGCTCATATGAGTGGGATATAATGAACAAGTCCACTGTAACCAACCACTTGTACCCTCTTGGACAGGCTTTTAATGTTCAAGAGAACAGCTACAATTGCTAGCCGGTGGAGAACTCTAACATAGTCTGCACCTGTAGGTCTCGACTAGGTAGTTATTCTGACCATTATCTCACACCAAATAGTTGAGAACATATAATAATAGTCAAATAAAGGTTGTATGTTACTTTGTCCATCCTAGCAGATGCGTCTCTTCACCTCCCTAATCATACCACATTTTCCCTGTAAGATCCACATTATCACATAGTGGGCATTGTTTTCCTTCCATCATCATATACATTTGGACCAAGAATGTAAAGAAATCACAACGATACCAAAGGGACTAGCAGAGATGTTCACAGTTGCCAGCACACTGCCAATCATAAACTGCGCATCTGCCTCTCACGCCTCCTCATCCATCACACTACTAAAGATAACCTCACTGGTGAGGCACGCACAACACGAAAAATGCTTCACACATAGGTCCAAACAAAGACAACATACTTCCAACCACGCACACACCATATGGTGTAATGTTGTAACCGTGTAGGCGTTTACCACATGATGTAACATCGTAACTGTCGGTAAGTGCTTCAGCACCCCACATAGTAATTAAAGCTGCATAAGTGCTATCATAAAATCATTTATGAAGAATTCCCACAATACTATGATCGAATCTTTAGTGACAGAACATAAATCAGTCTGCTCCAGTGTGAGAAGATCCTACTGGCACTGGCGGTTGAGTGTAATTTACATAATGCTGTGAACTTGCAAAAACTCAGGGCCCCACACATCTAGAAAACATTTCCTGAAAAGCTCAGCAAGAAGATCAAACTACCAATCAACCTTCAAGAAGCAGCTCAATACTCCTTCCTCAAACACTGCAAAATCTAAACAGAACATGGTAGCCTTTTGTGTATGCCATTGGGTTACAGTGCTTGATAAGTCCCATGGCATACATTTTAATGCTTTGTTAAGCAGTTTTGATATTTCTCTCCTTAAAGAGCCAACAAATATTGGAGGACATAGACATTTCTTTTTTAACATTCCTACGAGCACACACAATTCAGGGTTTTAGTAGCCCCTCTTGACCCCGGCACCATTTTTCATTGCAGTTTATTTCTGTCTTGCGTGAACTCTCAAGTTAATGATTATATAAACAGTTTTGGAACTATTTGTTTTTGTTTTATTTCCTACTTCCTCATTACGGTCCCCTTCAGTTCCACTTTTTTGCGGCTACCTCATGTAAACACATTTGATTTAATGATCATATGAACAATATCCATTTTCAAATAAAAATACCCAAACAAAATATTAAGATTCTGAAATGTCATTCAGATGCTATTGCTTTTAAACTGTTTTTTCCATACAGTTCCTAATTTTAATGTTGCTATATTCGAGTATCTCAAGATGGTGCATTTGAGCAGTCTTTAAATAACATGTTTTTTTATGTGCTTTGACAAACCCAGCATTCAAATGCGACCCACTTAACAGCCAGTTATAGACATCAACCACTTCCTCTTGATAATATTTTCAGACTGCTTACCCTTTATTAACCTGCCCTAAGCGCGTACCTTATCGCATTCATTGTGGGTCACATTGTAATGAAGTACTTTATTTGTGTTTGTTCAAGATACAGCTTTTGCAGAAACAATAATAGATTTTTTTTAATTGGATTGTGTTCTATGTCACCAGCACCTTTGGATCAGCATTTCAAAAGAGTAGTTGTTTTTTGGACTATATGGGATATCATATTGAAATCAAGTCCACCGATCCTAAGAAACCATTTCACCTAAACTGTTATATTAAAAGTATCAAGATACATAGCACTAGCTATTTGGTATAAACCAATTCATAGTAGTCTTTTATTTCTGTATTGCTATTTATATGCTTTTTTAAGTCTGGCTTGACAGCGCAGTTGTCGCTATACCTTATGTAATGAAAAAAGTAACTTTCAGGAGTACTACAGAGAGGGACAATGGCTCTGCACAGATATTTTTTTTTTTTTTAAATCCTCATTCGCCACCAATCTCGCTTCAATGTACACCCGGATCGTCTGTACCCTCACTCAGCCAGCTGAGAGGCATAGGGGTCTAAGATTGTAAGAACCATCCTACGGGTATCAAGACTTTTTTGGGTGGACATGAAGAAACCAACTGAGACAACTCTTCTGCTAAGCTCCAAGATGGCTCTTGACATGGGGCAACCAGTACTAGACTGGAAGTTCCCAAAAAAAAACCAGGGAGTGAAGAGGCAGCATAATCATAGGACTCAGGGAAAAAGAAAAAGAGGGAGTTTTCCTTGAGCCCTATCAGGATTGCAAGATGTTCCAAAAAGCTTTCTTTTGCTGCTGCCTGTTCTCATAAGATCCAGCTTAGCTACCGCCAAAACTGAGGTCTGCCAGTCGAAGAAAGAGGGGGAGTAGAATCCATCCATCTAATGCAAATTTGTCTCCTGGCTAGTAAGATGGCATAAAAAGCAGTGATCTGGCAGGGCCCTTGATGTTATCTGCCAAGCCAAATATGATTAGAGGTAAGTCGATATTAACAGGGCTTCCCAAGGTATTTTCCATAAATTCTTTGATACTGTCCCAAAAGGAGACAAGGGTGGGGCACTCCTTAAACATATGGATATCAGAAGCCGAGACCAGTCCACATTTCTTACAGCAAACAGGTGAACCTCTAGTGATTTTTGAGAGTTTTGAAGGAGAAAAGTATGCCCTGTGGATGGTAAACAGGGGTGGTTCCTTTTTAGCCATGCAGGTTTTACCACTTCATATAACATCTTACATGAGCTCTGCCATATTGTATCGCAGTCCTGTGCTAGTAAGAAGCCTTCCCACAAGTCCTTGGCCAGTTTGAATTCGCCGTCAACCGCCTCAAGGATGGCTTGGTACCAAAAGGAGACTTCCTTCCTCCCTGGGAGCTTGGTTGTGAGCTGATATTCGAGGGAATTACCAACTCCAAATAGGCTTCCTCCAATTGTTTGAGAGTGTGAATGAACCCAACTTTTTAGCTGAAGATATTTAAATCTAGATAAGCCCGCACCCACTTTAACCCTAAGTTGCTCCCAGGAGGCAAGAGAACCATCTATAATCAAGTCCCCCCAAACCGCCAGACCTGCTTCCCTCAGGGGAGTTGCCAGCCTATCCCTCAAGCACTCTGGTACCCCAGGGGAATCCCAGAGAGGAGCTAGGCTAGAAAAGTAGCCAAGTGCAACTGAACTCCTTAGTTTTACCCATGTTTTGGCTAAGCCTTTGAAGAACTTTCAGTTTGATTTT
This sequence comes from Calotriton arnoldi, assembly GCA_963921515.1. Lineage (NCBI taxonomy): Eukaryota > Metazoa > Chordata > Amphibia > Caudata > Salamandridae > Calotriton > Calotriton arnoldi. The sequence continues at coordinate 94,035 of CAWUFW010005832.1, read as the reverse complement.
TTTTTTTTGACTTTGGATCACCAAATTTAAACAAAAAACCCTCCACCGACAAATTAGCAGCCCTGAGCATAGCTAAAAACATCACACCCACTCCAGTGTTGACAGGCATTTTCAAGAGCATGTGCGAATAGGAAAGTTGGAAAGCCCAAGCATACAGCTGAATGTCTGGTAACGCAAGACCTCCCTTTTCTCTCCTACGCCTCAACTTTTTCCAGGCGATCCTAGGTGATTTATAGGCCCAGACAAACTAATTTATGTCCCTCTGCAATTTGTCGATTAAAAATTTCTCAAAATGGAGGGGGATACAATTAAAAATGAAAGTGATTTTGGGGAGTATTGACATCTTGACCAGATTGACCCTACCAATAATGGATAGAGGGAGTGTGGCCCAAGATTTCATCAGCCTCTGACACTCTTTTGTTACTCTGGTCAAGTTAGTCTCAGCTATGCTGGTGATGTCCTGCTGAATAATTATCCCCAAATACTTCATTTTAGAACTGGTCTGGCACTGATGCTGAGACCCACCTAAATTCCAGCCCATAATCTCCGTTTTTGAGGCGTTTATTTCATAACCTGAAACAAGCCCAAACTCCTGAGCCAGACGAACAACAGTTGGAAATGCTGCCTGTAGGTTTGCAGAGAGTACAAGAATATCGTCTGCATAAAGGGCCACCTTCCTCTCCCACTCTCTATATTTAAAGGGCTGGATATTAGGGTCGTCCCTAAGTCGTTGAGCAAATGGCTCTATATAAAGATCAAAAAGGAGAGGGGAGAGTGGGCAGCCTCGTCTGGTCCCCCTGGAGATTTTAAATGAATCAGAGAGATTACCATTTACAAGAAGTCTGGCCGTTGGAGACTGGTAAATATATTGTATTGTGCGGTTAAATTTCCCTCCCAGATTGAATTTCTTCAAGACCTCCGACAGGTAGATCCAATTCACCCTGTCGAAGGCCTTGGTTGCATCGAGTGTCATAGCCGCCAATGGGATGGAATATGCAGAGGCCAGGTCTATCGCCCCTATGAAATCGTAGGTGAGATGTGAAAGCTGTCGACCCCCAACAAAACCCTTCTGGTCTAAGTGGAGAATATCTCCTGCCACTCGTCCCAGTCTTGCTGCCAGTATTGAAGTGAAGATTTTATAGTCAGCATTCAGGAGTGAAATAGGTCTATAAGACCCACAATTTGATGGAGCTTTATCTGGTTTCAAGATCAGGACTATGGTGGCTTGATTCCACGAAAGAGGGAGATGTAATCCCTCTTGTAATATCTGATTAAAAAGAAATGTTAGAGTGGGTACAAGCACATCGCTCATCAGTCTATAGATCTCAGCTGGAAGCCCATCCGGGCCCGCCGCCTTGCCATTTTTGGAATTTGAAATAGCCTCTCTAACCTCAGCTTGAGAAAAGGCCTGATCAAGAAGTTGCTGCTGGGCAGAATTGAGGGAGGGGAGGAAATATCCCCAAGCCACAGCTGTGCACTGAGGTTGTCCACCCTTTTATCTTCGTGATGTACATCCTGAAAAAAGACCCGAAAAGCTTCACGGATTTCATCGTCTGTAGAGTGGACACCATTGTTATTAACAATTTCCTTGATATAATTCCTGGCACGGTCTGATTTACTCTTCCATGCGAGGAGCTTACCTGCCCCTTCTCCATACTCGAAATGGGAGATTTTACTGGCCTCCCATCTCCGAGTAAGCCGAATGTTAAGAACATTTTCCAGCTGAGCCTTTAAACTATCAATCTCTGCTTGACGTGTTTGCAAGACTTCGGGGGAAGCGTGGCCGGGGATATCAGCTTCCGCAGCCTTCATCTTGTTTTCAATATCGGAGATCTCAGCTTTGTATTTTTTATTCCTGTGGCTGGACCTACTAATGATTTGTCCTCGCAAAAATGCTTTTAATGTGTCCCAAACTGTCGTTATCGGGGCAGAACCAGAATTCACCTCCAAAAACCATTCGGTTTCTTGTGTAAGGAAGGAGATCTCCTCTTCCTCCAGGAGTAAAGTGCGATCAAAAGACCATGTTCTAATTAAGCTAGGAGCAGGGCATTCAAGTCCCAAGAGAACCCCTGAATGATCTGAAAGGTGAGGGGCCAAATATGAGATGTTTTTGACCCTGGCTCTTAATGAATAACTGATCAGCACAAAGTCAATTCTAGATTGGTGCCGATACTTATAGTTACGGTACGAGACACCTAGCTGTTGGCCTGATCTATCTCTCCAGATGTCCGAGAGCATGAACTGTTTCATAGCTCGGGACTTGGAAGAGACCAAAGCTCTATTATTAGGGGTTTTGTCAAGAATAGGGTTCAAAACAATGTTGAAATCCCCCGCCAGAACGAATGGTTCCGGAAAGTCCAACAAATGTGAGAAAATAGTCTTAAGACTAGAGGGGTCATCATGATTAGGTCCATAATATCCTACCAGAGTTAGCAAACTCCCCATTATCGAAACATTAACAATGACCCATCTACCACATGTGTCTACTAACTGAGATAGGACCTGAGCCTTAGCCCCTTTCTTAAATAGTATTAAGACCCCTCTAATACTTGCAGACTGGCTGGTACATACGTACGACCCAACCCAACTCAGACGCCTAAAGAGGGAGATCGTCTCCTCCTCAAGCAAATGAGTTTCCTGGAGGACAATGACCTGCGCACGAGAATCTCGGAGGTATTGTATGATTTTGTCTCTTCTTGGTCTAGTACGCAGGCCATTGACACTCCAGGAAAGGATCTGAATACTATTCATGGCGGATCCAGCTTATACCCATCATCAGGAGGGAGAGAAAAAAGCAAAAACTTCAGCATCAGTGCCTGCCCCAACATCCAAGTCAAAATCATTCCTATAACCTTGCTGATTAGCGTAAAAATGGTGGTTCCCAAAAAAAAGGGAAAATGAGGATATTTATTTTTCCCCCCACTGCACCCAGCCTGATTCCCTGTGCCCTTCCCCCCGACCCCTGCCCCACCCATGGAGAACCCTGACCCCAATCATCTGGACAGATGACATCCAGGTAGTTGCTCCCCGAAGATAACCACCCACCTCATGCCTCCAAAAAAAGAAAAAAGAGAAGAGAAAAAACAATTTTTTACATAAAGACCTATACAGCCCCAGGTAATCTAAGGCTGGAAAGGGCCAAAGAAAAGTGCTTATGATACTTAGATACCCATTTTATTTCATTTTAATGTGGATATTATATATTATTTTTTTCCCTTTTTTCACCTTTCCTTCTTCTCTTCTTCCTACCGTATTTCAGTTCAAAACTACCATTATCCAACCCCAAGAGTGGATAGCCAGTCCCAACCAAACACATCAATCCTAACTAAAACCTAAAGTCTTAGTCCGGGGACACGGGTGGAAAGCTGGGGGGAATACAAAATACAAAAGACAAAAGAATAAGTGGAGACATTTTGTCTAAGCCTCGCCCCTCTCCATAGTGGCTAGCAAATCATCTGCCTCCTGTATTGATTTTACATTATGCATTTTGTTCTTAAACATAACTCTCAAAGAGGCAGGACACTTGAGCTGAGCCACGGCCCCCAGCCTTTTAAAATCCTCCAACTTCTTGCCCAGCTCCCACTGCCTGTCCAGAGTCACCCGAGCCAGGTCGGATCGAATTTGAAATGAACAATATTTGACCTTCAATGATTTAAATTTGAGAGATAGGTTTAAGATTTTTTCCTTCAGCGAGTAGGTAAGAAAATTTACCAAGATCTTCCTTGGTTTAACTCTATTCGAATTTCTTCTGAAGGGGTCCCTATGGATTCTCTGAATATCTCTTCTTAATTCATCTTCTGATTGATCCAATTCTAGGGACTCCTTCAGAAGTGAAATCACGTAGGTCTTAAGGTCTTCCCCCTCGCTCCCCTCAGGAACATTTAAAATACGTAGATTGTTCCTTCGTGAGTTGTTCTCTAGAATCTCCATCCGATCTCGAAGGGCCCCTTCCTCCCTTTTAAGAGTAGAAATATCCACTTCCACCGCACCCAACTGGTCTGTTAAGACCCCCACAGTAGATTCCAAAGTCTCAGCTCTGGTGTTTAGGAGGTCCACTTTCCTTTCGAGTGACTCACAGAAACTCCTAATCTCTCTTTGGTTTGTGGCTGAAACCTCAAATCCTTTTTTGATGTCTGCTGAAAGTGTATGCAGGAGAGCCTCCAGGGAAGATACCGAGGGTTCAGCTGACTTGGGATTCATCCTGTCAACATTCTCATCGTTTTCATTGCCTTCCATTACCTTAGGTAGTTCCTGAAGTGGGGCTTGGAAACCCTGCACTTCCATCTCCTTCTCTTTCTCGATATCTATGGTTGAGACTGAGATTCCTCTCGGGACTGGGGGGGGACCTAATGCCTCCAAATCGACCTTTTCCACTACCGGATCGGTCAACCTCTCTGCCCCTTTCCTGCAAGCCTCGCCCTGCTTCGTTAAATTCAAGACCTGTGGCAAGACTTTAAAATAAGATCTTAGCGAAGGCGTAATTTTTAGCTTGGCATCTAAGGGGGTACTCTTGATTTTCCCAGACCTTTTCCCCTTTCCCTTAACTTCCCCACAAAGGTAGGTAGAATTGTGATTCCCCACTGACGCTGTGCTTAACGCTTTGCTTCTGCTACCCAGTTTCTGTTTAGCAACCCCCAAACTTGATTCACAGATGCCCTCGAAAAGCTGAGTAGAGCACTCTGCAGCCGTCTTCCCCTTTGCAGAGCCCTGGACACCCACACCACGTTTCCTCCCGTTCCTGGGGGCTTTAGCTGAAGCTGGGACTGAGGTAAGAGCAGTAAAATCTGTACTATCAATAATGTCTGTAACTCCCACCTCAGGCTGTGGATCTACCTGGGCCACCCATCCGTTTTGTGGCTGTTCCTGGGGACCAGACCCCTTCAGTAATTGTGCGCTGGGGGCTCCTTCAGTCCTGTCGGTCGTGCTCCCTTCCGCGGCCCCTTCCAGCGTATGAGGCGCCCGACCAGTGCTGCCTCTGCCTCGTGAAACCCGGAGGAAGCCGCGCGCTCTGCGACCCCTCCTGAGCTCCAGCGCTGCCGCCTCCCACCGCCACAGGCGGGGAGAAGCCGATTCCGACCCGCGTCCCAGGCACATCCACAGCGGCAGCACGTCAGTGGGGAAGGAAACGAGAGGGAAAAAAAAACTCGGTCAGGAATTCACCCCCCTTCACAATCCGCACAATCTGGACGGCTCACACTCCGAAAAGAAAGATCATCCTCAACAGCGGCAGGGAGGCATGCATGCAGGCGAGTCCTCCAGGAGTAGCGGCAGCTCAACTAGCTGCCGCCATGTTCTCCGACGCTCTGCCCAGATATTGGTTCATCTGAGTACAGCTTTTGATTTGTCAAAAGCTGTGTGCTTCCACAGAAAGAGTGCTTACCATAAAACAAGTGTGATCATTTATGTATCCATTTGCTTTAGCTAGGTTCTTTATCAAGCACAGCTATTGTGTTTAACCTTTTGGCCTTGCTCTTTAAGGTCAAGCAAATGTCACTGTGATGCTATTAAACAACCCCTCCTAGATAATTTTGTTGTGTGTCTGGTTGCCATGTGTGCAAGCTTACGCTCAACACCGCAGCCTTTGTTGCTTATTGTCGCATGCAAATGACCAAGGCTATAAGCTGGGTCTGTTTATAATGAAACATTTTAATAATGTTAGTGGACTGACTTATTTATTGAAATAACAATATGTTCAAGTCAATTGGCATTAAAGGGCGGGTTGTTATTACTCCATTAAAATCTGCAGAGAGGTATTTTTTTTACCTGGAATATCACAGTTTACAATAGTAGGCAAGGGTTTTTAGTGTTGGTTAACCCCTCTGATAAACCTTTGGGATAGAAAATGTGCATTGTGAGAATCCTTGCTAGGCCCTCTTAGGAGACCTAGTATTTTGCTCTGCCAGCTGTAATGTGGTTTACATTTTTAATTTTGTGACTGTATGCCTGATTGTTGCCAAGTTGAAAAGCTTATACTCCATACTCCATATAGTAGGCTTCAGTTGGGTACGGTGACAAACCAATGATAAAGGCTACAGGCCTGATTGTTCACTGGTAAAAGTTATGTCCTAAGTCCTAAGCTGATGGCTTTATTATTTACATTATGACAAAGCAGTAGGCTTGGGCTTTTCATTGTGAAAAGCATTTGGTAAAGTCAATAGGCCTTTAATGGTTGATTGTTATCAAGCAGTGGTACAAGCTTTACACAGGTATTTTGTTACATGAAATCTCAAAGGTTACCATAGGAGGCAAGGGTTTTGGTGTTCTCATCCGCTCTGACAAAACCCAGGGGACCCAAGATTTTTATTGTGATCATACTTATTAGGCCTTATTGAGAGGAGTTGTAGATTGTTTTGCAATTTTGTACGTATTTGTAATTTTATAACTGTACAATGGTTGCTAGCATATACTCACTTCAGTAGGCCTGTATTGGTTATGGTGTGAAGCCAGTGGTAAAGGCTATAGGCCTGACTGGTTCATTGGGAAAAGTGTGTCGCATTTCATAGGTTTGATTTGTTTATTACAAAAAGTCTAAAGAAAGCCAGTAGGACTGACTTACTTTTTGTGGAAACCATGTGTTAAAGGTAGTATGCTTTTAACGTAGATTAATGTTACACTGTGGTGAAAAACTGTAGGCAGGTATTTTGTTAAAGGGAATCTCCAAGATTATCTTATTAGGCAAGTGTTTTGGTTTTGTGACCTACTCGAACAAACCGTGGGGTTAGAAGATTTGCAATGTGATAATCCTTATTAGGCCCTCTTAGGCGAAATTTTGTATGATTTTAACTTGTACTGTTATCACTGTGTACCTCTTGGTTGCATTGTGGAAAAACTTATGCTCAGTACAGTTGGTCAGAGTTAGTTATGATGACGGCTATAAGACTAATTGGTTCATTGGGAAAATGTATGCCAGAGGCTAAAGTTTGGATCTATTTTAATAAAAGTTGCAACAAAGGCAATAGGCCTCATTTATTTATTATGAAACACATATTAAAGCCAATTAGCCTTTAAGGGTGGATTGTTATTGTAGAATATTAAACCTACAGATGTATCTTGTAACTTGAAATCTCACTGGTTACCTTTGAAGGTAGAGATTTTGATGTTGATTACCCTTCTCTGACAAACCCTGGCAGGTAGAAGGTTGCACTGTAATAATTTTTGCTTGAATCTCTTCCGGAGATATGTTAGGCTTATTTGTCTGCCAGGAGCTTATGATAAAAAAAAAGAGCGTAGTGTCGTAGAGTGGATTAAAGTGTAGTAGAGAGAGTGGCATAGCGTACAATGGAGTAAAGTGCTAGAGTGCAGTGGTGTGTTGTAGAGTGGCATGGCATGGAGTGCATTAGATTGGTGTGGCATAGCGTACATTCACGTAAACTGGCATAAATTAGAGTGGTGTGTCATACAGTAGAGTTGAGGAGTGTGTCGTAGACAGTTGGAAAGACTTGTAGAGTGTTGTATAGTGGAATGTAGGGGCATAGTGTGGAGTAGAGTGTTCTACAGTGGAGTGTAGGGGCATAGAGTGGAGTAGAGTGGCATAAAGTGGAGTAGAGTCTTGTAGAGTGGAGCTGCATATAGTAGAGTAGAGTGTTGTAGAGTGGAGTGGTATAGAGTTGAGTGTTGTACAGTGGCATAGAGTGGGGTAAAGTATTGTATAGTGGATTAGACTGCGGTGAAGGGGCATAGCATAGAGTGGAGTAAAGTGTCATAGAGTGGAGTGTTATGTTGTAGAGTAGAGTGGACTAGCGTGGAGTGGATTGGTGTGTCAGAAATTGTCGTAGAGTGGAGTGCCACAGAATGGATTAGAGTGTTGTGGAGTGGAGTAGGGTAGGGTAGAGTGCAGTACACTGTAGTGAAGTGGCATAGAGTGTCATAGAGTTGAGTGTATAGAGTAGAGTGAAGTACAGTAGAGTAGAGTGGAGTCGTGTTTCATAGAGCAGAGTGCAGTAAAGTGTGGTGGAGTAGCAAACATGGAGTGGCGTAGAGTGGAGTAAAGTGTTGTACATTGGCATAGAGTAAAGTAGAGTGCTGTACACTTGCATAGACTGGAGTACACAGTTTTACAGTGGAGTGCTATAGACTGGAATATTGGGTGGTATCGTGCTGGGGCGTAGAGTTTGTTGTGTGGAGTAGAGTTTCATGGCATGGAGCTGGGTAGAGCGGAGTGGTGTACACTCGAATAACTTGGAGTGGCGTACAATGGAATACTGTAGAGTGGAGTGGCAAGCAGTAGCGTATAGTGGAGTGACATAGACTGGTGTGAAGTAGCATGTCGTGGAGTGGTGTAGAGTGACGTACAGTGGAGTGGCATAGACCAGAGTGACGTAGAGTTGAGTAGCGTATATTAAAGTAGAGTGGAGTAGCGTAGACTGGAGTGGTGTACAGTAGAATAGCATAGAGTGGCGTATAGTGGAGTGGCATAGACCAGAGTGACGTAGAGTTGAGTAGCGTATATTAAAGTAGAGTGGAGTAGCGTAGACTGGAGTGGTGTACAGTAGAATAGCGTAGAGTGGCGTATAGTGGAGTGGCATAGACCAGAGTGACGTAGAGTTGAGTAGCGTATATTAAAGTAGAGTGGAGTAGCGTAGACTGGAGTGGTGTACAGTAGAATAGCATAGAGTGGCGTATAGTGGAGTGGCATAGACCAGAGTGACGTAGAGTTGAGTAGCGTATATTAAAGTAGAGTGGAGTAGCGTAGACTGGAGTGGTGTACAGTAGAATAGCGTAGAGTGGCGTATAGTGGAGTGGCATAGACCAGAGTGACGTAGAGTTGAGTAGCGTATATTAAAGTAGAGTGGAGTAGCGTAGACTGGAGTGGTGTACAGTAGAATAGCGTAGAGTGGCGTATAGTGGAGTGACAGAGTGGAGTGGCATAGAGTGGAGTGACGTACATGTAATAGCGTAGAGTGGAATAGCATGAAGTGACGTAGAGTGCAGTGGCATACAGTGGAATGGTGTAGACAGAGTGACGTACCATGGAGTTGCATGTCATAGACTGGAGTGGAGTAGTGTACAGTGAAGTGGTGTGGAGTGGCATAGAGTGGAATAGAATAGAGTGGAAATCCATACAGTGGAGTGCGTAAAGCTGAGTGGTGTGGAGTGGTGTGCAATGAAGTGGTGAAAGAGTGGCGTGTCAGAGTGGAGCGGCATCTCGTGGAGTGGCATGTTGAAGTGGCGTTTAGTGTTGTACAGTGGGATGAAGTGTCATTTAGTAGAGTGGAGTGGTGTAGGGTATCAGAGTGCAGTGGCATGTTGTAGAGTGGTGTTTAGTAGTTGAGTAAAGTGTCATAAATTTGAATGGTGCGTTGTGGAGTGGCATAGAGTGGAGTGGCATACAGTGCAGTGGAGTGGCATACAGTGCAGTGGAGTTCCGTACAGAGGAGTGGCGTACAGTAGAGCATTGTAGAGTATAGTGGCGTAGAGTGGAATAGTGTACAGTGGAGTGGTGAAAAGTAAAGTGGCATAAAGTGAAATAGCGTAGAGTGGAGTGGCATACAGTAGAATAGCATAGAGTGGAGTTGGGTAGACTGAAGTGGTATGGAGTGGTGAGTGGTACAGTGGGATGGCTTGGAGTGGCGTCTCAGAGTGTCGTGTGGTAGGGTGTTTTAGAGTGGAGTGGTGTAGAGTTAATTTGGATCTCGTAGAGTGGATTGGGGTACAGTGGAGAGGAATGTCATGCAGTGGAGTGGCGTATCATGGAGTGGCATGGCGTGGAGTATTATAGGGTGGAGTGGCATGTGGTAGAGTGAAAAGGGGTGTGTTAGTGGCGCGTAGAGTGTCATAGGAGAGTGGACTGTCGTAGAGTGGGGAGGCGTGTTGTAGAATGGAGTGACATGGTATAGTTTAGAGTGTTGTGTCGTAGAGTGGAGTGGCGTTTCATGTCGACGAGTCTAGTTTAAACCAACATTGTGTGAAAATGGCTGAACGAAAGTAGATGAAATGTGTTTAGAATGTAGGATATGGCGTGAAAAGGGTAATTTTGTGTAGTACATCTAACGTTAAGTAGTGTTGAAGTAATAACTCACAAACACATAGGGGTGGATTTATTAAAATGTCATGCATGGCAATGCAGTAAGAGGCCTTGTGGGCTGCACTGTATGCGTTACTGGGAGAGTCAGGAATGCTCCACATCTGTCAAGATATGGCGCATTCCTGCTCTCTCCTTGCACTGGAACACTTGTGGCTGCCTAGCTCCAACGCAGGCACCCTTGCGCATGGTACAAGGGTGCCTGCATCACAAGCAGGATTGTTTTGCGCAGGAAGGGGTGCGTTCCTGCACAAAAACAATTCTTAGAGGCGTTTTCTCTTTCTAATAGTGCTGCAGAATGCAACACACTTAGAAAGATGAAACAACGAGGATATATAAAGATATTTCTACTTCTTGCTCCTCCCCTGGAAAGGCATAGCATTTTGAGGCATTCCCATTTTTACCAGTCTTATTAAATCTGGGATTGCTCCAAAATCCATTAATGGATGCCTAGGAACACCCACGCTCCACCTATGGAACCCATAGAACATCTTTCCAGGGCAGAGTAACGCAAGGCAGCAACTTGCTCTGTTATAATTGGATGAGATTTACTTGCTCTTTATTATCATATTTAGCCTGTAGACCGGACATATTCCATGATGTGATCTTAGTATCATAATAACCAAAGTTTGACCATAATAACACTGTCTCTTAAGTGATCTTGGTCCTCATCTGTTAACTCATTACTAGGATCATAATCTCACGATTGATTTGGCTCTTCTTTAATGGTCCTCTTACATGATTCACTGGAGACTGGAGATAGTCAAGATCCTCAAAATATTTAAGAGCGGAAAACCGTTGGACAGAACAGGCATATACTTAACCCCAATATTAATTCAAAAAGAGGCGAGCAGGGTTTTTTTTGGGAAATAGCCATGGGCAACAACCTAAAGTTTTGAGGCATGGCAGAGACCACGATCATTTTGGTCCCATAAAAGTCCCAACTTCTTAGGCTTTGTGGAGTTGATCCCCACAGAGTCACCTTTTACAGTGTTGACCAATTTACTCACCCAGCCAACACATCTTACCATATTGACATCAACATGAATCACTCTGTTCCTCATCAATTTAGTGTTCAGTCAAGGAATGATTTTGTTCTTCAATTGTGCACTGTTCCCATTTTGCTGATCTCTTAATGCAGTAGCATCTGCGAACTCCATCACAAAAAGTCGCCTGAAGTAGCAGATGTAAAATGTCTGTGCTAGAACATGGCGGCGCATCAGGGACTTTGGGATAAATATTGGTATGACTGGCTTCTTTATTGAGGCGTCACACTGGAGTTATAGTCGAATAAACTGATTTCCATGTAACATCTGTTTTCACAGATGGTGCCAATCTAACATGAGTTCAACTGGCCACTTTATTTAGTGGCGCCACCGTTGTCTGAGCACCCTGATCACAGAGCTTCTGGATTTGCAAATAGTAAATTACACTCCTTCCACTCAAACTTGATATTTGGGCATGGGTGTAAGAAAGTGGCTCTGTATATACTGCACCAAAGTGAGGTACAGTGTGTACAGAGTCCAGCAGTCCCCCAGAGGTAGGCAGAGGTTAAAGTTAGATAGAACCTTACTCTCTAATAGTGGTAGCTTGGTCGAGCAGTAAGGCAGTATCAGAGGACAGTGTTAATGCATTGATTGTACCCACTCAATCATCAAATGAATTCACACACTGAACTCGAGACCAATTGTTTTTGTATAAAAAGAAAAATATACAATTAATTTATTTTAGAGCCAAATAAGCTTGGTGCAGTTGAGCATAAAATACTTTACAGGTTTAAGATGCTGTTGTTGAATACTTTCAATATACAGTAGACTTGGTATGCAATTCGAGTTACATGGGTTGCAAGGCAATGCAATACTTAGTACACTCAATACATATGAATCAATAGGCTTTTTAAGAAAAATGCAGATAATTACTTTTCGGATTACTTTTTCTACCACAGGACTGGATCCTAGATTCAGCCCTGGGACATTTCCTGAAAACAGTTGAGAAAATGCGTTTTGGTTGGAGGTACGATTTTTAAAGAATATTCTTGTATTTCAAAAGTTGACACTTAGAAACTTTTTCACAGAGAACCACCAATGTTATCCTATGGAAGGAAATTCAATTCACAGGTAAGTTACTTTTATGTTACTTTTCCTATTCAGTGCTGGGTACCTAGACTCAGCACTGGGACATTTCCTGCAAACAGTTGAAAGAATACGATTTGGTTATCTGTGCGATTTTTAACGAATATTCTTAGTTTTCAAAAGTCGACACTTAGAAACTTTTGGGGGAAAAAGTGTCAATGTTATCCTATGAGGAAAAACAGGTCATCGGTTTCGAGGTAAGTACTCGGTCTTTGGAGTTAGGGTTCTGGGGTTAAGTCAAGGGTTCCCCCAGGGTCTGTGATGCACTGAGATTGCACCCTCAGCGGCACTGGGGCGGCCGGGTGCAGAGTGTTGAGGCCCAATGTAATCCTATGGAGGATAGGGGGCCTCCGGTTGGTGGCGGCTGGCAAGCAGGCCACACGGCTGTGGGAGCAAAGCTCCTAGGGTTTAGGTCAGGGCAAATGGGGAAACAGTTGGGCACAAAAAGTGCACCCTCAGCGGCACTAGGGCGGCCGGGTGCAGAGTGCTGTTTCGACGTCGGGCGCCCTGTTATTTTCTATGGAAAGCCTCCGGTTTGCAAACGCGCTGCAGGCAGGGAGATGAAGGGCTTCTGGGTGCGACCACCACTTCGAGAGGTAAGTTGGGGGTTGGCTAGGCACCGTTGGTTGGGGCACACCAGGCCGTGGGGCGTCGGGTGCAGGGGTGCCTTTTGGGGTCGGATCTTCTTACCAGCTCCGGTCGCGGTTAGGGGGGGCCTTCTGGATTTCGACTGCAGGCGTCGGCTGGAGGCTTGAGGCAGGTCAGGAGTCACCAGGTCTCGGGTCAGGATCGCTGGGGGGACCTCCTCTTGGTGTTTTTCCACTCGAGCTCAGGCTGGGTTCGGCGGGTGCAGAGTGGGCTGGATTCGCAGTCTTGGGCTGCTGCCAGAGGTTGCAAAGGTGAACAGTTCTGCTGTTCTCAGGAGACACAGTCTTTAGAAGTGAAGGCAGGCAGGTCCTCCGGGTTTGTTGAGGTTGCTGGCTGCAGGACACGCCGGGATTTCGCAGTAGGTAGGTTCGAGGGGAGACAGGCCGGTAGGGCTGGGGCCAAGTCAGTGGGCGTCGTCCTCTTGTTAGCTCTGCACGGCTCTTCGTCCTTCTTATCTTCTTTCTTGTTTTCGTTTCTGGATCTGAGGAATCCAGGTTCAGGGTGCCCCTAAATACTAAATTTTGTGGCGTTACAGGTAGGGCAAAGGCAGGGACCAATGGGTCCCTTCCTTGGGGGGGAGTACACCCCCCTACTCTGCCACTCTCCAGTGGGAGGGGGGCAGGATCCTGTCCCTGGTTGGCTAGGGCTCCCCATCTTCAAGATGGTGAGAGCCCGGAGTTGTGCTTCACCTCGCCTCCCCACCTGAGGGGTGGGGTTGGCAAAGGCTGGCACACCTCCTTTCCTCACTTGTTTTTCCCGCCGATTCTCCCGCCCAAAGTGGGGGTTAGAACCGGTGGGGACCAGTTGCTGAGTACAGCAAGTGGTCTGGAGAAGCTCACAAAGGCGGCAGGCCTTTGAAGCTTCCCCTGCCCGTCCTGGGGGAGGGGGCCTAGCACCTCGTCCCAGGATGTGCATTGTTGCAGGCCCTCGAGAGCGGATGGCTCTCGACCCAGGGGTCCAGCAACATGTCTGGTGGGTGGCAGCCTAAGCAGCCACTCAGTCGGGACACTGGTTGTGGGTCGAGTTCAGGGGGCATTTCTAAAATGCCTTCTGTCGTGCGTTGTACATTGAAACCCACACTGGCATCAGTGTGGGTACAAGGTGCTGAGAAGTTTGATACCAAACTTCCCAGACTTCAATGTAGCCATCATGGTGCTGTGGAGTTCGTAATGACAAACTCCGAGCACCATATACTCTTTAATGGCACACTGCACTTACAATGTCTGAGAATGGACTCAGACACAGTAGGGGGACAGGGCTCATGCCTCTGTGCCCTCACCACTGACATAGTGCACCCAGCTAGAGGGGTGGCTGACCTAGGCCAGGGCAGTGGTTTGTGGGCATGGCACACAGGGATGTGTGTCAGGTCTACTCTTCACTTTTGGTCTGCACCAAGACACGCAGCCTGCAAGGCAGTGTGTTTGTGAAAAGGTGCAGGGCCCCTAAGGGCGGCACAATTCGTGCTGCAGCCCTTAGGAGCCTTCTCTGGTCACAGTGCCCTGGGTACATGGGGTACCATTTACCAGGGACCTACCTGTGGCCAGAGTTGCCAATTGGGTTTAGGCATCAATGCAGTTTTAGGGAAGGAACATAGTCCCTGGGCTCCTGATTAGCAGGAACCCAGGGCACACTCAGTCAAAGAACATCAGCAATTCAGCAAAAATTGGGGGCATACCATGTGGAAAGATGGCGCTTTCTCACAATGGGGTATAAATAAACCTGAAATTATTTCCTAGACTCCACTATTTGCTTCAAAACGAACTGAGACTGTGAGGCAGCTGCCAGTACAAGGCATCACAAGTAGTGCAAGCCTCTGAAGCCTTAAATGGGCAGGGTGATTATTAATTCTTATAATGTAGGCCTACTAGGCTACGCCTTTCCTTATAATTAGACATGTAGATAGCATTTTGTGTCGTAGGGCTGCAATGTAGTTCGAGAAGGTTTTTTTTGGTACTACATACAAGCTAACATTTGGAAAGTCGTGCCCGAAATGGGCTTTTGGGTGGTGTTTCACAACATCTGGACATGCTGGACTCTTCACCCCTCTAATGATATATATATAGTTATTGAAAGGAAATTTTCTGGGATACACGCATGCAATAGTGAATTAGTCTAACGTACATGATTTGAATGAAGGTTCCTACGATGCAGAACCAGGACTACATGTATTTGACCATTTCCTATTGTGTTATGATCTTTGGTGTTTTTTTTGTTGTTGTATTGTTTTGTTGGTATTTTACTGTGTTGTATTTTGGTATTTGTGTTGCCAAGTTGTGTTATTGTCTGGTTGTGGTGTGTGTTCTTTGTTGTTTAGTGGTTACTGTGATGATGATATGATGTGTTGTAGATGTGCTGGTGTGATGTGTCATATTGTGCTGAGGTGCGCCATATTGTTCTGTTGCGTTGTTGGTATTTTGTGCCATTGTGTTGTGGTGGTGGTCAGTTTTGTTATGTGTATGTGTTGCTGCCTTTTTATTGTGTTGTACTGGTATGTTTTTGTGTTATTTTGTGGGCATGTCAAAGGAGGAGCCAGCTCCCATCATGGCCGCTCGGAGCTACTGCTCCGGTGCGAACCCTCCTTCAACCCCCAGAACGGCGTTTCCACCGCTTCTCTTCACCACCCGCTTCTAAGTTTCTGAAACCGGAACGTAGGCGGCTCACACCGAGACCAATTCCGCCTTTCTCCGAGCGATCTCCGCAGATATATTTGCCGCGACCTTCCTCCCACTGAATCAGCCAAGATGGCAGTCACCGTCGGGACACCTGCAGCGCTTACTGAGCGGCGCTTTAAATGCGGACGACTGCGACGGAATCGCAGGCCTGCTGAGGACATAGCTGGCTGAGGTGAGAGAGAGCGGCCCGCAATACTGCGCGATCAATGGTGAGGAGGCCGGTGATCATCTCCGGAGCCCGATGAGTGGAGCGCGACCGGCGGCGTGCTGGTTGCCGTGAAGGATAGCGGAGGTGCCACTGACTGCGTTGCCCCCTTTGCAGACATCGGCGATCTCACTGTGCCGATTCACATTGATAGTACTGGCGTGGAGCTTCCGTACACGTTTGCGAGGTGTATTAGAGGCCCGGACTGCTTGTGAGTGCGCGAAGACGGCCTGCTTGCGGCAGCAGTGCGGCTCCATGTTTTGCATATTCGTCTGTGGCTGCACCGGCTGATACATCGAGCACGATCGTAATGATTGCTATTGCATACCTGCATTGGGAGGCTTGATATGGCGCGATGATGAGTCGGCAGGCCTGCTGACATCCACCAAGGCCGGTGATAGCGTCTGCGGCCTCCATTTCGAGCTTTTGCCGACCCAGTACCTGGCCTCTGCTGGCGTAATCACTTTGTACGAGGTGCGCTAGGGAGGCAAGATAGACTAATGCACTGGAAGTTATGAAGCAGCACGCACCGTGATGATACCCTCTGCACATTGTCTGCAGCGTGCGCTTATATCAGTGCACGAGTTGGAAGCCCCTAAGCGGCCTGCCTGACTTCAAAATGGCGGCCGCTGGGACAAAGACAGGCATCAAAACCTCCGCGAGTGCCAGAGACGGCGTGGGAGGCAAATAATGTGCAGGAGAGAAGGAGCAACCTAGACCCTGACGTGATTGAGAAATCCGGCGGTGCCTGACCTTATAATGTTCATCATGCTGATCCTCTGCTTAGTTTGCACCCCCTTTCATCTGGATTATAGAAAATCGGGGGGACCCTCTGAATTCGTACATCAAGGACTCACCCCCCAACCCTGCCTGACCTCATGATGGTCGCCTCAGTCTTTGACTCTGTGAACTCTCCATCGACAGCTGAGACCCAGCCATTTTGACTGATGCCCGGTGGAGCTACCTCGCGAGCTAAAGAGGAGATGGGCTATGGATTCCCTCCTTGGCTGTCACCTACCCAGCCGGTCTCTGGGCAAACTCTCCTGCATCTCTCCTGACGTATCTCCCTCCTCCCCCTTCACCCTACCCCCTACCGCTCTACCCGTCCAGCTATTGTCCTCTGCCCTCCCCGTCCTTGCTCATAGTTCCCACCCTGTTTATCCACTGGACTTTCTTATGTGAACTTTCCCTCGTCAGTTGAGACCTAGCTATTTGACTGATGCCCGATGGAGCTACCTTGTTTAGCTAAAGGGGAGACGGGCTGTGGATTCCCTCCTCGGTCGTCACCTACCCAGTCGGTCTTTGGGCAGACTTCCTTCGTCTCTCCTGCCGTCTATTCCCCCATCCTCCCCCTCACACTTCCCCCTCCCCTCCTCCCTACTTCTCTCACCTCTTTCCTCTTTCAATGTGTTGCTTATTGTTGACGTAATGTGTAATTGTTATCATTTTCTGTATCATTGTGTAGCCTAATGTAAAGCGCTCTGATACCTACGGGTCTAGCCAGCGCTATATAAAACTCATTAAATAAAATAAAAAATAAAATAAAATAAATGTTGTTTTGTTTGTGTTGTAGTGTAGTGTTATCTTCTGTGGCATTTTGCTACCGTTGTGGAGTTGTGTTGTAATGTTTGTTTGCTGATGGTGATGTTTGGGTTTTTGTAAGTGTTTGATGACAATTATCTCATTTTCCCAAAAGGCTATTTATTTCCCTAGAGACGTAGCCCAGAATTATTGACTAACATGTGACCATGAAAGGACCAATCAGGGACAATAACATTTCTAAGTGTTTTGGTGTACTAGTTAATGTAAAATGCATTTAGGTTCTTTCCCTGTTTTTTTTGCGAAGCTTGGACTGATGCTGATCCTGCTGTGCCCTGTTGCCTGTGTGTCAGGTAAATTCAAAGCAGCAGCCTGTGCTGTACCTGGGTTTGTATTTGTGTTGGTGTAGCGTCTGCCTAATTTTTTGTAGTTATCTGTATCTCCTGGTTTTACTAAATCCTTAAAGTCCAGCCTAACATTTCAGCACTGTGTAGATATTTTGGTTTGTAGGGGCGGGTGTTCGAAAATGAGAAGGCACCTTCCCACTGAGCAGTGTGGAAGGAATACTTTTCTGTCACTGTAAGCTATGTATAGCTACTGCTGTCTCTCTGGCTCTTCACATTTGTTGTTTTGTTTAGTTGAAGTCTTGTTCCAACTAGCTGGTTCTTATTCTTTGTCGAAAACTTGATATACGTAATTCCAGAAACTTCTCTACAATCTCTGATTCTGAATGTTGAAAAAACACGGTTTAAAGGATCTTCTCCGCCTTGTATTTTAAGTCCAGTAAACCGACATCATGTGATCTGTTATCACATCTGCTCAAATTACATTTAATTCCATGTTTGTAAACGACAGGGAAGGACATAGACACGTTTTTTGATAAATAGCTTTCAAGTGTAACTCTTACAGTCGGTCACCTGTGTTGTTTGTGTTGCCTAGACCTGTACTTCATAAATACACTAGTCTTATCATTTACCTCTTGGACTTCTAACTCCGTTAAAATTGTTTACCATCTCTACAGCAGGTCATTCATCTAAAATTACTTGGCTCCATTAGTAGAGACAGTAATTGCACTGACCTTACTGAACGCGTTTTCGGTAGAAGCCTACCAGACAGCACAGCTGTCTAGTTTGCTAAAGACATCTTGGGGACATTCAGAAAGCTTCCCTGGGAATGCATTCTGCCCGTTGCTCACCATTGGCTTTGTGGTTTGTAACTCTCATTTTCTGGCTTTCTGTTTGCTGACTTTCTTTGTTTTAGGCTGTCCAGCGTGAGTTTGTCTCTCCTAAGGAGCAAAGCCTTTTCACAATACCTCTCCTTGTGCTCCTTTCTGTAAACAGGCCTGTAAATCTTGTTCTTATCTTGTCACATTTGCTGTGCGTTCAAAGACAGAGGTCAAATGTCAGGCTCTGTCTTTCAAGGGAACTTGGTGTTTACTTTTCTTTCTCTGACTTCAAAGTGAGAGGATTTATGTGACAATCTCTCTGGATACTGGGGGTCGGATAGAGTTTTCTAGCACACATCAACATTTAAATGAACTGTGCAAGTATTTCTGAATATATCAGAATTACGAAAGGACAATTGACCCACATTTTTTGTTAATTTTGAAATGTGCTGGAAACAAATACTTTAATATGATTAAAACAAATCAATTCACTAGATGATGTCATTTCCACACATTATTGTTTGTGTGCTGTATAGTTTTGTTAGAAAAACTGTATGTTTGTGCAAATGTAATGGACACTTCAAATTAAATGTGTCTGTAATGGCAGTGCCCTACCACACCATGCATACTCCACTTTACGCCACTCCACTCTACTCTGCACCCCTCCACACAACGGCACTTTGTGCCACTGCATTCTATGCCTCTATTCTACTCTGTACCACTCTACTCTATGCCAGTGCACTCTACTCTTCACCACTGCACTCCTCACCAATGCACTCTACACCTCTCCTGTCTAGGTCACTCCACTCTACTCTGCATAACTCCACTCCTCTCTGCAACACTCCACTCTGCGCCACTGCACTCTATGCCAATGTGATCTACTCTGTGCCACTCAGCTCTATGCCCCAGCACTCTACGCCCATCCACTGTACGCCACTATAATTGGAGAACCATTATCCATTAATGAAAAGTTTTAATCAAGTATCATGGAGACAAAAGTGATTTTGCCCAGACAGTTGCGGAGACCGACCTTCAGTCAAAGAGTTATGCATACATATGGGAAATTTAAGTTTTCAACTAACTGACGATTGATATTTATCTTCTAAGTGGTCATTAACCCTGGATTGTTCTTGGTACAGCTCAAGTCATATCTCTTTGTGGAACTTCAAAAATGTAATGCCTTTCCTGTATTGTCACCAACTCATTCTACAAAGATGATTCTCTCTATGTTTGAAGTTTGTTAAAATCTAGGTATACATTTTTTATTATTTGTATTCTTTGTACTCGCTTGACTGAAGTCTTTCACACAATAAAATCACTGAAAGTCTTAACATATTGCAAACTGTAAAAACAAAAATAAGAAATAATCCAAATGTAGAAATTAAAGCACAAAATCTTGTGTAATGACTGGCTGTTTGAGTTTGTTTTAGTGTATCATCAAATTACACCAATCTTGATTTTTTTTTTTCCCCCCCTTCCCTCCGTAGTCTGTGGATGTTGACTGGCCTCCAGCATTGGACGATTAAGACTGTAAAATGAGGGAAGATCCAATGAGAACTTGGCAGGCAGCCGAATTGCACACAACAGTCTTTTTTTGTCTCCCAAGAAGCATTTGTTGATCATGTTGATCTGTAGAAACTTATCTTACAGTTGATTTTGAATATTCATTATCGGTTACTTTTATTTACACAAATTGTTGGCAAGATAATCGCTAATAAAGCACCAACACAAAACTGTTCTTTATTGTTTATAAGCTCAAGAATGTGCCAGGTATTTATAGGAGCAAACTGAGGTCACTCATCTCAGGAACCCAGACTTCAAGAAATCCTGATGGAACTAAAATGTTTGCAGTTGAAACAGTGTTGTGTTATGGGTAGAGACTGGAAATCAGGGGAGGCCCATAGAAAAACAGAGACTTTACGTAGAAATGCTCACAGTATCCTGCTGCAGTAGCTTCTTGGTACTAATTCTGCACGGCTTAATCAAATCCATTGAGACCTTGAGAGCAAAACCAATCTCAAGACATCAGCAACTTTTTGTATTTAGAAGCTTACTAAAAAGGTAGATGTTGTAAATAGAAAATGTCAAGTTGCGAGGTCACATAGATTATAAGATGTAGATTTACTGAAGACGGTCTCTTAGATACAGTTTAACTATAAATAGCCCCACCAGGAGAAGCATCTTCACTGCTCAGCCCACTCTCTCCAACTGACATTCTTACCAGCCAGGCACTCATCAGCATTCCATTACATCACACACTCACTGGATGAGCAGCAGAGAACTGGGAAACTGTGGAGAGGATGCATTGTAACAACACAGGGTACAGCACATCTCTTCCCCTTAAACAATTGCAAATACGAATGGACGTAAGATAGAAATAAACTATCAATCAGTCCTATAAATATTCAAACTCCTAAATCATCAACACAGGTAAATACACTGCAGGACCAGGGAACTACTAATGTCCTCTACTGCACACAGTTAATCCTTAACCCCTTATGTAGGATACTTGCAACATTAGGATGCAACACACAACACCCTTCTTATACTGCATATCACATGCTGACTCAATGCAAGATTAGGATGAAACACGCATGCCCCTACAACTTCTACATAACACATGCAGACTCAATGCAACATAGGGTCCAACACACATGGCCCTGCAACTTCTCTTCCACCCTTAGGAAGGACACTTGCAACATTAGGGTGCAACACACAACACCCACCTTATACTGCATAACACAGGCTACAAGGCATACCACCCTACTTCGTACACCTAGCAGGACCAGAAGTACATAGTCACTCCCTTCCACTTCTGCATGCAACAAAAAGTAATACTCACCTTTGAATACTCATTATGACACTACACTCTCCACCCAGACTCTTAAGTCACCACTACACATAAGACTCTAGCATACAACCTCAAAAAACATTTCTAAAATTCAGCATGGCATAGAAAATTCAACACAACATTGAAAAATATAGTCAGGCAGGATATACAGCATCTTATAGAAAAATATACACGGACAGCAAATTCTGAATAGCATTGACAAATACACTTAGGCAGCAAATTCAGAATGGCATTGACAAATATTCTCCAATAGCACCCAAAGTCCACGGTGAGCGACCTCTCACCTGAAATTACACTCAAAGCTTTGAAAGATAGAGACATTTAACAGTTCTTTAGGTGATCTGTTGAATGTCATAAATGTGTACTTCTCCACAGCTATACAGCACCTGCATGCACTAATGTGAAACTCTCCTCCATTTTGAATATGTTTATCTGATCAATGAAGATCACTTTTGTTTATACACACCTCACCCTCAATACAAGTCGCTGACTCTGCCAATACTCAAATGTACCTCTTACAGTCCATTACGCTGAAAAAACTGTACACTATTCAACTGCTGCCATTGAGTCTTCAATCACCGCTTCAAAGTCCCTGAATGCTCCGCTCTCACGATGCTGCTCAGCATGGCATCGATGTGTTTTCATAAAACGATAGCAACCGATCAGTAGACTGCCGCTCCCGTGCAAATACTAGAACATTATCCTGTGCTCACTTCCTGCAAAGTAGTTTCCAGGGAAATTGCTACTACCTCTGTGATGTCGAACTAGAGCGCTAAACGTAGCAATCACTTCCTTGTCCTAAGGATTGCGGCTGCGTGGCTCGAATACTTTTCCTTGATTATGTTTCAGGTCCCAGGTGCTCTTAGGACAATGATGGCGCTTGTATCACAACCCATGCCAGATCTCATTTTTTGATACTCATGCCACCTTGAAAGCACTAAAATCTTGGCTCCCCTGCAACTTGTGCAGAAACGCACGCAACAGCAAACGGCTTAGCTTGATAACGGTACATTATAACACTCTTGCGCCAAGGCCAACTAAATGTAAATGCACAATCTTTTTTTTTTTCTTAAACTTTATTTACGTTTTGCAATAAGAACAAAACATCAACAATACAGCATACAGTGCATTATCTTCCGCGTTGTGTCTTAGGTTGCAGCATTAGAGGTACAGCAAGGACAGATGGGGTACTCAGTAAATACACAATCTTAGGCCAGATCGGGGCCCAGAGTTGGGGTGCCGGGCACCCCACTCATGAAATTGGCCTTGGGAATGAGGTCCCCAGGCCATTGAATGTTGGGGAGGGGGCCCCACGCTCGCCCCCTACCTGGATAAAAATGAAAGGACTTCTCCTTGGGTGACCCCCGGGTCCTGGCCCACCCTGGGGAGGTTTAAAAACCAGGCAGCAGAGCTCAACGTGCTCTGGATCTGACTGGGGTTAAAGGACAAAGTCCTTCTCGTGCTGATATCTTGGGTCCATTGGGCTGTTTTGCATGATCTTGGTCTCGTTTTGCTCCTGATGGTGAGCCCTAACCACCTGGAACACTTTCTTTAGACCTCCTGGCCTCAAATGTGACAAACATTGCAGGGAGCTCGTTTCACTGGCTCCCTGCGCCTGCTTTTCTTCTTGGTTTTCTGTGGGCCTCTCTCCTCCTTGGCGCAGAAGCCCAGTTTTCCCCCTACGACTCCTCAGGGGTCTAAGGGGACCAGCTTCCCTGATCCTGGGGAGAGCACCACTGGTTCTGGAGTCAACAGAAGTTAGAGTCCTTAGTCCGGAGGGCATCAGGGATTCTTTCCGCCAGTTGTCCATGGCTGCTGCCTCCAGTCGCAGTGTCCAGCATAAAAACACAATCAAGAGAGAGCTCTCCCCCCTGCGCAAGACCTTTTAATTGGGGGCAGGAGGGTCCAGTAGTGAGGCACCTCTGGCCTATCCTGGGGTGCAACATCACCTCTCCGCCCCGTCCCAACCTTCCTGCACAGCCTTCTGGGATATTTCAAAATAATGTCACCCAGGAGCCACTTGCCACATCTGCTCTTGGCCACAGCTCCACCCCTCGCTGACATCACTGCCAGGATCTTTCCCAGCAAATCTTCAAAGGGGGACCCCTCCTCTGTTGGCTAAAAAGGTCTGGGTTACCTCCTTTGTTTATTGGGCAGGCCTATCCCTGGCACAGTATGACAGCTGGTTGATTGATGGAGAGCATTCTGCCCCACCCCTTTCCTCCTCAGGAGCTGTATGAAGCGCTGTTAATTGCTCCCTTTGTGTGGGGAGGCCTTTGTTCTTGCAGCTGGAGAGAAATGTAATTAACTTAGCACACTAGGGTGACAAAAGACCTGGGCTCTGATCCTGGGCTGAGCCAGAGAAATATGACATTCCTGGATGACCCATAAGCTGTATAGATATGTTTTTGGAACTTGCAGAATTGATTTTCTCATACAGGTTACGCCCTAATTTGATATGTCTGTGTAGGCCAAAGGGAAATGAGGCTGCACTCTAAGGCAGCCCTCCCATAGGTGTATAATGGAGTGTCATTGCAGGCAAGACAGTAAACCACCCTGACTTTCCCTACGAGTGTACACTAACGTTATGAGGCCTACCCCAGGTCAATACCCAATTCTGCAGAGTTCCCCTTGTGGCAGGCTACCTGTGCGCAGTTACCGGGCTGCGCACAAGAGGAGTCTCCCAAACATAGCCCTCACACGGGTGTAACCAGCCAAGTGCCTCTTGCTGCATTGCAGTGGCCTGATCTTAAAAGGCGGACTCTGGCGTTAAGCACACGCAGTCCAATTACCATGAGCTTACTGTGGGTGAGTCACAGGTTCTGAGACTCCCCCACAGTAAAAGGTCCAAAACAAGGTGATCAAAAAGCGAAAATCCGGGCAGGTTAGATGAGCAGAGCCCACCGTCTCATAGTGATGTTCGGGAAGAGCACCTCACTGTGGGACTCCACCTGGTGACCGACAGAGCCAGGACCCACACTCACCCACAACAAAAACCTCAAGATCGGCATTGACCGTAAACTCAAACTCATCATGACTGCCCAAGTCAACACCGTCACTACCTCATGCTTCCACACACTAAACATGCTGAGGAAGCTTCTCAAATAGCTCCCAAGCAGTACCTGGAAAACTGTCACACACGCCCTTGTTACTAGCAAACTGGACTAAGGAAACACCCTCTAAGTCACCAACTCATCAGAAGACTGCAAACCATTCAGAACTCGGTGGCCAGAATCTCCTTCAACCTCCCAACCGCACTCACATCACAGCATACCTCAAGGAGCTCCACTGCCTCCTCATACACAAACAAGCACAATTTATTCTCCTCACTTTCAAGGCACTACACAACACTGGCCTGGCATACCTCAATAACCACATTCGCTTCCACAAATCATCCAGACACTTCCGCTCGGCCGTGCTCTTACTGGCACACATCTCAAGCATACAGAGAACCAGATCCGGTGATCAAGGCTTCTACATTGCTCCTAGATCATTCTGAGTAACTGGGCCAAGTACGCCTAATGCCCTTGACTCTTAGGGTTAAGTGGTCTCAGCAGCCCACGGCTTCCTAGGGGGGTGGATACAGGTTCACAACTCAGAATGTGTGAAGCAGCAATAAATCATTGTCCTGTCAAATACTCACTCTTATGAAAAAAGTGAAGCATCTTATTTCTACTGCTACCCATACAAAGGAAGATTACGACATTCACAAACAATTACACAGTCTTTCCCTGAGGTCAGAGCTCTGGCGGTTCTCTTTCCCACTCCTCGTGTTAGCGATCGTGGTTCTTCCCTATTCACTATCGGTATGCCCCACTAGTAGTCTGATTCTCAAGAGTCCACTACGACTCTGATTAAAAGTTTTCCAAAGCTATTGCGTTTCAATTAGCAGCAAGTTCCCTTCGGACCGAAAGTCCCTAAACAGTCTTACTTGCACCGGTAGGTGTGGCGTGACAAACTCACTGTCCACGGGCTCTGGCCCGGTCAATACAGTGAAGTTCTCCACAGCGATCCCTCCTGGCATCCAGGGTCACCGCCACGCTACCGCACAAGGCTTCGGCGCTTACCCCATAGCATTCTTTTCCATTGCAGGGTCATATACCGCTATCGCACAAGGCTTCGGCCCTTACTGCACGGCAGTCTTTTCCATGGTGGCCCCTCCTGGCATACGAGGTTGCCACACCGCTACCGCCCAAGGTTTTGGCCCTTACCGCACAGCAGTCTTTTCCATTGCAGCCCCTCCTAGCATACTGGGTCGCGCACACTACCTCAGAGGGCTTTGGCCCTTACTGTACGGCAGTCTTTTCTACAGTGACTCCTCCTGGCATACGAGGTTGCCACACTGCTACCGAATAAAGCTTTGGCCCTTACCGCACAACAGTCTTTCATGGCTATTTTCACAGTGGCCCTCATTGGCATACGATGGTCACCAACTCAGTCCTGCACATGGTAAGAACCCGATTGGTGCAGCAGCCATTTCCTCACACCTCGCACAGGGAGTCCACTCGACAGGGCTTCCCACTGGACCTCGCTCCCTCCAATGCTCTCCTCTTTCTCACAGGGCACACTGATCTTGGCAAAAAGGCAGTTGCTGGTGCTCCAGGCTGCAGGGCAGTGTGTCTTGGATTCCGTGAGTGATGTCCCCTCACCCAAGCAGGGAGACTACCAGGCCTTGGCCCCCCAGTCCTGATTACAGGCAGACGTCTTGCAGCGCTTCCTCTCCTCACCCAGCCCATCTGCCTGCTTGGCAGATGAACATTTTGGGGTCTCAAACTTCCCTTCTCATAGTCTATTTCCAGACTCCAAATGTGATTTAGGGACCTGAGTCTCTGACGTTTTATGTTAGGGTTCTGCTTCTTTTGGAGTGCCTACTCCTCTGCTCCCTCTTCTCAAAAGCTGACACACTGTTCACACCTGGAAGTCAGCCACAGTGATATGTGAATCAAACGTTTTGCCCAGGACCACCGGCCTTACTCTTTATGATTATCTTAATAATAATAATAATATATCAATTTACAAAGCGCCTGGTTACACCAGCTGGTGTGTCCCCACGCTAGGAGCTACTAAGTAAAGATGGCAGAAAGGACCCAAGAACAGGCAACAGGAGCAATACGAACATAAGACCTCAGAGCTGGAAGAGCCAAGTTTTTAATCTTTTTCAGAAAATGTTCTCCGATGGCTCTGCTCGGAGAAAAAGGGGTAATGCATTCCAGTTTTTGGCTGCCAAATAACCAAATGAACGCGCACCCATTCTTGCTCTTTGAATTTTAGGGACTTTAACCAAGTGAGCCCCGGATGAC
The DNA here is from genome assembly GCA_963921515.1 of Calotriton arnoldi. Lineage (NCBI taxonomy): Eukaryota > Metazoa > Chordata > Amphibia > Caudata > Salamandridae > Calotriton > Calotriton arnoldi. The sequence continues at coordinate 67,502 of CAWUFW010005832.1, read as the reverse complement.
CTAAGTTGACGCGTTTGATTATGGGGGACAAGAAGATCATGGAGATAGCTGGGTCCTTTGCTCTGCAGACTCCGGTGGCAAAAGCACAAGGTTTTAAAAATACTTCTTTTATTGACAGGCAGCCAGTGCAGGGAGTCAAGGGCTTTCACAGAGGAAGCTCTCCTAGGTAAGTTGAGAACTAGACGTGCTGCCGCATTCTGAATGTGTTGTAACCTATGGAGACATTTTTTTGTTGCTCCAAGATAGAGGACATTTCCATAGTTCAGCTGGGACGTTACAAGAGTGTTGACCAGGGTTTTCCTAGCTGAGATGGGAAGGATCTCCAGAGTTTTCCTCAACATTTTAAGGGTTCCAAAACATTTCCCTGTAACCTTCCTAGTATGGGTCTCGAAGGAGAGTTTAGGGTCCAGCCAAACTCCTAAATTTTTAACTTCCTCCTTAGAGATGGGTGTGGTACCCAGAGTCTGGGGCCACCACGCTGAGGACCAGATGGAAGGGGACTTCCCTACTACCAAGACCTCAGTTTTACTGCAGTTCAGCTTAAGGCAATTACTTGACATCCAGCCCCATTACTTGGTTATCAGCCCCATCTCCTCCTTGAGATATGCTCAGGCCACTTCCTCATGACCTCTCACTGAATCAAAGAGCACCCTGGTGGCCTGGTCCTCCTCTCCCCAGTGTGTCCCACCCAGCTTACAGGAATGCCACAATACAAAAATCTGTCTGGGGGATTACTCTACCCCCTCTCCATGCTTCAACATGAAGGTCTGGGTCTCCCAGAATGACAACCAGCTACCTTCATGCAATGTACCATTCACAGGCACACTGACACCCAGTGCATGTATACAGCATGAATACACTGCACAGTACTGTATCCTCCATGTACTGTGCCACCCATAAGCACACATAGCACTTGCATTTAGGATGCACACATTGCCCAGCATTGTATCCTCCATGAACTGTACCTCTCTATAGGCACACATACATCCAGCATATACATTTTACATGCACGCACTGCATCCTTCATGTATTGTACCACTCATGAATACACATACGCCCAGCTCATTCACTTATCATGCACGCACGACACAGCACTACGGGCAAGATGTACGATCATAGCATTTTGTGACTCACAAATTGCGAGTCGCAAAATGCTATGTACAACAGTGTCTGAGACACTATTTGCGATTCCCAATGGGGTCACAAATTGCATGCCTCATGAATATTAATGAGGCTGTCGCAATTGCGACCCCATTGGGAATGCCTGGCACTCCCAGGGATGGTGGCCTGCTGGGGTCAGCAGACCACCATGTCTGGGATTGCTTTGTCAATAAAGCAGTTTTTTTATTAAATGCAGCCCGTTTTCCTTAAAGGAAAACGGGATGCATTTAAAAAATAAAAATGAAACTTTTCCGTTTCATTTTTTAAGGGCAGCCAGTGGTCCCTGGGGCCACTTCCTGCTCTTACAAAATATTTGCGCATGCATTCCCAAAGGGGAAGGGGACCCCTTCTCATTTGCGAGTGGAGAAGGGTGGTAAACTGCGAGTATTTTGCAACCGCAATTGCGGTCGCAAAACATTCATGCATAGGTTTTGGAGTCCCTATCAGGAAGGGACGCCCTTGGAACGCCCCTTCCTAATAGCGAGTCGCTAACCCTATTTTGCGAGTCGCTAATTGATTAGCGACTCACAAAATAGAGTTGGTACATGGGACACACGTTTTTTGAGGTCGCAAACAGGCCTAAAACCTCTTTGCGACAGCAAAAAACGGTCGTACATCTGGCCCTACATCCTTTACGCATATCAATCTCCAGATCATGCACTGTTCAGTACTGCAGTATGCCTGCATTGTACCCTCCCCAGGCACATATACACCCAGTGCAGATATACCAGCTGTACGCAGCACTTGACATCAACCTGATGCAGGCCAAGGGTGAGTTAATTGCACGGCGATGGAGCTTTAAAAGTGAGTGAGCCTGTAGGCCTCACTCCAGTGACACTGGTTAAAAAAGACCTGTTCCCTCCTACTCATCACTACACGGTATGCTGCCACCACTGCGCTCGTGCTACTTAACTCTTGGTGAAGGTGGTAGCATTTTGGGCACCCCTCCTGGTCCAACAATACCACAGTTCAGGAGACAGGCTTCTGCCATAGCGTACATGCATGAGCCGTGTTTGCCTGCGACAACAAAAATCAGCATTCGGGATCCAGACATCAGTTCAGTTGGGTACTTCGGGTAGGGGTGCTCATCACTTACAGCGTAGAGGTCTTTTCTGTCCCAACAACCAGTCACAACTTCATTTTTTGACAAGGCATAAAAATAAATATGTATAAATACCAGTAGGATATTTAAATAATAACTATGCATAAATGTAAAAAATGCCAATAAACCAGAATAACAGTTTATATGTGAACCTAATGAGTCATAAACTAAAAGCTCTGTTTTTGACCCAAACGTCTGGAGTAAGTAGGTTCAATATAGTCACACGAGCGTTGGTCTGGTTTATTCAGAAATATGCCTGTATGGATAAGCATGTATTGTCCATTTAAACGGGTCTGTTTCATTGCAGGTGTGCCGTTTATGGGGTTGGAGTGGGTAATTAAGGCAAATCGCTATCGGTTCATCCTTAAGTAGCCATGCTAGTGGGTGAAGAATCGGATGAGGAGTTAGCTGTCCTCCTGATCAGACTCTCAGGGAAAGAAAAGGCTCCAACCATCTTGAACCCACACCTGGACCCAGCCTGAGTGAGCGCTGAGCCTCTAAATGGTGCCCCTTCAGTCCTGAACCTTTGGAAGTGGTTCTAAAGGTGCTCAGATAGCCCAAATCGAAAACTTGGGACTTTGTAACTTTTTTGAATTAGTGTGGGAATTTTTCTTGTATTGTGTTTTCACTTTATTACTGTTTAAGTGCTGCACAAATACACATTGTCTCTAAGTTAAGCCTGACTGCGTTTGTGTCAAGCTACCAGAGGTTTAAGCACAGGTTAATTTAGTGACTTTTTGTGGTTTACCCTGACAAGGGTTGTGGCTGTTGCTTTAGCAGGGTTTCACCCCCCTCAACCAACAACCCAATTTCTCATACATACCTTTTCTTTCCTCTTCTCCCAATATCCCTCCCTCACCAGAACAAATTTAGGAAGAGCATCTGTCCGTTCTGCTACAGGAGGTACGCCTGTTGTACTCCTAAGGTTCAATAGAGTGGGTACGTCTCGGAGAAAATGCTCACATTGGCTCAGATTATTTCTGCTCTGAACCAGGGAGACTGGATGGTTTCCTTGGACCTTGGATGTCTATATACCTGCCCTGCAGCCCCACACGCATTAACTACGATTCAAGGTGTGCCAGGAACATTTCCAGTTTACTGTGCTCCCCTTTGGCCTCACCAGAACCCTTTGGGTGTTAACAGAAGTGATGGAGGTGGTTGCTGCCTATTTTCGGAGATTGGGAGTTCCTGTACCTTGATTACTGGCTGCTGAAGGCAGGCTCACTGCAATCAGTTGTGGACCACCTCTGGACGACGACGAAACTCCTTACATCAGTACCCTTGCGTGGCTTGATAAATCTAACTTAAGAGTTGGGTCACTCTTGCACCCCATTGCATGGCACAAGGGCGATGCAAGTTTTTAATAAATATGCCCCTTTATGGCAGGAGCCTTCCTGCATCATTTTTTGTGATTTTCATGGTGCAGGTGGTGCGCTGTGTCAGCCTGTGTGACGCAGGAATTAGTGTATGCAAGTTGGATGTTGGGACACAAATCCCAGTGCAACAGTTATGAAGGGAAATTTACTAACACATCACTGCATGACTCATCACCACACAGTGTAACACAACAATGGAAATGCGTCAGAATGCTATGCATGGCCAATATGGGTGCACGCAATAACACAAGTCCATCTTTATAAGAAGACCTTCCACTTAAAATACTCTGGCAAGCTCATCTAAGCCATGGAGGTAGTTATTTTGCAACTGGTTCCACAACAGTGATAGCGAAGGAGGAAGGAGCGGATATTCAGACAAAGGATCACCCTTATTGATCTCGGGGAGGAGGAGGTGATTCAGCTAAACAAAGTCAAGAAGGAGAGCATCCTGGAGTTGTTGGAGAAGATTTCATCAACTCTTCAACCCACAACAGGACGGTCCAATGCCATCTCACCACATGTCTAACTGATCGCAGTCTTACGCATATTGGGCTCTGGCTCTTTCCAGAAGACCTCTGCAATGTTGGCTGGAATATCATAGGAGGCATTTTGATCTTTTCTGCTATCTGCGCTTGATGTCATTATTGAGCTAACGCCACAGCATTTGGACGCACAACTATTCCATCAATTTGCAGGCAATTGTGGATCTTAATGGAGTCTTCAACAATTTGGTGTCCAAGTACCCTGGAAGTGCCCATGATTCCTATATTTTTCAGCACTGCATAATAAATGAGTGTTTCCAGAATCGAACATATAGAAGTGGTTTACTGATTGGTGAGTATAATTATGCAGCTATTTATTTGTATGTGGGTGTGAAATACAATTGACAATATCCAAATATAGGATCAAATAAGTGTTCCATTTACACATAGTGGCTGTAATCAAGCCAAGCAGATAATCAATTGTGTACCATTGAGGGTAATTTTTCCCTGATTACCAATGCAACGTAGAACAGCAAAAAAGGTTGCTATGCTGTATTGCTGTGTTGTGTCAAAGTGAGAAAGGACACATCCGTCATATCTACAAAGATTCAGAGCATTTGTTGTCTCTCCTTGCACTGGGGCAAAGTGGGCAGCCTACCAACAACATAGGTGCCCTTGTACTATAATGCAAGAGTGTCTATGTTACAGGCTGGAGGTCAGGAAGGGATAACTTCATGCTCAAAATTAATCTTTAAGGGCATGTTCCACTTTCCATGTGTGCTGCAGAATGTAGTACACAATGAAAGTAGAAATACCCAGGAGAATAAAAGATGTTTCACATTGTTAAACCCGGGTCTGGAGGCTACACTATTTCCATGCATTGCCATAGTTATTAGCTGAATTCAATCTGGCACTGTGCAAAATTTCTTCGGTTGATGCATGGCAATGGGCATGATCCACCCATGGAACCCCTCTCAGCGTGAAATGTTATGTAGGGCACCACAAGGAGATGTTTTTTTGTTTGTTTTTTTACCACAAACTTTATTGATTTTCAAAAGTCATAGCATTTGCAATTATTTACATCGCCGTGTTCTTGTCAAACAGGTACAGATACAGTAGTATTAGTTTCTTACAGGTCATTCCCAATGGTACATATAGTTCAAATGTAAGACAAGGCAGCGAGCATTGATTTCCTAAAAAGTATGTGGCTGTAACCAATATTCAAATTTAACACTCCCTTCCCGCCTCCCCTCTAACATGACATTCCTCCATGCACACGTCTTGTCACAGCTTATCAGTAACAAATAGTTCAGTTAGCGCACATACCATGGTGATCAGCAGTTAACTTGAACAGTCACAGGCAAGGTGGCTCCACCACCAGGCCCCATGCTTGTGGTGCCTCCCTTTCTGCCCGCCAGGGATCAGTAATGGGCCACAGCTGCCGTATATCTAGGGTACTATATCGGGCCTTCTATTAGCATGTATCAGTATTTAATTATCGGGTAACTTTAGAGCCTTAAAGGATTCCAGCAGTGCTTCCCATTCCATCGCTATTGGTCGCTTCCGCAACCCACAGTATTCTTCCCGGCGAAGAGCATCACTCTCTGTTAAACCCCATCTCTCTATGTGCTCCTTCCACAGGACTAACGTTGGACTCATTGTCAATTTCCACCTCCTGGTCAGTAGGTGTTTTACCAGAAGACGTGCCAGGTCTGCAAACCGGGCCCCTAACCTGTTGCTTTTGGGGCGTGTGTAGCGACCCAGAATGCAACTCTCAGTTGAACGTTAGTTGGTCCCTCCAGTTACTGCCTCCAGTGTGGCTCCAATCTGTGCCCAGTAGGAGGATAGTGTGGGGCAAGCCCACAGCATGTGCATCAGGTCCGCATCCTGTTCAGGACATCTGAGGCATGGCATGTTGAAGAGGCTGTAGGAAATATGGTGTGGAGTCTCTGTGGTGTAAGAGATGCGCGGTGCAAAATAGGGAACTGTATACATTTTTTTTTTGTGTTTGAAAAAGCTTTATTTTGAAAAAGGGCAAGAAATACAAAACCAGCAAACAGATTGAAACATAGTACAAATAACCACGATAGAGAACTGTATACATTTTAATCTAGAGTTGCGGGAATTTTTGGGGGGGAATTCAAGGAGAAAGCTCTATTCCTTGTCCCGGAAATCTCGGCCCATATCCGGCCTTCAGAGGAGCCAGGGAGGTCAACGGATGTGCGCTGATTCCTTGGTATAGCCAGCATATTAAATGCCTGCCCTGCCCCATAAGATGTAGTGACTATTTGAATGTGTGTGAGTGGTTCTACCAGGTGCTGGCTTGTGTTACATTCATGTACAAACCCACTCAAGGGCACACAAAAGTGGCCTTGTGTGGTCAAAATACCACCTTCCTGCACAAAAAACAATCCTAGGATGCATTTTCCTCTTTCTATGTGTGCTGCAGAATGCAGTACACATAGAAAGAGGAAAAAACGAGGAGAAATAAAGATATTTCTCCTCGTTGCGCCTCGCCTGGAGAGGCGTAGCATTTTGACGCATTCCCAGGTCTACCAGTAATGGTAAATCTGGTAATGAGTAAAAATCCATAGATTGATGCGTGGAAACACCCACGCTCCACCAATGGAATGCCTCCCTGTGGCAGAATAATGCAACGCAGCGATTTGCGCTGCATTGCGTTACTCTAGATTTATCAAGCCTTGCAGTGCCATGCAAGGTGGCCTTGCGTGACTTGATTAATCTGACTTAGTTGTTGTGTCGCCCTTGCACCCGCTTGTGTGGTGCAAAGGCGGCGCCACTCATTGATAAATATGCTCCATATTGTGTCCAATGGAGTGTGAATTGTATTGTTACTAAAAATACTCTGTCATTTAAAAATGTATACATTAATAAATATGTTGAACTATATCAACCTCTCAATTTGTTGAATCTTCGCAGATGTATGTATCCTATCAGAATTATTGAAAGGATGTTATTACTACTATTGTGACCACTTTTTGAAAGAGTCAGTCACAATACATCTCATTTTATAAACAGTTAAAAAAAATATATATATGTGGCCAGGACATATTCTGATAGCCAATAAATATACACATACTGTTCATTACTCCGTTGCATTGCATAGTAAGTGGTTCCTGGCCCTAGATATGTAAGAATACATCACCTACTCTTCACTAGCTAAAGACAACATAAACCAATTGTACGTTGATGTAACATTCATATTAATTTGCAAAGTGTGTAATATAGCTCAATATCATTACTTTGACAACTATGTATTCATTTTCATCATATCAATGGTGCAGAATGTGTTATGTGGTTAAATATAACAAATCTCTCTTATCATAAATTTCCGGCGGTCACATGACGATGGTGAAATTGTGTCTTTCTCCGATCCTAATGTCGAAGATGAGTCTCAGTACTCCAGTGCCATTTGAAGCTTACTACATGAGTGTGTGCCAGGGACCTTATCAATCATAGAAACTTACTAGAAATGTGTTTAGCAAAGTAAAACTACCTACATGTTGTTAGCAGCTTGATTATAACTTACTTTGTCTATGCTGTAACTCAACATCCTCACAAGTCCATGTCAACATGCTATTGGTGGACAGTATATTTTCTCTGTGATGGATGGCCTTGAGTGTGGGTAACCACAACGCAGTCAGTACATCACAATTGCTCACAAGGTAATGTGTAAGGCCCTTACTCACATCTTTCAGCACAGTGGCCTTCTTCCCTCCAGCATTGTGCATAAGCTCCTATTGGTACATATGTATGTCTTTTAAAGTCCCCTTTACAGTATCACATGCATTATGTAATGAGAACATCACGCGCTTAATGTATTTGGATAGTACGCTATGGATGTTGTATATGGTACCCTTTATCTCACTCAACCAAACACTTATTAGGCACATAAGGAATTCCTTAATGAATGGTTGCATGTGAAATTGCAGGCCTACAGAAAAATGGAGATTCATTAGTCTAATTGATATGTAAACATTTCACACTAATGAAACAAGTGGAGTTTGAAAAACTTGCATAATTACTTAGGATGATGTAATTTTTAAATGTTCGCATAATGTGTGGGTTCTATGATGTGTCCTACAGATGCTGCACTGAATGCTGGACAGCCCATACGCAGTCGGTCTATGTCCATGGTGTTAGTGTGGCAGCATTATAAGCTGCATTGTGTATTTGAATGGCAGGGTGCATCCTTGAACTTTGCAGAAATGGTGGACAATACCCTTACGTGCTTTTTGAAAAGGTGATAGTGAAACACTTTGAAGAAGTTTGTCATAGTACAACATATATAAGTTCATCCTCTTGACAAACGTGTATGGGGTAACCAAAAATTATGGGGCCGATTCCGATCTCGGTCGGAGTCGCACCCAATACCATTCGGTCGGGAAAAAAGCCATGCGAATGCCTGTTTCCCGACCGATCCGTACATCATTCCGAACGAGTAAGTACGATGCGCACAACAGCACAGAATCCGGCCGAGTCGTACTCACCCAAACCAGGTCCTGTTCTCCGACCGAGGCGAATCCGGAAACGCAGAATCGAGTCGCACGGAAGGGAAAATGCAGCCCCGTCCGGCCGAACAAGTACGATGCGCTTTCCGTACGCGCCGAACCCGTCGCTACGTCCGGCACGTCAAAGCTTCCGGGAGAGGCGCACATAAGCTCCGATTCGCGCCACAACATGATCCACGGCTACGAGGCGAACACGCCAGCGACGAGGACGACGCGAAGCAACGAGAAAGACGAACGACACGAACCAACCATGAATCCCTTCGTCCCGATCCTACCAATATTCTCCATTTACTACCGGAACAGGCACGGACGCGTACGGCGCAGAAGGTAAGTCAGACACCAACCACAAAAACATACAACACGTACACGACACATCACACACACACACAGAGGGATGCAGAATTTACTTACACAAGCAACAGCAGCACCATAGGGGCGGGATGCCCATCACCAATGCCACATATGCACACAGGGGCCTGGATGCGCACCACCACTACCACCCCTACCCAGGGGGGGCTGGATGCCAACCACTACTACCACCCTTAGCCATGGGGGTGCCAGATGCCCACCACTACTACCACCCTTACCCAGGGGGGGCTGGATGCCTACCACTACTACCACCATTAGCCATGGGGGTGCCAGATGCCTACCACCCTTAGCCAGGGGGGGCTGGATGCCTACCACTACTACCACCCTTACCCAGGGGGACTGGATGCCTACCACAACTACCACCCTTACCCAGGGGGGGCTGGATGCCTACCACTACTACCACCCTTAGCCATGGGGGTGCCGGATGCCCACCACTACTACCACCCTTACCCAGTGGGGGCTGGATGTCCACCACTACTACCACCCTTAGCCAGGGGGGTGCCAGATGCCTACCACTACTACCACCCTTACCCAGGGGGGGCTGGATGCCTACCACTACTACCACCCTTAGCCATGGGGGTGCCAGATGCCTACCACCACCACTACCACCCTTAGCCAGGAGGGGGCTGGATACCTACCACTACTACCACCCTTACCCAGGGGGGCTGGATGCCTACCACAACTACCACCCTTACCCAGGGGGGGCTGGATGCCTACCACTACTACCACCCTTAGCCATGGGGGTGCCGGATGCCCACCACCACTACCACCCTTACCCAGGGGGGGGCTGGATGTCCACCACTACTACCACCCTTAGCCAGGGGGGTGCCAGATTCCCACCACCACTACCACCCTTACCCAGGGGGGGCTGGATGCCTACCACTACTACCACCCTTAGCCAGAGGGGTGCCAGATGCCCACCACCACTACCACCCTTACCCAGGGGGCTGGATGCCTACCACTACTACCACCCTTACCCAGGGGGCTGGATGCCTACCACTACTACCACCCTTAGCCAGGGGGTGCCAGATGCCCACCACTACTACCACCCTTACCCAGGGGGCTGGATGCCTACCACTACTACCACCCTTACCCAGGGGGCTGGATGCCTACCACAACTAGCACCCTTACCCAGGGGGCTGGATGCCTACCACTACTACCACCCTTAGCCATGGGGGTGCCGGATGCCCACCACCACTACCACCCTTACCCAGGGGGCTGGATGTCCACCACTACTACCACCCTTAGCCAGGGGGTTCCAGATGCCTACCACTACTACCACCCTTACCCAGGGGGCTGGATGCCTACCACTACTACCACCCTTAGCCAGGGGGTGCCAGATGCCCACCACTACTACCACCCTTACCCAGGGGGCTGGATGCCTACCACAACTACCACCCTTACCCAGGGGGGCTGGATGCCTACCACTACTACCACCCTTAGCCAGGGGGTGCCAGATGCCCACCACCATTACCACCCTTACCCAGGGGGCTGGATGCCTACCACTACTACCACCCTTAGCCAGGGGGTGCCAGATGCCCACCACCACTACCACCCTTACCCAGGGGGGCTGGATGCCTACCACTACTACCACCCTTACCCAGGGGGCTGGATGCCTACCACTACTACCACCCTTACCCAGGGGGCTGGATGCCTACCACTACTACCACCCTTAGCCAGGGGGTGCCAGATGCCCACCACTACTACCACCCTTACCCAGGGGGCTGGATGCCTACCACAACTACCACCCTTACCCAGGGGGCTGGATGCCTACCACTACTACCACCCTTAGCCAGGGGGTGCCAGATGCCCACCACCACTACCACCCTTACCCAGGGGGGCTGGATGCCTACCACTACTACCACCCTTAGCCAGGGGGGTGCCAGATGCCCACCACCCTTACCCAGGGGGGCTGGATGCCTACCACTACTATCACCCTAAGCCAGGGGGCTGGATGCCTACCACTACTACCACCCTTACCCAGGGGGGCTGGATGCCTACCACTACTATCACCCTAAGCCAGGGGGCTGGATGCCTACCACTACTACCACCCTTAGCCATGGGGGTGCCAGATGCCCACCACTACTACCACCCTTACCCAGGGGGCTGGATGCCCACCACTACTACCACTCTTAGCCATGGGGGTGCCAGATGCCTACCACCACTACCACCCTTAGCCAGGGGGGCTGGATGCCTACCACTACTACCACCCTTACCCAGGGGGCTGGATGCCTACCACAACTACCACCCTTACCCAGGGGGCTGGATGCCTACCACTACTACCACCCTTAGCCATGGGGGTGCCGGATGCCCACCACCACTACCACCCTTACCCAGGGGGCTGGATGTCCACCACTACTACCACCCTTAGCCAGGGGGTGCCAGATGCCTACCACTACTACCACCCTGACCCAGGGGGGCTGGATGCCTACCACTACTACCACCCTTAGCCAGGGGGTGCCAGATGCCCACCACTACTACCACCCTTACCCAGGGGGCTGGATGCCTACCACAACTACCACCCTTACCCAGGGGGCTGGATGCCTACCACTACTACCACCCTTAGCCAGGGGGTGCCAGATGCCCACCACCACTACCACCCTTACCCAGGGGGCTGGATGCCTACCACTACTATCACCCTAAGCCAGGGGGCTGGATGCCTACCACTACTACCACCCTTAGCCAGGGGGTGCCAGATGCCCACCACCACTACCACCCTTACCCAGGGGGCTGGATGCCTACCACTACTATCACCCTAAGCCAGGGGGCTGGATGCCTACCACTACTACCACCCTTAGCCAGGGGGTGCCAGATGCCTACCACTACTACCACCCTTAGCCATGGGGGTGCCAGATGCCCACCACTACTACCACCCTTACCCAGGGGGCTGGATACCTACCACTACTACCACCCTTAGCCATGGGGGTGCTAGATGCCTACCACCACTACCACCCTTAGCCAGGGGGCTGGATGCCTACCACTACTACCACCCTTACCCAGGGGGGCTGGATGCCTACCACAACTACCACCCTTACCCAGGGGGGGCTGGATGCCTACCACTACTACCACCCTTAGCCATGGGGGTGCCGGATGCCCACCACCACTACCACCCTTACCCAGGGGGGGCTGGATGTCCACCACTACTACCACCCTTAGCCAGGGGTGCCAGATGCCTACCACTACTACCACCCTTACCCAGGGGGCTGGATGCCTACCACTACTACCACCCTTAGCCAGGGGGTGCCAGATGCCCACCACTACTAGCACCCTTACCCAGGGGGCTGGATGCCTACCACAACTACCACCCTTACCCAGGGGGGCTGGATGCCTACCACTACTACCACACTTAGCCAGGGGGTGCCAGATGCCCACCACCACTACCACCCTTACCCAGGGGGCTGGATGCCTACCACTACTATCACCCTAAGCCAGGGGGCTGGATGCCTACCACTACTACCACCCTTTGCCATGGGGGTGCCAGATGCCCACCACTACTACCACCCTTACCCAGGGGGGGCTGGATGCCTACCACTACTACCACCCTTAGCCATGGGGGTGCCAGATGCCTACCACCACTACCACCCTTAGCCAGGGGGGCTGGATGCCTACCACTACTACCACCTCTACCCAGGGGAGCTGGATGCCTACCACCACTACCACCCTTACCCAGGGGGGCTGGATGCCTGTCACTACTACCACCTCTACCCATGGGGGCTGGATGCCTACCACCAACACCACCCCCACTCATAGGATGGACAATGCATGACACAACCAGCACACCACAACCTAGGGAATGCAAGAAAAAGACATCCCCCCCAACACCATGACAAGCGTGTGTAGACTGTGTCAAATGCCTACTACACTGACCATGACTTTGAACATACAATGTGACCCCCTATCACATGTGCCACACATATATGTGTGTGGCCCCCACAATGCAAGCAGGCCATGACCATTGTGGCAATGGGGTCCAAACCCCCATCATCACAGTGACCAAGAGGTAAGTGTGGGGTCCATAGCTGAAGCACATTTTGAACATTGTGGCAATGGGGTCCAAACCCCCATCATCACAGTGACCAAAATGTAAGTGTGGGGTCCATAGCTGAAGCACATTTTGAACATTGTGGCAATGGGGTCCAAACCCCCATCATCACAGTGACCAAAATGTAAGTGTGGGGTCCATAGCTGAAGCACATTTTGAACATTGTGGCAATGGGGTCCAAACCCCCATCATCACAGTGACCAAAAGGTAAGTGTGGGGTCCATATCTGAAGCACATTTTGAACATTGTGGCAATGGGGTCCAAACCCCCATCATCATAGTGACCAAAAGGTAAGTGTGGGGTCCATAGCTGAAGCACATTTTGAACATTGTGGCAATGGGGTCCAAACCCCCATCATCACAGTGACCAAAAGGTAAGTGTGGGGTCCATAGCTGAAGCACATTTTGAACATTGTGGCAATGGGGTCCAAACCCCCATCATCACAGTGACCAAAATGTAAGTGTTGACAAAGAAAAAGCTGCAACTGCCAAACTGCATGGATGATTCCTGGTCACAGAACATAAAACACATCAGTGGCAAAGTAGTGCATGTGTCCCATTGCAACATAGTTTGGGGGAGGCAAATACTGCAGTGCAAATAAGACATACCTTTGGCCATGTGCAGACAAACAACACCCATGGGGGCTGACACAGTCAACATTCATCAATGACACAATGACAGAAGTGACCTTCAGAATGCAGACCCACATATTTGCTCCAATGGGCACACAAATGCAGATACCCTGTGGAGACTGTAGATGTGAGGTGAACAGATACCATACCATGGCAGCAATGGGACACACAAACCATGATCATTGTGCTGACTGATGACCTAGGAGTCCCAGGGACAGCAGGGGAAACCCACCAAACTACATACAGCCAATGGCACACCTAAGATATGCCAATGCAGTGGTGCAGATGCACAAACACAAACAGGCAGACCCACACTGCACATCAAACACAACAGGTGAGGGGGGTGCCAGTGTCCCCAGACAACCACACAACACATGAGGAGGCCTGAATACCAATTATACAGATGTGCATACAGTGCCACACAAAGGTAACTCATGGATCCAAATCCCCTATGTGGGCAATCAGGCATTGTCAGATGAGAGGGAGCACAAATCACACATGTCACACAGGCACGTAGGAACAGCAACTGACACAGCAAGACACAGACACACCACAGCACTACCCCCAGGGCCCCCACAATGTGGTGACCCTGGGCTGCATTACAATCCCACTGTGATGACAAAGCTAAATGTCGTTCACACTGTGAACCACAGTCATGTGTCCTGAGCAACAAACTACCATCACACCTACACAAGCACAAATCAATCAGCACGGCCAGTAAGCCAAGGCCAACATGGAGGCAGGGGTCTAGCCGGGCAACAACTCTCATCTGCACACACTCAACACCACACACCTCGACCTCCAACAATGTGCAGCAGTGAAGCACACATGCACTGGTGACATTGCACATGCACCCATGACAATTCAGGGTGGTGGGTGGGAACCAAGGTGCAGAAACACATCACACATGGCCACTCAACAAGACTCCTGAATGTCTGACACACTGCACACTACGCTGTACATGGACATGACGGCAATACCACACCAACCAATGGGATCCCAGCCACAGTCACACACCAATGAAGAAGCCAAGGTCACCCACAAAGAACACACATAGACAACAACCAACATTGCAGCCCGGGCCCTGAGGAGTGCCAGCAGTCACACACACACAACGTGTCACAATCACTGAAAGATAACACAAACTGGAAATCACATGACAGGTTCAAACAACAAGTGCCAAGGGGAAACCTGACTGTGACCCATCTGCGTCTGCACACAAACTCAGCCCTGACAGCAAACACACCTATGGGTGACACCCTGATGACCAGTAATGTGCCATGCACCCACATCACAGAGAACCCAGGGAGAAGACTTTGGGGGAACATAGGTCAACTCAGCAAGCATCACAAACAGGTACAACACTAGGGATCACAGCATGCACAGCAAAACGGAAGTGAACACACAGGCATGCTCATACAACACACACCTTGGGCGCAGGCAATGTCACAGGAGTACACACTGCCATGAGGGGACTCCACTCCTGTGTGAGGAAAGCTGTGCCATATGTTGCCTCAGTAGGGCCCCATCATGTCAGCTGAGCACTTGGTCACACAATCAACAATTAGCACCAAATGAAGGCTCCCGTCACATCAGCCTGGTCATGGAAGTGCCAACGAAATCATCAGCACAGATCCAACACACTTGTATAGCAATGTTGCACTGACAACACAGATGAGTCCTTCCCCATTGATGCCCAAACCTGCATGTCCAGTGGAGATGGCCGCACGGTCAGGAAAGTAGACGAATTGAACAATGGCAGGCACAACAGATGTGCAGGGGTGGAAGCCACAGATGTGAAATTGCTAATGTAAGTAGGAAATCCCATTGCCAAATACTGAACACATGACACCCTCAGATGCTGCTATGGATGACATGGATACACCACAGGATAGGACACATTCCCCCTGGACCACATGTGTTCCTGCACAGTAACACTTCATTATCATGAGACCAAATATCACCATCACTGCAGCAAGGGCATGGTTAGCATCATCAACAACATGTACATCAGAAGCATAAGCACTAGAGAACAGAAAGTTGCTTTATTCAGCATATGTGTGTTTAAAAGTGAAAGTCCAGAAAAAACACAAAGGCCAATGGCCAGTCCATTGTCAAAGTCCAAACAGGGTGACAGTGGCAGATGTCACCCTACGCATGCCTGCACTGCACAAAACCAGGGACAATCCACTAGGAGGGGCAACCGGGGGCAGGCCAGGCACCGCAGGGACAGGATCAGGGCTCACCAGGAGGAGGCAGGGAAGGGGTGGTGGGTGCTGGAGAGCCACTGACAACTGCAGTGGAGGTGTCTGACATGGTGTGTGCCGGCACAACTGGGGGCATGACTCAGATGTTGTGGGTGCCGGCACGACTGCAGTGGACCCTGCAGATGGAGTGGACAGGTCCGCCACTGCAGTGCCCAAGTCAGACAGGGTGGTAGTGGACTCCACTGCAGTGCCTACCACCAGGGGAGGAGAATGGGGAACAGGCAAGGTGGGCTGGACAGAGGGGGAGGACACCCTCACCACATCAGTGGCACAGACAAGCGCAGTGGGGGTGTGGTGCTGGGAGAGCAAGTGGCAGGGGGAGAAGGCCGGATCCTCTTGGGGATGGTATATCTGTGGGTGGGGGAACCTGGGGCAGGGTGTGGTGGGGGCACCTGTGGAGTGGGGGCCTGAGGGATGGAGGAAGGAGACCTGGTGCCTGAGCTGCAGGGCGGCGGCGGGGTCTTGCTCTTACGACTCCGGGGGACTTGCGGGTGGGGGCCTCAGTCTGTCTGCGCCTGGGGGAGGGTGTCCGGGGGCGAGGGGCACTCTGCTCCGTGTGGGTGGGCTTCCTCTTCCCCCTGAATGCTGTATCAGCTGGATCGGAGGGGAAGAGGCCGAGGTCACTGAGGAAGAGCCGCTGGGTCTTTGGGGTTGCAGGTGAGGCAAGGGAGGGTGCTTTGGAGGGAGAGGCAACTGAGGACTGCGCAGTGCTCGTGGATGCGTGTGTGTGTTCCAGGGCCCCATCCCCTGTGAGTCTGGTTTCAGTCCCCTGACTGTGCGTGCGTGTGCGTTTTGTTTGTGGCGTGTGTGTCTGTGTGCAGGACGTGTGTGTGCTGGTATGTGCCTGTGCCGGTGTGTGTGTGCTTGGGACGGGTAAGGTGCTGGGGAGTGTGGATGGAGCAGAGGCAGGAGGGGTGAGGGACTGTCTGAGGAGGGACACTGCTGCCGTCAGGGAGGAGTCCATGGACCTATTGCCCCTCTGTAGGTCAGACATGCCCGATGAGATGCCCTCCATGAACGACACCAGCTGAGTCAACAGAGCGGTGTGCGCATGGAGGACACTCAGCATGGGTGTCTGCCCTACATGGAGCTGGCGAAGGAGTTACACAGACTCCTCACTCAGGGCAGCAGGGGACACAGGGGCAGGGGGTGCGGTGCCTGGCCCAAAGGAGACACGCTCCCGAACATGGGAGCCTCCACGGACCTGGGGAATGGGAGCCGATGGGAGGGCGGTGGTGGTGCTGGTGGTGGCGGGGACAGCAACACTAGCTGGGGTGTGGTGGCGGCTGACACCCGCCTCCATAAGGGAGTCATCCTCCGAGCCGCTGTGGTCCTCAGCTGAGGTGGATGCTGCTGAGGACTCCTCGGTGTGGCTCCCTCGCCCTCCGTGCCACTGGGTCCCTCCGACCACTCCTCGGCTGCTGACCCATTCTGGCTCTCCGGCTCCTCCTGGTCCGTGGAGCTGTCCCCTTCCTTGGCCGTGGATGTATCTGCAAACAATGGGGAAACAGACAGACATCAGTCACCTGCACCAAACGCACACACCACTGTGAGCACAGCACATTACAGAGCAAGCCCTGGCATCAGTAGTTGAACATTGCTAAAAGTGCCCTAACTGAACAGGAGAAGCCAATTGTCAGTCTGATGCCAACCATGGCACTCACATCCCACATGGCCTTGCACCCATCTGTCTGGTGTCTGTTGGATAGCAACACCCCAGTGTGGACACATGCACCACCTACACAGTAGTTGGACAGTGCAGAGGACACGGTGTAGCATGTGGACATGCACACATCACAACTCTTGCCACTGAGTCAGTACAGGTTTCCGGATGAAAGGGATGCCCAGAGTCAAATAGGAAATGCATGTGATGCATACCAGCGATAGACACCATGATGCACCCATGTCCTGATAGCCATCGCCACAATGGTGTGCATGTAGCACATGTCACTCCCCTGCAGGATCACCAATAAGTAGACACATGCCATGGCGGAGGCATGACTGCTAAGTCATACATCACTGTCTCAGTGATGTATGACTTGGCAGCCAGACAACAACACTCTGCACTGTGTCACAATAGTAGGTCATGGGGAATGCAAGTCCTGGAGCTGCACAAGTGCACATGTACATCCCCCACACAACACATCATCTTAACCCTCATCTGTCCAGGTCATACCGATTGGACATATGGGAGACCTGTGACACTACTACTCTGAACCTGAGCCCCTCACAATCTGCTGTGAATGGGAAACAGCTGCCTGAACTTCACATTCGCATACCCCAGTCTGCACGGGCAGCTGATCAAACACCTATGTGACACACAAGTATCGTCTCCTATGGTCACATCTCCAGTGGCATGCTGAGCCCCTACCGAGAAACACCCCAGCAGTCCTGGCAACAAATCCACAGCACACTGACACAGAGGCAGACACCTGAGGGGTCAAATCACTGCGCACAACGTGTCAGCTGATACACGGGAGTGGGAGTACAGGTGTATTGGATGGGCTGGAGTAGGCATGACTCTCCTGCCCCACATGAATGAGGGATGAGCCCTGGACAGTGGATAGCTGGCTATGTATGTGTGACACACGTAATCTGCACACTCCTGGAGCCCAAACATTGTTCCCACCCGCTGCATGGGTGTGTGCCAGATACCCCAGGCACATGTGGTGGCTCAGCTCAGCAAGTGGACCGCATATCAAAGCAACACGCAGATTACATGTCCGAACACAGGCGTTGTGTGAACAATGGACCCACCCATGATGCCCACAACAGAGTTAGGGAAACAGATGCTGTCCCCCACCTTGAGTGAAGCAAACTGCAAGGACACAGTCCCAAGTGACACAATTCCCTGAATGTAAGGGCCACACCTGGGTATCAGATGAGGAGTGGGCAGTGCACAATAGAGGGACATGGCTCCTGGACAACATGACTGCTGTACTGTGGCAGTTTAACCAGGCCAGAGGAGGGCACATAGCATGTAATACAGAGTTCACAGTGCAGTCTTTGACTCACCCCCTCCTTGCTGCTGTCTGGCCTTCAGCTGCCCATCCAGGTCTGGAAACACCACCGCCAGGATCTGGAGCATGTGGGGGTCAGGGTCCGTGTTCCGCCCCTCCTGCGAGGAGGCGACAGCTTCAGCTGGACCCGTGCAATCCTCCGGGTCCAGCCCCGAAGGTCCTGCCACCTCTTCTGGCAGTTGCGGATCCGGCGCTTGTAGACCCCCACGGACCGGACAGCCCGGACGATGTCCTTCCAGATCTCCTGCTTCCGATGGGCATTAACCTGTCAGGATGACAAAGTGAAAAGGCCATTACTACACATGCAACATATCCGTGCATGACACAGTTGTATATACATGTCTCAATCACAGGGGCACATGATGTACACAGGCAGTGCAACGCTGCCCATGGACAGTTTGCCAGAAGTCACTACATGGTATCATTGCATGGGAAGTAAAACCTTGTTCAAATGCACTGTCACTGCACCATACCTGTCCAGTGCATGTCACTACACACTATGGGGGGTGACAACTACTCAGTGAGCCTACTAGCCAGTGGCATGCAGACTTTCAGCCTTGCTAGTCAGACAAAATGCACATTCAGAAAGGCAGTGCACAGAACACTCACCTGCTTCCCTGGTGTCCCATACAGCTTGCTGTACTGTGGAAGTAGGCTGTCCAGCAGGGCCTGGTTCTCCTCAAGGCTGAAGGCTGTGGCTCTCTCCACAGTACGTGCCATTGCAGGGTCCAGAGGGGGCAGAGACAGCAGCAGTGCAGTGGCAGATGTCGTCCTGGAGCATGTAGTGCAGGCAAGTGAGCTCTCAGGGGAACAGCCCGCAATATATATGTGCTGCAGAGGCAGGTACTGTCCCATGTGTCCAAAGTGATAGGTCCAAGTCGTTTGCATCTTCTGAATCTGGCCAATCCATGGAATAGCAGCACCAATACACGCCCACAGCATCCTTCAAATCTTCAACTTCATGACATACATGATTTTGCAACATTGTTGTGGGTGACCAACTGAATTTCCAGCAACCGACTCGTTCGAATTTTGAAAACGCGTCCGTTGCCAGGCTAGGCCATTGACAATGGGTGCGCACCGATCGGTCCATTGCTGTTCAACGCGTACAGGGGTACAACGCGTACCCGCACACATTGAATGCAATGGGCCGGCCGGGCGCACCGATCGGTCCATTGCTGTTCAACGCGTACCCAGGATACAACGCGTACCCGCACACATTGAATGCAATGGGCCGGCCGGGCGCACCAATCGGTCCATTGCTGTTCAACGCGTACAGGGGTACAACGCGTACCCGCACACATTGAATGCAATGGGCCGGCCGGGTGCACCGATCGGTCCATTGCGGTACAACGCGTACAGGGGTACAACGCGTACCCGCACACATTGAATGCAATGGGCCGGCCGGGTGCACCGATCGGTCCATTGCGGTACAACGCGTACAGGGGTACAACGCGTACCCGCACACATTGAATGCAATGGGCCGGCCGGGTGCACCGATCGGTCCATTGCGGTACAACGCGTACAGGGGTACAACGCGTACCCGCACACATTGAATGCAATGGGCCGGCCGGGTGCACCGATCGGTCCATTGCTGTTCAACGCATCCCTGTACAAGTGACTGGCATATGTCACCATGCCTGTCTCAGATGAACATATGCCAGCCACAGATAGCTCCCAGGGAGTGAGGGGCACACCTACAACACCACAGCCTGTCCAAACTGTATCATAAGGCATGTAAGGCTCCATTTCCTATTGTGTGTATGTTGGTGTACATGTTGTCCTGTGGGTGTCACCTGGGGGCAGCCACCCCCAGGCTGTGCACGTGTTCATGGGGACAGGATCCTGGGTGTTACGTGTACATGACCACTGTGATGTGCAACTGTTCATATCTGTGCATGTGCCATATTTCACGGTGGTGTATGTGTATGTCATGTCACATACCCCGTGAGTCCCATGTGGGACGGTATGTTTGAGCCAGGGTGTCCCAGTGGCACAATAGTGATGGTCCTCCACAGTCTGTGTGCATGTAGTGTTTACAATGTCTCTGATTTCATGTGCACAATGGGAGACAGTCTCCACATCCACGTTGTGTGTGCATGGACTTTGATGTTGTGCGTGTGTGTGTCACAGACGTCCATGTCTGTCCTGCAGAGGCAAGTGGAACCACTACCTGTGGGGGTCATGGTTGTTTTGCTGTGGTGTATACATGATACTCCATGTAATGCCAGTGTCCATGTGGCAATACAGGGTCCCTGGGAATGTACCTGTCGTTGAGCTGTGATGCCTGGGGCACATCTGTCCTCACATGTCACTGTGGGGGGTGATTGTGACATGGCAGCAGGAGATGGGAACTGTGACACGGCCTCATGATATCCAATGGGCCAACCTGGGACTTATTGATGCCTCTTGTTGAACCGTGATGACAGATGTTTTCCATGTATGTACCATACATGTCCTTACGGAACTGCACACTTCATGTAGTTGTGCCTCATAATGATGTATGATGTGATATTGAGTGTGTTCAATGCCGCATATTTGGGGTGACTGACAATCTTGCTTTCTTCTCCTCTGCACTGCAGGGCTCCTGCTGTCCATAGACCATTCCCAGACCTGGCAACGATGGTGGAACGGGACAGCATCCGACGGTACCGCTTCACCAGGCAGCTGATTGAGGATTTGGCAGTGCAGTTGGCCCCACATTTGCAGCCTGGCCGGCCGTATCCTACAGCGCTGACCCCCAAGGTGAAGGTGATGGCAGCCCTACACTTCTTTGCCACCGGTACCTTCCAACATACTGTGGCGACTGCTGGTGGGATGTCACAGACCATGTTGAGCCGTGTGCTCCGCGATGTTTTGGAGGCAATGTTGCTATACCTGAACCGGTACATCTATTTCCCTAGACTGCAACGACTCACTGACGTGAAGAGTGACTTCTATGCCCTGGGGAGGATGCCGCATGTCATTGGCTCCATTGATGGGACACATGTGGCTTTGGAACCACCACAGGCCCAGGAGCAGGCCTACCGTAACCGCAAGCACTACCACTCGGTCAATGCACTGGTGGTGTGTCTTGCAGATATGACCATCTCACACGTGCGTGCCCGTTTCCCTGGTTCAGCACACAATGCCTTTGTGATGAGGAGTAGTTGCATCCCCAGGATGATGGCACAGATGCAGAACCAGCGTGCCTGGCTTGTCGGTGTGTACTGACTTTGTGCCATTGTGTGTGATCTGATCTGTAGTATTCCGCCCACTTTTCCAAGTCAGCTAATGTGCACTTGTCTGTCCGCAGGTGACTCGGGATACCCCAACATGCCGTGGTTGCTGACACCCCTCAGGAACTCTGTGACACCAGCCCAGATGCGCTACAATGAGGCACATGGTCGGACCAGGAGAGTGATTGAGAGGACATTTGGTCTCCTGAAGAGCCGCTTCCGCTGCATCGAATAGACAGGAGGGTCCCTCCCATATGCCCCAGCGAAGGTGTGCAAGATTATCATCGTCTGCTGCATGCTCCACAACCTGGCAGTGCGGAAGGAGTTGCCTCTCATCCAGGATGACAATGACCAACATCCGCCACCTGTGGAGGATCCTGGCCTGGACCACGATGCCAGTGATGATGATGATGATGAGGGTGATGTCCGCACACAGCTCATCACCAACTTCTTTAGCTGAATGTGAGTATCCTGAGGTGTCATGTCAATGATGTGAGTTGGCATGATATGTGTAGGTGGTGCTCTGGTGCTGTTGGAGTGTGTCCATGGGCCACTTGACTGGATGTGTGTAGCGATGTGTGCTTACAGGTGGTCTGTACTCCCCAACAGTGTTGACATGCTAACTTGGTTCTGGGTGGGTATCTTGTAACATGTATTGTGCATGAGTTTTGCTGTTCTGTCCTGTTCTCCATTGCTTTTGACTGGCAACATCAGTGTAGGCAATGAGTCAGATGGCCTAGGTGTGTATGTGTTGTGTAGCCCTGGTGGTGTGTCTCCCTCATATGTGTCACGTTGCCATTACTCACATGCCTGTGTTGTACTTGCTGTTGCAGTTCGCATACACAGTGTAATTTTGCAGTTCATCATCCCCATGACAGCACCCACGTTGGAATCACAACAGAGGCAAGTATGGTGTATTAGTGTGTTTATTGTGATACATTTGTGTGAATTGTGCATAGGATGGTTAGTGCTGTACATTTATATTGCAATCAGAAGTTCCTAGGTGAATTGAAAGTCCTGGTAGACAAAATCCCCAGTATCGGGGCCACAGTTGTCTGAGACATTGGTCCAACTTGTACTCCCCATGTCATGTGTGGGAGTTGTGTTGCCGTCAACAGGGTGAACAGTTTGTGCGCAAAGGTGAACATCCAGAACAGGTTCAGGCTTCCTGGGGTTGCACTTGGCCATCGGCCTCTCACTTGCCCCTCCTCGGACGACCCCTCTTCTTTGGGGGGCCCCTCAAGTACAGGCTGCTGCGGTGCAGGGGACTCTCCGCCAGAGTCATCCTCCCTCCCTGTGGCAGTTGCAGTTTGTTCAGCACCAGATGTTGTTGGCACACAGGGAGGTGTAGACTGGTTGCTGTTCATCTGGCGGAGGCATTGTAATATGTCCCTATGCACCGCCGTCATCTCTTGCAGTGTGTCCCACTTGGACTCCACGCGGGACATGTGTGAGTCCAAGCGGACATGATGGGCAGCCTGCTGCTGTTTCATGTCTCTGAGGAGCCCCACTACCTGGCTGAGATCTCCGGTGCTGGACTGGTACGCATCGGCTATGCGTACCAGTTGTGGGTCATCATGCACACCAGACACCTCTGCAAGCAGCGACCTCTGTCTCCCACCCCTCCCACCACCCCTGCCGACATGTGCAGTGCATGCAGTGGCACGCACAGATGACCCTGGTCCCCCTTGGGGGTTGGTGGTGGTGGTGGTGTCCATGGCCCCACGTTGGTCCAGGGTCCCTGTGCTGGTGGTGCTCCTTGTTCTGTCCATGTCGGCAGGGATGGTATTTGTGGTGACAGTCGTTGGAGGGGTGGGTACAGGGGTGCAGCTGGTGGTCCTGCTGGTGCTGCAGCTGGTGGTCCTGCTGGTGCTGCATGTTGACTTGCACCGGAGGTGCCAGGTTGGTCTTCTTCATCCGAGGAGGGCAGAGGCTGTACGACACCAGTGAGCTCCGTATCCTCTTAAGCCTGGGACTGGGACTCCTCAGCGTCTGCTGCTGTGTCCCCATCATCACCTGTTTTTGGGAGACACACACAATGTATGTTATGTTTCTGCAGGCATCAATGGTTGACACACCTGACAGTTGTGACTGTGCCTCTGGGTGCGGGCCTGTACATTGCATTGTCCTAAGTTGTCACAGTCAGGGGTTGATATTGGTGTAGCACATTGTCCTGCATTATTTGGGCATTTCTATGTATTTGTTGGGGTGTGAACATGGTCTGCATTGGTTGTATTTGGTTGACAGCCGGCCCTCCTTCCCACCCAGCCAGTCAGTTATCCCACCATGGACTGTGCTTGCATTGCAGGGAGTGAAAGTTGTCTTTCAGGATGTCAGTCAGTGGTGTCCTGGTGTTGGTTGTTGCACAGTTGCCAGCAGGGCCTTGTGCTCCCCACAGCAGTAGCCAGTGTCAGCCATCTTGTCAGTTGTTTTCCACTCCCTGTGATGTGAGCATGGTTCAGGGTGGTGTTGATGGGACAGTTGTGGGGGTGAGCTATGTCTGTGACTATGACTCCCATCATGCTATTGCCTCCACCCCCCTTCCCAGCATGCCCATCCTTCCTTCCTTTTGACTCTGCTTCCCTGTGGGGTGGGCTGCCTGTGCTGACAGGATGGCTGGGAGTGTTGTCCTGGCAGTTGTTTGGCTAAAAGTCCTAAGAGTGTCCCTGTGCTTCACACAACATAACCCAGTGTGGAGGTTCTTTGTGGGATCTTGAGTTAGGATGTGAGGCATTGCATTCTCCCAGGTGGGTTATGTGGAGTTTGTGTTGAGGGGGTGTGTGAGGGGAGGTGCTTGTGACTATGGTCAGTGCTGCAAGTCCTCCTTCCCACCCAGCCAGATATCCCACCATGGAACGTGCTTGCATTGCAGGGAGTGGAAGTTGTCTTTCAGGATGTCAGTCAGTGGTGTCCTGCTGTTGGTTGTTGCACAGTTGCCAGCAGGGCCTTGTGCTCCCCACAGCAGTAGCCAGTGTCAGCCATCTTGTCAGTTGTTTTCCACTCCCTGTGATGTGAGCATGGTTCAGGGTGGTGTTGATGGGACAGTTGTGGGGGTGAGCTATGTCTGTGACTATGACTCCCATCATGCTATTGCCTCCACCCCACTTCCCAGCATTCCCATACTTACTTGCTTTTGTGGGGAGTTCAGTGTGTGTGGGTGTGAGAGCAATGGCAAGATGGCTGACAGTGGTGTCCTGCTGTTGGTTGGTGTGCAGTTCCAAGCATGCCCTTGTGCTCCCCACGACACAGCAACAGTGTCAGACATCTTTGATGGGCCTTTCCACTCTCTGTGGGATGTGCATGCGTGAGTGTGAGCTTGCTGGGCCATGTGGTGGGGGATGTTGAGCTGTGACTACGACTCCCATCATGCTATTGCCTCCACCCCCCTTCCCAGCATGCCCATCCTTCCTTCCTTTTGACTCTGCTTCCCTGTGGGGTGGGCTGCCTGTGCTGACAGGATGGCTGGGAGTGTTGTCCTGGCAGTTGTTTGGCTAAAAGTCCCAAGAGTGTCCCTGTGCTTCACACAACATAACCCAGGGTGGAGGTTCTTTGTGGGATCTTGAGTTAGGATGTGAGGCATTGCATTCTCCCAGGTGGGTTATGTGGAGTTTGTGTTGAGGGGGTGTGTGAGGGGAGGTGCTTGTGACTATGGTCAGTGCTGCAAGTCCTCCTTCCCACCCAGCCAGATATCCCACCATGGAACGTGCTTGCATTGCAGGGAGTGGAAGTTGTCTTTCAGGATGTCAGTCAGTGGTGTCCTGCTGTTTGTTGGTGCACAGTTGCCAGCA
Organism: Calotriton arnoldi; assembly: GCA_963921515.1. Taxonomy (NCBI): domain Eukaryota; kingdom Metazoa; phylum Chordata; class Amphibia; order Caudata; family Salamandridae; genus Calotriton; species Calotriton arnoldi. Next base: position 41,513 of record CAWUFW010005832.1, on the reverse strand, counting down.
GGGCCTTGTGCTCCCCACAGCAGTAGCCAGTGTCAGCCATCTTGTCAGTCCTTATCCACTCCCTGTGATGGGAGCATGGTTCAGGGTGGTGTTGATGGGCCAGTTGTGAGGCTGAGCAATATCTGTGCCTACTACTCCCATCATGCTATTGCCTCCACCCCCCTTCCCAGCATGCCCATGCTTCCTTCCTTTTGACTCTGCTTCCCTGTGGGGTGGGCTGCCTGTGCTGACAGGATGGCTGGGAGTGTTGTCCTGGCAGTTGTTTGGCTAAAAGTCCCAAGAGTGTCCCTGTGCTTCACACAACATAACCCAGGGTGGTGGTTCTTTGTGGGATCTTGAGTTAGGATGTGAGGCATTGCATTCTCCCAGGTGGGTTATGTGGAGTTTGTGTTGAGGGGGTGTGTGAGGGGAGGTGCTTGTGACTATGGTCAGTGCTGCAAGTCCTCCTTCCCACCCAGCCAGATATCCCACCATGGAACGTGCTTGCATTGCAGGGAGTGGAAGTTGTCTTTCAGGATGTCAGTTAGTGGTGTCCTGCTGTTTGTTGGTGCACAGTTGCCAGCAGGGCCTTGTGCTCCCCACAGCAGTAGCCAGTGTCAGCCATCTTGTCAGTCCTTATCCACTCCCTGTGATGTGAGCATGGTTCAGGGTGGTGTTGATGGGCCAGTTGTGAGGCTGAGCAATATCTGTGCCTACTACTCCCATCATGCTATTGCCTCCACCCCCTTCCCAGCATGCCCATGCTTCCTTCCTTTTGACTCTGCTTCCCTGTGGGGTGGGCTGCCTGTGCTGACAGGATGGCTGGGAGTGTTGTCCTGGCAGTTGTTTGGCTAAAAGTCCCAAGAGTGTCCCTGTGCTTCACACAACATAACCCAGGGTGGTGGTTCTTTGTGGGATCTTGAGTTAGGATGTGAGGCATTGCATTCTCCCAGGTGGGTTATGTGGAGTTTGTGTTGAGGGGTGTGTGAGGGGAGGTGCTTGTGACTATGGTCAGTGCTGCGAGTCCTCCTTCCCACCCAGCCAGATATCCCACCATGGAACGTGCTTCCATTGCAGGGAGTGGAAGTTGTCTCTCAGGATGTCAGTCAGTGGTGTCCTGCTGTTGGTTGTTGCACAGTTGCCAGCAGGGCCTTGTGCTCCCCACAGCAGTAGCCAGTGTCAGCCATCTTGTGAGTCCTTTTCCACTCCCTGTGATGTGCGCATGGTTCATGGTGGTGTTGATGGGACAGTTGTGGGGCTGAGCAATATCTGTGACTACGACTCCCATGATGCTATTGGCTACACTGACTTGCCCAGCATACACAGAATTCCTTTCTTTCAGTGGTCTTCACTGTGTGTTGGTGTTGTAGTGGTGGCCACATGTCTGGATGTGTTTGTTAGTTATATTTGTGCCACTGCCTAGCTGTAGTTGTAGTTGTGTCTGTACATGTGATGACACGGTTAAATGTAACTTTGAGATGGCATGTGTTGTGTTTATCTGACTGACATACACATTTTGGGATGATTGTGTTCTGGTTGCTGTGTAATTGCTAAGAGTGCATGGTTTGACTCTCCCCTTGACAGTGATGTGTGTGTGTATTGTGGCAGAATATTGTGTACATTTGTTGTGTACTCACCAGGCTCTGGGATGTTTTCTAGTCCATAGACGCTCACTGGCGGAAGGATGGCCCGCACCTTCTCCTCCCAGGGCCTGAGGTATACTGGCTTGGCAGGAGGGCCACTGCCGGTGTATTGGCTCAGGAGGTAGTCCTTCAGCAGCTCCCGTAGCCTCCTGCGCACGTCATACCACCTGTTCTGGATGTCAGTCTTTGTGCGCAGACATGGTGAGTGTGCGTTCACCCTGTTGATGATCCTCTCCCACATCTTTGTTTTCTGGGAGATGGGTGTCTGTTGGACCAGTGTGCCAAACAGCTGTGGCTCTACCCTGAGGATCTCGTCTACCAGGACTTCCAATTCACAATCTAGGAACTTGTGATTCTTCTTTGGGGGCATGGTGATGGGTGGTGATGGCGAGTGATGTGTGTGTTGGTGTGCAGGTGAGGGTGTGTGAGTGTGTGTTTTGCTGGGTGTATGTGAGGTAGCTATTTGTTGGTGTGCTGATGGTGTGTGGCTTGTGTGAGGGATGAGCTGTGGGTGTGTGGTTGCTGTCTGTTGAGTGCTGGCAGTAGAATAGCATTTGCAAAGGATCATGGTTGGGATTTGTGTCCTTTATATGGGTGGAGTTGTGGGTGTGTCTTTGTTCTCTGTCCCCACCCACCCCAGTATTTATTGGCTTTGTAATTGCTTGTTTGGCCTTTTTTTGTGTATTTTTCCTTAGTACTTTCTGTGCATGTTGGAAACGTTCTTGTGACCGAGTCGGACCCTGCAATTGTCTCGTACGGTCTTCTCCGTTTCGTTCACGCTGTGTTTGTGCAGTTTTCTATGCTGCGTACGCGTCGGTCGCAGTGTTTTGTGTTACTTCGGCTCGCAGTTTTGTATGCGTGTCGGTCGTACGGCTTGTCCTCCGTACGACTCGGTCGTGGTTTTCGCGCCTTGCATCGTACTTTGCGGTTTGGAGTTCGCGTGTACGTTTAGGTTGGATTTGTTCCGGGTGCGTGTCGGTCGGTTCGATTCGCGTGTTTTTCCGGCCGGATTGCTGTTTTCCGTGCGGCTCGGTCGTTCGGCTTGGGTTCAGTACGTGTCGGTCGGATTTTGCACGCTTTGCATCGTACTTGGCGTGTCGGGCGCCACAGGTACGTGTCGGTCGGAATTAATTCCGGCTCCGAGTCGGTCGGTGCTTTTTCCGGCCCGAATCGGAATCGACCCCTATATCTTTGATTTTGTCACAAACCCATCATATATTTGGCAAATATTATTTTATCACGTGTGTTAGCATGTATACATAAACGCTCAAGCCATTATTTGTTTATTGTATGATGTCTGAATGAACTCTGTGATATGTGCAATGTACATCCAAAGTTTACTCGGAGAGAAATTGACAATCCCGAGGGTTAGGGATTGAGTTTGTTGGTAAGACTCATCATCAAATATATTATATTGCTTTAAATGTTGCTGCCTGATAGGATATTTATTTCATTCATTAGTATATCCGGGTTACTATTGTGTGTCATCGTTTAGCTTGTTTCAAGCAAGGTCACACAAGGAGGACACATAGGTGACAGTGATCCATACAAAGACACACCATGCTTGATGTGTCTGTCCTTGATTGGCATTATAACAAATTTAGAAGGAGAACACGTGCTAGAAGTCTTCTACTTTATAAACAATGCTGGGACACATTACATGGTTGTTTAATGGGCATTTGAAGCATACACCCATGAATTGCATGTACTGTCAAAATATTCTTCTTGTAGTCCACCTGGAGATGTGTTGACCCTGTACTCCTAAGACACACAGCCCTCACTGTGTAAATCACATTCAGTACTCCTCAACAAGTTAAGTTTCAAGTTCTCATGAACCAAGCTGCTGAAATGGATATTGATAAATGCCTATACTATTACAATGTGTGCAGGGAGTAATACCCCCCAGAACCATAACACAAACACATGAGCACTAGCAATTTAGTATTTGTGCATAGATTATATGCTCAGCACAGTGACACAGTGCAGGAAGAGAGTTGGAATACCAAATTTAATGTTTCTGGTTCTGTACCTTCATCCTAATGGGGAGAATCAATTTGATTTTCTGGCCTACGTCTCTCACGTTTGTAATTGAGGTGCCCATTTTTAAATTTTCTATTTAGCCCACATAATGGGTGTTCAAGCAGTTCTACGTCAATAGATGCATATATGTATAGGGTGGCACTGACATGAGTTTACCAGTGGTCACAAGCAAAGTTGGATTATCATCTGTGAATGTTGTGTATCTTGGACAGACAAGACCAGACACATGGCTACACCATATAGTGTGCTATATATGTAATTAAATATGTCTAGATGATTCTCATTACTGGTATGCCCATGTAACTTACATAAATACAGCCAACCGACATGAAACGTGTTGTAGTACTTACAAGTAGATGTGCATAGATTTTTGCATAGATTGATTTCAATGTTTGACATAATTAATAAGGTACGACATGTATGTAATTGACATGTTGACATTGATTCTATTAAATAAATTGTGAGTAATATTGCATACTTATATAGTATTTTACTCTTACCTTTGACTAGCAAATATGACTGCTGACGAGCGCAAGAGGTCTGGGCCAGGAAAGCGCAATTTGAATGCCTCTAAAAAGCCGCTCGTGGGTTCAGAAAAATGGGGGGGCTATATGAGGAGAAAAAGGTGGCGGGAACATGGTCCTCGCATGGCACTACCCACTAGCCATCAACTTTCATGGGAAGAGCTACCCCCTATGGTAACAGAAAGCCACATCAAATTTTGCTCTCCCTGCGTACAGCTCCACCAACAGCGCTCCTGGGTAGTGCCTCTGACCGCGGTTCGAGGCCCCGTGCCTTCTCGTATTTGCTCCTGTACCTCAAGCCCTGGCTCTTCGACGAATCACTGTGAATGCCCACCAGAACCTTGAGACCCTTCGGGTGAGTAGTTGCGCTTAACAAACCCCTGATTGAATGTTGGAGAGGTACCATGTTTAGAAGGTAAAGGCAGTGTGCAAGGAAATGCCTCTTTTTGTATGTTCACCCCCAAATGTTTGGACTGATGCAGCTAGGTTTTTCGACATTGAGAGTGCACTGGAGCCTGCTAAGCAGATTTCAGTGCCAGGGCCCTGACCCTAAAACGTGTATGTTGAATTTGCTTACAACAGATTGGCATAAGCTAACTTACTTGTAAGCCCTAGTATGTAAGTTAGAAGGTCACCCCAGGGATTGCACCACTAGTTGTGCCACCCTGGGAGTGACACAAGTAAAACGAGTCTACCAGTTCACCACTGCAGACTGGAAGAGAAGCTTGGATCCTCTAACTAGACTTTGCCATTAAAAGCAATGGCAAAGCAAAGCCTCCCATTTTAATATGTATAACTCACCCCTATGGCAGGCCTACCGAGCCCTAAGGCAGGGAGAGTGCAGCATATTTCATGGGAAGATCATGTGTTTTACATGCTCTGGCAGTAATAATGTGTAACTGTTGTTTTTACTGTAAAAAGACTTGGTCGCCCTGTTGGCGAGCACATGGTTACATGCTGACCCCTCATCTTTGCTAACTCCTGAACCGTGCAACCAAAGTTGATGCTCCAAGGTATCAAACAACTTGTTGCATTAAGCCTGACTAGATACTCTAATTAAGAGTAATATAACAGATTGTGGTGTGCAACTTTTAAAAAGTTGCACTTTGTTGCCATCAATTTCCTGTGGGGCTTATTTACAAGCCCCTTGCGCCGCCAGTGCGTGACTTTTTGTGGCGCACCATCAGCGCATTTTGCTGCGTGACTTTTCCTGTCCTTGTAAATACGGCCCCTTTACATGCAGCACTTTGCGTGAAAGGGGCGTTCCATGGGTGTTGCTGTGGGAGTTCCCAAGCAACACCCATGGAACGTGACACATTTCCAGATTTACGAGAAATCGTAAACCTGGAAATGCGTCTGAATGCTACGCCTACCCAGGGGAGGCGTAGGGATGCGCAACAAGGAGAAATGTATTAATTTCTCCTAGTTTTTTCCTTTTTCTATGCGTGCTGCATTCTGCAGCACACATAGAAGGAGGAAAACACCTCTTATGATTGTTTTTGTGCAGGAAGGTGTCCCTTCATGCACATAAACAATCATTAAAAAAAGTACGTTTTACAAGTTCTATATGTGCTAATGCAGCACACAGAAGATGAAAAACACCATTTCAGATTGTTTATCTGTTTACCTTACCTAGGGTGATCATTTAATTTTATTTTGTGTGTGGGTTTTGGTTTTATAGGGGTAAAGGGTGGGGAGTAAATTAATTGTACTTACTTTATAATTAGTTGTTAAATGCTATTAGTTTTTTAATTGAAAATAAATGTTAATTGTTTAATTTTTTTACTGTTTAATTTTAGGTGTGGGTTGTGGGGATTATAGGGGTAAAGGGTGGGAAGTTAATTAATTTTTATGTGTTTCAATGTGTTTTTTAATTAATAATATTTCTTTAATTGATAATTATGTTACTTATGGAAGTACATTTTTTAATTTAGATGTGGGTTGTGAGCTGTGTGATTTTAAGGGTAGGAAATAAAAAAACTGAATGTATGTAATAATTAATGTTTTTGTTTATAAATAATTTCTATGGAAAAAATTTGTTTGAAAATTCTTTTTTATTTTATTTAATATATTTGTAGGTATTTGTGATATATATTTAGCATTATAATATGTCTTATTTTTTTTTTAGGATTAAATATATTTCTATTTTAATTTTTAACATATTTATATTTTTTCTATTTATTTTGTTTTTTAAATATTTTGTTGTTGTTGATATTTTGTTTGTTTTTAATGTTGAACTAACTAGAGTGGGAATAGTAATTTTTACCCCTCCGCTATCCAACACTTTCCCTACTGTTGTACTCATTGGAGTGGGAATAGTAATTTTTACCGCTCCGCTATCCAACACTTTCCCTACTGTTGTACTGACTGGAGTGGGAATAATAATTTTTACCGCTCCACTATCCAACACTTTCCCTATTGTTGGAATAGTAATTTTTACCCCTCCGCTATCCAACACTTTCCCTATTGTTGCACTGACTGGAGTGGGAATAGTACATTTTAACCCGCCACTATCCAATACTTTCCCTATTGTTGCACTCATTGGAGTGGGAATAGTAATTTTTACCCCTCCGCTATCCAACACTTTCCCTACTGTTGCACTCACTAGAGAGGGAATAGTAATTTTTACCCCTCTGCTATCCAACACTTTCCCTACTGTTGCACTGACTCGAGTGGGAAATTTAAGTTTAAAGATTTTTAAATACTTTAATGTTTTAATTTATAAGAGAATGTTTTTTTAATGGATTTTATGTTATTGGTATATGTATATATATATTTATTTGTTACATTTGTATTTAATTTTAAAATTATGAAATAAATTAAATGTAATAGTTTATTAATTGTTTAAAGTAAATATATATATATATATTAATTATTATATATGTGTTTAACTTTTTTTAATTACGTTTATTTGTTATATTTGTTAAAATATATATTAAATCTAATTATTTTTTTTAATTAATTTTATTATTTAATATATTTAATATTATTTTATATATACAAAACGATATTTTGTACAACTATATTTATGACGATATTTTCCCCCCGATATTTTTGTATTTACCATTATAAATATAGGAGGTCGATATTTTTGACATCGATATTTATAACTCGATATTGTGGTATGGGGATATTTTAGGTGTTGATATTGTGTCAGTGAACGACATGATGAGTAGATTGCTGGACATGAATTACTCTCTCTGCACTATTGCGCATGAAAGGGGAGTCTGGCAGAGATCTTAGAGACTCTGGTGCCAGTGTTGTGTAAATATGGGCTCTTGGGTACCGGTGGCCCTCTACAACCCTGGGGGGACTCCAAGGCAGATTTATGAGATTTTGGTGCAGGGCAGCGCAGAAAGTCACCTTGCTGTGCTGCCCTGCGTCAAAGGGAAAGGGCAGGAAAGTGCGGTATCTATGGCATACAGCCCATTCCTGTCCTTTCCCCCTGCACTGGTGCCATTTTGGCAGCCTAGCACCAATGCAGGCACCCTTGCACCATGGTGCAAGGGTGTCTGTTGCATGCAGGATTGTTTTTGAGCCAGAAGGGGCACCTTCCTGCACAAAAATAATCCAGGGAGGCTTTTTCCTCTTTCTATGTGTGCTGCAAAATGCAGCACACATAGAGAAAGGGAAAAACGAGGAGAAATAGTGATATTTCTCATTGGTGTGCCCCCCCTGGGGAGGCATAAGGTTTTGGCGCATCCCCAAGTTTACAAGTTCTTGTAAATCTAGGCATGGATCAAAATCCATGGGTGTTGCGTGGGATCACCCACCACAATGCCCATTGCACGCCTCCCTAGCCCAGAGTAAGGCAACGCAACAATTTGCCCTGCCTTGCCTTAGTCCATATTTATGAGGCCATTCAAAGCCTTGCAAAGTGACTTTACTTGGCTTCATAAATAGGATTTAGTGGTTTGCACCGCCATTGTGTCACAAAAAGTGATGCAACTGCAGTGCAAGGGCCTCCTAAATATGGGCCTCAGAGTGTAATCTCCATTTCCTAGGTTTCTTGGGCACTGCAGAAGTACATGATGAGAGTTTCAGTGGGACTCAACAGGAAAGCAGGAATAAAGGTACAGCTCGGAATTTCCTATGGAGATGAGCACCTTAAATTCAGCTGCAAGTTCCCCTCAGTGTGTGGAAGCACATTTCTATCTTCCCAACACATATACTACATACAGTAGGGTTCTGAGAAGCAAGATTGTGCCTCAAGAAAGGACCCAAAATCTCCAGGGGTGTGACTGCCAATTGACTCCTTTGACTTTTGGTACTTGCCTCTTACTGTGTATGAACAGGCAAAATGCCTTTACTCACATTGCCCAAGGCACCAAACATCAAATAGCTGGCCTATGGGCTGATTCAAATTGGGAATTTCTGATAGATGCATCTAACCACAGATTCCTCATCTTTTGAGTATTACCCAGGTGACAGACTGGATCTGAAACTTTTTTAAGCAGTACTCCTGCGATGCGGAGGGTGGCATAGTGCAGCTCTGTGCCAACATTGTTCCTCTCTGGAAGTGATGAACAGATACACATATAGGTGCCACTCATGCGTTCTGACATAATTTCCTTTCTTGCCACACCACCAGACGTCAATCCAGAACTACCCTTTATCCCCAAAATTGTTCCAAAAATCCAGTGTGCACAGGTAAATGTCACCTCCCAAGAGTACAGTACTATGTAGGGACTGTCGCAAGGAAATGTCTTTGACAGATCCTCATCAGGTTTGTCTGTAGTGCCTGGGGTCATAACACGACTCCACGGCCTAAAGTAACAGTGCCTTGATTAATCCCAAGGCAATCGGAGATCATGAGGCGAAACTCTACGTCACCAAGCACCAGAAGACTCCACACCGTGACAGGTTGAAGTGAAGGTCCTGTTCCCACTCGGAAATTTGTTTCTCTGGCCAATCATCATCGTGGTTGAAGTTTTCAGATAAGTGGAAGGAAAAGCATAAAAAGTCAAAGTGCCCCTTCCTGCTACTTTCGAACTGCAGAGAAGGCATGAGGGCATCAGCATGCCTCCCGGTCTCGTTTCCCTTTTGAGACTATTCTGACCCTTGTCCTACGGCAACCCAAATTTCTGGAGCAGAGGAGCCATGTTGCGGATTTCAGGCCTGCCTCTGGGCCCCAAGGAACCGCCAGGGCCTCCACCTGGGACTCCGCCAGGAGGTCTGCCCTCAAGTCCAGCTAGATCCTCTAGACCCATTAAGGGCTCTGGACCAGCTTCCCTGTCAACTCCAATCTTGGAGTCACGACTCTCGTCAGAGCCTGGAGCATCAAAGCCGATGTCATATGATGTACTGCAACCTATTGTGCTTTCCAACTCAGTCAACATTGCTTCGACCTCTACTGAGACCGCGCCCTGATCCACTTGGGCCTCAGCCTTTGGGAAACCCATCAGATTCCGATACTTTGCCCATGCCTGAAGGAAGGGCACAAATTCTCCATACCTTATTTTGAACAGATTGTGGCTCAATGGTTAGAGCGGCAGACTCTGATGCAGAGATCTGGCCCGGGACCAGGGTTCAATTCCCGCCTCGGCGGGTCTTGGGCTCAATTTCCTCGGACCTGATAATTCTCGCCTCGGTGCCTATTCTAATCATGGGTCCCACTCTGCAACTCTGGGCAATAGCTTGCTTAATCTCCACAACGGCCCCAACAGCGCTGGGATGCCTGGCTTCACCCTGGGGGTGCCCAGGAGTGGACATTTCACAGGGAAAAGCCAGGAAGGGTTCCACAGCGGTATGCGTACAGCGCCTGGACACCCCTTTGGGGGTATGGGTGCGCTTTACAAGTACAAATTTCATTTCATTTTCATTTCATATGATGCTGGGGATGAATTTGCCCAACCATACAGTGATGACAATAGGTATGAGTACCTTGAGGACGCCAGTGGCCTTGACACCTCGCCAGACGCCGTTTCAGTTCCACTTCTGAGACCTGCCATGGAAGAAAGTGCCTCCTTCGTCATGATCATGCAAAGAACAGCCCAGGTTCTCGACATCTAGCAACCCGCTATGGAGGTGAAGACTAATATCCTAACTGAGGTGCTTCAGCCTGGCCAAATACTGAGCTCCTGCTTCCGTTTAAAGAAGTCCTCACAGACCCCCTTCTCGGGGCTTGGGCAAAACCCTGTTCCCGACTGCTGGTGAACGGGCAGATAGCACGGCTCCATCATTCAGCTCTGGGTAGACTTGTCTTTTTGACTCAGAACTCCACACCTGAGAGCCTAGTTGTGCAGTGAGTAAGCTTAAACCTAACACATTCCCTACCACACCACCAGACAGGGAATCAAAACGTATTGAAACCTTTGGGCAACGTGTTTTCCTCAATCATCAAGTCAGCTTTATTTCGACAATTCATGTCATAAAAGCAATGTAATATATAAAATATAAATATATATAATAAAAACAGTAAAATATCACGTAGTCATATACCACAGTGAAATGATAGCTGTGGGATATTTTAACCTTTTTGCGGTAGCCTGATCAGCCTTCTTTTTCAAATCATCCATTGTGATGAGTTTATGAAGAATTTGCAAAATGTATTTCCACCCTCTTCCTTTATCATATTTTAGTTGGAACTTAACTTGGTCCTCACCATCCTGATGTGTACTCCTTATGAACTGCTGCCCCGCTGCCCACTACGGCTTCTGACCCTGAAGACAATGGGGCATATTTACAACTAAATGTCAGAGCGCAGAGCTGCACTAAATTTGGCAGCAACGCGCTCCGACATTTCCAAAACGCATAGATGTGCCGTATTTACAACAATACGGCACACCCCTGTGTTTTCCCTAGTGCTGGCGCTACAATTAGCTGCCTAGTGCCAACGCAGGCACCCTTGCACCAGAATGCAAGGGTGCCTGCCTTGCAGGGAATGATTGTTTATGTGCAGGAAGGTGTTCCTTCCTGCACATAAACAATGCATAATGGTGATTGGTTACTTCTATGTGAGATACATTCTGGTGCACACATAGAAGTATCAAATCGTCATTATTTAATGATTGTTTATGTGCAGGAAGGGACTTCATCATTCAAGGCGTTTTGCTCTATCAATGTGTGCTGCAGAATGCAGCACACATAGAAAAAACTAAAACGAGGAGAAATAAAAGTATTTCTCCTCGTTTCGCCATTTTAACGCCTTCTTTTGCATGGTGTTAGTTTTTGGCGCTGCCTCATATTCCTTGTAAATCGGGGGCAGCGTCAAAAAGTAATGGGTGTTGCGATGGGACTCCCACAGCAACACCCATTGCACGCCCCCTTCACGTAAAGTGATGTGTATAAAGGGGCCATATTTACAAGTTGGCCTTAAGCCACAAAAAGTGACTTAATGCTGCTTTGTAATTATGGAGAAGGGCATAGCGCCTCCATAACGTCGCTAAAAGTGATGTTCTGGTGGTGCTATCCGCTTGTAAATATACCCCAGTGTTCCTTATTGCCATAATATTGGTGTGGCGGGTTAGTGAGCTGCAAGCCTTCTCCATCAACCCACTATAGATTACTTTCTTCCCAGACAAGCTGGTCCTAAGCTTCCTTTTTTTCCTAAAGTGGTGACTCCTTTTCACATCAGGCAAAACATCACATTACAAGTGCTCTTCACTCCACCTCACCCCTCTAAGAAGTAGGAGAGACTCCATCGACTAGATCCGAAAAGGGCTCTTAGCTTTTACATTGCTCATACCAGGGAACATCCTGTGGATGATTAGCTCTTTGTGGGATTCTCTGGAGCAAAGAAGGGCAAGGCAGTGCAGAAGAGGACCAACTCTCATTGGATTGTGCTCTGCATTCAAATCTAAATATTGGTCAAGTAGCAGCCTCTGGAAGTGTTGGGGGCTCATTCCACCAGAGCCAAGGCTGCTACCACTGCGTTGACTCACAGAGTGCCTGTTCAGTATATTTTCCAGGCTGCTACATGGGTGTCACTCCATACATTCACAACGCACTACTGCCTGGAAAGTCAGGTCTCTAGAGATGAGCATTTTGCCAGCAGTGTCCTGCAGGCCTTTTTAGTTTGAGCCAGTTGACAGACCCACCACCTGGAAGGTACAACTGTGGTATCTATTCAAAAGGTGAGGAATCTGCAGTTAGAAGTATCTATCAGATGAGCAAGTTACTTGCCTTCGGTAACACTCTTTCTAGTAGATACTCAAACTGCAGATTCCTCACTGACCCTCCCATCCTCCCCGTTCTGTGAACTGGGCTCTTTCCCACCTAAAAAGATCCAGAGTGTAGAGATCTGCACACTGGTTAAATTTGCTGGCTAAATTTGTTTGGCTCTGCGTCTGGAGGAGCCTACAAAGCAACTGACGTCAGTACAGGTGAGTGGCACTTATGTGTGGTTCCACATGTCGCTTCCAGAGTGGAATAATGTCGGTGGGGAGCCGCACAACGCCAACTATTGGTGCGCAGGGGTACTGCTTAAAAATGTTTACTGAACCTGTCTGACACCTGTGGAACGTTAAAAAGGTGAGGAATCTGCAGTTATATAGAGTATCTACCAGAAAGAGTGTTACAGAAGGTAAATAACTTTTCCACACTGCCAATAGAGGAACGGATTAAAGGGACTGACACATTGCTCAATTCTATGTATGCTGTTCTGTGGTCTGATCCAACTTGTGAATGACACTTCAACTGACTAATGGCTGAAAGAGGGCAACCAAAAGCCCCTCTTTGTGTATGTATTATTTCAATGTATGTATTTTTTTTAATAGGAAAGGGTGTTAAGCAGCTAAAGCTGTTTTCAGCCACACCTAAAAGTATACATATCTAAATATACGGCTTTTGACATGGATAGCACATGGGTGACAACCAGTATTTGGCAGAAAGCAGAACTTGGAGAGCATGCTCAGGAAACAGATGCTGCTACCACTCAATCTTCTGACAAAAAAAAACCCTTCTTTACAAAAGGAGGGGTAGGAGAATACATGAACAAATCAGGAAATCAAACACGTGCAACAAAAATGACGACAGAATACCTAATGACTAGGCAAAGCAACATAAATAACTAATATAGCACTATCTGAGAGAGCCTGTATTTTACCAGTCCTTGAAACAGGGGTGCGTGCTAGCCCCCACCCTTTTCAATCTGTACTTATCTGACCTTGAAGATGCCCTCCAGAAAACTAACAGCCATCCACCATCGTTAGGCAATGAGGAAATCAGGTGCCTTCAGTACGCAGACGATCTTGTATTACTAAGCCAAACACCAATCGGTTTACAACGTGGAATGAGCGCATTAGCCAAATACATGGAAGTGCAAGGGCTAGAATTAAATCTATCAAAAACAAAGGTAGTACGGCTAGTGGACGCTAAATATAAGAAATACATATGGCACCTCGAGGGAAACAAAGTAGAGGCAGTTGCCTCATACAAATATCTTGGATTTAAGGTGGAACAAAAATTGAGTTATAAATCACAGCTCACCGCAATGAGGACCCAAATCCAAAACCTCACATATGGCTTTAAACTACTAAAAAAGAAACTAAGTTGTCCATCCCACGGCAACCTAGTATCTGTCATGCATGCTCAGTTAATGCCAACAGTAACCTACGGCACAGAAATAATGAGGGGTCGTGAAATCCCAGCCTTGAATAAGATACAAACAAAAGTTTATAAAAACGTTTTCCACATCCAGCAAAGTGCATCACCGGCCCAAGTGCGTCTTGAGTTCGGACTGCCAAACCAAATATTCCGGAGTAAAGGTGCATTTATCAAACTATGTTGGAGGCTGGGTGCATCGGAAATCGGGTCCATTGACGATCTGTGCTGGAAAGAAATAGATAATCAAAAAGCAAACCAAATTCAAGGATCCTGGGGTTGCTATCTAAACCAGGCGATAGAGGACCTGCGTGCTGAAGACATTTGGAATGCCAGTTTTGGGAAAAAGGTCTTCAACAAACGAATCAATTCCACAATAAAACTCCTGTCCAATTCAACAGATGAGAATACTTTACTACAAAGACGTCACGCCTGGACGGTGATCAGCTCATATGGCACAAGGAAGCCTCAGGAATATTTATCAGCTCATTTTTCTTTGATCTTAAAACATCAATTCATGAGACTGCGTTTCGGCATGTGGGAAACAAAGGATCTTATCCCTTCATGGAAGGAACAAAGGCAAAACCGAGACTGCAGACTGTGTGGCTATAAATATGAATCACTTCAACATATTCTCTGTGCATGCCCAAAGCTACTAAAAGAAAGGAAGATTTTATTAAAAGAAATATTTAACAACATGAACATTCAAACAAGTAGAGAAGCAGTAACCACCTGGCTCGGTGGGTCCTCAATCCCCCTAGTCTGCAGGGGTAAAACTTTTAAATCTGTATTTAAAGGAAATTGGTCAAAATCCTGTGGAGACCCAAACAGATTCTTAGAATTACTGGAACAATACAAAAAATTTGTAAAGAAAATAAGCTGTTTTACATATGGGTTTTTATAATGACATCGTTTTTTCAATTTTAAAAGAATTTTTATTAATTGTACTTTAGATGTAGAACAAAGACTAACTGTTTTAAAATTCTATCAATGATTTTTTATTAGTGCTGCTAAAAATGTTGTTTGGTGTAATGGTTTTTTTCAAAGACCAAACACTTAAATAAATAAACTAAACTAAAACAGTCCCTAAAATGTAGGTTTTTCATGGCAGTGCTGATGGAAATAAATGTATGGAACAGCACCCTCCCACATACCTTCAGTAAAACCCCCTACACATACCAAACCTACACAAAAATCGCATTGTTATTTTTACTTCAAGGAGAAAAAAATGAAACCTGAAAGAGGAAACGTTGATTAAAAAAAAAAGAATCTGAATGGTATGTTCGTCTTCTTTACTAGGTGAAAGGTTAGTTCTAATCTGGGGAAACAATCAACATGTTTGAAGTAAAGATATTTCTCCTTGTTACGCCTCATCTGGGGAGACATGCGCCAAAAACCATAGGAGCTGCTTGGGAACGCCAACGCTCCACCCATGGAACGCCTCCCTGGTGCAGAGTAATGCAACGCAGCGATTTGCTTTGCATTGCTTTACTCCGGATTCATGAAGCCACCCAGGGCCATGAAGGTGGCCTTGCGTGGCTTCATAAATCTCTTTTTTGAGTTGTGTCACTGTTGCACCACATTGTGTGGTGCAACAGTGACGCTCTGGGGCTCGTAAATGATGTGTGCTTCGTTCTGGAGCACACATAGAGATAGGAATTTGCCTCTCAGGATTCTTTTTTTGCAGGAAGGTGTTCCTTCCTGCACAAAAACAATCCTGTCTACAGCGAATGCACCCTTGCACCATGGTGCAATCTTGCTTGAGTTGGCGCTAGGCAGCCAAAATAGCGCTGGAACAAGGAGTATTCTTTTAAAGCAGTGCAGAAAGGTGACTTGCTGTGCTGCGTGGCGTTACTTTGCCATATATATGGCCCGCAATGCTCTGCATTACTTTGCGCCACACAAACGCAGAGGCCGGTATTAGTTTCAGTTTCAATTATGCTATGTCACATGTTTTTATAAAGGCAGAGTTTGCCAGTTCCTTGGTCCTATGGTGCTTTTAAGTTATAGAACGACAAACAGAGATCTCCAATTTGTGGGGTTTCCAACCAAGGACCTTCAGGAGTAATTGTGGGTCATCCCAATTTCTCCTCATCTCAATGAGTGTGTGTGATGTGACTTAAATGGTGAAGGTTTCCCTACTATGAGTTTCCGTATATCTTCTGCCCTGCCACGCAACCACAGTCAGTGCAATATATAATGTAGAATATTTCTTCAGGATGTCCCATCTGCAGGCAATGGGGATTGAGTCATGAGACAGTTGTGCTCGGATATATGGCCCTGTACCAAACCTAGAAAGGCGGTAATAGCTATAGTCCACCGCACCAGAGGGTAGTTTCTTCAAAGTTCACACCTGCAGTGCTTCTATCCCCGAGGTCTCACCGCCTAAGAACCCCTTTCAAGTCCACAAATACAAACAGCAAAAAGGGGAGCACTGGAAAAGTAACGTTTTTGAGCACTCCCCTTACTGCTGTATGTACCTGTACCAAACCTTGTTAGCTCTTGCACTCTTATAAGTCATTGTGGGGTTCCCAGAAGGTCTGTGTATGGGCAACAGGTCTTGCATCCTTCCATATGACCTATGTTGGTTCTTATCAATCTTTGAAGAAAATATTGATGATTCTCTCATTTCTTGCCTTGGAATGTTTTAGTCCCTCACCTAGATTCTGTTAATACCAGTGTCCTCCTATTTTGGGGCCCGATTCGGAAAGGTAAATATATATTGGTATATTTACTCCTACACTTGAGTGTAACGCTCCACTTTTTTGCGATTCATCTTCTTCAAGTGGAGATTTACACCTAGGTGTACACTTACAAGTTTCCACTCACTCAAATGAGGGGTTGGGGAGGAGCCTCCTACAGCAGAATGTATGAGTATAAAGTTACTACTAGTAACTTTTCTCCTATGCTGGAGAGAATGTATAGGGAAATTTACTAAATTTTATTATTTAAAAACAAAAAAAAATTAAAAATATATTTTAACCATATTGCATTGTAATAATTTTCAATTTCATGAAATAATACAAAGATTTTGCTACTACCAAATCATTGTTTATCGAATTACATCTTCTTGTTTATCTGTTTGCTCGATTTATGTCTGTCACCCTATTCTCCCCAGAGTCCCTCCAATTCCTCCTTATTTAACTTTTGCTTACGTTACCAGAGTCCTTACAATGGAATTCTTTGCAATCAAATTTGAAAATACCAAAGTGTGTCCCTCTTCAAGTTAACAGTGTTGCTTGATCACTCAAAGATTATCCAAACTTATGGTCAGGCATCCCATCTTACTGTCTTTATCTGAAGAGGTTAAACGCTCATAATCTGGCGGGGAGGGAGGGCAGGATAAACCAGGGAAGCCCTTTGATAGATAGGTTATCAGTGGATTCCAGGGGGCATATTTACGAGCCCCATTCGCCACCGAAGCATCACTTTTTTTGATGGCTCCAGTGGCATAGCGCCATTTCCCATATTTACAAGGTGGCACTAAGCCACTTAACGTGGCTTAACGCCCCCTTGTAAATATGTCCCTTTCCGCCACAGTCCTCTGCAGCAAACAGGTATGGAATGGGTGTTGCTGTGGGCGTTCCACCGCAAGACCCATTGCTTTTTGATGCTGCCCTAGATTTACAAGGCTGAGGCAGCGCAAAAACAGCGCCATTGTAACGCCATGTATTACCAGGCGTTAGAATGGCGATAAGAGGAGAAATTATAAATTTCTCCTCGTTTATTGCTCTTTCCATGTGTGCTGCATTCTACAGCACACATAGAAAGAGCAAATCGCCATGAATGATTGTTTTTGTGCAGGAAGGTGTCCCTTCCTGGAAATAGTATTTGATCAAAGGGGGGAGAGAGAAGCTGAGATCCATTCGGCTTCCAAACGGTAATCAATAATCAAGAGAGAATGGATCACTTGTACCTGTGTAACCAGGGTCAGGTATGTTGGCCAGCTTAAAAACCCTCATTCACGTACATAGGTGGTTGGGCGTTATATCTTGGTAGTCCGCCTAATTCTTTAACGTGACAGCATCATCATTGGTTTTTTTTTGGGTATGCTATCCTCCACCTGGAGGTAGACCAACTGGTAATACAGTAGTGATAAGTAGTGCTAAGGTGAGGTGAGTTAAAATTACCTACATCTCCGAACTCAAATTTTTTTATTCAGTTGGAAACGTGGGAAAGTAAAAACAGAGTGGTGCGTATGAAGATGAAGTTACTGATCTAACGCACTTATTTGTCCATGTGAGAGGTTGACCTGTTTCAGCCCTATATATGCCCTGTCGGGTCAGGGGGCTTTCTTCAGGACCTGTGAAAATGTAAGGTTGCAAATTATGCAGCCTAGAAGGGTAGGTATTTGACTTACCACTCTTCTATGAGTCGTTATCGGTCAATTAGTACCTATAACTTAGATTCCGTATTGTGGGCTTCCTCGGGGTGCCGGCGGGCATAGTAACCTGCTGGTGGTGCTGGTTTCCGCGACTTGTGCTCGCTCTGGAAACTGTGCCGTTTCCAGAGCGAGCACAAGTCACGGAAACCAGCACCACCAGCAGGTTACTATGCGCGCCGGCACCCCGAGGAAGCCCACAATAGGGAATCTAAGTTATAGGTACTAATTGACCGATAACGAGTGTTAAGTCAAATACCTACCCTTCTAGGCTGCATAATTTGCAACCTTACATTTTCACAGGTCCTGAAGAAAGCCCCCTGACCCGACAGGGCATATATAGGGCTGAAACATGTCGACCTCTCACATGGACAAATAAGTGCGTTAGATCAGTAACTTCGTCTTCATACGCACCACTCTGTTTTTACTTTCCCACGTTTCCAACTGAATAAAAAAATTTGAGTTTGGAGATGTAAGTAATTTTAACTCACCTCACCTCAGCACTACTTATCACTGATCACTACTGTATTACCAGTTGGTCTACCTCCGGGTGGAGGATAGCATACCCAAAGAAAACCCGATGATGATGCTGTCACGTTAAAGAATTAGGCGGACAACCAAGATATACCGCCCAACCACCTATGTACGTGAATGAGGGTTTTTAAGATGGCCAACATACCTGACCCTAGTTACACAGGTACAAGTGATCCATTCTCTCTTGATTATTGATTACCTTCCTGGAAATAAACAATCGACCCTGCAGCGCAGGCACCCTTGCTACACTGTGGCAGGGTGCCAGCACTCGTGCTAAGCAGCTTTTTTGTGCCAGCGCTCGGGGAAACACAGGGGTGCGCCGTATTCTTGTGAATATGGCGCATCCCTGCATTTTCAAAATGTCGAAGCGGGCGCTCCTGAATTTGGCGCAGCTCCGCGCTCCGACATTGTTTTGTAACTATGCCCCCAGATTCCCTCAAAGTTTCTAATCTGTTAATGTAATCCACTATTAGTTTTTCCATTTCCATGGTGTACCACAGTCTTGAGTACTAGTGTGAGATAGGAGGGTGGGAATTTATTTTCTTCCAATTAGATGCTAATTTGGTTTTCACGAACCCCAACAGTTACACGCTATCATATGGTCTGCTTTTGTTTGGTGTTCTAAATGATAAGCTCGAAGGCTATCCGTGTTATATCACTCCATATGTACTTCTGTTGTGTGTCCTCTATCCCCCTCCCCATTACCCCTTGCCAGTAAGATTTCAATCAGAGCATTTGGCAGGTTAGAGGGGGCTGCCATCAAAATGCTATATGTAGTAGAGACTGTTACCTTTGTGTCTTTTACCTCTTTCACAACTTTTTCCATGGGGATCAGATCTTGGGTGGGTACTTTTCTTTTTTCCTGGTTTATAACGCAGTGTCTGATTTGATTATAATTGGATTTGTAATGTCTCCATTTCATTTAATTGAAAAGCTCATTTGTAACCCTCAAAGGATCACATGCTCCCCTTGTCCAACCATATGGGGCTTATTTACAAGCCCCTTGTGCCGCCAGTGCATCACTTTTCAAATGGGAAAAAGCATACATGCCAACACTCCCGATTCAGACAGGAGACTTCCGATTTCAAGGCTAGTCTTGCGCCTCCCGATTCAAGCATGCAAAAACCCGATTCCTCTGCTTGCTTCAGCCAACAGTGACCAGTATTGTGTGATTCGGAGTATGCATGGCCAGTAACCTACACCTGCAGGTCAGTGCACAACATTTTTGCCACGCTCCTTCTGCGTGCCATAGCACTTTCTTCTGTGCTCCTGACAGGTAAAGCAAAAAACATATATATTTGGGGGGTGGAGCTTGCCTGGCTCTAAGATGGCCGCAAGCTAGAGCCGCTCCGCCGCAACTTGCCAACTATCCTGCAGAATCCTAACTAACATTCTGCATCCTCGTCGCAAAATCTGTGCACTGTGAGGCGAAGCGTGGCAGAATCCTGCGAGTCACTCGCGGGGCCGTGCGGAGCCGGGAACATTGAAATCTCTGCAGGCTTAACCGTGGCCCACGTGTGGTGA
Organism: Calotriton arnoldi; assembly: GCA_963921515.1. Taxonomy (NCBI): domain Eukaryota; kingdom Metazoa; phylum Chordata; class Amphibia; order Caudata; family Salamandridae; genus Calotriton; species Calotriton arnoldi. The sequence continues at coordinate 21,345 of CAWUFW010005832.1, read as the reverse complement.
TCCCAGCGCCATTATCTGTGAGTCGGCGGAGAGTGGCCAGACGGCACTGCGAGAGGAGGTGCCGATCAATTATCCGGACTTGTGGCTAGACCCGCACCCTGGACACAGCGCGTAGCAGAACCCCTTGAATAGTTTGCGGACCCTCGCTGCTCCTGGGAGTATTGAGATCCCTGCAAGCTCGGCCAGGGCCTACCCGTGGCGTGCACGGTGCCATTACCTGTGTGCCGGTGGGGGGCGGCCCGTCGGCGCTGCGTGAGGAGGAGCCGACCAGATATCCGGATCTGCAGTAGCTGCCTTTGGGGGACTTGGCCTGTCATCCCGAGGGTGCTGCGGTCCCCTAACTCCATGGGGGTGCACCGGTGGCCGGACAGGCCCCACTGCGGAGGAAGAATGGCTGCGGCCTCTTGAGAGCCCTGAGATGAGCACGGTTGCGGTCCCCGGTTGCTCCCCTGCCCCCGGAGGCACGATGTCCTTTATGGCAGACTAGGGCGGGGGCTTCCACAGAATCTCTGGCCAATGGATCAAGGACTGCCTGACAGCCATAAACCTGTTTTTTGGGCCCACTGTCGGAGCACAGCATTGCGGTTCCCCCTCTCGGCCCCGGTGGCTACCCTGGTTGCTGCGTGAGGTCCTTTGCTGAGGAAAGTCTCTGGCTCCTGGTGAGCAGATCAAGGACTACCTGACAGCCACTAAGCTGGATTTTGGGGTCTACCATCGGAGATCTTTGAGGTGGTCTCTTCACAACTGAGCCGGGGCTGCAGCCATCCCCTGATTGCAGGTGCCTTACTATTGACACGACTGCGGCTGCCGGGGGAGCCAGATTCTACATCCCTAAATTCGCTACTGCCCCAGGCAACAAGCATTTACAGGGGGTGGCTCTTGGCCCGCTCTGGGCTGAACAGGGGCATTGCCGTTTCCCTAGCGGTCTGGTGACGCTCGTCGCAGATACCGAGCAGGCAGCAAGGGGAAGCCAGAGAAGTCACAATCCAAACTTCAGTTTGAGCCTAGAAAGTCACAGAGGCAACAGGACCATGATAAAAACACCTCTGAGTCACGATCGGAGACCGGTGAAGCGACTCAGGACTCAGACCTCAAGCAAATATTGGCAGCCATGCAGCACAGTTTGAATAAAATAGATGGGAAAATAGACGCATTAACCTTTCGGATGGACAGGATGTCCGAAAGGCTGTACAAACATGTGAAAAGACTAGATACAGTTGAACAGCGTGTTTCAGATGCTGAGGATACCTTAAATTCAACGTCTCTAGTGCACAACTCCATTGAGAAGCAGCTGCACATCGTCCAGGCCAGGGAGGAGGATTTGGAAGCCCGCTCCCGGCGGAATAACCTCCGGATAGCGGGCATAGCGGAATCCATGAACATTCCCAATATGGAGCTCTTCGTGGAGCGCCTACTCACAACTCTGCTGGGAAAAGCTTGCTTTTTGGCCATCTTTGTGGTGGAAAGGGCGCACTGATCGCTCGCTCCCAGGCCGGCCCCGGGGGCCCCGCTGCGCCCAATCATAGCAAGACTACTAAACTACAGGGGCCGGGATAGTGCGCTACATAAAGCCAGGGAGCTTAAAGAGCTACTGTATGAGGGTATGGTGGTATACCTGTATCCAGACTTCACGCAGCATGTACAAGAAGCTAGACGGCTCTTTGCACCAGTCAAGAGGAAACTTCGAGAGCTACAATTGGAATACAACATGCTCTATCCAGCTAAGCTGTGCGTCATAGTCGAAGGGAAAATGCACATCTTCACAGATCCCTCTCAAGTACTACAATTTATTAAGTACAGGAAACTCAACCGCTCTAAGAATAGCCCTAGATCGGGCAGCGACAATGAAGCCTCATAGGTGTAAGAATGACACAGCAGAGTCTGCGAATACGCCTAATGGGACAGTAGGCGAGGGTACTCATTCAATGTCTATCCTAGACATGACGATTATAATCCTGGCCGGCGTAAGCTGAGAACAGAGCCTGGCGACATATGCCCCACTGTGTGAGCCACAAAGGGAGAGTTTTGTTTTAGTTTAATCACTTCTTAGTTCCCTGGTTCTGAGGGTAGTTTGTGGGAGGGATAGGGTGGATCTCGAATTTGCTCAGTTGGGTATTGCATAGCGTGGGAGGGGGAGGGAAGGTGGTTGGGTGTCGAGACATGCAGAGCTCTTGGAAATTAAGTCATGCATTGAATGGTTTGGATGTGTATAAAGCTGGAAGCATCATAAACGGACACAGTACCGAACAACGTGTAGCGAGCCGGGGGGGTGGGAGTTGGGTTTAAATATGTGTAGCACAATACGCTTGTTAACATGGAACATAAGGGGGTTGAATGACCACAGGAAAATTAGAAAGGTAGTCGCATACTGGAGGCGGCACAAGATAGATATGGCCCTACTCCAGGAGACGCACTTGCCACCCCAGAGTAATATGCTGACCCAAAAACTATTTCAGGGCAAGATCAGCGCTGCGGGTTTCACATCTCATGCTAGGGGAGTGTTAATATGGGTGAACTCTAAGTCGGTAATCACAGTGAGCACAACCGAGATAGACCCAAACGGAAGGTACGTCATAAAGATGGGTTGTCAGTCAAGATTGTTAATGTGTATGGACTCAACTACGATGACCCTCACTTCTATCATAGTCTCGTCCCTACCTTGCTACACGACAGGGATATTCCATTAATATTAGGCAGGGATTTTAATTGTATCCTAGATCCACTCAGAGATTGCTCTAAAGGGCCTGCCCGCTGTCGCTCGGCTGCGGCTGGAGCTATCCTAGACCTCATCGAGAGCTTTGACCTGGTGGATGTGTGGAGGCAACGTTTCCCTGATATAGCTGGGTTCACACACTACTCCGCCCCCCACGACATACACACGCGGATTGATTACTGGCTGGCTTCTAAGAGGTTATACACGCAGGTAGAGATGTGCACGCTACACCCTAGCACTTATTCAGATCACGCTCCTATACAGTTGGACTTAAAGTGCCCCATCAAACAGGCCCCAGCGTTTCTTTGGAGGTTCCCCCTATACTCCCTAATGGATCCTGTATTCACTGCAGAAATTGCAACAGCAATAGAGGTATACTTCGAAAAAGAATTGGGGCCTGTAGACAGTTTTGCAACTATCTGGGAGGCCTTCAAGGTTTATATCCGCGGTATTGTTATATCTAAGCACGCTGGACAAACCTTCCAAAGGACAGGGGATGATAGTATATTTCTGGGATATAAAAGTCGCACTGGAGGAATTTCACGACACAGCTGACAGGGAAGTTAAACATCTTGGTAAATATGCTGCGGCTAGGGTCTATGATGAGGGACAACGACCGGGAGCCACCTTAGCAGCTTTATTACGCCCTCGGCGCGAAGAGGATACCATCACAGAGATACTAGATGAAGGCGGCCTCCCGCTTCACGATCGAAAAGATATAGCGAACAGATTCCACAGGTTCTACTCCCAACTATACACCTCCCAATCCTCTCCTGAAGATAATGCTATACAGGACTATCTGGAGCACATACAGATGACATGGCTAACAAACACCCATAGAGAATTCCTTATGTCCCCGCTCACTCCAGGTGAGGTCAATACGGCCATTAAATCTATGCGCACTGGTAGTGCTCTGGGCATAGACGGGCTTACAGTCGAATTTTACAGGGCCTTCCAGGACCAACTGGTTCCTCACCTCATGGCATTATTATTCGAACACATGGCAAAGGCAGAAACGATACCCCCTCCTATGAGAGAGGCGCTGAGAATTATGATACTGAAACCAAGGAAATGAATCTGAAGCCTGTTCATCTTACAGACCCCTTTCCTTGTTAAACGCAGACACCAAGATATACCCTAAAATATTGGCTAACCGCTTGGCCCCATTGGTGCCACTTGTGGTGCGACCAGAGCAAGCGGGGTTTGTACCTGGGCGTGACCTAACTTTAAATCTGCGAACGATCTTCGGTACAATTCAAAGACTAGATCCAGAAATCAAGGCTACTGCAGTCTTTTTGGACGCCGAGAAGGCATTTGATTCCGTAGAGTGGGTGTTTATGAGGGGAGTACTGAGGAGAATAGGAGTGGGGGACATCTTTATCCAATTAGTTACAACACTTTACACCCGCCCCACGGCTAGGATACGACTAGGTAGGGAGGTCACAACCCCTATAGCTATTTCCAGAGGGACTCGGCAGGGATGCCCGCTGTGCCCTCTCCTCTATGCACTGGTAGCGGAGCCACTGGCTTGTGCGCTGTGTGAATATCACAAACACAGAGGGCTACGGTTCCCGGGATATCAACTAATAATTTCAGCATATGCGGACGATACCCTGTTGTATGTCCCTGACCCCGAGACCAATCTTATTTTTTTTGTAATCTGTTTATTAAGTGAACAAAACCTGGTAGCATGACAGTCAACAAGTACACTCCGTACATTTGTATCGTTACAAAGTTCGCTTTTTTTACGTCCTTTTGCATACAAAGCAAGATCATCATAACAAGGCAAGGTTTAGTACATTTCAGTGTGTTACAGTACGTAATCTCTCCTGTTTATCCTACACACAGCTAGGTAGCCAACAGTTAAAGTCCTCTGTATTGTATCCAGCTTCCCCATATTTTGTCCCATTTCTTTGGGCACCCCCTCCCCTGGAACACCACCTTTTCCACGTTGCAGCACCAGTCCAGATCTTCCTGCCATTTTGTCACACTCGGTGGTTGGCTTGCCCCCCACTCCCTTGCTATGTTGCGTTTAGCAACTATGCCCGCTGTCGTACGCCATATTTTAGAATATTTTGGCCATTTAACCTCACCCGTCACACACAGATTATGCCATTTGGCCTCGCATGGAACTTCTCCCTCAATTACTTCTGACATGACATGTATGGTATCCTTCCAAAACTGTTGTACCTTAGGGCAGGACCACAATATATGAAAGAATGTGCCCGCTTCCCCACATTCCAGTGTACACTAGTCAGTGTCACTGCGCCCGATCCAGTGCAGAAGCACCTTGGAGGTGTAAGATCTGTGCAGCGACCCCCGAGACCAATCTTAACCCAGTTTTGTCAGAGGTGGTGCAGTTTGGGAGGCTATCCGGATTTAAGATTAACTTAATGAAATCGTTAATCTTCCCGCTAACTCTGGTGACAACCCCCCCTCAGATAGATTTTCCTATGCAATGGACTTCAGACCCGATTCGTTATCTGGGAATACAGATACACACTGATCCGGCCGTGGTGATTGCAGAGAATTATGGGAAGGCTATTTCCAGACTGGAGGATGATATCAATAGGTGGATTAGGCTTCCACTTTCGCTGATAGGGTGTATCTCCCTAATGAAGATGGTGATCCTGCCCCGCTTCTTATTTCTGTTTGTTAACATTCCCATCCTGCTGCCACACGCTGTGTTCACCAACTTGCATAAACTTTTGATGAAGCTCGCTTGGGCCGGAAAGCAGCCGAGGGTTCGGTGGGACACTCTGACTCTTCCGTACGTTGCTGGTGGCCTGGGCGCGCCAGACTTGGAGTTATATTATAGGGTTGCTCAGGCCACTCACGCATACGCCTGGATTCACGGCCCCCTGACTTGCCCCATTTGTTCATTGAGTGACACGCTGCAGATTCCCACACACTACCGCAGATCCTACTTAAATCCCCAATCCGACGACACGGAGTACTGGACTACCTCAATTCCACTGCACATGCATAGCACAGACTACTAGACTCCCAGACAGGTGCACTCATGTACTCCCCCGCTGATACCGTTGGAGTGGTGTACCTGGTTTCTAATAGGCAGAGAACGAGATGTGCTCCGCACAATGAAGCGCTTGGGTATACACACGCTGGGAGACTTCTTTCAAGCAGGGGTGGTACGAAGGTGGGAGGACTTGGCAGAGGGTACACAAGATCTCAGGCTGTTGGACAGTTTTCAATACTTCAGGGCCAGGCATGCGTGGCAGGAACTATGGGAGAGGATATGCAAGAACCTAGTACATTCCCTGCGCTTTCCCATATTATCAAAGCAAACTCCCCAGCGAAGCTAATCACAGTGTTATATTCCCTAGCTCAGGAACCCAGGAAAACACAGTTACACAAAGCCAGACAGGAATGGCAGAGGGTTTTGATATGTGTGATTGGTTCTGTGCTTTTCCGTTCCTGTAATTTATAGGGTAAATGAATCCCCCAATCTGAGATTGGGGGATTCATTTACCCTATAAATTACAGGAATGAAAAAGCACAGAACCAATCACACATATCAATACTTTGGAACAGGTGGTATCTGGGTGAAACCACCGTTTTTGGTTTGTGCCATAAACCAAATTGGGTCCTGACTAATTGTGTGTGAACCCTGGTAACACCCACCAGCTACAGCGACTACCTATCACATGAATGGCAGAGGGACCTGGACATGTCACTCGATGACAACTGCTGTGCTTACTGCTGCGAAGTCACAAGGCGCGTATCCCTGAATGGGAGGCATCGCCTGATACACTTTAAGTGTATCAATAGGGTGTATTACACTCCCAGCAGATTGTTTCGCTATGGCCTGTGGGTCTCTGCAAAATGCGACAGGTGTGGGGAGCAGGAGGCTGGGTTCCTCCATGTGGAATGGCACTGCCCCAGTTTTTAGCATTCTGGGGAAAAGTATTCTCGATATTGAGTAAAGTTGTGCAGCAGCAGTTGGTGCCTAGCCCCCTGGTCGCATTGTTGGAGTACGACAAGGAGATAGCAGTCAGCAGTAGGAAACTGGTAGCTATGGGACTGTTACTCGCCAAACGCAGAGTAGCAATGCGCTGGGCAAAGGGCCCCATTCCAGTAATCTCTGAATGTAATGCTGATATGCTTTATTGCAACACTCAATCTGATTCAGACAAATGAGCTCCTTCCACCACAGAATCGTCCCAAAGGTTACTGGGGGTTATACCAGCAAAATCTGATTGTGAAAGAGACGGGAGAGCCAGAAGGAGGTGAGGAAAGAACCAATCATTCCTAAGTCTGCATTCCCCCGCTGAGATTTGTTACTGTACATAATGTGAAGCATATTAACTACTATGTCCTGAACACTTTGACCTCTGAATGCCCCATTGGCCTGCCCGGTGAGCTGTTCACACAAGGTACATAGGTTTCGCCCTGTGTTTGTCATATAAGCAGTTGGTAGCGCTGAAGATGTAGCATCACGTCCAACACGAAGAAGGGCTTGTCTCGCCCAGTGGGTTATGTTTATTGTGCATGAAAAAAGGTTTGCTTTGTTTTTATTCTGTGCATCAGTCACTACGTGAACTTGCTGTGATATGGCGAGCTATGCTATGTAAAATGTAGTAAACAAATAATATATATTTTTTTTTTTTAAAGTATATATTTAAATTTCTGATATCCGATCCTGCAGCAGCACACTTTCAAGTCCCACACATGATAATAGACCAGATTCAGGCCTCAATAGAAGTCAATGGGAGAAATACATTCTCCCGATTATTTTAAAATAAACTCCCACTTTCCTCTTCGAAAATGTTGGCATGTATGGAAAAAGTGACGTACCGGTGGCGCAAAGGGCTGGTAAATAAGCCCCTGTGTCTTCTATGGTTAAACATGCAACCTATTTCTATTTATTAAATGGCCTTAATTGTAGCGTCTGCATGAATTTAGAGCAATTGTGGATTGGAATGTGTGGGGAGGGATACGTGGTCAGCTGTATGTTTTTCATTAGTGTGTTCCAGACTGTCAGTGAGGTCTTTTTTGGGGTACTGAGGTAGATATTTGGTAGGCGATCAGGTTTAGGCTTTCAGATTAGGTCCCAGATAGGTTTTCCCACGGTGGCACGGTCCATTTAGGGCCAGATTTGAAGAGTTTCTCTAAAGGACTAACCTGTCAGCAGTTGTGCAGCTGTATAGTATATGACAAAGTTTGGCAGTGCCAGACCTCCATATGATTTAAGCTTACATACATAAAATCATGTAGGTAAGTCTTGCACTCCTTACTTATCAGATAAAGGTTAATATCATTGATATGAGCTTCACAAAAAATGGTTTATGGATCAAAATAGATAGCGCTAGGAATAGGTAGAGTCCACATTGTAATTCATTCATTTTATGGTGATTTATGACGGGTATGCATCTGTGGAAATCCGCTCACAGGGATACAAGAAGTGGCAGTAATTAGCATTATAAAAGTCAGATCGTTTGGAGTGATGTCCCTAGGTAGCTGCTCGAGCAGGAAGCCCAACGAAAAGTAAAATGGCCTTCAGTACTGTTACCTATTCTGATGATAGTGATAAGTTAAGAATCTCCAATTTTGTCTGATTGATTTTAAAGCCTGCTACTTGTTTGTAAGTTCTTAAGTGGTCAGGAAGGAGGTGCGGGGGGAACTACCATTACAACGCAGGCATTACAATTTAATGCCATTACAACGACTCCATTACAACGCAGGAACCATTACAACGCATGGTGCCATTACAATGCATGCCTTTACATTGTAATTATTGTTAAGGTAAGTGTTCAGGTGAGTTTACATGTATTTATTTGTTTTTTTGTATTTTTAATAATTATTGTAATATTATAAGGTGGGTATATCATTAGTGATTTAAAAAAAATTATATTTATGTTTTTGAGAAAAAAGTAACCTTTTAGGAACGGGATGTGAGGGATTTAGGGGTTATGGGTGGGGAAGTGTAAGAGTACTCGAGTATTAATTTTAAAACCTGTATATTAATTTATTTAGAGAATTAATGCATGCAATTTAATATTTTAAATTAAAATTTATGAAAACAAAAGGGTTTGCAACATAACCCTTTAGGCAACGGATGTGAGAGATTTAGGGGTTATGGGTGGGGAAGTGTATTAATACTCAGGTCTTAATTTCAATACCTGTGTATTAATTTATACAGATTAATTGTTTAATTCGAAATAGAAAAATAGAAAAAGAGCATAAAAATGTATTTATAATTTAGAATAACATGTAAAATATTTTAAAGATAATAAATGAAGCATAACACAACACCTAATAGTTGGTGACAGGATGAATTGAAGCATCACCAAAAGTTGAAGAAAGAAGACTTCTGCAGGTAGGATTTCCGACATTCCTAATAATTTTGCAAAAATAATTTCAAAAATGGCAATTAATTTTTTTGTAAAAGACAGGCAAGTAAGTTAGAAGAAGGGGTTAGCTTGTATTAGAAGTGCAGTATGCTTGCAATATTTTCCAGGTAGTCTGAAGCCCCTGACAACGTGAACTGTTGCATTTGTGCCAATAGTCGTTCTGACATTTCTTTACTTTTTTGGGAGATACGTGGATTCAGACTACCTGTTAAAGATTGTGCTAGTCTCATTTCTTGGTAACTTTGCTCCTTCTTCAAGGTTTCCCAAAAATTATAGAAGTTTGGGTGAGTTTTTCCGATAGATTTGAAGGAGTTGTGCCATCCCTCAATGGCATTATTAGTCTTTGTGCCACCCTCTAAGCAGGTCGTGTAACAGTTCCACCAGTCAATTGGGAACCTTGGCTTCCTCCTGCGACCCGACCTGCTTCGATGGCCAATCCATGTGTCTTCAAAATAATTTAGTAAGGGGCCCAATTTTTCATCGTTTTGTGTAAAGTAGTCAGATTCTGTAAATGATGTGTAGTATTCATCTACACTGTTAGGTGGCACGAAGCATAAGGCTGTTAGTTTCTTCAATTGATATTGTAGTTCACTGTCTGATATGTAGTCTTCAACCAAGGATGTTTTGGGGAGTTTTCGCCAATATGCCTGTGAAAAGTGGAAAAAACATCCTTGAATTTGGATTTCTGGGTATAATTTAGTAATGATATTAGTTATTGATAATTCAAAATCAATAATCACGTTTCTAGGACTTTTATTTAGAGTTTTAGTTTTTATTACTGACAAAAAATCAGTATAGGTTGAAGCTTGCTTATCAGGCAGTAAACTGTACACTAAAGGAACAGTGGTGTTATTAATGTTGGCATGAATAGTGTATATTTGGCTGAAGGGATGGGTGGTGGACTTAAAGGTACCACCCATCATCCAAATATCACTATTCCCCAGTTTAGCAAGGTTACGGGGGTGCTAAAAATTAGTATTCGTTTTAGAGGGTTTTTGTTGTCATGCAAAAGGAAAGATTCTTTAGTAAAGGTTACTGTCAATTCTTCAGGTATGTTGATATCTGAGTAGGTTTGGGGTGTTACACGTTGAGGGTTACTTGCCTGTTTTTGTCTTTGTGTAATACGACGTAGATTAGGAATAGTAGGCATAGAACTAGCTACATGCATAGGTATGTTTTGAGAAACCTCTCTCAAAACTGAGCCACAAGGTTCATTGGAGGTGGATGCAAGGGATTTCGTTTGTTCAATATTTTGACGAACTTCAATCTCCATTGCAAAGGCAGAGTGGTAATGCTCTGTTGTTTTTTCAACAGTGTCACCAGAGTAACTGCTCTGCCTGTGCAATGAGATGCATAATACTGCACACACCTCCAATAACTCCTGAGCTCAGTTAATCTCGCCTTACAAAAAAGGTAGCCACCGTAGCTCAGTAGTCTGTTTCCCCTGCTTGATTTAATATAGTTTGCTTGTTTTCTTGCTGTCTTTCGTTATCTGCAGGTACAAAGAAAAAAAGATAAAAAATGTTTTAGTGAATTGGTTGCGAATGTGTTTTTGTAAAATGTTACCTGAAAGGGAAAAATGTTTTAAAATTACTTATTTCACAATCTACACTTCTTTTTGATAGCAATGGTTATTTATCTTAGGTTTTGCTATGTTTACTTTAATTTGTTTTTGGGTTGATCCCTGTGAAAAAAAAGTTATTTTGGGTGATAATTGAGTATTTGTTGTATGTTACCTTAAATGGGTTTCTCTGTTCTGTGAAAAATAACTTTAAAAAATGATGGTGTGGATGTTTTTGGATTGGTGGAGATTGTTTTCTTCCAGATAGGTGGTGTGGTATGGGTTGATCTGTATAGAAAGAAAAAGAAAGAAAAATGTGTTCATGATTTGGTTTATAAATGTTCTTTAAATATTATCCTGCAAGGGAAAATGTTTAGAAATTATTTATTTGAGATTCTACATTTTGTTTTATTATAAAGTTCATATTCATTAGACCATGCTATGTTTGCAATCAAAAGTTTTTTTCCTTTAAAGCTACGAAAAGAAAGTTAATATTGTGATAACTGTGATTTATTTCAGTTTCACCTTCAATGGTTTGGCCTGTTGTGTGATCAGCCACCTCTGTAAGTGATGGTTTGTGTTTTTTCAGGATGTGTTCTTCCACACTGGTGATGTGATAAGGGCTGATCTGTAGAGAAATGTAAAGAAGATATGGCTGTATATTATTTTTTTCATTTTCCAGCTGATGGATGGTTTGTATTAGACCTGTAAAAGAGACAATGTCTTTTTCTCTGGTTAGTTTTTACATACTTCATTTACTCAGATATAAGTTTTTAATTTGTTTAGTGAGATTGGGTTAGGAATGATTTTATATTTCCATTCTTATATTGTGACAGATTTTAAAACTTTATGGAATTAAAGAGTTTCTTGTATAAATTTTTTACCTGTGGAGCTATTTAAATGTTCATTAACTTTTTGGATCATCTGTATTATGCTGTGCTGTGTTTTTACAGCTTTTAATTTCAAAGGTAAAAATTTGCAGTTCTGATAAAGAAAAGAAAATGTGAGTATTATTTCCTGTTCATGCTTTCTTTTTTTATAATTAAGTACAGTTGAATACTTTCTTTCAGAGCCCCCCACCACAATCCAGCACCTTCCCTGAGGCAAACACCTGTTGGAGCAGGAACAGTTATTTTGCCCACCACTACCACCATCCTGCACTTTCCCTGAGGCAAACACCTGTTGGAGTAGGAATAGTAATTGTGCACCCACCACCACCCAGCACTTTCCCTGAGGCGCAAACACCTGTTGGAGTAGGAATAGGTATCTTGCCCCCCACCACCATCCAGTACTTTCCCTGAGGCAAACACCTGTCGGAGTAGGAATAGTAATTTTGCCCCCAGCATCATCCAGCACCTTCCCTGAGGAAAACACCTGTCGGAGTAGGAATAGTTATTTCCCCACCACCACCATCCAGCACCTTCCCTGAGGTAAAAATCTGTCAGAGTATGAACAGTAATTTTGCCCCCCCCACCACTATCCAGCACCTTCCGTGAGGCAAACACCTGTCAGAGTAGGAATAGTTATTTTGCCCCGCCTTCATCCAGCACATTCCCTGAGGCAAACACCTGTCGGAGTAGGAATAGTTATTTTGCCCCCCACCACCATCCAGCACTTTCCCTGAGGCAAACACCTGTCAGAGTAGGAATAGTAATTTTGCCCCCCACCACCATCCATCACTTTCCCTGAGGCAAACACCTGTTGTAGTAGGAATAGTAATTTTGCCCCCCCAACCCCATCAAGGAACCTTCCCTGAGGCAAACACCTGTTGGGGTAGGAATAGTAATTTTGCCCCTTACCACCATCCAGCACCTTTCCTGAGGCAAACACCTGTTGGGATAGGAATAGTAATTTTGCCCCCTACCACCATCCTCTACCTACCATGAGGCAAACATCTTTCAGAGTAGGAATAGCAATTTTAGCCCCCCTACCACTTTCCCGTACCATCCATGATGTAAACTGTTGTCGGGGTTGGGTTAGTAATTTTGCTTGCCTTCACTTTCCAGAATCTGCCCTGAGGTAAATTTCGAGCACTAATTTTCTAAATGACATTCCCTGGCATACTACTATTAGTCATTTTAAAAACCACCGCAGTAATTTAGTGTATTTTATTTATTTTTTAAATAATAATTGAAAACGTTTTTTTTAATACCAATCGATTTCTATAACATATACTTACTTTTGTGAGTGTCGTGTCGAGAGTCAGGTAAAAGTCTGTGGGTTTTAAAAAAAAATATTATTACCAAATGTTTAGGGGTTTTAGTGTATTATCTGTAGGTGTGTTCATTGTAACTGTTTTACTGACTTGATCTGTAGGTGGCAGTGTTCAAAAGCAATCTGTGTTTTTTTACTCCTTGCTCCGATGCATGTTGACACCAAGGAAGTCAGTGATCCACTGAGCACAAAATGGTGGACAGCTCAATTTAAACGTTTTTGTGTGGTGAATGGTAATTTAAAACAAAATTGCATTTTTATTTGTGAACCTAGTTCTGACAGAAACTATATTTAATACGTAATGTTTACAAATAATTTTGTTTTCTTTCATAGTTAGTTCGGCAGCCATTTTGATAGGTCACTGAATACAGACATTTAGGTGCCGATTACGATGTGGCCCATAAAGGCTCTGACCGGTGGTTCGTAATCCCAAAGGGCGGGCCTTTCCACCCGTGGGATTCCGATGCACGATTTCCGGCATGGTTTCCATGCCGGCCTGCCGGCCTGTCCGACATGGAAACCATGTTGGAAAGCGTGTTTGGGGGCCCCCAGCAGGACCCCCTTGGGTGCGCGGCCTCCAGTTGGGGGCCAAGGGGGCACCTATGGTGCCCCCCTGTTGATCCCTGCACCCCAAGGTGCCTGCCACCGGGTGCAGGGATGAACAGCACCTGCGATTTCCCTATGGGAGCATATATTAATGCCGGTTTACGGCCGTAAATCATGCTTCCATAGGGAAATGTAGGAATGCGACTGAACAGTGTTCGGTTTTTAAATTTTCAACAAAAAGTGCCTCCAAGACCATCGATCAAAACGTCCTTTCAGGGAAGAAACCCAAGTGTTGTTCCTTCCAATGACTCTGACTTAGTCAGTGCTTATTTTAAGATGCTTTCAGCTAATGAGTACACTTAAATACATCGCGCCAAAGTGAATTTGTTCAGAAAGTTCATAATGAAATGAATCAACAGTCTTCCTTTCTTACGTTATAGTTTTTTTCATTGCTTTTTAAAAGAATTTTTCAAGAAAACATAATACACATAATATTTACACTTATGAACATAATAACAATGGATGAGAAACTTGTACAAATCAAAACGACAAATATTACATAACATGATTTGTAGAATATATACAGTGAGGTGTCCTACATTGTTCTATTAGAGGGACATTAGCCACTGTAGTCCTCTAATCTGTAGTGTTACACAGTCCTACTTGGCCCTATATTGTTAGGGGGCAGAGCATTAATTTGTGTCGGAGTATGGTCCTGAATTCCATCTCCCGAGATGCACCACTTTATGTGCAGATGAAACTATTTATGATAGCTCTTGGCCCCTTTAGTTGTGCCGACGCGTTTCGACCTTCGTGTTGGGCCTGTAGTGTGTTTTAGTGAAGGTCTTCTTCAGGGCTGTAAGCTTTATGGACACTTTGGGACAGCTTTTTCTTGTGTTCTTTTGGATCATGTATAAGGTTTCTTTTACAGGAGCACCTGTTGTACCGTGCATTCCTTGCAGTATACATGGAGATCATCCCACTGTTCAACTCTAGGGTACTTATTTTTGGCTTTAGCCTCCTTTGCAGGGGGAATCGACGGTCAGGTCGCCCCGGTATGGTCCTTCGGCGTGGTCTCTCTCACCCTCGTTGCTGTGCTACGCGTTCCGCGACTCTGTGGCATCCTAATTAGGCGGTCGGGACTGCCGACCAGAGGTTGGTCGGTCCTAGGACCAAGACGGTGTCGGGCGGACTCAAGTCCGTCCGACATTGTAATTAGCCCCTTAGTAAAAATAGAGAAAGGATACCTGTAAAATTATTTTTGTAATGCATCTGCTTCTTTTTCTATTAGCGTTATATTGAGTAGGTTTTTTTAACCTTGTTAATTACAGTTAATATTTATTCTCACATTTGTTTTGTTATTGCTATGTCAAATTGAAGTGTTATGGTTTTTAAAAAAAAATTGAGAAGCTGATAAACAGTATTTTTATGTTTACTATAATTGCATTGTAATGGTATGCGTTGTAAAGGTAAACGTTGTAATGGTAGTTATAATGTTACTCTATGGGACAGCGTTGTAATGGTATTCGTTGTAAAATCATGCGTTGTAGTGGTGTTTACATTGTAATGCCAGCATTGTAAAAGCATGCGTTGTAATGGTATGCGTTGTAACATCATACAACCGAGGTGCGGAGATATTATTGTTTAAAGCACATAACCCTCAAATAGAGATATCTTGTGCATGTCTCCTACTAACTAGATGCCTTGTATTTCTTGATCTGCACTTATCTACGATGTAAATCTGTCAATGCTCAGCATGAACAGCAGAGGGGAGAGTAAGCATCCATGAAGTGTCCCTCTGCTGAATTTAAAGGAATGGGAGAGTCTGCCCACCACGCCTGCCCTTGAAGTGGGATTGTGGTAGCGTGCCAAGACATAAAGGTACATGTAGGTCCAAAGCCCATTGCCTGAAACAACAGTGTGAGAAACCTCCAGTCCACCTGGTGAACCTTTTTCTATGTCTGATCATATTAGAACACCCGGGATGGGCTTTCTGTTGACTTTCTCATCCCGGTGAACTGTCCTGGGTATATTTCATGTTTTTGTCATCGTTTTATGAGCCCAGATTGGTCTGAGTTATAATCCTGGGGGTCCCATTCTTATTGCAAGTACTTTCGTAAATAGCGTGGCATCAGCATTGAGAAGTGAAATCAGGCTATAAGAAGCACATAACTAAGGATTCCTGCTTGTTTTCGGGATCAGGGAGAAAATTGGCTTTAAGCCCTTGTGTGGAAGACCCTCCCATATTTTGCAAATGTATTGAATAACTCGACCAAGTCGGGTTCCAATGTGTTATTGAATGTTGTACAGAACGTTGAGAGGATGAGGCGTAACAACCAGAGCTGCCGACTTTGGAACTGGGAAACCGGGTTCCAGTCTCGGCATCAGCTCAACATCCTGTGATTCTGGGCAAATCACTTAATCTCCCGTGCCTGCAAAAAAATGAGTCTGTTCTTATGTAATGTAACTTGTGGTCATGTACAGCGCTCGAATACCTTCTGGTCAAGTTATCGCTATATTAAAAAAAACTGCAAAAATTACAGACCTGCCAACCTTAACAAACCCTGGAGCATATTTAAAATGAAGTGACGAGCGCAGCGTTAGCCTTGTTGGCTTAACGCCGCGCTCCGCCACTTCTGAAACGCAGGGCTGCACCGTATTTACAAGAATACGTTGCAGCCCTGCGTTCCCCCCTGCACTGGTGCTAATTACAGCTGCCTAGCGCCAACGCAGGCACCCTTGCACCAGTGTGCAAGGGTGCCTGCGCTGCAGGGAAAGATTGTTTATGTGCAGGAAGGTGTCCCTTCCTGCACATAAACAATCACCAATGATGTTTTGTACCTTCTATGTTGCTGCACAATGCAGCACACATAGAAGTTGCAACGCACATTTTTTTCTTTTAATGATTGTTTATGTGCAGGAAGGGATACCTTCCTGCACATAAACAATCAATGGCGTTTTGCTGTTTTTATGTGTGCCTCACAAAGCAGTACACATAGAAACAGCAAAAACGAGGAGAAATAAAGCATATATCCTCGTTTCGCCAGAGTAAGACCGGGTTTTCCCTGGTCTTAATTTTGGCGCTGCCCCATTTTACGCCACCCATTGTACATATGGGGCAGCGTTAAAATCAATGGTTGTTGCGGCTGAACGCCCACCGCAACACCCATTGCCCTCCCCTTTCACGCTAAGGGGTCAATTCCGATTCGGGCCGGAAAAAGCACCGACCGACTCGGATCCGGAAAAAATACCGACCGACACGCACCCGTGGCACACGACACGCCAAGTACGATGCAAGGCGCGAAAAATCCGACCGACACGTAACGAAACCAAGCCGACCGACCGAGCCACACGGAAAACAGCAATCCGGCCGGAAAAACACGCGAATCCAACCGACCGACACGCACCCGGAACAAATCCGACCGAAACGTACACGCTAACTCCAAACCGCTAAGTACGATGCAAGGCGCGAAACCACGAGCGAGTCGGACGGAGGACAAGCCGTACGACCGACACGCATACAAAACCGAGCCGAAGCAACACAATACACCGCGACCGACGCGTACGCAGCATAGAAAACTGCACAAACACAGCGTGAACGAAACGGAAAACACCGTACGAGACCAATGCAGGGTCCGACTCGGTCACAAGAACGTTTCCAACATACACAAACAGCACAAAGGAAAAATCACCCAAAAAAGGCCAAACAAGCAATTACCAAGCCAATAAATACTGGGGGGGTGGGGACAGAGAACAAAGACACACCCACAACTCCACCTATATAAAGGACACAAATCACTACCATGAGCCTTTGCAAATGCCATTCCACTGCCAGCACCCAAGAGGAAGCAACCACACACCCACAGCTCATCCCTCACACAAGCCACACACCATCAGCACACCTACAAATACTTACCTCACATACACCCAGCAAAACACACACTCACACACCCTCACCTGCACACCAACACACACATCACTCACCATCACCACCCATCACCATGCCCCCCAAGAAGAATCACAAGTTCCTAGATTGTGAATTGGAAGTCCTGGTAGACGAGATCCTCAGGGTAGAGCCACAGCTGTTTGGCACATTGGTCCAACAGACCCCCATGTCGCAGAAAACCAAGATGTGGGAGAGGATCATCAACAGGGTGAACGCACAATCACCATGTCGGCGCACAAGGACCGACATCCAGAACAGGTGGTATGACGTGCGCAGGAGGGTACGGAAACTGCTGAAGCAAGACTACATCAACAGCCAACACACCGGCAGTGGCCCTCCTGCCAAGCCAATATACCTCAGGCCCTGGGAGGAGAAGGTGCGGGCCATCCTACCGCCAGTGAGCATATATGGACTAGAGGACATCCCAGAGCCTGGTGAGTACACAACAAATGTACACAATATACTGCCACAAAACACACACACATCACTGTCAAGGGGAGAGTCAAACCATGCACTCATAGCAATCACACAGCAACCAGAACAGAATCATCCCAAAATGTGTATGTCAGTCAGAGAAACACAACACATGCCATCAAAAAAGTCACATCCAACCGTGCCAACACATGTACAAACACAACCACAACTACAGCTAGGCAGTGGCACAAATAGAACTAACAAACACATCCACACATGTAGCCACCACAACAACACCAACACACAGTGAAGACCACTCAAAGGAAGGAATTCTGTGTATGCTGGCCAAGTCAGTGTAGCCAATAGCATCATGGGAGTCGCAGTCACACATATTGCCCGCCCCATAACTGTCCCATCAACACCACCATGAACCATGCGCACATCACAGGGAGTGGAGAAGGACTCACAAGATGGCTGACACTGGCTACTGCTGTGAGGAGCACAAGGCCCTGCTGGCAACTGTGCACCAACAAACAGCAGGACACCACTGACTGACATCCTGAGAGACAACTTACACTCCCTGCAATGCAAGCACGTTCCATGGTGGGATATCTGGCTGGCTGGGTGGGAAGGGGGACTTGCAGCACTGACTATAGTCACCAGCACCTCCCCTCACACCCCCCCAACACAAACTCCACAGTACCCACCTGGTAGAATGCAATGCCCTCCATCCTAACACAAGATCCCACAAAGCACCACCACCCTGGGTTATGTTGTGTGAAGCACAGGGACACTCTTGGGACTCTTAGCCAAACAACTGCCAGGACAACACTCCCAGCCATCCTGTCAGCACAGCCAGCCCACCCCACAGGGAAGCAGAGTCAAAAGGAAGGAAGCATGGGCATGCTGGGAAGGGGGTGGAGGCAATAGCATGATGGGAGTCGTAGTCACAGACATTGCTCAGCCTCACAACTGGCCCATCAACACCACCCTGAACCATGCTCACATCACAGGGAGTGGAGAAGGACTCACAAGATGGCTGACACTGGCTACTGCTGTGGGGAGCACAAGGCCCTGCTGGCAACTGTGCACCAACAAACAGCAGGACACCACTGACTGACATCCTGAGAGACAACTTACACTCCCTGCAATGCAAGCACGTTCCATGGTGGGATATCTGGCTGGCTGGGTGGGAAGGGGGACTTGCAGCACTGACTATAGTCACCAGCACCTCCCCTCACACCCCCCAACACAAACTCCACAGTACCCACCTGGTAGAATGCAATGCCCTCCATCCTAACACAAGATCCCACAAAGCACCACCACCCTGGGTTATGTTGTGTGAAGCACAGGGACACTCTTGGGACTCTTAGCCAAACAACTGCCAGGACAACACTCCCAGCCATCCTGTCAGCACAGCCAGCCCACCCCACAGGGAAGCAGAGTCAAAGGAAGGAAGCATGGGCATGCTGGGAAGGGGGTGGAGGCAATAGCATGATGGGAGTCGTAGTCACAGACATTGCTCAGCCTCACAACTGGCCCATCAACACCACCCTGAACCATGCTCACATCACAGGGAGTGGAGAAGGACTCACAAGATGGCTGACACTGGCTACTGCTGTGGGGAGCACAAGGCCCTGCTGGCAACTGTGCACCAACAAACAGCAGGACACCACTGACTGACATCCTGAGAGACAACTTACACTCCCTGCAATGCAAGCACGTTCCATGGTGGGATATCTGGCTGGCTGGGTGGGAAGGGGGACTTGCAGCACTGACTATAGTCACCAGCACCTCCCCTCACACCCCCCCAACACAAACTCCACAGTACCCACCTGGTAGAATGCAATGCCCTCCATCCTAACACAAGATCCCACAAAGCACCACCACCCTGGGTTATGTTGTGTGAAGCACAGGGACACTCTTGGGACTCTTAGCCAAACAACTGCCAGGACAACACTCCCAGCCATCCTGTCAGCACAGCCAGCCCACCCCACAGGGAAGCAGAGTCAAAGGAAGGAAGCATGGGCATGCTGGGAAGGGGGTGGAGGCAATAGCATGATGGGAGTCGTAGTCACAGACATTGCTCAGCCTCACAACTGGCCCATCAACACCACCCTGAACCATGCTCACATCACAGGGAGTGGAGAAGGACTCACAAGATGGCTGACACTGGCTACTGCTGTGGGGAGCACAAGGCCCTGCTGCCAACTGTGCACCAACAAACAGCAGGACACCACTGACTGACATCCTGAGAGACAACTTACACTCCCTGCAACGCAAGCACGTTCCATGGTGGGATAACTGACTGGCTGGCTGGGTGGGAAGGGAGGTCTGGCTGTCAACCAAACACAAGCAATGCAGACCATGTTCACACCCCAGAAAATACATAGAAATGCCCAAATAATGCAGGACAATGTGCCACACCAATATCAACCCCTGACTGTGACGACTTAGGACAATGCAATGTACAGGCCCGCACCCAGAGGCACAGTCACAACTGTCATGTGTGTCAACCACTGATGCCTGCAGAAACATGACATACATTGTTTGTGTCTCCCAAAAACAGGTGATGATGGGGACACAGCAGCAGACGCTGAGGAGTCCCAGTCCCAGGCTCAAGAGGATGCCGAGCTCACTGGCGTCGTACAGCCTCTGTCCTCCTCGGACGATGAAGAACAACCTGGCACATCCGGTGCAAGTCAACATGCAGCACCAGCAGGACCACCAGCTGCAGCACCAGCAGGACCACCAGCTGCACCCCTGCACCCACCCCTACAACGACTGTCACCACGAATACCATCCCTGCCGACATGGACAGAATAAGGAGCAACACCAGCACAGTGACCCTGGACCAACCTGGGGCCATGGACACCACCACCACCACCAACCCCCAAGGTGGACCAGGGTTATCTGTGCGTGCCACTGCACACACTGCACATGTCAGCAGGGGTGGTGGAGGGGTGGGAGACAGAGGTCGCTGCTTGCAGACGTTGCTGGTGTGCATGACGACCCACAACTGGTACGCATAGCTGATGCGTACCAGTCCAGCACCGGAGAGCTCAGCCAGGTAGTGGGGCTCCTCAGAGACATTAAACAGCAGCAGGCTGCCCATCATGCCCGCTTGGACTCCCACATGTCCCACGTGGAGTCACACATGTCCCGTGTGGACTCACACATGTCCCGCGTGGAGTCCAAGTGGGATGCACTGCATGAGATGACGGCGGTGCACAGGGACATTTTACAATGCCTCCGCCAGATGAACAGCAACCAGTCCACACCTCCCTGTGTGCCAACAACATCTGGTGCCGAACAAACTGCAACTGCCACAGGGAGGAGGAGGACTCTGGCGGAGAGTCCCCTGCACCGCAGCAGCCTGCACTTGAGGGCCCCCCCCCAAGAAGAGGGGTCGTCCGAGGAGGGAAAAGTGAGAGGCCGATGGCCAAGCGCAACTCCCAGGAAGCCTGAACCTGTTCTGGATGTTCGCCTTTGTGCACAGACTGTTCACCCTGTTGACGGCAACACTACTCCCACACATTGCATGGGGAGTACAAGTTGGACCAATGTGTCAGACAACTGT